>BTHU01000005.1:128019608-129284608 GCA_036184795.1 Tokudaia tokunoshimensis
CAGGTACCTATGAAGGTCAGAAGAGGGAGGGCATTGAACCCTTGACGCTGCAGTTACAGCAGTTGTGAGATGCTTGGGGTGGATGCTGGCATCTGAACTTGGAGCTTCCATAAGAGCTACTCTTAACCGCCGATCCATCTCTTCAGCCCTCTGAATTTTTTTACATGTATTTTACATATGCCATGATGAGAGGATAAAGGTCAGAGAACAACTTATAGTATTTGGGTCTCTCCTTTCACCATAGGCGTTCTAGGGATCAAACTCAAAGCATCTTTAACTTCTGAGCCATCTAGTCACCCCGGAAATTATTTCCTTGGTATGAATTAGGATCCGGGCATTTGGGTAGGATTTTGTCATACATATATAGTGAAGGTAACAACTTCTATGGCTGATATTGACAGGTGGAAGCTACCAGAGGGTACATAAGGAGGAGAGAATACAGGACTGGCTTCCCTCTGCTCCTGCTAATGCCAAAGCCACAGCAAAGGGTGCAGAGGGCAGTTTTCAGGACACAGGCAAGAAGAAGACAGACCCTGGTCCTTCCTTCTCTCCCTCCCTCCCCCTTCCTTCCCTCCCTCCCCCTTCTCTCCCTCACTCCCCCCTCCTTTCCTCCCTCCCCCCTCCTTCCCTCCCTCCTTCCCTTTCACCTCTGCTCCAGTCTCTTCCTTGACCACTCATCCAAAAGGGTATCCTCATTCCTCTGTCCCTCATAGCCAACAAAACTTTATCTGTCTGATAACCTGTTTCGTTTCTAACTTGCTTCCCAGGCAGCTAGCTCTCTTTTCATACTTGTTACACCCCAGAACCCAGAAAGCAAGGTCAACTGAGAACGTGGCAATTCTCCTTTGACCAGAACAGCTTGTATTTTATTGCATTTTGATTTCTTTCTTTCTTTTTTTTTTTTTTTTTTTGAGACAGGGTTTCTCTGTAGAGCCCTGGCTGTCCTGGAACTCACTCTGTAGACCAAGCTGGCCTTTAACTCAGAAATCCGTCTGCCTCTGCCTCCCGAGTGCTGGGATTAAAGGCATGCCACCACTGCCTGGCGCATTTTGGTTTCTTGAGACCATATCATGAATCCAAGCTGCTCTCCAACTTGCAATGTTGCCGAGGGTGACCTGGAACTTCTGATCCTCCTGCATGTGCTTTCTGGAGGCTGGGATTGCAGGCGTGCACCACCACACTGGGTGGGGTTGGAACTTCGGGCTTGGTGATTTCAATGCCAGCACTTTACCAACTGAGCCACACCCTTGCCCCCATTAACCATTCACACATCATGCAACCCGCACTATTGATCATCTCTCCGACTCTTTCTACCTTAGGAGACTGAAACTGTCCCCAACAGTGACCACAGCATCAGGATTTGGCTTTCCATCTACAAGTTTGACTCTTCTATATCATTCATGGAAGAGGCATCACAGAGATCATGTGACCAGCTTCGTTCTCTTGTACTACCCTCAGACTCATTCACATCACAGTGCATATCGTAATTCCTTCCATTTATTCATACACACACACATAAATACCTTTGTGTCTATGAAACATTCTCATGCGAGTGCTTTTTAGTTTATTACTTTATTTCATTTGCATGAATGTTTCACCTGAATGTATGTCTGTGCATCGCATGCATGCTGTGCTTGTGGAGACCAGAAGAGAGTGTTGGATCTCCTGGGACTGGAGTTACAGACTGTGAGCTACCTGTGAGTGTTGGGAATCAAACCCACATCCTCTGCAAGAGCCATCAGTGCTCTTAACCATTGATCCATCTCTATAGCCCAAACTTTATTTTGTTTTTTTAATGCAAGTACTGGGTAAGGACTTAGGCCCTTATACGTACCCAGTAAGCACTTTGCAGACTGAGCCATACTTCCAGTTTCCATACACACAGATATCATGTGCATCATATTTTTATATGGATGTGTGTGCATGCACGTGTGCATGTGGAAGTCAGAATTTGATATCAGGTGTCTTCTGCTATCACTTTCTCTATTTTTATTTTTGAGATTTTATTCTAACATATACACAAATCTATTTTTTTTTTTTTTTTGGTTTTTCAAGAAAAGGTTTCTCTATATTGCCCAGGCTGTCCTGGAACTCACTCTGGAGACCAGGCTGGTCTCGAACTCAGATATCCACCTGCCTCTGCCTCCCAAGTGCTGGGATTAAAGGCATGTGCCACCACTGCCCAGCCTCAAACATACATTTTTTTTCTTTTTCTTTCTTTCTTTCTTTTTTTTTTTTGAGACAAGATCACACTATGGATTTTGTTTGTTTTGTTTTTGTCTTTGCCTATTTGTATTTGTTTTTTGAGACAAGATCCTACTATGTGATTCTGGCTGGCCTTGAACTCACTACATAGACCAAGCTGGCCTCAAATTCTACCTACCTCTCGAGGATTGAGATCAAAGGCATGTGCTATCATACCTGGGTCTGATTTTTATTAATTTAAGTTGTGTGTACGGTATGTGACAGGTAGCTATGGAAACTAGAGGTGTTGGATCCCCTGGACCTGGGATGCAGTAATAGATGGTTTCAACCCATCTGGTATGATCATAGGGGTGTTGGGAATTGAACTTGTGTTCTCTGTAAGAGCAGTATGCACTCTGAACTGCTGGACCATCTCCAGAAGCCCTTTTCCTTAAGGGAAAATACCCCCATTGTGTGTGTAGTCCACATTTTGTCTATGTCTATCATTGGTGGTGTTCTCCTCACTTCCATCCCTTACTTCCTGTGGAAAATGCTGCAGCAAGTGGCCACGTCCCATCAAAAACTTACCAATTCAGGCGTGTGGTTTGCAATACTTCTCAGTGCACATCCAGAAGTGCAATTTCTGGATCATATGATTAATCTATGTTTGGTTTATTTTCAGCACCTGTGATGGAATCCAGGGCTCATCACATATGTCTCGCTTTCTGAGGGACTTCTACACCATCTGCCCCAGCAGCTCACTGTTTTACAGCCCACCCACAGGCCACTGCCTTTCACTCTCTCCATATGTCACCAACTACTGTTATTTTTCTATTTTTCTGGTGAGAAGTGGGATGTTGTTTTTCAAAAGGGACAAAAAGGTCATTGTGTCTGTATGCAGACAGGGAGGCTGATGCTGAAGGGGGAAAGGTGGAGTCAGTCCCTGAAACAATATGTTTGGTTCAAGAGAGATGCCAGGAGAAGGTGGGGCTCCACTTCCTCAGAGGAGATGGGGATGGAGGGAGAAATTGCGGGGGGGGGGGGGGGGAGGGGGGAGCAGGAAGGCAGACAATGATTGCCATGTAAAGTGAATAAACAAACAAACAAGAGATGCCAGGGACTGAAAAGACAGTTCTGCAGTTAAGAGCACTGGCTTCTCTTGCAGAAGACCCAAACTCAATTCTCAGCACCCCTATGGTGTCTCACAGCCACCTGTAACTCCAGTTCCAGGGAATACACCACCCTCTTCTCATCTCCAAGAGCACTGTATGCACATGGTCTATGTACATCCAGGCAAAAATTCATACCCACTAAATAAAAATAGATATTTGAGAGAGAGAGAAGCACAGACTGAGAGTGGATGGGAACAGGGAACTGCCCTCAGCCATGGTCAGAGAGAAGTCAAGGAAATGGGCCCAGGGGCAGGTATGTGAGCGGGGCTGAGGAGCTACAAGCGTTCCCTTGTGTTTCTGTTATTTTGTCAGTGAAACAGCTTGCCAGGTTACCCACCTAAAGATGAGGGAGGGGCAGAGCCAGGGCCAGGTTGAGAGCAGATGGAGTAAAAGAATCTATCTGGACAGTGAAGTGGAGGAGACGGGGTACTAGCTAGTGAATCCCCCCTCCAAAAGAATTTGGAGCATCCTGAAACCATGTTACTTTGTCCTAAAATGGGGACACTCCCTGGGACTGTCTGAGTTGGTTCAGTGTAAACATAGGTGTCTCTACTGTTGAGAGGTAGCTTAAAGGTAACTGCAGAAAATATTATACCACTGTCCGAATATTTATCAGGTTTGGTTTGTTTGTTTGTCTGTTTGTTTGTATTGAGACAGGATCTGATACAACTCGGTCTGGTCTCAAACTTGCTGTGTAGCCAAGGATGACCTTGAACTCTTGATCCTCCTGCCTCCACCGTCAAATGCTGGGACTGTAGGTGTGCACCACCATGCCCCTCTTAACACAGCTGTCTTTGAACAGGAAGTTCCACTGTGGGAGTCAGTTCCCTCCACCATGATGGTCCTGGGCATGGAACTCAAGTCATGAGGCTTGGCAGCAAGCCCTCTGACCTTTGTTAGACAGCAGGACACACAAACTCACACATGCTCCTCCCCCTGCCTGCACTTGGACCCATTTCCATGGCTTCTCTCTGACCATGGTAGAGAGCAGTTCCTTGTTGCCATTCACTCTCAGTCTGTACTTCTTTCTCTCTCAAATATCTATTTATTTTTATTTAATGGGTATGAATGCTTGCTTGCCTACCTGTATGTGGACCACATGCACACAGTGCCCTTGGAGACGAGAAGAGGGTGGCATATCCCCTGGAACTGGAGTTACAGGTGGCTACGAGTCACCACACATGTTCACAGGGGTGGAATACATTACCAATAAGAGGGGACTTTAAGCTTCTGGCAGTGGACATACCTCCGGCAGGAACATGGTCTTTTTCTGAGAAGAAGCTCAGCCCAGGATGCTTCCAGAACTTTTATTTATTTATTTATTTATTTGTGGGGAGCCAAACAAGGTCATTCAGCCATGGCTGTCTTATGACCATGAGATTGTCGAACAAAGACCTGCCCAGGAACTGCCGGTCCGAAAGTAACTACGGATCGCTCCACCCTTAACCGCAGAATGTCCCTACGTGCACAGATACCAGATGCCTTCACCAGATGCCCTTTGTGCTTCCTGCTGCCAAGAACACCTTGACCCCTCCCTCCTTTGCATTTTGCAAAGGTCACTTCCCCCTAGCTCCCCCTCCCAACTTCCTCATTCAGGGCTTGGCCCATAGCTCACTTCCCCCTAGCTCCCCTTCCCAACATCCTCATCCCCACTGCTTAAAACGTGCTGCCTGTGTGACAATAAACAGGACCTTGACAATGGAACCTTGCTTGGTCTCCTTTCTTTCTCCCCCCCTTTTGACCCTCAGGTAGCGCCTCTTCGGGACCCTGAATAACTAGACCTGCTGGACGGGTCATTTATTTATTTGGTTTTTCGAGGCAGGGTTTCTCTGTGTAGTCCTGGCTGTCCTGGAACTCACTCTGTAGACCAGGCTGGCCTCGAACTCAGAAATCCGCCTGCCTCTGCCTCCCAAATGCTGGGATTAAAGGTGTGCGCCACCACCGCCCGGCTCAGAACTTTTACTTGTCTTACTTTCTTTTCCGTGGCTGATAAAATATCTGGACAAAATCATAAAAGGGGGAGGCACAATAGTGTCAGATCTTCAGGAACTGGAGTTAAAGATAGTTCCGAGCCACCATACGGGTATCAAAAATCAAACCCCAGTCCTCTGGAAGAACAGCCAGTGCTCCTAATGGATGAAATAACTCTCAAGTCCTGCCCCCCTCCCTCTCCCCCCCACCAAATGCTTGTTTTTAAATAGAGCTTCTCTTCTTGAATAGGTAGCTTGCTGTGAAAGCATGAAACATACTTTAAAATGCCCTGGGCTCGATTCAGAGCAGGCTCTGGGACCACATTCCTCACTAGCTGTGAGTTTCACGTGCTTTGACTCATTTGGGACAACTGAGCTTGCCCATCTAGCTTCTCTGTGATCCTGAGGATGAAACTGTGTTTCAAAAAATCATATCAATGATTGAGTCATAATTTCTTTCCCCTTTCTTTTTTTTTTCTCCCCCTCTCAGAATGTAGACAAGTGCTCTGCAACTAAGCTACACCCACACCCTTGGTATTTCGATGATCCGTGCCAGAGTTTCAACAAAGAATTCACGAAGTTCTGCGTGTGTGTGGTGGCACAGGCCTTTTGTGCCAGCACTTTGGAGGCTGAGGCAGCCAGATCTCTGAGTTCAAGGCCAATCTGGTGTACTTGGTGAGTTTCAGGCCAGCCAAGATTACACAAGTGAGACCCGGTCTTAACCTCCAACCCCAACAAAAGAGTTCATGAGCTTTTTTTTTGGGGGGGGGGTAATATCTGCAAATCAATAAGGAAATGAGTGGTTCTGCAGTTAATTCTCACGGTCAAAGTTGACTGTTCAGAGCAACAGTGAATGTAGACTTCTAGGATGTTTAACAGAAGGGAAGTCTCACCCTCTAAGGCAGTGATTCTTAACCTTTCTAATGTCACAGCCCTTTAGGTGAAACCCCCCCCATCCCCAGCACTACAATTATTTTGTTGCTACACTACCATTATGAATCGTGATGTAAATATCTGACGTGCAGTATATCTCATATTAGACTCCTAAAGGGATAGAGACCCACAGGTTGAGAACCACTAGCTCTAAGGTGACAGACTGAACTAAATGAAAAAAGTAAGCTGAGCACCATTTGTCCCTCCGCTTCCTGACTCCAGATGCAGTGTGGCCGGCCACCAGCTGCCCAGCTTCCCCTCCATGATGGCCTGGACTCTCAAACCAGGAGCTGAAAAACCAAAACCAAAACCAAAACCGAAAACTAAAAAGCTTACTTCCTTAAGTCGCTTTTGTCCTGATTTTCCTCATTGCAAAGAGAAAAGTAACTAATGCAATACTTATCGTATTTGTGCTTCCGGCTTTAATACAATGTTGCAATGTTTTAAAACTCTTACTTGCAGATGATCTATAAAAGGTCTCCTCAAAAGCTAGTGTTGTCTTTTTTTATTTTCCTTTCCTCCTTCTCTCTTCCTCCTCCTCCTTTTAGTCTCAAGTTTTCCGGTACCCTGAGCCGTCTCTGAACTGGCATAGAACCAAGGATGACTTACTTTATTCTTTTGCCTCTGCCTCCTAGTGCTGGAATTACAGGTTACCCAGTAAATGCAACGACGGGGATTGAACCCAGTGCCTTGTGCATGCTAGGCAAACACTTTACCAAAAGAGCTCCAGTTCGAGCCTAAGATACTACATTTTTTAAAAAAAATTTAATTATGTTTATTGTGTATGTGTGTTGAGTGTATGAGTGGAGGTCAGTTAGCTCTGTCCTTCCATCATGTGGGATGTGAGACAGAACACAGGCTGCCAACCTCAGCAGAAAGGCCCTTTACCCACCAAGCCAGCTCTCCGGCTTCAAGAGTGCTATATGTATTTGAAGTCGGGGACTCACTATGTAGTCTTGGCTGGCCTGGAACTCACTGTGTAGACAAGTCTGGCCTCTAAACCATCAAGATCCAGCTGCCTCTGCTTCCTAAGGGCTGGGATTGAAGACATGTACCACACCTGGCAGAATGCTAAATTTATTAATTAAAAAAAAGAATATATTATGGCTAGAGAGATGGCTCAGCAGTTAAGGGCACTTGGTGCTCTTTCAGAAAACCCAGTGTTGGTTTCCAACACCTATTTGGCACAATTGTCTGTAATCCCAGTTTTAGGGGATTCAGTACCTTATTCTGACCTCCTTGACACACACACACACACACACACACACACAGAGTAAAAAAAAAATTCTTTTTTTAGAAGTGTTATTATCAGTCTCCACTATCTTTTGGGGCAGTAGTTCTCAATCTTCCTAATGCTACGACCGTTTAATACAATTTCTCATGTTTTGGTGAAGCAACAATAGACTTATTTCATTGCACTGAGCATGTTGGCACACACATTTAATCCCAGCACTCAGGAGGCAGAGGCAGGCGGATCTCTGAGTTCAAGGCCAGCCTGGTCTGTGTAGAGTGAGCTACACAGAGAACCCCTTCATCAAAAAAAAAATTATTTTGTTGCTACTTCATAACTGTAATTTTGCTTATGTTATAAACCATAATATAAATATCTGATATGGGATACCCAAGAGGTCATACCCACAGGTTGAGAACTGCTGTGTTGGGATCTTGAACTCTATTCTTTAGTAAACAGAGCATTGGCAAAGCAAAGTGCAGAGTTCCTCAAGGCAACAGAATCGTGGTCCAGTTGTCTGCTCAGTAACAATGCTAATAAATCACAGGTTAAAACTAATGTTTGGCCGGGCGGTGGTGGCGCACGCCTTTAATTTCAGCACTTGGGAGGCAGAGGCAGGAGGATTTCTGAGTTCGAGGCCAGCCTGGTCTACAAAGTGAGTTCCAGGGCTGCCAGGGCTACACAGAGAAACCCTGTCTCGAAAAACCAAAAAAAGAAAAAAAAAAAAACCAAAAAAACAAAAAAAAATCCTAATGTTTGGGGTAAGGCATGTACTCAGTTGATTGTGTTTGCTGAGCATTCAGGAGGCCCCTGGGTTCAATTCCCAGCACCGCACAAATCACAGTATGAAGATATTTGTCATCCCAATACTTGGGAAGTAGAGGCAAAAGGATACAAAAGTCAAGATCGTCCTTTGACAAGGCTGTTGCCAGCCTGGAATATATGAAGCTTATATGAAAAAATAAGATTAAAAAATATAATGTAATGCCAAGAGTCCTGACATGGTTGCACACGCCTATAACCCAGCACTCTCGAAACTGAGGCAGGAGAATGTCCAAGTTCAAGGTGCCTGGAGTAGGCAGTCAGATTGGGTATAAATAGCAAAGCCCCATCTATGAACAAACAGATAAGCAAAACTAATGATAAAAAATAAAATCAATTTATTTAAAAAAAGTATTACATTTACTGTATGTGTGTGTGTGCAAGACTGTGATGTGCACATGTGCAGAAGCATGTATGGGGTAGTGGTCAGAGGACAACTTGCAGGAGTCAGTTCTCTTCTACCTTATGGTCCTAGGGATCCAACGCAGGTCATCAGGGTTGTCAGCAAACTGCCTTACCCACTGAGCCATCTGGCCAGTCCAAAAGTAACTTATTAAATCGGAAGGGGGAGCCCTTGGAGAGATGTCTTAGTGGATAAAATGCTGGGTACACAAGTGTGAGGATCAGAATTCAGATCTCTAGCATTCATATAAGTGCCAGGCAGGTATGGCAGGCTGCTTGTAATCCGAGCACTCCAGAGGCAGACAGGGGATCCCTGAAGCAAGCTAGACTAACTAATATGCAAGCTCTGGGTGTAGATGAGAGCCCTGCCTCAGTACTTTAGATGGAGAGTGATCAGAAACACCCAAAACCAACCTCTGGCCTCCACACACAGGCACACACACATATGCAAACATGCATACACATACACACAACACACACAGAGGCACACAGATATAGGCACACCACACACACACACATACACACACATACACACACATACACACAACACACACAGAGGCACACAGATATAGGTACACCACACACACACACACACACACACAAACACACACACACAAATTGAAGGAGGGAAATTCTGGACTGCTCATTCTTTAGGAATGTGTCATAGGTCAGCACTCAAACTGTTCCATGACCCCCCTCCTCTGCTCACAGAGCCCTGAGCTGGTCTAAGCTGGTACATCCATTGTTCAGACCCACGGTGTGTGGGCCTCTGAGATGAAGGAACCCTTCTTCCCATAAGACAATGAGGAGACCAGACTCAGAGCAGGAGATAGGGGCACACCGGGAGTCTACTTGACTGGATGGTTCCTCAGCATCCACAAGCTACAATTGGGAGACAGCCAGGTTCTCTGCAAAAGTGGCTGTAAAGATGGGATGGGAGGGGGGGCTCCAGAGCTGTTTACTACATAAACCTTCTGGATCCAACTAACCATCTCTCCCTCACCCATTAGAGGTGGGCCCTCAGAGCCACAGAAAAATCCCAAACCAGTCCCCAGACACAGCCAGGGGTCAGTGTGCAAAAGGACAACAACAAAAAGCATTTATAAGCAGGAATTCTGTCCAGCATACAGTGCAATTGTTCCTCGGCACACCCTATAGGGATCCACACAAGCACAGGAGCTGAGGCCACACCCAGAAAGTCCTTTCCAATTCATCCTTTTGTTGCCTAGGAGGCCTGAGGTCATCCCAGGACTAGCCACGAGGGGGCAGACGCGCTCCTTCGCCTCTCCAGTCTGATGCTGCAGAGACTTAACAAGTCAGTCCCAAGTGTCCAATATCTTGATTCTAGAGCGCTGAACTCTTTAAGTCTGCATGGTGACAACTCGGCTCCTCTACCCATGTTCATATCCACCGGAATCTGTGAGCGTGGCATCCAAGCACCTGAGACTGAACTTGCCTCTTGAGGGGAGTCTCCTGAACCCCTTCCTTCCAGGCACGCTAGGGGAGCAGGTTGATTAGAAAATGGGCATGAATCCTTTGGCAAAATAGCTGGCTTCAGCTGTTTCCGGGTGGGCCCTTCAACAGATGCCATCAGCTGTTCCAACTCATAGTGCATAACCCGGACATGCACTTGGGGTCGCAGCGAGTACAGTACCAAGCAGTTGGGGAGTTAGAGGGAGTACTCCAGGCTGAGGTAGGAAGAGACAGGTGGCTGCAGGGGCCTGGGAACTCTACAGTCCCTGAGATTCCCTGAAGGAAGGCGTGGCCTTGGAAGGGCTCATTAGAAGGCCAGGAGGAGGAGCTCCAGCCCTTTGTGTGTGCCCACTGGAGTATAAGTCGGAGGCAGAGGATGCAAACCACACAGGGGCAGGCTGTGCTGTCTGCCGGCTGCTTGCTTTTAGCATGTGTTGCCGAGGATCAAACCCAGGGCATGCTAAAAGCACACTGGACCACTGAGCTCCAGTTCCAGCATCCTATAACAGAGCAATCCTGCCTGATGGGGCCTTGGATTCTTGCATCAAAAGGATTTCAGTGGGTTTGGAGAGGGCACTTTTTAAGAGTCTAGCACTCACCTGAAGGGTCTCTGTGCCCTACCAGGCCAACACTTCCTCCTACCTGCTGGCACTGCCCTGCAGTATCAGCATTCAGGCTGAAGAGCTGTGCTAGCCTTCCTCCAAGCGTATGGAAGAGCTTAGCTCATTAGAAGGAAAAAGATACCGGGGCCTCTCAGAAGCAAAAATCGGACCAGGGCCCAGGAGATCCAGAGGGTCACGGAAGAGCAAGAACTTCCTGGGACCGCCCCATAAAATACTGTGGCAGTTTTTGACCACTCTAACTGCCTCAGCCCTCACTTGACCTGCAACTGGGACTCTGGAGGCCTCTAAGGGAAATGGATCCAGCAAAAGTCATGAAGTCCCATGGGTTCAGGGCCTAGGGGGTCCCTTTGCAGGGTGTTACCCCTGTCAGTGGTCAGGCCACTTTAACTGCAATCTGATCACACCAGTCAGGTTGGCTGGGCTTCATACCCATATCGGTCACACCAAGGGGCAAGGGCTTCTCGTGGCTCTGCAGTGTCTCTGTGGTCTCCCACTGGGACTGAGAAGGACACTCCTCCTGGGAGAAGGGGACCTGCTCATCCTTTGGGGACCCTGAGGGGTTGGCATCTGGGTCCCCCACCGTGGTGCTGGCTTGGGAAGAGCATTGCGAGCTGTGGTCAGGGCTACTACAAACGTTCACGATGCAGGTGACGTTGACACGGGTCCCGTGGCTGCCGTGGGAAGAATCTGTGAAACAAAAGGCAGGAGGGGTGAGTCTGGGGATCCTGGAGACAGGGCATCTTTGCAGCAGGTTAGGATTGTGGGAAAGAGCAATAGGCTAGAGATCCTAGCTCCTCTCTACTGTGATGGCAGATGCATCACCCTTATATGTCTATTTCCTCACTGCCTAGCTGCCCAGCCCAGCTCTCCCTACTGCTGACAGAAGACAAAAGTATTCCAAGAAAAACAAAACCTTGGGCTGAGGATATGGCTCAGTTAGTAAAGAGTTTGTCTTGTGAACTTGAGGACCTAAATGCAATCCCTGAGACCCCGCATAAAGAGGCGGGGCGTGGTGGCACACACTTGTAATCTCTGTAACTTGGGAGGCAGGGAAAGGGAGATTTCCAGGGTTTTCAGGCCAACCAACCAAGTCTAACTGGTGGTCTCCGAGCCAAGGAGAAACGGTCTTAACGGAGGTAGATGGAGATCCTAAGGATGTCACCTGAGGTTGTCCTCTAGCTACTGTGTGTGTGTGTGTGTGTGTGTGTGTGTATGTGTGTGTGTGTGAGAGAGAGAGAGAGAGAGAGACAGAGAGTCAGAGAGAGACAGAGAACAGTCTGCCAGAACAGAACAATGTAATGTGAGTGGGAAGCAGTTACAGAAGACTGCCCATGGCCAAGTCTGTAAACCATGTTCCCCATGACCCCTGAAAGGGCAAGTGCTAAATGGATCAAAACCAGCCTAAGCTTAACCTTTTGATTTTGATAATGCTAGCGTTTTGAGTGGATTGACTGAGTGGATTGACTGACAACACTTAAAAAATTCAGGGGTTGGCAGTGTAAAGCTCACCTACCATGCACAAGGAGGTTGATCCCTACCACTGGGATATAGAGAAGCAGACACCACAGACAGAACGGATATCAGGGAGAGTCCATCCGTCATCCTGCCTGGCCTTTGTGACCTTCTAAGTTCCCTATGTTGGTAAGGAGTGAACGCCAGACCAGCAGAGGGTAGACGTATGTTACCCCAAATGTCAGCTGCATGTCAGTTGCTCCTGCTCCTGCTGCTGGATCTGCAGAACCTTCCGGGGGCCATAGTAATGGCAGCTGCCTATTCATCCCGGCTCCTGCCAACTGGGACTCAAGGGAACTTGGATTAGACAGAGCCAACCAGTCTATTCAGAGCAGCCTTGACTATATCAAGCAGGGGGAGAAATGGAATCAAGGGACCACAGAGAAACCTCTACCCTGGGCCTCAACAGCACCCAAACGTCATTTGAAGTCACCATGACCTTTGTATGTCATGAACAAGACATTGTGGGGGTGAGTGGCGCACAGTTCTGGGGTTTAGAGGCTCCCACGGTAGAGGGAGGTGTCAATGGGAGAGGAGAAGAGGTATAGAACACCTGGGAGAAGAAAGAGGAGGGGGCAGAGGTCAGAGGAGAAAGGGAATAGACATACTCAGGGACCAAGGAAGAAGCCACAGTGGGACACCATGGGAGGAGGGAAGTCATGAAAGAGGGAGTCCTGTTTCTATTTGAGCACAAGTATCCACCCAACGAATGTTGAGAGCCACCTGTTCTCCTCCAGGCTACCCTCAGATTGTAGGTGAGGGGACCTGACAAGTCACCACGGTGCTGGAGAGGCTGGGACTCCTGTGGGCAGGGAGGCAGCAGGAGTGCCGCAGACAGAGAAGCTTGCAGAGGCGTGAGTAAGCAGAGGGCACAGAAGTCAGGGTAGCAACAGAATGTGGGTGTTGGAGGAGGCCGGCGTGGGAGGCAGTGTGGTCTTGGCTGTCAATCCCCTGTCCGATGCCAATGTGGGCACAAAGCCACAGTCTCTCACTGACATGCTAAGGAGGCACACGGCTCATCACCAGATGAGGAAATGGGATTTAGGAGCCTGCTTGGATTCTCATGGCCCCAGGGCTGTTGGGCTGCCCTGGCTGAATGGCCAAGTTCACTATCATGCTTCCTTTCTATTGCCCCACTAGCCAGTGCTGCTGGGAGAGAGGGACAAAGGCCTGTAGTCTTGACCTTTCCACTATAAAACAAACTGCAGGAAATCTCAGCGATCTTGGGAAACCCACAAGGGACTGACTCCAGCGTAGGCACAAGAAATAGCGATCGTGTCTCTATTATAGATTATATGGAGGGTAAGACGCAGACCGAGTAAATGCAACAGGTTCATACATTGTGCCTTTGACCCAAAGTGACTATCATCAGTGAGCTACAGTGAGCAGAACTCCAGCAGAACAGGGCTGGAGAGGTGGCTCAGTAGCTAAGAACACTTGTTGCTCTTTCATGGGAGTTGGGTTAGATTCCCAACATCCACATGGCACTTCACAACCGTCTGTAACTCCAGTTCCAGGAGATTTGACACCCTCTTCTGACCTCTATAGATACCATGCACACCTATAGTACACAGACATGCATGCAGGTAAAATACCCATACACAAAATATTTGTAAAGAACCCTGAAGGAACTGTTTCATTCACTTCCAAGTTCCAGGACTCTAAAGCACACAGTAACAGAGCTGACTCCTGGAGCTTGGGTACATTAGCTGTGTGCTCTTAACAAGGTATCCTGGATCTCAATTTCCTCATCTGGAAAATTGATTCACATAAAGCACCCAGGACAAAAACTGGTGTATCACACCGCCCCAGGAAACATTAGCTTATAACACTGGATAGGCCAATGAGGGATGGTAGTGCATGCCTTTAATCCCAGTACTGAGGAGGCAAGAGCTCTGAGTTCAAGGTCAGCCTGGTCTACGGAACAAGTTCCAGGACAGCCTAGGTTACACAGAGAAACCTTGTCTCAAAAAACAAACAAACAAACAAACAACAATCTAGCCAAACCAGTGCTAGACCTAGGATTATAAGTAGAATGTGGCTTTGGGGAATCACGCAGGCCACTGAAAGGCAAAAGACAGATAGTCCTGTGGAAAGGAGGCATGACCTTGGAGCTCCCTGAACAAAGGCCAATAAAGGATGATGACATGGAGGGGTTCAGGATTACTCCCCACCTGATATGGGAGACTTGAAAGACAGAGCAGGAGTGTCTGCAGAAGAACGAGCTATTGAGGGGCTGGAGAGATGGCTCAGCGGGTAAGAGCGGGTAAGAGACTGCTCTTCCAAAGTTCCTCAGTTCAAATCACAGCACCCGCATGGTGGCTCACAACCATCCGTAAAGAGATCTGATGCACTCATCTGGTGTCTGAAGACAGCTACAGTGTACTGACATATAATAAATAAATAAATCTTTAAAAAAAAAAGGCCAGCCTGGTCTACAGAGTGAGTTCCAGAACAGCCAGGGCTATACAGAGAAACACTGTCTGGGAAACAAAAAAATGAGCTAGTGAGACGACCAACACAGGTAGTGCTGAACCTAGAAGTCTAAAGTGGCTGGACTGTCCATCAGCCGGGACTAGGAAGTCAGCCAGGAGCAGCTAAGGGCGGCTCCACAGGGCAGCTCCAGGACACCAGCAGAGATTACGCAAGGGATACACACGAACCTGACTTTACCTACAGAAGTCTGACTCAAGGTCTTGCAACTTAACGTTGGTCAGAACATGCTACACGCATTCCATGGAAGCTGTGTTTAACACTGTGAGCCTGGACCTTTTTCAGAACTCATGAAATGCAATAGGATCCTCTCTCAAGACACTGGGCAGCAGATCAGAGCCACTCTGTCAGTTATCATGGACCCCTGTTGTTAAAGGCATTTTCCTCTTGGGTTATTTTCAACCAGCAGGTGGAGGGCCAGCTATCTATCTGCACAGAGCAGGAGGGAGCCAGCCTCTCACCTGAACTCCTAGAGCCAGCACAGGCCTCCTGAGACCCTTGGGCGGCTGCTGTGACTCTTGCTTGGGGATGGCCCCCAGGGGGCGCCGTCCTGTCCCCAGCACTGGCTGAGCTCTCCAGGGAGCTGGTGCTGGAACTGGGGGCCGTGGTCAACAGGTGCTGCTGCTCAAGGCCTTTTGCATCCTGGGATTTCTCATCAGGCAGATGAGGCTACGAGGAAAAGGGAGAATATTAATCCAGCTGCCAGTTGCCTTCGCTCTCCTGGTCTCCCGTCACCCACACTCCACATTTTCTGCCCACACCACACGTTTCCACACAGGGCACCAAAGGTTTTCCATCTCAGTCCACATAAGGAAATGGAAAAAGTGACTTTCTAGAGCACAAGGAGATGTGTCACCAGCCTGGCAGTTAAGAGATGAATTCTGAACCAGACACTTGAGTCTAAAGTTCATAATTCTAACACTCACTGATTTTATGACCTTGAAAACGTTTCCTAAGCCGGGCAGTGGTGGTGCACACCTTTAATCCCAGCACTTGGGAGCCAGAGGCAGGCGAATTCAAGGTCAGTATGGTCTACAGAGTGAGTTCCAGGACAGTCAGGGCTACACAGAGAAACCCTGTCTTGAAAAACAACAATAACAATCAGAACTTGGCACAGGTACCCTGCACAAGCTGGTGTAGCCAGACAATACTGGTCTTCATGTTTTTAAATGGTCCAACTTCATTTCTCTTTTTTTTTAAAAAGAAAATCTTGGTTTTTTTTTTTAATTTTTAATTGTGTGTATACATTTGTATCTTGGTGTGCAGATGTCTTTGGAGGCCAGAGAGGGGCATGAGATCCCCCTGGAACTGATGGTTGCCCTCCAATGTGGGTGCTGAGAACTGAACTCATGTTTTCTGCAAGAACAGAAGGGTCTAAAGACTCTGCCCTGAGCTCAGGGGTTGAGTCCCCGGCATCACATAAGCAGGGTGAGGTGGTGTATGTAGTAATCCCAGCACTGAGGAGGTTGAGGCAGGAGGATCATAAATTCAAAGCCATCCTCAGTTAGTGTTCAGGGTCAATACAGGTTACATAAGTCCTTGTCTAAAATACAAAATGCCTCGAATCTAAAGTGTAAGTTTTAGTGTTCATAAATAAACAAGTTTGATGTACCTGAGCCGCCATCCATGTTTTGCAAAGGGTAGCCTTCCTGATAGTGGGCGGATCAGAGTAGCTGTCCTAGAGGCCAGAGTTGGTCCTTGAAGCACACTACCTTTACTCTTCATTCCTTCTGCTCAATGAATCACCCCAGCTCATGGGGCCCTTTCCTCAGGGTCACTCACTGGCCTTCTCAGCTGCCCCTTCCCAACGGCTCACCCAGAGGATGCTCTGTGGCTTCCCTGTGGCTTCTTTCTCTGTATGTGACATGAGTACCAAGTGCCAAATCCTGTGCCTGAGTTGCATCTGTCTCAGCTCTTCTAGACACTCAGTATAGTCTAGTTCCATCCTAGTTCTGTAGATGTGGAAATGGAATTTTTCACCTGAGACCATGGTTTGGATACGGTGCAGTCGAGCCAAAACTCACCATGCCTATTCTGGGTGTCTGGGGTTCAGCTCTAAAGGCTTAAGACAAATTCCCTGTTTGTAGCAACTCATGCTAAGGACATCTAAAAATGCTATTTCAAGGCAACTGTCTGTCGACAGCGGCTGGAAAAGTGGCTACACTTTTCCAGGGAGGCACAATGCCAGGTGTAGTCTAAGCCGAAGCAATAGTTGGGCCATCCCTCCTGTGGCTGGTGCTCTCCAGAGAGTCACTGGAACCTCCATCTCCAGGCCCTGCCCACTGCTGCTATGGCCTCTTAGATGCCCAGGTATGTCATGCCACATGGCCTTGAGGTCTTATTTCCTGCCCAGTCCACAGCTTCTGACTCTGGACTGGAAGGGTCTTATACAAGCTGTCCCCATGAAGCCACAAAAGCCCACAGAAGGTGAATCCAGAGCTTGGAATTATAGAGTTGGCTGATGGTCACAGGAAGTAAATGGAGTCTAGGATGTGGGAACACGCCCACTGCATCCTCCTGCCTCCCCTGGGAGCCTGCCCGCTAGGTACTCAGTCTGGAAGAGATGGAACACATTCTGAATCCACAGTCTGACCTCGGGCCCAGTCTTACCCCGTAACTCTGCAGAGGCACTCATAAATGTCACACCACACCAGCCCTAGAGAAGGAGCTTTTCTGGCTGGGCCTCCCCCTTTCTGCTTGTGGCTAGAGCCAGACAGAACGCAATCTTCCCCTCCTCCCCAAAGGTCACAGCTAGCTTCTTCAAAGCCACAAGCTACAATGTTCAAGTACAGACACTATCAGGGTCATGTGACTCTGGCTGGGACCCCACTGAGTGAGCACCAAAAAAACCTTAGCTTGCCTGATACGTCCTATGATTCTGGGTCTGATCCTGTTATATGGAGCTGGGACTGGCAGAAGCATGATTGGCTCCTATGGACCTCTGAGCTAATGGTATCTATATGTGCAGGCTCATGTGGGCATGCCTAAGAGTGGCACCGTAACTGTATGCTAGGTAGTGAGATAGAGTCCCAAGTTTGTGTTCCAGACCACACCCATTAGCTCGGCCTAGGACGCAGCTAGGACACAGGACAATTACTTAAGAGTGTCTAAGTCATGTATTTCAGACTCCAAAATTGGGAGCAATAACCTTACAGCCTGTGTCACAGCCAGGCTGGAAGAGTCTGTAAACCCTCAGACAGAGCTGGCATGTCCTCCCTCCACCACTACCAGTAACCGCTGGTGACTTAACACGAGGCATGTGCATGCCTGGGGGAGGTGTGGATGAATTCACGTGCTCTTTTTCCAAATAACCCCACTTTCCCCAGCCTTCAGAGTAGGAGCTGAGTCACCGCTGCTCCTGCCTGACGGCCTCCTCACTCTAGCACATGAGGACACCATGTACTGAGCTCCCGAGGAGGGCCCTGAGGCAGGCAGCTGATGGAGCACAGGGCTAGACAAAGGGTGGCATCTAGGATCTCCAAATCCTGGTGACCAATCTTGATGAGCAGTCCCTGCTAGGAGAGGCCAGCCTGAGACATCTTTGGATGTGCCTGCCAAATTCACCTGCTCAGAGGGTTTGACCACCAGGACACACCACAACCTTTTAAGAGTGACTGTAGCTGTTGAGCCTACGTTTCCTCATCTACCGTGCTGTACTCGTAGGATCAGGGAAAGAGCCTGGCTACGCCCAGCTAGGGGACAGTTTGCCTGTTTCTTTCCAATTGGAATGTAGCTAAACATCAGCTGGCTCTGAGGGAGTGTTTACACTCCCGATCCACCAGCCTCTACCTGTCCTCAACTAGTGGGATTAAAGGCATGTACTACCATACCCATTCAATCCTGCTTATATGATGCTGCTTATTATGCCCTAGAGAAGGAATTGGAAGAGGAAGAGGAGGAGGAGGAGGAGATAGCAGGAGGGGAGGAGGAGGATAGCACAAGGATACTCACCACCTTGGCTTCTCTTTGGAGGCAGGAGGGCTTCTCTACAATGAAGAGAGAAGAACAAAGTCAGAGGCAGGACTTCTTCAGAACGTCTATCTTAATGGGCACAGCCTGGCTAAGGTAGAGCCCGTAGAGTGGACCCAGCCCGGGGAGTAACTATCTGCCATGTAAGGTCTACAGATGAGCCCATCCTACTTTTAGCCACTACCCCTTGCCCCAGCCTTCCTCCAGTCCAGCCTGTGCTGTAGTCCTGCCTCAACCACACTCCACCCACTGAGACCCAGGCCAGCTCACAGAATCCTAGAGAGCCCAGGCTTCCTGTATAAAAATCTGAACTTCAATCCCCTGGGATAGCCTTGACACGACCTTCTGGTAGCCAGGTTAGAGTATATACCTTCTGCACCAGGCTCTAACTTCCTGGAGAACAAGAGACTACAGTCTCCAGATCCACTTGAGTCTACGATAGTGCAGAGCTCTGTACTAGGCTCACCACCCAAGGCACTGAGAAAGTGTTAGGGTAGGGTGCGGGACTGGAAACAGGAAGGGACCAGAATCTTACTTTTCCTCTGCACCAGGATGAGGCAGTTCACCAGTCCTAACATCAGCAGACCCAGAGCTGTCACTCCAACAATCAGACCTAGGAAGATGGTAGGGTACTCAGAAACCAAGTGCCAGGGTACCTGGTGCTGATGCTGAGATCAAGTCCAGCCTTAGGTCCTCAAATTCAGGGTCAAACCAAAGATCCCATCTGCAAACCACATGCAGTCAGAAGGCTACAGTGTGGGGCCTTGGACTTGGTGCCATCCTAACCCTAGAGGGAAGCCAGAGACACCAGCAGCCCATAGTCTTGTGAGCCATATGGGTTCATCAGAACTAGTAACCAGAACTTATGTTCATATTCATGGCACCCAGGGATTCCCTATGACAACATCACATCTTTGGAGACACAACTCCTCTACACTTACATCTGCTCTGAAAGACAGAGACCAGGCCCCAGTTCCACCCAAAGGGAGGCTTCCAGAAGCAAGAGAGGCAGAGAGGGGGTTAGGGAGAGGGAGAAAGTACCTTCCCTTTTATATTTCAACTTATTTTTGTTGCAGATTTAACCCCCAGTCAGGCACTCTACCAATGGGCTACATCCTCAGCTCCCATTAAAGGTACTATTTTGAGACAGGGTCTGACTAAGTTTCCCAGATGGACCTCAAACTCACTCTATAGCTGAGGTTGGTCTTGAATTTACAATTCTCCTGTCTCAGCCTCCCCAGTAGCTCAGACTGTGCACTTCCAAGCCTGCTTGGGTCACTCTTGAGACTGGGGACTTACCAATTGGAAGAGAGATACCATCTTTGGTGCTTTGTTCAATGATGGGGGTTGAACCCAAGGACACAAGGATGCTTGGAATTTGGCTGGGTCCTGACTCTTGATCCAGGGGCTGGGAACTTGTGGGCTCTGGCTGAGATATGTAGAGTGTCCTTGGTACGGCACTTAGAGTTGGGGACTCGGGCGCACAGACTGCATCTGTGCTTGCATTTCCAGGAATAGCCAGAATTTTACAGCTGAGGGAGGAAGATTATAATCAGTAGACCCCAGAAGACAGGAGACCGCAGAATTCCAGGGAGCCAGGCCTGAGGACAAGGATCCCAACAGCCAAGCAACAAGTATGAGCTTCTTAGTACTACTCCCTCACACACTCCCCAACTTCCACCCAGTGTCACTCTGTCCAGTCTTGCCTCTGTGTCGGGCTCCTGCTCACATCATCCATTGTCTGTCCCAGAACCCAACCCCAGAGACAAAGAATGACAAGCTGTCCTGTATCCTGGAACCCAGTCACCCAGAGGGTCTCCTCCGCGTTCCTTCAGAAACCAGGAAGTTAACACTCACATGCGGTGGGGCCTGCACACATCTGTGGATGATGTGATGTCAGAGAACGTCCCTGGGGCACAAGCAACGCATACCACGTTTCCATTTGAAGCTCCTTGAAGAGAAAATCCAGAACTCGTCAACGCCAGGTGAGGAGTCTCTCAGCAAAGGGGCCACAAGGGAGGCCTGTTTGTAATTCTCTTCCTTAAACACACACACACACACACACACACACACACACACACACACACACACACACACACACACATCTATACACATACACATGCAATAGACACACACACACATATATGCATGTACACACATGCTCACACACATACACGGACTTACTCTCCAGGGGTGAACTTCCTGTCCTACCTGATTTCCTACCAGCTTAGGGCTTAGTGTAACTGAGGGGTGCCAGGAGACATGTAAAACATGTGGTGGCTGGACTTAGTGTAACTGGCGGGGGGGGGGGTGCCAGGAAACATGTAAAACATGTGACGGCTGGACTTAGTGTAACTGGGGGGGTGCCAGGAGACATGTAAAACATGTGGCGGCTGGACTTAGTGTAACTGGGGGGGTGCCAGGAGACATGTAAAACATGTGGCGGCCACTGCAGAGTTTCAAGGCGGGGCTTGGAGGTAGGTGCCTGTGACATCTCAGGGATGTTCACATCCCTTCCTCAAGGAGAGGGAGAGGGATCCTTACTTGAACTGGCTACTCCGAAGCCAGGGGCGCACTTGCCCAGCTTCATGCACTGTCGACAGCTGCCAGAATGTGTTTTCAAGGCGCAGTACCTGTCGGCTTTGCAAGTACACACTCGGTTCTGCTGTTTAGTGCAGGCGCGGGTCTCCACCTGGTCTAAAGGAGGGAAGGACAACCTGGGTCATCTCTACCTCCAACTCACCCGTTCTGCCCTTCCTGCCAGAGCTGGTAGGTCCCACAGTACAGGTCCCAAGGACTCTTGGTCACCTTGCCTCTTGGGCTGTTGTCTATACTGCAGACTCTACCACAGAGTAAATATGTGCATCTGTTTCTCTAGGCTCTCCATCTTCAACTCTGATCTCACCTCCCCCCCCCCACCTCAGAGACCAAATGAAGAGTTGGTCGAATCTAGAAGGAAAACGTCATCTGAAACTGTCCAGGCAAGGTTTCAGATGACACAGAAGGCTACACAGAGAAATGCTGTCTTGAAAAACCAAAATGTTGTCACGCATTTGTAATCTCAACACTGGGGAAGCTATGGCAGAAGGATGATTGTAAGTTTAAAGTTAGCCTGGGCCTTATAGAAAGTTCTAGGCCAACCTGGGCAACTTACCAAAAAAACCCATCTCAAACAAACAAACAAAACAGCCAAGTAGTGGTGACACACATCCCTAGTCCCAGCACTCAAGAGGCAGAGGCAGTTGGAGCTCTGTGAGTTCGAGGTCAGCCTGGTCTACAAAGCTAGTTCAGTTCCAGGACAGCCAAGACTACGCAAAGAAACCCTATCCTGTAAAAAACCAAACCAAACCAAACAACAACAACAAAAACTGAACAAACAAAAAACCTGAACTGAAAGCTGTGTCTGGGAGTGCAGGCCTGTAATCCCAGCTACTCAGGAAGCTGAGGTAGGCAGTTCACAAGTTCAAAGCCAGCCTGAGCTATCTAGCATGATCCTGACTCAAAGGCAAAATAGATCCTGACTACATGCCAGTAAAAATACCCATACACATACAGTAAAAATAAATAAATCTTGTTGGACAGTGGTGGTATATACCTTTAGTCCTAGCACTTGGGAGGCAAAGTTAGGCAGATCTCTGAGTTTGAGGTCAGCCTGGTCTACAGAATGAGTTCCAGGACAGCCAAGGCTACACAAAGAAATGCTGTCTTGAAAAACCAAAATAAGTAAGAAAGTAAGTAAATAAACAAATAAATACATCTTTAATTTCAAATAAAAAATCAGGGGATTGATGTAGCTCTGTTAAAAAGTACTTGTATCACCTGCATGAAGTCCCAGGTTCCAACCACATAAATACATACAAGTTGTATAGAGCAGTCTTCTGCAACTCATGTCCTGGAAGATGAAAACGACTGGCCCAGGGTAACCCCATCCACCTTACTTGCTGGAGGACTAGTGACCAGGGAAGCTGTTTCGACCACACCGTTTGGGCCACTCACCAGTGCTACAGGAAGAACTGCAGCTCAGGCATGTGCGAAACTGGTTCCAGACCTGGGTATACATGCTCGCCTCACAGTCCTCACATACGGTGTCTGAGGTCTTGTTGCAGAAGTGTTTCACATACTGGCCTGAGGAAGCAAGGACCAGAGGTTTCAGCAGAAGACCCTTGCCAGGAAGCCCCTGGGATAAAGCGTGTCTGGTGGCCCTAGTCATCTCTCTACCTCTGAACATATCTTCTCTCTCTCTCTGCTCTCTCCAGGTAGTTGAAACACCACCACTCAAAAAACCTGTTATCGGTCAAGAATACTTTAGGGAGAATTGGTTTGCTAGCTCCTGTCTTCTTGATAGTCAGTTAAAATTCTCTATCCTGGTGTATAAAATATAAGTGGCTATAAGGGTGTCATGTCTGGTAGCCTGTCAGGGCCAAGGGCATGGGGTTCCTAAAAGCCTGGAGGATGGAAGAACAACAGGGCAAACCTTTAAGGTGTTTGTTTTCTTTTCTGGATCCAGCTCCTCTCCCCTGTTCCTGCTATTCTAAGCTTGTAACTTCTTAAAGACATTATGCTAGTCAATAGAAAAGCCACTGTCCCCCGGCTGTGACGGTGGAGGATGACAAGTACACCTGCCCCTGTGTTCCTGCCCACTGGGTCTCAAGCACTGACTAAAGGCCTCCAGTCAATGAAATCTGAATTCTTCATGGTGATCTTGCTCATCTCACTTAATCAAATGTATAGTACCATGATGATGATGATGATGGTGGTGGTGGTGGTGGTGGTGGTGGTGTGTGTGTGTGTGTGTGTAACCTGTTTTCTCCTTCCACCATCGGTTCAGGTCCTCAGGCTTGCCCAAGTGCCTTTATACACCGAGCCATCTCCCCAGCCCTCATCCCTTCATCCACAACTCCCATCACACTCTTCTTTCACTCTGGGCAACGAACACCAGCCTCAATGTTTTTTGAACTCATTAAACAGGCTCCTGCTTTAGGACTTTGCACTTACTTCCTGGCCTGCTGTATCCCATGTTTGTGTGGCTTTTTTCTGTCCTCTATACAGGGCTCAGAGAGACCTTCCTGGACTACTCAACCTCATCTGAAGTACCCACCCTTCTCTGTCTCCATCTGCCCTGTGTAGTCTTCTTGCCATCACAACTGCGATGTCTACTGTGAGCAGACAGCACCACATATCTCTTAGGTAATTTGTCTGTCCTTTGTTAGAAAGCAGAATTGGGGCTTGGAGAGATGGCTCAGCAGTTAAGAGCACTGGCTGCTCTTCCAGAGGACTGGGTTTAAGTCTCAGTACCCACATAGTAACTAACAACCATCTGTGCTGCCATTTCCAAGAATGGAATGCCCTCTTCTGACCTCCAAGGGCACAGACATACATGCAGACAAAACACCAATTGTGCAAAAATAAAAATAAATAGATCTTACTTTAAAAAAATAAGAAATATAGTAGATTCCATGCATATGAGGATCAGGAATGTCTGCCCAGCATTCTGCCACAGTCCCCGCAGATTGAGCACAGAGTAGGTGCATTATAAATACTACTTAAGTGAATGCATAAACTTGATTGGCTACTCAGCACCGGGGGTCAGTTACTCAGTCCTCTCCAATGGGGTCAGGGCTCAGATCCACCATCTATGATATGGATATGCATTCATTTACTTGATAATTATGTGCAGGACATCAATATAGGAGAGTCATGTGCTGGAAAATCCACAGGGACCAAGCTATAGTAACTATTCTAGAGGAGTAGACATAGCACACAGTGGGACTATGAGAAGAACCAGGACATCATTGCAGTATTGAGGAGTCTTCCTGGGCAAGGGAGACAGGGTCAAAATGTAGGTAGGCATTAGCCAAGAGAAGGCACTGAGAAGTGTGCTCGGTGGAGGGGACAGCACAAGCAAGAGCCCAGGGCAATCATGAGCCCTAGAATGTATGTCCCTAGGAGCAGCCCAGTGAGAATTTAAGGCCCTCATTCCTGGACAAGCACCCCCTCCATGGCACCACCTTCCAAAGTCCCAGCAGCTGCCTCTCACCAGGTGGACACTTGGCACAGCACATCTGAGCCTTCCTATCATAGTATTCCTGTGAGATCTGGCACTCGTTCCCAGGTTCTGGCTTGTAGGGTGTCAAGACCACCTGGAGGGGAAGAAGGGAGGTAGCCATTAGCACGACTCTGGGCTCCAGCATACCTGTCACCAGGCCGCATGGATGGGTTTTTGCATTGAAGGATGAGGAAAGCTTGAGAAAGTAGAATCCAGGCATTTTCCCTTCTTGGCTTCCTTTTTCAGCATGGCATGCATGTGTCTGCTGGGCCAGGGAGGGGTTCACTTTAGGGATTCCCTCCCACTGGGTGAGTCCCAGCAAGGCTCTGAGAAGATATAATTTTTTAAGACAGTGGCTTGGTTCACTGTGACAAGGACCTCCACACAAAGCTGCTCATTTTAGGATGTCTGCCCATCTGTCCCTCTGTCCTTCTAGCTGAGGTCTTCCTTCTCCCAAAAGTACCCTCCACTCTCTTAGGCCTAATGTAGGCTCTTCCTCCTCTGGGTTCTCTCTGAACATTGACATGGTCCCTTCTGCCCTTCATGTCATCATTCTGAAATGGCACCGTGTGTGTCCTTGCATTCACATCCATGCATACGCACACTTGTGTACATACATTTGGTCACATGCTGCCACCTATGACACAGACCTATGAGAGGGCAGAGATAGTGGCCGTGCCACCTCTAGACCCAAGCTTCTGACACAGGCCATGGCAGAGCTGCCTCAGGAAGTTAATACAGGATGGAAACAAACCTGTGCCCCTCCACACACCAGTGCTGCCATACACCTATGGGCTTGGAGGGTTTGGACCAGTCGGGGCTCCTAGCCATGCTCAGAGCCATGCTCCCATTGCCAGGAGAATAGCCTCAGCACTGGCTGACAAGTCTCCAACTGAGAGGTAATACCTTGGCCTCAAACCAAGACCAACACTCACAGGTTTTGGCTGGCAAACATGTGACCCTGCTGCCACATCCTGCCACCCCACCTCTTGCCTGAGAGCCTTCTCCTGTTACAAGAAGCCATGCCTCACACTCTTCTTCCAGAGCCTGGACCTGAGATGGGTGTATTATTGCATTCAATTCTCTAACAACCAGCCCAGATGGGCTCTGACTGTTGTATAGAAAGAAACAGAGGCATAAAGAATGCAGGTGACCCACCTAAGGCAGTGACAGAGATTTAAGCCTGGGTCTTGTCTGCCTCTCTTGGCCATAATTTCAATGGCTGTGCCAAGTGCTTTCAGGCAGAGACCAGAAAAGCAGGGAGTGGTGGGGAGGAGGAGCACCAGAGATAGCTCAGTGGTTAAGAGCATTTATTACTCCTGGAGAGAACTTGGGTTCAGTTCCCAGCACCAATATGGCAGCTCGCAACTGCCTGTAACTCCAGTTCCAGAGAATCTGACTCTCCCTTCTAAGTTCTGCATACTCCTGCATGCATGTGGTTCACATACATATACTCGGGCACACTCACATTTTTTTAAAATATAAATTAAATAATTATGAAAGGTAGACAGATGGGGGAGGAGAGAAAAAGAAAACAGCACCCAACATGGCGCAGAACCAACTGTGCGAAAACACAGGGCCCGCCCTCAGATCTCCAAGTGGCCCTCGGAAGTGTACAGCAGCAGCAACTGTCACCACTGGGTCTAGCCCAGTACTCCGGAGACCAGCCTAATCCCCAGCCTTCCTTGCAAAAGATGGAATGGCAATTTGAGCCTTTAGGGACAAGCATGAGTTAGTTAGCCACTTCTGCACAAATGTGAACTCATGAGCAAACACAGGGGTGGATCTCTAAGAGCAAAGCGGGTGTGAACACACACTCAACGCCCTTGCAGTTCCTGCTGATGTCACCTGGAAATGGCCAGGAAGTGGTTCTATGTTAAAGCTGAGGGCTGGTCTGTACTCTTCATTGTACCAGTAGCTGCCATCATGTGGTCTACAGGAGCTCAATGAATGTTTATGAAACCAGTAACCCTGACAAATCCCGTGACTCCTCAGATAAAGGTGGAGAGTTAGAGAGGCATGGTTTTCTTTATTATTCTTCCATCCCCCTGCTGTATGGCAGTGTCATAGTCAAGTGTCTCCGGAGATCTCTCTGGACGTCGGTTCCTGACTCAATTCCGTGGGAGCAAGAGAGATACATAAAATATCCAACAATTAGCACAGCAAAGGCACGGATCAGACTCTGAAAAGCAGCTGTAAACAAGCCAATCAGAGAAGATGCTGACCTTCCTACTAGGCTCATTTGGTCTGTATAGACTGCACAGACTCCCATTAGCTGTGGGCAGTGGCGCTGTTTTCTGTCTTCCCCCTTCCCATCCCCAGCTGTGTCTGGAGAGCATCACCCTGACCTTGCCTAGTGCTGTGCACTGTGTGACCTCTGAGCCTACCAAGTCTTTCTTTGCTCAGCCAATCAGTGATAACAGCTGAAAGCCACCAGAAGCCATGACTCAGTCAAGTGACTGGGGTTCTGTGCCGTGGACAGTCTTTGGCTCTTCTGGACCTGCCACAGAACCCTAGCTGCTTCATGCTCCCTTTGGCCGAAGTCCACATAGACACGCCTTCAGAGTGCTTCCCTCTTCAGGTCAGCGCCCACACCGTGCCCTGGTCAAGCAACCCAATGCAGCCCCCTGCCTTGTCTTCATATTCACCCAGATGGTGGACCATCTGAGGCTGCAGTGTGAGCTATCCTATCCATAGCCAGACAGAAAAGAGTAATCCACAGATGTTTCCCTGAGTAAGGTAATAATTATAATGTCATTTCCTTGAGGCGAGGTTCCCCACCCCAACCTCCCCACCCACCCCGGGCACTAGGGCCAAGAAGCCTGAACACAGATGTATCTGCTGTCCTGGCCTATCTCTGAGTTCCCCCACCAGGGCAATCATTTTCAGGAAGGTCATGCAGTCAGCTGGGTGAGGGAAGTCGCGGAACCAGGCTGAGTATCCAGTCTGAAAAAGCCAATGTAGCTCCCTCTAGATAGTTGCACACACATCCAAGTACATGCGCACATGCCTATACACACTATCCTGGCCCTTTTCCCAGTCCATTTCATGACAAAACAATCAGTTGGGTCTGAGTCCACACTAGAAGGGTGTTCCGCACTGTCTGGGGCCTAACTGACTGTGCTCAAGATCAAGGGTGCATCAATGGCTGGCTGACCCTTTCATACCTAAGGGGGAGAGTCTCTGGGCTAGGAAGCCATCCTGATCATAAAGAGGAAAAGAAAAATAAGAAAGAA
This sequence comes from Tokudaia tokunoshimensis, assembly GCA_036184795.1. NCBI lineage: Eukaryota > Metazoa > Chordata > Mammalia > Rodentia > Muridae > Tokudaia > Tokudaia tokunoshimensis. The sequence continues at coordinate 128,047,675 of BTHU01000005.1, forward strand.
CTCTTCCTGGGGATTAGAGACTCCTCTGTTGTGCTCAATGTGGTCTGATTATCCCATCCCATAGAGAAAGTAAGGTAAATTGGGAGAAGGGAGTGAGGAAGGCACACACAGCAGAATTAGGGGAAGCTTGAACCCCAGAAATCAGTGTCATAGCTCATTTGTACCCATCACTCCACAGAATGCTAACTGACACAGAAGGCCTGAGTGTCCCCAACAAAATTCCCAGACTAGTCTTCCCGGAGAAACTATTTGTCTCATTAACTAAGAACCTTCTCTTTGCCCCCCTCTACTTCCTCAGGCTCCACACACAGGGGCTGTAGGTGACTTGCATCTCATGGGAACGCTGTCCCTGTCAGCTCTGGGGTTTATCTCCTACGTGGTGGTAACTGATCTGTGGCCTGGGCAGCTTCTACTGGCCCAGAGAAACACCGTTTTGGCTAGAAACAACTTCCTTCCAGACACAGAGGACTTGATGGGAAAGGGCCTTGTCTCAGCCAAGTTAGACTGTCTCATTAATCCGCCCATGAACAAGGGGGCCTCCCTGTCTCCAACTTCACTAAGAATTAAAGTCTCTGGTGCTTTCTCCTGCTGCTATGTGTGACCCTAGCCCCTGCACTTGGCAAAGAGGCCCACGCCTCCCTCAACATCCTCCAGGCCTGTTTATTCTCTTGGACAGAGGGGGAAAAAAAAAGCCACAATCTCTGTCAGGACTAAACAATGAGGAACAGAAAGCCCCTGCGCAATGCAGAACAAAAGGTCACTCCTTCCCGGGGAGCTACCCAAAGCCCCAAAACATAGGCTGGGGGGCTGGGCCTCAAGGCCACTACAGGGACTGCAGTGGGATGGGGGTGGGAATGGGGACAGTGGAGAGGGTTCACAATAAGTTCTGAGATTCACAAGGCTGGGGAGGACTAATCATTTGCTTTAGAGAGACAGAGATTCACCCCCACCCCCAGTCCATGGAGATCTGACAGAGAAATGAGGAAATGAACCCAATTTCACTTGATGCTGTCAGCATGTTTATGTGAGCCAGTTCAAAAGATAAAGCCTCCAGCAGGGAGTAGTGGAGTGGCACATGCCTTTAATTCCAGCACTCAGTTGGTGGAGGCCGGAGGTTCTCTGTGGGCTCAAGGCTAACCTGGTCTACATAGAGAGTTCTAGGACAATCAGAGATACATAGAGAAATTGTCTAAAAACCAGCAAACATATGAACAAAACAAAACAAAACAAAAAAGCAAACAAGGCTCCAGGTCAGAACTGGAAACTTATGGTAAGAATGAACCACCTACTCAACAGGGAAGAATTAACCACCTACTGTACCTGGTAGGCAAAGACTGAAAAGAGGATAGATGGATGGAGATGGTTAAAGAAATGGGTAGATGGAGAAATGGATGGATGAAAAATTGGAGAGAGGGAGAGATGGAGATGGATGGATGCAGAAATAGAGGGAGGGAAAGAAAAATGGAAAGATGAATGAATGGATGGAGAGATGAAAGAAAGGATGGGTGGATGGATGGATGGATGGATGAAATGATGAGTGGATGCATGAATGGATGGATGGATGAAATGATGAGTGGATGGATGGATAGATGGATGGATGGATGGATGGATGGATGGATGGATGGATGAAATGATGAGTGGATGGATGGATGGATGGATGGATGGATGGATGGATGGATGGATGGATGGATGGATAGGTGAAAAGATAGATGGATGTAGAGATGGATAGACTGAGAGGTGAATGGATGATAGATGACAAGACCCTAGGCATATATCTATCACTGAGGCAGGTATAGAACAAGATAGGGAAGGTGGCATGGAAGAATTCCCAGCTTGTGGTAAAGAGTATGTACCTAGTAGCATCACAATTTATATAAGCTAGAAAGACTAGTAAGGCTTACACTGAGAAAAAGTACCTACTATGTGAGGTGCCATTCTGGGGACACTCATATGAATTTCCCCACCTTTTTTTCTTTGAACCAAACCAATGAGGTCAGTACAAGTCTTTGGTGGTTTGGATGAGAATGACTCCCATAAACTTATACATCCAAAATTTTGTCTCTTGTTGGTGGAACTGTTCTGAGAAGGATTTCGAGGTGTGGCCTTGTTGAAGGAGGTGTGGCATAGGGGTGGGCTTCAAGGTTTCAAAAGCCCATGCCAGGAGGTGTCACCCTTCTTCCCTCCCTCCCTCCCTCCCTCCCTCAGTCTCCTGCTTGAGATCAGATGTAAGTTCTCAGCTACTGTTCAAGCACCATGCCTGCCTGCCTGTCATGCTCCCCGCCACGACAGCCATGGACTCACCTTCTGAAACTGTAAGCAAGTCCCCAGTTAAGTGCTTTCTTTTATCAATTGCCTTAGTCGTGGTGTTGCTTCACAGAAATTGAAAATTAACTAGAACAAAGCCCATTTCACAATGCAGAAATGAAAGATTCCAGGAAATGCAGTATAGGTGCAGACTGGGAAGTCATCATTGCTATGTCAGCCTCCACAGCTTTGACTATTTTATAACCTGTGATCTTTGTATATCTGAGTTGTGTGTGTGTGCACAACTGTTTGTGTTATGTTCAGGGGCACATGCATGTATAGGTATACGGGGAGGGTGAACAAGAACATGTGTACCTCTCTGCTGTGTATGCAGGTACACAAGTGCAATTATGTGCAAGGACACACAGCTGTCCTGTGTGTGCATATAGGGGTACAAGTATATGTGTGTGCATGCATGCGCACATCAGATGTCGCCTCTTCTTAGTGCATTGTTCACCTCGGTTTCAATACAAGTTCTCTCGTTGGCTTGGGGCTCACCAATTTGTCTAGATCGGCCACTCAGTGAACGCAGTGATCCCAAGTCTGTGCTCATCCACTTTACTGACTGAGATATTTCATACCCCATGATTTTTGTCTTGCTTTAAGGAGTGGTGAAGAGCTCGATGGTGTTTCCATACAAAAGGACCACATCATCCTAGGTCAAATGAGACAGCGGTTGGGGGGACAGACAGAGGCTTCTGCCCAAGGACCCTCCACTCAGCCAGAAGCTATCTTCAAGCACTAGAGAGACCACATCATTTTGCATGGTAGGTGTGTGTGGGGGTGCATTTAAGTCTTGATCATGGAGGTTTATAGGAGCCCCATGGACTGTGGTGGTACAGCCACATCAAGCCAGGCTGTCACAGCGACGCAAAGCCTAGGCGGCCAGGCCTGCCAACCATCATGGAAACAAAGAGCATTGGCGTCAGGAAGGACCAACCACATCACAGGTAGATGGCCTGGGGTGACACATCCCTCCTCCGAACTGCCGCCTGTGATGTGCTTTAGAAGTGAGCGGCAGCAGACAGGAAACCCACGCTGGGATCCGGTTCTTAGAGCCAAGCTCCAGGCTACATGCCAATGGCTCTGCCCCCAAATAATACTCAGTTCAGTGACAGAGAATGCCCCATCCTCTCTGCTATTACCCTGAGACCCTTTGCTATGGGTTTCTTCATCTCCAACTGGCTCTCTTCAACACCTGGGCAACTCCTGCCAGCTAGTCTCCTCACTGTTGGTGTCTAGCATATATCCCTTTGCAGACAGACCTAAGCCACCTTCCTACTTCCAGGACTGGCCCTCCTTATTCAGTTACCCTCAGGCTGGAAAGAAACTTCTCCAGCCTCTGCTGCCAGCCTTCGCCTCCCACCTGATACAGAGCATCCGACTCCCACACTCCTCTTCCACACCCTGACCGCTGTTGCTACCTCTGACCATATATTCTGCAGAGTGGACCCCTCAGCTTCTTCAGACTCACCCCACCATCATCTCTCTTGCATATAAACCCCTGAACCCCGGATGGAAGTCACAGATCCCTCCAGGAGGCTCCTGTAACAACCTAAGATTGTTTCTATATTACCCAGGTTAGAGCTTATTTGAGTTAACTCTGTTCTCCTTGTGTCTTCCCTGACACCCTACTGTGATCTATCTTTGATCCAGAACCTGGCTTGACTCTCCTTCTCTTATTCTTCCATCTTGGTTTTGGCATCTTCAAAATGGGAATGGAGACAGGCCTACCATACAAAGTGTCATGATTAACCAAGGAGGCGAATGAGAAGAACTGGGTGCTGCACACGGCAGGTGCAGGTGTCTAATAAATAGATGCAATGCTAATTAATCAACAAAAGCAAAAGTTCTAATTTCCTATTCACTGAGCTGTGTTTGGCTCACATGAGAACTGGTCAAGAAACAGACAAGGCAATATCCCCAGAATCTGAAGGGCAGCACTCAGATCACAGCCCATGTGATAGCCTCAACCAACCACCATCACCTCTGGGCGGTAGCCAAAGTGGGACTCAGCAGCCCATGGATGGAAGCTGGGCTTTGGTTGGGGAGAACAGTAGGACCACGTACGAGAAGGCCTGGCCCTCTCATCTCCTCTGGCAAGAATATTAGTCTGCTGCCCCACTGGCTGAAAATGGAAGGGCTTCTTGCATTCCATCCATCAGACCCACTCTGAAATTAGATAGGAAATTAGACCTTTCGCTTTTGTTGATTATCACTGCATCTATTTATTAGACACCTGCCGGAGCCATGTGCAGTAGTACCCGGCTCTTCACACGCCTGGCTCTCAGGAGACATTATAGGTATCAGCTCAGTTTCAAGCCCACTCCAGTCAGAGTAGGAAACCAGGGTGATTATGGCAAGGCTGTTCCTATGGCTGACTGTGACCCAGAGAAGGCTGGGATGCAGATCAGTTGGTAGAGAGGATGTCTAACACACATGAAGGACCGGGTTTCATGCCCAGCACTGCATTTTTAAAAAAAGAGAAAAGAAAAGAAAAAAGAAAAAAAGAAACAAAAAATAGCATGGTGGTGCACATCTGTAATTCCTGCAACTGGGGTAGAGAGCCAAGAGGATCAGAGGTTCATCCTCTGATACATACTGACTTTAAGGTCAGCCAACTAAATGACCAAAACAAGTCAACCAGGTCGGGATGAGCAGTAGACCTATATGGAAGATGGGGATACAGGGGAAAATATGCCCTGACCTCCAGCTTTCTCTTCTCTCAGCCCTCCACCTCCCCTCCCTCCTCTGCTGTCCTCCCTACTTCACCTGAGTAACCACCACAGCTTCCCAGTGAGCCTCCCTGACTCTAGCCTTCCCAAACCTTCACACAAAGGCCAGATGATCAGCCCACCTACCCTCTGGTCCAGACTACCTCCTTGTCTCCAACTATGGGTGGCTCCCTGATGCCTCATCTTCTTAAGGGAACAGTGTTAGTTGACAAAAGGCAAAAGTATGGAAGTCGGGCTTTGAACTCAGACTAAATCCCTAACTAGCAGGCATCTTGAAGGAATTATTTTACTTCGGGGCTTTTCTTTTTTTAATTAATCTGTTGAATTATTAACTCATTACAAATGACTTCTTTCTTGCACAATTGTATCCCCAGCTTGTTTGTGGCATTTTTGTTTTTCTATTTGTTACATTTTTACATTTGCATTGTTACAGTTTACACTGTTACATTTAAAAAGACAAACTTATTTTTACATGTATGAATGCTTTGCCTGCATGCTTGTCTATGCAGGGTATGTGTACCTGGTACCTGAAGAGGCCAGCATCGGCAACCAATCCCCTGGAACTGGAGTTACAGTTAACACCATGTAGGTGTTGGGAGTAGAACCCCGGATTCTGCAAGAGCAGCAAGTGATCGTGACCTCGGAAGCACCTCCTGAGTCCATCTATTGTTGCTATTGTTTTCAATTTTATGTGTATGAGTGTTTTTCTTAAATGTATGTGTGTGCCTAGTGCCCCAGGATATCAGTTCTCCTGGAAATAGAGTTCCAGATGGTAATGAACCACTGTTTCAGTGGCGGGCGTCAAATCAAGGTCCTCTGTAAGAGCAGTTTGTGCCCCTACCTGTTGAGCCATCTCCCCAGCACCAGCTCTGCTCATTGTATTTTCGAATAAACAAAGATTATTTCCCCTTTTTCTCTGTTGAATGGACCTGACAACTTAACTGCCTGGGTCTGATACAAAAAAAATTGCATAACATAACATATAATAAGGTGTTTTGCAAATTCCTTTTTTTTTTTTTTTTTTTGAGACAGTGCTGCCCTGGAACTCTCTCCATCTTCCTGCTTCCACCTTCCAAGGGATTGCATATTCAGTCCACCACACCCGGCCCCGACAATTGTTTAATGCAGTTGGTATTACTTCTTTCACAAACTGGCCGCAGATACACAGCCTCATGAGTCTTTGTTGATCCTAGCAAACTTCCTGCCCAGAGAGAGGGTCTAGCCTGCTCCCAGTCCCTCTAGCCTCCACATGGTATCCACTCTTCTAGTCTGTCGTGCTCTGGGACTCAAGGTCAGAAAAGTTCCCTGGGAATTCTTGCAGGAGGGCAGGATCCGGGGAGAATCAAATGGGTGACAAGACAAGGTGAGGATGTGACTCCAGGACCAAGTCACAGAGAAGCAAGAGTGGAGGCCTGAGGGGCAAAGAGTGGGGCGGACTGGACTCCTGCCAGAGAAAGCAGGAAGCAGCAGAACCCAGGCTCATGGCCAGAGGCACAGGCAGCCTGAGAGCAAACAGCTGATCACAGCCTCATTAGGAGCCTTGGCTCTGTGAGCTGTAGACAGAAGCCAGGCTGTAGGTCAGCAGTGGGAGGCCCAGCACCGGGTATAGCTAGGGCATTGGCATGGGTTCCCCATCTTGAGTCAACATTCCAGAGCCCTTCCTCATAGATCCACTGTCCAGTCCACACTCCATCTTCTGCTCCAAGCTACTGAGCTTCTTTCCACCCACCATCCAACAGCTGCAGGCCTGGATTCCAATGCTGGCTCTGAGACGGGCCTCACTGACCTGGTCAGGCTTAGAGCAATGGAGATTCAGAACAGGGAAGGGAACTGGAGACCCAATTTGGTCCAACCCAAAGTGGAAGTCATACCAGACTTCAGAATTCAGGATCCACAGCCTCTGCTCTGTCCCCAGAGGACAAAAAAAATGTCCTTATACATGGCCTGCAAGACTACGCCTAAGTTCCTTCCCACTCAGCTTTCAACTTCCGGACTGACTTAGTTTTCTGAACTCCAGGTCACTATGGCCCTAAGGCCAAAACCAGACAATCTGCACAGGCCTCCCTGTCAAATACCATGAGTGGGGAGTCTTCCCTGTGTCTTGGGGGCAGGGGCTGGGTCAACCGAGGCCCAGGCTCCCAAAGAGAACAGTGGTGGTTTCCTAGGCCTCTTAACGACCCAGCACCCCCTGAGCAGGTCACTGGATGCTGTCACTTTCCAGTTTAAACAGGAGAGCAAACTCACTCAGGTTGCATGACCTCTTGCAGCCTCCCACACTGAACGTGTGGGCTGGAAGCAGACCTTCTTAAATGAGGAACAACATAGCATCCACAAACCTAACCCCCTCCACCTCTATAAAGAAGAAACGGGGTCTGATGTAGTAGCACGAACCTTTAATCCTAGCACTGGGGAACCAGAGACATGTGGATCTCTATGAGTTCAAGACCAGCCTGGCCTACAAAGCAAGTTCCAGGCTAACGAAAAGCTACAAGGCAAGACCCTGTTTCAAAAGAAAACAGACACAAGAAGGAACGGGATGGGTGTGGAAGACCTTAGAGACGTCAGGCAGTCTTCCATCGTCCTCTTCAAGCTGGCAAGGGTCAGACAAAGCTACAGGTTAGCACGCACCAGCTACCTTCCCACCGGAGCCCTAGCATGGCTCACACTAGGGGTGCAAAGACACTCTCTTCCCCAACCTCCTTCTGGTAAGCTAAGCCGGCTTCCTCTTCCCTGGCTCACAGCCAAGCAGTCCAAACCACAATGGTGTCACTGTCACCTATGACATCACAAAGTCCCGTGGTGGAAAAAGATGTGTGTAGGCATCAGAGGGGTAGGTCCTGGAGCTGCAGAGCCCCTGTCTCACATGAGGGGTGGGCCCCAAACCCCAAAGCCCCTGCCCTGCATCCTAGGACAAAGAGACACACTGTCAGGCCAGAATCAACACCAAATACGGTGTCTCCTCTAGTGGGTGACAAGAAACTTCTTTGAGGAAACACCTTTCATTCAGACTTGGGCTTCCTTGAACTTGGAGGCCACCAGCTGGCCGTGCTCCTTGTTACGCAAGTCTGACTTCCTCAGCATCTGGGGGCATGCTTCACTGTTGACATATCAAAGGTACTACGTTCTAGGGGACAGGAGCAGGAAACCCAAGATTCCCAGGCCAGTCTGGGACATCAGCGCCCCAGCTTCAAGCAAGCTGAAAAGGCAGCCGCTAAATCTTGCCAATGGGGCCTGAGACAGGGAAATAATTCTAGCCAAGAGAAATGGGAATACAGTGAGCAAAAAGAGCTGGAGAGTTGGCTCCAGGGATAAACACTTGCCTACAAGCCTGAAGACCACAGCTGGGATCCTCCAGAGCCCACATAAATGAGGAAGCTAACTATAAACCCAACACAGGGGGCGGGGCGGGGTGGGGTGCAGAAACAGAGCTCCCAGAACAAGCTGGCTAGCTAGACCAACTCCAGATTCAGTGGGAGACCCACCCCAATTAAATAAACTGCTGAGTAGTCAAGGAAGACATCTAATATCAATTCAGACACAGACATGCACCTACATACAGGCAAACATTCCTACACATGTGCAGGTACACCACTCATACATACCGAAGGAAGGAAGGAAGGAAGGAAGGAAGGAAGGAAGGAAGGAAGGAAGGAAGGAAAAGGAAAGGACATCAGTTCTTTTTTTCTTGTGACTTGTGTAACTTCCAGCTTCACCCCTTCTGGGAGAACACTGAGACTAGTGCTGCTGGAAGGTTTGGGCTCAGAGAGGTTAAATAACCCGAGCAAGGACACACAGCAAGCCATGAAACTCTGCTCTACTAACACTCAGGCTGTGATCCTTCCTCAAGGTTGTACTGTTTTAGAAGTCACTTAGCGGGCGGTGGTGGCGCATGCCTTTAATCCCAGCACTTGGGAGGCAGAGGCAGGAGGATTTCTGAGTTCGAGGCCAGCCTGGTCTACAAAGTGAGTTCCAGGACAGCCAGGGCTACACAGAGAAACCCTGTCTCGAAAAAACCAAAAAAAAAAAAAAAAAATAGAAGTCACTTAGGCATAGGGAACTAGACAGTGTCAGTTCAGAAGATGGCTTTCCCATCTTGGGTATTAAGTAAACAGAATCTTTCTCTCTCTGTGTCTCTGTCTCTGTCTCTCTCGCTGTGTCTCTCTGTTTCTCTCTCTCTCTCTCTCTCTCCCTCTCTCTCTCTCTCTCACACACACACACACACACACAAACACACACAAATGCAGATGGAAAAGATTTAAGAGAGAGATCTAATGACATGTAGGGATGAGTTAGAATAGGGGTTCTCAACCTTCCTAACGCTGTGACCCTTTAATACCAATCCTCATGTTGTAGTGACCCTCCCAACCATAAAGTGATTTTTTTGCCACATTATAACTGTAATTTTGCTGCTGTTATAAATCATAATGTAAATATCTGATATACAAGATGGTCTTAGGTGACCCCCGTGATGCCTAAGGGGTCACGGCTCACAGGTTGACAAGTACAGAGCTAGAGCCTTCTGTGCCCCCCCAAACTTCATCATGCATACTCCTCATCATCCCCAAGTGACATTTAGCACCTGCCACTGAAAGAGTGAGATGGTGACTTCCTGACCACAGAGCTTTTGCTACTACCCAGGGTCCCAGACCCCAGTCAGGCAAGTGATCTGAGGGGTCTGGCCAGGAGACATGGGGCAGGAAGTACAGCAGGAAAAGGTGACAGGAAGGAAGTTGGTTTTGGGGTACCAGGCAGCAAATTCACTCAAGCAGGAACCTGGGGCAACTGGATAGCTGATGCCTAAGCTTTGGGGAACCTATGGTTCCCGCTGATGGGAGCCCGAGTCCTTCTTAGCTGTGAACACTGCATATAACCAAATCAAGACAGACACCAGTGACCTCAAAGCCTTAGTCCTGGCCACCACCTGGGGTGTGTTTCCACTGTACAGAAGAATGAGGGAGGCTCTGATCACACAGCCTCTGGACAGCAGAGGAAGGCTGTAGGCTGACAACTGTGTGACTCGGCCCTTCGGCTCTGACCAAGGGAGCTGGTGCCTCACAGTGTCTGGAACTGGGGGTGGGGTGGGGGGTACCTCATTTCTGCTCACTGGGACCTCTCTCAGTACCAACCCCCAACTTTCCTCTTTGCCCACTCCAGGGCCCTGAGCCACCACCACTGGGGTGGCCTAATCATAACCCAGGGTAGGTACAGCTAGAAAGTATAAGCTATTTAGGGAGAGGGTCTCTAGCTCATCAGATCTGATACAGAAGTGGGGAGAAGCCCAGAGACACTTTGAAAGAGACAGGCCACAAGAACCTGGATCTGCCCACCAACCTGACACATTTGGCTGTAAAATGGGGTGACGATTCACTACAAAGGTCAGCCAAATATCTCTGACATTCAGCCAAATGTTTTGGGGTTTTTTTTTCTTTTATTTGGTTTCATGAAGCCCATGGTTATCTCAAACTCCCCAGGTACCCAAGGATGGCCTTGAATTGATAATCTTGCCTGTACCACCTTGAATGTGTGATTAAGTTGTCAGCAACAGCAACAAGAAATGTAACACATATACCAGGCATGGTGGCAAACATCTCCCTTCTTCCCCACAAAGACACCTTGGGTGAACTCTCCCCTTTCCCTACAAAGCTACCCTGGCTAGTATTGGGTAGCAAGGGCCAAAAAGTGTCAAGAAGTGTCACTCAGTCCTGGAGATGGACAGGAAGCCACTGTACCAGGGACCAGGACAATAGTCCAGGCTATTCTTCAACCAGAGAATGCCAGAGAAGCCCTCAACATGTAGCCCAGATGGTAAAGTGCTGCCTAGCATGTAGGGACACATATCCAGACCTATATAAGTCAGGCGTTGATGGCACACAGCTGTAATTCCAGCTCTGGAGATGTGCAAAGTAGATCTGGACTTCAAGGTCATCCTAAACAATATAGTGATCTGAAGGCCAGCCTGGGCCACAGAAGACACCATCTAAAAAAAGAAAAAAAAAAGCCAAGCAAATTCTCTATTACCATGAGTGGGAATGGGGGGTGGGGAGTAAACAAAAGCTAATGTAACCGATATAACCAGGGCAGTTCTTAGCAAAACCCAAATCTGTGAAGTGTGTGACCTTCCTGGCTGTGTGGCTTCTGGGGTTCTGGAGGTAGTTTCCTAAGAGGTGGCCAGTGGGCAGTGTGTGAAGCACGTATGGACGAATGCCAGGAGAGTTGATGGAAGAATGGCACTATATCAGGGTACCTGACCACCTGACCACTGCCATCTGAAGGTCCCAATACCTTCAAGCCACATCCTCAGTCACAATACAGATACCCCAGAAGGATGTCAGCTATCAAACAAAAGACAGAGACAGGAGGAAAGAAGAGAAGAGCTCTCAGGCTCAGCAGTACTGCAGGTACCACTCCAGGGCCAGCCTGGGATGCTACAAACGCTGGCTCAAGCAGCAAGCAGCGGTCCTGAGGGTCTCAGGGATAGGGAGGCCATACCCATCAGGTTAAATAAGACCAGAACAAGTGTTCACCTACCCTGTTGCACTTGCTTTATCTGCCAAATGAATGAAAGGCTGAATAGGTGAAGGGTAAAGTGAGTTTGCTGCCCCTCGAACCTACTCAGATGTCCTCAGGGCTCTCTCTGCTGCCCAGTCCCACTACACACAATATGTCTGAGTCCCATAATAGGGGTAGGAGTGGGAATACAGGTAAGGGAAGGTCTGGAGAATGAATGTTGGGAGTCAGGCCAGCAACTTGCCTTCAAAATCTCACCCCATCACCTCCCAGGTCTGTGGTCCTGGCAAACGCCACAGCTTGTCACCCGTCCCCACACCTTTCAGTGGAACAACGGTACCCGCCTTATAGAAACAACTGGAAGGGAAGTTTCAGGGCCAATCTGTGACAAAGTGCCCAACACAGAATCTGGCACTTGAGTGTCCCAAACCAGGAGCTATATACTGTGGAATCAATCATGAGAAGGCTTGCACAGTTCATAGCTAAGGGTCCCTCCTACCCTTGAGGTGGGTGAGACATACAGAGAATAAAAAGTAGCACGGAATCTGTGCTCTATAGAGCAGGTCATGTCAAAGTGGCCGGGATGTGTACAGGCCTTTCTGGTGAACAGGTATGTATGAAAGGCTCAGGAGTGTTAAGTGGGCTGTCAAGTGGACAATGTGTGTGCAAGGGTCATACATGTGCAATGGTAGACACCTAGTCATCAGCTTCACAGAGCATAGGTTCATGTGACCAGACTGCACAGATACCTCCATCTGGCCTGGAATACCTAATGGTAGAGGCTGAACCCCTCCTTACCTTCTAGGCTTCCCAGACGGGTGTCTGGGCTTGAGCAAGGTCTCTCTGTCAAAGGAGGGTTTGTGGGAGTTGGAACACGGACAGACTAACTAAGAGTCCATGACAACAGAAGCGGAAGGTCTAAGCTGACCCGGGGACTGGTCAGGTAGGGAAGGAAGTGTGAGGGAAAACACATTCAATCAAACCATCGTTCCACCTGGATCCCACAGAGCCTTGCCTGTCCCATCCGGTGCAGAAGCTCCTGTGCTCTGGCCCCAGGGACAGAGCCCAGCTCAGTGCCCACAGACCTATCCTTCCTTGGAGTTCCGAGCATAATCCCCAGTCAGGCTCATGACCACAACCAGGCACAGTCACACTCAGCCCTCAGAACTGGAACTGTCCTGACCCAGAGTCCACCCTTGACACCTCCCTGAGGACCTACATTCACCGAGGATGAGTCCATTCCTTTGAATCCTGAGAAGAAGAGCAAATGGTCTGGGGGCCACTGAATATCACCTTCCACTCTACTCCCCTGCAGTCAGGTGAGCACACCCTGTCCATCAGGGTGGGCTCAGGAGGCAGAAAGCATGCATGGGGCAAAGCAAAGGCATATTGGTGCAGCAAGCCCCCTTTACACCCTTCAGAAAAGGCCATTTCTCTGAACCTCACTTTTCAGTACCTGTAATCTGCCTTTTTTTTTTTTTTACCCTGTCTTCAATCAATGGATACAGGAAGGAAGGGGGGGGGGGAAGACCACTCTGTAGATGTGACCCTTTTCTTGTGTGAGTAATGTGAATACCGGATACTGGGATCTTTAATCGGATACTGGGATCTCTAATCGTTCCGTTCCATTTTCGCGAGGTTCCTTGGGGTAGCTGCCCTCTCTACCCTTACACGGAGAACATTCTGAAATGTCCCCGGAACACAGCAGGCAGATCCATGGAAGCAATCTGGGTGACAGAGAAGTGACTCACTCCCCAACGGTCTCTTACATTAGGCGCCTGCTTAGACTCCTGGCCCCGTCGACATCTAGCAATCCCAGTGTTTCTAAGAAAGAGACAAACCATGGCGCAGAGAAGGAAGTCAGAAGACGCTACCCGCTCAAGCAGTAGGGCAGTGGCCCCACTCCTTCCCGCTTCGAGACCGCGGGACAGAAGGGACTTTGTAGGGCTGAACGGTGCTCCTGAGCCTGGCTGGGTGTTATTCGAGCCCTGACCAAGCTCGAGGAGAGAGCCACCGGGTATTTCTGGATCATGAGGCTGCGGGAACCAAGTACCACCCCAGATTCCCAACGCGCCAGGCTTCGGGTCCCCATTGGGTCCCCAGAGGCGCGTGGCGCGTGTCTGCTGGGGATGGGATGGCCTCTCGTGCTGTCCCGGAATTGTAGTAGCTGGGATGGGCACTTTGTGATGCGCCGCTGTCCCCCGTGACCCCAAGAGTCACCCACCTGAGCGGGCACTGTGTGCCCGGTGGCCCACAGCTGCAGTTCGACGACCAGCGCGACCCAGAGGGCGGCGGACGCCATAGGGGCGGCGGTGGCTCCCGCCCTTGTGCCTGGAGCTCTAAGTCCTCAGTTGCGCTCTAGCTGGTGACTGAAAGCGAAACCCCCAGGCCAGGAGCAAGGGCCGACCAGGAGGTGGGGGAGGGCGGGAATGGGCGGGGCCGCTCCCCGAGGACACGCCCCTTTACTCTGAGTCCTCTGCTCTCGCTGCAGGACACTTCTACTTGTGATTCCCTGGAAGCTCTGGGCCTCTTTCTTCAGCATCTCTTCCCGGAGTGACTGAGTCTCTATCACCCTTTCCCCTTCGAGACACCCTTCCAGTGGTGGGGAAGAGACTGGCGCTGAAGAAAGGTGCCCACTATATTCATGACTGGGCACCCTGATTGAGCCTCCCCTCAGCTGATCTGTCTCCATCAACCGGTCCCAGATCTCATGGACTTCCTACTCTTCAGGGTAGGACACTGGGGAAAGCAGCCCCAAAGTTGACACCGCTCAGGAGAACCAAAGCCTTCTGGATAATCCACTCATTTAGACTCTAGAGCCAGGCTAACTAAGTGTGAATGTTTGCATTTTCTCGTGGAGCTTATTAATGTGAACTATATAATATGGCTCCTATAACACGCAGCATGTCTGCTTACTCGGAGTGTATGGGCACCGCATAAGCAGCATTGCATAGATACAGCTCTTTTTAACATGTTTAATTCGTTCCTTAAACATACTTGGAACTGTAGGTAAGAACAGTCCTCCTCTTCTGAGTTCCCTTGGATGATAGGTAAACAGAAATTGAGGGAGAAAGCCATTCAGAAAGCCTTGCTTCCTAGGATTGACCTCATCAGTGAGCTCACTGTAACTGTCATCTGAGTGGCAGTCCCAAGTACACCGTGTATCCCTACAGCCCTACATATGGAGAATTTGGAGAGGTGGGGTGGGCAGGGAGCCAGGCAAGTCTTCTGCCCCTCCTCATGCACACACAGTCTCTCACTGTAGGCTGACAGAGATACTGAGAGAACTGCAAGCCACTGGCCCTTGTGAGGGCCACCTCGAGGATGGTACTTTTAGGTGCTGGAGGAGAAACTGGGAAGTGACCCTTGGGAGGATGGAAAATCCCACCTGCTGGTCAGGAGACTGGGAAATCACCTGGTTCCCACATGTTTCTGAGACACAGGACTCAGCCCACAACTTTAACCATGAAGAGAGGCAGCCACTGAACAAGCAGGGAGAGTTCTGGTCTCTAAGCCTCCTGTGGAAGACACGAGGGTGGGGTGCTCTAGTCCATCTGAGAAAGCTGAAAGCCAGGAATGAAGTGTCACCTGTCAGAAGCAAGATTCAGTGGTCTGCCCTGGATCCTGCCCAGTGGGTCCAATTTACTCATCCTCTCCTGTCAGGGAACAATGCCACCAAGAACCACACACGGGAGACCATAGGCTAGTTCCTATCTTTGCATTCTGTGGTTCAGCATCACACACCTCATATATTATAAAGAGAAGAGGATGACTTGGTCTCATGGTTTTTATCCAAGGTCAGTGAGGCACAGTTGACAATAGCCTTGCTGGCAAAATCTGCACAGTAAAAGATATATGAGTAAATATGAATGGTGTGTGTGTGTGTGTTTCTCTTTTTCTTCTTATAAAGCCACCAATACCAATCACAGTGGCTCTACCCTGATGACTTTTTAAAATGCTAGCTACGACTTTATATAGCATCAGCTGTTATTCTGTGAAAATTGTACACCCTGACCTGACACCCCTACCCCATCCCTGACAGCTAACTTAGCACCTATGCAGGTGCCCTGCAAATCTTCACCAGGGACCACTTGTTCACATTAATAACACTTAGTAATTGTGAAACCAGCAGTTACTGGAAGACTACTCAGGGTCATCAACTTATGTCTGCTGGTACACGTGGTCTTGCGGGGTGGGGGGGAGATGAAATTTTGTAGTACCTTTCACAGCTAGGAGGGAGTACTGTAGATTCAAACCTAGTTTAGTTATCTTTGAAGCCAAGGGGCTCCTACACAGCCCAGTCACTGCTCACTCTGTTGCATTATACAGTCCTCTAGGACACAGGTACACTATCCCTTTCTGACTATCCCTTGGTGCCTAGGAAACACACAATAGGAACAGCTCAATAATGTGGAAGTGAGTGGGGACTTCTGCTAAGTATGCACAAGAGACAATAAAGAGATGAATGTTAACCAGATATGGTGGTGCTTGCCTTTAATCCCAGCACTAGGGAGGAAGAGCTCAGTGAGTTCAAGGCCAGCTTGAGGTATATAGTGAATATCAGGACAGCCAGGGCTATGTAGAGAAACCTTGTCTCAAACCACCAAGTGGGGGAGCATGAATGAATGAGGAAGTACATGTCAGGATTGGAATCCAGTCTAATCCGGTCAGTCCTTGACTCTACCAACCCCACCATTCACCTTTTAGCCCATCAGCCCTATAGTACAGAAAAGGTCCCATTGTTCATATATCAGTGAGCAGAGATAGGATGGTGGCTTTCTTAGGGGCCACAGACAGAGCATCTGAATCTGGTACCTTCCCACTTCCCAGGAGAGCCCCCAACCCTGTCACCGTATTACCCCAACAAGCTGACATCTCTGTTTCTGCAAACAGAAGACTCACCTTTGAAAGGCAAAGCAAGCAGGGGTGCCCAGGCTGCTAACTGAGCACTTACTGTATGCAGGTGGCCCAGCGAGCCTCTGGGAGGAAGCACTCCAGCTTCAGCCAACACAGGCTTCAGCCTCTGACACAGGTACCTGCATGCACCCAGAGAGAATGTACCAGAAACTGTAACTCCAAAACCCCAGTGCCAGCAGCCAGCAGCCCACAACTTGTTTTGGTTTTTTGTTTTGTTTTGTTTTGTTTTTTGCTTGTTCATGTGTTGTGCCTGTGTTGGCCTCCCCCCCCCCCATAAGGTTCTAATGACAAATCAAAGCATGATTCTAACCAAGTTCACCTTGGGGGAACCAATGAGTTTGTTGGACTTTCCTACAGATAGCATGGTGACCCCAAAGCAGCCACATTGGAAAGTCTTCATGCAGCAAGGGTAGTAGCTTCCACACAGCTGCATAGAGTCCAGTTCCTCTTATAGTCTTCCACAGCCAAGTACTCTAGTACTTCCAGGGACATTCCGAGGCCCCCAAGAGCAATTTGGATAGAACAGTGTACAGATATCTTGAAGGAGTGGCTGGAAAGTCAGGTGAGGATCCAATAGCCCTCCCCACCCCCTTCTCGTCAAGAGAAATATAACTGTTCGTTGACCTTGCTGAGATGGACTCTTTTTGCCCAGCTGCATTGTTTTCTAGGAAGGAAACCTTCTGCTACGGTGTGGTATGATGGTGGTGATGGTGGTGGTGTGTGTGTATGTGTGTGTGTGTGTCATGTGCATGTGCACACTCAGAGGCACATACATGCTCCTTGAGACCAGAAGTTAATGTCAAGTGTCAATTCTCAATATTTTGAGGTACGGTCTCTCACTTGAGCCCAGAGCTCACCCATTTGATTGGTCTAGCTAACATGCTCCACAGATCCCGTCTCTACCTTCCGAGTCTAAGATTACAGGAGGACCACAATATCCACTATGTTTTTTTAGGCTCCCCCCATGGGTGCTGGGGAAGCAGATATGGGTCTCATGCTTGCATACTTGCATCTTGTAAGGCAAGTATTCACTGTACCATTTTACCAGACCCTTGATGGCCTGACTTTTTCTTTTAAATTTACTTATTTATTTTATGTATATGAGTACACTGTAGCCATCTTCAGACCAGAAGAGGGCGTCAGATGCCATTACAGATGATTGTGTGCCATCATGCGGTTACTGGGAATTGAACTCAGGACCTCTGGAAGAGCAGTCAGTGCTCTTAACCACTGAGCCATCTCTCCAGCCCCTGACTTTTTTTTTTTTCATTTTAAATGATACCACATACACACCTTGGAGTGAAGAAGCCATCAGAGGGTTGAGATGCAGCAGACAGTGGCTTGAGGTGTGCTTCTACCAAGAGAGAGAATCTCTGATATTCTTTTCCGAGTGAACGCCTAGAAACAGACACAAAGCAAGCTCTTTCCAACCCGGCCTCTAGGAGCCCAGGCACATATAGCTGCTTCTAGGTGATGAGATCCCTTGTTCTTCCCTCTCAGTGGTCCCAGCCAGGACCTTTATTGCCTGATTCTTGCCTGTGCTTATCTCTACACCTTGAGTGTGCTGGGCCAGCCCCTTGGTGAGTCACAGACTAAAATCACGAGCAGGAAGCTGTGTTAGCCACAGACTCAAAACTGGCTCCCCT
This sequence comes from Tokudaia tokunoshimensis, assembly GCA_036184795.1. Taxonomy (NCBI): domain Eukaryota; kingdom Metazoa; phylum Chordata; class Mammalia; order Rodentia; family Muridae; genus Tokudaia; species Tokudaia tokunoshimensis. The sequence goes on from BTHU01000005.1 coordinate 128,065,784, forward strand.
GGCTGTCCTCCCACCTGTATGTATCCCCAGACACATACATGCACATGCACACACACATACACACACACACACACACACACACACACACACACACACGCACACACCATGCACATCTTGGGCCATGCTAGTCATTCATGCTGGGAAGTAGAGTATTGACTCCCCACCCCCAAAATGCTGTCGGCATCCTCATGCCCTTGTGAAGCAGGGTCTCCCCTGCTTAGGGGCACAGATCTTCCCACCTCTGGGCCTGAAAGAGAACCCAGTCAACTGGGGGAAGGTTGCTAGGAGGCATTCAAAATCTCTATTCTAAATTGTCTTTCCCCAGTCTCTAAAAAATCAGCTGTTTGGCTAAATCATTGTCTAAATTATCTAATTATTGCTAAATCATTATCTCAGAGCCTCTGCTGGGCTGGCCCTTAAGGAATAGATCACTTTACCTTGTATATAGTTGTGTTATAAGGCTTTTAAATGTGTGATCAGTAAATGCCTTTTAAAGAGAAATAAACAAATGAGGAGACAGAGTTCAATGGGTGAAGTGTTTGCCCCAAGAGCTTGAACACTAGAATTCAGATCCCCAGCACCCACGAAATGATGTGTGGGTGTGGTAGCCAATCTCTTCTCCCAGCATGTGAGTGGAAACAACAGAGTTCTGCGACAAGCTAGCTAGCCAGATAGTCCAATCTAGTGAAGGATGGCTAAGGAAAACACAATCAAATACACATACACATACACATACACACACACACATACACATGAGTGCACACACACATCCCTCTAGGGCTGATGTTATAGGTGCCAGGTGCTGCCATGGGCGCTAGGAACTGAACTCTGAACCTCTGAAAGAGTGGCAAACCCTCTTAACTAACGCTAAGACATCTCTCCAACCCTTTATCTCAAACTCTTTCACTTTATCATTAAACTAGATGTCTTTGCCTCTGAGCTACAGTTCTCTCTCACTCATGCAATTTCTTCCCAAGGACAACTGCTTTGAGTTTGATGTTTCTCTAGACTGTTTTCTGCCTTAGTATGAAAAAATAACCCAAAGGATTTCAGTTGAGGCCTCAGGTCTGTGGGCTCCATATCCTGGGGTTTACTCAACCAGGGATCAGACATGTTCTAGAAAGCAAACAAGAAAAAACATTGAGGGTGCCTATCGAACATATACAGACCTTTTTTTTCTCAACATTATTGCTTATTCTCTAAACTCATAAAGGTATTAGAAGTACCACATAAAGATGGCTCAAAGTCTATAAGCAAATGTGTGTGTTACCCAAAAGCATTACACTCTTTTACATAAGGTACTAGAGCATGCATGGTTTAAGTGTACTGAAAAGCAGGGATCCTGAATGGTAGCATCCATGGGTTTGAGTATCTGTAGGAAGGGGCTCCAGGAGCTGCTTCCAGGACATGCTGAAGGGAGGTTGCATTTCATATGCATGCATATTTGCCCATACAAATCCAAACAGCAGGAGTATGGTCCTGTCTGTAGACAGCACTGTCTCTGGGATGGGAACATCCACACGTTGGTTGCTGAGTTCGGTTCCGACTTACTTCTCTTTCTCTTGCTGTGTAGACTTGTGTACTTGCCCCAAGGTCTATCCCTGTCTTCCCCTGTTCCCCTTTTGTGGACTTTTGGGGATATGCGATGCTCTATCTCTTCTACTACCAAACACAGTCTTGTCAAAGGCACAGGAGACGGTTTCCCTTGGTGGTAAACCTAGAGAGTAGGGCTGCTGGAGGGAGGTGGTGCACATTTTCTTTTTTTTTCTTTTTTTTTTTTAATTTTCTAAGTTTTTTTTAATTTACATTCCAAATCACTTCCCCTTTCCCGTTTCCTCCCTCCCCGAAAGTCCCATAAGACCCTTCCCTCCCTCTTTTCTCCATTCAACCCCCTCTCGTTTCTCTGTCCTGGCGTTCCCCTACATCCAGTCTTTCCAGGACCAGGGATCTCTCTTTCCATCTTCTTAGAAAATCACATTTTCATTTTCACTGGGTCCTGTACAGTGAATTTTAGACTCCCAGGACCACATCTGCAGTGTCGTTTCATTTCCGTATTTCCTTTAATATAAGTACTCTTTTCTCCTTTCCCCTCTCTCTTCTAAAGTTTTAAAAATTTCGTTTTTAAAATTTATTATTTATCTTTATTTCATGTTCGTTGGTGTTTTGCCTGAATTTATATCTGTGTGAGGGTGTAGGATCCCCTGGAACTAGAGTTACAGACAGTTGTGAGCCGCCATGTGGATGCTGGGAATTGACTGACTTGAACTCAGGACCTTTGGAAGAGCAGCCAGCACTCTTAACTGCTGAGCCATCTCTCCAGCCCTTAAGCTTTCTTTTTGGGACAGTGTCTTATGTAGCCCAGGCTGGCCTGACACTTATTGTGTAGCTAAGGATGATCCTGCCTCCTGCCTCCATTCCTTGGTGCTGGGATTATAGGTGTTTACCAGGTGTCCATTCATGCCGTGTTAGAGATGGGACCCAGGGCTTTATGAGTGCTGGCAAGCATGCTATCAACTGAGTTATATATCTCCAGTCCCCTTTTATTATTTTTATCTATCTATCTATCTATCTATCTATCTATCTATCTATCTATCTATCTACCTACCTATTTACCTACCTATCTATCTATTTTTTCTGGTGCTTGGACTAGACCCAGACTCTGTAAACTCTAGGAAAGGACCTGAGTCTCACCTCCAGTCCAGCCCCCTTTATCAATTCTGCATCACTCCAGAATGCTCTCAATTCTGCACCACTCTGCCACACCTCTCCCCAGCCTGACCCCTCTCACCTGAAGTTTGAGAGAGCCCTTCCCCGGACCAGCCCTCCTGCCCTCACTTCTCTAACTCCACACCCACTTCTTTTCCCCATCTTCTCTGTCTCTCTACAAGTCACCTATGCCCTCTCCCCTTCCACATCTCTTGTGTCTCTCCCTCTGTCTCTGAGAGACACAGGGAGATGCTAGTCCCGTCCATGGGCCACAGGTTTCTAGGTACAGACTCTAAGATGAGCAATGGCTGCCCCCACCCTTACTTATACTACTGATTCTGGCCTCAGTTTCCCTGCCTTGCTTTATAAATGGCCTCTCTGCCCTCTGCTGTGTTTTCTTGTGTTTCCTAAGACTGTGGCTGGTCCGACACAATTTCTTTCATATTCTCTTGATCACTTGCTCATTGGATCTATGGTCTAGAGGGTAGAGTGAATTGCATTATTTGGATCTTGTCAAGTAATGCCCCCCCCCAGCCCACTCCCCATCTCCCCTCTCTTTCTTTCTGTCCCTGCCTCTCTCTTTTTCTATGTGTGTGTTTAACCTGAGCTCCAGCCTCCTGCATGTTAAATATGCACTCTACCACTGAGCTATGGTAAATATGCTAAATATGCACTCCCCCCCCAAGTCTATTTTTCTCTCAAACTCTGTTCCCCATCCCACCCCAACTAGGATCCTTACTGCTGCAATCTATCCATTCTTGTAAATAAATCTGGTATGGCTTATGGGTGTTGGAGTGTCGCAGGAGTAGGCTGTGGACCACAGGCTACCGGGTACATGTGTACCTATTTCCCTAACACTGATTCCTCTGTGCCGCCCACGCGGTCACACCCTACCAGCAGGGCCAGAGAGTTCCTATTTTGGCACGTTTTCCCCTGAACTCCCCATTAGCCAGCCTTCTGACTGTTTGGTGGGTGTGGAGTGGAACCCACTGGTACCTCATTTGCATTTCTCTGAAGTTCGTGGGTCTCAGCACCCCTTCACTGCTGCTGAGTCATCCGGGTTTCCCCTTCTCTGAACTGCTTTTCAACATCCTTTCATCCGATCGTTATTATTTCCTGTCTTCTTGTAGATCTGCTCCAGTTCTTTGTATCTTCTAGATATTTATCCCTCGTTATTTTTCAGATAGCATGAAGACCTCCTCCATTCTGGTACGTGCCTGCTGTCTTTAGTTGGGGTTTCCCTTCATTGTTTAAACATTCCTTGATTGGACTTCTTGATAGGCTCAAGAAGTAAAAGATTTGTTCCCTTAAGCCTGACAGCCTGAATTGGATCGCCAGGAGTCACAGGGTGAAAAAAACCAATTCCTGAAAGTTGTTCATGTACTTGTTTCTCACCCCACTCTCAACACACACACCAATCTAAATACATACATACATACATGTAATTTTTAAAAATATTTTTAAAGGTCTATTTAGAGTCCTTTGTTTGGTGTGCATGCATGTGTGTGTGTGTATATGTGTTTTATTTTGTGGGTTGTTTTTTTTGTTTTGTTTTTTGAGACAGGGTTTCCTTGTGTAGCCCTGGCTATCCTAGAACTCGCTCTGTGGACCTGGCTGGCCTCCAACTCAGAGAGCTCCCTGCCTCTGACTCCTGAGTGCTGGGATTAAAAGCTTGCACCACCATGGCCAGGTGAAAAAAAAATTCCTTAATTTTAATGTAACAAAAATCCATCAATATTCTCCTTAGATCATAGTTGAAAGGACCTTCTTTACCTGGAAGTCATGGAGATGTTTTTGTTTATCTTTTCCTTTTGTTGACTTAATAATCTTAGCTATCATAGCTGGATCAATCAAAGATCTGGACTATATGCAATATATATGGTATAAAGACCCAACTTTATTTCTATCTGCCTGCCTTTCTTATATTACCAAACAGACTTTCCATTCTTCCATCATTTATTGTAGGTATGTGGGTCAGTTGCTAGAACAGCTCATCTCTTCCAGTCTTGTTATTTCTAGACCTATTCCACATTGTTGTTGGTAGATCCTTGAAGAATATTTAGTAGACAGGTTGAATTCTCTTTGTTTGCTACTCTTTTTCATAATTGGCTTAAGGGAAGATTGCTGTCCCAGTCAAAATAATAATAATAATAATAATAATAAATAACAACAACAATAATAATGGCTGATGAGAGGGCTTACTGAGTAAGAGTGCTTGCTACACAAGCATGAAGACTTGAGTTCAAGTCCCCAGCACCCACATAAGAAAACTGGTTTGGTCATACATTCCGGTAACCCTAGTGCTGTAGAGAGCAGAGACAAGAGTAGTGTAGTTCTGGGACTTGCTGACTGCCAACCTAGTTCCAGATTTGATGAGAGACCTGGTCTCAAGGGAAGCAGGCAGACAGTGACAAAGTAGGACACATTGTGTCCTCATCTGTCCCCTGTACATACACACATGGACATATACACCATCACCCCTTCATTGCTCCCCAACCCCAACAATTTCCCAAACACCAGCTGAGAGTTCCTGGCCAGTAAAATGACTCTGCAGGTAAAGGCACTTTCTGCCATGTCTAACGACCTGAGTTTGGTCCCCAGGAAGTACACTGTGAATTGAAAGAACCAGCTCTATAAAGATGTCCTCTGACTTCCACATAGAAGCACTGTGGTGTGCACACACACACACACACACACACACACACACACACACACACACACACACAGATAATAAATAAATGTAGAGATATCTGAATGAAGATTTCACTGAACTGACAGGCGACTTTGGAGGAGAACAGATTTATTCCATCATTGAGCACAGTTCACCCGTGTGCTCCCTTCACATCTTCCCACGGTTTTCCCTTCTCTGTGACCATTTGGATGTGGCTGGGGTCAAATGATCACACACCCCCCTCAACAAATCCTTTCACATCCAGGTTCCCAGTTGATATCTGCAACAACTCCAGAACAGCCAAATGACAAGGCTTCATAATCTCATCTTTGATTTTAATCAACTCCCATGAGTCTTCACAGACAGTAATGAGTGGATATCTGATACAGAGACAATCTCATTATAATCCCGAGTCTGTGAAGTATAGTTTGTCAGGCAGTGGCTGCTTGTTATGTTGCACCAGGCACTCCAAAAAGGCTCTAATTCACAGGCAGAGAACTTAAGGTTCTTCAGGACACCTGACCTCATGGGATAAGAACATCTGGGATGTAGAACTCAGACATCGGAGCAAAATAGCCGCCATCTTCATCAAATTAGTGATCTGTCTTGTTGACTGTGGACATCCCTTCATAGAGGAAATGGGAAGGATTATTGGACCCTCATTTGAGCTTCCAGCCACCAAATTCTGCCATAGCTTCATGTGCCTGTGGTCTTAGGAGACGCTGGAGTACACAGGCTGGAGAAGGCTAATTAAGAGAGGCTCTATCTGTGGCTTATAGAGAAGCCACCATCCATGTGGCTTCCTCTGTGGGTTATAGAGAAGCCACTATCCATGTGGCATGAACTTTTCCAGTGCAGAAGCTTTGGGGTCATCCAGGCTCCTGTAAGCAGCTCCTCATTCATGCTAGTAAGGAAGCTCAATAAACACAGTAGTTCTCCAATGTGAACTCCGGTAAAATCATACTTCCGTTTGTCCTGAGGACCTTATAAGAAGGGGGTAGACATTGTTTCTGTTTCCTTGTGGGATGAAATTCTCAAAGCAATATATGACACCTTCTGGGAACAATGTCTTGGGAGAGGTTGAGTGACAGAGGTTGAGTGACAGACCATCTGGTTCGGAGGCCACTATTATTTTTATCAACCTCAGCATGCCTCACTCCTCCCAGGACCTCCACTTCCCAATCTGCAGTCTGAGAAGAAAAAGTTACTGGGCCTCAGAGTTAGGAAGCCCTTGTGTAGCTCAGCTCAGACCGCCTTGCTTCACTTCCTCCAGGCTATATCATCACACTGGGGGGCTACCAACCCAAGAGCCAACATGGTGTGTCTGCATTTCTAAGTTGCAAAGCCTTCTTCACCTTAGAGCTAGAGTAGATAGAAGATAAAGGGGGGTAGCAGGGGTGATGGGTTATGGACTCAGTTCCCTGCCAGGCCGGACACAGGATAGCTCTAGTTCCATCTCAGGAGTCAGCCATCAGCCTCCCTGTCCCTGTTCTAAGAGGCTTGACTCCTGAGAATAAGGCAGAACCTGTACCCCTCAGCGAGGAGCTAGGTAAGCCCATAGTCTCCATGTCACGGACTGCGATTTCCCCAAGCACGTCTTCCTTCCTTTATTCAGAAGAGAAAAGAAAGAAATGCTTTTCCCTGGGTTGAGTTTCTCAATCTTCACGCGGTCATATGTTTATGAGTCTGTACCTTGAAGCAACCTTGGCTAGAGGGCACTACAGTGACTCAATGTGGACGGGTTCCTTGCAGACAGCCCAAGGAAGGAACAAAATTATTCTGGCTTCTCAAGGGGGCAGCGTCTATGCCATCTCTAATTGGTCCCCAGGGAGAAGTCTGTCTTCAGCATCTCTCTCCCTGGTCCCCAGGCCTGTTCTCCCTACCCTGAAGACTTGACATACGAGTACCACTTGTAAACCAGGCAGAAGAGCTGTGTCCCTTTGCCCTCTTTCAGTTGAAATACAGCCCTGTGCCCCAAAGGAGAGTCCGGGAACCTTTAGTTTCTAGAACAACATGGTATTTCAGTTGCCAAGGAGCTTCCTGATGAGCCAATTTTAGGAGATACGGTGGCATATGTGCATGAAAATACAATGAAACTCGATATTTTGTGCACTAACATAAATAATGAAATTAAGGGAGCAAACTATTTTAGGCAGCGGGACTAACAATTGAGACATAACCTAGACCTGGGATCAAGCCCTAACTCAGGCCATTACTGGTACGTGACTTTGACCATTGGCAGATCTCTTCATCTTCCTCACCCCCCACCCCCCGACTTCCCTCAACTGTCAAACAGCGGTAGCAGGCCTCTGGGTGCTCAGTAAATGCAGACTCAGAAAGGCTGGGGTTGTGTCTCAGCTGGCAGAGGGCTTGCCTGGGATGCACACAGTCCTGGGTTCTATTCATAACAGCACATATACCAGGTGTGGTGTATAGGTACATGCCTATAATCCCTGCTATAAAAAAATAATAAATGCAGACTCTGAATATGATAGTGTAGGGAAGGGTTTCCTGAAATGCCAGCTGTACTTCCCCACTGCAGGCTAGAAGAAAAACCCCCTGGTGCCAGTGTCTCCACTAAGGCTGGTACAATTTCCAGCTGACTGCCCATACAATACCCCTGCGTCTCTTCCTGGAGCATGGAAGACATCCTTTTGTCCCTTTCCCTTCAGCAACCAGGACAAGCACATGCAGTGGGTCAGTGTGCACATCAGACTCACAAACTGCTCATTCTTTGTCATTCTGCCAACCGTTCACTTCCTGCCTGCCACTCTATCACCCCAGTTCTTCAGAATAACCTCCTGTAATGGTTAATAGTGACCATCAACTTGGCAGGACCTAGACTCATCTAGAAGGCACACCTCTGAGCAAGCCTGTGAGGGAGTTTCTAGATTGGGTTAATGAGGTAGGGAGCACCCACCCTATATGTGGGCAGATCCATTCCAAAGGTTACGGTCCTGGACTGAATAAAAAAGGGGAAGGTAAGCAGAGTGCCAGCATTCATCTGTTCCTTGGCTGCAGATTTAATGTGAGCAGCGACCTCACACTCCTATCTCCATGCCTTCCTCACTGTGAGCCAAAGTAAAGCCCTCCTTCCCTAAGGTGCTTTGGTCAAGTATTGTGTCACAGCAATGAGAAAAGTAACTAAAACACGTCCCCATAACTTGGGCCACATCCTCAAGTCCTACTGTGACCCTGACTCACCCTGAGGTCCTCTCCCCCCGCCCCCCGCCCAGAACCCTCCACACCACACACTTTATCTATCAGTTGCACCAGATAAGGTTAACTCAGATTTTTGGCGGTCCACGAGGGCCGTCAGCATCATGACCCTGCAGTTTGGGCTTGATAAATATTTATTTAACAAAGTTAGATATGTCCACCCTTATTGTACCCTTTCTGGTATGGGCAGGCCTATTAGAAGCACTCAGTAGAGGAGGGAGTGGAGCCCAAGCCTCCCCTGGGTGTCACCTACTTGACTGTAAAGCTCCAAGCCCCCTAAGGTCAAAGCTCAACTACAGGTTTCCCTTCCCAGGCAGGCTTTGACACTCAAAGAATTGTTTTGCATACCCAGCCACCATCTATCCCCTACCCTTACAGTGCTCCTCAATACCCAGTACCCTGCCTCATAGTGCTCCCTGCCTGCTATATGATAGGTGTTCTACGAAGTCCTCTAGCTCGAGCAACTGAATGAGCGAATGAGTAGTGGTTTGAATGAGAATAAACTCACATATTTGCATGCTTCGTCCCTAGTTGATGAACTGTTTGGAAAGAGTAGAAGGTATGGTCTTATTGGAGGAGGTGTGTCACTGGGAGTGGACTTTAAGGTTTCAAAAGCCCACTCCATCCCCAGTCTTTGTGTTGCCTGTGGATCAAGATGTAAAGCTCTCAGTTACTTCTCCAGCACCATGCCTGCCTGCCGCCACACTTCCTGCTGTGATGGTAATGGACTAAACCTCTGAAATTGTAAGCAAGCCGCTAGTTAAATGCTTCCTTTTGTAGGAGTTGCCTTGGTCATGATGTTTCTCCACAGCAATAGAACAGTGACTAAAAATAAATCCTTCTTCTCAGACACAGATTTTTTTTTCTGGGTTTCTGAAACTTGGCCTCCATTCCTCAAGCCTCAAGTGCATGGGAGCTTTATGATCTGGAAAGTCTTCTGGAAGGGGAAGGAATAAGTGAGCAGATGAAGTTCAGGATGTTAGCACTAAGCAGACACTTCATGCTGGGGGGTAGCCTCCATGCCGGTGACTCAAGAGGCGTGGTTGAGCCTCAGACACAGTTAAGACAGAGAGCTATGGAAACTCACAGGCATGTTTGAGGAGGGCCAGACTAATAGACTGTGGCCTTAGGGAGTCACTGAAGGTTCCATGCACTTGGCCAGCACTTGACTTTGGAAAGGAAGTGGAAGCCAGGAGGCAACCATCATCTGGGTGTTTTCTGAGGCCCTGGATGCTAGAATATGTTGTCCAGGGCCTAGCATTCCTATTGTGACCAGGCAAACCAGGTAGTGTAGCACATGACTTAGATCCCTGTAGCCAATTCTACAACAGTAGTGAAAGTGCCGAATAATATAAAGGAGCCACTGAAAGAGCTCAGAAGGGACCCCTGCCTGAGCCACAGTTGATCGCAGCCAAGTGGCTGGGACCTGGAGTCCTGGCCAGGTGACCTGGGTTCGAATCCTGTGTGCATCATTTGGTAGCGGCGTATCATTGGCCAAGTGAACTTCTATTCTGAGTATTGGTTTCCTCACCAGCAGCACAGGAGTCTGTAGCCACCACTTCTGAGCATCCTGTGAGGAGGTTTATGGGAGAGTACAAGAAGCCTCAGAGGGAAGTTGGTTCTATCTCTCCTCCTAATGTGTATGAATTGCTGGAGGGCAGGGATGAGAGACCTGGAAAGGACAAGCAGCATTCTTTCAGGGAAATCTGATGACTGATCCTGGTCCACAGGGTACTGGTTCATCTTGCAAATGTCCAGAATTTGCTGAGGGTCTCTGTCCAGGGTGGGGCCTTCCCTGATGTGTGTTGAAGCTCCTGGCATTTCCCAAGCTAGCAAATAAAAAACCACGATCTGTGACATCCCATTCTTGAGTAATCTGTCTGCAACTCTGACTTCCTGACCAGGCTCCTTGCAGTTTGACCAGCCAGGGTTTGCAGGAGATGGGGTCCATCCAACCCTAGAAGGTGCCAGATCCTGTCCCCTGTTCAGGCACCCAGGCAGGAGCTCTGAGAGCCTCAGTTTCCTCCTCTGAAAAGAAACTTAATGGTGCCACCAACGTTCTTGAGACAGACAAGGGAGTATGAAGCACATCCCTGCCCCTTTGTGTGCGCATTGGCCCTCGGGTGCTCAAGCCATCCCTGAGGACTAAGGAGCACATGCTTGGGACAGAAAGACTTGAATCCAGAGCTGGAGATCTGGCTTGGTGGTTAGAGCACTTGCCACACAGTGAGGGGACTGCAGTACAGATCTCCAGAAACTCAAATAAATGCTGGGCAAAGCTTGGGGAAAGTAAAAACCCACCTGTAATTTCAGCCTTGGAATGCAGAGAAAGGGGATCCCTAGAGCAAGCCGGGTAGCAAGATTAGCCACATCAGTGAGATCTGGGCTTGACTGAGAGACCTTGCCTTGGAGAATAAAGGGGAAAAACAGCAGAGAATGATTCTTCAACCTCAGGAATTCAGGAGCTCACATGTAGGGACACATACACACACACACACACACACACACACACACACACACCATACATATGTACAAAAGCCTAAAAGTCGTTAAGGAAAGTGTTACAAGAATAAGCCTGATATGCAGGATGTTCTCAAAAATCTTCCTGTACCTCTGGAGTCCAGGCTGTGAATCTACTTGCTAGTGATAGGGCAAACATGAAGCATGCCACGTTTGAAGACCACAGGACTTGTGATTCCAACACTGACACTTGAGTCTAGGCGTTCAAGACTAACTTGGGTATCATTATACTACCTCATCTAAAAAAGAAAGAAAAGTAGCTGGTAAGAATTATAAATATATGTGTTTACATTCATTTATTGTAATGGTGTGTGTGTGTGTGTGTGTGTGTGTGAGAGGAATTGGTTCTGTTCTACCATATGGGTCCTAGGTATTGAACTGAAGTTACCAGGCTTGGAAGCAAGCACCTTTAGTCTTGACTCTGACCCATCTCTCTGGGTCTATAAGATCCATGGCATCCCTATAATCAGAGGGGACAGAATATCACAGAAGGGTCTGGAAGTGCAGCCCTTTTGGTAAAATCCCTGTCTAGCATGCACAAAACATGGGGTGATGACTGAGTGTGTAAGAATATGTGGTGGACAGTTAGTCTTATGCCAACTTGATAGAAGCTAAAGTCATCAGAGAGGAGGAAACCTCAATTAGAAAATGCTTCCAGAAGATTAGGCTGTAATCAAGCAAGTAGGGCATTTTCTTAATTAGTAGTTGATGGAGGAGGGCCCAGCCCTTTGTGGGTGGTGCCATCTCTGGGCTGGTGGTCCTGGGTTCTAGAAGGAAACAGATTGAGCAAATCACGAGGAGCAAGCCAGTAAGCAGAACTCATCCATGGACTCTGCATCAGATCCTGCCTCCAAGTTCCTGCTCTGTTTGAGTTCCTGCCCTGTTTGAATTCTTGCCCTAGCTTCCTTCAATGATGGACTATAATGTGAAGGTATATGGCAAATAAGCCCTTTCCTCCCAGCTTGCTTTTTGATCATGGCATTTCATAGCATCAATAGAAACCTTAACTAAGACAGAATACTTAATAAACAAGCATAAAGGTTGGGCTGGGTACAAATCTCCAGCACCTATGCAACTAGCAGGATGTGGCTACAGACACCTATAACCCAGATCTATGAAGGGTGGAGACAGGAGGATCACTGGGGCTTGCTAGTTGCCAGCCTAGTTCCAGATTCAGTGAGAGTCCCTGTCTCAAGGGGGTAAGATTAAAAAAAAGAGACAGAGAAGGGTCCCTCACATCTCCATGTGCAACACACATATCTCAAACCCACCTCCTTCTTAATTCCCACATCACTGTGACCACAATCTAACTGAAATAATACAATGAAGGGAAGATGAATAACTCTTAAACATTCAAGTATGGGACAGTGAGCCTTCACCCAGAGCCTAGATACGCTTTCAGGACTGGCATCTAGGACCTAGGACTGGTCCTAAGTACAGACACAGACTGAAGAAGGGCTTGGTGAAGTCAAATGCTCTTAAAAGGCAGTTAATAGTGACCATGAAAACTGCTAGCTGGCCTAGACACTTTATCCCCATCACTTCCCATTGTCTTGCCAGGTGAGAATTCAGTCCATTCTGTCAGTCAGGAAACAAGTTGCAAGAGTGTGAAACTGTGACTGGGAACTGGCTGAACTCCAACGGAACCCTGGAGGCCTGTCTTGCCCGTAGCCATCACCTCCACTATCTCCCATGACAAAGTGCCGCCATGCTTTGTCAGGACTACTGATAAATCCTGTGGTACTCGGATGACAGGAGAACCAGTGCCCAGAGGTCTCCAAGCCTTCCCCAGACTTCTCCATCCAGGCTTGGAAGACCCCAGAGGAAAGAGAAACCGTGACCTCCCTGATCCCTCCTCCTGCAGTTCCCCAGCAGTAGCTGGGAATGTTTTTGGCTGCCTGCTCAGCCGCTTCCTGTTCCAGCCTCCCTAAGTTCCCTGTGAAATCTGCTCTTGGGACTTTTGATGCCCCTGTGGTTTGGCTTTTGTCACCCCATGTGAAATGTTTATTGTACTTACAAGACCATAAAACTAAGCACGGAACAGCGTTCTTTTGATACACCCTAAGTGTTCTGTAAAGGCTCAGCTGGCACACTGGGCTTCCTGTATGGCTGTATTCTTCCTGAATCTCAAGTCCAGGAGCTTTTTCACTTCACGGCCTTTGCACTGGCCATTCTTGCCTTCTGAGCCTTACTGGCTTATCTCACTCAGGTGGAGCTAGGGTACCGCAGGGAAGCTGTCCCCAACCTTATCGTTGCAGACACTCTGTCCTGGGGCCCACATAAGCCTAATTCACAGACTGGGCTTGAGACATGGTCTCTATATGTAGCCCTGACTACCCAGGGGCTGACTAACTGACTGTAGACTAGGCTGGACTAGAACTCACAGAGATGCGCCTGTCTCTGCCTTACTAGCATGTGTGCCGCCACGTCACGGACTGGATCTTGATCCACTCTCACCTGCTGGACAAAGGATCCCTGGGAGGAAAGTTGTGTGGCAGGAATTCCTTGCTAGCTGGGCTTGGCTCAGTGTATGTTTTTGGAAAAGGGGCACTATGAAGAAAAGATCTTGAACAGAATGTAGTGTGTTCTGGAAAGCACTAGAACCAGGAGGGACCTCAAATAAACACCTAGAGTTTTAGGTGTCTAACACACAGCTAGACCTCTGACTGAACTGAAGAGTTTCCAGGGCATCTCAGTCAGTAAGAAGCAACTTGCCCATTGTGGGGGCTCCAAGAGAGGCAAAGTATCAGGCTAGTCTAAAAAATAGGTTTTGGAAGACTAGCCTTAGAACCAACCATCACTGCGATTTTTTTTTCTGAAACCTACGTGTACTATCTTGTGGCCTCTGTAAGGGGACCCTCTTATATGCAAGAGGAAAGGGTCACTCTGGACAAGTGACCACCGGGATAGAAGTAGCATCTCTGGGAAGCCCACAGTCTTTTCAAGTTGAAACCAATACCCATTTCACAGATGAGAAAATAGAGCCCTGAGGTTAGTATGGTAAGGCTCCTTGAAGGTCATGCTGAGCTCTGACTGACATTATAGCACTAGTAGGAGGTGAGGACCACAGGAGGGTTTGGTCACTTAAGGGTGCTTGTAGTCTGCAAAACTCCATGGGCCCCTCAGGAGTGCAGTCCATACTGGCTGAGGACTGAAAGTTATTGTGAGAACAGTCTGACCTCATGTTTTACCTACTTGCCCCATTTTTCCCAGCACAACGAGTCAGTGAGCCTCTTTAGATGAGACTGCTCAACTGTGGATTTTCTATCTGCCAGAACCATTAGCCAGAATAACCTTTCTTAATCAATTTCCCAGACTCAAGCATTGTGTCATAGCCACAGATGGTGGTGGCCTTCACTTTCTCAAGCAAGCTCCCTAGTTGGACTCTGGGAGAACCTGACTCTGAGTACCAGTTCCCCAGGTGCAAGAGGAGACGTGCAGAGAACTGCAGCTGGGGACTTCCCCTATCCCCTCATGTATACTCAGCTCAGTGCAACACTGCCCAAGTAAAGACGGCCAAGACACAGTCCTTGCAGACTCACTGTTGGGAAGGAAGTCAAGAGGGAGAGGGGACAGCCCTCTTGTCCCATCGAAGAGACTGGTGCCAGGTCCTGGAGATTCTCTCCAACTACCTTGGAAAGCAACAGCATCAAAGAACTAGATGCCAAGCTGGGCAGTGGTAGCGCACATCTTTAATCCCAGCACTTGGGAGGCAGAGGCAGAGGCAGGAGGATTTCTGAGTTTGAGGCCAGCCTGGTCTACAGAGTGAGTTCCAGGACAGCCAGGGCTATACAGAGAAAAACTGTTTTGAAACAACAACAAAAAGAACTAGACGCCAACTGCAGATAACTGTTCAGGAAGTGATGCGGGCAGGGTCCCTCACCACATAGGGCTTGCCCCCTTAAGAACAGGGGCCTGATTCTTCACTGTTCTGAACATCAGAACAGCCAGAGCTAGGAAGTTCCCCATTAAGAGAGCTCTGGCTCCTGGCCTGACTGCATGGCAGATGAGTGGTAGGTTCAGTGGCAGGCTGAAGGCGAGGCGCAGGTATGGGCTACACCTAGGAATGGAATGCATGGGTGCCAGAGAGTGAGACCTCTGGGCTGACTGCGTGTAGCAGCCGGAGCTCTGCCCTGCTTTGGGTGCAGGGCAGTGGAACATCTCCTGCTCAGCCATAGAAGACTTGGGTTCCACAGACCCCGGGCTCCTCCAGCTACATGGAGTTTCCTCTTTTCTGAAGTTGCATAGCCCAAATCTGCTTGTGGGAAGAAAGCCCTGGAGAGGCCCAGGATCCATCCTATAAATACCAAAGGCAGCCTTGTAAGCAGAGATCCTTTATTCCCAGCATCCTTGGAGGACAGGACTTGAACAGGGAAGAAGAGACTGCCTGGATGGACAAGGAGAGATTTAAAGGGCACACAGCTGGTCTCAGGCTCCTGCCCTTGGCTGCGAATGCCATGCACATAGAGAAAAGCCCTGCCTGGGGGAGGACAGGCCAGAGCCCTGCCAGCCTTTGTGCTCAGGGCCACCAACTACTCATCTCTGTGATCAGCCTTCAGTCTCATAAATCCATTTTTTTTTTACAGACCCTTGGGGATTTTCAGACAGTCAAAAATTGTGTGAAGGGCAACTTCACAAGGGAGTATGTCACTTTGTTGAAATGTATGGCCGTCTGGCATAGTGGCTCTAGCCTGTCATCCCTCCGGAAGTTAAGATAGGAGGGTTACAGGTTCAGGGTCAGCTCGAGCTACATATCAAGTTTGAATCTTATCCTAGGATACAGAACAAGATCCCATCTTAAAAAAAGAAAAAAAAGAAAGAAAGAGAAAGAGAAAGTTGGGCAATATCTTCCAAAGGTGTGGTGTGGCATCCATGTGGTCACCATGACACGGCTTTGGGGTCACTGTGTATGCCCACATATCCACTGTGTCCTTGCATAAGACAAATGGGCAACTCTCCAGCCCACACACATCCCTCTGACCAGTATCCAGACTGTGGTATAACGCCTCTCGCTGTACTCAGCTGCTCCAGCTTTTCCCCATAGATGCAGGCGGTTTCAGAAACTCCCCTCGTGATTCTCGACAGGGTCCCAACTTCCTCCAGACAGCAAACAGCTAGTGAGTAAACAGAATTCTCCCTGCCTGGCCCAAGGGTAAGTCCAGAGTCCCCAAGCTGCCACAGAGCAGATGTGTCATCCAGTTGGCTGCTTGTTTGTTACAAGAGTATGCAGGTGCCAGGAGGTGAGCCAGGCCGGAAGTGACAGCAGCTTTAGTGCTTAGTACGAAATGTTCGGCTGGGGTTGATCAGCCCAGCGGCATTTGCCTGGCATGCACAAGGCCATGGGTTCAATTCTCAGTACCTCAAAAGGGAAACAAAACAAAACATGAAAAGCAGATCTTCAGGTATGTTCACCAGCACTGTCTTCTCACAGTGGGTGGGGGGTGGGGGGTGGGGGGGTGGGGTAAGCAGTGTAAGCAGCAAGCAGGGTGCCTTCAAAGATAGGCTCCAACCTGCTAGAGCTCCCTTCAGGAGCTAGGTGTCGTCGAACCTAATCCTGGTGGCTTAGGGACAATGCTTCTTCATGTCCAGGGTGGAGCAGATAGTGACACACAGTGTTAAGGACATCCACGACTACAGTTCTCCCATCTCCGTGTGACAGGAAGTCCCTGGATGAAGCCTAGTCTTGAGCAGCGCTGGGTGGCTGGGGTCACAGCAGCTGAGTTCTGAGGAGGTCCACAGAACAGGGAGGCCGTGCCAAAAGGGGTCTCATTTTGCCCTCCTTGTGTGATGGGTACAGGCTATCATTGTGCCAGTGATGATGTGCATTCATCCTTTAACTTCCCTCTGCCTCAGGAGTAGAAGCAACAGGTGCTGGTTCTGTTCCAGGGAAGCCATGTGTACAGCTAGAGGCTAGTAGCATGTGAGTAAAGCCATTGTTCGAGACCCAAGGAGAGAAGGCAGGGCACAGGGGTGTGGGCAAGGAGGCTTGGAACCAGCCTGTGGCTTCTCCCCCAATAGACACCAGCCTGATGGTGAGTGCCCACTGATAGGGCCCAGGGGCCAGCACTCTTGGCAGCAGCTGAAGGCTTCATTCTGGGCTACCTTGGATGTGGGGGCTTCAGTTCATGCTGTGGTAGCTTTCCAGGAGCTAACCTGAGCTCAAGGGTACACTCAGCTGCTCTCTAGCCCCAGCTAACATTGGGTGTCACTTCTCAGAGACAGTCGTCGGCCCATGGTCCTCTTTCCCTCCTTCCTCCACTGAGAACATGACCTCAGTGCAGCTGCCCAAGGGTGGTTCTGTTTCTTGCTCCGGGTAATGGGGTGCGTGGTCCATTTCTAGCTCAGCTTCCAACTCAGACTCCGTAGACCCTGCTGGAGCCCGGCCCTCAGGGACCTCCGTTTTTACAGAGCCGACAATCACTGTGTCGGCCTTCATGATGTAGATTTTCTCTGTAAGGCAAAAGGATGGGTGAACAGAGAGAGACCAGGACCTCGGCCCACTTCCACCTCATCTGCTGAGTGACTTCGGACAGATATCACAGCCTCTCTTTTACACAGAGAGGTATTGATGGGGCTGCCCATGATTTCTTAGGCATGTCATCAGATATGAAAAGAGTGCAGCCAGTCCAGGAAATAGCAGGTAAAGAGAAGCAGGAGAGTAAGAACACTAGGGGACAGAGCCGAGCCACACATGCCCCTCACTCTCCTCAAGTGCCACTCTGAGGCCCAGCACTCCCATGAATAGCCCCTCACCATTGCTAATCTAATCCTCTGCATGGCTAAGAACCTGAGGTCAGCAGGTAAGGTTAGGAGACACCTCCAAAGAAACATCCAGTCACCTGGCTGCCCTTGCATCCACATGCCTAAAACAAACACCAGATGGGTCCCAGGTCCCAGGAGTTTCGTCGGTCCAGGCAAACTTGGCATTTCTTTAGAAGACCTGGGTCCTGATGAGGTACAACAGTAGCCAGGGGCTCCATGTTTCTATGTGCCCATCCCCTGAACCTCGTGATGCAGCTTCTGACAGAGGGGATCATGAGTGTCAAGTGAATGGATAACCCAGGCACCTAACACTACTAGTACATGCTACAATTCTCAACACAGGCTGATGCTGGGGGTTGCTGGAATGATCTTTCTATGCAGGGAGTCAGGGAGGTGTTTTGTTTTGTTTTGTTGGTATTTTGAGACAGGGTTTTTCCATATAGCCCTGGTTGTCCTGGAACTCACTCTGTAGCCCAGGCTGACCTGGAACTCAGAGATCTGCCTGCCTCTGCCTCCCAAGTGCTGGGATTAAAGGCGTGTGCCACCACTGCTAGACTGGGAGTCAGGGAGTCTTAGGGAAACAAAGTCATCTTTGCAACCAGGAGGCAGAAGCCTAGATTCACAAGAATAATTGGCTCTACTCACTAGGCATGGCACCTATGGCCTCAGACCAGCGGCTGTACCACCCTGGCTGATCCTGCAATGGACTCTGCAGATGGAATGAGGAAGCTCAAAAGGGAACTTAGGAGTGGGGGTGGGTAGACGCAGGGGGCACATGGACCCCTGCCTTTGGGTTACACCCTCAGATTCAGGAAGCCCAGAAGGTTCTCAAGTGTCCAGCATGCCCCAGCACATTGCACCATGTCAGCTTTTCTATTGTGGTTTCTCACACACCCAGGAAAGAGAGAAGTGTAAGAAACAAGAGGAGGGAAGGGCAAAGAAAAAGATGAACTGTGTGCTCCATGGGCTCCATGGCTGAGAGCAGGGTCTCAGACCCCACCCCACATCCTCCATCAAGGCTTGCTGGGACTTTCATCTGAGGGGCTAATGAAAGATGAAAGCCAGGCTGAGCCTGGGAGCACAAACCTGTAAGTCTGGAGAAGCTAAAGCAAGAAGATGGCAAGTTCAAAGCTAGCTTGGGCTACAAAGTGAGTGAGTTCCAGCCAGTTTTGGTAACTTGGTAAGAATCTGATTGAAAGAAAAAAGTTAAAAGGGAGCTGGGGCCACATGCAGAATTGTAAGCTTGTAATATCAAAAACTTCAAGACCTGAGGGTCAGAAGTTCAAGTTCATCCTTGGCTGCAAAGCAAGTTCAAGGCTAGTCTGGACTAAATGAGACCCTGTCTTTAAAAAACAACAACAACAACAAAAAAAATCTAACAAACAAATAAAACAAAACAAAAACAATCAATCCAGAAAACAGAACAAAGGCTGGGGAGATAACCTAGTAGGAAAAGTGCTGGTTGTACAGCCTGAAGACCAGAGTTCCGTGCTGGGTAGGTGTGGTAGCAGCCTGTATCCCCCAGCATGTGGGAGTCAGAGACAGGGGATCCCCCGAGCAAGCTAGCTAGCTAGATTCATCGCATCAGTGACCTCTGGGTTCAAGTGAGAGACCTTTGCAAGATGTAAGGTGGAAGCCGGGCGGTGGTGGCACACGCCTTTAATCCCAGCACTTGGGAGGCAGAGGCAGGAGGATTTCTGAGTTCGAGGCCAGCCTGGTCTACAAAGTGAGTTCCAGGACAGCCAGGGCTACACAGAGAAACCCTGTCTCGAAAAACCAAAAAAAAAAAGATGTAAGGTGGAGTCTAATCAGAATAACCAAGTCAACCTCTGGCCTCTGTTTGCATGCATGCACACACACACACACACACACACACACACACACACACACTTAAACACACCCCACACAAAATTTTTAATTTTGAAAATTAAAAATTAAAACAAACAAAGGTGGGTGGGATATAGCTCAGTAGTAGAACACTACCCTAGCATATAAAAGGTACCAGGTTCAATCCCTGGTACTGAAAAGGGCAGATGGGACCAGAGGTCAGGTACTGGGGTCACCTAAGAAGAGGTCCCTGTAGGAGGTTGGTCTGATGTTGCTTGTGTTCAAATGCTAAATACTGGCTCCCACAATCTGGTTGCCTTGTCCCTCACGAGGAGACCCTCAGGGATGAGGAGATAGATCCTCATATATACCAAATGGTGCTATGTAACCTTGCTCCTCAAGTTAATTGGTCAGTAAAAAGCTAAGGCCTGTGATTGGGCAATAGGTAGAAGTAGGTGAGTTTTCAGTTACCTGGTTGGGGTTTGCAGGTGGAGAGAGGGAAGAAGAAAGGACACAGAGACTAGAGGAGCCCACCATGAGAAGACATGAGCCATGAGCACATGGCCGGGAAAAACAGCAAGTAAAAAGGGACATATGGCTGGAAAATAAGTTAGAATAGCTCCAAATCTGCCCAGTCTAGGCTTACAGCTTATAAATAAGATACCTGGATTGTGTGTCTTTCATATGGGCTCGCTAAAATACTTCATTTTAGTTATGAGAGGGACTCACATGGTTGAAGGAGAGAACTGACTCCCACAAGTCATCCTCTGATTTCCACACGCATGCAGTGGCATACACACAAAATAAATATGTGAGATGAAAGTATTTCAAGATGGCTCAGCAAGTAAAGGTATTTGTTGCCAAACCCAAAGATCTGAGTTCGATTCCCTGGGACCCACATGTTGGAAGGAGATCACTGACACATGCAAGTGGTCCTCTGACCTCTACATACACACGTGACACATGCCCCTCCCAAAATAAATAATAAATAAATAAATATTTAAGAAAGAGAGGGGGAGAGAGAGAGAGAGAGAGAGAGAGAGAGAGAGAGAGATGAGTTATTGGAGAGTAATGTGTCTGCGTGGCAGGAGGTATTGTGAGGACATAAGAAGCCAAGGCCAGAGACAGGCTACCGCTCTGTCATGCCTATGGGTCCTGATCCTCTGACTTTACCATCACAGACTGCCTACCCCCAGCTGCTTAGATTCCACTCCCACCCCAGCTCCAGGGGAAATGCCCTAGTCAAGTTAAGGAAAGGAGAGGCAAAGGGGGCACAGCCAGAGAAGGAGGAAGCTTAGACCCATTTGTCCTTGTAGGAAACTGGACAGGGAAGCTGTTCTTCTGGTGTGCCACTAAGCGAGAAAATGAGTCACCAGAGTTCTGGTGTCCCAGAGGACCTCTTAAGGTCTTTCCTCAGCAGCCCTTCCCCATCCCTGGTCCTTGCCACCTCCCTCTCTGAACAGGCTCTGGCCCTGTTTCCAAGTTCCAAGCCCTTTAGTCATCTTGGATTCAAACACCATTAGGACTCCTTGGAAAACTGAAGGAGTCTTTGGCAGTGTTTTCCCCAAACACATTCTTTTCAAATAGAACTTAACCGAAAGCTGTAACTGTAAACATTTCTTTGAGACAAACACAGCTCTAGAGCTCTCTCATCTCCACAGACTGCCAGGGAAATGTGAAGAACCGTCACCAGTGACCCTCTAGCAACACTAGCCAGCAACACTCTAGGGAGCACCTGTCCCCGGAGAGCTGGGGGCTGGGATCCTGGGTGGAGAAGCTCAGCAGAGAGCATTGGTTTGTTCAGAGTAGACAGTGTGAGAATGCTACCTCCAGGGCATGAGGGGGTAACCAGGCTCAAAAGGCTTGCTATTGGTGAGGAAATAACCCTTCAGAGCAGCTTGGGGAGAAAGGGAAAGGGGGAGGGGGGAGAGGAGAGAGAGAGGGAGATGAAAATTCAGAAAGTCACCCCTAAGAGGGAGAACAGATGACTCAGATGTGATGGGACAGCTGGCTAAGACCATCCTCGAATGCCAGAGGAAGAACCTAACACCCCATCCTGAGAGTGAAGGAGACAATATACACATCAGTGGTCCTCAGCCTTCCTAATACTGTGACCCTTTAATACAGTTCTTCATGCTGTGGTGACCCCGAACTGTACCATTACTTCCATTACTACTTCTTACTGCAATTTTGCTACTGTTCTGAATTGCAAAATGTAAATACTTTTGGAGATTGAGGTTTGCCAAAGGAGTCTCAACCCACAGGTTAAGAACCACTGATATATATGTCTTGGGGTAGTGGGAAGTGAGGAAGGAGTCATAGCAGATGTTTTCCTGGCTGGAGGGCAGCAGAGAGGAGAAATGCTGGAGGGTCAGCGCTGGCCTCTAGGCTTCCGCTGAGACCCATGAGTGCGGTGAACAAAAATCAGTATTCCAGGATTCAGCAGATGTGAGGCTGACACTCGGCAATTCAAGAAGAAAACCCACTCCATGCCTGCTACCCCGAGCCTCAGTTTCCCCAGCCATGAAAGAGGGTAAAGTCATTATTCCCAGAAGTTGTGACAGATGTGAAGAGATGTTGCTAGTTAAGTGTCTGACGTCACTGGCCTTCCTTCCTTCCGAACCATCTGGCTCTGTATTAGGCCAGTGGGGGAAAGATTCTCTTTCTCTTTAAGAATGACAAACACCGTGTTCATCACTCTTAGTGACTGTCCCCAGTACTTCCTGTGAAGTGACACTCTGGTCTTCTTCCTGGACAGAAGCTTGATCTGGGGCAGAGTGAATGGTGGCAAGGAATGCATTCCTTCCCCAGCCCCATCCAGAGCTAAGTACCCATCTCCCTTCTGCCCACTTGATTAGACCAGGATCTCCCAACAGGACTCACCAATCCTGTTGTTAGTGTGTTCCGTGGATACCCGGGGCTCTGGAGGTTCCCTGGGAGAAAAAGGATTCCCAGCTGTGTCGTCATCCAACAGCGGCAGGCTCTCCAGGCAGGTGGCCCCAACACTGGCACAAGTCTCGATGGCTGGCGGGCTCACTGGGCTCAACTTGTGTCCAGAACTGAGATCTGTCACTGACCCACTTCTCTGCAGCTGCTGTGAACAGGAGTTAAGGGCTGAGGCAGGGGCTTGGAAAGCCAATGAAAAGCTTTTAAGATTCTTTAAAGCTGCCACAAGCTCCCTGACAGCATAAGACACCTGTAAGTTTTATTTTGTGCTTTTGTTTGCTTGGTTTTTAATTGAGATAATATCTCACCATATAGCCTTGGCTGTTCTAGAACTTAATATATAAACTGGGGTGGCCCAGGAACTCACAGAGATCCACCTGTTTCTACTTCTCGGGGGCTGGTATTAAAGGTGTGCACCCAACTCCTTGTTTCGTCTTTGAGACAGTCTCTGTAGCCCAGGCTAGCCTCAAACTTGATATGTACCTGAGGATGACCTTGAACCTCTGATCCTCCTGCTTTCATCTCCCCAACACTGAGATCATCTTACCACACCCAGTGTAAGCATGGCTGGGACTCCAGCACAGGGTTTTCTGCCTAACAGGCAAGGACTTCACCCACTAAGCCACACCCTCAATTCATGTCGCCTTCAGTCTGTGCCGAGCAACAGTCAGTCATTCACACACACTTGCTATACCCAGGCTAGTCCTAAGTGTGCTGTGCCATCCTCAAAACCACACTGCATGGTTGTAATATTAGCACCTGCACATCTTACGGATAGAGAAGAAACGGAGGCCTGGCGGAGTGGAGTAACTTGGCCAGGGTCATATATACATATAGTTAGTTAGTTTCTAGCCAAGGGTCTACGTGCTGGAGTCTTCTCCAGCCTCACCAACTCCAGGTGCCTCTCCACTCCCAACTTCTGGGAGAGAAGTCTTTGATCATATCTTAATACACTGAAAAAAAAAAGCCACATCTTTAGAAATGTGTTAGTTTGGTTTCTCACATTTATGAGTTAGTACAAAGGGAAATGAAATACCTGGTATGTGGCATTCACCTGCAGTCTTCAAAAGGACCCAGGGTGAGACATCCAAAGAACAGATCTATGGAATCTTGATTATTGTTTTTTACAATAATTTGAAGACCAGAGCTGGGAGTATAGCTCAGGATTGTAGCATTTTCCTAGCACTCTGGCTTGATTTTTCAGGACAGGACCCTCCTCTCCACCTGCATCCCCTCCACTAATTTTAGCCAGGCATGGTACATGCCTCTAATCCTAACACTTGGTGAAGGAAGGAGGATCAGAAGTTCAAGGTCATCCTCAACTACATAATGAATTTATAGTCAGCCTGGGCTACATGAGATCTTGTCTCAAAAAATAAGTAAATATGGGGCTGGAAAAAATGACTTTGTGGTTGAGGGCGCTGTGGTTGAGGGCGCTGGCTGCTCCTCCAGAGAACCAGGATTTGATTCCCAGCACCCACACAGTGGCTCACAACCATTTGTAACTCCAGTTCCAGGGGATGTGATGCCCATTTCTTATCCCTACAGGTACCAGGCATGTACGTGGTGCATAGACATACATGCAAGAAATCACCCATACACATGAAATATTAAAAAAAAAAACAACAAAGAAAAGAGTAAATTGAGAAAAAAGTAGCTGTTGTGAAAGCAAGCAACCATGGCAGAGAGAGAGAGAGAGAGAGAGAGAGAGAGAGAGAGAGAGAGAGAGAGAGAGAGAGAGATAGGTGATAAGCAACTTGTTCAATGGGGGAAAAAATCCAAAACCAAAGGTGTGTGCGCTGTAAGTACCAAGCTTTCGGTCACAGGCAGGTGCCTCATCCTGAAGTTATACTTCCTCCTGGGGCCCCATCATCACATGCCCCCTGGGAGACTGGACACAGGGCAGGTCTCCAGCACAAGCCTAATGAGGACTCAGCAGTAGCCTCCCCAAAGCCCTGAACCTGGCACACGGGGAGCCCTCTGTAAGAGACGCATGTGCTGTGCTCGCATTCCTGCCTCCCTGCCAGGAGGCAGCTCTGAACTCCCACAATGCAGGCTGAGATTCTAATGGAACCACCGACTGGGTAATCCCTGACTTGTTGGATTGCCACTTCCTCTTCTAACAAATGTGACAAGACTAGCAACTCCTGGGAGTCCGAAGGACTCTCTGGGCAACATTTAGAAAGCACAAAGAAAGTTGTCTAGCAAGCCGGAAGTAGTGGCTCACACCTGGATTTCAAGGTCAGCACAGGCTGCACAGTAAAAGTCAGAAGAGATGGCAGAGAAGGGAGCATGAGTGACTAGCAGATGGTAAATGCTCAACACTAATAGCTAACTTCATAACTATATGCTGCTGGTGTCTATCACCACCAGCTTGGCTGACAAGACTCCCAGAGGAAAGAAGGGAGCCTCCCTCCAGACTAGACTTGGTACCTCAAAGTGGCCCAAACAGAGCTGTTGTCTGCAATCCCTGCTGGAAATCCCCTGGTGTTGAGCCAGGAGCTGGAGGTTGCTGTGGGGTGGAGCCTCTCTCTCTCTCTGGTTGAACCCTACCACGGGGCCCCAGGCCAATACCCTGGGCACCTGGCTCCTTGACCAGGAACCCTGGGTGCCAGGGAAGAGGATAGCTCTGTGGTCCTTCTATGACCCTAGCAGATCTGAATCCACAGACGTGTAAGGAAAGTGGTCAAACAAAAGGACAGAGGCTGAGGTGGGTGTTGGAGACGGCACTTACGGTTATCTTTTCAGTTGGACAGGAATCTGTTTAAAAAAAAAAGTAATAATGTCACCAAAGACAGTCTGATATCCCTTCACCACTTCCCATCTGTTAACAGATAGCACCCTGGGATCTCTATGGGGCTGAGCCTTGCCCTCTCCAGGGCTCAAGCCCTCAGCAGGCAGTAGACAATTTCAAGATTAGCCACTGGCATGCCTGAAGCCAGTCCCTGAGGCAGGAGTGAGTTTGGGTCTCTTTCCACAAGACTAGATTGCAACCCTTCTGCAGGACACTCCTGTTCTGTTTGCCTCATTTTTCTTTGTATCACCAACCTGAGGGCTCTGGAGATGCCTGGGTCATAATTCTCAGAACACAATCCTTCTCTGTCCACCTCAGCCCCTGCCATTCACCCCAGTATCCTTCTGTCTTAAATAGAGACGGGGTACCCACATACATGATGACATTTAACTATAGCTCACCAGCTCTCTGAGAAAGGAGGAGGTGGCCACATAGTATCAAGTCCAACCTAACCCAAGCTAGCCCAGTCCCACCATGGATTATACTGTAGAGGAACAGAGCCATTACTGACTCCCAAGGGGGCTAGTTAGGGACCCTGCGGTGCCATTCAGGTTCACGATGAACCAGTTAAGGCTATCATGCCTGGTGAGCTGCTTCTAGAACATGCTTTCTGGCTTAGCAGCTTGACCCTGAATCCTAATTGATATATGCATGGCAGATTAACCAACAATGAACAAACCAAAATGTGATTCAACCACTCTGCAGCTTGGGATGAAGTCTTAGAGGTCTGGCAGGGAAATGGGCTAGAGTAGTACTCAGTCTCTGACTAGCAAATGTGCCTTGTTTACAGAACCTGGCAACCACTGTCCCCAGCAGAGGCTTTACTTCAGGAAGTCATGGTTTGTTCTCTTTAGGTGACCACTAACCACCAAGACCAAGCCAATGACACTTCAGGTACTCTCTGACTTGAGACCACAGAGAGTTTTGTTTGAATAGGTGCACACACACACACACACACACAGTAGGATTCCTGTGATAAACCAACTGGAGAACAGGGTGTGATGATCATGACTCTGTGTTCTGAAGTGTGTGTGTGTGTGTGTGTGTGTGTGTGTGTGTGTGTGTGTGTGTGTGTATACATGTTTTATTATGTTATATGTGTGAGTATTTTGCCTGCATGTGTGTTTGTGCACTACATGCATGGCTGGTACCCACAGAAGCTGAAAGAGGGTATTGGATACCCTGGAACTAGAGTTACAGTAAACTGTGAGCCACCATTTGGGTGCTAGGAATTGAATCCGAGTCCTCTAGAAGAGCAGCCAATGCTCCTCGGCACTGAGCCATCTCTTCAGCCCATGATTTGCTCATTTCGTTTGTCGGATTTTTGTCTTGTGAGACAGGGTCTAAGTGGTCATTTTAAAAGTGATATCAGTGAAACTCAATCTTTGTCCTTTGGAAACAACCTTGAGTTTTGCAATCAGCCAACTGATGTGTGGTGCCAAGACATTATGAGACATTATGGGAGCCTGAAGAGAAGCAAGAGAATAAATTCTGTCTTGAGAAAGAAGCAGGTAGGCTAGAAGCTGAAACACTGTAAGTAGGCACCATCTCTTTACAGCGCCTTTTGGCTAAAACCCTTTCGACCTTTGAATCATGGTCCCTCCCCGCCCCATACGGACCACACCCTCAGGAAGTCACACAAATGAAGACAAACACAGGAGTGTTTATAATTCAAAATTGGAAAGATGCCAAGTGCCAAACGATAGTGTTACTGAGCCATCCATCACAATACTTCATTGGAGGGAAACTAGTTCTACTTCCTCTAAGATTCAGCCTTTTTATCTGGGAAATGGGACAAACCTGGCTAACTGTGGAGGGATTTATGAAGATAGAGGAGAGATCTCAAAATAGCAGGTGGGGCAGGAGGCATTAGTGCTAGAAAAGTTGTCTCTCATGTGTGACGTTCAGGACTCTATTCATAACATGAACACGTCCATGTGTTCTCTCTCTCTCTCTCTCTCTCTCTCTCTCTCTCTCTCTGTCTCTCTCTCTCATACACACACACACAGTACGAGTCCTGTGATAAACCAACTGGAGAACAGGGTGTGATGATCATGCCTCTGTGCTCTGAGGTTTTCCTCCTCCAAATCCAGAACCCTGTTCTCATTGTACAAAAGAATTTTAGATAAATCCTAACAAGTGAAAATCCTGCAAAATGTCTGACCAGTGCTGTCAAAGGTCACTTAGGTCAAAAGTCTAAGAAGCTATCACAGGGATAAGGAGATATCTGACTGAATATAAGAAAGGGTCCCCCGCACCTGAAGAAAAACCAAGTAAAGAAATAGTAAGTGTGTCTTTTGTTGTTTAATCACAATATGTTGAGGCTGGAGAGGTGGCTCAGACATTAAGAGCACTGACCGCTCTTCAGGAGGATCTAGATTCAGTTCCCAGCATCCACATGGTGGCTCATAACCTCTTTAACTCTAATTTCAAGGGATCCAGTGCCCTCTTCTGGCCTCAGTGGGCACCATGCTTGGGGTACAGTTACATACATGCAAGCAAATGCTCATATACCCTTTAAAAAGTTAAAAATTAAAATGATACATTACTGTTTATTTAACCGTGGTAATATATGACCTCAATATAAGAAGTCAGTAACAAAATCATTTGGGTATGCCCACATTGGAACTCCATTATTTTTTCAGTTTGAGGAGAGGAGTTAAAAAAAAAAAAAAAAACACTAGCCTTGAACTTGTCTGAGGATGACCTTGAACTCCTGATCTCTATCTCTCTCACCTTGCAAGTGCAAATGGCACCATCACGTCTGGTTTTGAAACAGGTTCACACTAAGTAGCCCTGGCTGCTGTGAAGACCCAGAGATCCACTTGCCTCTGCTGGGGTTAAAGGCACACACCTCCGGCCTCTGTCTCCCAAGAGCTGGGACTCCAGGCATGTACCACTATGCTATTTTGAGGTGCTGATGGTTGTCCTCTCTTCTGGAGTCTTTCCAGGCCATCTCTCCACCTAGGGAGCCTGTTGATTAAGTCTGTTAGGTCTCCAATTGCAAACTTCTACCTTGGGGACTGTCCTGCCTCTTGCAGCTCTGTGATGGGACTGACTGCACAGTGTCAGAAATGGAAGGTTCAGATTCCTTGTATCCTGAAATTCTTCTGCAAAGTGAAGTCTCATTAGGATTTTTTTCCAAGCTAAATTATTACCAAGGGGCTGAGGACCCCCTGTAAGAAGCCCCAGGTTTGCTAACACAGCCTAGACATTCTATGACAGGAGAAAGAAAGTATAGATTCTAAGAAAGAAAGTATAGATTCTAACTCTCAGAAACAAGCAAGTACGAACATCAAGGTGAAAGCATGTCCTTGACCCCCAGACCCCGCTTAGTCCTTGAAGTCTTCCCTGTCAGTCTCTCCGCCTGACTGTCCCGCACCTCTGTGTGTGTGGAAGCATCTTCTCACCTCCTCCCTGTGGATGTGAGGCTGGGGGAAGACCAAGTGCAAAGAGTGTAAGGCAGGGGGATGACCTTGAGTGAAGCCCTGTGACGTGTCCCATGTCCCAGATCCAGGCGTGGTGGCACACACCTTTAATCTGGGCCACGCCTTCTGCTGGAGACCTACACAAGGACATTGGAGGAAGGAAGATCTACACTCTCTCCGCCTGCTTGCCTTGTGGGACTGATCAACTGCTAGGTCCTTGGCCTTCCATTCACAGCTGCTGCTGACCATTGTTGGGAGTCAACAAATTCCCTTACTATATAGAGACTACCCATAAGTTCTGTGACTATAGAGAACCCTAAAGTAATGACATACTGTGTCACAGAATAAAGTAAATCCAATACGAATAAAAACATTTTGAACATGAAAAAAAAAACCAAAACCGGAATCTAAAGCTGAACAGTGATGACACACACCTTCAGTCCCAGCACTACAGAGGGAGGCATAGGAAGGCTAATCTTTGAGTTCAAGGCCTGTCTGATCTAAAAATCAAGTTCCAAGCTGGTCGGTGGTGGCGCACGCCTTTAATCCCAGCACTTGGGAGGCAGAGGCAGGTGGATTTCTGAGTTCGAGGCCAGCCTGGTCTACAGAGTGAGTTCCAGGACAGCCAGGGCTACACAGAGAAACCCTGCCTCGAAAAACCAAAAAAATAAATAAATAAAAATAAAAATCAAGTTCCAGGGTATGGAGGGCTACACAGACAAACCCTGTCTTGAGAGGCCAAAAATAAAGTAATTAAATTAAAAAAAAACAAACAAACGTAGAAGGCAGAATCTAGAGGGCTCCACCATCTGCCAACAGCCTGCCCTATTACAGCCTGTGAATTCTCTGAGAAAGACTCAAAGTAGAACTTGCCAAGGGCAGAGTTCAGATTGCCCAAGGCTCTTCCCCTAAAACTATTGCATTAGCCTGTTTGTCCTCATTTGTTGGTTTCCTTGCTTTTTGGAACAATCACAGTCTTCTTGTAAATCTATCCCGCACTCTAGGGCCCAAGTCCAGGATAGACTGCACAGCAGTGGCCCCAGGCTCCATTGGATGCTCACTGAGCTACTCCAAAGGCCAAGCTTGGAGAGTCATGAGTGCCAGAGATTTAAATCTCTGTTCCTTCTACCCCTGAACTCTCCCTCTCAGTCCCAGGGCAGAACTGTGGGAGGCAGGACAGCTCTGACGTAGAAGTTTGCCACTGGGACCCGTAAACTTAGTAAATAAGGCTCCCTAGATGGAGAGATGACTTGGAAGGACTCCCGAAAAAAAGGACAATCCCCAGCACCTCAAAATAGCATGAGAAGCAGAGGCAGGTGGATCTCTGTGTATTCGTGTCAACCAGGGTTACATCGTGAGAACATGTCTCAATAAATAAACAAACAAATAAACAAACAAAAGCAAAAAACCCACAAAACAAAACAACAATGACAACGACAACACCCCACCACCACCACCACACACACACACACACACTCAAGAAGTTCAAGGCTAGTCTCAGCCACAGCACATACTTGAGGACATCTGGGCTATATGAGACCCTGTCTCAAAAATTGAAAAACAAAACCAAAAAGATATCCACAACATGAAAGGATATGTCTTGAGGGATTCCTGCTACCGAGCTCTGGGACACTGATTAAGAATCTGTTACAATGATGGCAACTTCTTTAAAATAATGAAAGAAACCTATGAATGCACACAGATATACATATACTAACAAGGAAACAAACCGGATTAAAAGCAGAACAGGTTATTGACAAGTCTCAAAACCCTCCTTTACCAGTCATTACCAAGGCATTATCAAGGTGTGGCCTGGCTGACGGGTTTGCAAGAGTGTTCCAAACACTCAGCACCAGGAAAATGACAGGTGGAAGCATGGCACGAAGCTCCCCAAAGATCCCAGCATCAAAGACTGATGGCCCAAGTACATTCTTATAGTCCATACTAGAGGTCAGGATTCAAGATCAGGACCACAGAGCTCATGACTCTCCCCAGTGTGAAGGCTTTGATACCCATGAAGAATCTGGGAACTGACTCAGATGAGAGGGGAACCACAGACCTGGTGACCAATGTAAGCATGTGATTCAAGCCAAAAGTGATATTGGGGCACATCAAAAAACCCAGTCTGGCCAGGTATGATGGTGCATCTAGTTCCAGCACTCAGGAGGCAGAGGCAGGTAGGTCTGTGTGTTTGAGAGTGGACTGGTCTACAGAGTGAATTTCAGGACAGCCAGAGCTACACAGAGAAATCCTGTCTCCGAAAAACCAAAACAGAAGGAAGGAGGGAAGGAAGGAGAAGGGAAGGGAAGGGAAAGAGAAGAGAAGGGAAGGGAAAGAGAAGAGAAGAGAAGAGAAGAGAAGAGAAGAGAAGAGAAGAGAAGAGAAGAGAAGAGAAGAGGAGGAGAGAAAAAGAGAAGAGGAAAGAAACAAACCAACCTAGTGTGGGTACTGATTGGTGGTGATAAAACAGGCTGAATTCTTTGATGCTGATCATCTTACTGCAATGCCCTGGTTATTTTGAAATACACAGGGAGGTACTCAAGGATGACAAGAAATCAAGTTTGCTAAGTTACTCCAAAAACTGTCTTTGGAAAAAGTCAGTTTTTGTACTGTTTGCAACTTTTGGAAATCTGAAACTGTATCAGAGCAAAGCAATCCTTTTCAGTCTCCATCACTCTGCGATAACAGCAAGGTAGGGGCTGCCATGCTTAGCCAGGCACCAGTGGTGCACACCTTTAATCCTAGCACTTGGGAGGCAGAGGCAGGTGGATTTCTGCGAGTTCAAGGCCGACCTGGTCTATGAAGTGCTCAGGACGGCAAGGGCTACACAGAGAAACTCTGCCTCTAAAAACAAAACAAAACAACCCAAAAACCAAAAGCCAAACCAAAACAGAACAAACAGAACAAACAAACAAAAACAACAACAACAATAACAAAAACCAAAAACCACATACTGTTCTTCAAGAGGACTCTAGTTCTGGTCCTAGCACCCACATCAAGTCATTCACAACGACCTGTGGCCCCCATTCACATTCACACACCCACACACCTATACCTGGCCCCACATACACATCATTGAAAACAATTGTATAAACAAGCCAAGGTTTCCGTGTGTATGTTAAAATGAAGGGCTGAGGGGGAAGGACCAAAGGCTGGGAATGTGGCTCGTTGAAGAACACTTGACAAGCATGTATGAAGCCAGCATATATGAACTGACAGGTTCGATCTCCAGCCAAGCATAAACTGGGCATGGCAGTACAACATCTGTCTGTAATCTCAGCACGTAAAAGCTGAAGGCAGGAGGATTGGAAGTTCATGGTCATCTTCAACAGCGTAGCAAGTTTGAGGCCAGCCTATATCAAAGGTAATTAACTAAATATAGAATAAAATTATGGGCTGAATGCCTGGGGACACTCTGGGCTCTGTCACAGCTGAGGAGGGGTGCACCCTGGCACCTGGCAGGTTGCTAAACATCTTACAATGCCCAGCTCAAGCTGTCTGCTGACGAATCTCAATGGTGCTGAGGATGAGATGCACGCTGTTCATGGAAACTCCAGTGACAGTAACGACAAGACCCCATCCCACTGTCTGCTCAGCACGTGGCCTTTGCCAGCTGACCTCATCTTCCTGTGCCTCACACAGTCATCTGGGAAATGAAGAGAGTGGTAGGTGCTGAAAAGGCCACCCCAGGATAAAATGAGATGATGCCCATGCTTTGTAAAGGTACCAAGGACACTTGCGGTAATGCCGGGTCAGTTCAGGTGATGGGTGGCAGACATCTCATTAATCTGCACAGACCATAGGTCCCTGCTCACAGGTCCCTAGGGGAAACAAGAGTCTTCACTTCAGAGGAGTGAGTGGGGCCGGAACACATATGATTGTCTGCTCTTACCACTTGTCACACTCATCTGGAAGTTTGAAAGATCTAGGACTGCCTGTGCCCAGACAAATCCTGTGCTGAAGATGTGTTCATGAGCACAGCAAGGAAGTGAATAAATGCTCCTTTACCACCCACTGCTCCAGAACAGACCCACTGCCCAGGCCATGCCTTCCCTTCTTAAGACCATCCTGCCCAGACCATACCCACCCTGCCCATGCCATATCCACTTTATTCAGACCACATCCACCCTGCCCAGGCTATGCCAACACTTCCCACGCCATGCTTACCCTGCTCAAGATCATTCTGCCCAGGCCATACCCACCATGCCCAGACCATACCTACTCCATCCAAGCTATGCCAACCTTGCCCAGGCTATGCCTACCCTGCTCAGGCCATGTCTACCTTGCTCAGGCCCACACTGGCCAGGCCATGTCTACCTTGCCTAGAATATAGTCATCTGGATCCTGTGTGCCCACCCAGGTGAGCACTTCCTCTCACTCAGCCCTGGAAACCCAAACATCAAGGGACGCAGGGGAAGCTAGGGGTCCAAAACTAGCCTCAGACACGATACTGAGGCCAGTCTCAAAGCCTAGACTCTTTGGACTCTCTCTCTCTGTCTCTGTCTCTCTCTCTGTCTCTGTCTGTCTGTCTGTCTGTCTGTCTCTCTCTCTCTCGGTCTCTCTCTCTATCTCTCTCTGTCTCTGTCTCTCTCCCTGTCTTTCTGTGTCTCTGTCTCTGTCTTTCTCTCTCTCTCTCTCTCTCTCTCTCTATCTCTCTCTCTCTAACAAAACTGTTCTCACGAACATTTGGAGAGAAACAACAACAAAAAAAAATTAACTGACGGCAATGGAAACTCTAATACTAGAAAAATGTCAAGAAAGCAAACAGCGGTTTCAATAAGCCCTGCCCGACAGCTCATGGAAACAAGCTTGAAACCATCAAAACACAAAAACCCCCTTGCTTGGGGAGCGCTTAGGAGGTTCGAGCATGTACTTATGAAACTTCTCAAACTCAAAACACCCCTTGCTGGACAATGTTGTTTTTTGTATGAGTTGACCCAGGCCCCAGGCCCTACACTGGTCATGCATCTATCCATCCTGGCCCAGACAGCCCTTCTCATGGCCGGATGGCTACTCACCCGCCTGCTCCATCTTGGACTGGAAGGTCTGCACTAGGTAGTCCAGGTGAAACTCTGCAAAGACCGAAGGATTGGGGCTTAGAGAGTGAGCAGCAGGTAGGGAAGGGACAGACAGGGCAAGCACCCAGGCCAGGCCAGCTTAATGCAGTCATCTTCCCCAGGACCCCAAGACACATGCACTTACTCTGCCGGATCCGCCTCCTGCAGGCCTTCCAGTAACACAGGAGGATGGAACCCGAGCCAACCAGTAGCACCACCATGGCCACCCAGAAGAGCATGGGCCCTGAAACACAGCATCATCCTGTACTCTGTGCACAGCTAGGAGCCAGGGCCCTTCCCTGGACCACATAGGACGGCCCTAGGTACAGTCCACTTCCTACTTCTCCTGGACCGTGGATCTCACTGAGGCAAGCAGTTCCTGGACATTTCCTGAAGCTGGGACCCTCTGATTCAGCCCTTACCTTACCTCCCTCATCTGGCTCCGGGAAGATATTTGGCAGCACAGAAAGTGAGAAAGAGAAACCAGAGAGGAGGAGAAATTGAGACATCAAGAATCAGAATGGGGGGCTGGAGAGACGGCTCAGTGCTTAAGAGCACTGACTGCTCTTCCAGAGGTTTTGTGTTCAATTCCCAGCAACCACATGGTGGCTCACAACCATCTGTAATGGGATCCGATGCACACTTCTGGTGTGTATCTGAAGACAGCTACAGTATACTCGTATATTAAAAACGAAAGAATCAGAATGGGTTGGGTAGAGGGTTACAGGCCCGTAATCTCAGCACTATGGAGGTGGAGGTAGATCAGTTAGCCTGATCTATATACCTAGCTCCAGGCTAGCCAGGGCCACATTGTGAGACCTCATATAAGAAAACCAAAACCAAAACAAAACTCTAGAAGTTCGAGTGCTGTGGCTAGTTGGGATGGGGAGAGCTAAGGCTGGTTAGAGAAACTGAGACCATCAGCTCCTGAGGGAAGGCACAAGGTCAGCTCTGCACAGAGTGCTTTTAGTCATTAAAACAAAAAAGGCCAGCAGGATGGTAAAGCACTTGCTGCAAGCCTGATGACCTTAGTTCAATGTCCAGACTCCTCAGAAAGGTGGAAGGAAAGAAGCCCACAGAAGCTGCCCTCTAAGTTCCACACATACACCATGGCATGCGCACACTAACACCATACACATAGGAATGAATGAATAATTTTTAAAGCCAAAGGAGGAAGACTGAAGTTTGTCCAAAGTCACCCCAAGAGTCACCACCCAGGCCAGGTGACTTTATATCTCACATTATTTGCGCACGTGCACACACACACACACACACACACACACACACACACACACACACACGAATCAAACACAGGGCCTAATGCATACTAAACAATGTATACTAAACTTAATATATAAATAAACCTAGCCTAGCCCAAGCCCATGCATTTACATGACCTGCCCTTACACAGCCTACTCTGATTATTTTAATTATTTAATTGCTATTTGGGTACATGTCTTGGGTGTTATTGCTCAAGTATGTTTTGTTTGTTATTATTGGGACAATAATTCGGGGTAGCTTCAAACCTGCTGTGTAGCCAGTGAGGACTGTGTTCTCAGGATTGCCTACTTCCACCTCCTCTATGCTCGTACTATAGGCATGTACTACAACACTGGTTTATGTGGCTCTGGGAATGGAACCCAGGCTCTTTGGTGTGCTAGGCAAGCACTCTGCTAACTAAGCCATAGATAACCACAGCCCTCAAACAGTTTTCTGTGGCATGCTGAGATCTGTTAACTTGAGAACTATTGCCACCGTGTGTCCAAAACTAGTACTGCTAGTCCTAAAACCGATAGCCTGGTGTTTGTTACCTCATTAGCATGAACAGCAACTGTCTTGATCTTGCTCTGGTAATGTGAAGATACTTGTGTTATATCCTGACAATCCTGGGTGCTGATTTGCTATCTGCTTTATATCCGAAGAAACTGAAGAGGAAGGGAATTAAGCTTCCTAGTCTTTCAGTAACTTATTCAATTTCTTTCTTCCTTCTTTTCCTTTCTATTTTTTTTTTCCTTTTTGGATTTTCAAGACAGGGTTTCTCTGTGTAGTCCTGACTGTCCTAGAGTTCATTGTGTAGACCAAGCTGGCCTTCAACTCACAGCAATCCATCTGCCTCTGCCTCCCAAATTCTGGGATTAAAGATATGTACCACTACCCCCCGCCCCCAGCAGTGTCTTTTCAAATAGGGTCTCATGTAGCCCAGGCTGGCCTTCATCTTGCTATATAGCAGAATGTGACCTTTAACAACTATGAGACAAGGTCTCACTATGTAGTCCTGACTGACCTGGAACCTGACATGTAGACCAAGCCGGCTCTGAACTTACAAAGCTCAGCTTGACTCTGCCACCTAAGTTCTAGAATTGAAAGCATGTGTTACCCCTGGAGATTTTTGTTTTGTTTGAAAGAATTTTTCACGTGTGTGTATAGGGTTGTGTGGGGTGTGGTCCGAGGACAACTCTATAGAATCCATCTTGTCCTTCCACCTCTACATGGATCAAACCGAGGTCATTGGGCTTGTTTCCTTGGGCATGGCAGATGGCAAGTGAGTCACCTCTCTGATCTAACCCTGGACTTTTCCTATGTCTACCTCTCAGCCCTGGTATTATAGACATTCAGTACCAAGTCCTGTGGATACCCTGGTAGGAATCAAACCCAGAGGTGTTGGGCATTCTAGGTAAATATTCAGCCAACAGAGCCACACCCCCAGCCTCACAACTGAATTTTGGGTAGCAATTATAGATCATCAGAATAAAGTCATGAAAAAAGGAAAAGTTCTGTCCCAGGAATGAAATAGTATTAGGAAATGACAGAGTCACAGGCTCAGTTCGAGAAGCCAGAAAGTCGAGATTGATCTTTATTTCTACAAACCACCGGAGGCCAAAGCCCTGGAAGGAAACCCTGCTGCCCTTGTTTTGGACAGTGAATGATCAATACCTGGATCCAGAAATGGTGTTCCTGTGGACAAGGGAGAGGTGGGCTGCATCCTGTTGGTGGTCCCGTGTTCTGCGAAAAGGCTTAGGGTGGAAGAGGTACTATACCAAAGGAAACCAAGGACAAGGGTGATGGTCACAATTGTCAGGTAAAAAGAGTGTGTTTAATGAAGGATGATTCTTTTTCTAGAGAGGGAAAGATAAAGCCTGGGAACCCAAAAGATCTGCACAGTCTTGTCAGGCATTATGAGCCCTTGATTAAGCTTAGACCCTTTGGCTTTACAACCCTGTCATCATTGAGACATACACACGGCCATGTTCCTCCCCAACCCCACCAAAGGCCTCTAGATCTGATGCCCTTGCATGTCTAGCCCTGACTTCCCTGGGCATTGCCTGAGAATACAAGAGGCTATTCTGTCCTACCCACGGAAGGGGGTGGGCCTAGGAGTCACCTGGCAGGCTCCCCACTCTTTTCTGAGGTGCTGATGTCAGGGAGTGTCCCTGGAGGTGGAAGCTCCAAGCTCAAATTCTTCTCTGCATTGCCTATAAGGAAGATGACATATTAGAATTAGTACAGAGAGTTTGAACATCCAGTCTGCAGTGGGGAACAGTGGGAGGCAGTTGGGAAGAAGTGAGTGGGGGTCTGCCGTAACACTCAATTCCTGGCTACAGGTGACAAAGGCCATCAGGGTTGTGCTCTAAATCATCAAACTGGAGAGGCTGTGGTACCATGGGTACCTCCTTTTATTTAAAAGAAGTTTAAAGGTCAGCAAGATGGCTCAGCAGGGAAAGACCTTAGGTGACTAAGGTGATGATCTTAGTTAGATCCCTGGGACCCACATAGTGGAAGGAGAGAACCAACTAATCGACACCCACATGTTGTCGTCTGACCCCATGGTGCATGCAAGCATGCACGCATGCACACACACATGCATGCACACATGTCAAAGGAAGAACAGGAACTTTGGTCAATATCCTAGTCGTCCATCATGTGACTGGGAGGCAATGGAGCTTCCAAACCTGGATCCCAGAGGAAGGGAGAAAGATCATCAGGAGTATGCCCATGAAAGAGACTCTATCTCTCCTTTTCCTCTCTGTGCATCCTGGCTACCATGAGGTGAGCAACTTCTGTGGAGATGAACTGCCTCAGAACCAAGCAGCTGTAGACAAAAATCTTCCCAACCGAGAACTAAAAAGAGCCCTTCCCCCTGTAAGATTGGAGACATTGTTCCTGTCACAGAGAGGGAAAGCCCATTAAGAGGGATCACACTTAAAAAAAAAAAAACCAACTGACTTTCTGCACTGACTGTGTAAAGTTACAGGCTGTTGTCTGTGTGTGTGTGGTTGTTTGTTTGTTTGGGTGGGTGGGTGGTTGAGATGAGATAGTCCTGGGTGTCACTATGTAGCGCTGAGACTGAAACTCTCCATAGACCAGACTTGCCTCAAACTCACAGAGATCCACCAACCTTTACCTCCTGAGTGCTGGGACTAAAGGTGTGCATCATCAGATCTAGTAAAGTTACAGTTTTCATTTGGTTTGTGTTTTAAAATTTCTAACCTTAAAAAAAAAAAAAATCAGCCAGGCATGGTGGGAAGGGTATACTTTTAACAAAAGAAAAAAAAAATGCCCCATGGGATTGCTTGCCCAAAGGCCAATCAGTAGGGACGTTTTTCTTTTTTTTTTTTAAAGATTTATTTATTTATTATATGTAAATCCACTGTAGCTGTCTTCAGACACCAGAAGAGGGCGTCAGATCTCTTTTTGGATGGTTGTGAGCCACCATGTGGGTCCTGGGATTTGAACTCGTGACCTTTGGAAGAGCAGTCGATGCTCTTATCCACTGAGCCATCTCTCCAGCCCCGGGACGTTTTTCAAAATTGAGGTTCCCTCTTTTCAAATAACTATAGCTTGTATCAAGTAGACACAAAAAATTAACCAAGATACCTGAGTTACATAATGAATTCTGAGTCAGCTAGTGCTAATATAGTGCTATGAGCAAGCCTGGCTCTCTAAAAAAACAAAACAAAACAAAACAAAAAACAACCCCCCACGCAAACAAACAAATAAACATAAAATGAAAAATAAAAACAACAAAAAACCAAAGACAAAATAAAAAATAAAACTACCACCAACAAAGGCAGAATAGGAATTAACATGTCTCCCAAAGGCCTTGGTGGAAATCATGAGGAGCACAAACACGGAGGAAGGGCTTAAAGCCAGAATCACAAACCCTCACGGTTAAACAAACAAAGCCAGGAAGTATGCAAGTGTCACGTTAGAGTTCAGACTGGGAGACGGTTTCATCTGCAAGGCGCTTACTGCACAAGTCTGAGAACCCAAGTTCAAGGCCTGCAAGCCAGATACACAGGCAAGCATGGTAGAGTACACCTGTAGCCTCAGTGCTACGGAGAAGACAAGTGAGGCCTAGGGGCTCATGGGCCAGCCAGCCTAGCTTAATTTCTGAGTCCTGGGCCAATGAATGGCCGGGTCTCAAAAACAAGGTGGATGGCTCCTACAGACTCCCAAGGTTGACCTTTGACCTCCATGAGAATCAGTATACATACATACACACACAGACACACAGACACACACAGACACACAGAGACACAAACACACACACAGAGACACACAGACACACAGACACACACAGAGACACAAACACACACAGAGACACACAGACATACACAGAAACACAGAGAGAGACACACACACAAACACACACACACACAGACACACAGACACACACAGAGACACACACACAAACACACACACAGACACACATACACACACACACACACACACACACACTTATTATTCATTAGTATTTCCAAGCCCCAAGTTGTAAACACCCCAAACCTCCAAGAGCTGCTTGGACAAGCCAAGCACAGTGAATCTGTATAGCAAAGGCTGTTCGCTTTCTCAGAGGGATGAAACAGCAGCTGGGGCCTCAGCTATGAGAGCCATGAGGACCTTTAGGGGCCACGGGAGCCATGGCGTGAACCCGCCTGCTCTGTTTTGAGCATCCTGAGCACAGGGCAAGAACACACACCACCTGCCCCTGGCAAGCAGTGCACTCAGAAATTTTAGGAATGAAATAGCACTTTCAGGACCTTTGGTCCTTGAGCCTTAGCCTCAGGAACTGCATCCTGGAGATGCTCTTCTGTTCCTACTGGGCAAGGCTGCAGCTCAAGGTCCTCTGCATACCTAGGTCCCTTTGTTCAACAGCACCTCCCTGGGAGACAGTCACAGCTTCAAGTAAACAGTACCTGGATCTGGATTTGGCTCCCTTGCCTTGGAAGGGGAAGACTCTGGAACCTTTACCAGCTCAGTAGTATCTTCCTGCACAAGGCTGGTGACCCCCTTTGGCAACAAGCTCCTCACACTGTCATTGGCTGGGGATTCTAGAGTAGGCGTGGCCCTCGGAGTAGCACGGCTGGAGAAGAAGCCAGACATAGGTCTGATGAATTCACAGGCCAGGGAGGTCTGGGTTTGGGGATTAATATCTATGGAGAAAGGTTCCTGCCTCAGCCCCTATGTGCTCTGCTATGAGCTGGAGAGCAAGAGCCAAGTTCCTTAGACCTGGGTCTCTCATGGGTACCAGGCAGGGCTGGACACATGCAGCAGGGACTCAGATGACTGGTGATCTTGTCAGAGAGCCACCCTAGGATCCTGCCAGCCTGGGCTGATCCCACCCATGCACCCTGTGTGTCATGGAGACAGAGTGGCCCATCCAAAGATCACCTGGAGAGGAACAGAAAAGACAACAGGAGTCACCTCATAAGTGTCTTGCAGTCATCTGGACTGGAGCAATTGGGGCCAGACCCTGGGGAAGGCAGCTCACAGATAGTGTCCTTCTCTGCTGTGCCTGCAAAGGAGACAGCAATGGCTTCAGAACAGACACTGAGAAACCCAGAGTCCCCAGGAGCAGAACTGTCACCACCACATGTAGAATCATGGATGAGGTACTAGGAGAACACAGTGGCTATCCAGAGACAGAGATACTGGCTTTCCTAGCATCTGCTCACTCTGGAGTGAGGAGGAGCTATCTTTTCCCTTGGCTTGATCAGTGACGCTCACAGGTGTGCACACTCACCTACAGAAACACACACATACACACACACACACAGATAGACACATACAATGCCCCCAGAGATACATATATAGAGATACATATATACAGAGACACACAGAGAGACACACACACACACACAGACACATACACATAGACACACACACAGAAACACACAGACACACCCATAGAGAGAGACATAAGACTGAGACTGAGACTGAGACGTTCTGTGAGTTTCAGGCTAGCCTGGTCTACGTAGTGAGGTTCAGGCCAGCCTGGTCTACATAGTGAGGTCCAGGTCAGCCAAAAGCTACATAATGAGACCCTGTCTCAATAAAAGGAGGGGGGGTGTGTATCTTGAGAGATGTCTTAGTAGTTAAGATCACTGCATACTTTTTCAGAGGATGGGGTTCAATCCCCAGCTCCCACTTGGTGGCTCACGACCTTCTATAATTCCAATTCTAAGAAATCTGATACTCTTTTCTTGCCTCAGTAGGCACTTGGCA
This sequence comes from Tokudaia tokunoshimensis, assembly GCA_036184795.1. Classification (NCBI taxonomy): domain Eukaryota; kingdom Metazoa; phylum Chordata; class Mammalia; order Rodentia; family Muridae; genus Tokudaia; species Tokudaia tokunoshimensis. Next base: position 128,107,220 of record BTHU01000005.1, read on the forward strand.
TGCATGAGGCACACAGACATACATGCAGGTAAAACACTCATATACATAAAATAAATAAGTCTAAAAAAAAAAATCTGGGTGTAGTGGCACATGCCTGTAATCCCAGCAGTCAGAAGTCTGAGGAAGCAAGATCAGAAGTTCAAATCCAACCTGGGTAACAGAATGACTCTGTCACAAAAGATAAATAAAGAAATAAAAAAATTAATTTTAAAAATGTCTCAATTTGTGCTAGGAGTATTGTTTATTGGTACAGTCCTTGTATGACATGTAAGGCCTTGGGTTAAGTGCCCGATAAATACACACACACACACATACACACACATACACACACACACAAACATACACTCGTGTGCCCATGCACACATGCACACATGCACGCACAGCTCACACATGTAATACCCACACTTGGGAGGATGAGGCAGGGGGATTACTGTGGTTTTGAAGTCAGTCTTGCTACATAGTGACTTACAAGATATCCTGGCCTACAAAATGAGAGCAGATCTCAAAAAGTCATAATCTAACAACATAATGATCTGTGTCAGTTGATACTCAAAATAAATATAACAATATACATTGTATTCTCGCTTACATGCTAGGTCTTTGAAACTTACTGAGCATTATACACAGAACATTTTAACTTAGACCTGCCACATTGTAAGCATTTTTTTTTTTTGGACTCGTCAATGGCAGGACTTCAGAGACAGGCCTCTGTTGCCCCCATGTGGCAGTCTTAGGAACTCCACCCAGGCAGCCTGGCCCTTGCTGGCTGGAAGGCTGAGGATTTGTCTGACAGACTAAGAAGAAAGCCTCTAAGTTACATCTCCTCAACATATGAGCAGGGAGAAAGAGTTAAAGGAACGGGCCCCATCTACAGGTGAAAAGCTTCGCTACAGCCCATCCTTCAGCTACCTCGCTGATTGCAGACAGGGGCAGTTCCCACAGTACCGTGCATTCTGTGATGCAGGAATTCGGAAAAAGCCCAGGAAGCCAGGAACCAGAACCACCAAGGACACCGGTTAGAAAAAAGGGTCTGCAATTTTCACCCCTCACCATCAGTTTGTCCCACCAGGAGTTTATGTGATCGCGGTGTCCTTTTTGCACCCCAACCTCCATGTCTCCTTTCTAGAAAGCACACCACCACCCCCTTTTTTGAGAACAGAGCCTCCCTATGTAATCAGCCTAGCCTCCTAAACACCACTTTTAATGGCAACTGGTGAGGATCCATGATTCTTATCCCTTCCTCTGACCATGAAGCCCTCCCTTGTATTGTCAAAAAACTAGAAGCTTGGAGACAGTAAGGCCTGATGTCACAAGGCAATCTGGGAAAAACACAAAACAAAACAATTTCTCTGCCTTCTGTTGTCCAATGTCTCAGTACCTCACTCTCCTATATAAAACGCCCAATTCTGAAGCAAGGGAAGCCGGTTCTAATTTGTCAGAAAACTCCCAGGGCAGGGACTTGAGGCTTCCTACTTAACTTGTGGACCACCAGAGAATCGTCCCTGCCCCAAGCTTCAAATGGACCCACAGCCTCCTTTAACGAGGCCTGGGCCTCCGCCAGCAGAGTATCTCTGACAGGACGCAGATGTGAAAAATGAGCAGCAGAAACCCCCAATGTTGGACACATCACAGCTTGGGGAGAGAAGCTTCGACCTGTCTGTCCTACAGTGGTGGGAGGATTAGGGGGCCTGTGACAGGGAGCTGTGGGTAGGGACACTCACCTGGGAACTTGACATTCTTCTTTCCAGAACACTGAAGTTCACAGCGGGCACAGGAATTGACAGCTGGTGTGCTGCAGTACATACCAGGCTGACACTCACAGACTCGAGGAGAGGTCCCAGAACACGGAGCCTTCTCCACAAGGCCTGAGGGACACAGAGAGGGTCATGGAAGGGAAGGGAGAAGCCGAGGGTGGGGATCCAGTGTACACAGGGACCATCTAGGATGCAGGTGAGGTGTCACATGACCCTCTGTCAGACTGGCCAGCTGGCGCGCTGTGCCTCTCCTCAGTTCTCCTGATGTGTATGAAAGGGCAGCATGAGGGTGACCTTCACCTCCAGCCTATATACCTACTACACAGATTACAAACAAATAAAAGTGGGGTTGGGGAGATGGTTTAGTGGGTAAAAGCAGTTGTTCTTCGAGCATAAGGTCCTGAGTTCATATCAACTTAGAGGATCGTAAATGGCTTTTGCATAAATGGGAAGACTCCTAGGGCTGGCTAGCCAGCCAATGTAGCCGAATCAGTGAGCTCCAGGTTCCTTGAGAGTCTCTGTCTCAAACAGGAAGTTGGAGAATGACTGAGGAAGACTCCTGACATCAGCCTCTGGCCTCCACATACACATACAGCATGCATATGTGCATATATAAATGTGTATATATCTCTATCTATCTATCTATCTATCTATCTATCTATCTATCTATCTAGTGTCCCAGGACATGGAAGGAACTGAAGTACATGCAACTGTGTGACAAGCCATTCTGAAAAGGCTTTATATTGTAATTTCATGGACCTCCAGCAAAAAAATGAGGTTTTTAACTGTAGAGGTAGGAGAGCCATCAGTGGTTGCCTTGGTGAGGAGGATGGAGAGATAAACTACAGAAGCCTGGGGGAGTTTTAGGAAGTGCACTGTATGCTCTGGGCACAGACCCACTGTCCATGGCCAAATCCCACACCATGTGCATCCCAGCTGAATCAGGGTGAGGAATGAACTTAGCAATATCTACACTATCTCATCCCGTGTTGGAGTCTAAGAGTACTGCTTGCTTAGCATGATCAAAGTCCTGAGTACTATCTTCAGTCTTGCATAAACTAGGCATGGCAGCGTACACCTGTGCTCCCAGTACTCAGGACATGGAGACAGAAAGACACACACACACACACACACACACACACACACACAATTAGGAAGGAAATACAATCTTTAGAAAAAAAATCTTTGTATGCAATAAACAAAATACACATTTTTTTTAAAGACACTGAAAGCTTTTTTAAAAAATATATGATTATTAGGTTTTGAGAAAAGTCTCAACACATCTTTCAACCTAACCATCCACACAAAACCAAAAGAAAGTGCCAGACCCTATCACTAAACACAAGCAATTAATATTAGAAGGACCTATTTCAAGAACTCTCCTGGAAGCATCACCTTCTTTGTTAAGAAAGAATGCCGCTCTTGATGCTCAGACTGCTCCAAGAAAGCCCTTCTCATTATGAATCCTCAGAGTTTTCACTATAGAAACAGGTTAAGAAAAGGGTCCTTCATAGGGCATTGCGATGATGCGTGTTCTCCCTCCAGGGAGCACACCACGTCCTTCTGAAAAGTATGGATGCAAAAAGATGGCTGCTGATATCAATCTTCAAATCCAGAGAGGTAAACTGAAGTACCAGGAGATCAGATCTCGACACGTCCTGCCTCTCAGATTCCCCTCTGAGACACGTTCCAGGGAGAGAGAATAGGTTCTCACCTGGCAAACAGGTCACACAGGCGGTGCACTTCCCATCTTCATTGATGTAGTAGTCAGGGGCACACTGCTTCCTGCAGTGGGCAGGACCCTGTGGGCATGGCTGTGTTGGAGACAACCCTGGGAAAAGCAGCAGAGAAGTTCTAGGCTAGGTTACCTTGATATCAGGCTGGCCTTCCACCCTCCATTTCTCCTATCTAAACCCCATTCATCTCTGTTTAAACCACGGTTGCATCAGATAATGCTTGTGTTAGAGATGAAGGCATGAACCTCGATGGAGATCACTGGGAACAAAAAGGTAGCGCAGGTATTGGGAAGCTCCGGCATTCCTGGGCTGCCACCTGATTATCTGTGACCCTGGACAATTGCACGACCTCACTCACACTAACAATATGATCTGTTTCTCCTAGAGTGAACAAGGGTCAGTGAAGATCAGCAAGCCCAGGCTGAGGGCTGGCTGTCACTCTCAGCAGAGGTCTTGAGTCTCTGAGGGAACTGAGGGGACGATGGGGAGTTAAGACCATTAAGATACGGACTCAAGCTGACTGAGAGGCCCTGGAATCACCCAGCAATCTTCCTCTCATTCTTTGAGGACAGGAGATGCAGGATGATGAATTGAGGCAAGGGCTATGTGATACCTGCCAGGTTCTGTCTGCTGTGTCAGAGTCTGCCATGTTTGTCCGGGTCAGGTATGTTTCCCACAGCTTCGCCACGGATTGAGCACATGACCCAGGTGGGCTAATCAGAACATTTCATTTTTTCCCATCAATGCCTCAGAATAGGCTTGTGACTCCAACATACCAATCAGAGCATGCTATCGTTCTCACCATTGTGATTGGCTCAACACGGGCACATGACTATCAGACCCTATCAACCAATAAGCCCCATGGCTTGAGAGTTTTCAACATGGATGCTCCTGACTTTTACTACTGAATTTCTGGTTAAAATTGGTTAAATCTGGCTCGGTGGCATTATTCCTTTAATCACGACTGGGAATTAAATTTCAGTATGTAAATTGCCTGAAATACTCCCACACTCGCCAGGATGGCCGTCTCTGTTTCCAGCAACCATTGAGTCTCCTGTTGCAGGTCCTGGATTGTATTTGGTGAACCCATGCTCTTCTGACTCATACATAGAAGCTGGAGGGGCACTAGGGCCTTTACCATCCCCACTCTGAACAAGACCTGGGCTTCTGAACACTAAGGAAGGCAGAGGGGGCTCAGGGTTGAGCTCAGACAAGCTCAATAGCCGGTGATTGTGGATCATGTTCAAGTTCCTTCTCTGGGTTCATATGGGGATCATGCGCTACTGTGGGTAAAGAGTCAGGCCTCCATTGTAGTGGCCTGTACCATAAGTGCTGTTGGTTATTTTATAATGCAGGCAGTGAGCTTGTCACCGCAGGTATGTAAGCAAAGAACTGGGAAGTGGCTGTCAGGAGGTGGCAAGGCACCCCTCCTAGGTGAGGACAGACATAAGAAGACCTCTCGGCCTCTCAAATTCAAAGGTCTCCCAGCTTCTTCCACCAGCCCACGCACATGCAAACCCTGCCACATAGCCTAGCGCTGATTTGAGAGGGCAGGCAAAATGTCAGAAATTTCCCCAAAACACGGAAGAAGGGGTTTTTTTGGTTTTCCTCTGTGGCTTGTCCGGAAGCACAGGGTCAATAAAACTCCAGTAAAACGCCCCGCCCACCACGAAGGCCCGAGGTGCTCAGCCACTTTCAGCACGGAGCCTTAGAGGAAGTGAGAGGAGGGAACAGCCCCTCTCTGTAAGTTCCGGCTGTTAAGTGGAGCAGGCCTTAGACCTAGGGGTCATGCTCACAAGCATCTTTCTCTCTGAGACTGGAACTGTGGCTACAGAATGTCACAGCACTGTGGCCACACCTCTCTGTGGGCAGAAGGGCGAAAACACCAAGAACACAAATGCCTTGCAGCAAGGGAGGGCTCCTAGAGGTAGTGTCTCAGAGCTGCATTAGGATTGACATAGCAGGAAGGGGGCACCCAGGGGTAAAGGAGTCAGGCAGAACCGAAGGACTAGAGGACTGAAATAGAGGAGAAGGAGCTGGAAGAAATGACTTATTCCAAGTGTAATCTTGCCATTGGATTGAAGGGTGGGTGGGTGGAGGGAATAGACGAGGAGGGGGAATGGATGAGAGGATGGGGAGGTGGGAGGGGACCACCATGGACTAGAATTGCACACACACACACACACACACACACACACACACACACACACACACACACCCATGGGTGGGCTCTATGAAAAGGAGAATACCCACCATAGGAAGGTGGACGGGTCAGACTCTATGCTAGGGAGAGCTCTGGACAGAAACCTAATTAGGCCAGAACCTTGTCCTTCGGTCCTCCAGTTTCTAACTAGGGGAAAGTAATGGTCTGCAGGACCCCAAAGAAGAATAGGGAGGAGAATGGGCTGGATTGGGGAGACAAGTAGAGGGGAGGGATGGAACCCAAGAGCAGCTGAATACGGTGGCACAGGCCTGTAATTAATCCCAGCACTGGGGGAGGGGGAGAAGCAAGAGGATCAGGAGCTCGAGGTCAGCCTCCGCTGCACACAAAGTTCAAAGGCAGCTTAGACTACATGGGATTCTATCAAGTTGTCATCAGAGACTCACCACAAGAACATTGAATTTTGTTCTTGTTTGGCTTTTTTTTTTTTTTTTTTTTTTTGAGACAAGGTTTCTCTGTGTAGCCCTGGCTGTCCTGGAACTCACTCTGTAGACCAGGCTGGCTTCAAACTCACAGAGATCTGCTTAACTCTGGCTGGGATTAAAGGCTTGTGCCACCACCACCCAGTTCAAATAGTGTTCTTTACATATATGTGTGTTTTCGAGTGCATGACATATGTGTGGGCGCCCTCTGAGGTGTCAGATCCCCTGGAGTTGAAGTTCACAAGCAGTTTTGAGCTGCCTAATGAGGTTGTTGGGAACTGAACCTGTGTCCTTTGGAAGAGCAGCAAGCGCTCTTAACCACTGAGCCATCTCTCAAGCCCCACAGAAATGTTTTAAAATCATTTTTGGGAATAGACATTATTAAATTCTTTGTCAGATACTTCCTCTGGTAGCCTGTGCAAGGCTGCTCCATCAAAGAACACAGGGCTAAGAGCAGCGGTCCAAGAATCTCACCTAGCTCCAGCCACATCCCCAATGACCTTGTACAGTACTGCCTGCACCCACCTCCAGACATTGTGATGGGAAGCATTAATATTGGGTACATGGGCCTACTACTTCTCACCCACAGGAAGCCCTCCAGACACTGTGACCTACCTCTGATGCCTTGCTATCCTAAAAGCGGGGGGCAGCTACACCAAGCCAGTGACAGAGACTCCCTCCCACTCTCAACTGTCTTAGCTAATGTTTCTTTCAAGCAGACATCTATTCCCAGATCTGAGAGACAGCACCACAGCCACACCTCATACCCCAGCCACCGATGACCCGCCACGTGTGCTTGAGACTTTTGATCATAGTCACAGGGGATCAAAATGGCTCATAACCCTTTTCTAATCTTCAGGCCTGAAGATCGTTCCAGATGGATTTCCTAAAATTCTTCTAGAACTCACATTGAACTAAGGGTGGGGAAGCATTTCAGGAAGCCAGCAGTGGTTAGGCATGCTCTGTTCCCCAGAAAGTTGCAGCCCAGGGGAACCTGGGATGAACATACATGCTGGCTTGGAGCAGGCAAGAACTATAAAGGTCAGGGTGAGGTAGTATACTCCTGCAGTCCCAGATCTACTGATGCTGAGATAGGACAGCAAGTCCATTGCTGCCCTTGAAAAAGAACCCAGATTAAAGTCCCAGCACTCAGATGGCAGCTCACAACCACCTGCAACTCTAGTTCCAGGGGATCTGACACCCTCTTTTAATCTGTGTAAGACCTTGTATGCATGTAGTACAATACATAAATCCAGGCAAGATACTCATAAAATGGGGGAGGAAGAGTGTCAGAAGGTCATGCATCCTTGTGACTGCCTCAGACCTAGCCTGCCCAGCAGGCAGCCCTGCCCTTCCCCAGACCCTGTGACATTAGAGATGGCCTTTGGAAGCCTGTAGCTAACCATGACCGTGATCATGTTTGCTACCTTCTATCCATCCCTCCTCAATCTCTGCTTTTTTCCAGTTCCCCCATGAATATCATACACTAAAACAATCTACCTCCTGCCTTCAGTATCCCACTCACCCGAGGGGCACTGGTAACAGCAGTTCCTGGCAGCCTCCCTGGGGTTGTAGCTGAGGTCTCCGGCACAGGCGGTCTTGAGTGGTCGATCCTGGAGGGTCAGAGAAGCTGATGAGACAAGGACAGACTTCCATCCTTAATTCCATCCTGCAGTCCCAGCTTGGTGTCCACTCACTGTCAAAACTGAGACCTACTGTCCCAGAGATCAGAAGAAATTCCTGACTCCACATCTCCCCACAGAGTTAATGGCATCTTAGATGCAAATGGAACACCCAGGAGTCTCCATACCCTCCTCTGCTCACACCCCCACCCCACAGTCGGTTAGTTCTCTCAGCCACCTTCAAGCTATCAGCCATAGCAGCAGCTGGTCCCACTCATGTACTCCTCCAGGGGACTGACAAGCCTCCCACCATGTCCCTGGGACAACTGCAGCAATGAGAACATCTGGTAAAGTTTTATATGAGCTGAGATCCTGCATACCCAGATGGAAAAGTGCCCAGATCCCAAAACACAGGCAGGACCTTGCCCACGCCAGCATTCTCAGATACCCCCATCTGAAAACAAAGCGTGAACCCACTGCTATTCATTAATTCTGTCTGCTCTTGAATTTGACATAGGTCAAACTGCTCAGTCTGCATCTTTGCAACTTTCTTTGAAAAAAAAAATTTTTTTTTTTTTTTTGCGGCTGGGGGGGAAGGAGGGGGGCATTGTGGTACACACTTTACTCTCAGCACTTGGAAGGCAGAGACAGGCTGATCTTTGTGAGTCCAAAGCCAGAACAGCCCAGGGCTACATACATCTTGAGACTCTGTCTTAAAACAAAACAAAAAAGAAAATAATGCATGCAAATAAACTATGCAAACATGTTTATACCACTGTACTTTTCTTGCATTCATTCCTACAGCCACAGCTTCTTTTACAATCTCTCTCTCTCTCTCCCTCCCTCCCTCTCCCCCTCTCCTTCCCCTCCCTCCATTCCCCCTCCCCTCCCCTCCCCCTCCCTCTGTTCCCTCCCTCCCTCTCTCTCTCCCCCTCCCATCCCCCCTCTCTCTCCCCCTCCTCTCTCTCTCTCTCTCTCTCTCTCTCTCTCTCTCTCTCTCTCTCTCTCTCTCTCTCTCTCTCTCTCTCGGGTTTGCATGTGTGAATACATGTTCCTATAAGCCAGAGAAGGACATCTGGTGTCCTGTTCTATCACCTTCCACATTATTCCCTTGAGAAAGCGTCTCTCACTGAGCCTGAACCTACCTAGGTCAGCATCTGGCAGGCCTCAGCAATCTGGTTTCTTCCCCCACAGCTTTGGAGAGCTACAGGCACTGGTGACCACACCCAGCTTTTAAAGTGGGTTCCAGGGTTCTGAACCCAGACTCTTATGCTTGTGTAGCACATGTTTTTATCCACTGAGCTGTCTCCTCTCCCCCTACAATCAGGCTCTTTAATTCAGTATTAAGTTTCAAGAATCATTCACCTTTTTGGATAGACAACACCGCCCACGGCCTTGCAGTACGGCCAATTTACTTTTGGTTGGTCTGTTAGTTTCCGTGCGAATACTGCCTTACTCTTATTTTTATTATTTTAGACAGGCTCTCTATATGTATCCCTGTCTTAGAATTTGCATGTAGACCAGGCTGTCCTCCTGAGTGCTAGGATTAAAGGTATGTGCTAGACTGTGCACTTATTTCTAAACACAGCTACCGTGAATTAAGTGCCAATTCTGATAGACCATCATCTAATTTTCTTCCTTTCTTTCCTCCCCCTGTCCCCACTTTTCTTTTCTAAACAGACTTTCATGTAGGTCAGGCTGGCCTCAAACTCACTATTAGCCACCTGGTCCTCTGCCCCTACCTCCCAAGTGCGGGGATTCTAAGCATGTGTCACTATGCCTAGTTTTAAGTTAAAACCCAGGGCTCCAGGCACGATAGGCAAGCACTCTACCAACTGAGCCACACTCGTAGCCTTGTTCTCCATCCAGTGTTTTTTGATTTGTTTTTCTTAAGTTCCTGCACTGGTCATTTAGCTACAGTGTGTGAGGGAGGCTGCCATCTGTCCTGCATTCTTACTGGCACTAAATGATACATGCCGGTTACCGATGTTTGCAGGTTGTCAGTGCTGCTTTGAAAAGATGCAGTAGTTTTGGTGGGGGTGCAGTGATAGCTTGTGGTATGATTTCTTTGCATGTCTCTCATGAGTAATACCCGCATCACTTATGACTGGGAATAAACTCCTGCAGCTTTCTAGAGTTCTTTGAACTGTAAGCCCCACTTACACAAAGCCCCACAGGAGATGGGCTTTGTCACAGTTAACATTGATTTTTCAACTTGACAGAACCTAGAATCGCCTAGGGGAGACAAGTCCATCATTGGGGGAAGTCAGGGTAGAAACTAATACATTGACCGTGGAGGAGGCACTGCTTACTGGCTTTTTCCCAGGCTCATGGTGGCTGCTTCTTTATACAGACAAGACTTACTTGCTCAGGGATGGCACCTCCAAAGCGAGCCTTCCCACATCAATTAGCCAACGAGAAAATGCCCCACCCACGTGCCCATGGGCCAAACTAATAGGAAGCTCCACTGAGCTTCCCTCTCCCTAGAGGTGTCAAGGATACAACCAAGATCCGTCATCACACCAGCCTGAGTTACGTATGAATTTAAGGCCAACCTGGGATGTGAATGGGGGTGGGGTGGGGTGTCGTATTTGTGGAAACTTCAGAGAGCTACACCAAACTTAGTGGTGCTGGAAGGTGGGTGTGTGGGTGCTAATTATACTTTTTTTTTTTTTTGACACTTCTGAAATCATGTCACCATGCTAACTTGAAATGATAAATATAACCTAAAGTTTAGGGCTGGGTTGTAGCTGAGTGGTAGAGTGCTTGCCTAGTGTGTTTGAAACCTGGTTCTGACTGCAGCAGCTAAAAACACTGAGATGTTCACACAGCACAGTCGGGAGACACAGGCTACCTCTGTTCTCATTTTTTTTTTTTTTTATTTTTTGCAGGTCCCTTCAGGAAGCTTTTCCTTCTTAAGTCACAGGGGTGGGGGTCAAGGGCTCCTAGGACGCTCCAGGCAGCACAAGCTGTAGTTCCCTGATGGGCCCCTCCCTGCGTGTGTACAGAAACCTGAGGTAGAGCTTGCTGGGGCTGTGAGGACTCAACCCCGTGGGGCCTTCAGAGTACGGGAAAATTTTATGTCCTTGCCCTGGGTTTTCCCTCCTGGCCTGCCCCATCATCTCACTGATAGCTAAAGAGCCTGAGGGAGCCTTGCCGTGGCAGAACCTGAGCCATCTGAGAGTCATCAGTCTGTTTAACATCCCTGCTGTCCCACCCTGGGCTGCTGAGGGTATCTGGTACCCGGTATCACTCCTCCAAATCCAGCCTGCTTTCAGCCAACTCCTGCTTTATAGATAAGGAAACTGAAGTCCTGAGAGGCACAGCTGTCTGCCTAAACTCACACAGCAACCACATGCAAATTGGAGATTTGAACTATAGCACGTCTCTATTCCTCCCCACTCCCCCCCCCACCCCTCACACCCCATCTCAGCCACAGGTTATCTTTAAAAAGTCCAGTGTAGTGGAAAGGACAACACGTCACCCCGAACCCCATATCAAATCAGGAGCCCAAATTAAGGGACTTTCTACACTTTACCCATTTTGAAATGTCGGTACAGAAACTGAAGAGATGGCTCAGCAATCAAGAGTGCCTACTGCTCTATGATGAGGGAGGACCAGAGTCTAAAACACCAGCACCCACGTCAGTTGCCTCGCATACATAATAATAAAAATGTCAGTTCGGAGCCAATCATACTGGCGCATATCTGTAACCCATCTCTCAGGAGGTTGAGGTTGTAGGATTAAGGGGTCAAGGTCTCCCTCAACTGTATCAACTGTATATTAAGTATAAGGTCATTGTAGGCTACCTGAGATCCTGTCTCAAAAGGTTTTTGTTTTTTTTTTTTTAAATGTCAGTGCATATAGTTCCAGCACTCAGGAGACAGAGATGAGACAAGACAAATTCAAGTCCAGCCTGGGAACCTGGCTGATAAGGTAGAAATAAGGTAAGAGTTTATCTTAAAAGAACTTGGAGCCGGGCAGTGGTGGCGCACGCCTTTAATCCCAGCACTTGGGAGGCAGAGGCAGGAGGATTTCTGAGTTCGAGGCCAGCCTGGTCTACAAAGTGTGTTCCAGGACAGCCAGAGCTACACAGAGAAACCCTGTCTCGAAAAACCAAAAAGAACTTGGAGAGTGGGGAGACAAATAGGGGATTGGGGATATAGTGGTAGTATGCCTGCCTAGAATGACACCCTGGGTTTAAGCCCCAGCACCATCAAACAAACAAACAAACAAACAAACAAACTTCAGTGTCTTAATTATAGGCAGCTAAGGAATGTGAGGGAGATCACTCTAATGAATAATATTTAAATGACTGGTAAATTAGTTTGCTTTGCTTTGTTTTGTTGACACTGGGTCATGCTATGTAGTCAAGGCTGGCTACAAAATGTTTCTCCGGCCCTAGCCTTCTGAGGAGCTGGGATTTAAAGGGGTTCCACCATGCTTGGATACAGAGAACCATGGCACCTGAATAACTAGGGGCTCTTTTCTAAAATTCTGTGTAAGTTCACAACCTGCCAGCAGGGTGCGCTATCTTCTGGACGTCCAGGGTAGCAATGGGAGCCTGTCACTCAGAGCACCACGGAGAGAGTCCCAAGGGGGCGGGGTTGTGGGGGAGGCCTTAGCTCTCCTAGTCCCACAGAGGGTCTAAGCCACCTGTCGTTGCCTCTGTCTAAATTGTAGTTTTATTCCCTAATCCAACAGTTCTTCTTCACCTTCCTGTTCTTTCAGGGTGCCCTCATACTTACCCTGTCCCCACATCCCATTCACAGTACAGACATCAGAAAGGTCTTTGTTTTGGGGTTTTGAGTCAAGCCTTTTAACAACAGATCCATCTCTCCAAATCTGAAAGGTCTTTGTTTTATTGGCTTTGTGTTCTGTGGTACTTGAGAAGAACCAACTCCCTGATGCATGCTAGACAAGCACTCTGCCTCAGGTGCCCCAGTCGCCACCCCCCCTTGTTTATCCCCTATTTTTATTTAGACGGTCTCACTAAAAGTTCCAGACAAGTTATGATCCTCCTGCCTCAGTCTCTTGAGTAGCTGGAATTACAGGCCTGTACTACTAGGTCTGGCTACCGCCAGAAGCTTTTTTTGTTCTTCTTTAGATACGTTCATTTTATTTTATGTGTGAGTGTCTTGACTGTATGTAGTATGTGCACCACATGTGTGCTTGGTGTTCATGGAGGTCAGAAGAGGGCACTGGATCCCCTAGAATTTGAGTTATGAATGGTTATGAGCCACCATGTGGGTGCTGGGAATCGAATCGTGGTCCTCTGAAAGAGCAACAGGTATTGCTAACCACTGAAACACCTCTCCATCCCCTATCGTGGGGATCTTTGAAACCACAGGTCTGAGTTCCTGGGCCACAGGACACTGGGCACCACACTGTCTAGGTTCTCCAGGCCCCACAATCAGGAGTCAAATAAACCTCTTTTCTAAAAATTTAAAATACTGTTGTTGTTGTTGTTGATGATGATGATGGTGGTAGTGGTGGTGGTGGTGGCGGTGCTTCTGTGTGTGTGTGTGTGTGTGTGTGTGTTTCTGTGTGCCACACACATGCCAGAGCGCACACTTGTGGAGGTCAGAAGACAATATCCAGGTATCAGTTCTCTGCTTTCACCTTTCTTTCTTGAAGCAGAGTCTCTCATTATTTCTGCTGCATAGTCACCTATCCCCACCTCCCTTCTCATCGAGAATTACAGATGCATGCTGCTTCTACTCCAGGCCATCAGGCCTGTGCAATAAACACTTTCATCCGCAGAACCATCTCATCAGCCCCAAATAAGACCTCTTTGAAGCATTCTGCCTCATGTATTTTGTTACAATAACAAGCACACACCACCAGGCCACATCTTCCATCTGTAATGCCAGCAATGGAAGGCCAAATCCTCACACACATCCCTTCTTCTGCATCCTCTCTAAGATCTTTGCTGGAAGAAATTGTGGCGTTAGACAGAGCCGACCCTCCCAAACCCCAGGGATTTCCCACTTCAGAGTATCGATATCTGCATTAGTGACGTCCTCAGTAGTTAAAGTGGCTTGCCTCCAAGCTTGAAGGCTTCAAGCCCCAGCACTCACATGGTAGAAGGAGAGAACCAACTCCTGCTTGTTGTCCTCTCACCTCCACATGCACAATGTATATCATGGCATGCATGTTCACACAGACATATGCACATATGTAATAATAAAGAGATCATTAGGATAGTGACACATGCCTGTGATCCTAGAACTTGGGAGGAGGAAGGAGAAGATTTGGAGTTCAAGGCCAGACTATCAGTAGGGAGGAGGGAAGGGGGATGAAAGGGAGGAGGAACCTGGTAGGAAGTTGTCGGGTATTAGAAGAGATCAATGTAATTCTCACAGAACCTGGTAAGTTTAGCTCGATTCTGTGATTCCCAATGCAACTGCAGTCTTCAGACCATGCAGTCAGGTGGGCCAGAGCCCTGGGAAAGTTGAGGATGGAGGAGGCAACTGGGAAGGACAAGGAGTCCCTGGAGCTTAACAGAAGCACAGTTCTGTGAGCTCCTTTCAGCTTCTCTCTACCCGCCAGAGCCACCAAATAACACACCTGTGTTACTCTTGGCCACCAGATTTGTTACAGTTCATTACGGCAGTGAGAGGGAACTAATAAAACATCGCCAGACTGAATGAAAGATCCTACATGAGGCTAGAGAGATGGCTCAGCAGTTAAAAGAACACCGGGTGCTCTTCCAGAGAACCCAAGTTTGATTCTCAGCACCCACATGACAGCTCACAACCGTTTGAAACTCCAGTTCCAGGGATTCTGACACCCTAACACAGATGTCTGGGCAGGCAAAATGCCAATGTACATAAAATAAAAATAAATAAAATCTGTATAAAAGAGAAATAGAAAGAAAGATCTTACCCTTGGGTTGGAAAATATCAATAGGATTAAAGGTATCAAGATATGTGGAGCCTTATAGGTTATTGCAAGCAGCTTAAGAAATAAGAGTTGATGCCCAGGGCTGGAGAGATGGTGCAGCAGTTAAGAGCACTGACTGTTCTTCTGAAGGTTTTGAGTTCAAATCCCAGCAACCACATGGTGGCTTGCAACCATCCGTAATGAAATCTGACACCCTCTTCTGGTGCGTCTGAAGACAGCTACAGTGTACTTATAACAATAAATAATTTTTTTTTTTAAAAAGAGTTGATGCCCCTCAATGCTGGTCCAGAATGCAACACAAGTTCCGCAAGTGACTCTGGTACTAGAAACCTACATCAGAAACTGAACTCTCTTGAAGCATCCATACTTGAATACCCCATTTGAGACCTGAACTTGGGTAAAATAGAACATGTATGTTCCTCCCAAACACTTGCTACATCTTCTCAGGCTTTTCCCACCATTCAGCCAGGGGCCTAACCCCACCCAACCCCAGCACTGCTTGCCTCTACCTCGACAGCTACAATCACTGACTCCTGTTATTAAAGCAGATGTGACATGTGACTAGGTTGCCCAGTGAGAGCAGGGCCATAGCCCACTGCGGTCTATACAACTGGACTTCTCCCATGCCTCCTCCTTGCAGTGCTCTTCCCTTGCCCCTTCTGGGCTAGTCATATATGCCACCTTCTTCTTGTCACCACGTCTTCAGCCAGACTCTTCTGCTAATTTCTCTTAGATCCCTCCCTTAGACAGAGCTGGTGTGTTCTCTGAGATGCTGTCTGGTCCGCAGGTCTAGTTGGGCACTTCTATTTGGATAACTACAGACTGTGGTCTTAGATAAGCCACCCCCAAGTCAGGACACAGCTCAACAGAAACCACACAGGTCCAACCTGGGCTAAGCTGCCTGTGCAAGGACCTCCAGCCTCAGGAGTCCCTACTTTCCTTCTGTCCTGAGATGCATCAGATGCCAGTATGTGCAGACCTAGAAATGAATCACTTCTACTCAAGAAGTACTCTGGTCAGATATGAGTGCATGCCACAGAAAGTTCCAGTAAGGGCTGTCCTAGTCTCAACAGAACTGCTCTCGAGCTGAGTAATGCAGCCGCCCTGCCTTGGCCTTGGAGCCCTTGTTGCTAGTGAACCTCAATCAAGGAAGGCAGCCTTCAATTAAGAGGAGCTATAGTCTCCTGCCTACCCCTTCCCATATTGGTTCCCTCCCATGTTTCTGGGGCATCCCATGGAATTCTCCCGCTAGGCAGGAGTTGAATGGTTCTGAAAGTCACTTTTCTGCAGGAATCCAAGAAAGTTCTCTTGCCCTCTGTTGAATAATACTAGGACCATCACAGTTACCCCTACTGTGCAAGAAGACTGGGTGCGCTGCATCAGTGAGAGCCCATTAGCAGAACTGCATGCTGCAAAGACTCATTCATGAGAATTCCCCTGTCAGAACCTTAAAAGGTTAAGCCAAAGCTGGAGGAGGAAACTCAGACTGGAGCTGCGGGCAGTATGCCCGGGAAGACATTGGGGGAATTCTGAAGCCATGGAATTCACCAGAAGGCATGGCCTTATACCATCCCAGGGAACCTGGAAGAAAAAAATGGAACCGGAGGAAACTCTGTCTCTCTGGTCTTGCACCACCTGAAAATGTGCTAGTTACAAAGTGACAAAAGCTGAGGAAAAAAAAGCAGAAGAAATTGAAAAAAAGAATTTGAAATCCCAGACCACCCCCCCCCCCAAAATTTTTTTTTTTTTGAAAGGCAGGAACTTTCAATGTAGCTCAGACTACCTTGGAACTGTTTTGAAAAATTATATTCTATGTATTTTGTGCGCATGTGCACATATGTGTGCATTCTCATGTATGAGCTACCTCTTACATGTGGAGATCACAGAACAACCCTAGAGTTAGTTCTTTTCTTCCATCATGTGAGTCTTGGGGATCAAACTCAGGGTGTCAGACTTGGTGACAAGTGTCTTTGCCTGCTGAGCCATCTTGTTGGTCCTACCTTTAGACTTCTGACTTTCCTTGCCTGAGTCTCCCAAATGCTAGGATTCCAGGTGTGTAGCAACCAGGTTTTTAAAATATGGTTTTTGTTTTGTTTTTGGCGCGGGGGTGGGGGGTTGTGTTCGCTTGGCTGATCTTTGTTTTTGTTTTTCCTTTGGAGACAGGGTCTCTCTACATAGTCCTGGACCAAATTGGCCCTGAACTCAGAGATCTACCGCCCACTGCCTGCTGAGTGCTGGAATTAAAGTCGTGCACCACTCTATCCAGTTTTTAAAAAGTTTGCTGCTGTTATTATTTTATTCTGTTCTGTTTTGAATAAGATTTCGAACCTTAACTGGAATTGAAAGGTGGAAGAGAAGTCTTGAGGACTTTGCTGGGAAGGCAGCTCTTCCCCTACAGACACCCCAAGTTCTGTCATGAAAGGCCCACAGACTTGAGGTCTGATGTTCAGCCTACAGTCATTAGGAAATGCAAATTAGCATAAAGAGGATACAGCCCATTCAAGACCACAAAATAGAGATTGATAAGATCAATTGTCGGTTAGGATGTGGGAAGCTGCTACTGTCTTACACTGTTGTGAGAAAAGACATTGCCTTGCACACTGGAAGGCATGTCATTTCATTCCAGTGCACATCTGTTCTGTCAACCACCAGTATCCTCTTATCTCTTCTCTACGAAAGAACCACTCTTACTCCCCAGACAGCAAACAAACACACAAAAGACAATGCTGGAGCCACGTGGTGGCACATGCCTTTACTCTCAGCATTTGGGAGGCAGAAGCTAGCAGATGTGTCAGTTCAAGGCCAGACTGGTATACACAATGAGTTCTAGGCTAACTGGGCCTACATAGTGAGACCCTAGCTCATAAAAACAAACCAAAAGACACTGGTGGGTATCTCACTGCTCATTCACCAGGGATGTGAATGAACAGATGTGATCTCCAAGACCTACTGTAAACACTGTAAAAGCCAAATAAAAACATTACTGAATTGGGTGTGATGGTACATGCCTATAATATACCGAGCACTCACCAGCAGGAAGATTAGGTGTTTGCAGGCATCCTTGATTACAGGGTGAGTTCAAGACCAGCCTGAGTAACACAGATCCTATCTCAAAACAAAAACAAAGAAAAACTGAGGGGTTGCCTAGCACACTCAAAGCTCTGAGCTCAATCTCATACACTGCATACATGGAACATGGTGGTGCATACCTGCAATCTAAGCAACCAGGAAGTGGAGGGAGAAGGACCAGTTCAAGGTCATCTTTTGGCTACATAGCAAACTGGAGGCTAGCCTGAGCTACATGAGACCTTGTCCAAAAAAAAAAAAAAAAAAAAAAAAACCAAAACAAAACAAAAAACAAACAAACAAACAAAAAAAACCCCAAAATAACCAAAAACCAAAAAACAACAACAAAAAAAACCCCACCAAAAACCAAAAACCAAAACAAAACAAAAAATCCAGGCAGTGGTGGTAGATGCATTTAATCTCAGCACTCAGAAAACAGAGGCAGGCTGACCTTTGTGAGTTCAAGGCCAGCCTGGTCTACAGAGTGAGTCCCCGGACAGCCAGGGCTACACAGAGAAAACTTGTCTTGAAAAAAAAAATTAATTAATTAAAATAAATAAATAAAAGAGGAACCCCTATATATTTCTATAAAAGTGATCCAAATATAGATATGCTTTTTAGACACCTGTCAATAAATCAGTAAAGCAAGAACATGGTTACAGCTTAGAAGATATTGGTGTAAAACAATCAGCTCCATCATAGCATTTATACTTTTCGTTTGGGGCGTTTTCACACATTCCAGGTAAGTGCACTGCTTTAATTGTAAAAAAGGCTTTCACAGGCCTGTGAGATGGTTCTATGGGTAAAAGGTGCTAGCTGCCAAAGTTGATGAATTGAGTTCTATTCCTGGAACTCACAGGGTCAAAAGGAGAGAACCAAGTCCCAAAGTTGTCCTTCAACCTACATACTCACATATATCCTGCTCTGATCAAAAATCTTTCCACTTTGTAGCAGAAAAGAAGCCGAGCCTCCCCACGTTCACATCCCACTTTTCCCTTCATCTCCCAGGGTCCTTGTTGCTCCAAACTCTTACCTTCCCCCAGATGAGGGCTTGGGGTATGGAGGTGAAGTAGGGTAGGGCGTTTCTTCTGCTCACTTCTGCCCTCTGCAGGGCAGGTGTCGTACTGCCCAGAGGAGATGGAAGGGACACCTTCCTACCATCCTGCCAGCCGCCTGCCCTCTCTTCTCCCTTGTCTTCATACCTCTCTAGCAGAGACACCATGTCTACACAAGGCTGCTGCTGTCCCTTCCCTCCCCTTCCCCAGCTTCCATTCAGCCATGCGCCTCCCGCCCCCCCCCCCCCCGCCCCATGTACACGCTACGTTCCATAAAGTAGCTTATCTGAGTGGCTCTTCAACGTCTCGGTCCTGTCTCCTTCCCGAATCCTAATGCCTAGGGTGGCATTGGCCCCTAGGAACTGTTCAGGGGCTTCCTACTACAGAACCAGAAGCAGCACTGACTTGCTCCAGGGACAAATGTGGATATTTGTCCGCGTGCTTGCTCCAGGAAACTCAGCCCACACCGCTGGCTGCACAGACTCTCATCTTTGCTCTCACTCATTCCCTCCTCCCTTTCCTGAGCCCTTCCAGCCTATTGATGGACGCACAAACAACATCATCCTTCAGCAAAAAAAAAAAAAAAATAACCAAACCAAAACAAAACAAAAAAAACAAAACCGGCACACACAGGTTTCTCTATCCAGGACCCCTCTGGGCCAGCAGTAAGGGAATACGAACAGCTTTCTCTTGCTCTGGGTTCAACTCATGCTCAATGAAGGAACGAACTACTCCCAACTATCTACTACCTGCGGGTGTGAAGAGAGGCGCTCTAACTTTACCCTTCAGTTATTCACCCACCTGTGGATACTTGCATATTTCAGTTGCCTCCTGTGCCCCCTCACACTAGTTTGAGTAGGGGAATAGGGTGAGAGCTTGCCCTGTCCTCCTTTGCTCTAGCCACTGCTCTCACACACTGTCGGGGGGGTGGGGTGTCGGGTGGGGGAGGCTACTGTCATTCCCTTACCGTTGGGAAGGCGTGGAGCATCCCCAGAAACAGCAACCCCGCTGCTGTGAGTAGGGCGCTCATCTTGGTTTCCCGAGTCTCCAGCTCCTGGCCACCTGCCGGCACCCTGACTCTCCACGGTGAAATCACTTCTAATGTGGCTGCGTCTTCCTCGCCTTCTTCGGGTTCAGCCCTAATCCTTCCCTCCCCCACCCTCTTAACCACCTGTGATGCGGCGATCTGCTTGCCTGTGAAGCCTAAGAGAGAAGGGGCCACCACGTGCAGAGATGACTCAGGGCTAGCCACAGCGCACGCACGCAGGGCGCTCCCCTGCGTTTTGAATGAACCGCCCCGGATTTGAAGAAGAACCGGGAAGCCGGTTCAGCTCTAAAGGTGCAGGACTCAGGAGTCTGAGAGGTACAGAGTCCTGAGGCCTCTAGCCCCATTTCCCACCCCCAAGGAAGGGTGAGACTCTAAGCCCACATCATCAGGATTCTTTGGAAGGGACAGAGTGAGGAGAGTTCCGAGAAAATGAGCATTTCTTTATTGTAACCTTTGCTGTAAAATAAAGCCAGCCGTACATGGGGAATGAATGGGTGCCCAGAGAACAAATGGTGGGTGGGAGGATGAGGGAATGGATAGATAGATGGGTGAGGGAGATAAGTCGATAGAGAACAAATGCATGAATGGATGAGGGGATGGATGAATTGATAGATGAGTGGAAAAAGAACAAGTGGATTGGATGGATAGATGGAAGGATGGACTGATGGGGTAGGTGGATAGAGAACAAATGGGTGGAGAAGTGGATGGATGATAAATGGATGAGGGGATCACAGAATGAAGGGATAGGTGGATGGATGAAGAGATATATCTGTGAGTGGTTAAGTGGGTGGGAGGGTAGGGAATGAATAAAGAGATGAGGAAACGGATATATGGACGGATGAGTGGGTAGATGGTGGGAGGACTGATGAAATGAGGGAACGAATGGATATGAGATAAAGGGAAAATGGATGCATAAAGCTATGGGTGGATAAGCGGATGCCTGCATGGAGTGTGGGTAGGTGGGTGGGTGGACTGACCAGTGAAAGAACTATGAGAATACTAGGGCATATGTTTATCAATCCACAGCCCTGCTCTGAATGTTTTGTCCAGGCTGGCACCCTGGAGCCTCACCTAAAGGCTCCTGTTCCCTAAACTGTTGTTCCCACGTGGGCTCTTCTCGATTCCTTCTGTGAGCACTGGCAGCACATGGTCCCTGCTGAGCACTGACTAGGAGGAGCTCACTGCTTTTGTCTGGTATTGTTGTGTTTTCAAACATAGACACCAACACTGAGAAACAGGCCATCTATCTATGTGCTCTAAAGATGGGACACTGGCTTCTCTCAATTCCAGAATGATGCAAGAACCTTTTGGCTTCCACAGTTTAGTCTAGCTTTCAGTGTTGGTAGAGGGTCCCACAGGGTGCCAGCTGCCACTTCCTACCAGGATTTTCCAAAGTCTCTCCAAACTTTCCATTTCACACACAGGCTTCTTGGAGGTCCATATCCTACCTGGAAAATCTGCCCCTCCTGTGCCTCTTCCATAGAGCCACTCCAGACCCTTTCCTCAATTGATGAAAGATCCAGCCTCGAATAATCACAGGGCCAAGCCTATGCTTCCCAGAATGCAGCAGGTGTTCACAGTGAACTGGTTAGACACTCACAGAAAAGAAAACTGTAGCATCCAAATAGCTTGCACCAGCTTGAACCAAATAAAAATCACAGGTTGTGAAAGTCCAACCTTCCTAGTAACCAAAGGCATGCAAATGAAAGCAGTCTTTGTTAGTCTTCTGGGCCTTTAAGTCATTTGTGGGGTTTTTAATTCATAATAATAGTTACAGGGAAAGCGAGAGAGAACACAACCTCATTCTTCTGTACTGACTAGTGGTATAACCTCTCGCAGAAAGCATCCCTGTCAGAAAGTCCTTGTTAGCAAAAGCAAAAGAACAAAATTTTTTTAGAAAGTTTACGACTCATTGCTTCATAATTTCACCAGCAAAACAATGAAAATCAACAGTCCAGCTTGGAAATAAACAACCACAACAAAAAAAGACTATCAATTTGTGAATGTCTCTTTGAACTGTATCTATAAATGTTGGGAATATTCTGAGTCACAGTAGGAAATGAGTATGGAAACTGAGGTTCACCCACTTTATGGACACATCCATTCAAAATGATAATATTGTGGATATAGAAGTTTGTCTATCTCTGCTCAATACAGGTAACTTCTTCTCCACACATATCCCTAGGCCTTTGTTCCTTTGTTTGGCATAGACCCTAGCAGAGGTTTTCTATTGCTGGGGTGGGGAAAGGACCTCACCCCTGGAGACTCTTATTCTCTTAAAAAACTAATTATTTTAGTGTATACACATGTGCATGTGGCACACATGTTTGTGCGTCTTGATGCACAGGTGAAACAGGGAATGGGTGAAGTTCAGAGACAGCTTTCTAGAGTTGTCTTTCCCATCCCACCTTGTTCTGAGGCAGGGTCTCTCTTGTCTCTGCTGCAGTAGTGTGCACTTCAGACTAGCTGGCCCAAGACCTCCCATGTTAAGAGCACAAGTGTATGCGATCTCATCCGGCTTTTTACATGGCTCAGAGAGGATCAAACTCTGATGGTCAGTGGCTGGTCCGTATTTGGTCTTACTTAGACAGTCCATATGTCTTAGAATGAGGACCATAGAAGGATTTCTGGCAGTTAGAGAAAAGCCAACGTTCCTCAGGATCTTGTGAAACAGATCCAGATAAGTCATTTCTTAACTCAGGCAGAGGGACATGGGCTCCAGGGACATATACCTATGGTTATACTCCAGGCTCCCTCAGTCCTTCCTCACAGTACTTGTTATTCATTTCAAAGTCCACATTAGTCTCCTTCCCCAAGCTAATGTCCTACGTATCATCTATGGAGTTTGTCCACACCCGTATCCTTCTCCATCCGCTATCACGCTCACCTCTTTCACAGATCACCCTGGCTGTGTCCAGTCTACTTCTCTTTCTTTCCACTCTGGACTCTTTCAGATGCCTTTGGATATTTTCTTTCTCCTAATCACAACAACAACAACATCAACAACACCAACAACAATAACAACAAAACACTTCCCTTAACTATACCACGGAATGGCCACTTCAGTGGCTTCTTTACTGCTCCCTGCCTCTCTGTACATACACTCAGGCATTCCCACAAGTGCTTTTATCCAATAAGCCTCCTTGCCTGTGCTGTATTCTTGATTTGGCTATGGCTTGTTTTGTCTGCGTACTCTGTGCTAAGAGTTTACAGGGACCTGAAACTTAAATCCTCTCAGAAATGTCATGGACATCCTACTTTTGAGCACATTCAAAAGAAAAGTCTCTTCCACTGTACTTCATACCCTGTGTTCCCTCATATGCCTTCTAGATCTCTCAACCTTTGTTCCTGCCCACCACACTTTACACTTAGACCCCAGGGCCATCAATCTAAGGCCAGCTCCCTATTTGTAGGCTATCTACCACAGCTCCCTCTACCTTTTGGCCAAAAAGCCATCTCTGCTGTTTTATGTTTTAATTCTAGAGCTGATATAACCATGTCATAACATGCTGTCCATCTACCCTAGGACACTGTGGGGTCTTGAAGAAACAGAGTGCTCAGGGGCACTGTGGGTAATGTCTGTCAGGTGGCTATGGCAGTGACTACCTAACTGGAGAGAAAGCTATATCTTGCAGGCAGTGAGTTTGTGGGCTAGATCTTAAGCAAAGGGTGAGAGGTAAGCATCCTATGGACGTGGCTGCTCCTGGGACTCAGAACAGAGGCCCTGATGTCCCAGGCAGTTCATGAACCCCTAAGCAGGTGTGAAAGTGCTTTGAAGACCAGGAGGGGAAGTCCCCGGCTTGAGAACAGCAGCTCCTGTGTGGGATTGCAGAGGCCTAGACCTGCTGTAGAAGCCAAGTCTGCAGACTTGCCTGAGGCTGGAATCTGGCAGTATGAGTCATTAGCCTTATAACATATTGGTCAGATCCCCAGAGCAAGGAGAGGGCAATGCGCATGGTGGGACACCCTCAAAGGGAACAGGAGTCCTGTGCCTAAAGGACGCTGAACAAGATGCCAGTCCTGACTAGGCTCAGGAAATTCAGGGACTTCCCCAGTAGCTGGGAACCCCAACCCTAAATGGCCCCAAAATACCCTCAGCAGAAAGAAATTGCTTCAGCCGAAGGCAGCAGCAGGCAGGTAGGCGGCTGAAAGTGGGAGCCAAAAGTGTGGACCTTTCTCCTCGGTGCGGGCCTGAGCTTTTTTTTCCTTTCCTTTCCTTTCCTTTTTCCTTTCCTTTTTCCTTTTTCCTTCCTTTCCCTTCCCTTCCCTTCCTTTCCCTTCCCTTCCCTTCCCTTCCCTTCCCTTTCCTTTCCTTTCCTTTTTCCTTTCCTTTTCTTTCCTTTCTTTTCCTTTTTCCTTTCCTTTTTCCTTTTCCCTTCCCTTCCCTTCCCTTCCCTTCCCTTCCCTTCCCTTCCCTTCCCTTCCCTTCCCTTTCCTTCTGAAATAGGCTCTTGGGTGCCCCAAGATGGCCTTGGGAAGGCCAAGCTTGACCTTGAACCTCTGCTCCTCTTGCCTCCACCTCTGCGGTGCTGGAATTACATGCATGTATCCCTATACTCAGTTTATACTCCATAAGTGCTAAGGCAGGCAGTCTACCAAGTAAGCTACAGCATCCCACAAGTGATTTTCCCTGAGAATCTTGATAAAGCAGGGCTCTCCATTAGGTAGCTTCTCGAGATCATGCCTAGTCTTTCTCACAGCTGGGTCCCAGACAGCTGTGCCGTATACAGGGCTCCATCGAACACAAGGCCTGATATCATTTAGTGTCCCAAAGGTTCATGTGTTAGCAGCTTGGTTTCCAGTGTGGCAGGCTCTAAGCTGCTGATGGATTCTTGAAGAGAAAGGGCCAAGCCAGAGGTCCTTAGGTCTTTGGGGAATCAACCCTCAGGGAAAAAAAAATTGTTTACTTAGTCTCTCTGTCTCTCTGGATTTCTGTTCTGAGTTTTTTTGTTTATTTGTTTTGTTTTCATTTTTCTTTTTCTTTTTTTTTTTTGGTTTTTTCGAGACAGGGTTTCTCTGTGTAGCCCTGGCTGTCCTGGAACTCACTCTGTAGACCAGGCTGGCCTCGAACTCAGAAATCCACCTGCCTCTGCCTCCCAAGTGCTGGGATTAAAGGCGTGCGCCACCACCGCCCGTGTTTTGTTTTCAAACAGGGTCTCATGTGACTCAGGCTGGTCTGGGACTTGCTCTACCTTATAGGTGGCCAAAGGAAGGTTCAGAATTGCTTAGTAATTTTCCTGAATCCAAAGATTTGGTTCAAGCCTTGCCTTTCTCTTCCTTCCTTTAGCCTCTCTTGCCCTGGCTGTTTCTCAAAAGAAAGAGCACATGGGGAGGAGACTTTTTTGGATTTCATGGCTGTGGGCACACCACTTCTCCCCGAGCGTACTGTCTGTACGACCATTGCCTCCACTTTACATACCTAAACCTATGGGAAGCATTCACGCCTAGCACTTTCAGCTGGAGAGCACTGTGGGAGGGTTTGCTAAGAATGGGTGGGGGTGGACGGGAGGAGGTGGGGCAGTGGCTCTGACTTGATGTTCCTTCCTTTTGGGATTACAGTTAAGGGGCGGACAGAGGGGCTGGAGGATGGCTCCCCTAGCTACACTCATGGCTGTGGGCAGGTCACAGCACCTCAGATCTTTTAAGTTTGGGCTGTCTCCCAAGGAAATGATTGCAACTAAGCAAGGCAGAGACCACCAGGTCTTTGATAACCTAGCTTGGGAAGTCTCCCAGTGCAGGTTCCAGAACATTCTGTTGTTTCACAGGCCACTCTCCTCAGGGTAGAGGGGACTATATTCAGAGTCTAGTTTATTCCTCTGCCTTGCATGGACTGTCCCGCACTGGGCAGCCAACTCACAGTTATTATAGGTTATGGGCTCACCATGCCTTTAATGTGTCTGTGTGTGGGTCTTTTTGAGATAGTCTCGAAGCCAGGCATTTGGCATATTTCTTTAGTCCCAGCACTTGGGAGGCAGAGGCAGGTGGAGGCCAGCCTGGTCTACAGAGTAGGTTCTAGGACAGCCAGGACTACACAGAGAAATCTTGTCTTGAAAACAACAACAATAACAACAGTAATAATAAGAATAATGATAATAATAATACATTTAAAAATAAAAACAAATAGTCCAGGGTGACTTCAAACTCATTATATAGCCAAGGATAACCTTCTACTTGTAGTCCTCCACCCCTACTTCCTGAGTGCTAAGATTACAGTACCACTATACTTACCTGGCTTAGGACACGTTTGCAAATTTGAGGGAAGAAATAGAAAGGGCTCTGATCTCTTTTGTCTCCCAAGTCTGAGTCCTTAGGCAGCAACACAGCTATAGGTTCAGGTCTCACCACTCTGGAGCAGAGCCTGGACTTCCCCTTCTTACAGGATGTGTGATCCAAGATACTTGCTTGTCCATCACGATGTGACACACAGAGGGGTTTGGGAACTCTGGTGGGTCCGTGGTGGACCAGGCCTCATGGTCTTTCCTGGACCCCTCAGGGTTGTCAAGTGGGTGACCACTTCCTGCTCCTCTGGTCAGGTCAGCCTGCTGGTCACATGTTTCATAAGAGACACTTCCTCTGACCTCTGGCACCAAGTTTAGACTTCCATCTGAGAGGTATAGGAGACCCCAGGAAGGGTCTGGAGACTTAGTGGGTCCCAGGTTGGCATCAATCACATGACTCCCTATCTTGAGTCTTACCATCCTAGTGTCCAAAATGGAGGCTGGGAGTCAGTGATCCTAATGTCCCTTGAAGAAGCCTGGGAAGGACAGGCAAGATGGCTCAAGGTAAAGGTGCTTGCTGCCAAGTCTGAAAACTTGAGTTGGACCTCCAGAACTCACATGGGAGAAAGATAGAACCCAGTCACAAATGCACTACGACATAGGCACACATATGCACATAATAAATAAGTGTTAAACGTTAGGCATCCTGAGCTCTCTAAAGCCACTGTGAATGGAGGTGAGTCATTTAGACTTGCAGGAAACCCAGCATGGTCCACTATTAATCATGGACTCAGAGGCACTGAGCATAATAAGGAAACAGAACCAACAGTCAGTAGCAGCAGTTTAATCATGAGATGCCCACAGAAATGTTTCTATGGGCGTGACTCTGTGGGGTGATGGGACCCTGTGCATCTGCACCTGAGGGGTGTGTGGCATAATCTTAGCTTAGAAAGGAGGATTACCTCTCACAGGACCTTTCTTCTCTCTTCTGGGAAGTTGTGCCCCTACACTGAGACATGGAAGAAATAAGGTCTGGGTCTGTTGGTTTCTTGAGAGGAAAAGAAACTACCAGAACACAGATTTTGCCTATCTTGTTCCATGTCTGACAAATGTGGATGTTTAGAAAAATGCATGGAATGTGAGCCTGAGAGTCACTTAGTGGCAGAGCATGTGTTTAGTATGCTTGACATCCTGGGTTGAATGCTTAGCAACACACAATATTACACACACACACACACACACACACACACACACACACACACACACACACACTATACATGCATGTACACAGAGACACATGCACATACATGCACACAAATACACACATACATATGCATAGAACAAATAAATCCCATAAGCTTATAAAGTATGCACAGTAGGCTTGCAAAGAGACAATTGTTTTCAACTCTGGGAAAATAGACACTCTATGAAGTGACTTGATCAGCCTGTCTGGAGCCACAGTACACACACAGAGTTGGGGCTCAAAGGTGAATCTTACCCTGTCTAGGATGGTTACTGTAACATAAACACACACACACACACACACACACACACACACACACACACACACACACACACACTGTCATAGCACATGTCCCTAGTTGCCATGGAATCCCCATGACCTTCTGTTGTACAGGAACTTCTCTGAGGAAATACACCTTCCTGTCATTCATTCATTTTTCCCTAGGCGAGTGCCTGAGTCTCACAAGAACCAGCCTGTATCTGAGGGGCCCTAAGGCAAATTGCATTTTACTGCTTTTAATTTTCCAGAAATTGGTACCCTTGGCTCTTCTGAAGGTCAATGTCCCAGAAGCTGGAGGAAGGACTGGTGAATTGAGGCTCCACCTACTGGCCTGCCCCTCAACTCTGAAAAGCCACCATTAGTCACTGCTTCTGGTCAGGGTCCTGAAGGACGGTTATATGTAAATCATTTCTGGAGAAACCACTTGCTAAGTCATGGGCAAGTGTCAGGCCTCACACGGGCTGTTTTCTCAGAAGAACTCTGGAGAATGGGGCCAAAAGATTCTGAGTCAAGCACAGTCCGACTGCTGCTTCCAGCTTAGAGCACGACAACAAAGACCTCAGCTGCCCACTTCAGCCAAAGAAGCCCCTAGGTGGAGTATCCCTTCTCACATTTTCCTGTTGTTGTTTTTTTTAAAAAAAAATCCCAAACCTTCAATTTTACCAATCAAGACTCAGGAGCCATATGCTGTGGTGAAAGCCTGGAAGCTCAGAGAGGAGCTCAGAGAGGCAGAGAAAGCACCTAGCTTCCTACTCCACTAATGTCCCAGAAGGAAAAAGCTCCTACTCCTCCACACTGTCTGAAATAATCTTCAACTCCTTTCTAGTTCTTGAGTTTTCTTATGTTCACTCCCTGTCAGCTGATGCTTGCTTCTCCTCTTGAGCTATGGTTGACTTTATTTAATCCGATTTACAGACTGCTCTTGGATTAAAAGTGTGTGCTAGGACTGAGCAATGCCACAACAAGAAACAGGTTCTTCCAATCTTCACAATCTCGGGCTTCACAATGTGACAAAATAGTCTGCAACACTTCCCCCTTTTTGTCTACCAAAGAAGCCAACTAAATAAGAACGAAGGCACAAGTGAAGATTCTTGAATCTCACTTAGAAAAGGGAATGAAATAGTCCTCAGAGACAGATGGAGGGAGGAACTTGAGAAGGCACGGGGAGTGAGGAAGGCAATGGGGGGGGGAGG
The DNA here is from genome assembly GCA_036184795.1 of Tokudaia tokunoshimensis. Lineage (NCBI taxonomy): Eukaryota > Metazoa > Chordata > Mammalia > Rodentia > Muridae > Tokudaia > Tokudaia tokunoshimensis. Next base: position 128,135,983 of record BTHU01000005.1, read on the forward strand.
GTTCAGGATCATGTGTGGAGAAGGACAGGAGAGATAGCTAGGTGGCCATGAAAATGAATGGAAATTCGCAACAGACGGTGGTGAGGAGGTGGGGGGCATCTCCAGGAGAAGACAGAGACTGGGACAAGGGAGGTGTCCAAGAATCAGTGGGGTGACCTTATCTACGGCTCACACCATTGGGAATATGGAACCTGAAGAGGCCACCTCCTGTAGTCAGGTAGGAACCCCAGTAGAGCAATAGAAACACCAAACCACCCACAAAACTTTCAAATCAAAATTTACCCTGTCTCAAGAAATGCAGGCATGGGGGATGGAGCAAAGACAGAGGGAATGGCCAACCAATAACCAGCCCAACTTGAGACCCATCCCATGGGTGGGAACCAATCCCTGACACTATTAATAACACTCTGTTATGCTTGCAGAGAGGAGCATGCTGTCCTCTGAGAGGTTCCACCTAGCAGCTGACTCGGACAGATTCAGACATTCACAGCCAAACAGTGGATGGAGCTTGGGAACTCTTCTGGAAGAATAGGAGGAAGGATTTTGGGCCTCAAAAGGGATAGGCACGCCACAGGAAGAGCAACAGAGTCAACTAACCTGGACCCCTGGGGCTCTCAAAGTCTGAGCCACCAACCAAAGAACAAACATGGGCTGGACCTAGGCCTCTCTTTATGTGGTTCCAAAACAACTGGAGTGGGGCTATCCCAAAAGTTTTTGCCTGTATGTGGGATCTGTTTTTCTAGCTGGGCTGCATTGTCTGGCCCCAGTGGAAGCACCTAGCCTCATAGAGACTTGAAGTACCAGGGCGGGGGATACCACCTGCTCAGAGGAGAAGGCCAAGAATGATGGGGGAAGGATTGTGGGAGGGGGTGACTGGGAAGGGGGTCAGTGAGCAGGACATAAAGTAAATAAATAACAAGTAAATAAAAATTCTTGGATTTTCTAAAAAAATATTTCTCCCCCTTTTGTCTAAATAAGACTCTTTCTCTAACATTAAGAAACTATAAACTATCTGGTAAGAATTACATGCACAATATCCAGTTAATTTGTATTTGGCAACCTTGGGGAAAATACTCCTACTATATGTCCTATCTTGGTGTGTCCAAAGTTCTGGACCTAAATCACTTTCTATCATTTATCAACCTAAAAACACCTTTTTAGACCTTAAAATGTTTTCCTAAATCCTAAAGAACTTAAACTTAACTGTGAGACTATAATTAACCTTCAACTCCATCAGAGACCTAAAAAGGATAAATATTATTGGAATAAACAGGAAGTGCAGAGCAAGCAGCTTCCAAAACTATAGAAATGACAGAGACTGCTGAGTGTCTGGATTCCTCTGTAACGTTGGAGCATACATCTCTTCAGCCTACTGGACCAGCATATCTGACAGATTTTTCCATGAAGCAGGAATTATGAAGGACTTCTCTACCTTGTACTAGCAGAGGTCAACTTCCCATACGTCCTGCTTGTCCACAGTTTGGACAGCGTATTGTCAGCAGTTGAGGCAAGGGCAGTTTCTTGTCCTGGGTAGCTTTGCCACATTTGAAGCAAACTCCATAAGAAGTTTCTTCTATTCTGCTCATCTTCTTCGAAATAGTATGGGGGTGCTGCCAGGATCTGACATATCTCATTATTTAAAAAAGTCTTAAATTAATAAAACATCTTTGAATGCCACATTCTATAGATCTCTGTGGGTTTTGAAGACCATCTATCTCAGTGTATTTGAATAGGTGAATGTTGCTTATCATTAGCTATTTACTATCCGATTAACTAAGAAAACATCTGTGATTAACTAAATTAGTTATGGTAAAATCAAACCATAAGTTTGATTGACTATTACCTTGCATTTCTTTCTCTTTCTTTTCTTCTTTCTTTCTTTCTTTCTTTCTTTCTTTCTTTCTTTCTTTCTTTCTTTCTTTCTTTCTTTCTTTCTTTCTTTTTGAGAACTTGTATGTTTTTTTGTTAGACATATTCTTTATTTACATTTCAAATGATTTCCCCTTTCCTGGTCACCACCTCCCCTCGAAAGTCCCATAAGTTATCTCCCTTCCCCCTGTTCCCCAATCAACCTCCTCCCAATTCCCTGTCCTAGTAGTCCACTACACGCTGCATTGAGCCTTTCCAGGACCAGGGGCTTCTCCTTCCTTTGATGTCCAACCAGGCCATCCTCTGCTGCCTATGCATCTGGAGCCATGTGTAACACCATGTGTACTATTTGGTTGATGTTTTTGTCCCTGGGAGCTCTGGGAGTACTGGGTGGCTCATATCGTTGTTCCTCCTATGGTACTGAGGAATGGATACAGAAAATGTTGTATGTTTACACAATGGAATACTACTTAGCTATTAAAAACAATGAATTCAAGCCGGGCGGTGGTGGTGCATGCCTTTAATCCCAGCACTTGGGAGGCAGAGGCAGGAGGATTTCTGAGTTCGAGGCCAGCCTGGTCTACAAAGTGAGTTCCAGGACAGCCAAGGCTACACAGAGAAACCCTGTCTCAAAAAAAACCAAAAAACAAAACAAAACAAACAAAAAAAAACAATGAATTCATGAAATTCTTAGGTAAATGGGTGGAACTGGAAAATATCATCCTAAGTGAGGTAACCCAGTTACAAAAGAACACACATGGTATGCATTCACTGATAAATGGATATTAGCCAAGAAGCTTGGAATACTCAAGACACAATTCACATATCAAATGATGCCCAAGAAGAGGGAAGAACAAAGTATGGATGCTGTGGTCCTTCTTAGAAGGGGAAACAAAATACCCACAGAAGGAGATACAGAGACAAAGTGTGGAGCAGAGTCTGAGGGAAAGACCATCCAGAGACTACCCCACCTAGTGATCCATCCCATATACAGTTACAATACCCAACATTATTATCGATGCCCACAAGTACTTGCTGACTGGAGCAGGATATAGCTGTCACCAGAGAGGCTCTGCTAGTGCATGAGAAATACAGAAAGGGACACTCTCAGCCAGCCATTGAACTGAGCACAGGGTCACCAATGGGGAAGCTAAAGAAAGGACCCAAGTAGCTGAAGGGGTTTGCAGAGAACTTGTATTTCTTAATTATCCTAAACAGTTTGTAACAGTGGTGTTCAAAAAGGGTTAACTTCACATTGCACGTAATTTACACAATTAAGAATTAGATAGGTACAATATCTTAAAAGGAGCTGATACATAATATGTCGTAAGTATATAAGCTTAATTTTGTATCAACATACAAGGATCTATAACCAATGTAACCAAGTATAAACCTATTTTTGTATCAATATACAAAGATCTATAAGAGCAGATTCAGTAATCTGCCTTTTTTCCTATTATTTCTATATTGTTTCTAGATCCCTTTGTTTTTTGTTTAAATGAATAGAAAAAATTTTAATGCTGACACAGTAAAGCTATTTACAATAATGAAGCTATTTCTGCCAAGTTTTCCACATCCCTAGTTTGGTTGTATCTGTCAGCCTTAGTATTAAATGTTTTCGAGTTCAAAGATCTGTAGAATGCTTGTGTTAGTCTCATAGGAACTCAGCAGTTTGTAGTCCAAAGCTGATCTGTGGGTGGTATTTGTCAACTCCAATTTGTGGCAATCCTGTCTATGTAGAACATAGCAGTAACCCCAAAGGAGTGGACAGAACCTGTCAGCAGAAGAGGCATAGGGCAGTTTTACTTAGTGGCAGCATTACTAAAATTCAGATAGATTCATCACTGTGGGGCCTTGTTATATTCTTGGAAACCTAACAGGTTGCTGTTAGGAATGGTGGAAAACTTAAACATTTTAAATGCCATATTGTGCAGATCTCAGAAAGGATTGAGGATAATAATCTATTAAGTACATCCAAGGTATACAAACTCTGTAGTTACCTCCTTCAGACTCAAACTTGAAAACACATACAGGAAGCTACAAGAAGCTTATTTCTAGAGTGAGTTAGTATTCTGTATGACTCCTAGTATCGTGACAGAAAGTTTACATTACATAATAATCTTATAGATTTTGAGATAATATGTGTACCTTAAGAAAAGTTTTAAAGAGTCAAATGAATAACAAATAGTATGAGACTAGTGTCCACAGAATAGTCCCTTATTTTGTTTCCCTCAAGTGGCTCTTCTGATACAAGATAGATATTTTGGATTTTCCTTTAACAAGCATGGAACGGGTTTAGAGAAGGAAAGAGCAGCACTTCATTCCCCAAACTGCCTTTAATGTTTAATTAAATCGGGATCATATAAAGACCATTTCCCACTTATGTCTGTGGAGGGCAAAAGAGACAAGATAGAGTTAGGTGATAACACTTCGCTAATTTACTCTTTTTTCTTATGACATTTTCTCAGATGTTTCATTTGTTCAGTGGTTTCTAGATTCATTAATTGGATGATTTTATTCTTCTGGACAGATTAAAAACAAATCCCTGCCCCAATCCTAACTCTGGAGATTTCCTTTTTTTGACAGGCTATATATTTCCTAGGGTAAAATGTTTTTTTGGCAACAGAAAAAATAAAATTATTATCTTTTAATTTAAAAATTCCTTTGCAAATTTGAAACTAAATATGCCTAGTTGATAAATATACCTATATTTCCCCTTATATATATTCAATATAAATATATAAATAATATATATATTATATATAAAATAATATCTATAAAATATATATATTATATATATAATATACATATATAATATATATATGTATATATATATGTATATCAAGGTTTAAGTGTATTTATTTTTATACCACAGTGGACATTCATTTTGAATTTCAGCCTACTTTTTGCAAGAGGCTTTTAAATTTAAATCACTATAATTGCTATATGCCTGCCTCTGCTCCCCAAGCAAACCAAGTGCCTTTTGGAGGTACTAAAACATCCATAGGTCTAGTGAGTCAGCCAGAAACCTCTCAGGCTACCCTGGTTAACTTGTTGTGAACCATAGAGGAAAGAAAGGCAAAGAATTAAGATGCTTTATATAGGAAAATATGCACAGACATATACATTCAAACACTCATACACCCACACTCTGGCTAGGTCCAACTGTCTGTCATAATCAACTCTACAAGTATTCATGGATGCTTATACATATACACATATACCTACACACATACATATAGTTACATTACAGTGTTGAAGGTACTGAGACTCCGATATCCTATATGAACCTGTGTATAAGCAGAGACCTTCCTAGGTCAGGGCGGTGGTTTTTAACATTTTGTTGAGACCAACAATGTCTAAGATGTTATTATTGGTGACCTGGAATCTCTGGATGGTGAGCATCATGTCAGGATCATTATAAGACACATAAGGGTAGTGTTACGATCATAAAACGAGAAGGATGTTTTAGAGAGATTGGTGTGGGGGAAGGGGGTGCCCCAGAGGGCCCATGCTGAGGCATCCCTTCCCCCGAGGGACCAGACACACATAGACATGGTATAGAGTAGAGTTTATTCAGGGCAGAGGATGGGAGTTAATGGGGTAGTGGAGGCAGAGAAAGGCAGAGAGAGTAGAGGGTAGAGAAGTAGAGGGAGGCCATGACCATGTGGAGAGAGGGGGGGAGGGGAGGAGAGCCCAAGAGGGGCAGAGAGAGGCTGAGAGGAGCAAGAGAGCAAGAGCAGGAGGAATAGAGAGAGAGGAGGGGCTGAGCAGTCCCTTTTATAGTGAGCTAGGCCTACCTGGCTGTTGCCAGGTAACTGTGGGGAGGGGCATACCTGGCTGTTGCCAGGTAATCGTGGGGTGGAGCTTAGACAGAACCCTAACAGGTAGAGTCCCCAAATCTTCTCTGTATCCCATATATTACTTATACCACTTTTTATCTTAACTTGAATGGGGTTGATTTTTTTCCAGTTTCCAGAATGGCTCTCAACTTTTGTAATTGAATATGATTATCCTTATCAGTTACCCAAGGAGCTAATGTTTCACAGACACATATAGCATAAAAGTACATATCTTGTCTCCCAACAGTCAGGGTCTCCGTTTGAGAGACAGGCATATATCTGAAGGGTGGCTAAACTGTTTTCAGTACTCTGCATCTCACATTCAAAAGACCCAGAGAATGAGGGAACATATAGGTTTGCAGTCTTTGGCCCAAATAATTTACATAAGTCAAGGGTGAGGGTTTGTTTGTTTGTTTACATCTCAAACACTGCTCCCACTCCCAATCCCCCCTCCCAGAGACCCTACCCCCATCTTCCTTACCCTTCTCCTCTGAGACGGTAGGGCCACCTGAGTATCTCCCCACCCAGATTCATTAGGTCCCTGCCAGATTAGGTGTATCCTCTCCCACTAAGGCCAGACAAGGCAGCAATGGAGACTGAGCTGCATGCCTGTTACATCTAGCCAGGGGCTTCCGTCCAGCCTGTGTATGTTCTTTGGTTGGTAGCTCAATCTCTGAGTGCTGGTAGCCAACTCTGAATGTTCTTCTTTCAGGTTCTTTTTTGAAGGTAGCTGAGGGGGTGGGGGGTGGGGGAAGAGTGTCAGTGGGGGGCAAGACTTGGTCTTGTGAGATATTTAGGGTTTCCTTTTCTATGTGGGGTTTACCTGCCTTAAGTCTATGTTACTTTGGAGTGGTAGCTGACTGGTCTGAGTTCCTCTGAGACAAGAAACTGCAGTTTCTGGCATTTAGCACCTCAAAGTAAAACAGCAGTGGGGGGGGAAGGGAGGGATTAAGTAAAAGGATTCATTGCTGTTTCTCCTTTCTCTAATGAGTCAGCCAGAAACTTCTCAAGCTACCCTGGTTAACTTGTTGTAAACCATAAAGGAAAGAAAGACAAAGAATTAAGATGCTTTATATAGGAAAATATGCACAGACACATACATTCAAACACTCATATACCCACACTCTGGCTGGGCCCAACTGTCTATCATAATCAACTCTACAAGTATTCATGGATGCTTACATATATACACATATACCTACACACATACATATAGACAGACAGACATACACGTTTAGATGGATGGATGGATGGATGGATGGATGGATGGATGGATGGATGGATGGAAGTTTGGATGGAAGGATGGATGGATGGAGGGGGCAAAGATCCCCAAGTCAAATAACTCAACCAACTACTTTCTTTTCTCTGGTCTTTATATACCTTCCTAGACAAAAAGATCTATAGAGAATTACCTCAGAGATAAAATGTTACATAAAATGGGAGTTACAGAAGAATGTTGATATTAAAATTAAAGCAGTTTCATTATAATATACTCATTATAAGTTCAAAGCAATAGTTTTCTACATGGCCTTGCCTTATCATAGTGCACACCTGTGACTTTATCCTTGGACCTAACTGTTTTTCCTTTAACACAAATTTGTCCCACGCCTATTTCTCTTTTTAGTGTAGTAATAAGAACTCATTGTATTTCTTATTATGCAGACTTTACTTACTATTATGAGGAGTGGGCACATTTTTTCTTGATTCTAACTTTATTATATTCTTCTAGCAACTAAAATCATCTCAAAAAACTTTCTTCCTAAAATTATTTGAATCAAATCAGGAATAATATAAAATCATTATCTATTTGTCTATATAGTATAACTGCAAGATAGTACATCTTCATAGGTCTGTATAAATCTCCTCAAAAGAGTGGGTCAACACCTAGTGAGTGTTATGTATTTAATAATAACAGGAAAAGCATATTAATAGCAGGAATCTTTCCTCAGATGTAATCTCCTTGGCCTTGTCTAAAGAAGCAAATTCATCATAGATTTACAGTCCATGGCAGAACCATCTCAGGAAGGTCACCTGCTAGGTTTTAGCTTGGCATCAGAGCTCCCAGGATTTCACTTATGTTCATCTTACTGTGAGGTTCCCATTCCCTTCAGGGCCTTCAATCCTTCCCGAAACTCTTCCATAAGAGTTCCACCCTCCTTCCAATGTTTGGCTGTGGATATCTGTATCTGTTTTAGTCTGCTGCTAGGTAGAGCCTCTCAGAGGACAGTTATGACAGGATCCTGTCTACAAGCATTACAGAGTATCATTAATAATGTCAGGGCTTGCCAGTCTGTACCTCAACTGGGGCAGGACAGTTTGTATGCCCCTCTTCCCACTCCACAGTCTGCAGGTCTCCTAGGAGAACTGCTGTAACCAGGGACACAGGCAAGACTCCCACCCAAATAACCACCCCAACTGGGACCCCCAAGGAGCCCATTATACAACTCACTGATAAGTGGATATTAGCCAAAAAGTTCAGAATGTCCATGATATAACTCACAGACTGTAGGAAGCATAACAAGAAGGAAACCCCAAATGTGGTTACCTGAAACCCACTTACAAGGGGTACAAAATAATCATGGGAAACAGAGGGAGGGAGGAAACTTGGTGGGAGAAAGGAGGGGGAAGGAGAAAAGGAAGGAACAGGATCAGGTATGAGGAGAGACAGGAGGGAAGCCCAGAGGACCAGGAGAATTAATTGAAATATGTAGCAGTGGGGGTTAGAGGGCAAGGGGAATGGAACCTCTAGAAAGTCCCAGAGACCCGGGATGTGAGAGTCTACTAGAACTCAGTGGGGATGATGACAGTCAAAATACCCAACAGTGAGGAGATGGAACTAGAAGTGATCACCTCCATTGGATAGACATAGCCCCAAGTTGAGGCAGGGGTCCACCCACCCGTCTTCAAATTTTTTAACCCAGAATTGTTCTTGTCTAAAGGAAATGTAGGAACAAAAATGGAGCAGAGACTGAAAGGCCACCCAGGGATCAGCTCAACTTGGGATCCATCCCACGTGAACACACCAAGTTCTGACTTCCTCAGGCCATATTGTACATGCAGACAAGAAGAGCTTGGCATGGCTGTCCTCTGAGAGACTCTACTCGGTCAGCAACTGACTGAGACAAATGCAGGTACTTATAGCCAACCATTGGGTTGAGGTCAGGGATCAGTATGGAAGAGTTAGAGGAAGGACGGAAGGAGCTGAAGGGGATCGCAACCCCATAGGAAGAACAATAGTGTCAACTAACTGGGACCCCTCAGAGCTCTCAGAGACTAAGTAAAAAACTAAGGAGTATTCATGGCCCTAGACACACGTGTAGGACTGCCTTGTATGGCCTCAATGGGAGAGGATGCACTTAATCCGGTGGAAACTTGATGCCCCAGGGAAGAGGGATGCTGGTGGGCGTGAGGTGAGAGTGGGTGGCCAGGTGGTGGAGCACCCTCTCAGAGGTGGGGTGAGAGGTGTCTGGGAAGGGGGGCAACTTTTGGAATGTAAATAAAATAACAATACAAAAAGAAAAAAATAATGTAAAAGATTGGTGCTTACTTATGGGATTAGTTTCATGTTGGGCTGGTTATTGGTTGGCCATTCATTCAGTCTCTGTTCCATCTTTGTCCCTGCATATTTTCTAAACAGGAAAAATTTTGGATCAAACGTTTTGTGGGTGAGTTGGTGTCCTTATCCCTCTACCAGGGCTCCTGTACCACTGTTAGACATCTCAGCTAAGGTCACCTGCCAGAGGAGGTCTCTTCAGCTTCCATGTCACCACTTTTTGACATCTGGGCTAAGGTTACCTGCAATGACTTCTGGTAACTTCCCCCAACAAGATCTCTGGGACTTCTTAGAGATTCTCCCCATACCCCCACCCCCAACAGCTCCAGATCTCCATTCATTCTCCTGGACCTCTGGGTCTCTCCCATGTCTCCCTCACATCTTATCCTGCTGTCCCATTTCCCCTCCTCTCGTCTCTCCCACCTGGTTCCCTGCATATGCTTCCTATGATTATTTTGTTTTCCCTTTTAAGATTAATTCAAGAATTATCCCTTAGGCCTTCCTTCTTGTTTAACTTTTTTGAATCTGTGGAGTATCATGGGTATTCTGTACTTTATGGCTAATATCCACTTATCAGTGAGTACATACAATGCATGTCCTTTTGGGACTGGGCTACCTCACACTGGATGATATTCTCAAGTTCCATCCACTCACCTGCAAATTTCATGATACTTGTTTTTAATAGCTGAATAGTATTCCATTGTGTAAATGAACCACATTTTCTTTATCCATTCTTTAGTCGATGGGCATCTAGGTTGTCTCAGTTTCTGGTTGTTACAAATAAAACTGCTATGTACATAGTGGAGCACATGTCTTTGTGGTATGGTGGACCATCTTTTGGATATATGCCCAGGACTGGTATAATTGAGTCTAGAATACCCAATTTTCCGAGAAACCACCAAATTGATTTCCAAAGTAGTTGTATAAGTTTGCACTCCCACCAGCAATGGAGGAATGTTCCCCTTGCTCCACATCCTTGCCAGCATGTTCTATCTCTTGAGGTTTTGATCTTAGCCATTTTGACTGGTATAAGATGGAACCTCAGAGTTGTTTTGATTTGAATTTCTCTGATGACTAAGGACTTTGAACATTTCTATAAGTGCTTCTCAGTCATTCGTGATTCCTCTGTTGAGAATTCTCTCCTTAGCTCTGTGCCCCATTTTTTAAATTGGGTTATTTGGGTTGTTGGTGTCTAACTTCTTGAGTTCTTTATAAATTTTGAATATTACCCCTTTGGTGGATGTAGGATTGGTGAAGAGTCTTTCCCAATCTGTAGGCTGCCCTTTGGTCTATTGACAGTGTCCTTTGCTTTACAGAAGTTTTCAGTTTCCTGAGGTCCCATTTATTAATTGTTGATCTTAGATCTGAGTCATTTGTGCTCTGTTCAGGAAATTGTCTCCTGTACAGATGCATGCAAGGCTATTTCCAACTTGTGGGAGCATGTTCTCTTGGAGGCTCCAGAAATCAAACTCATATCATCGGACTTTGTGATAAGTTGCCTTTACCTGATAAACCACACGAGTGTTCCTCAGATTTGTACAGTCTAAGTAGGTCAGTGATGGATATGGTACAGCAAGTTCCTTAAAGTTGGGAGGCTCAGACAGGAGTACTAATTTGTTGTTTAAGGGCAGCTTGAGCAACACAATATATTCCAGGCTGACTTGGCTTCTGTGTGAGACTCTGTCTCAAAAATACAAACAAGAGAAAAGCAGACATGGTGCTATACCACCTTTTATTCCAGCTCTTGGGAAGCAGGGACAAGCAAATCTCTGAGGTAGAGGCCCATCTGGTCACCAGAAGGAGTTCCAGAGCAGCCAGGGCCACACGAAGAAATCCTGTCTCTAAAATCAACAAGAAGAAAAATGGAAACAGAAGGATCAAAACATAGAGATTGTGGGCTGGAGAGATGGATCAGTGGTTAAAAGAACTTGTTTCTATTGCAGAGGACCTAGGTTACTTCTAAGTATGTACATAGTAGCTTACAACCATCTATATTTCCAGCTCTAGGGGACTGATGTCCTCTTTTGACTTCTATGAGCACCAGGCACACATGTGATACATATACTTACATGCAAGCAAAAGACTCATAAATTATAGTAAGTAAAAAAAAAAACCAAAACCAAAAACCAAAAACAAAATGATTTTTTAAAAAATTGATGCTAGCCTACACAAGATCTTGTCTCAAAAGAACACAAATAGTAAGTACATAAATAAATAAAGTAAGTAAGTAGGCTAGGTTTACCACACTCTCAGTAAAGTTGAATAACTTTTCTTATTTTCACTTTGTTTGTTTGTTTATCTGGATGGTGGGACAGTTTGCATGTGGAGATCAGAAAACAACTTGTAGAAGTCAGTTCTCCCGTTCTCTTTTGTGGTTTCAGGGAAATCAAACTCAGATAATCAGACTTGGTGGCAATAACCCTAGCCCATGGAGCTGTGCAGATAGCCCTAAGACAAAGTTTTCAAAGGTTGCCTGAAATTTTTGATTTTGAGACACGGTCTTCTCTTCCTCTGTTGCCCCGTGTGTGCCACTGTGCCTTGTTCAAATGTTATTAAGAACCTGACTCAAATAAAAACCTTCTCTAGTCCCCCCTTCCCAGTAATACCACTTTACCACAGGCTCCCTTCTAGGTCAGAAACGGGGACAAAGACTAAGTCTGTCTTTTGCGATGCTTTTATTAGTAAATTGTCACTTGTATTTAATCTCACTCAGAATTCAGCTCTAGAAGTGGGATTGTCCACCATCACCACAGCCATTTCAGACTCTAGCATGTCTGTCTGAAAGTGTCACCAAGAATCCTTGTTTGGGGATGGGCTGGTCTCCTTAACACTGGAAGGGAAGAGAACAGAAATACTCCCCAAGAGAGAAACCATGAACCCTTGAGAAGAGTTAGAAGGGCAACCATTGCCAACATGTTACTTTAGTTACCATCCAGTGATGGGGAAGTGCCGGCAGAGGGAGAGAGAAGCTGGAAGGTCAACCTTGGGATGTTTAGCTGTGGAGAAAAAAACTCCACTAGAAATTTCAGTCCATTGTTTCAACTTGTCCAGTTGGTCTGTTAGATATTGTGAGACCCCAATTGATTAGGTCATATCTCTGTTGCTAATTATTTTGTTTCTCATAAGCCTCACCCAGGGGGCCCTCACTCTGCCCAGGACTCTCTTTACTGGGAATTCCCGCTGGCTGCTTCAGAGGGGCTTCCCCAGTAGATTTATGCAGGTTGTTTCAAGAGCCTGATTTAGTGATGTTTTGCCATCAATCTATCATCAATTGCTATCTATTCTCTTTGGATTTTTTTTTCTTTCTTTGAGACAGTCTTTTCATGACACTCGATATGTAGACCAGGCTGGCTTTAATTTCTCAGAGATCCTCCTGCCTCCTGAGCGTTGGGATTAAAGCATGTGCTACTTCACCTGGGCTTGTTATTTTTATTTACTTTTTCCACACAATTTAGATTCACTCATTCAAAACTGAAAGTGTGGCCTGTGTAGATCATACTTCGGACTGTAGATGTAAGTGTGTGGCCCTAAGGGTGGCAAAGGTCAAGAGCCCTAGAAAGTATGATAGAAGGATGTGAGATCTGCTACTGGGACTCTAACCAGGGGTGTGTTGAGCAGATCAGAAAGGGTTAACACTGCTAAAAACAAATCCCTGAGAAAGGTAGACATGTGGCTGGCCCTCAGAGCCATCATCCCTGCTGTCACCACACCAGGCACGAGGTATTTGGCAAGGAAAGACCCTGTCCACCCAAAGTGGCTCTCTCAGAAAAATCTCTTGGAGGTTTCCCCAGTCAATACCAATAAGCAGCCAGGTAGGGCCAGTGCCAACCAGGGCTCCTTTCCTTTCAAATGGAGGGGTTGTGGCTTAAAGAACTGCTCTAGTCTGAGGCTGCCAGTCATGAAATCTTCAAGATATGGTGTAAACTCTGACTCAGGCTTCAGCTGGATCTGAGGCTTGTGATGCCTAGTAACAGGAACAACTGAGAAAAACCCATTTGTCACCTTAAACTCCCAATAACTCATTGTGTTGTAGATTAGTATCAGAAGGCATTTCAGGGCCTCCAAGGAATTGAGATGGGAGGCTCTACTCCATAATCTTTCCTCCACTTGACTGACCCAGATCCTGAGTTACAACAGCATCCCATTGGCCACCAGCAGCTCTTTGCATTTATCTGTGGCTCTTGATCTGATTGATGCCTCCTATAAACCACCATCAAGGAGTAAGGACTTGAGCACAGACTCCACTATATAGAGAGGTGCCAGGGACTCCAGGGCCCATTTGGCTATGGCTGCAGCTTACTGGGATGCTGTGTGAACAACTGCACATCTAACACTCAGCACCCCATATTCTAAATGCCAGAGGCAGACACTAAGGATGTAGTAGGGTAGAGTGCCTACTGAGCATGAAGTCCTGGGGTTTCCCCCCAGGACAGTTACTCACAGGTTTGGGAAGGAAGAGGGGAAGGCAGAAGGATGGGAAGTTTAAGATCGTCTTCAGCTACAAAGGGGCTTCAAGGCTAGACCAGGATACATGAGATCCCACTGTCAAAGTAAAACCCAAATGTCTGCTACAGCGTCTCTGCCCTTAACATGGAGACAATCTGTCCAAGGAGCCATGGTCAAAAGAATTAAAAAAGTGGTGGAGTGTGCTGGAGCAGAGGGACACAGAGGTATGAAGTGGTCAGGACACTAGGGGTGTGAATGAGAGATAGGGCATGTCCTAGTGTGGGTGAAGTCCAGGGGTTCATGGCTTTTTTATATTATGTGACCAGAAAGACTGTCTTGAGAAAGTGGCTTTTTGAATTGGGAGAAATAGCTTGGCAGTCAGAGAAGGTGCAAAAGCCCTGAGGTAGGAGGGCTACTACTGAGGCTAGCAGGGTGATGGATATGAGAGGAGAGAGGACTGAGACGGGTTAGAAGGTGGGTGGGATCCTACATCTCCTGAGAGACCACTATAGACTGTATACCTCTCCAGGACGTCACTTGAGATCATGGGTATGTTGAAAGTAGATGTGGGGGAAGGGCAGATAGGAGTTCTTGACTACATCAGCGAAAACGAAATGGTCTTTTCCACTAGGCAGGGCCAGTGAGAGAAGGATCCACAATCTGGACCAAGTTTGGGGTAGAACTGAGATAGTTGGCTGGTGATCAGATGTGACAAGAAGGAAGAAGGGAGACAGTGAACACAGGCTGGGCTTCTGAAGAGTCAGGGAAGGTGGCTGTCCTGAAAGACAGCAGATAAGTGTGAGGACAGCCCATTCTTAACTGTGGGGACTGTGACCAGGGAGGGCTTCCCTGAAGAGGATGTTTCCTGAGACCTAAATAAAGGAAGAAACAGAAGGGGATGCTGGAAAAACCTTAAGGGAGGCTTTAGGGGGACTTTCAGCAGCCCTAGGGGACCCCAGTGTGGAAGACAAGGGGAATGAGGCCATAAGTGGGCAAAGTCAGTTCAGGCTGCTAACTCAGCTCCGAGAAGAAGGGCTTTGCCTGTGAGCAACCCAATCAGATTGAGAAATGCTGGGTGAGAAATAGCACTGGGTGAGTCATCTCATGCCTGCTGTTCCAGGCCTATCTTGCAGCTCACTGGGCATTTGTGCTACTTAAGAGAGGGGCCCTCATCTCCAAATGACCAGATCAGACCTCAGGGCCCCTGTGTGGGGAGTGTCCCATTGCGCAGACTCAGGTGGTGGACCATTGTTTCCGTGCCTCAGCTGTTCCCTGTGTTCTTCTCTGGGACTCTGATGAAAACAAACAGCACACAAAGGCTCAATTTGTGTCAGAAAAATCACTGTGTAATTGGAGGTATCCAGGCGTGTAAAAGAGAAAAATGGGGCAGCTTTTGTGGTCCAGGCTGTGGGAGGAGCTCACTGTAATGCTTGTCTAGAGTGCAGGAATCCCGGAGTTTGGTCACCTGCGTTACAGAAAACCACATGTGGCAGCCTAAACCTAGAAACCTAGCATGTAGGGAAGTGAGGTCGGAGGATCAGAAGTTCAAGATTAACCTCAGTGAGATAGTGAGTCTGAAGTCAGCCAGGGCTGCTTGAGAAATCCTATCAAAAATGGAAGTAGACAGGCATGGTGGTATACATCTTTCATCCCAGTTCTGGGGAGGTAGAAGAAGGCAGATCTCTATGAGTTCAAGGCCAATCTGGTTTACATAGAGAGTTACAGACCAGCCAAGACTACACAGTGAGACCCCATCTCTAAACTAACTAACCAACTAACTAACTAACTAACTAACTAACTAAGCAAGCAAGCCAGTTATATTGCATAGATGCAGTCTCATCTCTGGGGCAAAAGAGGGAAGTTGTCTTGGAACTTCCTTTGTAGACCAGGCTGGTCTTGAATTTAGAGCAATCTGCCCTGCTTTAATTCCGTGCTGAATTATAGGTGTGCATCACTATGCCTAGCTTAATCTCACCAGTGCCCTATTTCCTCTCTTAGCTCTTTGAGCCTGCAGGATGCTATGTCATCCTGGGGATGTTGAACACCCAAGATAGGAGTCCCCAATCTCACAAGAAGAAACTGGAAAGCCTATCCAATCTCTGCTTTGAGAAAACACTCCAGAGTCTCATCTACACCATGGAAGGATGCCTTCCAGTGCCAGGCAGATGAAAATGTATCTCTATGTTTCAGGACTTTCCCCTGAACAATGATACTTGTTACCTTAGTGAGCAGTTGGTTTGTGCTTGCCAGCCATCACAGTGAAGGCTGACCATCCCTAATCTGAAAATTCGAAGTTCTAAGCATTCCCAAATTTATAATTCAAGTGCCAGAGTAATGTCATCAGTGGAAAATTCTGTCCCTGATCTTATGTGACCTCAGTCTTTATTGTTGGTTTGACTGAATTTAGTCACCTGGGAAACATGCTGCTAGACATGTCTGTGAGGACATTTCTTTAAAGCTTCAGCAGAGGAGAGAACATACACCCTGGATGTGGGCAGCACCATCCAGTGGGCTGGGGACCTGGACTAAATAAAAAGAAAGTGAGCGGAGCACTAACATCTATCTCTCTCAATTTCTGGACTGCAGACACAATGTAACCAGCCACCTCAGGCTCCTTTAACCATATCTTTCTTGTCGGGTGGGGCTGTATCCCTCTGGAACCAGGAGCCTGAACAAAGCCTTCCTTAAGTTGCTTTTGTCAGGCCTGTCTTCCTTCTTTCCTTTCTTCCTTCCTTCCTACTTTCCTTTCCCCCTTCTCCTTCCCCCTCCCCCTTCTCCTTCCCCCTCTCCTTCTCTCCCCTCCCCCTTTCCTTCTCTCCCCTCCCCCTTTCCTTCTCTCCCCTCCCCCTCTCCTCCCCCCTCTCCTCCCCCCTCTCCCTCCCCTCCCCTCCACTCCCCTCCTCCTCCCCCTTCTCCATCCCTTCCCCTCTCCTCCCACTCCCCTCACCCCCTCCTCTCTCTGTCCTTCTTTCTCTCTCTCTCCTTCCTTCCTTCCTTCCTTTCTTCTTTCTTTCTTTCTTTCTTTCTTTCTTTCTTTCTTTCTTTCCTTCCTTCCTTCCTTCCTTCCTTCCTTCCTTCCTTCTTTCTTTCTTTCTTTCTTTCTTTCTTTCTTTCTTTCTTTCTTTCTTTCTTTCTTTCTTTCTTGGTGTATGAGTTTATGGGCAGCACTGTGAAAGTCAGAGGATAACTTGCAGGACTCGGCTCTCTCCTTCCACTGACAGGGTCCACGGGACAGGACTCAGCTCATGAGGCTTGTGCAGCGAGCACTTTTACCTGAAGAGGTATCTTACTAATTCTTGTGTCAGGCCCCCCCTCCCCCACGGACGCATGTGTATAAAACACACATGAATCATGTGTTTGAATTTGTGCTTCATGCCTAAGATGTCTTGTTGTGTATGGAAATATTTTAAAATCACGAAATCTAAACTAGACCTAGTTTCAAGCATATCAGACCAAGACAGTGGGCCTGGACTACATTCCATTGTTTTGCCTGGGCTATGAAAAAAACACCAGAGACTGGGATGTTTACCTAACTGCTCCTGGTGGTCTGGCTTTTCTAAAGGTCTAGCTCTTTGGCTTTTAGACAGCCACCCTTTCACATGTCCCCACACAGCTTCTTTTTGCTTGCACCTTGCTGAAGTCCCCTGTTTAAAAGGACAGCAGTCTTACTGGAGCAGGGTCTCTCCTTAACCTGCTCACCTTCCCGAAGGTTTTCCCTCCAGATACAGCCATGTGCTGGGGAATCTAGAGCCTGGACACACATGTTGGGGGTGTGGGGGCTCAGTTCAGAAACCCTGCTCACCTCTCTGCTCCATACCACACAGGGTGGAAATTGTAAAAATGTCCTTTGTTGATAGATACTAAGTTGAGGGGTCTGGAGAGATGGCTCAGCAGGTAAGCGTTCTTACTGCTTTTTCAGAGGACCTGAATCTGGTTCTCAATACTCACACTGGGTAGTTCACAACTGGATGTAAGTCCAACTAGCGTCATAGGGCACAAATATGACATATACTTACATGGAGATATATATATATATATGTATATATATAAATTTTTTTAAAAAGGTATCAAGCTGGGTGCTGTTGGACCATGCCTCTAGTCCCAGAACTTGGGAGGCAGAGGCATGTGGATCTTTATGAGTTCCAGGTCAGCTGGTCTACAGAGTGAATTCCAGGAGAACCAGGGCTCTGTCATACAGAGAAAAATCTGTCTTAATTCCCATCCACTCCCTGCCAAGGATATTGAGGAAGCATGCTGTATATGTTTTCATTTCAGCATTCACAAATGAAGTCATGAAGACTTCTGTGAGTTTGAGGCTAGCCAGAGTTACACCGTGAGAACCTGTCTCAAAAGGAAAGAAAAAAGGTATTGAGTAGAGTGGTGACTTGTTCAAAGTCAGATCAGAAAAAGAAAACTTAGGGGTATAGTCCAGGGGTAGAATGTTTGCCTAGCAAGCATGCAGCCCTGAATTCAATTCCCAGCACTAGAAGGAGAGAAAAAGAGAAACAGAGAAGAAGGTTGTAGGGGAGGAGGAGAGAGAAAGTGGGGGGGATAAAACTGAACAGCTGGGTGTAGTCATAGGCCTGTAATCCCAGCACTTTTGAGGCAAAAGTGGGAGGGTTGAGGTTCAAGATCAACCTTAGCTACACATTCAAGCTGGGCCAGGCTGAGTTTCATAAAATCCTGTTTTAAAAGAAGAAAAAGAACAAAGCGCAGTTCATTCCACCGTACTCCATGATCCACAGTTTTCTGTGCTGTCCTCAGCTTCACACAACCAAGAGAGAAGGAAGGAAGGAAGGAAGGAAGGAAGGAAGGAAGGAAGGAAGGAAGGAAGGGTGGGGCTGTGGTGGGCTAGTCCCAAAGGTTCCTGAGCAGGTACCATCTGCCTGCCTCACCACAGAGCTGTTCAGATGATTGCTCTGTCAGCAATGGTCCCATGATCCCACATAGCTGCAGGAAGGCTGTGTAAGTGCATGGATGACCATCCCCCAAATCTGATAGCAGGGAATGAATGGGGTGTACAGGTGGCAGTAACCCTGGGGAAACTGCCATCAGCTGGTGACCAGAGTCTACACAGCCTCCCCAGCTAGCTCATATCATAATTCTCTGAACCAGGACTTCTCGAATGGCCCTCAGCAGCACAAGATGAGGAAATTTGAATGACATACTTAAGCACCTGGGTCTGTCCCTGCACCCCTCCCCCATGACACCACTTCTGATCTTCCTGTCTCCTTCCTCTCTACCTTCCAACTCTCAAACTGCTGCGCTGGCCAGCAGGGAAGTTCTGGGCTTCTTCCAGTGCTGGTGGACTGACCAGAAAAGCAGGTGGTGGTGTGGAGGCTAAGGTTTTGAGTGCCATCCAGGGCTCTGTCAGAAACCACACGAGAGAGATCGAAAACAGCCCTTCAAAGTCAGAATGAAAAAGTGAGACCAAGAGAAACTGAGTTTAAGGCTTCAGCTACGGAGAAGCACGATGGTGGTTTCTGTGAAAGACATGCAGTCCCCAGGCTGTTAAATGACTCAGGTCTGAGGCCACGGGGATGAAGGTGGTTTCTTCTGCAGCATGTGTGTGTGTGTGCATGCTTATGTACGTGTGCTGGTGCATGTGTGGATATGAGAACAAGAGGTAGGGTGCATATAAGTGTGAAAAAACCACCGCTCTCATCTTAATGGGAATTACAGAGTTTATTCTAGAGCCACTTTGAGTGACCGTGGCCTGAGAACACACATTTAGATAGCCCCAAATTCCATGTTCCAATATGGAACCAGCCTCAGGAAGTTTTTGTTATTTTTGGTATTTTGGGATTTTTTTTATTTTTATTTATTTATTTTTTTTATAGCTTTAAACAATGAAGCAAGTCATAATTCAAGGAAACTTTAAAATACGTTGGTGGGTACATCAGAAAGGCAGGTCCAGTGAGATGGGGGAAGCTGTTCTATATACCTAGCCTACTACTTGAGCATCTGGGCTGATGGAAGCTAGTTGTCTGTTAATAGATTCTAAAAGGCTTTTTTTCTATTAGTGACAAGATGCCACGTGGGGGCAGGTCATAAGGAATGGCGGTTCTGGAGGGCTACCCCAAGATAAAGTCACTACAGTCTTTGGACGTGCAACATTCCAATCTCTCCACAGAACTACAATTCTAATCAGTCAGTGACTCTCTGGAGACACAGCTGCTTTCCAGGAGTTTTCATTCACAGAAGAGAATGTGAGAAGCTGAGATTACAGGTACATGCCACTACTTGTAGCACCTGTCACTCAAATGGGACATTCATGGTTAGAGGTGAGCATCCCTAACACAGGACCATCTTGTCTCAAAACATTTGCAATGGATACAGACAGGGTTACACTCTGGGGTCCCAGGTGGACATACATTTCGGTGGCTACTCCTAAATCTCCTTCATGGGCTCAAAATGTGGTGAACTTTTCTTATGTCAGTGACCATGGAGCCTTTGAGAGTTAGAGGCTGGGGAAAGTCCATATCTGGAGTCGTCACCCTCAGGAGTCCCAGTCCAGCAGGGCAGGAAGACCTGGAGAATCCACCCAGCTTGGGTCAGGAGATGGTGGAGAAATGACCAATGTGGTGTTCCAAAGGCTGACAGGAATCCACATGGCCAGGTGGGGACCTTAAGCTCCTGTGTTTCACCAATAATATCACTCCATCCTCCAAAGAGCCCATGCAGGTAGCGCTGGACCCCACTGGACAGGCAGGAAAACAGACTAAGGAGGTTTAGAGTATCTGGGCTGACTTTCCCAAGGGTGGGAGTGGCTGCTGAGTCCCAGGTTCAGCATCTAACCACAGTTACGCCTGACCCCCATGAGAACAGGGAGGAGCCTTGTGCCCTGCTGCCTCTCACTCTGTGGACAGAAACCTGCCAGAAGGTGGAAGAGTTAGCTAGTGTTGCTGACGTGTTTATAAAAAGATAAAGAAAGAAGGGGAGATATGTTCTATGGGGTGTGATGAGGTATGGCGGAAGGGGGTGTCTCAGCAGGCCCATGATGTGGCATCCCTTCCCCATGAGAACCAGCCACACGATGGTATAGTATAGAATAGAATTTATTCAGGGCATGGGGAAGGGAGTTAAGAGGGTGGCAGAGAGAAAGAGAGAGAGAGAGAGAGAGAGAGAGAGAGAGAGAGAGAGAGAGAGAGAGAGAGAGAGAAGGAGAAGGAGAAGGAGAAGGAGAAGAGAAGAGAAGAGAAGTAGAGGTTGGTCATGGCCAGGAGCATGTGGAGAGAGGTGGAAGGGAAGGGAATGGGGAAGAGGAGAACAAGAACAAGAGAGAAGCAAGAGATCAAGAGAGGGAGGAGGGGGCAAGCAGCCCCTTTTAAAGTGGGTCAGGCCTACCTGGCTGTTGCCAGGTAACTGTGGGGGTGGAGTTTAGACAGAATGCTAACAGTTGCTGGTAACACTGATGATACAGACACATGGATAGATGGAAAGGAAATGACTCATCAAGGAGAGAAACAAATGAGTTCATGATCATGCTAGGGTCCTGATTCTGAGGATGAGGATGAAAGAGATGGGACCTTTGGGTTTTCATTTATAGGTTATTTGCACGTTATGCATACATACATACAAGCTTTGTTTCCTGACACTTAGCCAACAGCAGGAAGTCTTCCAAACATGCAAATCAATAATAGCTTTTTCATATGTTTTTTTTGATTTATTTATTTATTAAATATAGTACACTGTTGCTGTCTTCAGACACACAAGAAGAGGGCATCAGATCCCATGACAGATGGTTGTGAGCCACCATGTGGTTGCTGGGATTTGAACTCAGGACCTTCAGAAGAGCAGTTGGCGCTCTTACCAGCTGAGCCATCTCTCCAGCCCGCTTTTTCATATGTTAATCTCCACTGTTATCCTATTCCTATTTCCTCAACAGGAAGGATACCATAGGCACAATAGATCTTAGACCTGGAAAATACTCAGGCCTTCCCTTATCTTCCTCCCAAGGCTGAGAGCTCATCATTTGTCCCCACTTCTGCCAAGCAGAGCTAAACATTCCCAACATGATGCAGGTGCCTGTCCCAACAACAGGGGCTGGGGAAACCAAGCAGTTTGTGTTGTCTCAGGGGCTGCTGGGTCAGGGAAGAGGAGCCTATCACCATTAGAAGCAGAGGAGAGGGGACCTGAAATACTCTGTGGTCAGAAAGCACTCAAATTTGGGCTGTGATGGGAATATTTATCTGAGTGCTAGCCTGAAGATCTTGGGTTCAGTTCTTGGCTGGCTTGCGAAAAGTTTTATAGGAGTAATTGGGGTCAAAGTGCAGGCCCTGGCAGCCCTAATAAGCCAGATTCAGCCTCCTTTCTTCAACACTCAATTTTAAAACACAGTGAAAAGCAGGGGAAAAAAAGGAAATTTATTCAATGTGGCCACATTGGGAAGAATAAAAAAGTCCAGTGAGTCCCCTCAGTCCCCACCCTCCCACTCTCACTCACACCTCCACCCTCCCAGTCCATCTTCTGGGTAGAAGATAAGAAGATAAGAGGTATGTGTGGCTAAGCAGTCCTGGTCAAGGTGTGGTCCTGCCCACTACTGGCCCATCAATTTTTTCTTTTTTCTTTTAGACAGGGTTTTCTCTTTGTACCCCTGGTGGTCTTGGAATTAGTTCTCTAGACAACGTTGGCCTCAAAAGTCAATGATCTCTGCCTGCCTCTGCTTTCTAGTACAGCAATTCACGGTGTGCACCCTCACATCCTGCTAAACTGGCCCATCTTTTCAAATCTTGTCTCTCCTGCCGGGTGGTCTGAACTGTGAAGTCAGAACTGTGTGATACTGATTTCTGCTCCCAGAAATGGCAGCCTTTTTCCTTCTCCCAGCTTGAGATTCCTGGGTCAATTCCAGGTTGTTGGGGACTCACTGCTTCAAAGGTTTCCCAGATAAAGTGTAGCCTTGTTCCTGCTAGGCTGGCTTCATTCCACCACAGAAACTCTGTTGCCATGGTACCCAACCCCAGGCCACTCTCACTGGCCACATTAGTCTGGATTTCCCCTTTTGCTCTCCTGTACACCACAGCCATCCTAGGCAGCCATCCTTAGCCCTCAGGTGCTGGCCACAGGGAAATCCCTGGTCACCCACAGCCCTTCTTCCTCTCTATTGACAGAACTCTGAGTCCAAGTGAGGTAAGAAGATGTATCCCTTATCTGATTACAGAGAGGCAAAGGTAAAAGGCCTGGGGAAGGAGTGACCAAGAGTGAATTCAGTGCCTTTGGGGATGATCTTCATGTTAGAACATACTAGAGTGGAGGTCAGGAAGAGCTGAGGAGAGTCTCCATGTCTCCCTGGGTGCAGACATCTCCTACTTATGATGTCCAATTTACAACCTTCCATGTAACTACCATGCTTTCACAGGAGTCAATAAAATCATCCACACCTTGATCTTGCCTTGACTCTTCCATGGACTGGTGCTACATGGCTAGATCCTTCCTTCCTTCCTTCCTTCCTTCCTTCCTTCCTTCCTTCCTTCCTTCCTTCCTCCCTCCCTCCCTCCCTCCCTCCCTCCCTCCCTCCCTCCCTCCCTCCCTCTCTCTCTCTCTCTCTCTCTCTCTCTCTCTCTCTCTCTCTCTTTCTTTCTTTCTTTGTGTAGCCCTGACTGTCCTGGCATTTGCTTTGTAGACAAGGTTGATCGCTAACTCTAGAGATCCTCATACCTCTGTGACATCATGTCCAGTTTCAGATCCTCTTTCTTGATGCTGGACAGATACCTCAACTCAGGTCCCAGCCACGAGATCATGAGGACAAACCCTCTAGATCTACAGCGGTAAAATCTGTGGCACTCTGTGTGGCTATGGCCATAGATAGGTTAAGTGAATTACTGATCATCAGGCAGTGGCTCTGTTGTCCCCTTCAGTTCTCACAGGCATTGTCATAGCTGATGAATGCCAGCTCCGGAGGTCACATAATATACACAAGGTCACAATGTTAGGAAGAGTCTTTCTGAAGCCACACTCTGCTCTCTCTGTTTGGTGCTGAAATACCCAGAACAAGCCAAGAGTCAAGCAGAGGAGGACCTTGGGTTGGACCAAAATATGAATTTCTAGAAGATCAAAGCATTACAGAACACTTGTTTTAGAAGAAGAAAATAATGTTGCCATTCATGCTACATAGTGAACTCAGAAGGGACAGGAAAAACAAACAAACAACCAACAGAAAATTAGAAGAAATCTGATTAAGTGGCACACACCTACACTGGTAACTACTGTACTAGAGAGGTAGAGGCAGGAGGATCAGTATGTCAAGGCCAATGCTGGCTTCATTAAACAAACAAATAAAAAGGAAGGAAAAAGAAAGAAAAAGATGGTCAAACAAAATATGGACTAGCTACACAATGGAATATTATTCAGTCTTCAAGAATGAAAGAAATTCTGAAAGAAAAAAGTGTGCTGTAGTCTTATTAGTATCCAGCCTACCTGTCGAGGGCCATGTAGGAGGAACCACAAATGACTTTTGAACTCATGGAATGCAGCCCACGGGTTACGACAGCCACATGGGTGAGCCTCTATGTGGTACAGCCCCAAGAACCACGCGTCTTAAGGATTTCATGCTGTGATGGAGTTATGTTCTGCTTGCTGCCTTCATATCGCTCTAAGAATTATATGGAAACTTTAAGGAGGTGTCCAGTCCCTCACTGGGCAGTATCTCTGGCACTCACAACTACAATTCTTGATCTGTTTCAGGCATTGCTGCTGTCACCACCCTAGGAAAGAACTTAGAGACATAGATTGTCAGCTATAACCACCTCCCTTAGAAAACATTTGGAAAAATGAAATTGTTAGTGAAACTAGGTTGAGAAATTTTTACTACTGGCTCTGTTGGAGAAAATCTTAAGGAACAATTTGAAGGTCAGAAAGTCACACTCTTTATTAGTTAAGCTGGGGACCTTTATGGTCAGAGAACAAGAACAATGGCAGATTGTGACTTTCACTGAGGCTGGACTGGTGATGATTGATTTCTAATACCCATTTTTGCCCTTAGCTTCCTGATATGATTGATTAAGAATTGCAGATGAGTAGATATGCATTTTGTGGATTTAAGATAGATATGATTGATTATTATATAAAATTTTATATAAAAATTTAGATTTGTGATTCTTTTAAGATTCTTACAAGGTTACTTTTAAAGATAAATAATAAAATAATTACTCCTTTCTTTGTAACCACTGCCTGCCAGTAAGAGAAACTGACTGAGAAAATTACCTTGCTTGCTTACAATTTGTTAATCTATAACAGGTTTCTAAGTTACGAATGTATGTGGGTTTTGGGGGAATAATTTATTTTCTTTATCTGTACTACATAATGTTACTTCTTGTAAAGGTATTGGAGAACACAATGTTTTTACATAATCATTCACTAGAAGAAAACTAAAATGTAATCACATTGTAATTTTATACTGCTTGAAAGATTTTTCTAAGGTATGGAAGAAAGAATAAACTATGAGGTTTGGAGCATCCATCAACTATGTGTATGTGTAAGGTTTGTGTGAGTGGAGGGCTGGAACATCATTCTTTCCATCCATCAACTATGTATACGTATGTATATATGTAAAGTTTGTGTGAGTGGAAGTTTGGAGCATTGTTCCTTCCATCCATCAGCTATGTATATGTATGTATAAATGTAAGGCTTCTCTGGGTGTATTGGAGCTTGCTACCAGTTGTCTATATTTATGTCTATATGTGTATATATGAAATGTTTGGAGCCTGCTTGCTGGAGCTTTGCTCTAATCATTCTCCATGACTGTGTAGATGTATGTCTGTAGGTCTGTATGCATGCATGTGTATATGTATGTTTTGTGCATATATGTATACATGTATGTTCGTGTTCATGTATACATGCACGTTTGTGTGTATGTGCACATGTATGTTTGTGTACACGTATGTGTACATGTATGTTTGCGTGTGCACATGCATGTGTATGCATGTGTACAGGTATGTTTGTGTATACGCATGTGTACATGCATATGTGCATGCATATGTACATGCATGTTTGTGTGTACATGTATGTGTATATGCATGTGTATATGCATGTTTGTGTATGTATGTGTGCATGCATGTTTGTGTGTACACATATGTGTGCATGTATGTTTGTGTGTATGTATTTATACATGTAAGTTTGTGTGTACATGTATGTGTGCATGTATGTTTGTGTGTATAAAGTGATTGGACTCTGCCTTTTGTTTTATCCACTGTGTGTGTGTGTGTGTGTGTATGTGAATTTTCTCTCTTTCCTTCTCTTTGTCAGCCACAAGGAGCTAAAAGAGTTCCTAGTTTTTCTGCTGGCCACAGGGAGTGCCAGCCCCAGGAAATTAAGCTTTGTTCCCTCAGACAAAAGTCTGCTGAGTAACTTCTCTAACTGCTGGCTGCCTTTGTAGGAATCTGAATCCATTCTGTCAGCTGCTCTAAGCTGTAAGCTGTCATACACACAAACATACATGTACACATACATACACATACATGTACACACATACATACATGCACACATACATATACACAAACATACATGTACACATACATACACACAAACAAACATGTATACATACATACACACAAACATACATGTACACATACATACACACATACACACATACGTACAGACCTACAGACATACATCTACACATTCACGTAGAATGATTAGAGCACAGCTCCAGCAAGCAGGCTCCAAACATTTCATACATAGACTGCTTGCCTCAGTTTACCCACCAGATGGATGCCAAAGGTGATCATTGGCACCTACTACCCATGGCAGCATATTTAATAAACATGTCTTCTTCCAAAAAGTAAAATTATTAAGGAATTGCTGACATATTACACTATGGATGAAACTTAAAGACATTATACACAGTAAAATAAGCCAGTCAGTGAAGGAGAGATGTTGCTAGATTCCAGTGATATACAGTTACTAGCCTAGGTAAATTCATAGATACAGAAAGAATGATGACTGTTAGAAACAAGAGGAGATAGACATTGAGAGGTAAACGTAATGGGGACAGTGTTTCCCAAGATGACGTGAGGGAAGTTAGATAAAACTTCTTGTACTGGCAACATGTTTCCGACAGGTCTGATGCCCAGGACTGACATAGAGAAGAGAACTGACTCCTAAAGGTTGTCCTCTGATCTCTACTTGTGCACTTTGGCATATGGACCCCTTTACACTAATACAAAGACAGAGCCTTTAAAAGACAAATTGTCCCATTAGATTCTGAACAGTCCATTACCTGGTGTTTTTCACCCTTCTTAAATAACCTGTCCAGAAGCATAAGCAAGAAATCATTCATTTTTCTACCTTGGATATGAATAAGGAGAAGACATATTAGTTGAAAGAATTCATTTCTTTTTATTTCATGTGTATGAGTGTTCCACCTAGATGTATGTATGTGTACAGGTACATGGGCCTGAAGAGGGCACTGGATTCCCCAGAACCTAGATAATGGATGACTGTGAGCCTCCATGTAGGTGCTTGGAACAGAACTCTGGTCCTCTAAGAGCAGCAAGCACTCTTAATGACCTAGCCACCTTTCCAGCCCCAAGTGAGAAAAAAAGTGTTTCTTAAGTAAATGGTACAACATTGTATACAAATAAACAAATAGAAACATTTAAAAATAAATGAAATAAGCCTTTCTATTTTACAAATAAACAAATAGAAACATTTAAAAATAAATGAAATAAGCCTTTCCATTAGAGATTTAGGGCATTAACTTGTTACTGCATGATCTGACTCACCCTGACTAACACATGGGACATAAAAGTTAGAAAAAGCATTTTTCCAGCTTCATTAGCAGAAGTCACAGGACAATACAATCCTCTAAGCTAAAAAAAAACACTTAAAAAAAACAAAAACCAATAAAACAAAACAAAACAAAAAAAACCCAAAAAAACTACATCCTTAGCAGGACAAAGCGGTACATACCTGCATTCTTTGCACCTAGAGGCTGGGGTTTGAGGATCGCTATGACTTAGAAGCCAACCTGCTAAGATCCAGGCTATTTTCATCTCAAAAAAAACTAAAACAGAACACACAAAAAGCAAATGCCCCTGAATGGTTCAAGTTCCTATTTGCTGTGTTTTTGTGTATGAATTTGGCATCAGAAAAGAAAAAAGTGTTGTTTTTGTTTTGATTTGTCTTGTTTTGTTTTAAAGATATGGGTGTTTGGCCTGCATGCATGCCTGCCTGCACATCATGTGTATGCCCATGAAGGCCAGAAAAGACCAACAAATTTCCTGGATCTGGAATTACAGAAGGTTATGAATCACCATGTGGCTGCTGGGAATTGAACCTGGGACCTCTCAATGAGCAGCCAATGACAATTGCCGAGACATTTCTCCAGCCTGAAACTGGAACTTTAAAAACAAACAAACAAACAAATTTATGTGTATGTGCATGCATGTGCACCAGTGTTTACAGAAGCAAGAGGGATATTGGGTGCCCAGCAGCTGGAGTTAAGGCATCTGGGTACCACTTGCTATAGGTGATCCAATGCCAGAGGTCTGATGGAGCAACGTCTTAGTTATTTTTTCCACTGCTACAGTAAAACACCATGACCATGGCAACTTACAGAGAGTAAGTTTTTTTTTTTGGGGGGGGGGCTTATGGTTCCAGAAGGTTAGAGTCCGTGATAAAGGGGTCAGCATGGCAGTGTGGTAGCTGCAGCTAGAAGCTGACAGCAGAGTGGTTATATCAAGAACCACAAAGAGGACAGAGAAAACAAACTTAAAATAATGAGACTTTAAGCCCTCAAAGCCCCCTTCAATGACATTCTTTCTCTAAGGCCCCACCTCCCTAGAGAACAAGCATTCACATCCCAGAGTCTACAAAGAATATTCTCATTCAAACTACCACAAGTAGTATATACTCTTAACTTCGGAGCCTCCTCACATCCACCAAAGCTGAAATTTAATATTAAGCAACCTAAAGCATACAAGGTATGGGAGGAACAGGATTCCGCTCCCTTGTGACTGCTTGTATTCTAATGCTAAGTTGTGGTCCCAAAAAACTGTTCGAGAGAGAGAGAGAGAGAGAGAGAGAGAGAGAGTCTGCATATAGCTTCTGGGAACCTGTCCCTAGTTGGTTCTGATTGGCAAATAAAGATGCCACCTATTTAGCTGAGGAGGATAGACAGAGGCAGGATTTTAGGATTCCTGGGCTTGGGGGCAGGAGCAGGAGGAGAAGGAAGAGATACATCATGCCTGTAAAGTGTGGAGAAGAGGAGACATGCCATGCCTGAGAATAGCGGAGAACAGAGAGGCATGGCTCCCTTGTGAAGGAGCCAGGAGATTGCAGCTCAGAGGTCTGCCCTATAGGGCTAGAGCAGCCAAGACAGAACATAGAATTTAATAAATAGTAACTCGGAATTATTGGTGAGAGGGAGATTCTAGCAGCATGGAGGCTAGGCAGCTGCTCAGCTATTGTGCTGCATAAGGCATATTAAAATATGAAAACTGTGTGTGTGTGTGTGTGTTTCATTCGGGAACATAAACGATTGAGACGGTAGCCACACCCCCGCCGGAATTTATTTATTAAACATTAATACAACACTCCCTAACACCTATCAAATGTATTTCTGATGTGGTACTTGGCTGTCAGTTTCTCAGTTTATCCTTCCTAGGGTTGTTTCTAGAATTGGGGTCAGAAATGAGCATGCCCAGGGACCTCCAGAGAATCCTGGAGAGATCAGGGAGAGAGTTCATTTTTCAATGTGTCCCTTGCTGAGACACCTGTATATGTGTTGATACAGGCACATACATGCCATGGCACGCATATGAAGATCAGAAGACCACGTTGGATGTGGCTCTATACTTCCACCTTGATGTAGGGGATTTCTTGTTCTTCCAGGTTACCTTGCCTATTAGCCTTTGGGTTTCCTCTATCTCCATCTTCCACCTTCCCATTGGATTATGAACACTTGCTCTGCACCTAGCTTTTACATGGGTCCTGGGGATTTGAACTCAGGTTCTCAAACTTACATAGCTAGGATCCTTATCCATTGAGCCATCTTCCTAGGCCTCAGATACTTCAACATCTGACTTTGGTCTAGCCTGCTTTGGGAACCCAAATGCCCATCTGTTTGGTAGATAGCCATCTATCTAGATCTGAGAGCTACAGATAAGGCTAGTATCCTGAGCAGGGTATAGTGTAGCACATAACCATATTCCATACTCAGGTGGTAGAGGCAGAAGGATCAGAAGTTCAAGGACATCCTTGGCTACATTGTAAGTTCCAGAACAGCCTGGGTTTTGTGAGACCATATGGTAGAGAATACACAAAAAGTCCACACTCCCAGTGATGGGTGTGCACCACCAGGTAGCCAGTGTCAACCTTAGGCAAAGTGAGACCAAATGAGGCCAGGATACCTGGACATCAAGAGGGGGACCAGCAGAAAGGAGAGGATTACATGGAAACAGGAAGTGTAGGGCCCTGAGCTTTATTAGCACACCATTCAGAGCACTCCCTCCCCGCTGCCCTGGAATTCCCACTTTCAAGACTTCAGGAGACAGAGGGGCCAACTGAGTAGAGACAGCTCAGTCACCTCCATCTTGGGCACTTCAGCTCTCAGGTGCTTTTCCTCAGAGGAGGCTGATGCCACTGGTAGAATACTGTCACCTTCTGGGTAGTCAGTCCACAGGGTTTCTAGTGGGAGGGACAGAGCTGGGCAAGCTGAGGCTATGACCAGTTCAGTGGTGGGTTCTGTGCTGGCAAGGCCTGGAAGGAGAATAGTGAGGTCTTGGGGAGCTACTAGGGGCCAGATGAATAGGAAAATATTATGGGTTCTCTCGGTGATAGGTAGGATACAGTGACAGCTGCACCTTGGAGTGAGGGCCTCCTTCCTGGCTAGACTGGAACCGGTGTCAAGGAGTGTCAGAGTTGTAGGAACACCTTGTCAGAGCCTGGGCTCTTCATCATCTTGATAGGATCTGTCCCACCTGGACACTTTCCTACACCAGGCTGGGACACACCCTAGACCCTACCAGGTGGGATGGGCTTGTGGCTGACAGGTGTTGTCACTGCCCTGCTCCACAGGACACAGAGGACCAGAGGTCCAGACTCTTGGGTACAGAGCTTTCCTCAGACTTTAGAGGGAGGATGTTGTCGAGGACCAGTCCTGCCTATGGGCAGGGCTTGAAACAGGTGGATGCCAGAATGCAAGGGAATAATCAGACTAAGGTTTCATGTTTCAGTTTCATTTTCTGAGAGACAGGACGGAGAGGAAGTACATCCAGACCTACTCTGATAACCTGTGCCTCTCACAGATTTTATACATACAGTCATTTCCTCGGAAGCATTATTCATTGATTAAAATGGCTTTCCAAAATACATTTACATCTAAAGTTTTCCTCGATTACATAAGAATATTGAAAGAGGAACAAGGCAAGCAAACAGCAACCTTATGAGAACTAAAATTAACATTATGATGAAATCAAATTTCTTTTAACTCAGTATTTTCTCCCTTAAGATAGGTGTTCTAAAGCCTTGCAGTTTACCTAGTGTCTAGGCAGGATTACTCTATTTGAATTTTATTGTTTCAGTTTGGCACAGAATTAATGTAACAAAAGTTATTTCCTACTACTTATTGTATCAAGCTTGGCTTTCTACAAAAGTTCAGCCTCTCTGACCGTTGTTTAATCCTTCCTTTCCTTCCTCTATATTTCTTTTATATTTGGCATAAGACCACCATCCTTTTTTTAATTCTTAAAATACTGTGCAGCTCCTTGCTTAAGGAAAGGCTGTCTAGTCTTTGTTTCTTTATAATATCAGAAAAGTTCTGGTCTGACAAATCTGTTCAGGAAGACAGGCAGTTCACTAAGTCAAAATGTTTCCTCTGTGTCTCTGCAATGAACCCTTGTTTCAATATGGTTTCTATCTTTATTACAGTTCTAAAAAGAGTAGAAGAACAATAGGATTCCTAGAACAGCTTGCTTTTGCCTTCAAGAAGGTACCAAGGCTTGTCATTAACTGATCAAAATCTCTTCCTATTCATACTAGTTCCTTATTTATGAAGCTAAACATAGGGACCTAGTGATTTAATTAGTTTTTCAGTTTCTAGAATTTCCCTAAGTTTTTTTTCTTTAGTAACTTTTCTCAAATCTTCTGTCTCATGCTTACTAATAACATTCATTAGTGATCTAAATCCATATCTAAGTAATAAATTCTAAGAAAGACTCAATTTTCTATATAAGTATTTTTTCCCCTGGGAAACTTTAATTTCATTCTTGTTGGCACCAGTTTTTGTCACCCCAGCTTTAGCTTTCAGAGACAGGTCTTTAACAATGAGAAATATAACTATAAGCAAAAAATGTGTAGCAAATTCTCACCAAGGGCAGTGAAGGGTCAGTCTAGGTCATTCAAGCACTGGAACTTTGTCAAATAGCATTTTCAGGACATCAGGATGTCCTAGCCCAGCAGACAGTGCTGTGGAAGGCAAAGGTTAAAGGCATCTGTCTTATAAAACTATGGAAAAGCCCCCTGAGCAGCCATGATCCCTGGGGCAGCAGCTCTGTCTTATGAGATTCAGGGTAAGACTTTGTCTTATGAGATATTTAGGGTTGCTGTATAAAAAAAAGTTTACTTATCTAAGTCTAAGTTACTATGTTATTGTAGCTGACCTGTCATCTGTGTTCCTCTGAAGCCAGAGACTGCAGTCTCAGGCACTTAGCACCTCATCCTAAAATTGCAGGAGATTTAGTAAAGGATTAGTTACTAGAGCCTTTTCCCTATAGTCCAGATGCCTCTTGCTTGTCAGGCTAGGGAAGTTTGGAGCAATAAACTTCTATTGAACCAGAAGAAGAGAATAACACTTACAGAAAGAAAAACTTTTACATAAGTGAGTATGCATAATCTCACATAAGTTCATACACAGCTTCATGCATGCAGAGAGTTCTCATTTATACATTTCCACACAAATTCTGTTGGGCCCAACTTGCATGTATTCTCACAATTTCATACTTCACACACACACACACACACACACACACACACATGCATGTATACATTCTCACAATTACATACTTACACACACATCCATACTTACACATGCATATGGAGCAAAAGACCAAACACCGGTGCAGAAAGAACTCACTCATTCTGGATGAAAAATGAGCTCCAATCTTTATTGCATAGAGAAAGAAAAAGCTTCCACCCTTTTAATGCTAAATGAATTAAACTATATAAGAAAAAAACTTATAAGAAAAAAACTTTGTTCCTTTTAATAAGTCTAGCCTCCTTTCTCCTTACCATGGCACCTGTTCTGTCCCATGCTAAGGAGAAGCCTGCCTGGTCCTTCCGCTCTCTGCAGCGTCTTCTTCCTTTTTCCTCTTTCCCTCTGCATTCTGCACATTGCTCTCTTAGTTTTCTTATGTTACCTATGGTTTCTAAGTTATTCCACTCTGAATTCTCCTTCTAATTTTGTTCTAGTCTGACTAAAAACTTCTCAGTTCAGTTCCTTTCTCAGCTCAGTTCTTCTCACCTCTGTTCCTCTAAGTTCCTCTGTCCCGACTCTTCTCTTTGTCCTCAGCCCTTAAACATCTTTCAAAATACAGGATCACATGTTACAACGTTCATCACAAGTTCACACAAAAAGTCAGAGAATGTTTACATGCAGATCCATTAGGAGTAATTATCTAGCTAAACATTTATCACCTGTCTTAGCTCTACAGGTTCATTGAAAGTTTAAAACTGTAAGTTATTAGTCAAGTTTTGTATAGATAAACCCAGTCAATATTTTATCTTCAGTCCTAACATCTATAATAAATCCTAGTTTCCTTTTTATGACCTTTGTTTAATTGTTTTACAACCTCTTGGAATGTGCTCTGAGTAGGAGAAAGTCTGGTTGCCATCTAAGAGCAATTAACTGGTGACACTTGGGAGATTGGCTGAGTTCTCATTGCAGTTTTGAATATCAGAAAAGGACCTATAGCAGTCCCATTATAAAAGAGCTTAATAATCACAGATATAATCTTAGGAATTCTTATAGGATCATCATTAAAACTTAAGTCATCCATTTGTCTACACAGTATCACTATAAGACAGTACATCTTTGTGGATCTGCAGATATCTTCTCCAAAGGGGTGATTATTGATTATATATTGATTATTATATATGACTAAAAACAACAGGAAAAGCATACTAATAGCAGGAATCTTTCCTAAAATTAGTTCCTCACAGCCTTGCTTAAAGAGGGCTCACCTGTTGCAGATTATATAATAATCCAAAGCAGGCCATTTCAGGACGATCACCTGCTAGTATATTAGCTTGCCCCATTATGGCTCCTGACACCAGGATGCATCCTGCAAGGCTTAGATACCAGGATGCCATCCCTGAGTCACCAGTTCAGAGTGACCTGGTGGAGGTGTACACTCACACTCATGGTCTTTCTCCACACGACTGCTCTCATGCAGTCTTGGGAACAAAGCTATGGGATTGGGGAGAGAAGAGCAGGGTGAGTGATGGAGTTCCCCAACCATCTGGCCAGACCCCATGCACCCCTGATTACTCAGGGGAGTAGCAAATACCACCTCTTTGTTAGGTTCTTGAAACCTCTGCGGCATGGAGAAGACCTCAGGTTCACTAGTGACCGGAGAACTACTGTCCAAGGACCCTGAGGTGGGCAAAGAAGCAGTGGGTGAGTTGAAGCACCTTGCCCCTCAGACTCTTCATCCCCTGTTACTGACAGCTCTGTTTGTGCTCCAGCCTGATCTGTTGTAGTCAGCTGTTCACAGACAGCACCCCACAGACCCTTAACAGGAGCTGCACACTATTTATTTTAGAGATAGTATTTTAGAGTCAGTAAACTGGGTCTCCCTTTTGAGCTCTGAGATTAAAGGCCTATGTCTCCATGCTTACTTCCTTTTACAGACAAGGTCCCATGTAGCTCAGGCTAGCCTGCAACTCAAGACTTTTGTCTCCACTTTCCAGTGCAGAGATAATATGCAGGAACCTGGCATACTTATTAGCTGGAGACAGTGGCAGGCTTTACAAGGTTCCCTCTCTGAGGAAGCCACCTTCTAAAGAGATGAAAGACCAGTTAGCCACCAAGTAATTCTGTGATACAGTACTAAAGAGGGACACTTGCTGGGAAGCTGGAGACCAGAGTCAGGTGTCTGCATGCCACAGGGTGGACAATCCAAGGAAGGTGTGATAAGGTGACCAGAGCAGAGAAGTAGGAACTCACAGGGACAATTCAAAAGGATACCCCAGTAGGTGAAGATGTGAAAGCCCTGAACAGTCAGGAGCTTGATGGGTGAGGAACAGTCAGGATGACACCATGGCAGGTCACACACAGTAAGGAGTGAAGGTGGAGGGATGGAGCCCAGAATCTGGGACAAGTATGGGCATATTTTTACAGGACTTCTCCTTGAGGCTGAGAGGTGAGGGGAAGCAGGGACAAAGCTGTTGTAGATTCTAGAAATGTACTAAGAAAGTTCTAGAGAATGTACCAGCAGTATGGATATGTAATATGTAAAAGGGAAGCAGAATCAAGGCTGAATCCAAGACACACCCTGATTTATTAGCTTCACAAGGTTGTCATTTACAGAGATAGGAAGAGGGACTACACTGAGGATGGGGATAGAAACCAGGACCTTGTTATTGATATGGGATTGAGATACTCTTCAAAATTGCATTTCATTATATATATTTTGGTGACTAAATTTTTCTAAGTGGAGTGAAATACTTACAACTCTAGCAATTGGAAGACAGAGCCTGGGGGATCTCAGTGTGTTCAAGGAAGGCTATTCTACTTACGGAGTTTCAGGACACGGAAAAAAAAGGATACTAAGTTATGGCACATGGCTTTGATCCCACCATTCCAGAGCTGGAGGGAGGACATGGATCTCTGAGTTCTAGGTCAGCCTGGTCTTCAGAGCAAGTTCCAGGATGTCATGTCTTCATCACTCAGGAGCCTCTTCACTGCCAGCTATTGCATTGTATGAATAACCTGGAAGGTCATTCTGAAGGATTCAGGTAAAAATCATCTCGTGGAAGCATCCAGAAGCATATCTTTTCAGAACAAAGCTTAGGATGGTTTTTCCTCCTCCCTTTGCAAGGAGCAGCTCAGTGTCAGGGTTACTATCCACTTAGTAGAAAGCTGATTTTCACATTTGACTTTTATGTGCTGGTCTCACAGCCACAGCTCCTCAAGGCAGCATGGACGTGAATCATCCACATGGAGTATGCCTTACAATTACCCTGCCCACCCTAACCCTGTTGCTTTGAATCCCACTCTACTAGGGAGTGGGAATGGTGGAGACTGTGGATCTTCATCCTTCAATGTTGAACCATCTCTTCAAAAAGACTTTCAAAGGAAAGTGAAAGTTTTCCCAAGAAACCTTCCCACAGTCTGTCTTCAATTGATGGGGACTCGCTGGGAACAATCTGTGAAATGGTTGTAGGTAGTTAGTTTTGTTTTCAGAACCTATAGAAAGACACATGAATACCCTGAGTCTTATGCCAGTGTTGAGGAGAATGTGATGCTAACCATGGGATAACGATCTTGTCCAGCACAAGTACAGGAACAGAACTGAAACTAAGAAAAGTTTTTAAATAGCAAGGGTGAAAAGTAAGGTCCAGTAGTAGGAACAGCTAGAGAGGCTGAGGTCTTACCCCAAGAGGATCTTCATGTTGCATGTAATATATGGGAAGACGTGTGATTAAAGACACTCTAGTGTGAGTTTTAACTGTAGGTCTTTTCCCTATTGGGTTTATTTAATTTGTGTATTATTGTCATTTTAGATAGGGTCTCACTAAGAAACATTGTCTAGCCTGACACTTGCTATGTAGATCAGGCTGGTCTTCAACTAAGGTAGATCTGCTTACTACCCCCTAGTAGTGCTGAGATTGAAAGCTATACACCCAGTACCATGCTTCCATTATATTTAGACATAAGTGTGCCTCTATCTAGTCCAGGCTAGTCAGGAAATGGAGATCCTCATTCCTCAGCTCAGCTACCAAATCTGAGTTGCCACCTACTCTGTGCCTTTCTTTCTTTCTTTCTTTCTTTCTTTCTTTCTTTCTTTCTTTCTTTCTTTCTTTCTTTCTTTCTTTCTTTCTTTCTTTCTTTCTTTCTTTCTTTCTGTATGGAACATTTTATCTGTCCACGAAACACTCAGAGTTTTAGCTTGTGGGAAATAACTTTAATTCCAGAACTGTATATTTTTTTTCACATTTTGAATTAGGAAATGATATTGTAATCCATTTCACTACAAGGAAAATATTATAAAATATTTACAGGAAAATATTAAAAATAACTCAAACACAAAAAGTCAAGATGAAATAAACATTTTTTTCCCTCCAGAATTCTCTACTCTAGTGCCCACTGGCATATGAATCAAAACAAGTAACTAAGACCTCACTGACAGAATTCCCAGAATGGAGAGGGGAAGAGAGGGAAGAGATGGTGGTGTCACAGGGAACAGGAGTCAACAGCAGTGCTTTACATCTCTATCTGTCCGGAGGTGATCTGTTCACAGGCAGCCTGGTTTCAGGTAGAGCAATGACTTTGAACCCCAGAGACCCGGTGGGGGGGGGGGTGCCTTCCACCTAAGACCTTGTGTGCGGAGCTTCCACCTGCATTGGATGGGAGTTCAGTCACTGTCCCCTGGCCTCTGGCCCATGGCCCCTGCCGCAGTTGCAGCCCCTGCAACCCTCCGCAGGAGAGACATGTGGCTCTCAGTCATGTAGTTGCAGCACCAAGCTTTCCCCACATGAAAATAAGGTTTCCCCAAGCTCTCAATCCAAGCCAATGAGAAGTACTTGCTGCCAAACCCTGGGGCACCCCCAAATTGTATATAAATCCTATTCTGAATCCTATAGTTTAATAAGGGTGTTTGAGGATTACTCCGTCATCTGGGAGTTTCTGTCATAAAGAGCTGTAACATGAGGTAAGATGTCCTCTCTCCTGAAACACTACCAGCTGCTCTGCCACAATCCTCCCTGGCTAGGTGGCCTTCATCAGCTCCAGACTGGACTGGGCACAGAGCATCATGGGTAACCAAGATGGTAGCAGCACCGTGCAGAGACGGCGGAAGCAGCTCCCCTGTCCTCCCCCTCTGCCAGAATCCTTGCAACCAGATCCGGCAGGGCCTCTGCACGCAGGCCCACAGCTGGTATCCAATGTGAGGCTTGAACAGACACGACTATACCCGAACGGATACTACAGGAAGGTGAGCCCCATCCCCCACCTCTGGAAATAACCAAACTGTTTTTTCCTACTATGCTTTCAGTCAATGCCATTGCGTGGATTTAGGTAAACCAAAGGGGCAACTGAAGCCTTCTGGCCACTGTCTAAATCCCGACAGCCCACCACGGGCATTGGCAAAGACTCCATCTAGTTTCTAAATACGAAAAGAAAACCTGGCAATGCAGCAGCCACTTAAAAGCCACAGGGCGGCTGCCAGTTCTTAAATCTGTGGGACGGCTCAACGTTTTGGACCTCTGTGCAATCCCCGGAAGCCAGATATGCTGAGGGAATGTTCCCATTGAACAAACGCTTCTCCTCTTTTCTATCATGGGTAATTCACCATCACCTAAAAAATTGCCCCAGGCCAGAGAAATATGTGCTCTACTAAAACACCATGGAATAAAAATAGCCAAAAAGCAAGCCTCCTTGTTTTGGGAGGAAGTCCTTCAGATAGCGCCAGGCATGGCCAATGATAATATTTATAGCCTGGACTTATGGATCAGAGTAGCTTCCATCATCAAAAACAGAGATACCAGAGAAGGAAAAATACCGCCCCCCGTGACTTTTTGCTGATCTTAACTACCATTCAGCAATGTATAAGGCCATCTAAAGTAGGGCAGGCTGATTATAGCACAGTTCCTGAGCCCCCTCAGTCAGATGAACCCAAGAATCAAGGTCCAAAGCCCACTCTATTCCAGATCTTGCAGTTCTTACCCAACTTATAAGGGAAATAAAATCCATCCACCCACCCCTGCCCCCTTATGTCTTGGAGGAAACTTTAAGTAAACCATCTACTCCTCCTGCCCCTCCCTCCCCTACTCAGGGGCAATGTTCCATTAAAAAAACCCAAAGGCTCTACCACCTGCCCCTTCCTCTACTCCCCCCCCCATGCAACCAAAGAGAGGTATCTCCCCCCTCCTTCTCTAGGCCTTAAAAGTAAAATACCTTTACCACCCCTCCATCCAACCAGAGAAAGATATCTCTCCTCCCCCTTCTCCAAGCTATAAAAGAAAAACACCTTCAAAACTCATAAACAAAGCCCCACCTAACTCCATAGTCCCTTGCCCCCAACCATCTACCACCCAACAGCTTTGTAATTTTCGAGACTCCC
Organism: Tokudaia tokunoshimensis; assembly: GCA_036184795.1. NCBI lineage: Eukaryota > Metazoa > Chordata > Mammalia > Rodentia > Muridae > Tokudaia > Tokudaia tokunoshimensis. The sequence goes on from BTHU01000005.1 coordinate 128,174,973, forward strand.
TTATAAAAACTAATCCTGCCTCCCATGATATGCATGAAATGAGACTAAAAAACCAAACCACTCAGGCATACCCAGTTAATATTAACCCCAGTCAACATAGGTCACTTAACTAATATCTACTACAAGTCTCAGACTTAAAAGAACTCAGACAGGCAGTGAAGGAAGATGGCATCCATTCACCCTGGACAAAATCTCTCCTACAGAGCCTTATTGTCAACCTAAATACCCCCCAAGATTGGAGAGATATTTGTCGTTCTTCCCTCCCTGGTCCCATGTTTATAGAATGAAAAGCCCTCTATAGAGATGAATGTATCCAACAAGTCATACAAAACCAGGGCAGAGTTGACATCCCATGGAGTTTTAATGAACTCTTTGGCTAGGAAAACTTTTCCACAGGAGAACAACAGGCCGCCCAGCCAGCAGGGTACTATGAGCAGGTACACCTCTATGCAATCCAATCTTGGGACAGGTTCACCCCATCCTCAGGGCCACAAGACCCCACCTCCTCCTTGCTCTCCCTCCATCAAAAGCCTAGAGGGCCCCTATCTGATTTTATTCTCAGAACTAAAATAAGTCTAGAAAGAAAGATTCCAAATTCCACAGCTAGGGACCTACTTCTTAAAAACATTGTATGGGAAGGCATGACTTCTGAGTCCAGACTAGCTTTCCAGGGTCTCTGGGAAGAGCATAATGATAGGAAGATTATAACAACCCGAGATATAGGAAATAGGTCACATCAGATTATATCTGTGGCTCAAGCATTTACAGCAACAGTAAAAACAGAAGGAATCTGCTTTAAATGTGGGGAGGCAGGACATTGGAGAAATAAATGCCCATAGAACTCCCCCCCTTAAGAGATTCCAATCCCCCTTGTGAATGCTCACAAAACTCCCCACTAAGAGATTCTAATCTCCCTAAGACAATCTGTCCCTGATGTAAAAGAGGTTTCCATTGGAAGAGACACTGTACTTCAATATATGATAAAAATGGTAGGCCACTAGAACCTTTAAGCTTCAGATGGGGCAGCTCTCAACCCCGACAATAAGAGGGACAGCTGCTCCCATAGAAGCCTTATGGGTGTCCAGCATCTCAGAAGGCTCCCATCCAAAATTAACCATTAAAATAGACAATAAACCATTCAAATGCCTTATTGATACTGGAGCAGATAGGACAATTTTAAGACGACAAGAGACCCCACGTGACTGGCAGCTTGTCCCTGGGTCCCAGCTCATAGGCATAGGGGGTACCTCTCATGCATTTGTCACTAAACAGGCTTACAAGTATATGCCCCCTGGTGGCTCAAGTGGCCACCAATCTTCTAGGAAGAGATATCCTACAAGCTTTAGAGGTGGTTCTTACCACCCAATCAAAAGGGGACTGCATTACAATAGAAGACATTACCTATAAAGAGAATAATACCCAAAGAGACCCTGAAAACCCTTCAAATCACCCCCAGTTCTAGGGGCCACTGTCAGATTTAATACTTCCTGCCTTTATTGACTCTCTGATGAAGCTGTCTGGATCCCACAGTGGCCTCTATCAAGCGAGAAGCTTAGAGCTCTCAAACAGCTGGTAGAAGAACAGCTGTTGCTAAAATATCTCTGCCCCTCCTACAGTCCATGGAATACCCCTGTGTTTGCTATAAAAAAGACCTCAGGGAGATGGAGATTATTGCAAGATCTAAGGGCAATTAACAAGACAATGTGAGTCTGGGGCTCCCCACAAACAGGGCTACCCCACATTTCAGCCATCCCTGCCAATGTTTCCCTGTTAGCAACAGACATAAAAGATTGTTTTTCCCCCATCCCTCTCTACCCCAGAGACTGCGAACGCTTTGCATTTTTAGTATCTCTCTTCCCCCCCCCCCGCCCCCTTAACAACTCTGGCCCTGCCTCACGATATGAATGGACTCTTCTCCCACAGGGAATGGCTAACAATCCAACCATTTGTCAGGAGGCTGTAGCCACCACATTAAAACTCTATTTAGACAAAGGACTCCATGTCTGCCATTACATGAATGACATACTAATATGGGGGGACTCTTCCACCTCTCCCTCCCAACCAGCTAATGCCTTCCCTTTCTGCCCTAGGATTCAAAATAGCCCCTCACAAAATCCAACTTATTCTGCCCATTACATTTTTAGGATTTTAGAGATCTCTCTTACCCCAATACACCCCCTCAAACTCACTCTTTCCTTCCCTCAAAAATTAACCCTCGCCTCCCTCCAGAGTTTTCTGGGCAACCTCAATTAGCTTCGGCCCTGGCTCCCCCTTCCCACAAGTACACTTCAAGCCCTCTTCAACCACCTGGAAGGAGACAAAAGTCCCTCCTCTCCTAGAACACTACCCCCAGAGGCAGTCCAGGTCCTAAATTCTGTCAATGCAGCCCTAAAAGATGCTCTTGGTAGGTATGACCCAACTCCTTATCTTAACTCCTCCCCTACACTTTTGGGAGCCCTTTACCAACCTCAGGGGGTGCTAGAATGGCTCCACACTCCGATGGTAGTGCACCCTGAATTTTAAATGTGGTGGATGCACTCACTAACATGATTAAAAATGGCAGAGATAAAGCCCTACAAATCCTAGGGAAAGAACCTGACATTCTTGTCACCTCCTTCTCCCTCTCTGACATTCAGTGGCTAATCAAAAATCACTCCCACTTTGCCATCAGCTTGATAGGATTCCCAGGACAAATTGCCAACCATTATCCTGATGAAAAATGGGCCTCTGCCCTCCTCCTTTTGCGATGGCTAACCCCCAAACTATTCTCAAAAAGGCACATAGCAGGAGCCCCTTCAATATTTACTGATGGGGGAAAGAGGGGAGCTGCAGCAATAATTTACTACTTCCCTGAGGATGAACCCCCCCCCATCCTCCGATTCAAAGAGCTTCCCCATCACTCCTCCCAATATAAAGAACTATATACCATCTACCTAGCTCTATAAGAAGTCAAGGGCCCCCTTTGCTGTCAATTTGCTCCCCTGGTTGTCAAGATCCTTCATCAAACTAGACGCCAACCCACTTTCCCCTCTACTCATACAGGTCTCCACCCTCCTACAGGAAAGAGATTCTCCCATCTACATCCAGTATGCCTGGTCCCCAGGTCCTATATCTGAGGGAAATGCACTCTCTGATCAAACTGCCTCAACAGACAACAGAGATATTCATGGTCTCCACAGGAGAAGCAGATCAACTTCACACACACACACACACACACACACACACACACACACACACACACACACACAAACCTAAAGGGGCTTCATGCCTGCTTCCCTCACATCCCTCTTGCTCAACTCCAAAGGATAATAAAGACATGCTCCTCTTGTGCATCCCTCATTACCACCCAAGTTTTGCAAATGATGGGCACCAATCTCCGAGGCCTTAAGTTCAATACCTTATGGCTGATTGATGTCACCCATATTCCCCAATTCAGCAGACAGAAATATGTTTTTGTCACCATAGATACATATTCACATTTCATATGGGCTATAGCCCAAACAGGCGAAAACTCAAAAAGGTTGATTTACCATATGCTCTCTACCTTTGCCATCATGGGCATTCCTCAACAGATAAAAACTGACAATGGCTCTGCCTTTACTAGAGCTCAATTCAAAACCTTTTGCACACACTGGGAAATTGCCCATCATATGAGAATTCCCCACAACCCCCAGGGCCAAGGAATAGTAGAAAGAACACATCAAACCCTAAAGACCCAGCTCCTAAAACAAAAGGCAACCACCTATCCCCCTAACATACAATAAATGATGGCTCTGACTACCCTAAACATATTTAACATCTACAAAAACTCCAAACATCCTATCTCCCTCTATTGGCACACACCAAAATTAACACCCCCTATCCTAGTACAGTGGTGAGAACCTTTGGATGGAATTTGGAAGAAACCAGGCCCCCTCCTTACAACTGGGAAGGGTTTCACTTGTGTCTTTCCACAGGATCAGCCTAAGCCTATCTGGGTTCCTGCTAGAAATGTCCGACACCACTCCACAGACCAAGAAGATGGCCCACCTGATGACAGATCAGGGACAGGAGAATCAGAGGAGGAGACAGAGGAATCACCATGCCCAGAGGAACAAGATCTCCTGAAAGGACATCCTTGACCTGGTGACTGCTTCCCAGGCCATGTACCCTCCACAAGCCCCTCTCTCCTCTATTCTTTTGACTGTTTTTGTTATTCTTCATGCTAACTCTGCTACTGCTCAGCCCCTCCTTAGCATTTCTAACACCTACCAATGGAGATTTTACGCTAGGGAAACCTACAATGGACACAACAAGGTTATAGGGACCCAGGACTGCCCACTTGAAGGATGTCGAACCAGGATTGAGATCCCCCTACACCCAGATTCCATCTCCACTATCCGCAGTCCTTTTCTCTGCTTTCCTTACCGAAACACAAGTGAATGTCTCCAGGAGGTCTCTACATATGGGGGCTGCAGATACTGGAGCTGCAGAATGGAATCCACCAGTGAGGTTGGCACCATGCTCACCAACCTTAATATTCATTTTCAGCTTTCCATCAGCGACCTGTGGAATGAATGCTGGCGGACTGGAGTCATGAGTAAACTTTACCCCAATGGCTATGCCAGATACCCAGTTGCTGACCTGCACATCTCCCATGAGCTTTTTCTTGCTCCAAAATCAGCCATTACCCATGCTGATATTATCCAACAGGAAAATCAGTCTTGGAAGGACCTACGAGCTACCCTCTCCTGGCTATAATACATCCAATATGCAGCTGACCTCCTTCCCTTAACAACCCACCCCAACTCCTTCCAATGTTTTTTCTGTGCTTCTCTCTCCCGACCTTTATTAGCAGCTGTTCCCATTAAAATTTCCCTCCACAACCTCCATGGAACCCTACCCATGAAGAAAACTCAAGACATCCCTCTCTTTGACCTACCCCCCCACTTGCCTTGTAACCCCATCTTACATGTGACCATGACATCACCATCACCAAATCAGTATGTGTTAACCTTCCTGCCCTCCTCTGGTGCAAGGGCATTACAGGTGCCTATATTGACCCCCCCTCTTCAAGGCTTCTGCACCCCCCATGAGAACTCACCCTGCAGATGGGAGAAAGCAGAAAGGAGAGATCTTCATCCCTCTGCTCTGACTCTGTTTGTATTGTGGTTAGAAAGTGGGATCAAAAAAGAAAGACATTCTTTAGCATTTTTGGGTTCTAAGAGCAGCACTTGGTAGGGCTTTTTGTTAATAATGTTCATTTTGAGACAGTCTCTCTGTGAAGCCCTGGCTGTTTTATAGCCCACTTTTTAGACCAACCTGGCCTTGAACTCAGAAACCTGCCAGCCGCTGCCTCCAGGATGCTGGGACTAAAGGTGTGTACCACCTGTCCCTGCCTTGGCAGAATTTTTTAAGTAAATTCCCTAATCAAAACATTTCCATCAGGCCATCTTGGGTGATTTGCTTATTTATAGATTATTTCTTCCTTCACATTTTAATATACCTAAGCTGCAGTAGCCTAAACCTAAGATCATTTATCGAATCATTTTTAACATCTGCTTTACTCAGTACTCCATTATTCTCTTGAATTCTATATTTGTCTAAGATTAGCATTTGTTTGCATTAACTCAAAATTTGGCCCTCAAAGCTGTTGCTCCAGGTTAGAAGTGCTTTGAGACAAAATCAGTACGAAACCATAAAATCTATTTTGCAAAAAGACAAGAATACGGATAAAAGTCCTACATCCTGCATATGGATAGTAGAAATTAGGTTACACCGTGACAAAGTTTATTGGTGTATAAAGTATTGTTTCTAAGACTCCTCTTGTTTCTATGATTTAATAATAGCTTTACAAACTAGAAATTATAGTTTCTTATAGTCAGGGATGCTACTTTTTTTTTTTTAATTTAATTTTATTTTGTTTTTTTAATTTACATTCCAAATCACTTCCCCTTTCCCGTTTCCTCCCTCCCCGAAAGTCCCATAAGCCCCCTTCCCTCCCTCTTTTCTCTGTTCAACCCCCTCTCATTACTCTGTCCTGGCGTTCCCCTACATCCAGTCTTTCCAGGACCAGGGGTCTCTCCTTCCATCTTTTTAGAAATCTATTGATATGCTGATTGTGTCTAGGGTATTCTGAGATTCTGGGTCAATATCCCCTTATCAGTGACTTCATACCATGTGTGATCTTTTGTGATTGGGTTACCTCACTAAGGATGATATTTTCAAGTTCTGACCATTTGCCTAGGAATTTCGTGAATTCATTGTTTTTAATTGCAGAGTAGTATTCCATTGTGTAAATATACCACATCTTCTGAATCCATTCCTCCGTTGAGGGACATCTGGGTTCTTTCCAGCTTCTGGCTATTATAAATAAGGCTGCTATGAATATAGTGGAGCATGTGTCCTTATTGCATGCAGGTAAAGTCTCTGGGTATATGCCCAGGAGTGGTATAGCCGGATCCTCCGGAAGTGTCAGGGATGCTACTTTTAAATAAAGCTTTGTACACATTTACACAAGATATACAATATGAACAAAATACTGCCCACTCAGTTAAAATACACATTCCTCTCCACACATCTTTAGATTCCAAAGGATTAAAACAGATTGTAATTAGGGAAGCATGTAAAGTGATGATATTCTTATGTATTTCTAATCTTTTTTCTGTTTTCTTTCTGTTTGTTTCTTTGGCTGTTTTTTTCTTTCCTTTTCCCAAAGATCTCAATAGCAGTGGATTTATTTGTATCTATGAACTTCATGAGCTTTTCAAAGAAGCTAATATGCCATTGCCTGGGTATAAAGTGAGAGAAAGTATTCAAAAACTCATGCTGGATGGTGATAGAAATAAAGATGTGAAGATAAACTGTAATGAATTTGTTTATATAAGCATGTCAAAAATCTGATAATTAAAAGTAATTTTTTGTTCCACTGTTTAAGAGGAAACTTAAGGGTTTTTTTGGAAAGTCAGTTGTGTTGAATGGTGTTTGCTGGGACGCATGAAGGAGCATTTCACTGAAGTAGACACAGGCAAAAGGCTAAGGCAGATTCATGAAGGAGAGTTTTGCAGAGGCAACACATGGTGAGGCAAGTCCCATGGAGGACATTTGATGTTTGGAGGGAGTATAAGTAGGACCCAAGGGACTGTGAGAAGGGCTAGCTGGCTTGCAAAGCTAAACACTTCTTGGTCTCCAGTTTTCTCTGGTCTTCACTTCCTTAAGAGAGGCACAGCTGAGAATTTCTTCTGACATTCATGACAGTCCAGTGCCTCCTGTTGACTAGTGTCTTCAGCTCAGGACTGGTTGTTCCTGCTAGGTTGCACCACTGCTGTTACCCGACATTACTGAACTGTACTTCTGGTGTACTCATGAAGAATTTATGAGTGGATCAAGATATTGCTGTGGACCTATGAAAGGAACTGTTAATAACTGACAAAGCAGATGGGAGTTGCTCCAAAGAACGCTTTCTAAACAGGTCCACTTCCTCTTTACCTTTTCTTTTCCAATACCTCTGCTGAGTAGTGGGCTAGAAGGGAAGATGAAGTTGTGAAAAAATAGGCTTTGAAAATTTAAAATTACACACTGTCTAGTAGGAATCTTAAAATGGAAATACTATTGTACTGAAAGATTAAGTATATCATGGTAATATGCTGAAATCTAGTAACATTTTTATCACATTGACCACTAAATTTAATTCCTTTAGCCATCCAAATATTTAACAAAATCTCATAAGAAAAACAGGTACATTAACATAAGCAAAGCTATAGCATAATGTTCAGAGTGGACAGAAACCATCTTCTTTGAGCATCATTAGAGGACATATGTCAAGTTGCTATATAACAGTTTAAAGCATTCTTCTCATCCACATAATAAAGGAGCATACCGCACAAGTTTACTGATATCATAAGACACAGTCTTAGAAGCTTTTTGAGCTAAAAGTTTCTGATAAAAAGATGGTTTCTAAGTCCTGTACTACTGATATCTAACTATCCTGTTTTCCCCAGGGAGATCATATTGGTAATTAAAAGGCAGAAGGATATTTTATGAGTCTGTTGGAAGAGGCATTTACCATTTTGTTTTCTTTTCTAGTGTTATAAAATATTCCTCAAGGTTTGTGGCTAATTTCATGACGCTTCCAACCTGTAACCATTTAGCTCAGTTCCTGTAGCATGTGTGACAGGCATGTGGTTCTTTATTGAGATATAACAATTTTAGGTACCAGGATTACAGTTGAGATTATAGTGAAATATAGATTTTACACTCTAGATTGTTAGCAAATTATTTCAAAATATTTTGTTAAAATAGCTGTTGCTTCTTGTTTCAAATAAGAACCTCTTCAAGAAGCTGAAGAGATAGATAAACAGTTGAGAGTACCGGTGGATCGTGGGGACCACTTAGATTCAATCCAGTGGACCCACAAGGTGGCCTAAAGATCTTAGTGACTCCAGCTGTAATAGAATGGGAACAGCCTACTTACATGCTCAGGGATTGCACATTAGTGGAGCAAAGTATATAAACCAGTATAGTCAAAGTAAAAACCTTTTATTCCGCCACATACAAGACATAGGCAGGCAGATTTCTGTGACTTGAAGGACAGCCAGGTCTAGAGAGATTGATCTAGAGGATCAAATGGATGAAAGGCAGAGCACTAGATTCCCACACGGCAGCAGGAGGCTACTCAGTAGACCCAGGGCAATGGATGGGCTGTTGTGTGTGCCTGTGAGGCTAACAGTTTCCCTGGCCTGAGCCCCGAGTCCCATGGGAGATGAAGAGAAGGGACCCTGAAAGAAAACCTTGGTCTTCTTATCTGGGCACACAGCTTGGCATCTCAGGTTCCCCTCAGTATTAGTTCTGGTGGATGCTGTCCCAAAAAGTCATCCAGTCACCCGTCCACTTTAGAGGCCCAGATGGGCAGGCTGCTCACTTCCATAATCTAGCCTGCAGGCTGCCTAGCACCCTGAGCTGAGGACAGGGACAAATGGAAGGAAGGAAGGAATTTTCTGCCACAACCTCCCAACCTGCCCCCTTGATTACCAGGCCATGGCCTCAGGACCCCAATTCTAAGCATCTACTAAGTAAGCATCACCATCGCCAGGTGACCTGGGGACCAGGCAACCATTATGAGCTAAATCCAGGTCCCTCACAATCTCTCTACTTTCCTTAACCTTTCACCCTACCCTCACCCCAGCCCAGCACTTCACTAACCACTAGCCAGTACTAGGAGGGGGTGGGGGGATGGGTGAAGGAGAGGGACACTTTGCTCTCCTTCCTTTCTCCAAATTCCCCAAGTCCCTCTCACACATGGATCCTTCTTTCTGCGTCCTCCTACACACCCACCTACCTACTTGTGCTGGGACTAGGCACACATGTAGCTCAGAGCTCTCTGAAAACGCTCAAGTGGACCCATGATGATGGGCACCTAGACATAAAGCAAAATGAGCAATTCTCAAGAAGTTTACAACAATGAATGTTTCCAGGCATATCCATTAAGAATAATTACCTGGCTAAACATTCATCATCTATCACCCATTCCACAGGTTCATGGAGAGTTAAACACAGTAATTAAGTCATTAGTCAGTTTGTGTAAATATAATCCAAGTCAATATTTTATCTACTGTCCTAGTACCTATAATGAATCTTTAGTTCCTTTCTTATGATCTTTGGTTAATGATTTTACAACCTCTAAGCAGTAGAATGTCTGGTTACTATTTCAGAAGTAACACTAAAGACTGGCAGAGTTCTGATTACAGTTCTATCAGAAAGGTCTTAATAGTGTTATTAAAAGACCTTAATAATTACTATCAACTTAAGAATTCTTATAGGATCATCATTAAGGATAAAGAAAACATCTACTTATCTTTAGATTATCACTACAAGATAGTCCCTCTTGTAGTTCTGCAAACATCTGCTCAAAAGGGTGGGCTAATACCTAGTGACTGTTATACATGTTTAATAGAAACAGGAAAAACACATTAATAGCAGGAATCTTTCCTAAAATTATTTTTACCCTGAACCTTGCCTACTGAATCTCAGTGATAAATTAGTTTAATGTGAAGTCATCTCAGGAAGATCACCAGCTTATCTGATGATACTAGAACATATTAGCCTGTCCTCTGATGACTCCTGACATCTAAACTTCTCATGACCACCATGCCTCAAGATCTGGATCAAAAGTGTGTCATCCTGCCAAGAGCCAGCCCCAGCAGAGGTGTTTCTTCTTCTTGGTTCTTCTTGAGGCAGCCGAGGGGGGAAGAGCATCGGCGGGGGTAAAACTCTGTCTTACGAAATTCTGGGGGTAAGACTTTGTCTTATGGAAAATTTAGGGTTGCTGTATAATAAAAAGTTTACTTATCTAGGTCTAAGTTACTATGCTACTGTAGCTGACCTGTCTTCTATGATCCTCTGAGGCCAGAAACTGCATTTAGCACCTCTTCCTCAAACTCCTAAAGATTAGGTAAATTGCCTTTGTACTGTTTCCACAGGAACTGCTGGGCTCTAACTTTCAGCCTGCTAGTCAGATGTCGCAGGGAGAAAAATGGGACACTTAGAGAAGTGGTTAATGAGTTTATTACTAAGTTGTAAAGATTCCTATGAAAGCTGTCTAAGAGGGAAAAGTGGAAAGATCTTAAGTGGAGAAAGGGAAAATTCTTCTAAGTGGGGAAAGGTAAAATGTGAGTGAGAGAGAGGTGGGGGGAGAGGGGAGAGGGGAGAGGGGAGAGAGAGAGAGAGAGAGAGAGAGAGAGAGAGGATGAAGGGATGAGATGAGATGAGATTGAGAATGAGATTGAGAATGAGATGATTCTCTCTTTTGTCTTCAGTACTTATACATCTTTCAGAATACATGATCACATGTTGCAAAGTTCATCACAAGTTCATACAAAAACAGAAACCAAACCATAAATTGAAATAGAAATTTACAAGAGAGAATGTTTACATGCATACCCATTAGGAGTAGTTATCTAGCTAAACATCTATCATTTGTCTTCTCTACAGGTTCATAGAAAGTTTAACACCATAACTAAATTATAAGTGAAGTTTTGTATAGATAAACCCAGTCAATATTTTATCTTCTATCCTAGCATCTATAATAAATCATTAGTTCCCTTTTTATGACCTTTGGTTAATTGTTTTACAGCCTCTTGGAATGTGCTCTGAGTAGGAGAAAGTCTGGTTGCCATCTAAGAGCCATTAACTGGTGACACTTGGGAGACTGGCAGAGTTCTCATTGCAGTTTTGACTATCAGAAAAGGACCTAATAGAAGTTCCACTATAAAAGAGCTTAATAATCACGGATATAATTTTAGTAATTCTTATAGGATCATCATTAAAACTTAAGTCATCTATTTATCTATATAGCACCACTATAAGACAGTACATCTTCGTGGATCTGCAGATATCTGCCCCAAAGGGGTGTGCTATTACTTATTATTATATATGTATAATAATAACAGGAAAAGCATAATTAATAGCAGGAATCTTTCCTAAAATTAGTCCCCCACAGCCTTGCTGAATGAGGGCTCACCTGTTGCAGATTATATAATAATCCAAAGCAGGCCATTTCAGGGTGATCACCTGCAAGTATATTAGCTTGTCCCATTATGGCTCCCGACAGTCATCCCATGTCAAGTTCTGGGTCAAAAGCCTGTGTGTAGAGTCTCAGATCTAGACCATAGGTGTTCCCTTTATTTCTGGATTTTAGTACATTTCAGATGTAGTCAAGTAGACAACAAGAATAGCCATCCCAATCGTACACCTCTGTAAAAAAAAAAAATGGAAAGAAAAACTCCAAATAAATATCTCACTACATGCCAAAATATTTTTGACAAAATACAGCACCCCTTTTTATAAGTCTTGGAGAGAGAGTCATATCTAAACACAATAAAGGTGATATACAATAAATCAATACCAAAAAATCTTAAAGCATTTCCACTAAAATCGGGAGGAAGCCAAGGCTGCACACTCTCACAATATCTCTTCTATATACTACTTGTAGTTGTAGCAACAGCAATAAGACAGATAAAGGAGATGAAGAGGATACAAATAGGAAAGGGAGAAGTCAAAGTATCACTATTTTCAGAGGATATGACAGTATACATGTGTGAACCCATAAATTCTACCAGAAAATGACAGTTCATATATATTTTAGCAAAGTAGCTGAATACAAATTTGACTTGAAGAAATCAGTAGCCCTCCTCTACATAAGCATGTTCTACCAATAGAATGTTCTCACTGCACATGCTGCACAACTGAAAAGGAAGGTTTTTTTTATGTAAAGATGTTAAACAGTTTGTTTCATCAGCAATGAACCATTTCTGTAAAATATAAAATGGAATGCTAAAATGATATGTAATTTTAAGAAAGCCAAGTTCAAAAGTATCCAGATTAGAATAAAAATCAATATTTAAATTGGAATAGTGGAAATTATTGATTATTGTCTGAGGAATATAACAAAAGATATCAATAGAAACTCAATTGAGACATTTTACAAGTTTGTGCAGATGCCAAACAATTTTTATAAAAGTAATTCAGGAAATGGAAAAATGGAATAAAAAGTGAGTAGTATTTGAATAACATTCCAAGTCTTTCAGAGAAAACAAATCAGGAAAAATGAATTTTCCTGATGTTACAATATGCTACAATCATAACAAAAATCATTTAATACTGTTATTATGGCACAAAGAGATATGCATAGAATGGTAACATCAACGCTGATATGCACAGTTCAATAAAGTATAATTTCCCAAGTATTAATTCTTACATAGAAAGTCAATCACATGAACATTAGGAAAATTTTGAAATTATTTAAAATAGATTCAAACAGAATCAAGTTTACAAGAACAGTATGTGGAAAACAAACTTGCAACATTGTTGCTTCCACACTTTCTCGATATAAATTTTTTTTATGTTTGTTGAGGTTTATATGTGTGCACAGAATATGTATGTACTCTTTATGTCTGTTACCAACTGCACTCAGAAAAAGGCGTCAGATGTCCAAAACTGACTTTAAGGTTGGTAATCAGCTACCACGTGTGTTGGGAACAGAACAAATTTCCTATTAAAAAAAATAAAATAAAAGCACCTCTATGAACTGGTACAGCCTCACAACAGCCTCCAAGAGGATGTTCCCATTTTCTTCCCAGTCTCCTGAAGTGCTGATCATTCCTTTCTCAAACCCTAAAAAATATTTGCTATTGTCTCCTTTGATAGCACCTTGCAAACATCTTACTTATGCTTCTCAGTTAAAAAAAAATTCTTATCAGTGAGCCTTCCACATGAGAAATATATTCTACAGAAAGTACCTCAACTTCTAAAAGTGCTTTGCTCAACTGAAAAAGAGAAACAAACATAAGACAATTCTGCATAAAATTTCTCAACTCACATGCAGTTTCAGATTAGAAAAAAATCTTGATGGAACTGTTTAAATTAGAATAATTTGACACCTACTTAATTATTATTATTATTATTATTATTATTATTATTATTATTATTATTGGGTTTTTTGAGACAGGGTTTCTCTGTGTAGCCCTGGCTGTCCTGGAACTCACTCTGTCGACCAGGCTAGTCTTGAACTAGAAATCCACCTGCCTCTGCCTCCCAAGTGCTAGGAATAAAGGCGTGCGCCACCACTGCCCCGCTGATACCTATCACTTCTAATCAGAAGTCATTCAAATCAAGGTGCAAATGGGACTAAATAATTTGGATGAGTGTATGGCACTGAGTTCCTGAAATTTCCATGGAACAAAATATGAAGGATGAGTTACACCCCTAGTAAGGAACAACATGAAGGATACGCAAAGGCTCATGCAATGTTCCCTTCTTTTCTAAGGATCTCAGTTTTCTCTGTGAGATCTAACATTCATTTACACAGTGCTCATCAATTTGCAGGGTGGTTTTCTCTGAAAACACAAGGGCTAAGAAATAAAGGACAAATTCCACATGCCTACAGTTCTGAAGCTTCCAGTATCAGTTCAAAGCCAGCTGAAAAGGTTCTAGGTAATGACCCTCCTCTTGAGTTGACTGTTAAGAAAAAAAAAAAGAAATCTGGAAAGTCACCTAGAAAAGTGAGTGTCTGAGTCAGATGTGTTCTTGCACTAACTTAAGCCCAGTACTAAAAGGCAGACTCAGACAGATGCTTCTTAAGACCTCACATTGTATACTAGGTGACTTCTGAGTGATAGAGGGAAAAGATCCTTTTTCAAGACAACAAATCAAAAGCAATCAACACCAGGGCACCTTAGCCATGTGTGCATGGGAACAATGCACTATTTTGGATGGAGAAAAAATAAACACAGAATTTTTTTCATAGTTACCTTGTCAGGATTGTGTAAATTTTGATTCCTATTGTTATCTTAATGTATATTACATTTTCAAACTAGCAAAACATTGTGGCCTAATATCACTTCACAGTGTGCAGACATAAAGTGTTTTTACAGACTCTAAAGTATAACATTAATAAATTAGTATATGAGGACATATTTATTAATGCTATATTTACACCTGACAGTTCATATATTTCAGATGGAAAATAAATATGGAGTGTTTCCTAGATTAATCTATGTTTATACAACCATAACTTTAAAGACAACTAAATTTTTTAAAATAGACTTAAATATAACTTCACATTACATCAAAATTCTAGTAATCTTTAAGGGACTAAGATCTAAAAAGCTCACTGGGAATGAAAAATCTCTAACAGCAAAGACCACTCTCTTTACTAGGACAATGATAAAATAGGGGAGTTAGAAACTGTAGATGGTTGTGAAATATATGCCAGCTTTGTATCTGCCACCAAGCAAATATGACCATGTTTTCAAACAAAAGATAAGAACTTCCACTTACAAATCATTATCCAAATATTCTGGAGACAATAAGGTAAGTGAAAAAATCAGAATGAGTCACACTTACATATTCATACCAACAGAGTTAAGATATGGACATTAGGATTCGAGGGTCAATGTTCTCATGAGAATGAGACAAAGTACTCTTAGTGATAGTCTAGTCCTTGTCTGTCTACTAACCCAAACTCCTGAGCCCTGGGATGTTCCATGGCATCTTCAGTGCAGTTCCACCCACTACTGGGGAAGACTGATACTTTTTTCAAGGCCTAAATGTGCAGGAAACGCAGATCAAGGGAACATTTTTACTGCTGTGAGATAAAAGACAGTGTCTTCCACTCCTCATTCCACATGGTGCTGCTTCCAGAATCCTCAGGACAAGGATGGTTTTCTGATCCCTTCTTTCTTCAGGATCCTAGTCCCTTTTCTGAGTTCTCCCATCAGAATACCAGTTTCAATCAAGTAATGACTTTTACCACATACTCCAAAAGTTTCCCATCCTCAGACTGTCCGACAAGTTGTCCTGCAGCTGAAGAGATGTTACCTTTCCTTGCATGGTATGTCTTAGTCCTGCTGGATTCTTAAAAATGAAGCCATTGGAAGTTCCTCTAGGAAAGCTTTGAGGCTCCTGTAGTGTGGCAGATAGTGTAGTCCTTACAATGCTCTTCCACAAATACTGTATGTTCCAAATCTAAAGAGCCTCTGATTCCTTGGTCTTCAAATGTGATATGGTGATTTTCACTAAGCAAATGGCTTTCATCTTTCAGTCTCTTCATGTGTTCTTTTCCACATAACTCCACTTGCCTGGTGGGTGAGCTTTCAATATCCCTGACACTCCATTTGGCAGAAATTAGACATAATCATTTTAAAGCAGGGCCCTGGTGTACTAAAGATTCTGCTAAACATGTCATGTTTACACAAACACAAATACTGAAAACAACTTAATGTTATCACTCAGGATTTTCTCATAAGTTCAACAATTCCATTTACTTTTTTAAGCAAAGAGAAAATTATGTTATGGATGGATGTGTTCAATATAATATGTTACATTTTCTAAGATCCTAATTTTCTGAGCTATCTGGAATTTTTTATGAATATTCCAATATAACACTTTTGCTTGAAGTAAAGACTTTTGTCTTTCTTCAGTACTTCCAAATGGATTTCCAGGATGTTTGTTATTTCTAAACTATGTGTGAGTATGTTCCTCATCTACTATTAATAAGCTTTCTCATAGGTGCATGATATTTGTATGAATGAATTCACACATGAAATTAAGACAAGGACAATACATTGATAGTAAGTGGTTGAGTAATTTTTCAGGATGCATATTGTGTGATGTATAAAATATTAGCCTTCTGGAAATGACTTAAGAAAAATAAGGAAATCTAATATATTCCTTGTATTGGAGTCTTAAGGCACAACAAGACATGGCACCATTATGATGTGTAGTATGAGCCAATAGGTAGCATTGTTCTGAGTTTTATTGGAATTGGCCTCAATCAAATGCTATTACAGAGTTTAGAGACATTCAGTTACACATCACAATATGGATGTTTATCCCTGAAAATGACGAAGCCATATTTTTATTTATTGCTTGGTAGACTTTTCTCTCATATTCCCAAGAATTTAGGAAAGAGAGGAGACTTATTGTTGAGGCTCTAAAAGTCTCTCCATTTTGTCTGTTTCAAGGCTTATTAAATTAACCTAGTAGTACTATGGCAGTAAGCTTGGTCACTGGAACAAAATCTTACCTGTTTTAGTTAACACAAATCATCATCTCTAATACAGCGTTTCCAACTTTCCTAAACTTTTAATCGTGTTTCCTAGTTTATAAAATTGACATACAATACAAATTATTTTCATGTGGGGAGACTCACCAAGAGTCAAAGGATTGATTTCTCAATCCTAAGACTTTGGAAATAGGGCTGGAGAGATGGTTCAGCGGTTGGGAGCGCTGACTGCTCTTCCAGGGGTCCTGAATTCAGGTCCCAGCAACTGCATGGTGGCTCATGGCCATCTGTGATGAGATCTGGTGCCCTCTTCTGGTCTGTCTAAGGACAGCTACAGTGTACTTGCATATAATAATAAATAAATCTTAAAAAAAAGATTTTGGAAATACATGTTTTCATTTGCTCTCATTTTGCCCTTGAAAGGAGTTGTTATCCACACGTTGAAAATCACTAGTATTAAGTTCATATTAGAAGTTTGCAGAAAATTTTAATGGCTCTCTTATATGTTTCATGAGAAACATTTCCTGGAGAGACACAACATATATTCATCTAAGCATCCCAAGTGTAAACTGAAAAAAAAAATCAAAACAAAGAAACAAAAAAAAAAAAAAAAACAAACCCAAGTCAAAGTGGATTAATCAATGAGCTTAATTGGATATACTTACAGGACAAAGAGGATGAATTTGTTGACTAGAGCACAAACGACTCATAGTAAGTTGTTATCCTGAAACTTAAAACCAGTGTTTGATAGAGATTATGAACACTGGATACACCAAGCATATCTGTAGGCATTTTGTTGTTGTTGTTGTTGTTGAGAGAAGGTTTCTCTGTGTAGACCAGGCTAGCCTGGAACTCAGAAATCTGCCTGCATCTGCCCCTAAAGTGAGGGGACTAAGGGCATGCACCACCAAAATCCCATTTTCACTAGGTGTCTCAGTGTATCAAATGCTCTTTTATGCATAATTTTTCTGAAGACTTCCCAGGAAAACAGCAACAAAAAAGGTAACAGATTGACAGCTCCTCTGAACACCCAATAGTCTGAAGGCCTCCTAGGAAATATGCTGCCATGCGGGCAACAAATCAGCAGCTTATCCGCCCCTCTAAACACCCCACAGTCTGAAGAACTGATGTAAGATCTACTACAGCCAGGGCAACAGGCCTACCAGGAGACTGGCAAGAATCCAGGGACACAAGAAGCAGGTAATAGACAGAGACACTAAGACCACCTAGCACCAGGGGATAACCAGATGGTAAGAGGCAAGTAGAAGAGCATAAGCAATAGAAGTCAATATACTTTGGCAACATCAGAAACTAGTTCTCCCACCACAGCAAGCCCTGGTAGAACAACACACCTGAAAATCAGGAAGCTGACCTAAAATCCTATCTCATGAAGACAATAGAGTCCTTTAAAGAAGATATAATAACTAACTGAAAAAACTACCAGAAAATGTGGGGAAATAGGTAGAAGTTTTTAAAGAGGAAACAAATAAGTCCCTTAAAGAAATACAGGAAAGCACAATCAAATATGGGAAGGAATTGAACAAAGCAATCCAAGACATGAAAAGGGATGTAGAAACAATAAAGAAAACACAAAAGAAGGCAATCCTTGAAATGGAAAACCTAGGTAGGAGCTCATGAATTACAGACATAAGCACCATCAACATAATACAAAAGATAGAGAATATCAGGTGTAAAAGATACCTTAGATGTGATTGATGAAACAGTCAAAGGAAATTCAAAACATGAAAATCTCAAAACATCCATGAAAACCAGGACACAATAAAAAGACAAACTCTAAGAATAATAGGAATAGATGAGATTGACGATTCCCAGCTCAAACAGCCATAAAATACTTTCAACAAAATCATAGAAAACTTCCCCAACCTAAAGAAAGAGAAGACCATAAATGTACAAAAAGCCTATAGAACACCAAATAGATTGGACCAGAAAAGAAAATCCTCTTATCACAAAATATTCAAAATACTAAATGCACAGAACAAAGAAAAATATTAAAAGCTGTAAGAGAAAAAGGACAAGTCTCATATAAAAGCAGACCTAACAGAATTACACCAGAGTACTCAAATGACACATGAAAAGCCAAGAGAGATTGCACAGAGATCATGCAGACCCTAAGAGAATTCAGATGACAGCCCAGGCTACTACATAAAGCAAAATTCTCAATCAACACAGATGGAAAAACCAAAATATTCCAACACTAAATGAAATTCAATCAATATCTATAAACCAATGCAGACAGAGTATTCTAGAAGGAAAACTCCAACAAAAGGAGGGAACCTATACCACAGGAAAAAAAAAGATATTAATCATCTCACAAGAAAGCCAAAAGAAGAGAGCCACAAGCACATAAAGCCACCTACAAAAGCAAACATAACAGGAACCAACAATCATCTGTCTTGACTATCTCTCAGTATCAACAGACTCAATTTGCCTATAAAAAGACATATGCTAACAGTCTGGGTATACAAAGAGGATCCAGAATTTTGCTACATACAAAAAACACACCTCAATAACAAAGACAGACACTATCTCAGAGTAAAATGGGGAAACAGTCTTCCAAGCAAATACTCCCAAGAAACAAGCAGAGTTGCCATCCTAATAGTTTAAATAATAATTTATTTATTATATGTAAGTACACTGTAGATGTCTTCACACACCCTAGAAGAGGGCATCATATCTCATTATGGATGGTCATGAGCCACCATGTGGTTGCTGGGTTTTGAACTCAAGACTTTTGGAGGAGCAGTCAGTGTTCTTATCCACTGAGTCATTGCTTTGGACTAAGGCTGCTTGTTAATAACAACACAAAAAACAGAAAATTCACATAACCCTGGATACTGAAATACTATCTACTCAATGATAAATTGGTCAGGGAAGAAATAACAAAGGAAATTAAAGATTTCCTGGAATTTAATGAAAATGAAGACACATCATACCCTAACTTATGGAACACTGAGTGCTGTGGTAAAGCAATTGGAGAGATCCTACACTAGCAACTCAACAGCACATCTGACAGCTCTAGAACAAAAAGAAACAAACATACCCAAGACAGCAAATAGTCAAACTAAGAGCTGAAATCAACCAAATAGAAACAAAAAGAACTATGCAAAGAATCAAGAAAACAAATTATGTTTTTTTTTCAAAAATCAATAAGATAGATAAACTCCTAGCCAAACAAACTAAAGGGCCCAGAGACAATATCCAAACTTAGAAAATCAGAAATGAAGAGAGACACATAAGAACACCATGGAAGAAATTCAAAAAATCATCAGATCCTACTACAAAAGCCAATATTCAACAAAACTGGAAAATCTAGATGAAATGGATGGTTTTCTAGACAGATACCACATGATGATATCATAGAATACATGAACAATCCCAAAAATTCTACCAGAGTTCTTCTATAGCTGGCAAACAAGTTTTACAAGGTACCTGGATATAAAATTAATTCAAATAAATTAGTAGTCTTCCTTTATAAGAATGATAAATTGGATGAGAAAGAAATTAGAGAAACAACACCCTTCAAAGTAGTCACAAATAATATAAAAACAGACTGAGTACAACATTAACTCAAACAAATCAGAAGCCTTCTTCTACTCAAAGGATAAATGGGCTGAGAACGAAATTAGGGAAACAACACCCTTTACAATACTCAAAAATAATATAAAATATTTAGTGTGACTCTAAGCAAGCAAGTGAAAGATCTGTTTGACAAGAACTTCAAGTGCCTGGAGAAAGAATTTGAAGAAGACCTCAGAAGATGGAAAGATCTCCCATGCTCATGGATCAGCAGGATTAACAGGAAAAATTGCCATCATACCAAAAGAAATCTACAGCATCAATGCAATACCCATCAGAATTCCAACTCAATTCTTCACAGAGATAGAGCAATTCCTAAATTGTTCTGGAATAACTAAAAACCCAGGACAGCAAAAACTAATCTCAATAATAGGAGAATTTTGGTGGGAATCATCATCCCTGACCTCAAGCTCTAGTACAAAGCAATAGTAATTAAAAACCACATGGAGTTGTTACAAAGACAGGCAGGCAGGACAATGGAGTATAATTGAAGACCCAGAAATAAACTCACACACCAAAAGACAAAGGGAAATAACTATTTCTATATTGAGAATCTGTCATAGAGCACCACACTGGGCAGTATCTTTTCGGAGAAAAATAGATTTAAGGTGTAAATGCACCCACGATCATTATGTCACATAAAATTCCAAATATATATATAGTTCACAGAACTCAAAAAGGTCAACAAGCTGAAGGGCCCAAGTAAGGACTCCTCAGTCTCACTTTAGAGGGAGAAGAAAGCAATCACAGGTAAGATGGGAGGGACCTGGGAGTAAAAGTGGACAGGGGAGGGGGCATGGAAGAGGGGAACCTGATTTGCTATTGGGTGAGGGAAAAGGACTGAAACCCTGAGGGCCAGCAGAAAGAATGGAAATATGCAACCTCAGGAGGTAGAAGGGACCCTCCAGAATTCACCAGAGATGTAGGAGGCGAAGGGAGGGATATTAGATTTAATACATGACAATAGGGAGAGGGAATTTATAGAGCCAACCTCCAGTAGGAAGACAGGGCATAAAGTGAGTGAGGAGTTTGCCATCCCAGTCAAAACTCTGACCCATATTTGTTCCTGTCTGAAAGAACTGCAGGGATCACAATGGAGAGGAAGCTGAGTAAAAGAAGGTACAGCAAAAGGCCCAAAGTGAGTTCCAGCTCAAGAGGCGCTCCCAAGGCCTGACACTATTACTGAGGCTATGGAATGCTCACACAAAGGGACCTATCTTGTCAGCACTCCAGAAAATCCAAGAAGCAGCTGAAAGAGTCAGATGAAGATATTTGCACCTGAGCAATGGACAGAAGTTACTGACCTCAGTGGTTGAATTAGGGAAAGACTAGAAGAAGCTGAGGAGGAGGGCAATCCTGTAGGAGAACTAGCAGTCTCAATTAACCTGGACCCTCAGATAATCAGATCTCTCAGATACTGGAACATCAATCACACAGCATTCAACAGCTGATATAAGGCCCCCAACACATATACAGTGGAGGACAGCTGGGTCTTTGTTCAGTCAGAGAAGATATACCTAACTCTCAAGAAAATAGAGGCCCCAGGGATTTTAGAGCTCTGGTTGAGTAGGGGGATGGTTGGGAGTGTGGGGGAATCCTGGTAGAGACAGGGAGGTGGGGAGGAGGCATGTAATATGGAACAGTCAGAGGGTAGATGGTGGGGGTAAAATCTGGAATGTAAAAACATAAATAACTTAATTAATTAATTAATAAAAGACAAAAAAGTAAAATTAAACAAAAAATACTGCAATCTGTATCTGCTCACAAACATATCAGTGTTATGGCAAAAGAAAGACACATATTCCTGTCATCATCTGTGCCTCTAGGAAGCTAGTATTTTTACTTTTAGGATTCCAGACAGTGGGCTCTTATAATTTTATACTTCTACAAATTGTTCTCTTCCATATATTGTGCAGTGACATCAGTGTCTGCATATTTTTATATCCACAATCACAAGCTTTTGTCTGGATCCAGACCATGTCTGAAATGCACCTTATGTGACACATGAGAATTTCCATCCACATTAAAAAATAAAAGTACCCAACTCCATCTAATGTAAAAATTAGCCATCGATAGCATTTTTAAGAATCATTTACAATAGATTCTCTTTGAGACCTGCAGGTCTTCAGTCCATGGAAATTAGATGTCCTCACAGTAGAAAATTCAGTGAAAATATGATGGTGTTATATAAGTGAAAGGTCTAAACATTAAATTTTCATTATTCCATAAGAAAATGAAGATCATAAAAAATAAGCCCTTTAGATAACATTACCGCACATAGATATTAAACTTTTAAGTGATTTGAATGATAAAGAGATTTCTAAAAGAAATGTGTACAGCACAGTGACCTGTGGAGTGTTTACCAGAGAAGCACTCATTCTTTTTTGTTGTTCTTCTCCCAGTTTCAAATATTGGAACTCTTCTTGAGATTTCACAACACAGTTTGAAAAACACAAAGAGGAAATTAATAAAACACCATTTTGGACAAAGCTAAACCACATAAAAATACATTAAAAGCAAAACAATGTAAGGATTCTTGTCAACATTTCTACAAACCTGAGAGCATGGAATGACATGTTTAGTGTGGAAAAGAATATGAGTATAATCTGAGGTCCCTTTCTAACATCAACTGCAGTAAAACACTATTACTCAGAGTTATTTCTGAGAACTTATCTTCCTGGGTCTAGTCTCAAGGACCCATAGCTACTGGATACCATGATTGATGCCTACAATTGAATGGAATTTCATTAGCCATCACACTAGAATATGATATACGACCCTTTTATGCGATTCCATTTCATTCTACCAGGAAGACACAGTGTATTTACTTTCCATGATTGCCTGTTGTCTTGGAGTACAAAGATTCTATCTGCCAAATATCAGGGCTTTTGCAAAAGAATAAGTTGTCGTCAGATTTAGTTATAGTCATTTTCATCATCATGCAAGAAGGTTTTCGATTGGTCATGAGAAAAAGCCCTATATTTCCAATTTACTACTGCTTTCAATATGGTCGCATTTTCTAACTCCCATGCACACCTTTGTATGCATTAATCTTGATCCCTTGACATTCACACGAACGCATTAACATGAGGAATGTGACTATTAAAGCCAGAAATGTCTTTAAATATAAAATTTAATTCTGCTCAAACTTTATGCCAGTTGTTCTCTCCCTTTTTAATGGTGTGGTAAACTTTTATTACAGTTCCAGGAACTCAAAAGTTGATGCATCTACAAGTTTCAGACCCATATGCAGATTGATAACAGGATGGTCTATCAGTTCCCAAGACCATTTTATAAGGGTTAGTCTTTGACTTCCCTTGTGAAAGTGTCAATGGACCACAGACAAGTCACAATTCAAGGATTTAGAACATGGGTTCTAGGCAATGTGAAAATGAAATCAAGGAGGAGGCATGGTAGAAACTCATTGATAGCTGCCAGGGATAATAAGTATACACAGGCATAAAATGAACCATTTCAGAGTATGTCCTTGGAATGATTCATGCATTATATCAAATCTGCTAAAATACTATCACTGTTGGAATATTTTCCTGACCATGCATATATCTGAATCTTGGCATTGTTCCAGGCTGATCTCAGGTTCCCAATCAGTAATGAATATGAATACAGTGAGAGTCTTGAAGCCTTGCTGTTAAGGACTTAATTTCTGGCCATCACTCTTGTAGGTTCACATGAGAGAGATATCATGATATGGGTCTCTTAGCATATATATCAAAATATATACATATACACATATGCACACAAATACATACATATACATACATATGTTTATGCATGAATAAAAACAAAAGAATTCAATCTGAATGTTAAGACACTATTACTAAGGAATGTTGTCATGCCCATGGTATCAGCAAATATCCAGCACCTTTTATGTATTTCATTGACCTTATATTTCTCTAGTGTCAACTGTTTCTCTTGGTTATGAATGGTATCTTTCAATGCCCCTGCCTCAGAAGTTTAGATTGGGAAAAGGAAGATGATGGAGTACTATGGAATGTCCTATAAAATTAATGAGAATTAACAAGGAAAATATTGATTTCCTAGGAACAATAAACAAGTAAGCTTTCTATGTCATAACTCCAGGCCAGGGAATAAGCAAGTGGGGAAAACAAACCCAGGCCCTCAGTATTCCATTTAACACTGTCTAAGGAATAAACATATGCAGCACCAAATTCACAATTTTCTTCCAAAAAAATCCCAGTATAAACTTGCACAGAAAATAGTGCAGAATACAGAAAGAAGGGGAATGTGGTACAGTCATCAACCAAAGTTGACTTTACATGCGTCCAAAAGCAACTGAGCATAAAACTATGCACAAAGAAAATAACAACAGTACAGGTGCACCAGGGTAAACTGAAAAAAGTTTCTCTCTAATGCAGAAAGTAAACTCAACTTGATTTCACGTCAGATATTCAAAACTGTTTCAACAAGCACAAACCAAACAACTCAAGGCGCAATCTGTGTGCAATCAGTGAGAGAAGGCTCACAACCATGTCGATATATCTATGAAAGGCCTAGGGCAAAGTATCACAGTGAATCACTATGAAAGCTCTGAAGAATATGGAACAGAAGAAACATCACTGAGTCTAATGAAGATAATAGTCTACATCCTAAACCTATCACTACACAAACTGAAGGCAGCTGTCATCAATCCACTCTATTCAGAAGACAGACAAGGATGTGCAAAGCCTCCACACTAACTTATCACAGTGAAGCAGTGCTTACAAAGAGAAAGCAAGATTTAGAATATTTTCAAAGTTCGCATAAGCATATGAGGAAGGCATTTCCTCAACTTACAAGAAATATACTTGTTCAACTCAAGAGCTATAAATATCCCAAGAAAATAATCCAATCTGATAATACACTTAATAAGTTATAAAAATACAAGAAAATATCATTTGCTTTTATACATTCATAAAGAATAATCTGAGAAGTCAGAAGACAACTCAGTGTCTAAACAGATCTTGGATATGCTGATTTAGAATACAATCTGGTAAAAACGGTTCTGTAAGCTGATGGGTATAAGGAGTCATTAATGGGTTTGCATAGATGCTGACCCTTGTGCTGTAATACCAACCTGTGTGACAATGTGTGTCTACCAGTGTAGCAGTGATCAGTAGGTAACAGAAACTTTACTGGTTTGAACTGAGGTCAGCCTACAAAGGAAATACAGATATGGTGCTGAAAGGTGGTCAAAACTCACTCTAAAGACCACAGGCCCAAAAGTGAATTTATAACTGACATATTACTTTATGTAGAAATACTGGAAATGCATTTAATTTGATGGTGCTTTCAGCCTAAGTTAGAAAAACACATTTTGTAAAAAGAAAACTGCCAATTGAGAGAGTGCTGAGTAAAAAGCCAGCAGTGAGGGAACAGGAAAAGCTCTAAAAGATGGAGGAGGATCTGGAGTTATGGAAACCCATACTGTCATTTACCATGGAACATGGAATTGTGAATATATGATAGTGTGGATACCCATCCAAAACCTGTCTCAGAACATACATGAAACACAAGGATAGCATGAAACCATGAATAACAAGGGATGGGACAAAGAGTGAAGAGATGGTAACTGTGCAAGCACTCTGGGGCACTTCTTGTGCAAAGGTGACTCACCTGAAAATGCAAGCACTAGGGATTTAGACAGCACAGATTAAAATAAATTCTAGGAGCTTTGTAATATCTAAAACAGCAAAGAAACCAGATAACACAAATATTCTCCCAGAATGTTTCTCTGTAAATATTGTAACAATTGTAATTTGTGTGTATAAAATGAGGATAATCCCTATTTCATGTGATAGAATATTTACTGACAATAGGAATTTCTGTAAAACAGAAGTTGGAGATGCAGGCAAAAAATATAATGCTGTCACATATTTACAATATGTAAAACTTGATGCCCTGGGCATTTGTAAACAGCATCAAGTGGGCAATAATAAGTGGTCATTGAAATATATGCATTTTTAGGCAGTAATCAGGACATTCTTTTCAAAGCATGCCACTTTATGATTCTTGCTTGTGACATACAGGCTGAATATTGTTGTCATTTCTACCAGCAACAGATCATAAATTCCTGCTCCAGTGACAAATGCTGTGCTTTAAATTCAAAAGTAGTAAATATATAAAATGAATGTGTGCCAGGCGGTGGTGGCGCACGCCTTTAATCTCAGCACTTGGGAGGCAGAGGCAGGAGGATTTCTGAGTTCGAGGCCAAACTGGTCTACAGAGTGAGTTCCAGGACAGCCAAGGCTACACAGAGAAACCCTGTCTTGAAAAACCACAAAAAAAAAAAAGAATGTGTATCATGGAATTATTTTGTCTATGTGTATGACAAGGAAAGTACATCTTCAATTTCATGCAGACTAAATGAGAGCTCCTTCTAGAATGGGAAGAATAACCCATGGTTGTACATATGTCCACCATGAAGGCAACATGAACAGTAGGACTTTGACTTTAAATCTTGGAACTGACATTTCCTCAAATACGCACCAGATTCTTAATAGACACAATTCCACACTTTTGACACTTCCATTCAAAGTTTACTATCACTTGGTTCATCACAATCTTTTCAAAGTAGTTTGAACTGGAACAGCTGAGTTGAACCAGTCAGTTAAGAGTTCAGAATGAACAAGAAAGGAGAAGCTCATTCAGCAGGAAATTTCAGAGGCTGAAGACCCTCTAGGTCTAGATAAGATTGTTTAGAGGATAGAGGCTCCCAGGCCTAGGCCAAGGTAAACAGAGAGAGGCAGTAAGCCTCCCAGACAACAAAAACAGTAGTGGAATGAAAGTTACTTTTACAGCCCTGTGGAAATCTAACACTGCTCAGTATAAAAGCTTTGGGAGGGAGGGTCACGCCCACAGCACATATATTGTCTCTCTTATCCCCAAAGAAAAAAGAAAGATTTTGTACAGCCATGCACTAATGTCTCTGTGTGTTCTTTTCTCTCGACCCCCGTCATTTCATTTTTTAGCTCTCCCTCCATGTAGAACCCGCTCGTGAGCAATTCCCGGGAAGCTTCAGTAACTTTTCATGGGACAAAAATAAGAGATGCGGGGGAAGTGGAGATGGCTTATGGGATTTTCGGGTGAGGGAGGAACCAGGAATGGGGACAACATTTGAAATGTAAATAAAGAATATATCTAATAAAATAACAAAAAAATAAAGATGCCAATACCAGGCAAAAGGATAAACATGAAGGAAAGAAAATGTTTTTCCTGAAATGTTTCTTTTTACTGAAATCTTTCCCGAATGTTTCTTTCATGAAAAAGTCTCTTTTTATCTGAGGATTTCAGTTTACCCTATGAGATGTGAGAGTCATTCACACAGTTAATACACACAGAGTCCTTTTCCCAGCAACATAGAGGAAGAACAAGGAAGAACATAAGAAAAATATTACAACACACTGAATCCAGACTTGAACTTCTCTAACAAGAGGTCTCTGGAAAAAAAAACCCTGAGTGCAGGGGTCTAAGCATTCCCACACCT
This sequence comes from Tokudaia tokunoshimensis, assembly GCA_036184795.1. NCBI lineage: Eukaryota > Metazoa > Chordata > Mammalia > Rodentia > Muridae > Tokudaia > Tokudaia tokunoshimensis. Next base: position 128,202,614 of record BTHU01000005.1, read on the forward strand.
GCTAGAAGTTCACATTGCAGAACTCAACAAACCATGAATGTGCAAGGGCAGAGTGCTTTTCATGAACCAAGGAGACATTTTTCTTAAGTAAGTGAGCAATCATAATTATTTCAAAGGTACTGTCAAATTTTGTCTTAATCCATAGTAAGTTTTCTACTTATAAAAATATCCTACCCTGATATCATCATCTCACAGCATTCTGTGCTGAACCTTGGAAGGATTCAAAGAAATTCAGGAGGCAAGGCTAACTGGAGAGCCTGTTAACATATCAATGAAGACCTAGTTGAGTAAGTGGTTTCTTTTCACCTGGTTATCTCTTGGCCTGCCCCTCTATTCTCCTGCTCATCTTCAATTCCCCTCCCCCCATCTGCTGGTTTGGTTCAGTCTGAACCCAACAAGTTAACTCTGAATGCTCTCTTCCCTCAGACTGAAATGCCAAAAATTAACCTCACCACCAGCCCAAGAACCAGGTATCATCTTGCAATGCTGCAGGTTGCCTGTCTTAGGAAAATAATAAAGCCTCATAGGAAACTACAATGGCCTATAAAACTGCCTGTAGCATGTGACCAAAGTCCGTGTCTTGGTCAGGATGTAATATTTTATAAAGCTTCCCCACATGGTGGAATTGGTTTTCCTCTGGTGACACTCAGGGTTAACAGAACCTACTATATATCTTTTCCTCAGCCGTAGCTTGCTGCAATCCTGTCTTCATTTTTCATTCAAACCTAAGGTATAACATTAATAACTAAGCCTATGAAAACACATTTCTGAATGCTATATTTACACCAAAGACTACATATACCTCAGTGTTAAATTAATGGAGACTATAACTTTGCTTGGTTAATGTTAATATTTACAGCCATATGATGGTGCTTTAAAATGAACATTTTCTAATTCAATCAAATCAGCACTGGTCCCTCCCCATATGACAAATATCTACAAAGCTCTCTCAGGATGCCTATTCAGTTCCCTGGAGAAATGGATATGAAATGGCAAATGGAGGAACAGGGGAGTTAAGAAAGCATGAATGAATTTGAATTTGAGGAGCTTTATTAAGGCTTTTGCAAAGACATCCCTCCTGGTATACAAACTCCAGATACTGCCAAGGACCTATGAGGCTATATTAGAAAAATATTCTGGCAACCATAAAATTAATTAAAATATCACAATAATCCCAATTCACAGGAACTCAAACTTTGTGATAACGTTAAGACATCCACAACACAACTGTGAGAGTTGTGGCAGATATATGCACCCCTGCTCTGCTTCTGCCCATTTCCCAGACTAATAGCTCCTCTGACTTGGCAGGTTACAGGTCCAGTTGATGAATGTCCTAGGAGGCCAGCACAGCAACTGCAGATTAAGGAGGTTTTCAGGTTCCACAAATACTAGGCACTAGTCTCCCACCATGACTTGCTGACCAAGAGGCAGCCAAGATGCATGGAGAATGCTGGAATGGGGGAATTTCCTGTTACTTCCCCCTTGTTCCTTAGAGCCACTCCTTCTGGACCCACACACTACTCAGCAGCTCCCTGTAACTCTAAGCCCACCTAATTCGGGACCTTTTAATTAATTAGCTTCCCAATTCTTCACAACAATTTTTGTTGTTCTTGCTTGCTTACTTGCTTATTATTCCTTTGTTATTATTTCATCTTTTTTCTTCAACTTATCTAATCATGCAGGAGACCCACTCTCACCATCAGGAACCTCTCCACTTCTGTTGCAGGCTGCCTTCCACACTGCTTCCCAGGACCTACTCTGCACAGCTTCTCCACAAGGTTGCTGCCAGACTAGACCAGAATTGGATGTAGTAAGACACTGTACCTGGGTTCCGAACTCTTCAGACACATATGATTCTTCCTAACTTCTCACATTGTGAGTCTAGCCCCCTGGGCGAAAAATGCACACAATTAAGCAATCCCTCTGAATTCTGATGCTCAGAACAACTACCGAAAACAAAGTAAAACTGAGATAAAATGTCCTTGTCTCAAACCACAAACCATATATAGATATTCCCTAAGGAGGATAAATTATATGAGGTCCAAGATAAAGAATTCGAAACCCAGAGTCATGATCAAAGAGAGCAAAGTTTGTAAACCATGTAAATCAACTGAAAGAGGACAGGAACAAAATGATTCATGGGCAAGAAAATAATAGCAGCCACCTGAAGGAAATGAGGACAACATAGGATATGAAAATTAAGTTTAATAGGTTGTTAGAAACACCAAATAAGATCCTGAAATTCTAATGCAGTAATAATAATAACTCATAGGGAACATTTTGGAGAAATATTGTCAGACTTGAAGAAAATGTAGAGGAGCTGGATGCCTCAGTCAAAGAAAATGATGAATTGAAATGATGTTAGGTTTAGGCACAATATTATTTACTACTTGAAGTGTGAGGCAACAAAGAGAAACTCTTTTGGAAAACTGTATACATTTTTGTCGAAAAGAAAGAAAGAAAGCTGGGCAGTGGTGGCGCATGCCTTTAATCCCAGCACTTGGGAGGCAGAGGCAGGAGGATTTCTGAGTTCGAGGCCAGCCTGGTCTACAGAGTGAGTTCCAGGACAGCCAGAGCTACACAGAGAAACCCTGCCTTGAAAAACCAAAGGAAAAAAAAAAGAAAGAAAGAAGAAAACTAGAAATAGAACTACAATACATACTGTACTATTTAGTCCTTTGTTCATAGATGATTTCCTGATTGTTCTTATAATACTCTATGTACACCCATGCATATCTGCATAGGCTGGGAAAAGGAGACTCGAGAATTAGCCATGTCTCATTAGAGAATATAGCTAGGAAGTCAATTCATTTCATGATTATAATGAGTTCCAGGATTCTCATGTATCTTCTAAGGTTCAATACCTGTTGTGATGATGCTGACAGGTTAAAATGGATTCTAGCTCAGCATGGAGGTGAGAGCTCAGAAGCACAAGCCCAGACTTGGTGGTCTGTCTTTAAAGAACAGGGATCTGATCCCATGGACATCTTTCAGATGGCAGGGCTTCTTGTTTTCCATTAAGTTTTATTCTTACCCTTATTGTGCTTAAGCAAGAATATTATGTCTTGTTAATTGATTCTTCATATGTGAATAGATTAAACATATTGGTGATCAATAATGCATCTGAGTTGAGGTAAGGAAATAAATAAATGCCTTTTCTCAGAGGCATTAAATTAGTGTGAGTCTGACATTGAATTCTATACTCCATGTTCCCTGTGCCTTCCGTCTTCTGTGTCTGTTGTTAGTTTAAATCTGTAACTTCCTGGAGGTTACCATGTGTATCTCTCCCTGTGTGTCTGCCTTCTGTCTCCATGTCTGTGTCTATCTGTGTACTCTGTATGTATCTGTCTGTTGTCTGTTTGTATCACCATGGCTGCCCTTAAGACCTTTGCAGTGTTTATAGAACATCAAGAAAATCATCACATGGGGACGGAATGGGATAGTGTACCGAAATCATTAACAGAGTTTTGAAAAGGATCAGGTAGCTGGCTCAAAGTGCTCAAGACAACAAACATTTATAGACATCACTGTTTATCAATGAATACCCATAATGGAATATTCATTTTGGAAGGTTGCTCTGAGCCACTGTATTTCATAATTTCAGCAAATGACACTCATGCAGTTTCTAGCTAGGACATGAAAAAGTACATATATTACCATTGTAGCTATGCATCATGATATGTTTTAAAAGTTGATAATAAGAGAAATCCAAGGAAATTAATCTTTGTTTTTACATTGTTCTTTGACAATTATGCTAAATCATCTAGATGAGTACACAGTAGGATCACAGTTTGAAATCTTAAATTTCTTCAAGTTGCATTAACTGGTTGTGATTTCTGGGAAAATTCCCCATTTATTGGAAGATAAGATCATTGTCACACTTATGGTTCTGCCAATGCATAGGAAAACACCACGGTATAAGACTCCATGGAGTTCTACTGGCTTTGTAAGATGCTTGTACAAGCAAAAAAAATTGAAAAGTTCCACCTCATAAGTATATGAAGGTGATTCTAATGAAGTCTCTGAATACTGAAGGAGATGCAGTTCCAGTTGATGTTTTCTTTTCCACTGGGTTACATCAACTGTGTTGTTGGCCACAGTGGTTTCCTAAAGATACACAAACAATTCAGGAAATTCACAACAAAAGGGGTTGTTTTTCACAAACTGACAATAATTCTTCTTTACTAAAGACAAGACTGATACAACTCATTATATATGAAGAGGTCAAACTGGTGCCTGCAAGAACATTGACTCTTATGTTTCATCCTTCCTGCAAAATATGCTAGTTCAGTGATGTCATGAATTTATTGGGAATAGTCAATCAATATCTGATTTGACTTAATATCAAAAGCACCTCTGATTATACACACACACACACACACACACACACACACACGCACATGAGTGTATGGACATGGGTGTAGTGGGAGTGTTTGTGGACACATCCATGTTAGGAATAATGAGAAGGTTTCCATATAGTGTAAATCATAAAACTTTCATGGGAGCAGGCTACCAGCTGCTATTTAAATTTAAGGCTATGAATCCTATGACCTGCCATGTGGCTAGCTCTTTATTTCTCTGCCCCTGTACTCTTCTCTATCTCCCACTAAATCTCCTCCATCTGTTTTCTCCTCCCTACATCATTTTGTCTATCCAGAAGTTCTACCCTCTGAATCTTGTCCCGGGAATTGGATGTCAGATTTTTTCTTACAAGCAATCAGGTGTGAGACATCACCAGACCTTCTGGAGGTTGCCTCTAGGATTATAGAGTTGCCTGCCCTTCATTTATCTTGGTAGGTATGAAAGGACAAGAATTTACAAAAGTAAGGCTGGTGATGGGCCATAGAAATGACAATATCAAGTTCCTCTTAGCATTTAGTTCTTTGCCAACATACCAATGAACATTTGAAAATATATGGACACACCTGCATAAAAGTTTAGGAAATTCACCTCAACTCTTGTGGAGAGTCCATGCATTCCAGAAGAGGTAATTGGGGCCAACAGTTTGGAATGTCACTTTGATGTAGACTAGTCTGGCCTCCAATGAAGAGGAATACACCTGTTCCAATGCTCTGAATGTTGAGATTATGCAGCAGTACTTGCCTGTTTCATGTCTATAGAGTCATGTGATATAAAACACTTTGAATATCATAACAGCATAATTTATATTCTAAAAACATATTTTGACTCTTTCCATTTACACTAAGAAAACACAAACATCGTAAGAGCTAGAAACATCCACAAAATGTATCTTATTTGTAAAGGGCAAAGGTTCTTATGTTGGAAGATAAGTTCTAGGAGAACCAGGAATGAAAAACCACAGGGATTTCTCCTCAATGGAAGTGAAGTACAATCTTTTCTGACCAGAAGTGATTGAATGGATGTAGTAAGTATCTTGGTGAGCTGTGGTAGATATAGTGCCAGACCACACTTGAAACTCATAGACTATTAAATTTATTCCAGACTCTTCCTCCCTAGATCATCCAGTCTCAGTTAATAGAATCCAGTCTTAAGGGAGATGTCACATGCAATTTTTAACTTGCTGACCTCTACATTGTGTGATTAATACTCCTCAATGGCCTTTAGTTTTAGGACACAACTATATGAAAGTATCACCACATGTACTTTGCAAAAGACTTGTGAGGCAGTCACACATTAATATTTCTTATACACAGAGAATGGAGATAACTGTTACCATGAAAATGTTTCCCTAAATTAGACAGTACTTAAATATTCCTAAATAAACAACACTTAGTAAAATCCAATACTGGCTACAGTGTCTGGAGAATAAAAATTCAGAATTTCCTTCTAGGTTTTAATAAAACATGAATCACTGAGTTCAATCAAGCTCAGGAAATAAAATCCACAAATCTCGAACCTGAGATATTTCCACTCCTGAAAATACTACCCTCCCAAAAGAAACCTTGTACAAAGACTGCCTCTTTTCTGCTTCTTGCATGAGCAGAGGCCACCTCCCTCCACTGGTTTTCCTAGTAAATATCTTGTGTGTGGTTAGTTGTTCCATAAGTCTGTGTGGTATATCTTGGCTTCGGACTGCCAGGAGCTGTAACACTTGTATTTGGAATCCTTTTCTCTAAATGCTACAAGACTTATATAGGGGATAACCCACAACACAACCCTGACAGCAACGAGATACTTACAATGTGGTATTGAAATACATTTCTTGTTTTGTCTTCTGGATTGCTACTCTGCGAGACCTAGGATTTGCAGACACCCCCCCCCCCCCGCCCATAATTATACCACATAACCAGCAAACATCTAATATAGTGTATCATTCTGATAAACAAACTCTGAGTTAATCAAGTCATTCTTTCACTTGGAAATTGGAGTTTTTTGTGTCCTTATGTATACTGACTCATGGACAATATTCTTTATCACAATCCAGGAAAACCTGTTTCTGAAAATTGCAGAAAAACAGACCAGAAATTACTGAATAGAATTTGTAGGACCCAAATACTAATGCCTTTATATCAAACATCAAAGAACATCAATAACTAAAATTGTCAGAGTGGCCTAGTGACCATCATGTTGTGTTTGAGAAACAAATATCAGCAGGCCCCAGAATCAAATGTATATAGTGAACACACAGGTAACTTATGCAGCTATGTTTAGTTAAGTCACTGAAAGAAAGGAAGAAAGTTAAATAGGTTAAAAGAGCCAGACAATAAAATATTTAGATGTAAAGACATTAGATTTATACATCTTCTCCATTTCACATGCCCCCTTTAAAACACCCACAAAGCAGGTCAGTAAAAGAGGTATCACTCAGCCAACACATTCTTGGAAAATACAGTGACCAAAGAGATACCCAGGGACACAACTCCTGCCCAACAAGACAAATCCTGAAATCAGCACCCCAAGCCAAGATGCCTACACACACACATAGTTACAGTAACATCCAGGGAAATATGGCACCCACAGAGTCAAACTATTCTATTATGGCAGATTATGCTGAATATTTGAACATAGCTAAAACTACAAGGAAAAAAAAGACCTTAAAAGCAACTGTATGAATATGACAGAGGTTCATCAAGATGAAATGAATAAATTACTGAAAAGAATGCAGGAAACACAATTAACCAATGGGAGGAAATCAATAAATCCCTTAAAGAAATTCCATAAAAAATACAAACACTTGAATGAAACACATAAAGTTTTCCAAGACTGAAAAAGAAGCAATAAAGAAAGCAGGAAATGAGGAAGTCTTGGAAACTAAAATTGTAGGACAATCTCTAAGGCAAAAACCACAGTCAAATGGACAATGAGACAAGACAGCCTAAGGAATAGGAAAATATGTTTACCAACTATGTACATTATACAGATAGAGGCCTATATACAAAATATGTAAAGAACTCAAGCAATTAGATAGATGTTCAAAGAACAAATAATTTTATTTCAAATGATCCAGAGATCTAAACAGAGAATTCTCAAAAGAGGAAATTCAAATGGCCTAGAAATACTTTAAGAAATGTTCCACATTCTTAGCTATCACAGAAATGGAAATAAAAAGTATTTGGAGTTTTTTTTTTTTCACATGTCAATAAGGTCAATAATACAAGTGACAGCTCACACTGGCAAGGATGTGGAGCAAGGGGATGACTCTTCTATGGTGATGTAAGAGCAAAATAATACAGAAACTATGGAAATCAATATTGTGTTTCCTCAGAAAACTTGGAATTGGGCTACTTCAAGACCCAGCTTGAGCATATATGTAAAAAAAAATGCTCCTGCTTCTGGAAAAATACCTGCTCAATATGTTCATTGTGGCTGGACAGAAACTTGAAATGAGCTAGATTTCTCTTAACAGAAGTATGGGTAAAGAAAATGTGGTACATTTACACAATAGAGTACTGCTCAGCTCTTAAAAATTAACATTAAGAATTTTACAGGAAATAGATGTAACTAGGAAAAAACACCATTAAGTGGTATAATCAAAACTTAAAAATAGGAATATGGCATACATTCACTTATAAATTGATAGTAGTTATTAGGTGAATGATAAGTCAGCTAGAGGCCACAGTCCCAGAGCAGACAGGGAAAGAAGAATGCTATAGGAGGAAACATGGATCTATTTGGAAAGGAGAAATAGAAAAGATTCTGAGGATGGACAGTGGGTGACAGACACAGAAGTAGGAGGAATCTGTTGGAGAGGCAGACAAAGTTCAGTGCAGGGCTGCTCTGAGCCCCCCAGCCCAGAGAGGGTAATGGCAAGGGCACAGTGTACGACTTTGGTGATAGCTTTAATGTCTGAGGGTCTCAGGACGTTCTGGTTGTCTAATCTGTACTGAAATGCTGATGATAACTTCTAAAAAGTCCTAAAAACTTTCTTGCTCTTTTTGAGGGTAAAAGATTGCTGACTTAGGTGATTAACACCTTTAACCTAACAGCAGAGGATTAAACAATGTGGCCCTTGTTCTATCTCAGCAGGAACTGCTGGGATCTAACTTCCAGTGCTAGTAGGAAGCCTAAGGAAGGAAAGGGACACTTAGAAAATGATTATGACAGTTATTACTTAGTTGTAAAAAGTTTCCTATGAAAGCTACCTAAGGGGAAAAGCAGAAGGTCCTAAGTAGGGAGAGGAAACAAATTCTTCAAAGTGGGGAAATGGAAAAAAAATTCTACCCTAAGTGGGGAAGGGAAGGGCAAAAAATTCTCCTAACTTTGTCTTTAGTACTTATACATCTTACAGAATACATGATCACATGTGACAAAGTTCATCACAAGTTCACACACACACACACACAAAATAAAATCATAAATTGAATTAGAAGTTTACAACAAAGAACATTTACATGCATATCCATTAGGAGCAATAATCTGACTAAACATCCATGACCTGTCTTGCTCCACAGGTTCACTGAAGGTTTAAAACCATAACTAAGTTATTAGTGAAGCTTTGTATAGATAAACCCAGTCAATATTTTATCCTTTGTCCTAGAACCTATAATAAATTGTTAGTTCCCTTTTTATGACCTTTGGTTAATTGTTTTACAACCACTTGGAATGTGCTCTGAGAAGGAAAAAGTCTGGTTACCATCTAAGAGCAATAATCTGGTGACACTTGGGAGACTGGCAGTGTCACTGGAAGAACTCATTGCAGTTTTGACTATCAGAAAAGGACCTAATATCAGTCTCGGTATAAAAGAGCTTAATAATCACAGAAATAACTTTAGGAATTCTTATGGGATCATCACTAAGACTTAAATCTTCCACTTGTCTACATAGCATCACTAAAAAACAGAACTGAGAGTTCTTCTTGGTATATTTTTCCTTTGATGAGTATGAAGTATTCTTCCTTATTGCTTTTGGTGAATTTTGGTTGAAAGTAGATTTTATCAGATATTAGAAATCCTACTCCAACTTGTTTCCTGGGACCATTTGCTTGGAATTTCCAATCCTTTACTCTGAGGTAGTGTTTATCTTTGATACTGAGGTGTGTTTCCTGCATGCAGCAAAATGGTGGGTCCTGTTTAGTTATCCAGTCTGTTTGTCCATGTCTTTTTTGGGGGGTAATTGAGGACATTGATGTTAAGAGATATTAAGAAAAAGTGATTGTTACTTCCTGTTATCTTTGTTGTTAAAGGTAGAATTATGTGTGGCTATTTTCTTTTGGGCTTGTTGAAACATTGCCTTCATGCTTTTTCTAAGGTTGTAGTTTCCTTCATTGTATTGTTATTTTCCACCCATTATCCTTTGCAGAGCTGGATTTGTAGAAAGATGTTGTGTAATTTGGTCTTGTCATGGAATATCATGTCTTCTCCCTCTATGGTAATCGAGAGTTTTGCTGGGTATAGTAGCCTGGGATGGCAATTTTGTTCTCTTTGGGTCTTTATGACAGCTTCCCAGGATCTTCTAGCTTTCATCGTTTTGGGGAAGAAGTCTGGTGTAATTCTTATAGGTCTGCCTTTATACGTTACTTGACCATTTTCCATTACTGCTTTTAATATTTAGTGCATTTGGTGTTTTATTATGTGTCAGGAGGAATTTCTGTTCTGGTCCAGCCTATTTGGAGTTCTGTAGACTTCTTGTATGTTCATGGGTATCTCTTTCTTTAGGTTAGGGATGTTTTCTTCTATAATTTTGTTGAAGATATTTATTGGCCCTTTAATTTGGGAATCCTCACTCTCTTCTATACCTATAACCCTTAGGTTTGGTCTCCTCATTTTTTCCTGTATTTCCTGTATGTTTTGGGTCAGAAGCTTTTTGCATTTTCATTGACTGTTGTGTCTATCTCTTCTATGGTATTTTCTATACCTGAGATTCTCTCTTCTATCTCTTGTATTCTGTTGGAGATACTTTCATCTGTAATTCCTGACCTCTTTACTAGGTTTTCCATTTCCAGGTTTGCCTCCATTTGTATTTTCTTACTGTTTCTACTTCCACTTTTAGGTTTTGAATCACTTTACTCAATTCCTTCATCTGTTTACCTGTATTTTCCTGTATTTCTTTCATTGAATTATTGATATCCACCTTAAAGGACTCTATTATCTTCATGAGATAGGATTTTAGGTCAGCTTCCTGATTTTCAGGTGTGTTGTTGTATTCATGACTTGCTTTGGTGGGAGAACTGGGTTTTGATGATGCCAACATATATTGGCTTCTATTATGTATGGTCTTGTGTTTGCCTTTCACCATCTGAATATTTCTGGTATTTGTTGTTGTGTGTGATTGTGTGGAGTCTGCCTCTTTTAACCCTGGGTTGCTTCAGTTCTCCTGGTAGGCCTGCAGACCTGGCTGTAGAAGACCACCTGTGGGGCATTCCGATCGGGGGCTCTTCACAGGGACAGAGAGGGTTGTGATCTGTTGCCCCAGCTTCAGGAGATCTCCTGGGTGGCCTTCATACTGTTGGGTCAACTGCTCTGAATGCAGCAGGTTCTCTACTGCTATGAGTAGAATGAATGATTTCTGATTCCTAAGACCTTTGGAAATAAATGTTTTGTTTGCTCTTAGTTAACAAAATGACAGGGTTATTCCACCCCCCTCCACCACAAAGGAGTTGTTTTCCATACTTTGAAAATCACTAGTATTACATTTATGTTACAAATTTGCAGAAAAATTTAATGGCTTTCTCATATGTTTCATGAGAGACACTTCCTGGGGAGACACAGCATATATTATCTAAGCATCCCAAGTGGAAATTGAAAACAACCAAATCAAACTTGATTAATCAATAAGCTTTATTGGATTTACTTACAGGATGGTGGGGAAGGGCTTGTTGAGGAGAGCACTCACAGTCAGTTGTTATACTGAAATTTGAAATCAGCATTTGACAGAGATTATGAATACTGGATACCCCAAATACACTGCATATCGATAGGCATCTCTCTCTCTTTCTCTCTAATACACATACACACACATACACACCCACACAAACACGTGTGTGTGTGGGTGTGTATGTTGGTTTTTTTTTTGTTCATTCTGTTTTGTTATTTTTCAAAACCATGCTGGTCTCAAACTCAGAAATCCACCTGCCTTTGTCTCTCGAGTGCTGGGATTAAAGGCATCCACCACCACTGACCAGCCCTGTAGGCATCTCTATAGGATAAAGAACATTCAAGTTTGGTGGCTCAGTGTATCAAATTCTCTTTTAAGTATAATTTCTCTGAATTTCCTCATGTGAATTAAATATACAGAATGTTTTATTATTTAATAGTTTTGAAAGTTGTTTTACATACCTTAATTACTTTTCCTTTTGAATGATTTATTTCAGTTTCAAAGAAAGTGTTCAAAAATACTAAATTCTTTTGGCTTCCCCACTTTGTCATTATCTCACAACATTTCAGTGTGAACAAGTAAAACTTTCCTATATTGTCACATTATCAGACTATGTCCATGAAGAATTATTTGACATTATCTAAGATTTGAACATGGCATGAGGGTTATCACTAGTTTTGCATAGTTATAATAATTCTCTGGTGTAGAACCTCATGTGGTAAATACAGCCTACATAAAATATATGCTACATTTTTTTCTTGTGGAAACATTTTCCTCACTATAAATATTCAGATATTTGTCTTTCAGAACTGAAATAAAGTCAAAGTTATTTCTATAGTCATTGAATTTGTGAGGTTTCTCTTCTATATGTATTGCCTGTGGCATAGGAGAGAAGACAAAATAAAGGGTTTACACCATTAGTGCATTTGAATGATTTCTCTCATGTATATATTTTCTGGAGAATTATAAAATGACCATTCTTATTAAAAGATTTTCTCATTCACTGAAATTTCTAAACATTCACTACTATATGAATTCTCTGATGTTTTCTAAGATAGCTATTATGGGTGAAGCACTTGTTACATTCATTGCATTTTTAAGATTTCTCTCTTGTATGAATTCTCTGATGACTTCTAAGATTGAAAATAAAGCAATTGCCAAATTAAGTATAATTTAGGGTTTCTCTCCTGTATGAGTGCTCTGATGTAAATGAAGATTGCATTTTTGGGTAAAGCATTTGTTACATTCACTACATTTGTAAGGTGTCTCTCCTGTATGAATTCTCTGATGAATTCTAAGATTGTATTTTTTGGTAAAGCATTTGTCATATTCACTGGATTTGTAAGGTTTCTCTCCTGTATGAATTATCTGATGAATTCTAAGACTGCCTTTTTCAGTAAAGCATTTGTTACATTCACTATACTTGTAAGGTTTTTCTCCTGTATGAATTTGCTGATGAGTATGAAGACGGGATTTTGTGATAAAGCATTTGCCACATTCACTGCATTTGTAAGGTTTCTCTCCTGTATGAGTTCTATGATGAATTATAAGATTGTATTTTTTGGTAAAGCATTTGTCACATTCACTGCATTTGTAAGGTTTCTCTCCTGTATGAATTCTCTGATGACCATGAAGATGGTATTTTCTGGTAAAGGATTTGTCACATTCACTGCATTTGTAAGGTTTCTCACCTGTATGAATTCGCTGATGAATTCTAAGACTGTCTTTTTCAGTAAAGTATTTGTCACATTCACTACATTTGTAAGGTTTTTCTCCTGTATGAATTCGCTGATGAGTATGAAGATGGCACTTTGTGATAAAGCATTTGTGACATTCACTGCATTTGTAAGGTTTCTCTCCTGTATGAGTTCTATGATGAATTATAAGGTTGTATTTTTTGGTAAAGCATTTGTCACATTCACTGCATTTGTAAGGTTTCTCTCCTGTATGAATTCTCTGATGAGCATGAAGATGGCATTTTCTGGTAAAGCATTTGTCACATTCACTGCATTTGTAAGGTTTCTGTCCTGTATGAATTCTCTGATGAATTCTAAGATTGTATTTTTTGGTAAAGCATTTGTCACATTCACTGCATTTGTAAGGTTTCTCTCCTGTATGAATTCTCTGATGACCATGAAGATGGCATTTTGTGATAAAGCATTTGCCACATTCACTGCATTTGTAAGGTTTCTGTCCTGTATGAATTCTCTGATGAATTCTAAGATTGTATTTTTTGGTAAAGCATTTGTCACATTCACTACATTTGTAAGGTCCCTCTCCTGTATGAATTCGCTGATGGTTATGAAGATGGCATTTTGTGATAAAGCATTTGTCACATTCACTGCATTTGTAAGGTTTCTCTCCTGTATGAATTAGCTGATTAGTATGAAGATTACATTTTCTGATTAAGCATTTGCCACATTTACTGAATTTGTATGGTTTCCTGCCTGTATGAATTCTCTGATGATATTGCAGATTTTTTGTGTGAGTAAAGCATTTGTCACATTCAATACATTTGTAAGGCTTCTTACAATTATTGTTTTGTTTTAGCATCAGTTTATCTTTAGAGACAAAAGCCTTATCAAAGTCTGTATAGTTGTTTTCTTTATTCCCTATGTGTACTCCCTGATTTAGATTAATGATAGAGCACTTTATACAAGCTTTATATATGGAAACTTCTCTGGTTTTCTCAATTTCAAGACTTTTCAGGTGTGAAGATTGAAGTGACGCATCTCTGTGGTTAGTTTCATAAGGTGTACTTTGAGTGGATTCATTAATCCTTTTGATAAGGTCATATTTATGAGACTTCTCTTGTATATTTACATGCTCATGGCCAATGCATTCTGTGTCTTGATCTAAGACCTTCCCATGTTTTCCACATATGAGATGATTTTCTGAAAAAGTACAAATAGAGATGGCATGGATTACTCTACTGAGGAAAAGAGATTCAATAATGTGTGTTTGCTGACATTTCAGGTTAACTAGACCTTCTCAAGCATTCATGCTCTCAAACCAGGTTTTTCTTTTTCATAATGATTATATGGATCCTCAGAAAACCCTCAATTCTGAGCTACCTCAACTGATAGGAAATGATAATACCCTTCTAAACCTTGATATAAAAACTGTACCTTGTAGAAGCTAGGACAAATAAGTGATTGATCAGTATTTAACTTTCACAAAGTAGATCTCTGAACAATGTACCTGTAATGTTTTATTACAATTTGGCTCATAGTGACACTGTATAGCTTAGTCAGCCAGAAATTCATGTTGTAAAATGAATCCTCTATATATGTTTGTCTCAGCAAGCAAATTGCTAGGATAAAGATCATGCTATATCACTACTAAACACAGAGACCACATGTCAAACTGTAAATAAATAAGGAACATCAAAATTTTCCAAACCAACAGCTCTATATCCACTTAAAACCTTTAGCATTATTAAAGAAAACCTAAATGAGGAAATCACCAGCTTGTCTGTGGATACTGGGATCTTGCATATGCTAGGAGGTCTGATACGTGTAAAGTAACTTGTAAAGTAACTTCTTTGGCAGTTAAGCACACAGGGCATCCTGAGGAGTCCAGTGGTATCTGGACCCATCACCCCCCAAAGTCCTGCCCCCCAAATTCCACTCAACTTGCAGCCTGTGCATTCTGCCTGGGCAGAACACCACATTGTCTGCCCCTCTGACAGCACAGCAGTCTCAGGTTCTCCAGGAAATCCACTGCAGGCCAATTGCTCTGCTTCACACAGGGCAAGAGGCCCCACAGTCTGAAGACTTCTGTGGACTACAGCAGCAAACAAGGCAACAGCTTGACTGCTCCTCTGAAGAATCCATAGTCTGAAGGCCTCCCAGGAAATCTGCTACCGCCAGAGCAACAAATCAGCAACTTGGCCCCTGCTAAGACTACACAGTCTGAAGGCCTGACATGAGTTCTGCTACAAAGAAGAGCCACAGGCCTACCAGGAGACTGGTGGCAACCCAGGACACAAGAGGCAGCACTAGACAGAGACACTCAGACCACCTAGCGCTAGTTATAACCAGATGGTAAGAGGTAAGTGAAAGAGCATAAGCAACAAAAGCCAATATATGCTGGCATCATCAGAATATGCTTCTCCCACCACAGCAAGCCCTGGATATGACAACACACCTGAAAATAAGGAAGCTGGCCTAAAGTACTAGCTCATAAAGGTAATAGTCCTTTAAAGAAGATATAATAACTTAATGAAAAAAAACAGGTAAATGTGGGTAAGTAGGTAGACGCCATTAAAAAGGAAACAAATAAATCTCTTAAACAAGTACAGGAAAACACAATAAAAAAGGTGAAGTAATTGAACAAAGCTATCCAAGACCTAAAAGTTGAAGTAGAAACAATAAAAAGAAAATTGAAATGGAAAACCTAGGATAGAGTTCATGGGTAACAGACATAAGCACCACCACCAGAATACAATAAATAGAATAGAGAATCTCAGGTGTAGAAGATACCTTAAATTAGATAGACAAAACTGTCAAAGAAGATTCAAAACATAAAAATTTCATAACCCCAAACATCTAGGAAAACCAGGACACAATCAAAAGACAAAAATCTTAGAATAATATGCACAGATGAGAATGAAGATTCCCATCTTAAACAGCCATAAAATATCTTCAACCAAGTTATAGAAGATAACTTCCCCAACCTAAAGAAAGAGAAGACCATAAACCTAAAAAAACACCTATAGAACACCAACTAGATTGAAACAGAAAAGAAAATCCTCTCATCACATAATATTCAAAACACTAAATGTACAGAAGAAAGAAGATTAAAAGCTTCAAGATTAAAAGACCAAGTCACATTAAAGGCAGAACTATTAGAATTACACCAGATTTCTCACCAGAGACCATGAAAACCAGAAGATCCTGGACAGATCTCATACAGACCCTAAGAGAAGACAAATGCCATCCTAGACTACGATACCCAGCAAAATTCTCAATTACTATAGATGGAGAAATCAAGATATTCCATGATGAAACCAAATTTACACAATATTTTTCCATGAATCCAGCCCTAGAAAGGATAATAAATGGAAAACACCCACACAAGGAGGAAAACCACACCCTAGAAAAAGCAAGAAAGTAATCTTCTTTCAACAAACCCAAAAGAAGATAACCACACAAACATGAAAATAGCATCCAACATAACAGGAAGCAACAATCACTATTTCTTAATATCTCTTAACATCACTGCACTCAATTCCACAATAAAAAGACATGTACTAACAGACTGAATACGTAAACTGGACTCAGCATTTTGCTGCATACAGGAAAAGCACCTCAGTGTCAAAGGCAAACACTACCTCAGAGTAAGAGGCTGGAAAACAATTTTCCAAACAAATAGACCCAGGAAAAAAGCTGAATAACCATTCTAATATCAGATAAAATTAACTTTCAATCGAAAGTCATCAAAAATGATAAGGAAGGATACTTCATACTCATCAAAGGAAAAACCTACCAAGAAGAACTCTCAATTCTGAACATCTATGCTCCAAATACAAGGGCACCCACATTCATAAAATAAACTTTACTAAACCTCAAAACACACATCGCACCTCACACAATGTGGAGAACTTCAACACCCCATTCTCATCAATAGACAGATCAGGGAAACACAAAGTAAACAGACACACAGTGAAACTCAGAGAAGTTATGGTCCAAATGGATTTAACAGATACCTACAGAACATTTCATCCAAAACCAAAAGAAGATATCTTCTTCTTAGCACCTCATGGTACCTTTTACAAAATTGGTTATATAATTTGTCACAAAACAGACTTCCACAGATTTAAGAAGATTGAAATAATGCCATGCCTCCTATCAGATCACTATGGATTTAAGGCTCATCTTCAATACCAACAAAAATAACAGAAAGCCCACATACACATGGAAGCTGAACAATGCTCTACTTAATGATATCTTGGTCAAGGAAGAAATAAGGAAAGAAATCAAAGACTTTTTAGTATTTAATGAAAATGAAGGCACAATATACCCAAACATATAGACCACAATGAAAGTAGTGCTAAAAGAAAAACTCATAGTTCTGAGTTCCTCCAAAAAGAAACTGCAGAGAGCCTATCTAGCCAGTTTACAACACATCTGAAAGCTCTAGAATAAAAAGAAGCTAATACACCCAAGAGGAGTAGATGGTAGGAAATAATCAAATTCAGGGCTGAAATCAACCACATAGAAACAAAAAGAACTCTACAAAGAGTCAACAAAACCAGCAGCTGGTTCTTTGAGAAAATCAACAAGATAGATAAACCCTTAACCAGAAGGCATAGAGACAGTATACAAATTAACAAAATCAGAAATGAAAAGGGAGATGTAACAAAAAGTGAGGAAATTCAAAATTCATCAGGTCCTACTACAAAAGGCTATATTCTACATAACTGGAAAATCTTGATGAAATGGACAATTTCCTAGACAGATGCCATATACCAAAGTTAAATCAGGATCAGATAGAACTTCTAAACAATCCCATAAGCCCTAAAGAAATAGAAGCACTCACTGAAAGTCTCTCAACCAAAGAAAGCACAGGAATAGATGGTTTTAGTGCAGAATTCTATCAGACCTTCAAAGAAGAACTAATACTAATACTCTTCAAACTATTCCACAAAGTAGAAACAGAAAGAACACTACACAACTCATTCTATGAAGGAACAATCATGCTGATACCAAAACCATACAAAGGTCCAACAAAGAAAAGAAATTCAGACCAATTTCCCTTATGAATATTAATGCAAAAATACTAAAAAATATTCTTGCCAAATGAATCCAAGAACACATCAAATGATCATTCACAATGACCAAGTAGACTTCATCCCAGGGATGCAGGGATGGTTCAATATTTGGAAATTCATTAATGTAAGAAGCTGAGAAAGAAAGTAGCAAAATGACTCCATTCACAGTTGTCACAAATAATATCCCATACATTGGTGTGACTCTAAGCAAGTGAAAGATCTGTATGAAGAGAAATTCAAGTCTCGGAAGAAAGAAATTGAAGAAGACCTCAGAAGATGGAAAGATCTCCCATGCTCATGGATTGGCAGGATTAATATAGTAAAAAAGGCCATCTTGCCAAAAGCAATCTACAGATTCAATGCAATCCCCATCAAAATTCCAACTCAATTCTTCATACAGTTAGAAAAAGCAATCCTCAAATTCATCTGGAATATCAAAAAACCGAGGATAGCTAAAACTATTCTCAACAATAAAAGAACTTGTGGGGGAATTATTATCCTGGACCTCAAACACTACTACAAGAGAAATAGTGATAAAAACTGCATGGTATTGGTACAGTAACAGGCAGGTAGATCAAGGGAAGTGAATTGAAGACCCAGAAATGAACCCACATTCCTATGGTCACTTGATCTTTGACAAAGGAGCTAAAACCATCCAGTGGAAAAAAGATAGCCTTTTCAACAAATGGTGCTGGTTCAACTGGAGGTCAGCATGTAGAAGAATGCAAATCGATCCATCCTTATCTCCTTGTACTAAGCTCAACTTCAAGTGGATCAAGGACCTCCACATAAATCCTGACACACTGAAACTAATAGAAAAGAAACTAGGGAAGAGCTTTGAGCACATGGGCACAGGGGAAAATTTCCTGAACAGAACACCAATGCTTATGCTCTAAGATCAAGAATTGACAAATGGGACCTCATAAAATTATCATGTTTCTGTAAGGCAAAAGACACTGTCAAAAGGACAAAACAGCAGCCAACAAATTGGGAAAAGATCTTTACCAACCCTACATCTGACAGAGGGCTAATATCCAATATATACAAAGAACTCAAGAAGTTAGACTCCAGAGAGGCAAATAGCCTTATGAAAAGATGGGGTACAGAGCTAAACAAAGAATTCTCACCTGAAGAATATCTAATGGCTGAGAAGCACCTAAAGAGATGTTCATCATCCTTAGTCATTAGGGAAATGCAAATCAAAACAACCCTGAGATTCCACCTCACACCAGTCAGAATGGCTAAGATCAAAAACACAGGAAACAGCAGTTGTTGGCGAGAATGTGGAGAAAGAGGAACACTCCTCCACTGCTGGTGGAATTGCAAGCTGGTACAACCACTTTGGAAAGCAGTCTGGCGGTTCCTCAGAAAACTGGGCATGACACTCCCAGAGGATCCTGTTATACCACTCCTGGGCATATACCCAGAAGTTTCCATGCATGCAATAATGACACATGCGCCACTATGTTCACAGCAGTCTTATTTATAATAGCCAGAAGCTGGAAAGAACCCAGATGTCCCTCAATGGAGGAATGGATTCAGAAGATGTGGTATATTTACACAATGGAATACTACTCTGCAATTAAAAACAATGAATTCACGAATTTCTTAGGCAAATGGTCAGAACTGGAAAATATCTTCCTTAGTGAGGTAACCCAGTCACAAAGGATCACACATGGTATGCAGTCACTGATAAGTGGATATTAGCCCAGAAGCTCGGAATACCCTAGACATAATTCACATATCAATTGATTCCCAAGGAGAATCAGGCCCCTGGTCCTGGAAAGACTGGATGTAGCAGTGTAGGGGAATACCAGGACAGAGAAGCAGGAGGGGGTTGACTGGGGAACGGGGGAGGGAAGTGGGCTTATGGGACATTCGGGGAGGGGGTAACTGGGAAAGGGGAAATCATTTGGAATGTAAATAAAGAATATATAAAATAAAAAAAAAGAAAAAGCAAGAAATTAATCTTTTTTTACCAAACCAAAAAGAAGAGAGCCACTCAAACATACCTCCACCTTTAATAACAAAATAAACAGGAAGTAACAATCATTTCTCTTTAATATCTCTTAATATCAATGGACACAATTCTCTAATAAAAAGACATAGACTAATAGACTGGATACATAAGCAGAACCCATCATTTTGCTGCATACAGGAAACTCACCTCAGGCACAAAGACAGACACTACCTCAGAGTACAGCACACATAGCACCCCACACAGTAAGAATGGGAGACTTCAACTTCAAACTCTCATCAATGGGGATCACAATGGGGATCAGGGAAACACGAACTAAATAGAGAAACAGTGAAACTAACTGAAGTTATGAATCAAATGGATTTAATAGATATCTATAGAACATTTTATCCTAAAACAAAAGATTATACCTTCTTCTTAGTACCTCATGGTACCTTTTCCAAAATTGACCATATAATCAGTCACAGAACAGACCTCAGCAGATATAAGAAGACTGAAATAATCCCATGCACCCTATCAGATCACCATGGAGTAAGGCTAGTCTTCAATAACAACAAAAACAACAGAAAGCCCACATACATAGGAAACTGAACAACATCCTACTCAACTATAACATGGTCAAGGAAGAAATAACGAAAGAAATTAAAGACTTTTTAGAATTTAATGAAAATGAAGGCACAACATACCCAAAATTATGGGGCACAATGAAAGCAGTGCTAAGAGGAAAACTCATAGCTTTGAGAACCTCCAAAAAGAAACTGGAAATAGCATACACTAACAGCTTAACAGCACAGCTGAAGGCTCTAGAGCAAAAAGAAGCAAATATACCCAAGAGGACTAGATGGCAGGAAATAATCATCCTCTGGCTGAAAGCAACCAAGTAGAAACAAAAAGAACTATACAAAGAATCAACCAAACAAGGAGCTGGGTCTTTGAAAAAAACAAGATAGATAAACCATTAGCCAAACTAACCAGAGGGCACAGAGACAGTATTCAAATCAGCAAAATCAGAACTGAAAAGGGAGGCATGGGGAATGGGGGAGGGAAGAGGGCTTATGGGACTTTCAGGGAGGGAGGAACTGGGGAAATCATTCAGAATGTAAATAAAAAAATACAGAAAATAAAAAAAAGAAAAGAAAAGGGAGGCATAACAACAGATAGTGAGGAAATCCAAAAAATCATCAGATCCTACTAGAAAAGCCTATATTCAACAAAAGTGGAAAATCTAGATGAAATGTATTCTTACCCACAAACAATAGATGGTTGTAATTCTCCAACATCACATTCATGTACAATGCCTGCTGAGCAAAACTGAGACATTCCCATTCCTCCAGTGAGAAGTCCAGAGCCACATCCTTGAAGGATAACAGACCCTGCAATGGAAAACTACTTATTTGTTACTGGACAAAATTGCTTTCCTAAGTTAATAAAAAGCCCTAAAGAATAGGAGATACTTTCTGATACAGGTGAGAAAAGGAAAATATTGAAGGCCAAATGTTTTTTAAAAGTTTCATGGAGATATGTCTGAAGTTATGAATTACTACTCTTCCATAGACAATCTATACAACGACTTACTACAATACTCTCATTTATTAAGGCTGTCATCTTCATGAATATTCTGTGGTTTCTCCGAGACCTTAGCAGCAAATAAAGTTTTGCTGGTAGTACTATATTTGGAAATTTTGTGTGCAGTTGGGATTGTATAATATGTTTTAAAGTCCTCTATTATGAAATTTGTTTCCAGCAACCTCATGGCACTGCACAATGGATTTTTAAACCCAGTTCTTTAAAATCCAACGATCTTGGATGAACACTACTGGCAGGAGGAATATCCAACACATATCCCTAATTTCAAGCAAATGTAACCAACATATATTTTACAAAAAAATGTTCACTCTAGTAAAATAGACTTTCCTAAAATAGTCATAGACTGTCACACCGACCCCAGTAGAATCTGTGTGATAAATTCCACAGACTGAGGCAATAGACTTCAAAAGAAAGAGGTCTCCGGGAACAGGCTTTAGGACTCTCAGCTGGAGAAACATATTGAGTCATAATTCTTATGGGAATTTTCTGTTCTGTTTTCATTCATTCCTCTTCTTAGTTACAGGTTCTTGGTAGCCTAGACTATGATCTTAAGCAAGAATAATGGGTATGAAACCATCTCTAGAGATGGGTCACTACCAGGACCTTATCTTCGGGGAAACCAACGTTTCATTTTCCAAATCATTTACAAAATTATTATTATAGATAAAACATTTCCCGACAATAAAATTTCATATGGCAACACATGTGTCACCAGAGGTGGGTTTTGGTAGATGGTAAAGAAAGCCTTAATTAGAAAGAATTAAGAGAGTTTACATTTATGCTTTGAAGATTTATAAAAAATCAGGCATTAGATGTTAAATAATAATTAAACATATGGGGCTGGAAAGTTAGCTCAACAGTTAAGAGCACCGACCATAAAGATTTATTAACCTGTTCTTGGGAATATGCCACTAGCCTTGGATGACCATCCTATTGAATACATTCTTTTAGACTTGTTATATTTTGATGATTTTATATTATTAATAATGATGTTACCTGTTCTGTTTGTGATTCACTGAGCATGTAGTTTCAGTGTTGCAATGCTCCGATGATTTTTGTTTTTACTATGCCAAATGATTTTTGTTGGTATTTGTGATTGCTTTGTTGGATACAGTTTCTAAGATTTGCTACATTTGGTTTTTAATGTACATAATCCCTGCTTGAGAGCTACAAAATACACTCAGATTCAAACGGCCTCTGTGTTTGTTTCTGTTTGTCACCTCTGAATCCTTACCCACCTGGACTTAGAGGACCCTCATCCCAGGGACCCCCATACCTGACTGGGGAGGTCCATAGCAATAGACTTCCTTGCAATTATATCTCTCTGAGAATGCATGACATAATCATCTTAAAGCAGCAAACATTTACAGAATATACCAAATACATATGATATCTATATTCAATAATGAACCTTTATGAAGTATGCTTTGATATCAAACAGAATATCAGTGTCACATCACAGATGGTCAAGTTATGATGAGGAAAAATATGCTTCCAATTCTACAATTTCCTCCTCACTCAAATATGGACACTGTTCAACCCTGTGTGAAGCTGGGTCTCACATGACTGCATTGGAACATATCTATTTAACATTTTGAGGCTGAGGTAAATGGCTACAAACTTTTTATAACAAACAGGTAGATGATGAAATAGAAAACTAAGAGATGGACTAAATGTCAGAGTTTTATCCTTAAGCAGAAAAGGAGTACAAAGTCAGGATACATTAAAAATTCCAAATGACACATAGAATCAAATACTTAGGGAAATTATTTTATGAAAGTGTATTAACAAACAAGAATTAGAAAATCTGGGGCTGGAGATATGACTCAGCATTTAAGAGCACTGACTATTCTTCCAGGGGTCCTGAGTTCAATTCCCAGCAACCACATGGTGGCTCACAACCATCTGTAATGGGATCTGATGCCCTCTTCTGGTGTGTCCGAAGACAGCAAGAGTATACGCACATACATGAAATAAATAAACAAATCTTTTTTTTAAAAGAATTAGAAAAACCACTATTAGAGAGCATTAAATTATTTAATGTTATATAAAAGCAGGCAAAAGGAATACACAATAAAAAATTCATACATTCTACATGGCCTTTTACAACAGAATACTTAGGTATGTATGTGTAAATAAATGGCATGTGTAGCCGGGCGGTGGCTCACGCCTTTAATCCCAGCACTTGGGAGGCAGAGGCAGGAGGATTTCTGAGTTCGAGACCAGCCTGGTCTACAGAGTGAGTTCCAGGACAGTCAAGGCTACAGAAAGAAACCCTGTCTCGAAAAACAAAAAAAAAAAAAACAAAAAAAAAAACAAAAAAAAAAACAAATAAATGGCATGTGTCAGAACATATTTCGATGAAGTAGAACCATTTTCTTTGAACAAATCTTGTTTTAAGTTGAGGGAGAAGAATGAAAACACTTCAGAAATCTGGACTGCTTTATTCCTAGGAGGACTGACTTAACTGAACACTTTTTTAAACAAACATTTTTTAAAGATTTATTTATTTTATGTATATGAGTACACTGTTACTGTTTTTAGACACACCAGAAGAGGGCATTAAATCTCATTACAGATGGTTGTGAGCCACCATGTGGTTGCTGGGAATTGAACTCAGGACCTCTGGAAGAACAGTCAGTGTTCTTAACCACTGAGGCATCTCTGCAGCCCTCAACTGAACATTTCAATCATGTAATATAATGCTATTTTCTTTCTTTGGAATATGACCTCATTTGTCTTTAAGAATGGTAGCTTGCATAGATAAGTGGTACCTTTAATTCTTCCCTTGTTTTTCAAAAATTATATATTATGAATATGATTTTATATATATATATATTATATATTATGTATTTTACAAATGGGCATCATAAATATAAACCTGGGGCATGAAAAAATGACTAAGAGTTAAAGGCACTTGCTGTGACTTTAGTCTCAAGGGTTTGGTGTTGAATGCAGGGACCTAGGAGCATAATGTATCATTCAGTGTATATAAAATTATACAGATGAATTATATACTTAAAATATTATAAACTTAAAAAATATTGGAAAGAAAAATAAAAACATCAACACAACACTTTAGGTATTCCCTATGTAACACATCATTTCAGGGAAGAGGAAACAGAATATATGAACCATTCTTCCTTCTAAAGAAAAGAAGGGAACAAAATTGAAAAAAAATCAAAGCAACAAGCTAGAATAGCTATCTTAATATCAAATAAAAATGACTTTCAACTAAAAGATGTCAAAAAGATGAGGAAGGACAACACTTCATACTCATCAAATGAAAAAAATCTACCAAGATGAACTCTCAGTTCTGAATGTCTATGTCCCAAATGCAAGGGCACCCACATTTGTAAATGAAACTATACTAAAGTTCAAGGCACACATTGAACCCGACACAATAATAGTAGGAGACTTCAACACCACACTCTCACCAATAGACAGATCTTGGAAACACAAACTAAACAGAGACATAGTGAAACTAACAGAAGTTATGAATCAAATGGATTTAAGAGCTATCAGCAGAACATTTCACCATAAAACAAAATAATACCTTCTTCTTAGTACCTCATGGGATGCTCTCCAAAACTGACCATATAATCACATACAAAACAATCATCATCTAATATGGGAAGATTGGAATAATCCCATGCATCCTATCACATCACCATGGACTAAAGATTGTCATCAATAACAACAAAAACAACAGGGGGGCACATACACATGGAAGCTGAACCACTCTCTACTCAATAATAACATGGTCAGGGAAGAAATAAAGTAAAAAATTAAAGACTTTTTAGAATTTAACAAAAATGAATGCACAACATACCCAAATTTATTGGACAAAATGACAGCAGTGTGAAGAGAAAAATTCATAGCTGAGTGCATCCAGGAAGAAATTGGAGAGATCATACACTACCACCTTAACAGTGTACATGAAAAGTCTAGAACAAAATGAATAGAAGGCAGAAAACAATCAAACTCAGAGATGAAATCAACCAAGTGGAAACAAAGAAAACTATACAAAGAATCAACAAAACCAGGAGCTGGTTCTTTGAGAAAAATCAACAAGATGGATAAACCTTCAGACAGACTAACCAGAGGACACACACAGACGGTATCCAAATTAACAGAATCAGAAACGAAAAAGGAGACATAACAACAAAAACTGAGGAAATTCAAAAAATTATGAGATACTATAACAAAAGCCTATATTCAACAATACTGGAAAATTTAGATAAAATAGGTGATTTTCTAGACAAATACCTGATACCAAAGTTAAATAAGGATCAGATAAACCATCTTAATAATCCCATAATCCCAAAAGAAATAGAAGCAGTCATTAAAAGTCTCCCAAACAACAACAACAAAACAAAAACAAAAATGAAAACCAAAAAAAGTCCAGGCTCAGATGTGTTTAGTACAGATTTCTATCAGACAGTCAAAGATCTAATATCAATACTTTTCAAATTATTCCTCAAAATATAATCATAAGGAACACTAACTAATTTGTTCTATGAAGCCACAGTTATACTGATAACTAAACCACTCAAAGACCCAACAAAGAAAAATTTCTAGACAAATTTCCCTTTTGAATACTGATATTAAAATACTCAATAAAATTATGCAAACCGAATCGAAGGACACATCAAAATGATCATTCACCATGATCAACTAGGCTTAAGCCCAGGGATGCAGGGATGGTTCAATATACAGAAATCCACCAACAAGGCAGTGGTGGCGCACGCCTTTAATCCCAGCACTTGGGAGGCAGAGGCAGGAGGATTTCTGAGTTTGAGGCCAGCCTGGTCTACAAAGTGAGTTCCAGGACAGCCAGGGCTACACCAAGAAACCCTGTCTCGAAAAACCAAAAAATAAATAAATAAATAAATAAATAAATAAATAAATAAATAAATAAATAAATAAAAAGAAAAAAAAGAAATCCATCAACATAATACACTACTGTATCAACAATCTTAAAGAAAAAAATGATCATATCATTAGGTGCTTATAAGGCTTTTGACTAGAGGCTCTAGGTAGATTAGAGGTTTGGCTGGGTTGGGGGGGAGGGGAAATCCTCTTGGAGATAGGGGGTGGGGAGGAGGTATGCCCCAGTCCCAGAGGGTGGACTGGGACAGGGCAGGGGAATGAAATCTGGAGTATAAAATAAATAAATAAATAGATACATACATACATACATACATACATACGTATATACATACATACAAGAAAAAATATTGTAAAATTAAAAAAAAAAGAATACTGCAATCTGCATCTACTCACAAACACATCAGTGTTATGGCAAAATAAAGACACACATTCCTGCCATCATCTTTGCCTCTAGGGACCGAATATATTTACTCTTAGGATTCCAGACAGTGAGGCTCGTATACTTTTATCCTTCTACAAATTGTTCTCTTCCATATATTGCTCACTGAAATCAGTATCCACATATTTCAATATCCACAATTACAAGGTTTTGTCTGGAACCCTCACCATATCTGAAATGCCGCTTATATGACACATGAGACTTTCCTTCCACGGTAATATAAAAGTACACAACTCCATCCAATGTAGAAATCAGTCATCAGTATAGTTTTTAAGACTCATTTATAATAGATTATCTTTGAGTCCTGCAGGTCTTCAGTCCATGGAAATTGTATATCCTTACATTAGAAAATCCAGTGAAAATATAATGCTGTTATATATGTGAAGGGTCTAAACATTCAATTTTCATTATCCCAGAAAAATATGAAGATCATAGAAAATAAGTCCTTTAGATTACATTATCACATATAGATAATAAAACTTTTGAATAGTTTAAATGATAAAGAGATTTCTAAAAAAAAGTATGGACAGCACACTGACCTGTGGAGTGTTTACCAGAGAAGCACTCATTCTTTTTGTGGTTCTTCTCCCAGTTTCAAAAATTGGAACTCTTCTTGAAATTTCACAACACAACTTGAAAAACACAAAGAGGAAATTAATAAAACTCCATTATGGACAATAATAAACCCCATAAAAATTCATTAAAAACAAAATAATACCAGGAATCTTGTCAACATTTCTACAGACATGAGAGCATGGAGTTGCATATTTAGCGTGGAAAGAAGTATGAATATCATCTGAGGCCTCTTTCTAACATCAGCCTATACCAGACAAAAACAGAGAGCACATGCAAACTTGCTGTAAAACACTATTACTCAGAGATATGTCTGAGAACTTATCTTCCTGGGTCTAGACTCAAGGACATATGGCTAGTGGCTACCATGACTGATGCCTAGAATTGAATGGCATTTCATTAGCCATCACACTAGAATATGTAAGATATCTGACCCTTTGATGAGATTCCACTTCATTCTATAAGATATGTAGAGTATCTCTATTTTCCGTGTGTGACTTTCGTCTTGGAGTACAAAGATTATTTCTACCAAATATAATGGTTTTGCAAAAGAATAGGTTGTCATCAGATTTAGTTACAGCCATTTTCATCATCATCTTAGCAGGCTTTCGATTGGTCATGAGATAAAACCTATATTTTGAACTTACTTCTCCTTTCTATATGGCCCTGTTTTCTAACTCCCATGCACCTTTGTATGCATTGATCTTGAGCCCTTGACATCTACATGAACACATTAATATGTGGAATATGACAATTAAAACCAGAAATGTCTTTAAATAAAATTTAGTTCTGCTAAAACTTTAGGCCAGTTGTCCTCCTCTTTTCTGATGGTATAGTAAATTTTTATTACAGTTCCAGAAACCCATAAGTTGATGCATCTACAAGTTTCAGACCCACATTCAGATTGATAACAGGAGTGGAGATCGGCGGGCCATCGTGACCACAGGGTGAGCGGCGCCACGGAGACTGCCCTCCGCCATCTTTGCTCCAGTGACCAGGTAGTTGGGACCGCCAGGCTCAGAGACAGACAGGCATAATATCGCTTCGGGTTCAGGCAGCTTGTGTGTAACCAGCTCCCAGGTGCTGGGCTGATCTGCAGTAACCAGCGCGCCAGTTCCGCGGTGGGACCTTCTGCCTGGTGGAGGGACCCCGCGCAGGGAGGGAGCCTGCCAGCTTCCCTTCCGCGACCTCTGTTCCCGCGGACTGCGCTGGAGAGACCGGTACCCAGGCTCTCCCCCCGATATAACATCACTTGGGACACGGCCTGTTGGGGCTTCCTTCTGTGCCCGAGGGCGGGTTGGCGCTGTGGTCGTCTGGGTGCCAGATCGGCGGGCCATCGTGACCACAGGGTGAGCGGCGCCACGGAGAGTGCCCTCCGCCATCTTTGCTCCAGTGACCAGGTAGTTGGGACCGCCAGGCTCAGAGAAAGACAGGCATAATATCGCTTCGGGTTCAGGCAGCTTGTGTGTAACCTGCTCCCAGGTGCTGGGCTGATCTGCAGTGACCAGCGCGCCAGATCTGCTGTGGGACTTCTGCCTGGCAGAGGGACGCCCCCTCCCCCCCCAGGAGAGATCACACACCCCTGCACAGGGCAGGAGCCTGCCAGCCTCCCTTTGGCGACCTCTGCTCCAGGAATCCACTAGGCTGAGCCTTTAGATGTGCAAGGCCTCCCCAATATAAGATCACTTGGGGCAAAGCACATTAGGGCTCCAAAGTCACTCAGGAGCAGGCAGGCCCCAGAAATCGGTGCCAGGGGAATCCTGGTAATCCAGGGGGGGCAGAAATAGCTTTGCAGGCTCACAGGAGGTCCAACCAACAGCCAGTGGCAGCAGGACCAACTAACAACAGAGGTATCCAGATGGCAAAAGGCAAACGTAGGAATGTTACTAACAGTAATCAAAGTAATGTGGGACCATCCGAACCCAACTCTCCAACAGCAGCAAGTCCTGGATACCCCACCACACCCGAAAGACAAGATCTGGATTTAAAATCACTTCTCATGATGCTATTAGAGGATCACAAGAAGGACACAAATAAATCTCATAAAGAGTTACAGGAGACCATGAATCAACGGTTAGAAGCCCTTACAAAGGAAACACAAAAATCGCTTAGAGAAATGCGGGAGAACATGGATCAAAAGATGGAGGCGCACAAGGAGACAACACAAAAATCGCTTAACGAGATGAATCAACGGGTAGATGCACTCACAAAGGAATCACAAAATTTGCATAAAGAAATGCAGAAGAATATGGGTCAACAGACGGATGCCCATAAGGAGGCAGCACAAAAATTGCTTAAAGAAATGAATCAACGGTTAGATGCCCTTACAAAGGAAACACGAGAACTGCTTAAAGAAATGCAGGAGACGATGGATCAACAGATGGAATCCCATGAGGAGGAAACACAAAAATCGCTCAGAGAAATGCAGGAGAACGTGGGTCATCAGGAAGAAATCCTGAAAGAGGTAATGCAAAAATACCTTAAAGAAATACAGGAAAATACAAACAAACAAGTGAAGGATCTCAGCAAATCCATCCAGGAACTAAAAAAGGAAGTAGAAACAACTAAGAAATCACAAAGGGAGACAACTTTGGAGATAGAAAACCTTGGGAAGAAATCAGGAGTCATAGATGCAAACATCAACAATAGAATACAAGAGATGGAAGAAAGAATCTCAGGTGCTGAAGATTCCATAGAAAGCATCGACTCAACAGTCAAAGAAAATGCAAAATGCAAAAAACGCGTAACCCAAAACATCCAGGAAATCCAGGACACAATGAGAAGACCAAACCTAAGGATTATAGGTATAGATGAGAGTGAAGATTGGCAACTTAAAGGGCCAGTAAACATCTTCAACAAAATTATGGAGGAAAACTTCCCTAACCTAAAGAGAGAGATGCCGATGAACATAAAAGAAGCCTACAGAACTCCAAACAGACTGGACCAGAACAGAAATACCTCCCGTCACATAATAATCAAAACACCGAATGTTCTAAACAAAGAAAGAATACTAAATGCAGTAAGAGAAAAGGGCCAAGTAACATACAAAGGAAGACCTATCCGAATCACATCAGACTTCTCACCAGAGACTATGAAAGCCAGAAGATCCTGGGCAGATCTCATGCAGACACTAAGACAGCACAAATGCCAGCCTAGACTACTATACCCAGCAAAACTCTCAATCACCATAGATGGAGAGACCAAGATATTCCATGATAAAACCAAATTTTCACAATATCTTTCCACAAATCCAGCCCTGCAACGGATAATAGGTGGAAACCTCCAATACAGGGAGAGAAACAACACCCTGGAAAAAATGAGATAATAACCTTCTTGAATCAAACCCAAAAGTAGATAACCACTCAAACATAAAGATAGCGTCAAGAATGGCAGATGGCAATAATCACTATGCCTTAATCTCTCTTAATATCAATGGTCTCAATTCCCCAATTAAAAGACATAGACTAGCAGACTGGATACGTAAACAGGACCCAGCATTTTGCTGCATGCAGGAAACGCACCTCAGTGTCAAAGACAAACACTACCTCAGAGTAAAAGGCTGGAAAACAATTTTACAAGCAAATGGCCCCAAGAAACGAGGTGGAGTAGCCATCCTAATATCGGATAAAATTGATTTTCAACCCAAAGTCATCAAAAAAGACACAGAAGGACACTACATACTGATCAAGGGAAAAATCCACCATCAAGAACTCTCAATCCTGAATATCTATGCTCCAAATGCAAGGGCACCCTCATTCGTAAAAGAAACTTTACTAAAACTCAAAGCACACATCGCACCGCACACAATAATAGTGGGTGACTTCAACACCCCGCTCTCTGAAATGGATCGTTCAGGAAAGCAGAAACTAAACAGGGACACAGTGAATCTAATTGAAGCCTTGGACCAAATGGAACTAACTGATATATATAGAACATTTCATCCTAGAGCTAAAGAATACACCTTCTTCTCAGCTCCTCATGGTACCCTCTCCAAAATTGACCATATAATTGGTCACAAATCAGACCTCAACAGATACAAGAAGATAGAAATAATCCCATGCCTCCTATCAGATCACTATGGAATAAGGGTGGTCTTCAATGGCAACAAAAACAAAAGAAAACCCACGTACACATGGAGGCTGAACAATGCTCTACTCAATGATAACTTGGTCAAGGTGGAAATAAAGAAAGAAATCAAAGACTTTTTGAAAGTTAATGAAAATGAAGGCACAACATACCCTAACTTATGGGACACAATGAAAGCAGTGCTAAGAGGAAAATTCATAGCCCTGAGTGCCGCCAAAAAGAAACGGGAGACAGCATACACTAACAGCTTAATGGCACACCTGAAAGCCCTGGAACAAAAAGAAGCAAATACACCAAAGAGGAGTAGAAGGCAGGAAATCATCAAACTCAGGGCTGAAATCAATCAAGTAGAAACAAATAAAACCATACAAAGAATCAACAAAACGAGGAGTTGGTTCTTTGAGAAAATCAACAAGATAGATAAGCCCTTAGCCAGACTAACCAGAGGGCACAGAGATAGTATCCAAATTAATAAAATCAGAAACGAAAAGGGAGAGATAACAACAGAAACTGAGGAAATTCAAAAAATCATCAGATCCTACTACAAAAACCTGTATTCAACACAACTAGAAAATCTTGAGGAAATGGACAATTTCCTTGACAGATACCAAATACCAAAATTAAATCAGGATCAAATAGACCATCTAAACCGTCCTATAACCCCTGAAGAAATAGAAGTTGTCATTGGAAGTCTTCCAACCAAAAAAAGCACAGGTCCAGATGGTTTTAGTGCAGAATTCTATCAGACCTTCAAAGAAGACCTAACACCAATACTCTTCAAACTGTTCCACAAAATAGAAACAGAAGGAACACTACCCAACTCGTTCTATGAAGCCACAATTACACTAATACCAAAAGCACACAAAGATCCGACAAAGAAAGAGAATCTCAGGCCAATCTCTCTTATGAATATCGATGCAAAAATACTCAATAAAATTCTTGCCAACCGAATCCAAGAACACATCAAAACGATCATTCACCACGATCAAGTAGGCTTCATCCCAGGGATGCAGGGATGGTTCAATATAAGGAAATCCATCAATGTAATCCACTACATAAACAATCTCAAAGAAAAAAACCACATGGTCATCTCATTAGATGCTGAGAAAGCATTTGACAAAATTCAGCATCCTTTCATGCTAAAGGTCTTGGAAAGATCAGGAATTCAAGGCCCATATCTAAACATAGTAAAAGCAATTTACAGCAAACCAGTAGCCAGCATCAATCTAAACGGAGAGAAACTTGAAGCAATCCCACTAAAATCAGGGACTAGACAAGGCTGCCCTCTCTCTCCATATCTTTTCAATATAGTACTTGAAGTTCTAGCTAGAGCAATTAGACAAGAAAAAGAGGTCAAAGGGATACAAATTGGAAAGGAAGAAGTCAAACTATCACTATTTGCAGACGATATGATAGTATACATAAGCGACCCAAAGAACTCCACCAGAGAACTCCTACAGCTGATAAACGACTTCAGCAAAGTGGCCGGATATAAAATCAACTCAAGCAAGTCAGAAGCCTTCCTATACTCAAAGGATAAGCAGGCTGAGAAAGAAGTAAGAGAAATAATACCCTTTACGATAGCCACAAACCATATTAAGTATCTTGGCGTGACGCTAACCAAACAAGTGAAAGATCTGTATGACAAGAACTTCAAGTCTCTGAAGAAAGAAATTGAAGAAGACCTCGGAAGATGGAAAAATCTGCCATGCTCATGGATTGGCAGGATTAATATAGTAAAAATGAGCATCTTACCAAAAGTAATACACAGATTCAATGCAATCCCCATCAAAATCCCAACTCAATTCTTCATAGAGTTAGAAAGAGCAATTCAAAAATTCATCTGGAATAACAGAAAACCCAGAATAGCTAAAACTATTCTCAAGAGTAAAAGAACCTCTGGGGGAATCAGTATCCCGGACCTCAAGCTGTACTACAGAGCAATAGTGTTAAAAACTGCATGGTATTGGTACAGTAACAGACATGTAGATCAATGGAACAGAATTGAAGACCCAGAAATGAATCCACACTCCTATGGTCACTTGATCTTTGACAAAGGAGCTAAAACCATCCAGTGGAAAAAAGATAGCCTTTTAAACAAATGGTGCTGGCTCAGCTGGAGGTCAACATGCAGAAGAATGCAAATTGACCCATCCTTATCTCCTTGCACTAAGCTCAACTCTAAGTGGATCAAAGATCTCCACATAAAACCAGACACACTGAAACTAATAGAAGGGAAACTAGGGAAGAACCTTGAACATATGGGCACAGGGGAGAATTTCCTGAACAGAACTCCAATAGCTTATACTCTAAGATCAAGAATAGACAAATGGGACCTCATTAAATTACAAAGTTTTTGCAAGGCAAAAGACACCGTCAAAAAGACAAAGCAGCAACCAACTAACTGGGAAATGATCTTTACCAACCTTACATCCGACAGAGGGCTAATATCCAAGATATACAAAGAACTCAAGAAGTTAAACTCCAGAGAGGCAAGTAACCCTATTAAAAAATGGGGTACAGAGCTCCACAAAGAGTTCTCACCTGAAGAATATCTAATGGCTGAGAAGCACCTAAAGAGATGTTCATCATCCTTAGTCATTAGGGAAATGCAAATCAAAACAACCCTGAGATTCCATCTCACACCAGTCAGGATGGCTAAGATCAAAAACACAGGAGACAGCAGTTGTTGGCGAGGATGTGGAGAAAGAGGAACACTCCTCCACTGCTGGTGGAATTGCAGGCTGGTACAACCACTCTGGAAAGCAGTCTGGCGGCTCCTCAGAAAACTGGGCATGACACTTCCGGAGGATCCGGCTATACCACTCCTGGGCATATACCCAGAGACTTTACCTGCATGCAATAAGGACACATGCTCCACTATATTCATAGCAGCCTTATTTATAATAGCCAGAAGCTGGAAAGAACCCAGATGTCCCTCAACGGAGGAATGGATTCAGAAGATGTGGTATATTTACACAATGGAATACTACTCTGCAATTAAAAACAATGAATTCACGAAATTCCTAGGCAAATGGTCAGAACTTGAAAATATCATCCTTAGTGAGGTAACCCAATCACAAAAGATCACACATGGTATGAAGTCACTGATAAGGGGATATTGACCCAGAATCTCAGAATACCCTAGACACAATCAGCATATCAATAGATTTCTAAAAAGATGGAAGGAGAGACCCCTGGTCCTGGAAAGACTGGATGTAGGGGAACGCCAGGACAGAGTAATGAGAGGGGGTTGAACGGAGAAAAGAGGGAGGGAAGGGGGCTTATGGGACTTTCGGGGAGGGAGGAAACGGGAAAGGGGAAGTGATTTGGAATGTAAATTAAAAAAATAAAATAAAATTAAATTAAAAAAAAAAAAAGAAAAAAAAAAGATAACAGGAGTGATGTATCAGTTCCCAAGACCATAAGAAATATGTGTTTTATGATGGTTAGTCTTTGACCTCCCTTGTGAAAGTGTCAATTGACCACAAGGCAGTCACAATTCAATGGTTGAGAACATGGGTTCTATGCAATGTGAAAACGAAATCAAGTAGGAGGCATGATACTATCTAGAAATTCACTGATAGCTGCCAGGGATAATATATATATATGGATAAAATGAACCATTTCAGGATATGACCTTGGAATGATTCACTCATTATATCAAATCTGCTAAAACATTATCTCTGTTGGAATACCTTCCTGAATGTATTATTCAGGGTTCTCTAGATTCACAGAATGTATGGGTAGTCTCTATATAGTTAGGGAATTTGTTGATGACATACAGTCTGTAGTCCAACTCCCCAAAACTGGTCTGCAGCAGCTGTGGATGGAAGTCCAAGGATTTAGCAGTTGCTCAGTCCCACGAGGCAAGCAGGAAGGAAGAGTGAGTGAGTCTTCCTTTGTCCAATGTCCTTATATAGGTCTCCAGTAGAGGGTGTGGCCCAGATTAAAGACGTGTGCCACCCCACCTCTAATCCCAGATGACCTTGAATTTGGAGATCTCCTTGTCTTAATCTCCTGGAATTCATAGCCACTATGCTTCAAGATCTCCATGTCAAGATCCAGGTCAGAAACTTGTATCTCTGAACCTCCAGATTAGATCATAGGTGAGTCTTCCAATTCTTGATTATAGTTCATTCCAGATATAGTCAAGTTGACAACCAGGAATAGCCACTATACTGAACATGCATATATCTGCATCTTAGCATTGTTCCAGGTAGTTTTCTGGTTCCCAATCAGTAATAAATATGAATACAGTGAGACTCTTGGAGCTTTGCTGTTAAGGATTTAATCTCTGGCCATCACTCTTGTAGGTTCACATGAGAGAAAGAATGTGTGATATGGGTCTCCTGGAATACATTCCAAAACATATACACATACATAAATGCAAGCATACATACATATATATACATTTGCTTATGCATGAATAAAAATGTAAGAATTCATTCTAAATGTTGAGATGCTATTACTAAGGAAAGTTGTCATGACCATGGAATCAGCAAATATTCAGCGTGTTTTATGTATTTCATTGAACTTATATTTCTCTCATGTCAAATATTTCTTTTGGCATTTAA
The DNA here is from genome assembly GCA_036184795.1 of Tokudaia tokunoshimensis. Classification (NCBI taxonomy): domain Eukaryota; kingdom Metazoa; phylum Chordata; class Mammalia; order Rodentia; family Muridae; genus Tokudaia; species Tokudaia tokunoshimensis. The sequence continues at coordinate 128,238,757 of BTHU01000005.1, forward strand.
CAGGTATATGAATGGTCTCTTTCAATGCCCCTGTCTCAGAAGTTCAGATTGACAGTGGGAAAAGGTAGATGATGGAGTGGCATGGAACCTTATAGAAAATTAATAAGAATTGACGAGGAAAATATTGATTTCCTTGGAAAAACAAACAAGTAAACTTTCTGGCTCATAACACTAGGCCAAGGAATAATCAAAGGTGGAAACCCAGGCCCTCAGTGTTCCTTCGAACACTATCTGAAGTATAAACAGATGTAGCACCAAATTCACAATTTTCTTCAGAAACTCCCACTATCAACGTGCACAGAAAATAGGGCAGAACATAGAAAGAAGGGGAATATGCTAGAGTCATCACACAAAGCTGACTTTATCTAGATCCAAAAGCAAATGACCATAAAAATATGTTCACAGGGGGCTAGAGATATGGCTCAGCAGTTAAGAGCACTGACTTCTCTTCTGATGGTCCTGAGTTCAAATCCGAGCAACCACATGGTAGCTCACAACCATCCACAATGGGATCTGATGCCCTCTTCTGGGGTGTCTGAAGACAGCTACAGTGTACTTATATGTAATAATAAATAAAAATTTAAAAAAATAAAAAAAATAAAAAAATAAAAATATACACACAGAATATAATAACAGTACAGGTGTACCACTATAATCAGAAAAATGTTTCACTTTAATAGATGCAGAAAGTAAACTCAACTTGATTTCATATCAGAGATTCAAAAAGCACAAACCAAACAAGTCAAGACACAAACTATGTACAATCAGTGAGAGAAGGCTCACAACCATGTCAATATATCTATGAAAGGCCTAGGGCAAAATATCACAGTGGATCACTCTGAAAGTTCTAAAGAATGTGAAACAGAAGGAACGTCACTGAGTCTAATGAAGATAATAGCCAACATCCTAAACACATCATTACACAAACTGAAGACAGCTGTTTGTCTTCAGTTGAAAGCTCTAAAAGAATGTGAAACAGAAGGCACATCACTGAGTCTAATGAAGATAATAGCCAACATCCTAAACATATCATTACACAAACTGAAGACAGCTGTCATCATTCTACTCTATTCAGAAGACAGAGAAGGTTGTGCAAAGTCTCCACACTAACTTATCACAGTGTAGCAGTGCTTACAAAGAGAAATTAAGATTTAGAATATTTTCAATGTTCAAATAAGGATATGAGGAAGACAAGTTTTCTCAAATTCCAAGAAACATACTTCTTCAACCCAAGAGCTACAAATATACCAAGAGAATAATCCAATATGATAATACACTTAATAAGTTACAAAAAATACTAGAAAATATCATTTGGTTTTATACATTCTTAAAGAATAATCTGAGAAGTCATAAGACCACTCTGTGTCTAAAAGGATCTTGGATATGCTGGTTTAGAATACAAACTGCTAAAAAGGGCTTTATAAGGCTGATGGGTGTAAGGAGTTATAAATGGCTCTGCCTAGATGCTGACCCTGTGCAGTCATACCAACCTGTGTGACAATGTATATCTACCAGTGTAGTAGTGACAAGCAGGTAACAGAAACTTTACTGGCTTGAGCTCAAATCATCCTAAAAAGGAAATACAGACATGGCACTGGAAGCTGGTCAAAAGTCAATCTAAAGAATACAGGCCCAAAAGGGAATTTATAACTGACATACTGCTCTATGTAGAAATACTAGAAATGCATTTGATTTGTTGGTGCTTTCAGCCAAAGTTAGACAAACATGGTTTATAAAAAGAAACTGCCAATCGAGAGAGTGCTGAGTAAAAAGCCAGCAGTGGGGGAACTGGAAAAGCTCTAAAAGATGAAGGAAGTGGAGTTATGGAAACCCATACTGTCATTTACGATGGAATGAAGAATTTTGAATATATCACAGCATGAATATCCATCTAAAACCTGCTTCAAAAGATACATGAAACACAAGGATATAAGGAAAACATGAATAACAAGGGATGGGTCAGAGATTGAAGAGATGGTAACTGTGTAAGCACTCTGAGGGACTTCATGTGCAAAGGACAGTCTCAAAAATACAAGCACTAGGGGTTTAGATAGCACAGATTAAAATAAATTCAAGGAGGGTTTATCTGCAACAGCAAAGTAACTAGATAATGCAAATACTCTACCAGAATGTTTCTCTGTAAATATTGTAGCAATTGTAATTTGCGTGGAAAAAATGAGGATAATCCCTAACTCATGTGACAGAAAATTTACTGACAACAGGAAGTTCTGTAAAATAGAAATTGGAGATGCAGGCAAAAAATAATGCTATCACAAATTTACAATATGTAAAACTTGATGTAATAATGAATGGGCATTGGAATACATGAATTTTCAGGACATGATAAGGACATTTTTTTCAAAGCATGTCACTTTATGATTCTTGCCTGTGACATACAGACTGAGTATTGTTGTCATTTCTACCAATAACAGATCTTAAATTCCTGCTCCATTGACATATACTATACTTTAAATTCAACAGTAGTAAATATATAAAATGAATATGTATCATGGAATTATTTTGTCTGTGTACACTGAGATAAATACATCTTCAACTTCATGGAGACTGAACATGCACTAATTCTAGAATGGGAAGAGTTTTACATACTTTCTCCTTGAAGTCAGTATGAATATTAGGGCTTCAACTTTAAATCTTAGAACTGATATTTCCTCAAGAGAAAAAAAAAACAACCGAACCCCCCCTGATTCTGAATAGACACAATTCCACACTTTCGAGCCTTCCAGTCAAAATTTATTATCACTTGACTCATCACAATTTTTTAGAGTAGACGAACTCAAATATCAATGTGTTGTGTTCAGACACTGGGACTCTTGAATATTAGAAGACCATAGAATTCTAGTCAAGCATTCCCTAGGAATGTCTCACAAAGAACAATTTCATTGAACAATCATTAAAGAAGTTCACAATAAAATCCTTGGTAGAAGTTGGAATAGATGAAACAGATATCTATGTAAGAAAGAGTATTATTTATGAATCTTGGTTTTCAGTTCAGGAAGAAGAAATCCTGCACAACTAAACTGCACGAATATTATGTAGGGATATTTGAACCTGTTCAAACTTAGGGTGTGTTTCAGGCCCATGGCACACAACTTTAATAACTATGACTGGAATACAAGTATGTCCTTAATACACACTTTAATACCAAACAATAAAAGGACAGTTACTGAGTAGAAGGAGGCACCCATGTTTGAAAGTTTTGTCTAGTTAAATAGAAGAAAATGTGAAATGTCAGAGAAAGATCTGACAGAACAGGATATGCACAACTCTCCTGAGTTGAGAGAGGAAAGGAAAGCTACTTAAGGGAGAGAAGACAGTACAGGAAGAAGAGAACTGTAAAGGAATACAGTAGAGTGTATTAGCAGCAGTACAGTACAGTTGAGAGCATAGAGTAACAGAGAGGGAGAAGGAAACACTTTTACTGGGAGAGTTTTACAGACTCAGATTGAAAAGAGAACATGCACAGGGCAGTGGTGGCACACGCCTATAATCCCTGCACTTGGGAGGCAGAGGCAGGAGGATTTCTGAGTTCAAGGCCAGTCTGGTCTACAGGGTGAGATCCAGGATAGCCAGGGCTACACAGAACAATCCTGTCTCAGAAAAAAAAAAAAAAAGAAAAGAAAAAGAAAAGAAAAGAAAGAAAAGAGAACATGATAGACACAGGTAAAGACAGAATGATAAAGAAAAAGACATGGGCCAGCAGATTTAAAAAAGATGTGCTACAATTAAGGCCAAGCAGTGTCTCAGTGTCTCAGACAAAAATTCGATTGAATAAGGCAGCTGGGAGAGGAGTTTGAACTGGAACAGCTGAGTTGAATCAGTCAGTTAAGAGTTCAGAATGAACAAGAAAGGAGAAGCTTATTCAGCAGGAAATTTCAGAGGCTGAAGACCCTCTAGGTCTAGATAAGATTGTTTAGAGGATAGAGGCTCCCAGGCCTAGGCCAAGGTAAACAGAGAGAGGCAGTAAGCCTCCCAGACAACAAATACAGTACTGGAATGAAAGTTACTTTTACAGCCCTGTAGAAATCTAACACTGCTCAGTATAAAAGCTTTCTAGAATATAAGAAGAGAAATATACCTCAGAATACTAAGGAAAAGGGACTCCACCAAACAGTACAGAAAAGGTCAACAGTAATTATTCCACTCTAAATAGGACTAATTCAACACACTGCATCAGTGACAACACAATTCAAGGACTAAATATCATTTAGACTGGACAGAATATGTGATTCAGAAAGCAAGTGCAGCTTCCGGAGGAAAACAACTCAGTTCAGATCATTCTGTCAACAAATATCATGGATGGACTTTCTGATGGTAGCATTCATAGTGTCAAAATTGCTATACAGACTGGGGGCTGGGGGCAGAGTTATCCATGGCCAGACCCAGATATGCATCCTCTGATCTACAATCTCAATCTGCCAGGAAAGATATGGCCACTGGTATCATAGTGACAAAACTATCTGTGTATAACAGAATTTTCTTGTTCAAGCTGAGGCCAGTCCCTCAGGCAATAAAATAGATAGATTAAACTGATAATCTGGCTAAAATATAACAGGGAGGTCACAGGCACTAAAAGGGAATCCACTACTGATATTTGCTTCATGTGTGAATTGCCCTTGCCACACCCTGATGCTGATTTCAGTTTGCCTAAAAGAAACTTTGTTTTCAATGGCCATCTGCTAATTCAGAGCCTGAAAACTCATTAAATAGTGACATCAACTGACTGCTGACTGCACTGTCTAACATGGGAAATCCGTATTGTCACATCTAATATTATTCTCATTGAAATTTTCCAGGATCATTAATTAAATAGCATCTGGAAAAAAAACCAAATTCATGTGCTCTTTCAACTGACAGGTGAGCCCCACTCCACCCCTTGTTCAATCCTAACACAGCTTGATCCTTTCTTAGAGTCGTCTTGGCCTTTACCATCCAGGGCTATTAGAGTTGATTTATAGTTATGCAGATATGGCTGAGCATATGGAGACCTGAAAATTGGAAAATATTGTTCAGAAAAACCTAGAACTTTCCATGGGACAAAAGTAAAATATGCCAATACCAGGCCAAAGGATAAACATGAAGGCAAGAGAAGATATCATGAAAATGTCTCTTTTTATCTGAGGATTTCAGTTTACCCTTGAGATGTGAGAGTCAGTCACACAGTTAACACACATATGAGTCCTTTTCCTAGCAACATGTAGGAGGAACAAGGCAGAATGTAAGAAAAATATTGTGACACACAGAACCCAGACTTCTACAACATGAGGTCTCTGGAAAAAAATGCCCGCAGTGCAGGGGTCTAATCATTTCCCACACCTGCTAGAAGTCCACACTGCAGAACTCAACAAACCATGAATGTGCAAGGCCAGAGTGCTTTTCATGAACAAAGGAGACATTTTTCTTAAGTGAGCAATCATGCTGAGATCAAATACCCAAACAAAGTAAAACTAAGATAAATTGTCCTTGGCACAAACCACAAGCAATATATGTATCTTATAAGGAAGGCAATTTATATGATATTCAAGATAAAGAATTGAGAACCCAGAGTCATGATCAAAGATATCAAAGTTTGAAAACCATGTAAATCAACTGAAAGAGGATAGGAACAAAATGATTCATGGGCAAGAAAATAATAGACGATGCCTGAAGGAAATGACAACAATATGGGATATGAAAATTGAGTTCAATAGGTGCTCATTTAGGTTGCTATTTCCTAGGAAAAGAAACCGTGTTAAACTGTATCTACCTTTGCCTTTCCCTCAGACAACTGTCCTGGAAGATAAGATTGTGACACAATATGGAAAAATAAACTGGTCTCTGAAGTCTGCAAAAAGAAAAGAATTCATACTGAAGAAAAACCCTACAAAAGCAATCAATGAGGTAAAGTCTTTGCACATCACTATCATCTAAGTATCATGAAAGAATTTATACTGAAGGGAAATCCTACAAATATAAGCAATGTTGGTAGCATCAGGTGCATCTGTGGACTGCTAAAAGTGACATTACAGCCAGATCCTTGATCCAGTGAGGAGCCTTCTCATCTGTAGGCAACAACACTGCTCCTGCCTCTGTTGCCTTGGCAACAACCCATCATGCTACCACTCCCCTTTCATGTGCTTCACATGCCTCATAGACTGGATAAAAGACTCTTCCCCTGTCCCACATCCCCTTCTCTTCTTCTTACATCTCACCCCCTCTCAGAGGCTGCTTCTGGCAATAAGACCTCCCAAATGAGATCCAAGGCTTGGTGTGATTTGTCTAGGATTGTGCCTGCCTATTCTAACAAATATGAAGAAGCCTTTTCACAAAAATAACATCTCAGAAAATATAAAAGGATCCATATTGGAAAGAAATCCTATGAAGAAGCAATGTAACAAAGCTTTCAAATGTTGTTAGAAATCATGAGAAAAATCATACTGAAGAGAAATCCTATTAAAGTATTCAGTTTGGTAATATATTGCACTTCCTGGTACATTTATACAAGGGTCCAAACTTTATTGTGTAATGAATCTCTTAGAGATTTTGCATATTACTGAAATATTGAGGATCTGAAAAAACCCATACTGAAGGAAATGAATGTCTATAAAGGATTTGGTAATATCTTTAAGTAAAACAGTTACATCCAGTCACTAAAATTTTTGATTCTGGAGAAAAAGAGTCTGATAAATGTCAACAATCTATTCAAACACTATGATCTCACTCTTGATTTTGTTAGAAGACCAAGATTTTGTTTGAATAAGAAGGACAAAAATAACTCCCTTAAAGTAATAAATGAGAACATGGGTCAATGAGTAGAAGCCCTTAAAGAAGAATCACAAAAATCCCTTAAAGAAATGCAGGAGAATATGGGTCAACAGGTAGAAACTCTTAAAGAGGAGACACAAAAATCCCTTAAAGAAATATGGGAAAATATGGGTCAACAGGTAGAAAAGAGGCAACACAAAAATTCCATAGGGAACTATAGGAGAACATGGGTCAACATGCAGAAGCCCATAAAGAGGAATCACAAAAATCTCTAAAAGAAACACAGGAGAACATGGGTCAACAGGTGGAAGCCCTTAAAGAAGAAACACAAAAGTCCCTTAAAGAATTTCAGGAAAACACAAACAAACAAGTGAAGGAACTGAACAAGACTATCCAAGATCTAAAAATGGAAGTAGAAACTATAAAGAAATTGCAAAGTGAGACATCTCTGGAGATAGAAAACTTTGGAAAGAATTCAGAAGTCATGGATGCAAGCATCAACAATAGAATACAAGAGATAGAAGAAAGAATTTCGGATGCAGAAGATTCCATAGAAAACGTTGACTCAACAGTCAAAGAAAATACAAAATGCAAAAAGCTGTTAACCCAAAACATCCAGGTAATCCAGGACACAATGAGAAGACCCAACCTTAGGATTATAGGTATAGAAGAGAACGAGGATTTACATCTTAAAGGGCCAGTAAATATCTTCAACAAATTATGGAGGAAAACTTCCCTAACCTAAAGAGAGAGATGCCGATAAACGTACAAGAAGCCTATAAAACTCCAAACAGACTGGACCAGACCAGAAATTCCTCCCGTCATATAACAATCAAAGCACCAAATGCACTAAACAAAGAAAGAATATTAAAAGTGAAAAAGTAAGGGAAAAAGGTCAAGTAACATATAAAGGCAGACCTATCAGAATTACACCAGACTTCTCACCAGAAACTATGAAAGCTAGAAGATCCTGGGCAGACGTCATATAGACCCTAAGAGAACATAAATGTCAGCCCAGACTGCTATACCCAGCAAAACTTTCAATTACTGTAGATGGAGAAAACAAGACATTCCATGACAAAAGCAAATTTACACAATATCTTTCCACAAATCCAGCTCTACAAAGGATAATAGGTGGAAAATACCAACACAAGGCGGGAAATCACACAGTAGAAAAAGCAATAAAGTAATCTTTCAACAAACCCAATAGAAGATAACTACACAAACAGAATTTTACCTTTAACAAAGAAGATAACAGGAAGCAACAATCACTTTTCCTTAATATCTCTTAACATCAATGGTCTCAATTTCCCAATAAAAAGACTTAGACTAACAGACTGGGTATGTAAGTAGGACCCAACATTTTGCTGCATACAAGAAACCCACCTAAGTAACAAAGGCAGTCACTACTTCAGAGTCAAAGATTAGAAAACAATTTTGCAAGCAAATGGTTCCAAGAAACAAGCTGGAGTAGCCATTCTTATACTGGATAAAATTGACTTTCAACCAAAAGTTATCAAAAAAGATAAGGAGGGTCACTTCATTCTGGTCAAAGGAAAAGTCTACAAAGATGAGCTCTCAATTCTGAACATCTATGCTCCCCACGCAAGGGCACCCACATTCGTAAAAGAAACTTTACTAAAGCTCAAAGCCCACATTGCACCCCACACAATATAGCAGGAGACTTCAACACCCCACTCTCAACAATGGACAAATCATGGAAACAGAAACTAAACAGAGACACAGTGAAACTAACAGAAGTTATGGACCAAATGGATCTAACAGATATTTATAGAACATTCAAACCTAAAGCAAAACAACATACATTCTTCTCCGCACCTCATGGCACCTTCTCCAAAATTGACCATATAATTGGTCAGAAAACAGGTTTCAACAGATACAGAAATATTGAAATTATTCCATGCACCTTATCAGATCACCACGGACTAAAGCTAGTCTTAAGCGCAAACAAAAACAATGGAAAACACACATGCACGTGTACTTTGAACAATGCATTTTTAACAAATGGTGCTGGATCAACTGGCGGTCGGCATGCAGAAAAATGCAAATTGACCCATTCTTATCTCCTTGTACAAAGCTCAAGTCCAAGTGGATCAAGGACCTACACATAAAACCAGACACACTGAAGCTTATAGAGGAGAAAGTGGGGAAGAATCTTGAACACATGGGCATAGGGGAAAAGTTCCTGAACAGAACACCAATGGCTTATGCCCTAAGAACAAGAATCGACAAATGGGACCTCATGAAGCTGCAAAGCTTCTGTAAGGCAAAGGACACGGTCGGTAGGACAAAAAGGCAACCAACAAATTGGGAAAAGAGCTTTACATCGGATAGAGGGCTAATATCCAAGGTATACAAAGAACTCAAGAAGTTAGGATCAAGAGAGTCAAATAACCTTATTAAAAAATGGGGTACAGAGCTAAACAGGGAATTTTCAAGTGAGGAAACTCGAATGGCTCTAAAGCACCTAAAAAAATGTTCAGCATCCTTAGTTATCAGAGAAATGCAAATCAAAACAACACTGAGATTCCACCTCACACAGGTCAGAATGGCTAAGCTGAAAAACTCGGGACAGCAGATGCTGGAGAGGATGTGGGGAAAGAGGATCACTTCTCCATTGTTGGTGGAATTGCAAGCTGGTAAAACCACTCTGGAAATCAGTTTGGTGATTCCTCAGAAAATTAGACATAGTACTTCCTGAGGACCCAGCTATACCACTCCTGGGTATAAACCCAGAAGGTGCTCCTACATGTAATAAGGACACATGCTCCACTATATTCATAGCTGCCTTATTCACAATAGCCAGGAGTTGGAAAGAACCCAGATGCCCTTCAACTGAGGAATGGATACAGAAACTGTTGTATATATACACAATGGAGTACTATTCAGCTATTAAAAACAATGAATTCATAAAATTCTTAGGTAAATGGATGGAACTAGAACGTGTCATCCTGAACGAGGTAACCCAATCACAAAAGACTACACATGGTTTGCACTCACTGATAAGTGGATGTTAGTTCAAAAGCTCAAAATAAACGAGTTACAACACAGACCACAGGAAGCTCAAGAAGGTGGAGGACTGAAGTGGGGAGGTGGTGCTTGGGTTCCTCTGAGAAAGGGAACAATACACTTACAGGAGCAATAATGGAGACAAAGTGTGGAGCAGGGACTGAAGTAAAGGCAATCCAGAGACTGCCCTACCTGGGAATTCACCCTATAAACAGTCACCAAACCCCAGCACTACTATGGACAACAAGAAGCACATATCAAAAGGAGCATGCCATGGTTGTCTTCGGAGGGGCCCTGCCAGAGCCTTATACATACAGAGGCAGATGCTAGTAGCCAACCATTGGTCTGGGAGTGGGGTCCCCAATGGAGGAGTTGGAGGGTGGTCCGGAGGAGCTGAATGGGTTTACAGCCCCACGGGAAGAACAATGATGTTGACCACCTAGACACTCCAGGACTCCCAGGGACTAAATCAGCAACCAAAGGGTAAACATTGTTCCAGTCAAAAATGTGAGAGAGGAATGCTGTGTTGGGCATCAGTGGGAGGAGTGATCCTTGGTCAGGTGAAGGTTAAATAGATGCCCCAAAAAGGGGAAATTGAGGGGGGTGGGTGGGAGTAGGTTGGGTCAAGGGGCATAAACTTGGAGGCAGGGAGTGGGAGGAGGGGTTGGGAGTTTTTGGGGAGGGGGGAAACTGGGAAAGGTTTTACCACTTGAAATGTAAATGAAGATTATATTCAATAAAAAATATATATAAAAATGCTTAATAGAAGAGAATATCAAATACATTAAATACCTTACATGACAGAGATGTAATGAAGTAGAATAATCAGCAATCAACTGCATATTTCACAATATAGCTCAATTGCTATGGCTATATGAATATTATTAAATAATCTATGCTTTTTCATGTTCCCATTATTTATCTTTTCACACTGCATCTTCAAATAGTGACTTCTAAGGGAATTATCTAGAGATGGTAGATACTGTAACAGCAATAAAATTAATTTAAATGTAAATATTTCTGGGATGTGTGTGTGATATTATTACAGTGGTTTAGGCCATGACTGATATGTGCAGATTGGAAGACTACTTTGAGCAATCTACATTGGACTTTTTAAATATATTAATTTATTTTATGTATATGAGTACACTATAGCTGTCTTCAGATACACCAAAAGAAGACACCAGATCTCATTACAGATGGTTGTGTGCTACCTTGTGATTGCTGAAAATTGAACTCATAACCTCTAGAAGAGCAGTCAGTGTTCTTAACCACTGAGACATCTCTCCAGCCCGTGGACATTTTTTATATGTTAACCAAGGTCAGGTTTCTAGCTGTGCAACCTACAGACATTTCACATTGAGACTTTTCACATATCCTCAAAAAGAGGATAGGCATTAAATCAATAAAATATTGTCTTCTTTCTCATTGTAAGCATGTTGTCATTCAAGATGGACTAAAAATACTATTTGAATAATAAACCTTATTTGCAAATGAAAATTATAAACTGCTATCAATTTTTTTCAAATGTAGTAATTTATACTTAAGACTAAACAATTGTCCCATTCTCAGATAAACAAATGAATGCCAGAGAATTGTCTCAGTGGCTAGAGTTGGTTAATACTGAGCCTGATTACATCACTTCAGTGTCTGTGAAACCCATATTACTCCTACAAACAGATGGTCATGAGCCATCATGGGGCCAACGGCTTATTTTAAATTCAATAAGAGACTACTTGTTTCTGTGAGGACCCTACTTTAGCAGCCCGATGGGAAAAAGTAGTCCTCTGGACACTCATGGTCCCTGGCAGCTCAAGTCACTTCTCCAGTATTTAGATTGAAGAGCAAATTTAGGGTAAAGTTATCTGGCTATGGGACTCTGTATGTTAATTGTGATTTTTGCCAGAAAAACCAAGACAACAATGTGGGCCATTTATAAAGTAATCATTTATTATATATTAAATGCAGACCAAGGGATGGACCTTAATCAGAAAAATTCCCCCAGAATTTGCTAGTTGGAAGGGGCCAGTCACATATTCCTGTGGCTTATAAAAAATGAATTAGGTCACCATATTTTCCCATTAGGCTTCCTTATTTCCACAGAACTACAAATCCCAATATTCCAGGGACTAACCTGGTTCCTGGGGTTGTGAGTCATACAAGTTAATTCTAGGAATCACATATACAACCTCTCCACCTTGATTTCAAGAGGAAGGAGAAGTACCTACTGAGTGCTGTGAGGGGATCTCAGGCAAACTCAGAAGCAGCAAGAAACATATTGAGGCCAGTGTGATTGTCCACTATAGGGAGGAGCAGGGAGCTTAAGAACTGGAACTGATGTGCTGAGTTTTCCCAGGGTCTAGGTGGTAAGTGGAAGTCAGATGTGGTCAACTAAGAGGGTTTTTCTGGTTGTTGTTCTCGTCATTCCCTGGAATCAAAGGTAGGCTCTGCAGAGCTGCATATGCACAGAGCATTTGGAGCAGGTGGTTTTATGGAAAATTCCTTGGTAGGATGCAAAATTTAAGGAGCCCTAGTTTCTCTTAATATCTTCTACAAGTTCTGCCCTTAGCATTTAACATTTAGGAGCAAGATCCTTTTGTAGTTAATTTGGTGGAAGTTGTAAAAGGTATCTCATGTGTTGGGTAACATTCAAATAATCAAATAATAAGTGTGATGTTGAAGAGTACAATTGATATGTAAAGGATTTACAAATGTTTAGATAATAGTAAAACCAAGTAGAATGTAGCAGAAGGAGGACTGCCTCTAAAACACCACTCAGATAAGTAGTATGCTAATCAGGCCTGGTAGATATTAAAATGCTGAAATACACATTTGTTTACCAGAATTGTCCCAAAAATTTGACTCCAACCCAAAACAAATAAGACAGCCCTGATTTAGGTCAATCACTAGGCCATCACCATATCAAAGACCAGGCATCTAAAGAGCTGCTTAAGGGGCAAGACAGGGCCATACCCAACACTAGGCCTGCTGTGCCATAATGGTTCAATTTTCTTCTTGAGAAAATCATCATCTGCCAAAACAGCAAAAGTACACTCTGTCAACTCTTTGCAAAGGAAAAAGGAGGGTTTTGGTGTTTGCTGGGTAATGAGTCCCCTCCAGCAGCTCTGGGTCTCCAGAGGTGGGGGATGTTTCTTATCAAATGCCCTGCTGCTGCTGGATCTCTAGAAAGTACCAGGAAATGGGACCTGCCCCCGTGGCAGACCTGGCACAGGTCTACCACGTCGGAATGAATGGGACAGGCAGCAGAGGAGGCTCAAGAGTCTCTTTTTTTTTTATTTATTTTATTTTATTTTTTTAATTTACATTCCAAATCACTTCCCCTTTCCCGTTTCCTCCCTCCCTGAAAGTCCCATAAGCCCCCTTCCCTCCCTCTTTTCTCCATTCAACCCCCTCTCGTTACTCTGTCCTGGCGTTCCCCTACATCCAGTCTTTCCAGGACCAGAGGTCTCTCCTTCCATCTTTTTAGAAATCTATTGATATGCTGATTGTGTCTAGGGTATTCTGAGATTCTGGGTCAATATCCCCTTATCAGTGACTGCATACCATGTGTGTTCTTTTGTGATTGGGTTACCTCACTAAGGATGATATTTTCAAGTTCTGACCATTTGCCTAGGAATTTCGTGAATTCATTGTTTTTAATTGCAGAGTAGTATTCCATTGTGTAGATATACCACATCTTCTGAATCCATTCCTCCGTTGAGGGACATCTGGGTTCTTTCCAGCTTCTGGCTATTATAAATAAGGCTGCTATGAATATAGTGGAGCATGTGTCCTTATTGCATGCAGGTAAAGTCTCTGGGTATATGCCCAGGAGTGGTATAGCCGGATCCTCCGGGAGTGTCATGCCCAGTTTTCTGAGGAACCGCCAGACTGCTTTCCAGAGTGGTTGTACCAGCTTGCAATTCCACCAGCACTGGAGGAGTGTTCCTCTTTCTCCACATCCTCGCCAACAACTGCTGTCTCCTGTGTTTTTGATCTTAGCCATCCTGACTGGTGTGAGATGGAATCTCACGGTTGTTTTGATTTGCATTTCCCTAATGACTAAGGATGATGAACATCTCTTTAGGTGCTTCTCAGCCATTAGATATTCTTCAGGTGAGAACTCTTTGTGTAGCTCTGTACCCCATTTTTTAATAGGGTTACTTGCCTCTCTGGAGGTTAACTTCTTGAGTTCTTTGTATATCTTGGATATTAGCCCTCTGTCGGATGTAAGGTTGGTAAAGATCATTTCCCAGTTAGTTGGTTATCGCTTTGTCTTTTTGACAGTGTCTTTTGCCTTGCAAAAACTTTGTAATTTAAAGAGGTCCCATTTGTCTATTCTTGATCTTAGAGCATAAGCTATTGGAGTTCTGTTCAGGAAATTCTCCCCTGTGCCCATATGTTCAAGGTTCTTCCCTAGTTTCCCTTCTATTAGTTTCAGTGTGTCTGGTTTTATGTGGAGATCTTTGATCCACTTAGAATTGAGCTTAGTGCAAGGAGATAAGGATGGGTCAATTTGCATTCTTCTGCATGTTGACCTCCAGCTGAGCCAGCACCATTTGTTGAAAAGGCTGTCTTTTTTCCACTGGATGGTTTTAGCTCCTTTGTCAAAGATCAAGTGACCATAGGAGTGTGGATTCATTTCTGGGTCTTCAATTCTGTTCCATTGATCTACATGTCTGTTACTGTACCAATACCATGCGGTTTTTAACACTATTGCTCTGTAGTACAGCTTGAGGTCCGGGATACTGATTCCCCCAGAGGTTCTTTTACTCTTGAGAATAGTTTTAGCTATTCTGGGTTTTCTGTTATTCCAAATGAATTTTTGAATTGCTCTTTCTAACTCTATGAAGAATTGAGTTGGGATTTTGATGGGGATTGCATTGAATCTGTGTATTACTTTTGGTAAGATGCTCATATTTACTATATTAATCCTGCCAATCCATGAGCATGGCAGATTTTTCCATCTTCTGAGGTCTTCTTCAATTTCTTTCTTCAGAGACTTGAAGTTCTTGTCATACAGATCTTTCACTTGTTTGGTTAGAGTCACGCCAAGATACTTAATATGGTTTGTGGCTATCGTAAAGGGTATTATTTCTCTTACTTCTTTCTCAGCCTGCTTATCCTTTGAGTATAGGAAGGCTTCTGACTTGCTTGAGTTGATTTTATATCCGGCCACTTTGCTGAAGTCGTTTATCAGCTGTAGGAGTTCTCTGGTGGAGTTCTTTGGGTCGCTTATGTATACTATCATATCGTCTGCAAATAGTGATAGTTTGACTTCTTCCTTTCCAATTTGTATCCCTTTGACCTCTTTTTGTTGTCTAATTGCTCTAGCTAGAACTTCAAGTACTATATTGAAAAGATATGGAGAGAGAGGGCAGCCTTGTCTAGTCCCTGATTTTAGTGGGATTGCTTCAAGTTTCTCTCCATTTAGATTGATGCTGGCTACTGGTTTGCTGTAAATTGCTTTTACTATGTTTAGATATGGGCCTTGAATTCCTGATCTTTCCAAGACCTTTAGCATGAAAGGATGCTGAATTTTGTCAAATGCTTTCTCAGCATCTAATGAGATGACCATGTGGTTTTTTTCTTTGAGATTGTTTATGTAGTGGATTACATTGATGGATTTCCTTATATTGAACCATCCCTGCATCCCTGGGATGAAGCCTACTTGATCGTGGTGAATGATCGTTTTGATGTGTTCTTGGATTCGGTTGGCAAGAATTTTATTGAGTATTTTTGCATCGATAGTCATAAGAGAGATTGGCCTGAGATTCTCTTTCTTCGTCGGATCTTTGTGTGCTTTTGGTATTAGTGTAATTGTGGCTTCATAGAACGAGTTGGGTAGTGTTCCTTCTGTTTCTATTTTGTGGAACAGTTTGAAGAGTATTGGTGTTAGGTCTTCTTTGAAGGTCTGATAGAATTCTGCACTAAAACCATCTGGACCTGTGCTTTTTTTGGTTGGAAGACTTCCAATGACAACTTCTATTTCTTCAGGGGTTATAGGACGGTTTAGATGGTCTATTTGATCCTGATTTAATTTTGGTACTTGGTATCTGTCAAGGAAATTGTCCATTTCCTCAAGATTTTCTAGTTGTGTTGAATACAGGTTTTTGTAGTAGGCTCTGATGATTTTTTGAATTTCCTCAGTTTCTGTTGTTATCTCTCCCTTTTCGTTTCTGATTTTATTAATTTGGATACTATCTCTGTGCCCTCTGGTTAGTCTGGCTAAGGGCTTATCTATCTTGTTGATTTTCTCAAAGAACCAACTCCTCGTTTTGTTGATTCTTTGTATGGTTTTATTTGTTTCTACTTGATTGATTTCAGCCCTGAGTTTGATGATTTCCTGCCTTCTACTCCTCTTTGGTGTATTTGTTTCTTTATGTTCCAGGGCTTTCAGGTGTGCCATTAAGCTGTTAGTGTATGCTGTCTCCCGTTTCTTGTTGGCGGCACTCAGGGCTATGAATTTTCCTCTTAGCACTGCTTTCATTGTGTCCCATAAATTTGGGTATGTTGTGCCTTCATTTTCATTAACTTTCACAAAGTCTTTGATTTCTTTCTTTATTTCCACCTTGACCAAGTTATCATTGAGTAGAGCATTGTTCAGCCTCCATGTGTATGTGGGTTTTCTTTTGTTTTTGTTGCCATTGAAGACCACCCTTATTCCATAGTGATCTGATAGGAGGCATGGGATTATTTCTATCTTCTTATATCTGTTGAGGTCTGATTTGTGACCAATTATATGGTCAATTTTGGAGAAGGTACCATGAGGAGCTGAGAAGAAGGTGTATTCTTTAGCTCTAGGATGAAATGTTCTATATATATCAGTTAGTTCCATTTGGTCCAAGGCTTCAATTAGATTCACTGTGTCCCTGTTTAGTTTCTGCTTTCCTGAATGATCCATTTCAGAGAGCGGGGTGTTGAAGTCACCCACTATTATTGTGTGCGGTGCGATGTGTGCTTTGAGTTTTAGTAAAGTTTCTTTTACGAATGAGGGTGCCCTTGCATTTGGAGCATAGATATTCAGAATTGAGAGTTCTTGATGGTGGATTTTTCCCTTGATCAGTATGTAGTGTCCTTCTGTGTCTTTTTTGATGACTTTAGGTTGAAAATCAATTTTATCCGATATTAGGATGGCTACTCCACCTCGTTTCTTGGGGCCATTTGCTTGTAAAATTGTTTTCCAGCCTTTTACTCTGAGGTAGTGTTTGTCTTTGACACTGAGGTGCGTTTCCTGCATGCAGCAAAATGCTGGGTCCTGTTTACGTATCCAGTCTGCTAGTCTATGTCTTTTAATTGGGGAATTGAGACCATTGATATTAAGAGAGATTAAGGCATAGTGATTATTGCCATCTGCCATTCTTGACGCTATCTTTATGTTTGAGTGGTTATCTACTTTTGGGTTTGATTCAAGAAGGTTATTATCTCATTTTTTCCAGGGTGTTGTTTCTCTCCCTGTATTGGAGGTTTCCACCTATTATCGGTTGCAGGGCTGGATTTGTGGAAAGATATTGTGAAAATTTGGTTTTATCATGGAATATCTTGGTCTCTCCATCTATGGTGATTGAGAGTTTTGCTGGGTATAGTAGTCTAGGCTGGCATTTGTGCTGTCTTAGTGTCTGCATGAGATCTGCCCAGGATCTTCTGGCTTTTATAGTCTCTGGTGAGAAGTCTGATGTGATTCGGATAGGTCTTCCTTTGTATGTTACTTGGCCCTTTTCTCTTACTGTATTAAGTATTCTTTCTTTGTTTAGAACATTTGGTGTTTTGATTATTATGTGATGGGAGGTATTTCTGTTCTGGTCCAGTCTGTTTGGAGTTCTGTAGGCTTCTTGTATGTTCATCGGCATCTCTCTCTTTAAGTTAGGGAAGTTTTCCTCCATAATTTTGTTGAAGATGTTTACTGGCCCTTTAAGTTGCAAATCTTCACTCTCATCTATACCTATAATCCTTAGGTTTGGTCTTCTCATTGTGTCCTGGATTTCCTGGATGTTTTGGGTTACGCGTTTTTTGCATTTTGCATTTTCTTTGACTGTTGAGTCGATGCTTTCTATGGAATCTTCAGCACCTGAGATTCTTTCTTCCATCTCTTGTATTCTATTGTTGATGTTTGCATCTATGACTCCTGATTTCTTCCCAAGGTTTTCTATCTCCAAAGTTGTCTCCCTTTGTGATTTCTTAGTTGTTTCTACTTCCTTTTTTAGTTCCTGGATGGATTTGCTGAGATCCTTCACTTGTTTGTTTGTATTTTCCTGTATTTCTTTAAGGTATTTTTGCATTACCTCTTTCAGGATTTCTTCCTGATGACCCACGTTCTCCTGCATTTCTCTGAGCGATTTTTGTGTTTCCTCCTCATGGGTTTCCATCTGTTGATCCATCGTCTCCTGCATTTCTTTAAGCAGTTCTCGTGTTTCCTTTGTAAGGGCATCTAACCGTTGATTCATTTCTTTAAGCAATTTTTGTGTTGCCTCCTTATGGGCATCCATCTGTTGACCCATATTCTTCTGCATTTCTTTATGCAAATTTTGTGATTCCTTTGTGAGTGCATCTACCGGTTGATTCATCTCGTTAAGTGATTTTTGTGTTGTCTCCTTGTGTGCCTCCATCTTTTGATCCATGTTCTCCCGCATTTCTCTAAGCGATTTTTGTGTTTCCTTTGTAAGGGCTTCTAACCGTTGATTCATGGTCTCCTGTAACTCTTTATGAGATTTATTTGTGTCCTTCTTGTGATCCTCTAATAGCATCATGAGAAGTGATTTTAAATCCAGATCTTGTCTTTCGGGTGTGGTGGGGTATCCAGGACTTGCTGCTGTTGGAGAGTTGGGTTTGGATGGTCCCACATTACTTTGATTACTGTTAGTAACATTCCTACGTTTGCCTTTTGCCATCTGGATACCTCTGGTGTTAGTTGGTCCTGCTGCCACTGGCTGTTGGTTGGACCTCCTGTGAGCCTGCAAAGCTATTTCTGCCCCCCCTGGATTACCAGGATTCCCCTGGCACCGATTTCTGGGGCCTGCCTGCTCCTGAGTGACTTTGGAGCCCTAATGTGCCTTGCCCCAAGTGATCTTATATTGGGGAGGCCTTGCACATCTAAAGGCTCAGCCTAGTGGATTCCTGGAGCAGAGGTCGCCAAAGGGAGGCTGGCAGGCTCCTGCCCTGTGCAGGGGTGTGTGATCTCTCCTGGGGGGGAGGGGGCGTCCCTCTGCCAGGCAGAAGTCCCACAGCAGATCCTGCGCGCTGGTCACTGCAGATCAGCCCAGCATCTGGGAGCAGGTTACACACAAGCTGCCTGAGACCGAAGCGATATTATGCCTGTCTGTCTCTGAGCCTGGCGGTCCCAACTACCTGGTCACTGGAGCAAAGATGGCGGAGGGCACTCTCCGTGGCGCCACTCACCCTGTGGTCACGATGGCCCGCCGATCTGGCACCCAGACGACCACAGCGCTGACCCGCCCTCGGGCACAGAAGGAAGCCCCAACAGGCCGTGTCCCAAGTGATGTTATATTGGGGGTAGGGAGCCTGGGGTACCCGTCTCTCCAGCACAGTCCGCGGGAACAGAGGTCGCAGAAGGAAAGCTGGGAGGCTCCCTCCCAGCGTGGGGTCCCTCCGCCAGGCAGAAGTCCCACAGCAGAGCTGGTGCGCTGGTTACTGCAGATCAGCCCAGCACCCGGGAGCAGGTAACACACAAGCTGCCTGAGACCGAAGCGATATTATGCCTGTCTGTCTCTGAGCCTGGAGGTCCCAACTACCTGGTCACTGGAGCAAAGATGGCGGAGGGCACTCTCCGTGGCGCCGCTCACCCTCAAGAGTCTCTTAATATAGTAACTGACTTTTAAAATCTAGAAAGGATTGTTTTACAAATAGGGACTGCTGAACATATTCAGGATGATTCTGAATTGACTTCACTACTTATTCAACTACAACAAATGATCAGAAATAGATGTCACCCACTATATATAACATACATAAGATTCTCCTATAAGTTTGCCAGGTCCTCTGGTACAAGGTAATAATGAAACTGACAAGCTCTTGAAAAAAGTGTACTAGAGTCTTTGGAATTTCATAAAAGTCACCATGATTTAAAGAAAGAATTCTCCATCAATTGACAACAAGGCAAGGAAAATGTGAGGCAATGTCCTACTTGCTCATTATATAACCAAACTCCATTACCTACAGAAACTAACCCTAAGGGTACCCAAAGCAATGATACTTGGCAAATGGATGTTTTCCACTTTACAGAGTTTGGTAAAGTGAAATATGTGCATCATACTATAAACACATATTCAGGATTTAAATGGGCAACTGGCTTAGTGTCAGAAAAGGCTGATTCTGTATTTATACACTAATTAGAAGTTATGGCCTTCATGGAAATACCCAAACAAATGAAAACAGAAAATGGTCCAGCATTAAGTCTCTGATAAGGTGATGCATTTTTTTTACATAATATAATATATGTTACAGGCATATCACATAACCCTACAGGACAAGTGATTGTGGAGAGATCTAATCAAACTGTAAAGAAGATACATAACAGGAAAAAAAAATCACCAGAGATAGATTACATAGTGCTTTATTACTTCAGATGCTGAAAGACATTTGTAGGAAAACTACTGAACTAAACCAGCCTGTTTACAATAAGGATATTTTGACAAGAAATATGTTATGTTGGGGAGGAGTTATGTCTATATTTCCACAGGAAAAGAAAAGCTATGCTTTTCTTACAAGTTGATAAAAATCAGACATGAAAAAGGGAGACCTCCTGAGATCTTAGGCTCAGGGATTTCTTTCTTCATTTTTTTATATTCTCTCTCTAAATATTCTATATAATATACATAATTTCCAATGTGCACAAGGACAGAGAATTATGGAACGAGCCCATGGAACTCAAAAAATCAGGTTAAAAAAAAAGAAATGGGAGGTGTTTCATGTTTCCTCCATATACTCTTGCTTCTTCAAAGTTCAGAATTTTAACATTAATCAATGGAGCTCTGATAAATTGATGGAAAATTGGCAGTTTACAATTCAGTCACAAGCTCAAGATTTTAATTTCTCTTTGGTTGTTTTCTGAATACAAACTTAAAGATGCTTCTCATCCTGCTAAAAACATCTCTGTTCAATCTGTATATCTATAGGTGTAAACCTATAGCTTTTATAACAGAAAACTGTTTACTAAATTTCTAAAATATGGATTTCAATACAATGGTAAATGCTAATGTATATTCTTTTGTAAACTAAAGTTCACATAAGTTTTAGGGAATCAAGAGTCCTAAGACTTGGACCTGCCTGTCACAAGTCAAATGGACTCAAGATAAATACACTATGTGCCAGCTCTGCTGTGGGACATCTGCCCTGCAGAGGGACCCACACCTGGAGAGAGCACATCGGGAGAGAGCACACTGGGAGAGAGTGCACCAGCCTCCCCTTAGCCACCTCTGCACATCTGCTACTCAGAGTAGTCATACTCTGAGTCTCCAGGTATACAGGGATTCCCCAAGTATAACATCACTTGGGGCAAGGCACATCAGGGCTCCAAAGTCACTCAGGAGCTGGGCAACCCCTCAGCAATTGGTGCCAGGGGAGTCCTGGTAATCCAGGGGGGCAGAAATAGCCTTGCAAGCTCACAGGAGATCCAACCAACAGCCAGTGACAGCAGGACCAACTAACACCAGAGATAACCAGATGGCAAAAGGCAAACATAGGAATGTTACTAACAGAAATCAAGGCAATATGGCACCATCCGAACCCAACTCTCTGGCAACAGCAGGTCCTGGATACCCCATCACACCCAAAAGGCAAGATCTGGATTTAAAATCACTTCTCATGATGCTATTAGAGGATTTCAATAAGGACGTAAATAAATCTCATAAAGAAATACAGAAGAACATGAATCAACGGGTAGAAGCCCTTACAAAGGAAACACAAAAATTGTTTAAAGAAATGCAGGAGAATATGGGTCAACAGATGGAGGCCCATAAGGAGGCAACACAAAAATCACTTGAAGAAATACAGGAGAACTTGGATCAACAGGCAGAAATCCTGAAAGAGGAAACACAAAAATATCTTAAAGAAATATAGGAAAACACAAGCAAACAAGTGAAGGATATCTGCAAATCCATTCAGAATCTAAAAAAGGAAGTAGAAACAACTAAGAAATCACAAAGGGAGACAACTTTGGAGACAGAAAACCTTGGGAAGAAATCAGGGGTCATAGATGTAAACATCAACAATAGAATACAAGAGATGGAAGAAAGAATCTCAGGTGCTGAAGACTCCATAGAAAGCATCGACTCAACAGTCAAAGAAAATGCAAAATGCAAAAACCGTGTAACCCAAAACATCCAGGAAATCCAGGACACAATGAGAAGACCAAACCTAAGGATTATAGGTATGAGAGTGAAGATTTGCAACTTAAAGGGCCAATAAACATCTTCAACAAAATTATGGAGGAAAACTTCCCTAACCTAAAGAGAGTGATGCCAATGAACGTACAAGAAGCCTACAGAACTCCAAACAGACTGGACCAGAACAGAAATACCTCCCGTCACATAATAATCAAAACATCAAATGTACTAAACAAAGAAAGAATATTAAAAGCAGTAAGAGAAAAAGGCCAAGTATCATATAAAGGAATACCTATCTGAATCACATCAGAATTCTCACCAGAGACTATGAAAGCCAGAAGATCCTGGGCAGATCTCATACAGACTCTAAGAGAACACAAATGCTACCCTAGACTACTATACCCAGCGAAACTCTCAATCACCATAGATGGAGAGACCAAGATATTCCATGATAAAACCAAATTTACACAATATCTATCCACAAACCCAGCCCTACAAAGGATAATAGGTGGAAACCGACAATACAAGGAGAGAAATTACACTCTGGAAAAAACTAGATAATAACCTTCTTTTCATCAAACCCAAAAGTAGAGAACCACTCAAACATAAAGATAGCATCAAGAATAGCAGGTTTCAAAAATCACTATTCTTTAATCTCTCTTAATATTAATGGTCTCAGTTTCCCAATAAAAAGACATAGACTAACAGACTGGATATGTAAACAGGACCCAGCATTTTGCTGCGTGCAGGAAACACACCTCAGTGTCAAAGACAAACACTACATCAGAGTAAAAGGGCTGGAAAACAATCTTACAAGCAAATGATCCCAGGAAACGAGCCAGAGTAGCCATCCTAATATCAGATATAATTGACTTTCAACCTAAAGTCATCAAAAAAGACACAGAAGGACACTACATACTGGTCAAAGGAAAAATCCACCAAGAAGAACTCTCAATTCTGAACATCTATGCTCCAAATGCAAGGGCACCCTCATTTGTAAAAGAAACTTTACTAAAGCTCAAAGCACACATCACACCTCACACAATAATAGTGGGTGACTTCAATACCCCACTCTCTGAAATGGATCATTCAGGAAAGCAGAAACTAAACAGGGACACAGTGAAACTAATTGAAGCCTTGGACCAAATGGAACTGATATATATAGAACATTTCATCCTAAAGCAAAAGAATATAACTTCTCCTCATTACCTCATGGTACCTTCTCCAAAATCGACCATATAATTGGTCACAAAACAGACTTCAACAGATATAAGAAGATCGAACTAATCCCATGCCTCCTATCAGATCACTATGGAATAAGGGTGGTCTTCAATAACAACAAAAACAACAGAAAACCCACATACACGTGGAGGCTGAACAATGCTCTACTCAATAATACCTTGGTCAAGGAGGAAATAAAGAATGAAATCAAAGACTTTTTGAAATTTAATGAAAATGAAGGCACAACATACCCTAATTTATGGGACACGATGAAAGTGGGGCTAAGAGGAAAATTCATCGCCCTGAGTGCCTCCAAAAAGAAACAGGAGAGAGCATACACTAGCAGCTTAATGGCACACCTGAAAGCCCTGGAACAAAAAGAAGCCAATACACCCAAGAGGAGTAAAAGGCAGGAAATCATCAAACTCAGGGCTGAAATCAATCGAAACAAATAAAACCATACAAAGAATAAACAAACCTAGGAGTTGGTTCTTTGAGAAAATCAACAAGATAGATAAGCCCTTAGCCAGACTAGCCAGAGGCCACAGAGACAGTATCCAAATTAACAAAATCAGAAATGAAAAGGGAGATATAACAACAGGAACTGAGGAAATTCAAAAAATCATCAGATCCTGCTACAAAAACCTGTATTCAACACAACTAGAAAATCTGGAGGAAATGGACAATTTCCTAGACAAGTACCAAATACCAAAATTAAATCAGGATCAAATAGACCATCTAAACCATCCTATAACCCCTGAAAAAATAGAAGTGGTCATTGGAAGTCTTCTAACCAAAAAAAAGCACAGGTCCAGATGGTTTTAGTGCAGAATTCTATCAGACCTTCAAAGAAGACCTAACACCAATACTCTTCAAACTATTCCACAAAATAGAAACAGAAGGAACACTACCCAACTCATTCTATGAAGCCACAATTATTCTGATACCAAAATCACACAAAGATCCAACAAAGAAAGAGAATCTCAGGCCAATTTCTCTTGTGAATATCGATGCAAAAATACTCAATAAAATTCTTGCCAACCAAATCCAAGAACACATCAAAATGATCATTCACCACGAACAAGTAGGCTTCATTCCAGGGATGCAGGGATGGTTCAATATAAGGAAGTCCATCAGTGTAATCTACTCCATAAACAATCTCAAAAAAAAAACCCACATGGTCATTTCATAAGATGCTGAAAAAGCATTTGACAAAAGACTCAGAGATTTCTACATTTCCTATCTGCTTCTCTATCTTTTCTTCTTAGGTAGAGTAAGGGGGGTAGAAAAGAAAATGGGGAATATAGTAATATCACAGACATTAGAAGAATAGACAAATAGGAATAGGTTATCAAATCTATTCTTAAACAAAACATTGTGAGTTGTAGAGATGGCTCAGTAGTTAAGAGAATTGACTGCTCTTCCTGAGTTCAAGTCCCAGCACACACATAGTGGCTCACAACCATCTGTAATGGGATCTGATGCTCTCTTCTAGTGTGTCTGAAGACAGCAGCAGTAAACTCATAGGTAAAATAAATAAATCTTTTTTTTTCAATTTTTTTTTTCAGACAGAGTTTCTCTGTTTAGCCCTGGCTGTCCTGGAACTCAGTCTGTAGACCAGGCTGGCCTCGAACTCAGAGATCCACCTGCTTCTGCCTCCCAAGTGCTGGGATTAAAGGCGTGTGCCACCATTGCCCACGTGTGCATGGCCATATCTCACATTCATGTAAATCTTTATAACTGATGAAGAGTTGAAGTTATAATTCTTACATTGATACAGAATTTATTTTGACACAGAATTATTATTGTCATGGGTATGAATGTCATATATTGATGCAAAACTTGGAATTAATATTGTTACTCTTAGTTATTCATTGTACTTATGCAACACATTTAAGAATACAAAGTTTAGACCCAGTTCTTCTATAACTGCTATTACAAACTATTTTTAGACGATTGAGCAATATGAATTAAGATCCAGACAGCATACTCCTATGTAAGAGCAATTAGAAATGGCTGAGAATAGACAAGGCTTAACAGTTCAGATATACTTTGCACAGATAGTCTTCAAAGGCTTCAGAAGTCCACAGAATGACAGTTGAAGCCATTTCATTATTAAAGACTAGAGACAAGTCTGCTCCTGACAGCATTTCATCCTTGTATAAAGGTAAAATTGAGCATCAGTGGAGTTGCTCCAGTTGTGGTAAGACAGCCACCAGGGAAGAAATGCCTCAATTCACCTACAGACAAAAATGCTGTCCAGGAGAAAGACATAATATGTGGAATAGTGCCTGATAGCTCTGCCAAGACAGGGTAAGCAGTCCTTCAAAACTCTGCTTAACAAAGGTCTGTCAGATGATCCTGGGCCAGAAGGCTGAAGAGTGATGCTCCAGTGTTTTGAGGAATGAGGGCTGCGCAGTTAGTCATCTGTCTTTACAAATTGGTTGAGTTTTGAAAGCTATGTTTTGTACTTTTTATATTTTCAATAATATTTAAGTCATGCTCAGATTTATGATGGGGTTGAAGACTAGTTGTATTCTCATACCCAATTCAAGATGTTTAGCATTGAGAGTGATGACACAGATTTGAGAAGATGGTTTTCAGATGGTATACACACTAAAACCAGGAGATAATTCAGGTACAGATTTGTAAGCCTTTTATGTTAGGATAGATGGTAGAGTGCTTCATCTAAATTGACAAAATTGATGGACTGAATGTGAAGTATATCTTATATGTTATGAATCGCATAATTCTAATAGTTGTGCTTAATTTATATCTGAACATTTTAATTAGACAAAAGGGGGAATTGTTGTGGATTGTCCTGGTGCTGTTTGTATTTTGATGCTAATTCTGCATCCTCAAGAGGGGCTGCACAGAAGAGTACTGGATCATGTACTCAAGCGATTTCATGTGAACCTTCTCATTTTAACTGGTCAAAGAAAGGCTAGATCCTTGGGCAGTGACTGGAAGGGAATGGTGGGGCTGGAGGTTTTAGAGAGGGATAAGAGAGGAAGGAGAAGAGGCAGAAAAGGAGGCAGAGGAAACATAGGAAGACAGGGGAAGAAGAGATGGAAGAAAGATGGATCAGAACCACATAGCCATGAGAAGCCAGGAGTAGCAAGGTCTCTAAGCTGGAGAATAGAAGAGTATAGTGGTAAATTTGTACAATCAAAGTATGCAGCTTAAAAATGTTGTAACTGAGTTGTGTGTTCTTTGCACAGGCTTATTGGATTTAGAGATTTATTGCAAGACCTTGGTTCCATCTCCTGGATAATCATTCCTTACATGGAGATGCCTGAAAAACCAAAAATAAAACAGAATGTACCTCCCTATCCAGACAAACGACACAAAGGAATAAATGTGAGGCCTCCATGTTTTCCTCTCATGTGGGCAAAGCACATTAGACATGAATGTGCCAACATACAAAAATAACAATAATCATAATAATGCTGAAGGGGGCACTCGATCATGCTGCTATATCGAACAAAGGTCTCAGTCAGAGGAATTTAAAGATGATGATTTTGATAAAAATAACCCTGGCTCATAGAAAGCTCAATGTCATTGCCTGCAGATGTAGAGAACAGCATGTTTGTGCCAGATGTTGCTTGTAACACTGATAAAAACCCATGGAGATGGGGATAGAAGGCATAGATTCAAGAACAGTTTCTGGAAGTCAGGAATGTGACCAAAACATACTTGGTGATTGTAGGAACCTTTATACCCCCCTCACAGCGTCCTATTGGTTCTTAAGTAGCAGGCTATGGGGCTCTCTTTCTTACTGGCTGGCTCAACTGCCTGATCCAGCATCAGAACTCTCTAGCCATGCCAGCAGATTCTACATTGTCTCTGGGAGCAAGTGTCAGCTGGGAAAAGCTGGAAGAATTGAGGAGTAGGGTGATCCTGTAGAAGGACCAGAAATTTCAATTAACTGGGATGCTCAAGATCTCTTAGACACTTGACCACCAAACAGGCAGCATATACCAGCTGATATGAGGCTCCCAACACATATACAGTAGAAGACTGCCACGTCTGGGTTCAGTCAGAGAAGTTGCACCTAACCCTCAAGAGACTGCAGGCTCCAGGGCATGGGGAGGTCTGGTACAGTGGGTATAACTGAAACTTATTAAGATCATGTTTTTCACCTCCAGTTTGGTGAGTATAGACACCCCTCCCTCCTGTTCCAGACTATTAGATGTCAGTTCTTGTTTTTTGTTGGTTGTGGGTGTTACAAGTGATGAGACAAGCTCAAGTTACAAGATGCTGAGCCTTCGTTTTCTGGACAAGTAGAAGAGTTCAGCCTTCTTGGAAAAAAATGACACCCAGTTAGCACACTCCTTTTACTTTATTCAAACATTAAACAGGGATAACTAGGGGTTAAGACAGATTCCAAATACAAAGGTTATATTCTTCTTTCTGCTCAAGGGAGCAGGCAACACACACAAATCTCAGTCCCTTTGACTATGGCTAGCCATGATCAAAAGCAGAAGCTCCAGCTTTGCCATGAATGTTGCAGGAACAAGTGTTGTACACCTGCAATCTCTGAGGTAGCACCAAGAACAGACATTCCAGAGTGATATAATTTCCTCAAGATTCAGTCTTAAAACAATTTCTTTGTCTTTACTGATAAACCAAAACATAGCCACAACTTTCCTGAAACATTTCACTCATAGCAAGAAACAAAGGCTTTCTAATGTTACACTTAATGCCATAAATACAGGATTTATTTTATGCATCACTATATAGAAATATATCATACAGTTCATGCTAGTGAGAAACTCTGTTGAAGGAAAAAATGTTATTAATTTTTCTGTCACCATACATTACTAAAACCATTATAGGTCTCATACTAAAAAGAATCTGAACAACTGTGAGGAATATGGTACATTGTTTACCCAGTAGTCCATATTCACAAACCAGAGCAGGAACTGTACTAAACTATTATTAACAATCACAGAAAACATGAAAAATTTGTATTTAAGAAAATCTGTCCAATTTTAGCAATGTAGACCAGTCTATCATAAAATATTTTACACACTTCACCTCAAATAACAGAAAAGAGAAAATAAAATCTATTCACAGAAAATGCAAGAAACATGAAGGGTTTGACTAAGCTTTATAGTTTGTTTTATTTCAGAAAATTTACAGTGACTAGAGAGTATATTTGCCAACACAGTTGTGCTATGTTTGTGTTTATTTGTACATTTAATATTCTTCCTAGAGGTGACATAGGGATGACCCAGTGAGGAAGAATACTATGTGGTCTTCTGGAGAATCAGGTTCAATTTCTAGCACACACCTTGTAGTTTCCAAAAGTTTGTAACTTAAATTCTAAGAAAATCTAATACCTTCTTCTTATTACTGACTGTAGATACAACTTGCATAGTTACAAAAACAAGCATGAGAAACCAGATCTATAAATATAAGACCTTGAAACATATACTTTAAAAGAGAAAAATAAAAACGATTTTCAATTCTAGGGAATTCCATGAAATGCACCAAATTTGGAAAATCATTACCTAGTTCTGAACCTGTAGACAAATCATTACCTAGTTCTAAATCTGTAGACAAATCAGCTCACTGAAGGGTAATGAATGAAAATTCTTTAATAAAGGGTGTTTTTTTTTTCTAGAGGGTTCTACAGGGAAACCTTAAAAATAATAAGAATTTGTGGAATTCTAAAGAAATACAATAAATGTAATAAGTCATCTTTACTCATTGACAGCATAAAAGTCAAAAAAGGAGGAATGCATTTGTAAGCTAATACATGTTCGCATTCTCAAAAATATGTTGGAGGATTATTTAGTCCAAGCGCAATTCACAGTGAATAGGATTTACACTAAAAATACTAAGACACAAAGACTTGAGGACAATAGAGAAATCAGTGGTGTACTAAGAACAAATCTCAAAGAATCCTTGGATTTCTCAGATATTTCACTCCTGAGGATAGTTATGTTGATTTCAGTGTGAAAATATTCTTTTTTGCCAAATGCACTTTTAAGTACAATTTTTCTGAATTTGTTCATTTGAATTAAATATACAGAATGCTGCCACTTTTATTAGGTATTCTGAGGGTTGTATTAAAAAACTTTAGTTTCCCTTTGGAATGAATTACTTCTTTCTCAATGAATGTGTTACATAATACTATATTCATCTGGCTTCCACACTTGTCCTCACCTTGTAACATTTGAGGGTGAACAAGTAAAAAGGTTTAAGGAAAACTTTCCTACATTGTCACATTTTCAGAGTCTCTCCCAGCATAAATAGTTGACATTATCTATGATTTTAATATTGTATGAAGATTTTCACAATGTTTTCATAATCATACTAATTCTACAGTGTGGAGCCTCAAGTGTTACAAATTATACACGCTGAATAAAACATATGCTATATTTTTCCCAACAGTAATATTTTCCCCACAAAAAATGTAAATGTTTTCTCTGATCTGAAATGAAGTCAAAGATATTTCTTCATACATTGCATTTGTTGAGTGTCTTGGCTATAAGTATTCACTGTTACATTCTAAAAGATAGGCCAAAAGTAAAGAATTCATATCTTCAATGTATTTGAAAGGTTTCTCTTCTGTAAGTATTCTCTAATGTATTTTAAGATGATGTCTCATTTACCTCATTTATGATGTTTCTCTACTGTATGAAATTTCTGATGATTCCTCAAACTGACATTGTGGGTAATTTATTTGTCACATACAAAATATTTGTAAGGTTTATCTCCTCTAAGAATTCTCTAATGACTTAGACTAAATTTTTGGATAAAGCATTTGTCACATTCAGTGAGGTTCTAAGGTTTCTCTCCTGTATGAGTTCTCTGACAAATACAAAAATGGGTTTGACGGTTATAACATTTGTGACATTCACTACATTTCTAAAGTTTCTCACCTGTATGCATTCGGTGATGCATTCTTACACTGTAATTGTAGGTAAAGCATTTGCTGCTTTCAATGCATTTGTAAGGTTTCTCTCCTGTATGAATTCCCTGATGAATTGTCAGACTAACTTTGTGGGTAAAGCATTTGTCACATTCAGTCCATTTGTAAGGTTTTTCTCTTGTATGATATCTCTGCCTCATACTAAGATTGAATTTGTGTTTAAAACATTTGTCAAATTCACTGCATTTATTAAGTTTCTCTTCTGTATGAATTCCCTGTTGAATTCTAAGATATGATTGATAGGTAACAAATTTGTTACTTTCACTATATTGGTAAGGTTTCTTCCCTGAATAAATTCTCTGCTGACATTCAAGTTCGTCTCTCTAGTTAAATCATTTGTCAAATTCACTACATTTGTAAGGCTTCACTACACTATTGTTTGGTTTCACCAGGAGTTTATGTTTAGA
Source organism: Tokudaia tokunoshimensis (assembly GCA_036184795.1). Lineage (NCBI taxonomy): Eukaryota > Metazoa > Chordata > Mammalia > Rodentia > Muridae > Tokudaia > Tokudaia tokunoshimensis. The sequence goes on from BTHU01000005.1 coordinate 128,269,461, forward strand.
GAAAAAAACCTTATCAAATTCAATAGCTTCATTTTGTTCTTTGTTCTCCAGGTGGATTCCTTGATTGAGACTAATGATAGAATCCACATTTAAACAGTTTACAGAGTCATTGTATTTGCAAACTTCTTTAATGTTCCCAGGTTTATGTCTCTTTTGGTTTGAGAATTGAAGAGAGGCATCACTGTGGTTAATTTTATAAGGCCTATTTTGGGTGGATTCATGAATCACATAGCTAAGCTAATTACATTTAGAAGACTTCCCTTGAATATTCACATGCTCATAAACAATGCACTAGATGTCTGCATCCAAGACCTTCCCATACTTTCCAACATAGGCAATGCTTTTTTGAAAAAAGGGCAATTAAGAAAGACAGGGATTACTTATATGAGGGGTAAGTGATTCAATAATCAGTGATCTCATGGATTTGTACTTTCAAGAGAGGGTTTTCTACTTTGCTAACCATTACATGTATCCTCAGAAGAACCTCAAATCTGATCCACATCAAATGACTGGAAATGATAATAGCCTTCTAAATCTTATTTTAAAATTGTACCACATACTCAACTCAAATATATTAACCCAGAATTGCTCCTGTCTTAAGGAAATAGAGGGAAAAAGAGTGGAACAGAGACTGAAGGTAGGGCCATCAAGAGACTGGGGCAACACAGATGCAGATCCTTGCATCCAACCATTGGACTGAGCATGGGGACCCCAATGGAGGATTTAGAGGAAGGGCTGAAGGAGCTGAAGGGGTTTGCAACAGCATAGGAAGAAAAACAATATCAAACAACCAGATCACCAGAGCTCCCAAAGATTAAACCACCAACCATGTCCAACAAATGGAGGGACACATGGCTCAGGGTGTATTTGTAGCAGAGGATTGCCTTATCTGACTTCAGTGGGATGGGGGGGCCATTTGTAATGTGAAGTCCCAATGCCCCAGTATAGGAGAAGCCTAGAGTGGTGAGGTTGAAGTGGATGGGTGGGTGGGGGAGCATCCTCATAGAAGCAGGGGAGAGGGATGCTAAAATAGGGATTTTGCAGAGGGGGAACCAAGAAGGAGGATAACATTTAAAAGGTATTAAATAAAATAATAAAGAAAATTGTACTTTGCAGAAACTAGGATGAGTAAGTGATCGATCTGTAGTGAAATTTCAGAAAATAGATCTCTCAACAATATATCTCTAATTTTATGGTTACAATTTGATTCAGAGCGACACTGTACAGCTTTGGTCAAGTATAAATTTATGATGTAACTGACATTGTCAGGGAAATCACTAAGTAGGTTTGCTTCAATATCCAAAAAGCTAGGATAAAGATTGTTTTGTTCCAGAACTAAACCCAGAGAGCAAATATCAAAAAGTTAATTAAAAAATAATTTTCTATATCCACTTGAATTTTAAATGTTTAAATGTGCATTTTTAAGATCATAAATAAAGGAATAGTAAGATTAAAATACACCCACTATTATATGTATAGAAGTGTAATTCCGTGTTCTGGATATTTAGATTTTTTTCAGCTTGAGCATCTTGACTGAAGGTGGGTAAGAGATAAGGAGTGATTTCACAGAATACAGCACTGGTTACTTTTCCAAAGAAAGCAGAGAAGTGTAAAGGAAGCACAATGAAAAAGTTATGATTTTAACCGGAATTTCTCTCATTCTGGAATGTCTCTGGACATTTCAGAGAGTTTACATAAACACACAGGAGGAAAACACAAAGAAACAATCAGGGATTCAACAGGAAGTACATTCTTACCCACAAACAATAGATGGTTGTAATTCTCCAACATCATATCCATGTACAATTCCCTCTGAGCAAAATTGAGACCTTCCCATTCCTCTAGTGAGAAGTTAAAAGTCATATCTTTGAAGGTTAATGGACCCTGTGATGGAAAATTATCTATTTGCTACTGGACTAAAATGCTTTCCTACATTAAAAAAAGAAGCAATTAAGATATACTTTGTGTTACAGATGAAGAAAGGAAACTATTGAAGAATAAATGTTTTCTCAAAGTCTTATGGAGATGTGTCTGATGATATGAATTGCTGCTCTTCACAGAAGATCTATAGAATGACTTACTGTAACACTCACCTTTAGAAAGGATCTCATCTTCATGAATTTTCTGTGGTTTACCAAGACATTAGCAGCAAATTAAAGATTTGTCACCTTCACCATTTTCAAACATTTGTGTGTAGTATGGATTGTATAATGTCTTTTCAATTTCTCTATTGTAAAATTTCTTTCCTGGCACCTACATGGCACTACACAATGGATTGGCAAACCCAGTTCTTTAAAATCCAATGATCTCTTCGGAACACCACTGGCAGGTGGAATATATATTACATATGCATACATTCAGGCAAATGTAAGCAACATATATTGAAGAAAAATTTACTTTAACTTTAATAAAAGATTCTTTCTAAAATACTCATAGACTCCTTTATATTTCTATTTCTCTGAGAATGCATGATATAATTAGAAGCACTATACATTTACAGAATCACAGTGTCACCCCATAGAAGGTCAAGATATGACGAGAAATATATGGTTTCAATTTTTACAATGTTCACCTGGCTCAAATAAGGACACTAGCTTAGTCCTTTGTGCAGTTGTGTCTTCCATGACTGTACTATCACATTTCTATGTGACAATCTGAGGACTAAGTACAATGTTATATAATTTCTAGAACAAACAGGTAGAATATGAACTGAGTTTTTTTTTTTTTTAAAACAGAATAGAACTGCAACATCAGGGCATACATTCAACATTCCATATGACACAGAAAATCAAATGCTTTGGAAAGTTATTTTAGGAAAATATATTCAAAATCATAAATTAGAAAAACCAGTATTAGAGAGCATTAAAATTATTCAATGTTTTATATAAGTTGGCATGGGAAATATACATAATAACAATTTCATAAATACCATATGGACTGTGATTAGATACATATGTGTTAACAAATATCCTATGTGTCAATGCATTCCAATGAAATAGAATCATTTTCTTTGATCAAATTGTGTTTTTAAATTGAGGGAGAATTATACAAACTCTTTATGAATATTTAATAAATTATTCCTGACGGTATTAATGTAATTGAAAATTTCAATCTTCCAATTTGAACTTCATTTCCTTTCTTCAGAATTTGACCATCTGAGTATCAGAATTGAAGCTTGCATAGAAGTGTGATCCATAATTCTTCCTTTGTTTATCAAAAACTATAATATACAGATTATATACTGTCTCTATTACAAATGAGCCTCAAAAATGTAAACTTAAGGCATGAACAAATGACTAAAGGGTAAAGGTACTTGATGTTTCTGCACAGAAAACTAATTTAATGCTCTCTAAACATATTGCAGCTCAATACTGAGTCTGAGATCTGTCCCCAGGGTTTGGTGCTGTACTCATGGTTTTAGGGGCAAATGTATCATTCAGTGTACAAAAAATTCAGATATATGTGTATATACTTAAAGAAAATAGAATTGTAATGAACAATAGAAACATTGCCACAGTCCTTCAGCCTTCACTATGTAATGTATAGCTTGGCTGAAGAGAAAAAGAGACAACAGATTAGGAAGGATATTTATTTATGTTTGAAAATTGATGGTTTATGCACAACACCAAGGCTATCCTCTCTAGAAAAATTTTACTAATATGTTTCATGTGATGAAATACAATGGTGAGGACAACAGGACTTAAATTACTTCTAAAGATTGAAACCAAAAAGTGGAAAATAACCATTTCTATATTGAGAATTTACCATAAGGACAGTATCTCTCTTGAGACAAATATATTTCAGGTGTCAACTGTGATTACTGTGTGACATAAAATGTGAAACAAGAGTTGTCAGAACACTGAAATGTACATCAACTTACAATCAAACCAATGGCAAAAGAAAGATTTTTTCCTTCCATCATCCGTGACCCTAGGGAGCTAATAATATATAGACTATTAGGATTAAAGACAGTGGATCTCATAAAATTTTACCTTCTACAAATTCTACTTTTCCATATCCTGCTTATGATGTGCATTTCTACATATTTATATATCCTCATTAACAAGATTGTGTCTGGAAGCCTGACCATCTCTGAAATGTAATTTATGTGGCACAAGAGACCTTACTTCCATACTAATATAAAAGGACAGAACTTATCCAACATAGAAAATAGACATTAGTATATTCTTTGAGCATCATTTCCAATAGATGCTCTTTCAGACATGCAGGTCTTAAGTCCAATTATGTCCTTACATAAGAAGAAAGAATCTCAGGTGCTGAAGATACCACAGAAAACATTGACTCAACAGTCAAAGAAAATGCAAAATGCAAAAAGCTCCTGAGCCAAAGCATCCAGGAAATCCAGGACACAATGAGAAGACCAAACCTGAGGATTATAGGTATAGAAGAGAGCTAAGATTTCCAATTTAAAGAGCCAGTAAATATCTTCAACAAAATTATAGAAGAAAACTTCCCTAACCTAAAGAAAGAGATGCCCATGAGCATACAAGCCTAAAGAACTCCAAACAGACTGGATCAAACCAGAAAGTCCTCCCGGCACATAATAATCAAAACACCAAATGCACTAAGAATATTAAAAGCAGTAAGGGAAAAAGGTCAAGTGTCCTATAAAGGCAGACCTCTCAGAATTATACCAGACTTCTCACCTGAGACGATGAAAGCTAGAAGATCCTGGGCAGACCTCTAACAGACCCTTAAGAGAACACAAATGCCAGCCCAAACAACTACACCCAGCAAAACTCTCAGTCACAACAGATAGAGAAACCAAGGTATTCCATGACAAAACCAAATTTACACAATATCTTTCCACAAATCCAGCCCTACAAAGGATAATAGATGGAAAATGCCAAAACAAGGAGGGAAACTAAACCCTAAAAAAAGCAAGAAAGTAATCCTCTTCCAACAAACCCAAAAGTAACTACACAAACATAAAAATAACATCAAAAATAACAATCACTATTCCTTAATATTTTTCAACATCAATGAACTCAATTCCCCAACAAAAAACATAGACTAACAGAAATATTTTTCATGAAATCTTCAATTTTATCAGAAAATGATTGTAATTCCTCTTTCAATCAATGTAGTAATGTTCTTTATGTCTACCATTTTATCGGTATAATTTTCGATGAAATAGTCAATTTTAATGTGTCTATCTATATATTTCTTGAATTTTATCAGAAATATTTTCCTTGTAGATCTTCAATTTTATCAGAAAATGTTTATAATTTCAATTTCAATCAATTTAGGAATATTTTTATGCCCACCATTTATCTGTAATTTTCCATGATAAACTTCAATTTTAATGTTATTTTATATTTTTCTACAATTTTATTAGAAATATTTTCCATGTAAATCTTCAATTCTATCATAAAATGTTTCTACTTACTTTTTCAATTAATTTAGCAATGTTTTTTATGTCTACTATTTTACTCTTTAATTTTCCATGAAAATTGTCAATCTTAATGTGTTTTTCTATATACTTCTTCAATTTTGTCAGAAAAAATTGAAAACATTTTCCATGTAAATCTTTAATTTTATCATAAAATGTTTTTACTTCCTTTTTTTAATGAAAAATAAATTAAAAAATAAAAAAAAATGTCCAACTATTAAAAAAAAGAAAAAAGAAAAAAAGACTCTGGTGGATACAGAAAGTGAATTCAATTAAAGTTATATTTTCTACATTGGTATCAAAATCAGTTAAAATGTACAAGAATATTAAAAAACTGATTATATAGGTATGAATGAATAAATCTCCTACTGGTTTACACTTTTAAAGTTGAATCCTCAATTTGTCACAATGTTTTGAGAAATTTAGTTGTTGGAACATCACTGAATAAAGTATGACCCTGGGGGTAGGCTCTGAGAAAAACGAATAGACCCAAGCCATCTTAGTTCTCTTTTCCTTTTTAGTGACTGGGGTTGAGGATGTGATCATTCACCTTTCTATTTCAACAACATGACTTATTTCCTATCAGTATTCACTGCCATGGTTGATCGTTATCTTCTGGAAGCATTACCCAAAGTAGTCTTTTTCTTCAAATAGTTTCCTTGAACATGGTGCTTTATGAAAGCAGCAGACAAAATCCAATTACATATTCTGATTGAATTTAAGGTTTCCTATCAGAGAGAGAATTCATGTCATATTCCGCATCCTAATCAAGAACAGAAAGTATGTTAGGTCATGAGAACTTTGAGACCATTTTAAGAAATGATATCATCTAAAATTATCATAGTCTACATTGTGTCATCTTCTTTCAGTAAAAAGTAGATGGCATAATGGACTCACAGCATACATACAGACATTGTAATATATATATATATATATGTATATATACACATATATAACCTGTATATAACCTGTGTATATACATATATAGCATATATATGCATATATAGTATATGCATATATAGCATATATAGCATATATATAGACATTATAATATATACACTTATATATATATATTTTTGAGGTCTAGATGCAGGAATACATCTTTAAGAACACTTTTTTGATAACAACAATCATCCCAGTGTTATAGCTCAGATAGTAAAGTGATGGTAAGACTATTCTTCCAAATTCTAAAACTGTCAGTTTTGCTCAAATATGAATCCTGTATCTATCTTATCTGAAGTTGGGTGTCAACAGCCTGATTCTAGTCTAAAATGCTCAGTTGGGATTGGAAGGCCTATATACAATGCTGCATCCTTTCTAGAACAAAGAAATAGAATATGGAATATCAAATACAAGAATCTTTCTGTTGTAGCATTTAGGAACATATACAACCAAAATTACAAACAAGACATACAACCAAATACTTTGTGATGTGATTTCATAAGAATATTTTTATGAAGAAGTATTAAATGATTATTTAGTGAAGAATTAATTTGAGAATATTTAATGAAATAAATACAAAGTTAACATTAGGTAGCATTAATCTCATGTAACATTTTCTACTATGTGACAAAACCAACACAAATACTAATTTCATAAATTACACAGTGGTTTACCTTCAAAATGGTTAGACACACATGTATAAATAAATGGCATATGTGAAAACACTGTGATAAAGTGGGATTACCATATTAAGGTATATAAGAATCATACTAACTCTTCACTATTTATGAATGCATTATTATTCATGAATCTATTAGTAGCACAACTGAACATCTGAAACTTTTTTTAATTATTTATTTATTTGTTCGTTCATTACATGTGAGTACACTGTAGTTGTCTTCAGACACTTCAGAAGAGGGCATCAGATCTCATTATAGATGGTTATGAGCCACCATGTGGTTGCTGGGATTTAAACTCAGGACCATCAGAAGAGAAGTCAGTGCTCTTAACCGCTGAGCCATCTCTCCAGCCCATCTGAAACTTTTGACTTCAGCAATATTCTTTTCTTTATTATTTGAGTTCACTGATCTAACATGATTATAGAATACACAGATAATAACCATTTATGATTCTTTGACTTCATCATTATTCTTTTCTTTATTATCTGAGCTCAGGCATATAATGTGGTTAGAGGTTGCACAGATAACTCAGGGTTATATTCAGGCTCTATCATGAAAGTTTACCAGAAATGTAAACCTCTGGGCTGAAGAAATGATTCAAGGGTAAAGTGCACTTGGTATTCCTGAAAGAAAACACAGTCTAATTCTGTCTACACAGGAATAGTGATAAAGACAGCATGGTATTGGTACAGAGACAGTCAGGTGATCAATGAAATAGAACTGAAGACCCAGAAATAAAACCACACACTTATGCACACTTGATTTTTGACAAAGAAGCCAACAATATACAATGGAGAAAATAAAGCATCTTCAATAAATGTTGCTGGTCTAACTGAGTATATGCAGAAAAATGAAAATAGACTCATATTTATCACATTGCACAAAGCCCAAGTCCAAGTGGATCAAGGACCTCAACATAAAATCAGATACACTCAATCTAAAAAAAAAAGTGTGAATGAAGAGTCTTGAACTCATTGGCACTGGGGAAAATTTCTAAACAGAATTCCAATGGCTCATGCTCTAAGATCAAGAATTGATAAATGGAACCTCATGAAACTGGAAAGTTTCTGTAAGGCAAAGGACATAGACAAATAAAGACATAAGAAAAATCAACAACCTGCAGATTGAAAAAAAAACCTTACTAATGTCACATCTGATAGAGAGCTAATATTCAAAATATATAAAGAAAGAATCTAACCATCAAAAATCCAAACAACCCAATCAAAAAATGGAGTATAGAACTAAACTGAGAATTTACAACAGAGGAATCTCCAATGGCTGAGAATCACCTAAAGAAGTGTTCAAAGTCCTTAGAGATAAGAGACATGCAAATCAAAGTGAGCCCGAGATTCCACCTTACACCAATCAGAATGGCTAAGATCAAAACCTCAGGTGACAACACAAGTTGGCGAGGATGTGGATAAAGAGGAACACTCCTCCACTGCTGGTGGGATTGCAAGCTGGTACAACCACTCTGGAAAGCAGTCTGGCGGTTCCTCAGAAAACTGGGCATGACACTCCCGGAGGATCCAGCTATACCACTCCTGGGCATATACCCAGAAGCTTTACCTGCATGCAATAAGGACACATGCTCCACTATGTTCATAGCAGCCTTATTTATAATAGCCAGAAGCTGGAAAGAACCCAGATGTCCCTCAACAGAGGAATGGATTCAGAAGATGTGGTATATTTACACAATGGAATACTACTCTGCAATTAAAAACAATGAATTCACGAAATTCTTAGGCAAATGGTCAGAACTTGAAAATATCATCCTTAGTGAGGTAACCCAATCATAAAAGAACACACATGGTATGCAGTCACTGATAAGGGGATATTGACCCAGAATCTCAGAATACCCTAGACACAATCCGCATATCAATAGATTTCCAAGAAGAGGGAAGGAGAGACCTCTGGTCCTGAAAAGACTGGATGTAGGGGAACACCAGGACAGAGAAGCGAGAGGAGGTTGAATGGGGGAAAAGAGGGAGGGGAGGGGGCTTATGGGACTTTCGGGGAGGGAGGAAACTGGAAAGGGGAAATGATTTGGAATGTAAATAAAAAAACTTAGGAAAAAAAAAGACGGGGAGAATACAGTGAATGTATAATGATAGACTTGAGGAAATTGTCCTTCTGAAACCTAACATTTTGTGTAATGAACATATATAAATAAAGAAATTTAAAAATGAAAAAAAAAAGACTACCCTCCAAAAGACCCAAGGAACAGCTGATTCAGATGCAGATGTTTGCACCCAACAATTGGACAGTAGGATGACCAGCAGTCTCAACTTGGATCCCCCAAGATCTCTCAGACACTGAATTACCACCTAGGCAGCATGCATCAGCTGATATGAGGCTCCCAACTCATACACAGTGGAGGACTGTTGGGTCTGGGTTCAGTCAGAGAGGATGTGCCTAACCCCTGGAGAGACTGGAGGCTCCAGGCTATTTAGAAGTCTGGTGGGGTGGTGAGAAGTTTGGGACATCCTCATGGAGACAGGGGTGCAGGGACAAGTTGTAAGATATGGAAAAGTCGGAGGGTGGACCTGATGGGGAATAAAATCTGGAGTGTAGAAAAAAAAAAGAAAAAGACATAATAATAATAATAATAATGATAATAATAATAATAATAGCCTCTATGTCTAGGATTGGTGACCAGAAAGTGTAGCTAAGCAACCTACATAGGAGCTGCTATGTTTAAAAGCATACAAAATGAACAAACAAAAATAAATGTACTTCTGTCTTTTTTCTAAGAGTGAAGCGTTTTAAGTTTTAAAATGCTGACTCATGGGATAATCAATAGAAAACCTGGGGTAAATGATTGAAATGATTTGCAATTCCTAAGGAAGTAGTTTATGCAAAGTAGCTTCCATCTGCAAAGAAGTGCTATTTAGAGACTTGTCTCCAGCAGACTACAGAGCTGTCAGCTTGCATCCATCAGCAACTAAAAGTAATTCTTCCACTACACACATTAGCTCCTTAGCACCCTTTTCCACCCAAGGCATGTTCTCTGCATCTGTGTACCATGATTTCTCTTCAGAATTTCAACCTACATGAAACTTAACTACAGGAAGGGGAAAACATGAAGGATGAGAGCCTTCTACCTCCACAATAAAAGAGAGCAAAGTCATTAAATAGGACATTACTTAATGCTTTTGAATAGAAGTCTTCAGCACAGTATCCCATCAATATCTGCAGAAGATTCTTACTGATACAATCCACATGATACAACATAGAAGTAGTGATCCGAATGCTTAAAGCCTGTCTGAAAACTGTTGTGAGCATTTCTAAGTTGTAGAACATACTTAGAATTCACCTTACTTTATTTGAACTGCAGAAACAGTGCATGTATTTACCAAGTGTGTTGTACTTTGTTGCAGAAAAACACATCATGCAATAGCTCCATTTACGTGGCAAATATGGATTTCTTCAGTATGATAAACTTGTCATCATATCTAATATACACTGTTCAGAAGCAAAGTGTTGATTTCTAACTTACTCCTCCTTCAAGATGGACTTGTTTCTGCTTTACTTGCACGCAAAACTTTGTGTGAAATCATTTATCAATTGAAACTTATCTGAATCTATTTCAAAGGTAGAATGTTACAATTCAGCTTACAAAAACCTGTTTAAAACTATATGTGAGTGCTAAAACTTTGTAGACAACATTAATACAGACTGATCATGTTGGAAGTATAGGAGAATCTAGCTACTGAGTGCCAGAGAAATTAATGTTCAGGACCTTATAGCACTGAACAACATCCTTTTAAGCTTGTTCCTGGGATTACATCCTCTTTTAGATCTATCTTTTTCCTGTGTTATCTACAAGCCTCCAACAAGCAGATCCATTATGAGGTAATACATGGACTCTGAACTGATTAGGCTAAACAATTTTTGAATTCCCTAGACTATTTTTAGACAATTTAAAAATTAAATTTGTTCATTTTATTTTATTTTGTTTAGTTTTATTTGTGAATGTTCTTCCTGCATGTGTATGTATGTGCCTCACTTGCATGCTTTGTATCAATGGACATCAGAGGAGGAGATCAGATTCCCACAAACTGGAAGTATAAGAAGTATAGGTGCTAACAATTCAATCATGTTCCTTTGCAAGAACAACAACTTCTCTTCAAATCTCAGCCATCTCTGAACATGTAACAATAATCCAAATTATTGTACTAATGAATGAGTCTTGTTTAGTGACCATGAACAATTTAGAGTGGGAACATGTCTTTCTACATCACACCTGACTGATCAGTGATGAGGAGGATTAAGATCTGGGTCCCATGGTTATATCTTACATTAAGAAAATGGTGGAATCTGATACAATTCACGTTCCTTCCATAGCAGATTTCTTGGCTGATGGGATGCTGGATAACAGCTTTTTCCTGTATTATAAATTACTTTACAATTAGGGTGCCTTCTCATAAAAGTTCATACCTAAACACATCATGGATATGATAAATCTTTTTTTTTCTCTCATTACAATGAACAGATAATAGTCTCCAGCTCTGGGCTCCATGGATACAACACATTTTTATCATACATAGGGATCATTCCTAGTTGTTAAAATGTTGATATGAAGGGTCAGCTATCCTGTAACATATTCAGGCTTCACATTCCTCTCATTCTCTTTCCTGTACTGTTTCTTGTGTCCTATGCAATACTTCCAGATCGTGTATAATTTTTAAATAAAAATATCCATTTTAATTTTATATGGAACACTATCTTTGCGTGCATGTACCTCTGTAGACTTCAGAAAGGCAGAAGCTATAGCACCCAGAAAACTGATACAGATATTCTGGAAAAAGAGTTCTGGAAGGAAGACAAGTCTCCAGGCAGTTACAGGAAACTGAACCTGAATATGGTAAGAAGTGCCCTTAACTGCAGAGCCACATTTATTCTTAATTAGCTGCTGTGGAGACATGAATCAATAGACATTGGGACAGAATTCATGGAGCATGAAGGATACTTTCTTAGAGTGTCAGGGTGAGTGCCAGTACAGTGAGGAAAGTCACTTGCACATAAATGGGGTGGTAAAGATACACTGAGAAATTTGGCAGTGAGACAATGGTTGTGAAAGACATTTTTACATAATTATGTACATGAGGAATTACAAGCATGAAAATGGGACACTCTAAAATAGTACAGAGAAAGGCATTAATAAGGTTATGTAGAAATTAATAAATAGAGACTCAACGATAATGCAATGGTTCAATATAACAGACTTGTTTCTGTGAAGACACTAAAGTCTTGACAAAATATTGCTCAATTTATTTAAACTAAAAGAATGTTTGTATATGTATGAGAGTTAGAGCTAAAATGGGGACACTGCAATGTATGACAATGACATGAATGTTACCTTATGCAATACTCTAGAGAGTTATATACAAATCTATCACAACTGAAAAAGGCATGATGAGTCCTAGAAATAAGTGAAAAAAGTCAACCTCCTACATCACAAAAGTGGGACACACATCAAGGATGTGCTCAGACTGAAGCTGGAAGGGATTCCTCTAACAGTGTCTGAGGACTGGACACATTTGCATGGAATTCTCATTTCCTTAGGCAAACCTTATACTAATGCCGAAAGGATAGTATTGTATAAATTGCAAAGAAGAAGAACACTAGAGAGACATCATACAAAGTTGGTTTACCTCTACACCAGGTAAACAGGTAAACAGACACAAATATATGCAAAGGAAATTACAGAGCAGTTGCCGGAATATACACAAACACAGATATTGTCACTAAATTATATGTAAATGGAAGGAAAGTTGAGTTTACATCAAGAATACAAGAGAGCTTCAACACTCAAAACTAATCAACATAAAACTCCAAAGATATAGACTCAGTGAAAGAAATATTATGTTGGAATATTTGAACCTGTTTCTACTTAGCATGTGGTTCTGCCCAACAACACACATGTAATCACTCTGATTGGAATACAGGCAAGCCCTTAATAATCACTTCAAACCCAAACAATGAAGGTTGGAGAGTATGTAGAAGGAAGCACCCATGTTTGAAAGTGATATACAGTTGGGTGCCAAAAAAATGTGACAAATCAGAGAAAGATTTGACAAAATAGGATATGCTCAATTCTCATGAGGAAAGAGAGGAAAGACAAGGTACTTAAGGGAGAGAAAGACAGTACAAAAAGAAGAGACTAGTAAAGGAATACAGTAGAATTCATGGAGAGCAGTACAGTAGAGTTGAGTGGGTAGAGCAACTGAGAGGGAGAAGGAAACAGTTTTACTAGAAGTGTTTTAAGGAAAAGAGAGAACATGCTAGACACAGGTAAAGACAAAAATGAGCAAGAGAAAGAGCTGAAGCCAGAAGATTAGAAACGATTAAGGCCAAGCAGAGCAATTCAGTCTTAGAGAAGAACCAGATTGCCTAGCTCATCTGGGAGAGGAGTTTGAGCCTGAACAGCTGAGTTGAACCATGCCCTTAAGAGTTGAGAAGGAACAAGAAAGGGGCACTTATTCAGCAGCAAATTTCAGAGCCTGAAAGCACTCTAAGTTTGTAGGGAGGTGAGAGGCTTCTGGGACTAGGCCTAGCTTAACAGACAAAGGCAGTAATCCTCCAAGACAACAATTACATTATGAGAATAAAAGGCACATTTACAGCTATGTGGTTAAAAATTAGACATTGCTCAATATAAAAGCTCTCAAGAATGTAAGAAAAGAAGAAACATTCCTAAGAATAATAAAGATATAGAGATGCAAAACTAAAGCATATAGTACAGAAAAGTTCAACAGTGATTTTCCCACTTGAATAAGGCCTAATTCTACAAAGTGCATTAGTGAGAACACAATTCAAGGACAGAAAAACATGTAGAATGTAGAGAATAAGTGATTCAGAAAGCAAGTGAACCTTTTGAAAAAACCAACTCAGATCAGTTCATTCACTCTGTCATTAAATACCTTGGACTCCCTGGTGATAGCATTCATAGTATAAAAACTGCTATGCAGACTGGGGCAGGGGGCAGAGTGATCAATGGTCATACTCAGATTTGCATTCTGTTTGCTACAATCTCCATCTGCCAGGCAAGGCATGGACACTGGCATCATAGTGGCATTATCTGGGGGTAACAGAAGGTTTTCTGGTTCAAGTTGAGGCCAGTTCCACAGGAAAAAAACCAACACATAGTTTAGACTGGGAATCTACCGAAAATCCAATAAGGAAGGTCACAGGCCCTAAGAGGGATTCTACTACTGACATTTTCTACATGTATAAATGGCCCTTGTCACACCCATAGCCTGAGGCTGCTTTCAGTCTGGGTAAACAAACAAACAAACAAACAACAACAACAACAACAAAAAAAGCCAAAAACAAAACAACCAAACCAAAACAAAACTATTTTCAATGGGCAACAACTAAATGAGACCTCACAGGGTCCACACCTGTCTACTGCTTAACATGGAGACATACACCACACTGGCTCCTGAGGCTTAGTAGCCTCCTCCACCCCTATGTGAGCAGTGACCCTGTGCTTACCATGTAGCAGCTTTGGAGCTTGCCTGAGCTTGTCTCAGAGCACCAAGTATGCATCCCCCCCTTCTTCCTCCTGAAATCAAGATGGATAGCTTGCATCTGAAATTCTCAATTTTACCCTGGAAGTCTCCAAAGCCCAGGAAGCACATAACTTCCTGGAATGCTGGGAATTGCAGTTCTCTGGAATAAAATGGGCTCATGGGAACATGTGATGGCCTAAATGATTTTAGTGTTTAAAAAAAACATTCTGTAACACATGACTGAGGCCATTGCATCTTGCAAATTAGGGGAATTTTCTTGATCAGTATTAAATATTTAATAAATGCTTGGTTTAAATTATGTCCAAAATGGTTGAGATGGTTTGTTATAGCAAAAATCAGGGTCAACATACAGAAGTACATAGGAAAACAACTGTACACCAAAATTGCTCTTCAGTCCTACTCTTGGGAAGAAGAGAGTTGAGATGCCAAAATCACTGAGTATCCTTAACTCCATAGTTTCACATCAGAGAGCTGAGTAGGGAACCTCACAGAAGCAAGCAGAGTCTAACAGACTCTATTATAAGTAGTTAGCCAGAGGAGATTCCAATACAAACAGCCTGCAATATGTCATCTAGGATATTCTAATGTTGGGTTCCTGGAAATGAAGTTGAGAAATTTCCATATAATTCTTCAAGAAGATCAAATTCTAGTTAAACTTGAAATGGCCTCAGTAATACAAGATGGAGGAGTGGTGGCATTGTCTTGTTTGCTCTGTAAAATACACTGTGTGATGCCTTGTAGGTACTGGAAATCAAACTCAGCTTCTCTACAAGACCATCCAGTGCTCTAAGTGATTGAGTCATCTCTCATCTGCCCTTAGTAAAAATATTTCCTCTTACATGAGCCTCAAGAACAATCCTGAGAACAGCATGAGAAAACAGGCCACTTATCTCACTTGCTCTGGCAACTGAGGTGGTTGTTTGCCAAGTTATACCAGCTATAGCTTTTGGTGAAGCAAATTGATAAGACCCTGTATAAAAATAAAATTAAAAGGACAGTGTAGGTGGCAGCTCACACGAGGTAGCTGAGCTAAGGTATGAGGATCTTCATCTCCTGGCTAACCTGGAATATATAGGAAGACCTATGTCTAAATAAGATGGAAGGCTGGGGTGGGTGTACTTGCTTTCTATCCCAGCACTATTGAGGGGAGGGGAGAAATAGGTAGATCTATCTTAGTTGAAATTCAGCCTGGACTACATAGCAAGAGTCAAGTCAGACAATATTTCTTCGTGAGACCCTATCTAAAATAACAATAATATACAAAACAAAAAACGCAAGAGGGAAATGAACTCCAGTTAAAACTCATACAAGAGTCTGTCCTCTCACGTAAGTCTTCCCATTCATTACATACAACATGCATGTCCTCTTGGGATAAGACTTTCCATCTCCAAGATTAAAAGTGTTTCACCACACATAAAAAAATTTAGTCAACAATATATGTACAATAAAATTCAATTTTTAAAGAGTGTCTTAATCTCACATCAATAAACAAGGTACTTGAGAGTAGACTCATCCTTAGTGTAGCCTCTCTTCCTATCTCTGTAATGGCAGCTTTGTGAACCTAATAAGTCAAACTATAAGTTTGACTCTGCCTTCACTTTGCCTCTCTTTTAAATATCCATGTACTGACAGCTACTACATTCTCTAGAATTTGCTTAGTACAATTCTAGAATTTAAAATTTCTTTCTTGCTGTCCATTTGTTCTCTCATCACTTAGCATCAAGGAGGAATCCTTTAAAAATATATCCAACCTTGATCAGAATCCTCCCAGACTCTGAGCTGCATTGGACCAACCTCAGCCAATACTGTGCTCTGGTCACGGTATCATTCTGACTGTTCCTCATATATAATGCCTCTCACACCTTCACCTACTGGGGTATACTTTGGAATTATCAGTATGAATCCCTAGATCTCTGCTCTGGTCACATCTCAGACCACTCTTGGAATGTTCACCCTGTGGCATGAAGGCACCTGACTCGGGCCTCCATCTTCCAGCAAGTGTCCCTATTCAGTATTGTTTCACAGAATTCTTTGGTGACTAACTCCTTTCCTCTCTTTAGTATATGGCTTCCTCAGAGAAGAAAACTTGTCAAGCTTCCCACTGTTTCTCCAGCTAACAAGTAAGAAGGCTCCTACATATTATTTTTGAACTGGGAATTTGAGACAAAAGTGTTCATTTGGAGACAAGCCTGGGCTACATGGGACCTTGTCTCTAAAGTAGAAGTAAGCGTGGAGACATGGGCCTATAATCTCAGCACATAAGAGGCAGACCCAGTTCAGTTACAGATCCTGCAGCTCTGTCCACCCCAGGGTCCCTGGACAGTACCTCTCAGGTCAATAGGGAACCTGAGACCTTCTCTATGCTGCAGAGGTTGGGAGAAAATAACAATGTGAGTGGTGTTTACAACTCCCCTGAGTAAACAGGCATTCATGTGGACTATCTCCTGCTCTTCTCGCCCAAAATCTGGAGCTGTATTCCCATGCCTGCAATAGAACACTGGTGTGGAAGAGGAAAATAAGTGTGAGTGTATACTTCCACCAGGTACTCTGAGCTTTGGACTCAGAGAGGGCAGTCTGTTATTTAAGCATTGTAGGCGACATCCTGGCCTAGGGCTTCCACTGGCTTTTGTTCTGTCCATTAAAATCACCTCTCTCCTGAAGATGCCTCTGGGAGGACATTTCTCCCTGAATATAGTTATGGACCAAATAGTTTGAGAGGAAAGTGGCTATGAACAAAGGGGCTCCTCATTGAATGGTATGACTTGCATAATGAAGGACAGCTCTGAAACAAGTACCCCAGCTCAGGAGGAACTATGGTTTCTCATTGGCCTCACAGTTGTATACTATTTCCTTATCAAATGCTGCATGATTTTTGTATCTGTGGATCTGGGTGCCCCTTGCCATCTATGTGGGACACCATGGGATGACCTGAAAATCTGTTAGAGGCTTATACTCAACAAAATTGGAAAATCTAGATTAAATGGAATATTTTCTAAGCAGATACAGGTATGAAAGTTAAATCAGGATCAGATAAACCATTCATATAGTTTCATAACACTTAAAGTATTAAAGCAGTAATCAAAAGTCTCCCCATTAAGAAAAGCCCAGAACAAGATGAATTTAGAGCAGTGGTGGCGCACGCCTTTAATCCCAGCACTTGGGAGGCAGAAGCAGGAGGATTTCTGAGTTCGAGGCCAGCCTGGTCTACAAAGTGAGCTCCAGGACAGCCAGGGCTACAAAGAGAAACCCTGTCTCGAAAAACCAAAAAAAAAAAAAAGCCCAGAGCAAGATGAATTTAGAGCAGAATTCTGTCAGACCATCAAATAAGACCTAATACCAATACTCTCCAAACTATTCCATGAAAAAGAATGAGAAGGAATACCACTACCTAATTTATTCGTAAAGCCATGATTACACTGACATATAAACCACACAAAGTTCCAACAAAGAAAAAGAACTTCAGACCAAATTCCCTTATGAATATTGATACAAAAGTACTCAATAAAATTCTAGCAAAATGAAACCAAGAACACATCCAAATGATCATTCACCATAATCATGTAGACTTCATCCCAGAAATGCAAGAATGGTTCAATATATGGAAAAAAAATGGAAAAACAATACCTATTAAATTCTAACTCAATTCTTCACAGAGATAAAAAGAGCAATTCTCAAATTCATCAGAAATAATAAAAAATCCAGGATAGCAAAAACTATTCTCAACAATATGAAAATTTTAGGGAGTATCACCATCACTGACCTCAAGCTCTACTATAAAGCAATAAAGATAAAGAAGACATGGTATTGGTACAGAGATAGGCAGGTAGATCAATAGAATAGAACTGAAGACCCAGAAATAAACCACACACCTATGGTCAACTGATCTTTGAAAAAGAAGCCAAAGCCATCCAGTGAAACACAAACAGCATATTCAACAAATGGTGCTGGTTCAAGTGGCAGTCCACATGTAGAAAAATGCAAATTGATCCACTCTTATCTCTTTGTATGAAGCTCATGTCAAAGTGGATCAAGGACCCCTCATAAAACCAGATACAGTGAATCTAATAAAAGAGAAAGTGGGAAAAAGCCTTGAAAACATCTGTAAAGAGTAAAATTTCCTGAACAGAAGAAACACAAATGGCTCAGGCTTGAAGATCAACTATGGAAAAATGGGATCTCATAAAATTAAAAAAACTTCTATATGGCAAAGGACACTGTCAATAGGACAAAACAGCAACCTACAGATTGGGAAAATTCATTAACCTCCATCTGTTGAAGGCTAATGTCCAATATATACAAACAACTCAAGACGTTAGACTCCAGACAATCAAAAATCCCTATTAAAAAAAATAGGGTCCAGTGCTAAACAAAGACTTCTCAACTGAGGAATATCAAATGTCTGAGAAGCACCTAAAGAAGTGACATTCTTAGTCATCAGGGAAATGCAAATAGATCAAAAACTCAGGTAACATCAGATGCTGGCTAGGAAGAGGAGAAAGAAGAATGTTCCTCCATTGATGCTGTGATTGCAAGCTGGTACAATCACTCTGTAAAACAGTCTGATGTTTCCTCAGAAAAATTGGAAACAGTTCTACTGGAGGATCTACCTATACAACTCATAGACACTCAAAAGACGCTTCAGCATATAACAAAAATTCATGTTCCATTATGTTCATAGCAGCCTTATTTATAATAGCCAGAAGCTGGAAACAACCCAGATGTCTTTTAAAAGAGGAATGGATAGAGAAAATGTGGTACATTTACAGAAAGGGGTACTACTCAGCTATAAAAAACAATGATTTCATTAAATTTGCCAGCAAGTGGATGAAATTAGAAAATATCATCCTAAGTTAGGTAACCCAGTCACAAAAGGACACACATGATATGCATGCACTGATAAGTGAATATTAGTCCCAAAGCTTGGAATGCCCATGATACAATTCACAGACTGTATAAAGCCCAACAAAAAGGAAGACCATACCATAGATGCTTCAGTCTTACTTAAGAGGGGGAAAAAAATAACGAATGGAAGTGAAGGGAGGGAAGGACCTTGGAGGGAGAGAGGAGGGGGAAAGCAATTGGGGGGGGGGCAGGATCAGGTGTGGGAGGAGATAGGGGAGAAGTACAGAGAGTCAGAAGATTGAATGGCAGTGTGTAGCAGTGGGTGATTTGGAATGGGGGAGGAGGGTACTAGAAAGTCCCAGATGCCAGGAAAGCAAGAGGTCCCCAAGACCCAACAGTGATGACATTATCTGAAATACCCAACAAAGGGGGATAGAACCTGTAGAGATCATAGCCAGTGGATAGGCAAGGTCCATGGTTGGGAGATGGGGCCAAACACCCATCTCAAATTTTTTAACCCAGAATGGTTACTGTCTAAAGAAAATGCAGGAAAAAAGAATGGACCAGAAACTGTAGAAATGGCCATGCAGAGATTGTCCCACCTAGGGAGCCATCCCATCTGCAGACACCAAACCCAGACAATATTACTGATGCCAAGAACTGGTTATTCACAGCAGCCTGATATAGGTATCCCCTGAGGCTGTACCAGAGTCTGAACAGTCCACAAGAGGATGGGGGGTGCTCGGAGCCAACCATAGGACTGAGCACAAGCATGAGAAACCCAAGGGAAGAGTTAGGGGAAGGACTAAAGGAGCTGAAGGTTGTGAGCAACACCATAGGACAAAGAAGAGTATCAACTAATTAGACCCCATCACCCCAGAGCTCCCAGGGACTAAACTACCAACCAAGGAGTACACAAGGAGGGACCCATGGCTCCAGCTGAATATGTAGTAGAGGAATGTCTTACCTGGCAACAATGGGAGCCAGGCCCTAGGTCCTATGAAGGCTGGATGCTCCAGCATAGGAGGATGCTAGGGTGGTCAGGCAAGTGTGGGTCAGGGGTGGGGAAGCACTCACATAGAGGCAGGGGCTTAGTTGGCATTGGATAGGGGGTTTTCAGAGTAGAAACCGGAAAGGAGAACAATATTTGGAATGTAAAAAAATAATCTAACTAATAAAAAAAAAGAAAGAAAAATAGAAACATCATCCCAACACTTCAGTTGTTCCATATGTAATACATAGTTTGGTGGAAGAAGAAACATACAGTAGATGAATTAGTCTTCCTTTTAAATAAGAGAATTAATTAGAAAGGACATTCATTTACACTTGAAAAATTATGGATAATGCACAACACCAAGGCTATAGTCCCTTGAAAATTTTTACTAATATATTCCTATGATGAAATAAAAAGATGAAGAGCACAGGACTTTTGTCTGGAACCCTGAGGAGATCTGAAATGCCATTAAAATAACACACGAGACATTCCTTTCACACTGATATGAAAGGACACAACTCCATCTGAAAATTTATGGATAATGCAGAGCTAATATAGTCCATGTGATGAAATAAAAAGATGAAGAGCACAGGTATTTTGTCTGGAATGCTGACAAGATCTGAAATGCCATTAAAGTAACACACGAGACATTCCTTTCTCACTAGTATAAAAGGACACAACTCCATCCGAAGCAGAAATTAGCAATCGATATTATTTAAATATTATTAATAATCGATATTATTTAAATATTATTATTAAATTAGCAATTACAATATATTATCTTTGAGACCTGCAGGTCTTCAGTCCATAGAAATTGTATGTCCTCACAGGAAAAAAAAATAATCAGGGAAAATATAATAGTGTTATATATGTGAAAGGCCTAACCATTAAAATTTCCTCATCCCAGAAAAAAATGGTCATAGAAAATAAGCCCATTAGATAACATGACCACATATAGATAATAGAACTATTGAATGTTTTGAATGAAAATGGGAATTTTCAAAAAAATTTGGACAGCACACTGACCTGTGGAGTGTTTACCAGAGAAGAACTCATTCTTTTTTTTTTTTCCTCTCCTAGTTTCAAATATTGGAACTCTTCTTGAAAATTCACAAAAGGGTTTGAAAAATACAAAGATGAAATTACTACAACTACATAATGGACAATGCTAAACCACATAAAAAGACATTAAAATCAAAATGATCTTGTCAACATTTCTACATACATGAGAGCATGGAGTGACATATTTCGTGAGTATAGTTTGAGGTCTTTTTCTAACATCAGCAGGCAACAGGCACAAACACAGAGCACATGCATCCCCACTGTAAAACACTATTTCTCAGAGTTATTACTGAGAATTTCTCTTCCTGGGTTTAGAATCCATTTCATTCTACCAGGCAGATACAGTATACTTATGTTCTCTGTGTGTCCTGTTGTCTTGGAGTACAGACAAAGATTCTCTCTGTTAACTATGTTGCAGTTCCACATGAGAGTAAGAATGTATGACATGGGTTTCATGAAATAAAAACCAATATATATATATATATATATATATATATATATATATATATATACACACACACACACAAATATTATATATAAGTGTGTGCATGTGTATTTACACATACATCTGTTTGTGCATGTATAAAAACATAAGAATCATTCTGAACATCAGGATACTATTGCTACACAAAGTTGTCATGATCATGGTATAAGCAAGTATTCAGCAAATTACACTGACCTTATTATTCTCTCATGTCAAGTATTTCTCTTGGCATTTAAAATGCATATGGGAGCTGGGCGGTGGTGGCGCACGCCTTTAATCCCAGCACTTGGGAGGCAGAGGCAGGAGGATTTCTGAGTTTGAGGCCAGCCTGGTCTATGGAGTGAGTTCCAGGACAGCCAGAGCTAAACAGAGAAACCCTGTCTCGAAAAACCAAAAAAAAAAAAAAAAAAACCAAATAAAATGTATATGGGTAGTATATTTCGATGCCCCTGGCTTATTATATTAAAACTGGGAAATAGCAGATGAGGGAATGCCATGGAAAGTCATATACAATTAATGAGAATTAACGAGGAAAATAATGATATCCTAGGAACAAGTGAACAAAGAAAACTTTCTATGTCATAACACTAGGTCAGGCAATAAGCAATTGTGGAAACCTGGGCTTGGAGTGTTTCTTTTAACACTGTCTGAGGACTAAATAGATGCAGCACTAAGTTGACAAATTTCTTTTACAAATCCCACAATAATCTTGCACAGAGAATACTGCAGAAGACAGAAAGAAAGGGAATGTGGTGCAGTAATCACACAAAGCTGACTTTACCTGGATCTAAAAGCAAATGACAATAAAAATATGCACAAATAGTCCATGCCACTGTACACTGAAAAAAGATCTCTCTAACGGATATAGAAAGTGAACCCAACTGGATTTCAGGCCAGAGATTCAAAACTTTTTCAATAAGCACAAACCAAGTAACTCAAGGCACAAACTATATATAACCAGTGCAAAAAGGCTCACAACAATGTCAATATATCTACGACAGGCCTAGGGCAAAATATCACAGTGGATCACTATGAAAGTTCTGAAGAATGTGGAACAGAAGGAAAATCACTGAGACTAATGAAGATATTAGCCAACATCCTAAAACTATCATTACAAAAACTGAAGATAGCTGTCATCGTTCTACTCTACTCAGAAGAGAGACAAGGATGTGCAAAACCTCCATTCTAACTTACCACAGTGCAGCAGTGCTAACAAAGAGAAACTAAGACTTAGACTATTTTCAATGTTCAAATAAGAATATGAGGAAGACACATTTTCTTAAATTACAAGAAACATAATTCTTCAACTCAAGAGCTACAACTATCTCAAGAGAATAATTCAATCTGATAATACACTTAATAAGCTGTAGAAAAAAAATATAAGAAAACATCATTTGGTTTTATACATTCCTAAAGAATAATCTGAGAAGTCAGAAGACAACTCAGTATCTAAAAGGATCTTGGATATGCTGATTAAGCATACAAACTTTACAAAGGGCTCTGTAGGCTGATGGGTATAAGGAGTCATTAATGGCTCTCCCTAGATGCTGACCTTTCTGCAGAAATATCAACTGTTGTGTCAATGTATGTATGCCAGTGTAATAGTGACAAGTAGGTAACAGAAACTTTAGTAGGTAAGCCTACAGATGAAGTACAGACATGTCACTGGAAGCTATTCAAAAGTCACTCTAAAGATCACAGGCCCAAAAGTGAATTTATAACTGACATACTGTTATATGTAAAAATACTGGATATGCATTTAAATTGTTCTGTCTACACAATTGCATGGGGATACTTTTACCCTAAGTCAGACAAACATGGTTTATAAAGGCCTAGGCCTAGGTAAATGGACAGAGGCAGTAAGCCTCCCAGACAATAATTACAATAAAAGTTACTATTACAGCCCTGTGGAAATTCTAACAGAGCTCAGTATAAAAGCCTTCTAGAATGTAAGAAAAGAAGAAACATACCTCAGAATACTAAGGGAAAAAGACTCGAAACTGAACCAAACAGTACAGAAAAGGTCAACAGTAATTATTCCACTCTAATCAGGACTAACTAATTCAACACATTGCATCAGTGAGAACACAACTGAAGGACTAAATATCATTTAGACTGGACAGAATATGTGATTCAGAAAGCAAAGGCATGCTCTGGAGAAAAACAATTCAGATCAGATCATTCACTCTGTCAACAAACATCATGGATGGACTCTCTAGTGGTAGCATTCACAGTGTCAAAAACTGCTATGCAAACTGGGGCAGGAGGCAGAGTTATCCAGGGCCAGACCCAGATTTGCATCCTATGTGCTACAATCTCAATATGCCAGATAAGGCATAGCCACTAGTATCATGGTGGCAAGACACTCTGTGGGTAACAGAAGATTTTCTTGTTCTAGATGAGCCCAGCTCCTCAGGAAAAAAAAATACATAGATTAAACTGGGCATCTGGCTAAAATCCAATGAGGAAGGTCACAGGCCCTAGGAGGGAAAACACTACTGATATTTCCTTCATGTGTAAATGGCCCTTGTCACACCCATTGCCTGATCCTGATTTCAGTCTGGCTAAAAGAAACTTTGCATTCCTGCTGGGCAGTGGTGGAGTATGCCTTTAATCCCAGCACTTGGGAGGCAGAGGCAGGTGGATTTCTGAGTTCAAGGCCAGTGTGGCCTACAGAGTGAGTTCCAGGACAGTCAGGGCTACACAGAGAAACCCTGTCTCAAAAAACCAAAAACCAAAACCCAAACAAACAAACGAACAAACCAAAAAACCAAAAAATCAAAAACAAAAACCAAAAAGCTTTGTTTTCAGTGGGTAGCTGCTAATTCAGAGACTCAAAACTAATCAAATATTGACATCCACTGATGGTTGACTGCACTGGCTACCATGGGAAATCCTTATCACATCTAATATTATCAGTGAAATTTTCGAGTATCATAAATGAAATAGAATCTGGCAAAGCCAAATTCATGTCCTCTTTCTACTGACAGGTGAGCCCTACCCCACCCCATCCCTTATTCAATCCTTCTAACATACCTGAATCCTTTATTAGAGTCTCCTGGGCCTTTACCATGCAGGGCTCTTAGTTTTGATTTATAGTTATGAAGTTTCGTCTGAGCATATAGAAACCTGAAAATGGGAAAATATTGGTCAGAAAGAACCTGGAATGTTTCATGGGACAAAAAAGAAGGATGCCAACACCAGGCAAAAGGATAAACATGAAAAGGAAAGAGAAGATATCATGAAAATGTCTCCTTTTATATGAGGATTTCAGATTACCCTAGAGATGGGAAAGTCAGTCACAAAGTTAACAAAAGTCCAGAGGCCTTTCTCCAGCAACTAAGAAGAGGAGCAAGGAAGAATGTGGGAAAAAAAAAAAAAACTATTGTGATACACAGAATCCAGACTGCTGTACTTCTCCAACCAGAAGTTTGTAAAAAAAGCCCTGAGTGCAGGGTCTAAGCATTCCCACACCTGCAAGATGTCCATATTGCAGAACTCAACAAACCATGAATGTGCAAGGGCAGAGTGCTTTTCATGAACCAAGAAGATATTTTTCTTAAGTAAGTGAGCAATCATAATTATTTCAAAGGAACTGTGTAATTTTGTTTTAATCTATACTTAATTTTATATCTATAAAAAAAATAATCTTGGCCTGATATCATCCTCTCCCAGGAGGCTGGGTAATCCGTGGAAGGATTCAAAGAAATTCAGGGGGAATGGCTAACTTGGGTGCCTATTAACATATTAATGTAGACTTTGTTGACTCAGCATTGTCTTGGCTCCTGGTTCCTCACTTGGCCAGCCCCTCCACCCTCCATGCTTGTCCTCAATGACCCTCTCTCCCCCATGACCTGGTTCAGCCAGTACCCAACCTGACACTCTGACTGCTTCCTTCCTCAGACTGAAAAGCCAAAAATTAACCACTAAGCACCTCCAGCCCCCAAAAACTTATCTTCTTGGAATGCTGCAGGTTGCAGGTCTTTGGAAAATAATAAAGCCTCATAGGAAATCACAATGGCCTATAAAACTGCCTGTACCATGTGATCAACATCTATCTCTTGGTCAGGATATAAAATTTTATAAAACTTGCCCACATGGTGGAACTGGTTTTTCTCTGGTGACACTCAGGTTTAACAGAACCAACAACAAATCTTCTCCTTAGCCATACCTGGCTGCAACCCTGTCTTCACTTTTCATTCAAACCTAAGGTGTAACATTAATAACTGAGTCTATGAAGACACATTTCTAAATGCTGTATTTACATCAAAGACTGCATATATCTCAGTGTAAAATTAATGGAGAGTTTAACTTTGCTTGGTTAATGTTAATATTTACTCCCATATGATGGTGTTTTATAACGAACATTTTCTAATTCCATCAAATCTGCACTGAGTCATCATATAATTACAAATAATTACAAAGCTCTCTCAGGATGCCTATTCAGTTCCCAGGAGAAAGGGTAATGAATTGGCAAATGGATGAACAGTGGCGTTGAGAAATCATGAATGAAATTGAATTCGAGGAGCTTTATTAAGGCTTTTTGCAAAGGCAACCCTCCTGTTATAAAAACTGCTGATACAGCCAAGGATCTATGAGACTATTTCAGAAAAATATTCTGGAATCCATAAAATTAATTAAAACGTCACCATAAACCCCAGTTCATAGGATATTAATCTTCCTGATAATGGTAAGATATCCACAACAGAATAGTAAGAGTGGCGGCAAAAAATGCACCCCTGCTCCACACCCCTGCTTTGCTCCTGCCCATTTCCCAGCCCAACAGCTCCTCTGACCTGGCAGGTAACAGGACCAGCTGCTGAATGTCCTAGGAGGCCAGCACAGCAACTGCAGATTAAGGAGGTTTTCAGGTTCTGGAAATACTAGGCAGTAGTCTTCCACAATGACTTCCTGACCACGTGGCAGTCAAGAAGCATGGAGATCGCTGGAATGGAGGAATTTCCTGTCACTTAGGCTCCTTCCTCAGAGCCACTCCTTTTGGACCCGCCCAATATTCAGAAGCTTCCTGTAATCTTTCTAAACCCACCTACTTCGGGAACTTGAATTAATTAGCTTCCCAATTCTTAGCAGCAATTTTTGTTGGTTTGGAATTTTGCATGCTTCCTTGCCTGCTTGATTGTTCCTTTGTTTTTATTTTGTCTTTTTCTTAATCTTATCTAATCATGGAGGTGTGCCCTCCCTCCCTATCAGGAACCATCTCCCAACTCTCTTGCTGGGTGACTTCCACACCACTGCAGCTGTCAGGTGCCCAGGACATATGCTGCCCAGAATAAAAACAACCTTGCTAGCCTGGCGGTGGTGGCGCACGCCCTTAATCCCAGCACTTGGGAGGCAGAGGCAGGAGGATTTCTGAGTTCGAGGCCAGCCTGGTCTTCAAAGTGAGTTCCAGGACAGCCAGGGCTACACAGAGAAACCCTGTCTCGAAAAACCAAAAAAAAAAAAAAAAAAAAAAAACAATAATAAAAAAAAAATACAACCTTGCTTCCGGACTAGACCAGAATGGCACCTGGATTCAGAAAACAAGCGATCCTGCCTAACTTCTCACGTTGTGAGTCTAGCCAACCTGGGCTAAAAATACACACAATTAAGGAATCCCTCTGAATTATGATGCTCAGAACAAGTACCCAAAACAAAGTAAAACTAAGGTAAGATATACTTGGATCAAACCACAAACCATATATGTATCCCCGAAGGAGGGCAATTTACAGGAGATCCAAGATAAAGAATTGAAAACCCAGAGTCATGATCAAAGTGATCAGAGTTTGTAAACCATGTGAATCTACTGAAAGAGGACAGTAACACAATGATTTGTGGGAAAGAAAATAATAGCAGATGCCCAAAGGAAATGAGGAAAACATAGGATTTGAAAATTGAGTTTAACAGGTGGCTAGAAACACCCAAAAATAAAAGACCCTGAAAATAAAATGCAGTAAGCAAATGATAATATCTCATAGAGAACCTGGGTTCTTTTCTTCCGATTATCAGACTGAAGAAAAGGTAGAGGAGCCGGATTCCTCAGTCAAACAAAATGATTAGTTAAAATGTTAGGTTAAGGCACAATATTATTTACTACTTGAAGGGGAAGGTAAAATAGAGAAACTCCTTTAGAAAACTGTCTAGATTTTTCTCAAAAACAAAAGAAAAAGAAAGAAAACTAGAAATAGAACTACAATAGGACTGCACTGTTTAGTCATTTTCATAGATGGTTTCCTGAGTGTTCTCTACAATATGCTATGTACACCCATGCATACCTGCATATGCTCTAGAAAGGACAATCCAGAATTACCCAAGTCTGTTTAGAGATCCTAGCTAGGAAATCATTTCTTTTCATGATTATAATAAGTTCCAGGATTCTCAGGAGACTTCTGAGGTTCAATTACTGTTATAATGATTGTGACAGATTGAAACAGATTCCATTTCGGCGTTGAGGTGAGAGCTCAGAAACACAAGCCTAGAACTGGGAGTCTGTCTTTAAAGTGTAGATTTCTGATCCCATGGACACCTTTCAGAGGGCAGGACTTCTTGTTTTCCTTTGTGGTGAGTTTTCTTCTTTTGCATGTTATGCTTATGCAAAAAAAATGATCTTACAGGCTAATTGATTCTACATATGTGAATAGATTAAACATATTGGTGATTAATAATGTATCTGAGTTGAGTTAAGAAATAAAAGCCGCCAGGCGGTGGTGGCGCATGCCTTTAATCCCAGCACACTTGGGAGGCAGAGGCAGGAGGTTTTCTGAGTTCGAGGCCAGCCTGGTCTACACATTGAGTTCCAGGACAGCCAGGGCTACACAGAGAAACCCTGTCTCAAAAAACCAAAAAAAAAAAAAGAAAGAAAGAAAGAAATAAAAGTCATTCCTTCAGAGGCATTTAACTAAGCATGAGTCCTACATTGAGTTCTTTTTTTTTTTCATTTTTTTTTATTTTCTAAGTTTTTTTATTTACATTCCAACATACATTGAGTTCTATACTTCATGTTCCCTGTGCCTTAGATCTTCTGTTTGTCTGTTGCAAGAGTTTAATTGTGACTGAAGTCTGAAGGCTGTCTTGTGTATCTCTCCCTGTGTATCTGCCTTCTATCTCTGTGTTTGTGTCTATCTGTGTACTTTGTATATATCTGTCTGTTGTCTATTTGTATCTTCCTGGATGGATTTAAGAAAGAGCTTTCCAGTTTTTATGGAACATTAAGGAAACCATCACATGGGCAAGGAATGGGATAGTGTACAGAAATCTTTAACAGAGTTTTAAAAAGGATTAGGTAACTGACTGTAAGTGATCAAGACAACAAATATTTAGAAACATCACTGTTTATCAATCAATACCTACAATGGTATATTCATTTAGGAAGGTTGCTTTAAACCTCTGTGTTTCATGCTTTCAGCAAATGACACTCATGCAGTTTCTGGGCAGGGCATGAAAAAGGACATAAATTACCATTGTAGCTATGCATCAGGTTCGATTTTAAAATTTGATAACGAGGAACCCTAAGGGGTTTTCCAGTCCTACACCCTCCTATCAGCTTACTCCTCCTCCTGCCTGGAGTCAAGACTAGGCCAAATTCCAGTCTACACCCACAGGAACATTCTTGAGTAAAAAAATCTCAGAATGTACTGACTGATAGTTACCTGACCCTCTGGAAAGTCCCAGGTAGAGTTCAAATGCATGTCATGCTTGCTAGACAATAGAATTAAAGGGCAACATGCTTAGCCAATCTGTTTGAACTTTAACCTTGCTGATGTAACCTGTGCCCATAAAAAGTATTAAAACTGCTTGTAACAGCCATTCAGGGTCGCCTTCTTTATACCTCACCTTGAGGGACTAATTGAAGGTCAACCCAGCTGTTCTGTAAAATAAAACCCTTGCTTTTGCATTAATCTGCATCTAGGTGTCTCAGGGGCGGGGGGGGGGGGGACATCTTAAAGTACCACTATCCAAGGTTCCGGGTCTTACAACAAGAGAAATCCTTGGGAAACAATACTTGTTTTTACATTGTTCTTTGAAAAGTAAACCCAGATGTCCCTCAACGGAGGAATGGATTCAGAAGATGTGGTATATTTACACAATGGAATACTACTCTGCAATTAAAAACAATGAATTAATGAAATTCTTAGGCAAATAGTCAGAACTGGAAAATATCATCCTTAGTGAGGTAACCCAATCACAAAAGAACACACGTGGTATGCAGTCACTGATAAGGGGATACTAACCCAGAATCTCGGAATAACCTAGACACAATTCCCATATCAATAGATTTCCAAGAAGATGTAAGGAGAGACCCCTGGTCCTGGAAAGACTGGATATAGGGGAACGCCAGGACAGAGAAGTGAGAATGGGTTGAATGAGGAACAGGGGGAGGGAAGAGGGCTTATGGGACTTTCATGGAGGGAGGAACCAGGAAAGGGGAAATCATTCGGAATGTAAATTAAAAAAATATAGAAAAGAAAAAAATAAAAAAGAAAAGAAAAAAAGAAAAGAAAAGAAAAGAAAGCTAAATCATCAAGTAGTGTACACAGTAGGATCACAGTTTTAAATCTTAAATTTTTTCAAGTTGCATTAATTCTGGTTGTGAGGTCTAGGAAATTTCCCCATTAGAATGTAAGATCTTTTATATACTACATTGCCACACATATGGTTCTGTCAATGCATAGGAATGTACCATGGTACAAGATTCCATGGAGTTCTGCTGGATGGATTCTTTGTAAGATGTTTGTAAAAAAAAAAAATCGAAAAGTGCCATCATATAAGTGTATGTTGGTAATTCTAATGAATTATCTGAATACTGAAAGAGGTGGAGTCCCAGGTGATCTTGTCTTTTCCACTGGGTTACATCAGCTGAGTTGTTAAACAAAGTGGCTCCATAAAAAATACCCAAACAATTCAGACCGTTGCCAAACAAAGGGGTTGCTTTGCATAAACTCACCACAAGTCCTTATTGCTGAAGACAAAACTGAAACAACTGATTATATATGAAGAGGTCAACCTTGTGCTAGCCTGCAAGAACATTGACTCTTAGGTTCCAGTGTTCTTGGTATGGGCAGATGCTTTGCAAGCTACACAAAATGAAATACAGTCAGAACAAACCACAAAATCTTTTATCTATGATCTGTGCTTCCTGCAAAATAAGATAGGTCAATAATGTCATGAATATATCGGAAATAAACAATCAATACCTAATTTGACTTAAATACCAAAAGCACCCTTGATAAATGTTATATTTATAAATGTTATAAATGTTAAATGTTATAAATCTCTATGCACATCTTTCTGCCATCTTCCCTCGCTGTCACCATGGTGCGAATGAATGTTTTGGCTGATGCTCTCAAGAGCCTCAACAACACTGAGAAGAGAGGCAAGCACTAGGTCCTCATCAGGCCGTGCTCCAAAGTCATCGTGTTGGCTCTTAACTGTGATGATGAAACAGGTCTACATTGGTGAATTTGAGATCCTTGATGATCACAGAGCTGGGAAGATCATTGTGAACCTCATAGGAAGGTTGAACAAGTGTGGAGTTATAAGCCCTAGATTTGATGTTCAACTCAAAGACCTAGAGAAATGGTAGAACAATATGCTCCCATCATGGCAGTTTGGTTTCATTGTGCTGACAACCTCTGCTGGCATCATGGACCATGAAGAGGCAAGATGAAAACATACAGGAGGGAAAATCCTGGGATTCTTTTTTTAAATGTAAAGCATAAATAAAAAGCCTCGTGGACTGTGAAAAAAAAATAAATCTCTATGCACATGTGTGATGCATATGAGTATAGTGAGAGTTTTTGCAGACACACCAGTGTTATAAATAATGAGAAGGAGTTTTCTATATAGGGTAAAGCATAAATATTCATTGGAGCAATTTAAATTTAAGACTATTCAAGCCTATGACCTGCCATGTGGCTAGATCATTATCTCTCTCTGCCCCTCTTTCCATCTATGTGTTCTCTTCTCTGTTTCCCCCAAAACATGTGATTTCTTCTTCCTACATTACTTTTTCTATCCAGATATTCCACTTTCCAATTCTTGTCCAAGAAATTGGATTTCATGGTTTTCTTCTTACAAGCAATCAGGTGTGAGACATAACCAGAACAACAGTAGTTTGCCTTGAGGCATAGAGGGCTGCCTGCCCTTCAAGTATCTCAGAGGTGTGGAAGGAAAAGTCTTTACAAATGTAAGGCTGGTGATGGGCCATAGAAATGACAATATCAGCATCCTGCTAGCATTAATTCTCTGCCGTTCTAGCAATCAAAACTTGAAAATACATAGACACCCCTGCATATAAGTTTAGAAAATTCACTTCAAGTCTCTTGTCGAGACAATGCAGGTCATAAGAGGAAATTCAGGCCCACAGGTTGTAATGTCACTTTGATATAAACTAATCTGGCCTCAAATGAAGAGGAATACACCTGTCCCAATGTTGTGAATGCTGAGATTATGCCAACAGTACTTGAATATTTTATGTCTATAGAGTCAAGCAATGTAATCACACTTTGTATATATGAACAACATGATTTATATTGTACAAAACATTGATTAACTGTGTATCCATTTACATTAACAGAACACTAAAATCCTAAGAACTACAAACTTTATGAACTATATCTTATCTTTAGAGGGCAAAAATTACCTGGGGTCAAAGATAAGTTCTACTGGAATCAGGAATGTAAAACCATACAGTTTTACCTTGATGGAAGGCAAGAACACTCTTTTCTGACCAGAAGTAAGGGAATTGATGTAGCAAGTAGCTTAATGACCTGTGGTAGAGGCAGTGCCAGACCACAGCTGAAAGTGCCAGATTATTAAATTTATCTCAGACTCTTCCTTTCTAGGTCATTGTTTCTCAGTTAATACAAAGCAGTAGTCTTTGGGGAGATGTGACATGTACATTATACCTTGGTGTCCTCTACACTGTATGTTTCATCCTTCTCTAGGCACTTTAGTTTTAGAACCCCATATTATGAAAGACTCACATAAACACTGCAAAATTGTTTTGAGGTAGGCACACTTGATCTTTATTGTACTCAGAGGATTGAGACAATTATAACCAAGAAATTTTTTTCTAAAAATATACTGTGCTTAATTATTCCTAAAATAAACCACCCTGGGGTCAGAATCTAGAAGTTTCACTAAACACTGGCTACTGAACCTACATGGAAGTTTAATAACTTACTTCTCTGTTTTTATAACTCAGAAATCCATGAGTTTATTCAAGATCAGGACATAAAATCCCAGCAATCTGCATCCAGAGATATTTCCAATCCTGAAAATCCTACCCCCACAACGAAACCATATACAAAGCCTGCCTCCCACTCAGTTCTCTTCTGCTTCTCTCTTGAGCGGAGGCAGCCTCCCTCCAGTGTTTTTTCCCAGGAAATGGCTTGTATGTGGTTAATTGTTCCATGGAACTTAGTGGTAGGTATAACTTGACTTCTGACTGCCAGGAGACCTTTTACTTCAGAACTGTTAACATATGCACTGGAAATGTTTTTTCCTGAGTGCTGTAGGAATTTCATTGGCAATAACCCACAACACACCCAAAACCAGTGTGGAAATACAAATAGAGTGGTATTGAACTAGATTTCTTTTTTGTCTCATGGATTGTTACTCTACCAGTCCTTGTGTTTGCAGAGACCCCAACACACTTATATCGCCTAACCCATAAAGATCAAGCGTGGTCTTTCATTCTAACTAATAAACTCAGAATTAAACTCAAAATTTCTTTCCCTTCAAAATTTATGCTTCTTGATATCTTTATTTTTAATGACCCAAAGAGAATATATATCATCAGCACTCAGCAAAATATTTCACAGAAAA
This sequence comes from Tokudaia tokunoshimensis, assembly GCA_036184795.1. Taxonomy (NCBI): domain Eukaryota; kingdom Metazoa; phylum Chordata; class Mammalia; order Rodentia; family Muridae; genus Tokudaia; species Tokudaia tokunoshimensis. The sequence goes on from BTHU01000005.1 coordinate 128,303,242, forward strand.
ATGCAGAAAAACAGATCAGAAATGTGAGACTAGAATTTGTGGGCGCCAAATAGTAATGCCTGCACATTAAATATTAATGATGATGTTCATAGTGTGCATCAATTTCAGAAAAGAAGACTCTGAAATTGAGAACCACAGTCAATTTGGCCAAAAGTGTAGGAAAAAAACATACCCGTTCATGCAACTACAAACATGGTTTGAGTCGCTGTAAAAGTGACTGAGTTTGATTGGCCTGTGAATATCCAGGAGCCAAGGAAACTGAAGATGAGGGAAATGAGCAGAATGTAGGTGAGAGTGTGGTTATTGGCTTTCCAAATGGAAGGAGCTTGGTGTTTCACAAAACCCCCAAAAATCAGACCTCTGAATTCAATGAAATGTATAGGAAAACCAGCAAGATACATTCTCAAAGGGTCTCCATAGATCAGAGAGGTCACAGGTTTATGGACACATTAGTAACCTATGCTCTGTGTTCGGGTACCAGTCCTCTGGACACTTCGCACACTAATACACATGTGATGGAGAAAAGAAAGTACCATCATTGCCACTTCTATAATTCTAATCACCACGACACTTTGGGACTTAGGTGGGAGAAGCTGTGCAATATCCATATTCTTTGCAGCTGAGGATGTAACTGAAGTAATTATGGTATAGCAACAATTCTAATTCAAAATGCCCATCATATTTACTAATTAAAAATTAAGAAATACATATATTTTTAAATTTTATTTACCTATGTGTGGATGTTGCTATGTTATTAATGTTGCCAGAAAAAACATATTTCTTTGTATATTCTGAATAATTGATGGGGTTTGCCTCCCAGTCAATCACAATTCTACTGTCTCAGAAGACCAGTAGCTCATTGTCTTCACTGTGCAACAACTGAAATGATATGACCTGTTCGAAAAGTTTTACCCAAACTGCCTGGTCAACATACCAAGTCAGGTCACGAGAAGCTGGGAAGATAGTGTAGAATTTCGTGTAAAGACATCTGGACAAACAGCAATGTAATGTAGCAATGAATAAGAACTAGTTGCAAAATGGGGTGAGGAAGAGCACGGTTCAGACATGTTGAAAGCTGAAATGGACAGGAATAGTTCTCAAGTGGTGGACCCCACACTAAACTACATCTTCAGGCCACACATAGAAAGCAATCCATAAGATCCTGGAAGCCCAGGAAAAATCATCTATGTCAGCTTCCTCTGCAAAAGATAAAAGCCAGGATCTTCCAGAACCACCACAAGACACTTGCCAAGAAGGTGCATGACATCTTTATTAAGCTAAGTTTAATGAAGAAATGGATTCCTGTTTAATATGCATATAATTTTAGTAAAAGGCAGGCTGTATGCTAGCCAGACAGGAAAGCAAGGGTCAATGGGTACAGATGTTTGAGAACTGGTTTTGATACTGCTACTAGTATTATAGGCTGTGATATATAGCAGTTAACATCAGCAGTAGTAAGGTTATTGTGACCTTCCTGTGGTTAGGGAGTTTAGCAATTTCCTTTACCCTTTCATAGGTCCCATTGGATATCTGGAGCAAGTGAAGAATCTGAGATAGAAGGAAAGCCCAGAAGCCTTTTTGCTAGCATTCCCACAGCAACTGAAGCAACTTACTTACTCTGGATGTGGAACTCATTTCTGATTTTTCTGTTTTTAGAAAAGTAGCTGCTAATAAATAGCAGATGTTTATTACTATTTGGATGATAAATAGATAAATATATGGAGAGATAGTTATTAATATGAAACCATTGCAGGCAAATAAATGTAGCCAGATAAAAATTGTCCACTGAGGTAACCCAGACACAGTTGGATAGATATGGAATATATTCACATTTGTATGGATATTAGCCAATGCTAAAATAATCAACTGGCAATATATAGACCCATTGTATCCAGAGATACTAAGTATAAAAGAGTTGAATGTGGGGATCTTGTAACACATGATTTTGCTAGTAGAGGAAAATAAAGTTGATTTCATGGATGGACTGGGAGCAACCAGGGATGTGAATGGGAGAATGAGGTAGAGATTGTGAGGGAATTTAATGTTGAGGGAGAAAATGTTGAGAGACAGTTGGAATTGAGAGGGGCATTTGAGTGATGATATGGAAACCTCCTGTCACATATACTTTCTAACTGCTATAAAGGCATTCCAAATTCAGTATCCTACTAACGGGGGTGAAGAAATCCCATTTGACCTAGTATTTGCTTCAAATGAGATTTCTACTACACTAAATGAGTTTTATTTGAGTCGTTGGCTAAGTGGGTCACTTGGATCCCTAAGCAACCTAGGCAGTTGCTAAGATAACACTTTTCTCTGTTAAAATTGAGAGCAGTTCTCCATTACCAAGCATATTATCCAGAAAACTCATTGGACGTAGAGAAGTTGAACCTTCTTGCCTATATAATATTGTCTTTGGTATGAGAAATTACTAAGCAGGCTATCAAAAGAAAAATATGGAAAGTGACCTAGGCTCGAAACTTTGGCTAAAATTTTTTCTACCTGCCATATACACTAGGGTAATGATGGCACACACCTTATAAGAAAAGCCAATCAATGTCTCATTTGACTTAAGTCTCACTCTGCAAGCTGGAACTCATATGCAACTCTACATGCATAGCTCAGAACTAGACACTAGATAAAGGACCAGGGGAAAACTAAACACTACCACTCTAGAAAAAAAAGTATCAATAATGTGATTTCTGATAATATTCTGCTATACTCAAGACCTGTGTCTTATTCAGTCATCATCAGAGATGCTTCCTCCTGTATAAGGCAGGAAGAGATGCAGACACCTACTGGCAGATATTGAGGAATACAGACATTGAAATCAAACCTCTCCCCAAACAGGTCAGGCAACTGCATGGGACAAAGAGTGTAATAGCCAGAGGGGATGGAGGACACAAGGAGATAAGGGCATCTTAATAAGCTGAGCCAGGTTCATGTGAAATCACAGAGACTAAAGCAATAAGCACAGGGCCTATATAGGTTTATGCTAGGTCCTCTGGTATATGTTATAACTTTTACCTAAGTTTTTTGGGGCAGATTTGTCAATGAGTTTGTGTCTTAATTTTTTCTATTGAGAGACAGAAAGGGATTTGACCCAGAAGTGATAAAAATTGGAGAGGAGCTGAGAGAAGTAGAGGGAATAGAAGCTCATCAAGATATATTGGATGAGAAAAGAATCTTCATCATTTTGGATGTTGTCTTAGTGATATTTTTTGGATTCAGTATTTGAGTACTTTATTGAGTATTTTGCATAAAAGAAATTGTTCTGAAAGTGTCCACAATGACATGAACATACTTCAGCCTCCCCAAACTAGGGTCATGACTATTATTAATGCACCAAATATGATTTTTCAACAATACTGCATAAGTCACAAGGGTCACAAATATTAAATTTTTCACATGAAGGGCATTCCATATCTGTTAAGGAGACTGTTTGTTGTTGTTGTGGTTGTTGCTGTTGTTGCTGCTGCTGCTGTTATTGAAAACCATTTTGTCAATGCTGCAGGTTAATGAACGTTTGCATGAAATTCTTGTGCTTCCTTCAGGTTGATATTTCCTAGGGAAAGAGACCATGTTAACCTGTACCTGCCTTTGCATTTCACTCTGTCAATTATCCTGGAAGATTAGATTGTGAGGCAATATGGAAAAAATAAACTGGTCTCTGGAGTCTGCAAAAAGAAAAGAACTCATACTGAAGACCAACCCTATAAAAGTAATCAATTCAGTAAAGCCTTTGCACGTCATTATCATCTAAATGTCATGAAACAAATTATACTGAAGAGAAATCCTACAAATATAAGCAATGCTGTTAGCAACAGGTGTATCTGTGGACAGCTAGAAGTGTCTTTACAGCCAGCTTCTTGACATAGTGAGGAGACTCCTTATTTGTAGACAACAGCACTGCTCCTTCATCTGTTGCCATGGCACCCACCATGGCACCACTTCCCTTTCAAGTGCTCACATTGTCATGGACTGGATAAAAGAGTCTTCCCCTGTCCCACAAACCCTTTTCTTCTTCTTACCTCTATCCCCCTCTCAGATGCTTCTTCTACCAATAAAACCTTCCAAGTGAGACCTGAAGTTTGGTGTGCTTTGTCCAGTATTTTGCCTGCCTATTCTAATAAATATGAAGAAGCATTTTCACAGAAATAACATCTCAGACTATATAAAAGAATTCATATTAGAGAGAAAACCTAGGAATAAGTAATGTGACAAAGCCTTCAAATGTTATAGTAGTCTTAAAAATCATGAGAAAAGTCATACTGCAGAGAAAACAACTTAATGTGTTCAGTTTGGTAATGTATTGCACTTCCTGGTACATTTATACAAGGGTAAAACTTTGGTGTGTAATGAATCTCTTAGAGATTTTACATATTACTGAAATATTGAATATCTGTAAAAACTCGTACTAAAGGGAAGAAATGTCTATAAATTATTTGGTAATATCTTTAGGTAACACAGTTACATCCAGTCACACAAAATTATTGATTCTGGAGAAAAAGGGTTTGATAAATGTCAACAATCTATTCAAACATTATGATCTCACTCTTGATTTTGTTTGCACTTGCAAACTCATATGGAAAAATGCGCTAGGAAATTAATCAATAAGGTAACTCTTTAAGGTTTCATAATTGTCTTCAATTACATGAAATAACTCATCAAGGTGTGAAGCTTTACGGGTGTGTGCCTAAGGCAACTACTGAAAATGTTTAATTTGTCTTACTGTTGAGAGGGATATGTGTCTCCAAGAAGGTGGCATCCCAACAAGTGTCACAAATAGCAGCTAAAACAGTAATCTCTTTTCATTTTTTTTTTTCGAGACAGGGTTTCTCTGTATACCCCTGGCTGTCCTGGAACTTACTCTGAAGACCAGGTAGGCCTTGAACTCAGAAATCTGCCTGCCTCTGACTCCCAAGTGCTAGGATTAAAGGCGTGTGCCACCACTGCCCACCTAAAACAGGAATCTCAGAGATGACATCCAAACTTGAAGAATGAAGCAGAGACTGGGCCCTACAAATGGTTTATGGATGTAAAACCTCAAGCCCACCTGAAGTGATACATTGCTTCCAGCAAGGCAGCATTTCCTAAATCTTACCAAATGATACTCCCAACAAGTAAGGATTGACTTTGCTGACTTGAAGCCTACATGCTTAGTTTCTGTTACATGAACATATTCATGATGAAGAAAAATTCTGTAAAAAGGCTTTTAGATGCCTTAACAGGAATGAATGCATCCACAAGTAAATGTAGGACAAAACTCAAACAAGAAGAAAACACTATTCATGCGACCTTTTTTTTTGTTTTTTTTTTGTTTTTGTTTTGTTTTTTGTTTTTTTTTGAGACAGGGTTTCTCTGTATAGCCCGGGCTGTCCTGGAACTCACTCTGTAGACCAGACTGGCCTCAAACTCAGAAATCTGCCTGACTCCGCCTCCCAAGTGCTGGGATTAAAGGCGTGCGCCACCACTGCCCGGCTCATGCGACCTTTTGATCAAGACTTTTAATAGCATAGCTGTCTTCAGTTTCCAGAAAAAAACAATCTTGCTTCTTCTCTTTTTCATCATGGGTTTGAAGGAAAAATATGGTTTACTGTGTTCACTCAAGTGTAGTGAAGGTAATCACCAGTTTTTTTTTTTAGAGTTTTGAAATATTTAAAGTACATATTAAAGTTTAATATATGTGAGGCAAATCCATTAGCAAAATTTTACTAGGCCATTGTTAAATTCCTTCTGTGGATTCTGATCATCTACTTTTTCATTTTCACTTGGTGAACTCTATTTATTTTTGTAAGATTTATTTATTATATATAAGTACACTGTAGCTATCTTCAGACACCCCAGAAGAGGGCATCACATCTCACTGCTGATGGATATGAACCCCCTGTTCTTTGTTATACCTAACAATAAGACAATGGTGTAATCTGATACACATCACTTTCTTTCCATAGTGATTTCTTGGTTAATGGGATGCTGGATAAGAGCATTTTCCTGTATTATAAATTCCTTCACTATTAGTGTACAACCTCATACTTGTTCATACCTAAATACATCATCAATAAGATTAACCTTTTCTCATACTATAATGAAACAGGATAGTCTCCAGCTCTGGGCTCCACGATTACAAACAACAATTTTCATCATGCATAGGGTCATTCCTAATTGTTAAAATGTTGAGATGAGGGGTCAGCCGTCCTATAACATATTCAGGCTTCACATTTCCTCTCATTCTCTTCCCCGTAATGTTTCTTGTGCCCTGTGCTATAGCTTCAGATCATTTATAATTTTTAAATAAAGTTTATTTTAATTTTACATGGAAAGTTGTCTTTGCCTTCATGTAGCTCTGTGCACTTCAGAAACACAGATGATATAGCACCCAGACAATGGTAACAAAGCTTCTGGAATAAGAGTTCTGGAAGAAAGTTAATTCCCCAGGCAGTTACAGGAAACTGTAAGAAACTGACTATAAGGAACTGTAAGAAATTAATGAAAACTGCAAGAACAAGTGCCCTTAACTGTGGAGCTACATTTCCTGCTCTTTGATTTTTATTCAGCTACTGTGAAGACATAAATCAATAAAATGTGAGACAGAATTCATGGAGTATGAAGGATACTTTCTTAGAGTGTCAGGGTGAGTGACAGCTCAGTCAAGAAAGAGAGTTGCATATTAGTGGTGTGATAAAGATACATTGAGATATTTGACAGCGAGACACTGGTTGTGGAAGAGACTTTCACATAATTATGTACATGAGAGCTTACAAGCATGAAAATGAAGACATTACTAAGGTTATATTGAAATTAGTGAATAGAGACTCAAAGGGTATTCAATATAACAGACTTGTTTCCGTGAAGATACTAAAGTCCTGACAAAATATTTTTCAGCTTTTTTAGACTAAAAGAATGTCTGTATATGCATTAGAACTAGAGCTAAAAAGGGAACATTGCAATGTATGACAATGACATCTCTGTTACATTATTCAGTACTGTAGTTATACACAAATGCATCACAATAGAAGAAGAAATGATGTCCTAGAAACAAGTGAAAAAATCAACCTCCTACATTACACAATTAGAGCACACATAAAGAATTTGCTCTGACTTAAGTAGGAAGAGTTTTCTCTAAAAGTGTCTGATGACTAGACAAATTAGCATAGAATTCTCCTTTCCTTATGCAAACCTCATACTAATGCCGAAGGATAATATTGCATAAAACACAAAAAGAGGACACTATAAAGACATCATACAAAGTTGGTCTACCTTTTTACCCCAAGCAAGTAAACAGAAGCAATTATTTGCAATGGAAAAATACAGACCAGTTGTCAGAATATACACAGACACAGATAATTTCACTAAATTATGTGAAAACAGAAGGAAAGCTGAGTTCACATCAAGAACTCAAGACTCTTTCAACACCTACGATCAGTGAATGTAAGACTCCACTATTATATTGGGCTATTTGAACCTGTTTCTAGTTGGGGTCTGGTTTTGCCCAACAAGACACATTTTATCACTCAGGTTGGATTAGAGTCAAGCCCTTAATTAATATTCACTTCAAACCCAATTGATGAAGGTTGATTTACTATGTAGAAGGTAACAACCTGACCCGTCCAGCAGGTCTAGTTATTCAGGGTCCCGAAGAGGCGCTACCTGAGGGTCAAGGGGGGGAGAAAAGAAGGAGACCAAGCAAGGTTCCATTGTCAAGGTCTCGTTTATTGTCACACAGACAGCAGTTTTTAAGCAGTGGGGATGAGGAAGTTGGGAAGGGGAGCTAGGGGGAAGTGAGCTATGGGCCAAGCCCTGATTGAGGAAGTTGGGAGGGGGAGCTAGGGGGAAGTGACCTTTGCAAAATGCAAAGGAGGGAGGGGTCAAGGTGTTCTTGGCAGCAGGAAGCGCAAAGTGCATCTGGTGAAGACATCTGGTATCTGCGCACGTAGGGACATTTCGAGGTTAAGGGTGGAGCGATCCATAGTTACTCTCAGAATCCTTTTGTACCGGCAGTTCCTGGGCAGGTCTTTGTTCAACAATCTCATGGTCATAAGACAGCCATGGCTGAATGACCATGTTTGGCTCCCCACAACAACCATGTTTGAAAATGTTATCTAATTGAGTGGCAGAAAATACATAATATCAGAAAAAGATCTGACAGAATAGGGTATACCCGCCTCTCCTTAGATGAGAGAGTAAATGGAAGCTACCAAAGGGAGAGAAAGACAGTACAGGCAAAAGAGAATACAGTAAAGCAGTACAAGAGTTCATGGAGAGTAGTACAGTAGAGCTGAGTGGGCAGAGCATCATAGATGGAGAAGGAAGCAATTTTACTGAAAGTGTTTTACAGAGACAGATTGAAGAGAGAACATGCTAGAGACAGAAAGAGACAGAATGAGCAAAAGAAAGAGACTGGGTCAGAATATTAGAAAAGATTACTACAGTTAATGTAAGGCCAAGCAGAGCAATTCAGTGTCTGAGAGAGGAATCAGATTGAAAAGCTCAGTCAGGAGAGGTGTTCGAGCCAGAACAGCTAAGTTGAACAAGCCAGTTAAGAGTTGAGAAGGAACAACAAAGGGGAAGTTTATTCTCCAAGAAATTCCAGAGGCTGAAAAAACTCTAGGCATAGATAAGATTGTATGGATTCGAGAGGCTTTCAGGACTAGAAGACTAAGCCTAAGTAAATAGATGAAGGTTGTAAGCCTCCCAGACAACAAGTACAATAGGAGAATAAAAGTTACTTTTACAGCCCTGAGGTAAATCTTAGCATTGCTCAGAATAAAAGCTCTGAAGAATGTAAGAAGAGAAGAAACATACCTCAGAATAATAAAGGCATATTGAAACAAAAGAAAATTAAACAGTACAGAAAAGGTCAACACTAATTATTTCACCTTAATAATGCCTCATTCTACACAGTGCATCAGTTAGAACACAATTCAAGAATAGAAAAACCTTTAGAGTAGACAGAATAAGTGATTCAGAAAACAACTGTATATTCTGGAGAAAAACAATTCAGGTTAGACTATTATTCACTCTGCAAACAAATATCGGGATTCCTTGGTGATAGCATTCATAGTGTCAAAACTACTCTGAAATCTGGGTCAGGGGGCAGAGTTATGAATGTCCTAACCAAGATTTGTATCCTGTGTGCTACAATCTCAATCTGCCAGGTAAGGCATGGCCACTGGTATTAGAGCGGCAAGACTATTTGTGGGTAACAGATGTTTTTCAGATTCAAGCTGAGTTCAGCTCCATAGGAAAAAAAATACAGAGGTTACAATAGAAACCTGGCTAAAATCCAATAAGGCAGTTTATAAGGCCATAGAAGGGAATCTACTACTGACATTTACTGCATGTATAAATGGCCCTTGTCTTACACCCATTGCCTGAGGCTGCTTTTAGTCTAGGAAAAAGAAACTGTTTTCAAAGGGTAAGAGTAACTTCAGAGACTCAAAACTAATCAAATATTGCAATCAACTCACTGGTCTTTGAACTGCCCATAATGGGAAATCACCACATGTAATATTATTCTCAGTGAAACTTTCCGGAATCATTACTGAAATAGGATCTGGCAAAGTCAAATTCATGTCTTCTTTCTACTGACAGGGGAGACCCATCCCACCCCTTTTTCAATCCCTCTAATACTCCTGGATCCTTTGTTACATTGTCCTTCACCTTCAGCTTCCAGGGCTCTTAGCTTTAAGGATGAGTAGATGTGGCTGAGCAGAGGGAGATCTGAATATGGGAAAACATTTGTCACAAAGAACCTGGAACTTTTCATGAAACAAAAAAGGATGATGCCAACACCTTACAAAAGTATATACATGAATGAAACAGAAGATACAATGAAAAAATGTCTCTTTTTCTATGACGAGTTCGGTTTCCTCTACAAGGTATGAGTCTCCTTCACACAGTTCACAGACATTCAAAGTACTTTTCCCAGGAACCCTGAAGAGGAACAAAAAGATTGCAAGAAAAACTATTCTGACTCACATAAAGATAGCTGAAATTCAACAAGAGCTTTCTTCAACAATGCCTGGCCAGGACCTTTTTAGGTCTCAAGGAAACTCAAGACAATTGGCTAACTGGGGTGCTTCTCAACATATTGATCTGGACATTGTTGCTTAGGAGCTTTCTTGGCTCCTAGTTCCTCTCTTGGCCAGCCCCTTTATCTTCAATTCTCTTCCTCCATATCCCTCCCCCAGCTCTCATGGTTATATCTGGACCCAGCCAGATGCCTCTGATTCTTTTCTCCTTCAGACTGTAAACCCCCAAATTACCCCATAAGCCCCACCTGTCCAAGACCTGGGTACCTTCCTGGAAAGCTAGCAGCTGCAAGTCTTAGGAAAACGTTGAAGACTCATTAGAAACTACAATGCTCTATATGATTGTCTTTAGAAACCCTTGTAGCAAGTGTCCAAAATCCATCTCTTGGTCAGGAAGTAATATTTAATAAAGCTTGCCAACATGATGGAAGTGGTATTTCTCTGGTTACATTCAGGCTTAACAGAACTTACAATATTTCTTCTCCTCAGCCAGACCATTCTGCAGTAATGACTTCACTTTTCACTCAGACCTAAGGTGTAATATTAATAAGCCTATGAAGACACATTTGTGAATATCATATTCAAATCAAAGAGTACATATATCTCAGTTGAAACTGCCTGCGGTTACACAAGAACGGGTTATAGGGTTCTCTGGACAGAGAGCTGGGGATAAAAACGACAGGGTGACAAGAGAAACATGAAGCCAAGGCTATATTTCCTGCTCAAGGCTCAAAGTTTAATGGACTTTTCCAAATATATATAGGCAGGGGGAGGGGGGAATCCCTTCCTTCCAAAGGCTGGAAACAGGTCTGCAGAACTGGTCTGGCTGTTCACATGCATGGACACTACTGCTCAGGCAACTGGGTGGGTCTCCTGCTTAATTCAGGAATTCATAGACCTGGAGGAACAACGAACTTCACCCTAGGTGGAGCAGGATTGTGACTAGCACAGAAATTCCTCACTCAAAAGCTGTGAGAGGAACTTCACCTGGGTCAATGTCAAGTTCCTGCCTGTGACATGACACCCCAATATGGCTCTCTACACTCAGTCTAAAATTAATGGAATGTAAAACTTTACTCAGTAAATGTTAAATATTTATACCCAATATGATAGAGCTTTATAACATACATTTTCTGAATCAATCAAATCTTCACTGGATCCTCATATGACTAATATCTACAAAGCTCTCTGGAGATGCATACAAATTCATTCTCCCGGCAAAAGGCTACTCTTTGAAATGACAAGTGGAGAAAGAGAGGCATTAAGAATCATGGATGAATTTGAATTCGGTGAATTTTGCTACTGCTTTATCAAAAAGAATCTCCATGTACAAACTACAGAGACTGCAAATAACAATTTTTCAAAGACACGGAAAGAGCAACTCTCAAATTTATCTGGAAAGGAAAAAAACCTAAAATATTGAAAACAATACTTAGCAATAAAAGAACTTCAGGAGGAATCACCATCCCTGACTTCAAGCTTTACTACAGAGCAATAGTGATAAAAACTGTATGGTATTGGTACAGAGACAGACATGTTGATCAATGGAATAGAATTGAAGACCCAGAAAAACCATACACTTATGGACACTTGATCCATGACAAAGAAGCCAAAGTTATGCGTTGGAAAAAAGAAAGCATCTTCAATAAATGGTGTATTTTCTGTATGTAGAAAAATGAATTGAAAGACCCCAGCCCCTAGCAGGAGAAGTAAAAGACCCCTAGCAAGTAGAGTAGAGCCAAAAATGTAGTTCAGCCAGCTCAGCAATTCTATTCTTCTATTCCAGGAACTGGCGAACCATAAAGAATTTATGGCCACAAGGTTAGGATTACTTTGTTCCAGGAACTAGCTGACCACAAAAATTAACATAGAACCTTGCTAACAATCATGAGTAACTGGGAGTTTCCCCTTGTGATTTTCCTTGGTATTCTCGATATTTTTCCTATGATGCACTCCCTCCTCCCTTGGGTTGTGGGTTTTTCCTTTAAATACCCCTTCTGCCTGCTACTCGGGGTCAAACTCCTCTATCCCTGTGTGGGATATGAGTCTCGGCCCCAGTGCACTGGTAGTAAACCTCATGTGATTACAGCAAGAATGGTCTCTCATTAGTTCTTTGGGGATTGCGTTATCCTGAGTCTTGAGTGATGGTCTCCCCACTCCAGGGGCCTTTCAGAATATAGACCCATATTTGTCACCTTGCACAAAGCTCAAGTCCAAGTGTGTTAACATCAAACTAGATACACTGAATCTTTTAGAAGAGAAAGTGGGAAAGAGCCTTGAACTTATTACAACAGGGGAAAATTTCCTAAACAGAACTCCAATGGCTCATACTCTAAGATTAAGAATTGATAAATGGGATCTCATGAAACTGGAAAACTTCTGTAAGGCAAAGGACATAGTCAATTAAACAAATCAGCAACCTACAGATTGGGAAAAAATCTTCACAAACCCCACATGCAATAGAGGGCTAATGTCCAAAATATATAAAGAACTCAAGAGACTAATCACCAAAAAACCAAACAACCCAATTAAAAAATGGGTATAGAAGAGATTTCACAACTGAGGAATCTTAAATAGCTGAGAAGCACCTAAAGAAATGTTCAAAGCCCTTAGTGATCAGATAAATGCAAATCTAAGCGACCCTGAGATTCCTCTTACACCAATCAGAATGGCTAAGATGAAAATCTGTTGCCAACACATGTTGGAGAGCATGTGTAGAAAAAGCAATACTCCTCCATTGCTGGTGGGATTGCAAACAGGTAGAACTGTGGGACCTTAATGAGACGAGTGGCCATGCCCCACGTTCTAGCCTGACTCCGCCTCGGCAGTCACCTGCTTGCAGCCATGCTCTCCCCGCCTCTTGCCTCTCGGTTACCTGACAACCCAGCTCACAATAAATAGCACCCCTCAGTGCGTTCTCTCTCTCTCTCTCTCTCTCTCTCTCTCTCTCTCTCTCTCTCTCTCTCTCTCTCTCTCTCTCTCTCTGTCTCTCCCACTTGTTCTCCCCTGGCCCTCTTCTTTATCTATCTCTCTGTCTCTCCATTTTCTCCCCTTTCCACGTGGTCATGGCTTTTCTTATCTATTTTCTCTTCTTCCTTTGTCTCTCTATCTCTTTTCTCTTTTTGTTTTCTTAATAATAAAACATCAAAGCTATGGGCTGCCTCTTATTAAATTCGCCATCTGGAGCTAGCTGCTACGTGCTGTCAGAGACTCAGAGATTCAGCCATGCAGACAGTCTGAGAGCACAGGTAATAGGCAGAGAAGTCTACACCAGAATGGCCCCGCCTTCTACTTGACCTTTCTCTGCCCATCCACGCGCGCCCGTGGGCAGAGACCAGCCGGGCGGTGTGATTGCCCACTCCCCGTTGTGCTGAGGCATGCGTGCATCTTGCCTGTTTCCCCAAAAACCCCACACGGGCTCCATGCACGCCTGTGTCCTCTGCGACATGCAAGCTACCTTGGCCTGAGAACGAGGCCCATGCAACAACTAAGCAATGCTTTTCAACCTAAGATTTACTAGCTCCTTTATCTAAATGCTTATTTCTTTTTCTAAAGACTTATTTCTTTCCCTATACACACCTAAATTTTTTTTCAACTTTTCTAAAATTTCTTTTATACTTCCACAGATCAAATTAACTGTACTAAATAACAACCAATCTTCCTTTACAGATCTAACATAATATTTTCTTCCTCAGCCACCCAAAGCAGACCCAGGCTGGGATTCTGATCCTCTGTTGTTTTGCTACAGGTTTATCTCTATACCTTGCCTGCTGCCATACATCCAACAGAGAGAGTGCTATCTCCTGAGACCCACATGTGATAACAGAGCTGCCTTTACCCCATCTGACTGAAGACACCCCAAGACACACGCTGAAATCTGCAGACACGCTACAGGCTTGAGACCTTCCAGCTACAGACGAACTCTCTTGCCACAGCCAAATGACTGTTGAACTTGGGGGAAATTACATGATAGTCAGAAAAACAATATCTATCTAGATTATTGATTGCTGTTTAAAGCTAATTGCTGTTTACCCTCAAATTGTACTATCGATTCAATCATACCTTGTCTTCTCTCGCCTCAACCCTCTTTACAACTCTAACTTTCTTCTGATACCTGGTTCTCAGGTGGAGCAAAAGACTTTGAACCCCGGGACCTGGTAGGGGTAGCTTCTACCTACAACCTTGTGGTTGGAGCTTTCACCTGCATGGGATGGTAGGAGTTCAGTCACTGCCCCCTAGAACCTAGCTCCTGCCACATTTACAGCCTCCCAACACAGGTCAGTGACCCCTCTCCCTTTTAAAAAAAATGAAAAGGGGGAGATGTAGGACCTTAATGAGACGTGTGGCCACGCCCCAGGTTCTAGCCTGACTCCGCCTAGGCAGTCACCTTCCTGCAACCACACTCTCCCCACCTCTCGGGTTACCTGACTACCCAACTCACTATAAATAGTCCCCTTCAGCGTGTGCTCTCTCCCCCCACCCCCGCTTGTTCTCCCCCAGCCCCCTTCTTTGTCTATCTCTCTGTCTCTCCGTTTTTTCCCCTTTCCACGTGGCTTTTCTTATCTATTTTCTCTTCCTTTGTCTTTCTCTTTTCTCTTTCTATTTTCTTAATAATAAAACATCAAAGCTATGGGCCGCCTCTTGTTAAACTTGCAACACGGAGCTAGCTGGTATGCGCCGTCAGAGATTCAGCCGTGCAGACAGTCTGTGAGAACAGGTAACAGGCAGAGAAATCCACACCAGAATGGATCCACTTTCTGTGTGAGATTTCTCTGCATCCCCACGCGCACCCATGCGCAGAGACTGGCTGGCGTTGTGACCACCTGCTCCCCATTAGGCTGAGGTACACATGCATCTTGCCTGCTTCCCCAAAACCCCACGCGGGCTCCATGTCCACCTGCATCCTCTGCATATGCATGCTACCTTGGCCCGAGTGCGAGGCCCGCGCTGCCGGCCCGGCCTGGCGCGTGCCCCATTTTTCCCGTCGCGTTTTCCTTTCTTTTTCCCCATAAAGATCCACCTGCCTTCTGTCTCCCGAATGCTGTGATTATAGGTATGTATCACCACTGCCTTGTTATAAATTGAAAAGCTATGAGTCTTTTAAGAACTGTGTTAGCTACTTGTGTTTAAAAATAAAATCTATCTGTACATATTTTTGTCATCTGGATAAAAGTTTGAGTGACTTGGGTCTAAGAAATCTCAAAAGAAAGTGCCTCCATCAGATTGTCCTGTAGACAAATCTGTAGGGGCATTCTCCTGATTAGTGATATGGGTTGTGAGAGGCCCCACCCACACAGGGTGGTGCCAAGCTTGTGGAAGTAGCTCTGGATTAAATGAAAAAAAAAATAGTGTAAGCAAGCCCTAGGGATCAAGCCAGTAAGCATAATTCCTCCAAGATCTCTACTTCAGTTCCTGCTTCAGGTTCCTCTGATGGACCTGGAAGCCAAATAAAACCCTTCCCTCCCCATGTTGCTTTTGGTCAATGTTTTACCACACCAATGGGATGAAAGAATACTATGATTTTGTGTTGCCTAAGGGTTCACATTATAAAACTCAGTGCAAATAAATCATTTATAAAAACTTCCACTCTTGGTAGACTAGAGCAGAGTTATCTGTGCAAAGTTTGCAAATTTGAGCTGCAAACAAAGTATTAACAATGAATCTCTATTTAAAAATATTTTATATTCATTTTTATCCTATGTGTATGAGTATTTTGCCTTCGTGTAGGTCTGTGCATGACATGCACTGGTGTTTGAGTTGGAGGTGATCCTCCATGTAGGTGCTAAGAACCCAACCTGGGTTTGAAGCACTTAGACAACTCTCCAGCTCATAACCCATCATTTTAATGTCTCTTTCAAATATCCATGATGATGAGAAGAGACGTGCATACATGCCTGAGCTTTAAATCCATAGTTAAATGGAACACACAGTATAAGTGGGTTTTATAGATAGAACTGAAAGAGACGGGGTATATCAAAAGCTCAGCAGTTCAGAGCATTTGAAGCATCCCTTTCCCCAGCAGCTACCCAAGGCTTGTTACTCTGACTCCAGTGGAACTGGCGCCCTCTGGTGGCAATGACAGGCAATTTCATTCTTGTGCACAAAATTAAGGAAAAGGAGTAATCGGGGAGGGGGTTGTAAGAGTGGGACAGGGAGGAGAGGAAGAAGGGGCAAGATCTGGATGTAAAGTTAATTAATGGAAAAAAGAAAATTAAAGAAGAGGGATTCTGTTAAGAAACCTACATTGCATTAAATGTATCAGACAAATTGAAGCCGAACATTAGTGTGGGAATAAGTCAATCATTTTTATTAAGAAAACTGAACTACACTGGTAATAATTTTCTAGTTTAAAAAAAAAATTTAGAGACAGGCATAATATCGCTTGGGTCTCGGGCGGCTTGTGTGTATGCGGCTCCCAAGTGCGGGGCTGATCTGCAGTAACCAGCGCGCCAGCTCTGCTGTGGGACTTCTGCCTGGCAGAGGGACGCCCCCTCCCCCCCCTAGGAGAGATCACTCACCCCTGCACAGGGCAGGAGCCTACCAGCCTCCCTTTGGCGACTTCTGCTCCAGGAATCCACTAGGCTGAGCCTTTGGATGTGCAAGGCCTCCCCAATATAAGATCACTTGAGGCAAGGGACATTAGGGCTCCAAAGTCACTCAGGAGCAGGCAGGCCCCAGAAATCGGTGCCAGGGGAATCCTGGTAATCCAGGGGGGGGGCAGAAATAGCTTTGCAGGCTCACAGGAGGTCCAACCAACAGCCAGTGGCAGCAGGACCAACTAACATCAGAGGTATCCAGATGGAAAAAGGCAAATGTAGGAATGTTACTAACAGAAATCAAGGTAATGTGGGACCATCCGAACCCAACTCTCCAACAGCAGCAAGTCCTGGATACCTCACCACACCCGAAAGACAAGATCTGGATTTAAAATCACTTCTCATGATGCTATTAGAGGATCACAAGAAGGACACAAATAAATCTCATAAAGAGTTACAGGAGACCATGAATCAACGGTTAAAAGCCCTTACAAAGGAAACACAAAAATCGCTTAGAGAAATGCGGGAGAACATGGATCAAAAGATGGAGGCGCACAAGGAGACAACACAAAAATCGCTTAACGAGATGAATCAACGGGTAGATGCACTCACAAAGGAATCACAAAATTGGCATAAAGAAATGCAGAAGAATATGGGTCAACAGACGGATGCCCATAAGGAGGCAACACAAAAATTGCTTAAAGAAATGAATCAACGGTTAGATGCCCTTACAAAGGAAACACGAGAACTGCTTAAAGAAATGCAGGAGACAATGGACCAACAGATGGATTCCCATGAGGAGGAAACACAAAAATCACTCAGAGAAATGCAGGAGAACGTGGGTCATCAGGAAGAAATCCTGAAAGAGGCAATGCAAAAATACCTTAAAGAAATACAGGAAAATACAAACAAACAAGTGAAGGATCTCAGCAAATCCATCCAGGAACTAAAAAAGGAAGTAGAAACAACTAAGAAATCACAAAGGGAGACAACTTTGGAGATAGAAAACCTTGGGAAGAAATCAGGAGTCATAGATGCAAACATAAACAATAGAATACAAGAGATGGAAGAAAGAATCTCAGGTGCTTAAGATTCCATAGAAAGCATCGACTCAACAGTCAAAGAAAATGCAAAATGCAAAAAACGTGTAACCCAAAACATCCAGGAAATCCAGGACACAATGAGAAGACCAAACCTAAGGATTATAGGTATAGATGAGAGTGAAGATTTGCAACTTAAAGGGCCAGTAAACATCTTCAACAAAATTATGGAGGAAAACTTCCCTAACTTAAAGAGAGAGATGCCGATGAACGTACAAGAAGCCTACAGAACTCCAAACAGACTGGACCAGAACAGAAATACCTCCCGTCACATAATAATCAAAACACCGAATGTTCTAAACAAAGAAAGAATACTAAAAGCAGTAAGAGAAAAGGGCCAAGTAACATACAAAGGAAGACCTATTCGAATCACATCAGACTTCTCACCAGAGACTATGAAAGCCAGAAGATCCTGGGCAGATCTCATGCAGACACTAAGAGAGCACAAATGCCAGCCTAGACTACTATACCCAGCAAAACTCTCAATCACCATAGATGGAGAGACCAAGATATTCCATGATAAAACCAAATTTTCACAATATCTTTCCACAAATCCAGCCCTGCAATGGATAATAGGTGGAAACCTCCAATACAGGGAGAGAAACAACACCCTGGAAAAAATGAGATAATAACCTTCTTGAATCAAACCCAAAAGTAGATAACCACTCAAACATAAAGAAAGCATCAAGAATGGCAGATGGCAATGATCACTATGCCTTAATCTCTCTTAATATCAATGGCCTCAATTCCCCAATTAAAAGACATAGACTAGCAGACTGGATACGTAAACAGGACCCAGCATTTTGCTGCATGCAGGAAACGCACCTCAGTGTCAAAGACAAACACTACCTCAGAGTAAAAGGCTGGAAAACAATTTTACAAGCAAATGGCCCCAAGAAACGAGGTGGAGTAGCCATCCTAATATCGGATAAAATTGATTTTCAACCTAAAGTCATCAAAAAAGACACAGAAGGACACTACATACTGATCAAGGGGAAAATCCACCATCAAGAACTCTCAATTCTGAATATCTATGCTCCAAATGCAAGGGCACCCTCATTCGTAAAAGAAACTTTACTAAAACTCAAAGCACACATCGCACCGCACACAATAATAGTGGGTGACTTCAACACCCCGCTCTCTGAAATGGATTGTTCAGGAAAGCAGAAACTAAACAGGGACACAGTGAATCTAATTGAAGCCTTGGACCAAATGGAACTAACTGATATATATAGAACATTTCATCCTAGAGCTAAAGAATACACCTTCTTCTCAGCTCCTCATGGTACCTTCTCCAAAATTGACCATATAATTGGTCACAAATCAGACCTCAACAGATACAAGAAGATAGAAATAATCCCATGCCTCCTATCAGATCACTATGGAATAAGGGTGGTCTTCAATGGCAACAAAAACAAAAGAAAACCCACGTACACATGGAGGCTGAACAATGCTCTACTCAATGATAACTTGGTCAAGGTGGAAATAAAGAAAGAAATCAAAGACTTTTTGAAAGTTAATGAAAATGAAGGCACAACATACCCTAATTTATGGGACACAATGAAAGCAGTGCTAAGAGGAAAATTCATAGCCCTGAGTGCCGCCAACAAGAAACGGGAGACAGCATACACTAACAGCTTAATGGCACACCTGAAAGCCCTGGAACAAAAAGAAGCAAATACACCAAAGAGGAGTAGAAGGCAGGAAATCATCAAACTCAGGGCTGAAATCAATCAAGTAGAAACAAATAAAACCATACAAAGAATCAACAAAACGAGGAGTTGGTTCTTTGAGAAAATCAACAAGATAGATAAGCCCTTAGTCAGACTAACCAGAGAGCACAGAGATAGTATCCAAATTAATAAAATCAGAAACGAAAAGGGAGAGATAACAACAGAAACTGAGGAAATTCAAAAAATCATCAGAGCCTACTACAAAAACCTGTATTCAACACAACTAGAAAATCTTGAGGAAATGGACAATTTCCTTGACAGATACCAAGTACCAAAATTAAATCAGGATCAAATAGACCATCTAAACCGTCCTATAACCCCTGAAGAAATAGAAGGTGTCATTGGAAGTCTTCCAACCAAAAAAAGCACAGGTCCAGATGGTTTTAGTGCAGAATTCTATCAGACCTTCAAAGAAGACCTAACACCAATACTCTTCAAACTGTTCCACAAAATAGAAACAGAAGGAACACTACCCAACTCGTTCTATGAAGCCACAATTACACTAATACCAAAAGCACACAAAGATCCGACAAAGAAAGAGAATCTCAGGCCAATCTCTCTTATGAATATCGATGCAAAAATACTCAATAAAATTCTTGCCAACCGAATCCAAGAACACATCAAAACGATTATCCACCACGATCAAGTAGGCTTCATCCCATGGATGCAGGGATGGTTCAATATAAGGAAATCCATCAATGTAATCCACTACATAAACAATGTCAAAGAAAAAAACCACATGGTCATCTCATTAGATGCTGAGAAAGCATTTGACAAAATTCAGCATCCTTTCATGCTAAAGGTCTTGGAAAGATCAGGAATTCAAGGCCCATATCTAAACATAGTAAAAGCAATTTACAGCAAACCGGTAGCCAGCATCAATCTAAATGGAGAGAAATTTGAAGCAATCCCACTAAAATCAGGGACTAGACAAGGCTGCCCTCTCTCTCCATATCTTTTCAATATAGTACTTGAAGTTCTAGCTAGAGCAATTAGACAACAAAAAAGAGGTCAAAGGGATACAAATTGGAAAGGAAGAAGTCAAACTATCACTATTTGCAGACGATATGATAGTATACTTAAGCGACCCAAAGAACTCCACCAGAGAACTCCTACAGCTGATAAACGACTTCAGCAAAGTGGCCGGATATAAAATCAACTCAAGCAAGTCAGAAGCCTTCCTATACTCAAAGGATAAGCAGGCTGAGAAAGAAGTAAGAGAAATAATACCCTTCACGATAGCCACAAACCATATTAAGTATCTTGGCGTGACTCTAACCAAACAAGTGAAAGATCTGTATGACAAGAACTTCAAGTCTCTGAAGAAAGAAATTGAAGAAGACTTCAGAAGATGGAAAAATCTGCCATGCTCATGGATTGGCAGGATTAATATAGTAAAAATGAGCATCTTACCAAAAGTAATACACAGATTCAATGCAATCCCCATCAAAATCCCAACTCAATTCTTCATAGAGTTAGAATGAGCAATTCAAAAATTCATCTGGAATAACAGAAAACCCAGAATAGCTAAAACTATTCTCAAGAGTAAAAGAACCTCTGGGGGAATCAGTATCCCAGACCTCAAGCTGTACTACAGAGCAATAGTGTTAAAAACTGCATGGTATTGGTACAGTAACAGACATGTAGATCAATGGAACAGAATTGAAGACCCAGAAATGAATCCACACTCCTATGGTCACTTGATCTTTGACAAAGGAGCTAAAACCATCCAGTGGAAAAAAGATAGCCTTTTCAACAAATGGTGCTGGCTCAACTGGAGGTCAACATGCAGAAGAATGCAAATTGACCCATCCTTATCTCCTTGCACTAAGCTCAATTCCAAGTGGATCAAGGATCTCCACATAAAACCAGACACACTGAAACTAACAGAAAGGAAACTAGGGAAGAACCTTGAACATATGGGCACAGGGGAGAATTTCCTGAACAGAACTCCAATAGCTTATGCTCTAAGATCAAGAATAGACAAATGGGAC
Organism: Tokudaia tokunoshimensis; assembly: GCA_036184795.1. Taxonomy (NCBI): domain Eukaryota; kingdom Metazoa; phylum Chordata; class Mammalia; order Rodentia; family Muridae; genus Tokudaia; species Tokudaia tokunoshimensis. Next base: position 128,324,636 of record BTHU01000005.1, read on the forward strand.
CTCATTAAATTACAAAGTTTTTGCAAGGCAAAAGACACTGTCAAAAAGACAAAGCGGCAACCAACTAACTGGGAAATGATCTTTACCAACCTTACATCCGACAGAGGGCTAATATCCAATATATACAAAGAACTCAAGAAGTTAAACTCCAGAGAGGCAAGTAACCCTATTAAAAAATGGGGTACAGAGCTACACAAAGAGTTCTCACCTGAAGAATATCTAATGGCTGAGAAGCACCTAAAGAGATGTTCATCATCCTTAGTCATTAGGGAAATGCAAATCAAAACAACCCTGAGATTCCATCTCACACCAGTCAGGATGGCTAAGATCAAAAACACAGGAGACAGCAGTTGTTGGTGAGGATGTGGAGAAAGAGGAACACTCCTCCACTGCTGGTAGAATTGCAAGCTGGTAAAACCACTCTGGAAAGCAGTCTGGCGGTTCCTCAGAAAACTGGGCATGACACTCCCGGAGGATCCAGCTATACCACTCCTGGGCATATACCCAGAGACTTTACCTGCATGCAATAAGGACACATGCTCCACTATGTTCATAGTAGCCTTATTTATAATAGCCAGAAGCTGGAAAGAACCCAGATGTCCCTCAACGGAGGAATGGATTCAGAAGATGTGGTATATCCACACAATGGAATACTACTCTGCAATTAAAAACAATGAATTCACGAAATTCCTAGGCAAATGGTCAGATCTTGAAAATATCATCCTTAGTGAGGTAACCCAATCACAAAAGAACACACATGGTATGCAGTCACTGATAAGGGGATATTGACCCAAAATCTCAGAATACCCTAGACACAATCCACATATCAATAGATTTCTAAAAAGATGGAAGGAGAGACCCCTGATCCTGGAAAGACTGGATGTAGGGGAACGCCAGGACAGAGTAACGAGAGGGGGTTGAATGGAGAAAAGAGGGAGGGAAGGGGGCTTATGGTTCTTTCGGGGAGGGAGGAAACGGGAAAGGGGAAGTGTTTTGGAATGTAAATTAAAAAAATAAAATAAAAAAATAAAAAATAAAAAAAAACAATTTAAAGATTGGATAGATTAATCAGGGATTAAGAATATTTAGTGCTCCTACAGAGGTCCCAGGTCAGGTCCAATTCTCCGACCCACCTGGCAGCTCATTATCTACAATCTACATTAACTACAATTCCAGGGGATCTGATGGCTGCCCTCTCCACCTCCAAGAGCTTCTGTACACACATGGCATACACACACACACACACACACACACACACAGAGAGAGAGAGAGAGAGAGAGAGAGAAAGGTACTCACATAACAATAAAATGTTTAAAAGAAAAATAATTCTATTTGCAACACTCTAATGCAATTTTTCATGTCATGGTGACCCTCAACAATAAAGTTATTTCATTTCTAATTCAGAACTGTAGTTTTCCTACTGTTATGAATCATAATGTAAATATCAGATATGCAGGATATCTGATATATGACCCCTTTCTTGAACCACTAGTTGAGACCTGTTAACTCAGATTATTAAAATTAAAATATTTAAATAGAATGACCTACTTATTGTAATTTATAGCAATTGCAATAGTGACTAACAGTTAACATGCAAAATGTCAAGTTTTAAAAGTTTGTGTGTATATGTGATATCTCTGTGGGTGCTTGCATGTATGTGTCTATGGAGTCCAGGCAAACAGTCCACATCAGACACCCTAGAGCAGGAGTTACAGGGATCTTGGAGGCACACAGAGTACTGCTGGGTTTGAACTCTGGTCTTCTGAAGAGCAAGGAGCACTCTTTTATCTTTCCAGCCTCAAAAGTGAGTTCTAGGTATGATCCCAAGAACTTAGAAAAAAGAATTTTTCAGATCACTTTCCCCAAAATTATGGATCCATATTTTAACCCTTTGGGAATTCTAAACATTGTCTTTCAATTTCCCACTTTCTGCATCATGGTGTTCCTGTCTTAGGATCGTGGAATGAACTACACAGAGGAAGTTCAGGTGGATGTTAGCTGCTCTGACAATGACACCAACTGAAGATACATCACAGTTCTGGTTGGAAATGTTTTTAAGAGGATCAGTATCCTTTAAATTTCAAATTCTCACACTTGAAGACATTCATTGTGGAAACATTCATGTTTTCAAACAAGCTTAGTGTTTATTGAATGTGTTTGTTATCTAAATATTGCAAAGTGATAAGGGGAGCTATAAAGATTGGTGGTGGTGGGACAATGTGGAAGAACAGGTCTGGAAACAGCTTCAAGTACCATGGTGTGCAACTTGGGACAGGATATATGGGAGAAACATAACAAAGGATAAGTCTTTTTCACAAGATCAATTCGTGCTGTTCCACACCAGACGAACACCCCTCTTCTTGCGCTCCTCTTCAACCCAGGGAAAATGCAAAACATTCAGATTGTTCTTTTTCTTTTCCACAGCTTGCAGTAATGTCTGTGATTCCTTAGGAAATAAAGATTTGTCCAACCTGGGGTTAAAAACAGAAAATTCTGTTTACTAATTAAAAAAATCTCTAATTTGTGTGTTTTTATATAGATGAATGCTTCTGCAAACATGTGAAGGTCAGAGGACTATTCCTGGAAGTCCATTCCCCCTCTTCTACTATGGGGATCTTGGGATGTCAGGTGTGGCAGCAAGTGCCTTCACTCACTGAACCATGTCAGCACCCCAAGTTTTGTTAACCATCATTTGCCTCTCATTACACCTCTGACTATCTTTCTGTCATCCAACCCTAGGAATGAATGAACTGAGAGGGGAGAGAAAGCATGATTCTTTCACAGAGAGTAGAGACTTTCATTCATATATACATGAATTAAAGTGTTTCTACTATATATATATATATATATATATATATATATATATATATATATATATATAGTCTTTCTCTATGTAGTCTTTACTATATATATAAGTGTGTGGTATATATATATAAAACATATCAAGATGTTAAAATTAAACAATATTGAAGTAAAAATGGCTGGTTTCACCCATTCACCGTTTAAGTGCCTAACCATATTCATGCTTTATAACTTTATATAATGTCAACTTTTCTCAAACTTATGAACAGTGATCTAATTCATGTCATAGCCACTACTATCATTATTATTCATATTAAGTCTGTTCCTTTGTGTCCCTACTCACTTTCTGTGAGACACTTACCGCATATGTTATGCCTTAGGTCACCTATTCTCTGCCTGTTTCAGCTATGCCATCATCACTGAACTTACCTAACAAAAAATATTCCACAGACATTAAACATAGCCAAGTGCTTATTATCATTACACCCATATTTTAAAAATCAATGTGTTTATTGAGAATTTATGTATACCCCATTCCCCTTACTGACCCTTCCACTTTCCTGTCTAAATTTCACGTCCTTTTCCTGCCCAGAAGCTCAGTGAATCTAACTAGTGATGCTAATAAATGTATGCTTTTTGGCCCATCCTTTGGAGAATATGCAACCTAGCAGGGGACACATCCCTGAAGAGAACGAACACTCCTTCCCCTTGAAGCCACCAAATGTAAATAACTCTACAGCTAGGGATAAAGTCTCAGATCTTCCTCTATCATTGGAATTTTGCCTGGCTTGATTTTATGCAGGTCTTGTGGGGTCAGCTATTGTCTGTTCATGAGTACGTCTACCTTATTGAGTCTAGCAGGAACTGCTTTATAAGTGATCCCCACCTCTTACCATCTTTCTATGCTTTCTTCAATATTGCCTGGGACTAAATGATCACAGACCTGTACTTTGTTTTTGAATTTTTTAGTCAAATAATGTCTTAAAATGAGTCAATACTCTATATAATTAATTACATTTTCTTTCTTGAAAAATTTCCTTTAGATATTTGGCCATTAGTCCCCCTGAATTTCACAACTTAAAATTGTAACACGGATATCTCTGAAAGTACTGCTGGCTTCCTCAAACTTCTCTTGCCCTCTTTTTCTTCCTTGCCTGTTGACTATAAGTATGTGTTACCTCACCTTTAATTACACAAAGAGTTCACATTGCTCTTCTATGCTCTTTTAGATCTCTTGCTCAATTTTAGCTCTTGACTCTCCACCTTCTCCTTTGGTCAGTCCTGCCCCAACTGTCACATATTTAAGATGCTAACATCCTAGCTCTTCCCTCATTGTTGATTGAACATTACTCTTTATAGCCCTAGTACACGATTGAACTCAACAGGATGCAGGTGTGACAAAATATTCACCCATATAAGGAAAAAAGCTTTAAAAATTAATTTGGCATTGAAAATGTGTTATACCTTGAGAGAACATTTACTGAATAATACAAAGGGTACTATATATATGAACTTATATTTATGTGTGTGTGTTTGTGTATGTGTATGTGTGTGTATGTGTGTGTATGTGTTGTAGATTAGAAGCTGTATATGAGAGAGGACATGTACTTTATTTCTTTCAGGTTGCTATACTTTTCAGTCCTCTCATTTTCTACAGTTTTTTTGAGTTCATGCTTTAGAGCTGAATGGTAACTTTTAAAAATAAGCCAAGACTTTTAGAAACATGAGTGATGATATTTGGAGTAATCACCACCAAAGGATGGTACTCATGAGTGGATAGAAATCAAAGATAGCATTCAATGTCCTACAATGCAGCAGTGGACCCTCACTACAGAACTCAACTCAGCCTCAGTGGGCCAGAGCTTGTGAAAACTGACACAGAAGAGATTGTTTTGAAGCCATTCCTGACCCAAACCATGCTTGTACACACCCAAGCATCTTCAGGTTACAGTCTTTGTGATTCAAAGCATCACAGAGCACCTCCAGCCCAGAATGGTCCAAGGGTTTCCAGTCCAGATTTAAGCTCTTCAATGTTTTGCAGGTGGTGAGAGCCAAGGCCAGGTCTTCACAACAGTCACTGGTAAACTCACACATGTCTAACCTATGAGCGGGAGAATGCCAGAAATAGAATGTGTTGTCCAGTGCCAGTTCTAGGCTTCTAAGTAAAGACCTACCCAGCCCCAAATGTTCATAGTACCAACACTGAACAAATCCTCTCTTCCAATCAGAAGGGGTTGAGAGTCATAAGTTGAAAAACATTGTTCTAAATGCTTAAATTTTCCTATGTATTAGTTTAGCTTTCATGCCTCAAAGGAACTTCCTTTTGCCATGGACTGGATAATATAGACACATAATTAGTCATAGTTCAGAAAGTTTACAGTGTATGAAGGCACAAATGAGGCATTGATATCATTCTCTCCCTGAAGACCCAGTGAATAAAATAGAAGAACAGGCAGAAAGACTAGAAATACCAGATATTGTGGTGGGGCCAGACATGACAGGAGTATTGCATTCAATCTCACAGCAGGTGTACAAGACTTATGCATTTCTTCAAAACATATGAGCCTATGATATTTGGACTTCTTAAACTTATGACAGTTAGCAGAAACTCACCCAAGACACTGCAATTTACAGTTAGGATGACACAGAGCTTCACATAACTGTTTGACACCAGTATCTTGTATGTTATTGTTGCCAAGTTTCAGGGTCTTTAGATTTTTATTGCAAGTAAAGACAGTAGAGATCTCTTCACAGCACTCTGAAGTTAAATAGCAACCAGACAACCTGGAAAAACATATATAAATACACTTTCTCCCTAATCCTTTTGTTGTGATACATTCTTAATTTTATTTTTAGGACTTCATACTGCATCTCCAGTCATCTATTTCATTCCACCTCTCCCTCCATTTCCTCCCAGTTCCCTCTTCCAAATTAACAATCTCTTCTTTAATTATTCTCGTTACATGCATATACATGTTATACGTGTGAGCATGCATATAAGTGCATGTATATGCAACCTAATATGTACATTTATCTTTGCTTGTATCCACATATATCCAGGGGATTGGATAGCCTAGGTCAGAGCTTCCCCTAGTGGAGACTGATTCTCCCTCTCCCAGCAGCCATTCATTGATCACATTTCAGTTTTTTTTTTTTTTTTTTTTCTGAGAGAATCTCATGTAACCTAGTCTGGCTTCACATAGCTGAGCATGACATTGAACTTCTGACATCTATCTCTCAGTGGTGAGATTATAGGAATGTTGCTACCATAGCTTTTATTTAAGCCTTTGCTGGAGAATCAAATTCAGGACTCTGTATGCAAAGTAAGCATTCTAGGAACTGAGCTACATTCCCAGTCCAGGAGATTCCATCTTAACAGCTTGGCTTATTTGTAGGGACCACAATTCTGAAATGCTGATGATGCTTCTCCATGTGGGATCCTCTGCCCAATGTTGGCTCTCCACAGTTTTTCTTTGATATTATGTGATGTTCCTACTCTCATTCCCCCAGTTATAATACATATGCCTTAAAAAGTCAGTGAAGCTACCTTATCACTGATTTCTGATTCAAGTGCTGAGAACTTCTCCCAATAATTACTATAACATGTCCTCAAAACCTTCCTGAGCCTCAAGTTCATAGTTCCCCATGGCACTGTACAGAGATGTTGAGAGTCAAAAGGAAGATAGTTGGTATAATATAGGTGAAGAATGGAGAATTCATAGATGTTGCATAGATGTTAATAGAAGGTAGGCAGATGCATGTTAGATGGATAATCAACATAAAAATTAGTGTATATATACAGTGTAATGGAAAGTGATTTACAGATGAATATAGGAAGAGGTTGATGATATGTAAGTAAAGACAATACATTTTTAAATGGTAGACAATGGAGACATGTTAACTTCATAGATGACAAATAATAGGTGGGTGGATATGAGAGGCAGAGAGATGTAAATAGACAAAAAACACATGCAGAGAGTCATGATTGATGGAGGCATATATACATATGGATTTATGGAGGGATATATGTGTGTATAACATAGATCTCAAGCAGGGACTAATTTTACCTTCCAGGGGATGCATATAGCATCTAGATGTATTTTGATTTGCCACACTAGGCCAGAGGGTTCTACTGGCATCTAAGTGATATAGACATGTTACTACAAACCTCTACAAATCACAGGACAGTCACAATGAAATACCAATAGTGTACAGATTTAGAAACTGTGATGTTCATACATAAACACAATATCTTTGTGCCTGATATACATAAATGTCCATCACCTCAATTCTGTCAGATGAGGACTATACTTAACCTTCTTAACAAGAGAGGTGTAAGAAAAAATCCCCTACCCAAGAGTGCACTGCCACTATTATACCCTTTATTCCACTAAGTTCCAACTCAGGAGCAGGATACAATATGGCCCTTGTTCTAAAAACTCCTTTGATAGAGACTATAATCAGCAAGCCATTGAGCATCCCAGGAGGATCAGATGGAATAATCACAGCCTTGTTTTCTCAAGGAAACATTATTCTCTGTGGTGCCTTAATCTGTTTGGCCTTCTTTAATGAAACATTAGACTGGATGGTTCATAAATAGATTTCAGTTACATAGTTACAAAGTCTAGAAACCCAAGATCAAAGTATAAGCTGGTTTCTACAGTATATGGAGAAAGGCTGATATCATGGCTCATAGACATACCTTCTTTTACATTTGTGTCAGTGGGAATGTGCCCATTTGAGTGTATGTGTACATGTTGTGGGGGGATGGTGGTACCCATGGAGGCCAGTAAAGGACATAGGTTCCCTTGATGCTGTAGTTACAGGTGATTGTGAACTATCACACATGGGTGCTGGAATGCAGATTCTGGTCCTTATGACTCTCAATCACTGATTCATCTCTTAAGCCTTGCTAGAGTGTAAATATTTTGCCTGTGATGAAGCAGTAATCTCTGGGGACTCATCCTTAAAACCCAATGACCCAGAGCTCCATGTCTTAAGATAGTTATCATGGATGGCAGGTTTAAGACAATTTCTGAAGTGACAATGACATTCCCACAATTCTTCCCTCCTATTTTCTGAATGCCAACATCTGAAATAGCAATCCCAGCAACGAATGAAAACACAGCCCTACCATAGCTCCTCAAGGGTGCACTTTGGATCTTTCAAAGCGTCACACAGAAGGTTCACTCCAGTATCTTCCAGGAAATTTGACTCCAGATCAAGCAGAGAGAGGTGTTTGTTACTCAAAAGAGCTTCATGGAGACTGCCACAGGCAATGAATGTGAGACAGCAATAAGACAACCTGAAAGAAGATTACATGTTAGCAGCTCATATACTGTTGCAACATTCACATACCTGCTCAGACTTTCATATTCTTCATATACTGAATTTCTACTTTGCATGAAAAAAATTGAAATGATTTTGTGAGATGGCTAAATTCCCTTGCTAACAGATCTGAGGACATTCTGGGGAAGCTTGCTATAAGGTAGAAGTCCCCCAGGAATGGGTGGCTTTCAGAACTTGGCACCAAATGGGGAACTCCCTTTCTCACTGGGGCTTCTCTCTACCTGTTTTATTCAGGAGAGTGTCCTTAAACACGGGTGAATGTCCTTGTGTGCCCTTGTCTAAAAAGTGACATTGTACAGAGTTCTCTGCAAGGGGTATAACTCAGCACATGCATCCCATTCTCGCTTCCCACCAGGATGATAATTAGGTCCTGTACTAAAACTAATCATTCCATATTGCTCTCTTGATTGCATGACCAATTAGCCCTTTTCACCTGTACCCCTAAAAATCCCTTCTATGCCCTATCCCTGAAACAATAAACTACACTTGTCTTGCTATAACAGTCTCTGTAGGTCATTCTGTCCATATTCATGCCATCTGAACTGTGCTCTCCACCTCTGACCCCTTAATGTTCTTAGGTTCGTGGCCAACAGCCTCTAGCAAAAGAGTGGGGCCACAAGACGTGAGTTAATTCCCACACAAATGGAAGAAAATAACCAACTCCCACAAGTTGTCATCTGTCCTTTATATGTTTGCAAGTTCCTTCTCTCTCTCTCCCTCTACTTCTATCTCTCTCTACTTCTCTCTCTACCTCTACCTACGCCTCTCTCTACCTCTACCTACGCCTCTACTTCTCTCTGTCCCCCCTCTCTACCCCCCTCTCTCTACTTTTCTTTTTCTACCCCCTCTCTCTTTCTCTACCCCCTCTCTCTCTACCCCCCTCTCTTTCTCTAACCCCCTCCTCTCTCTCTCTCATAAGGGCTAGAATAAAGATAGAAATATTTTCCAACATTTTTGAAAAACTAGATCACAGATTTTGCCAAAATTGACTGTTGATTTACCGACAGTTTACTTGTAGAACAGTAAATCAATGAACATTTCCACCCATATCAGAAATTTATCCTCTATGCAGAATCCTGTTCTAGTGACTCCATTAAGATTTTTCATTATTTCTTTTTGGTCTCTCATCTCTCTCGTCTCTCAGATCTTTCTCTCGCCATCTCTCATGTCTCTGTCTCTGTGTGCATGTGTGTGTCTGTCTGTCTGTGTATCTGTTTGTCTCTGTGCAGGTACACATGCCTGTGGAGATCAGAGGATAGCTCAGATGCCATACACTGGAACAGAAAGAATCTCCTTTGAGACAGCATCTCTCACTGGCCTGCAACTCATTTATTAGACTTGGCTAGTTGTCCAGCAAGCTCCAGGAATCCATCCTGCTGTCTCAGTTCTTCAGTGTGTCACTAGACCTGGCTCTTTCACATGTGTTCTGGTGATCAAATTCAGGTCATGACGTTTGACTGGTCAAGTGTTTTTATAAACTTAGCTATTAGTCCAGCCAATTCCTATTATTTTAAATAAGTTTTCTAATCCTGTTACTTGTATGGATTAAAGACTAGTATTTTAAAGACTAATATTTAAGGCAACTCATGATCAAGGTAGCTCTTTATAATTACTAGTCACCAAGCACAATTTAATTTAATCTATTATATAATATCAAATGCTAATTAAATAATCAAATAATTTTGTCTTCTAATGTAATTTTTTCCTCTCTTTTGAAACATCTTTCAACTTTTTATAGTGGATTTTCCTTCCTTTCTTTTACAAGCTTCATTTCAGGACTGGAAAGTTGGCTCAACATTTATAACCATTTTCTATCTTGCAGAGGGCTCAGAGTTCAGTTCCAAGTTCCCACACAGCACTTATAAGGTGCTCACAGTCTCCTAGAATTACAATTGCAAGAGACTAATGACTACCTTGGACCTCTGCAGGCTCATGCACATGATTCACATAGACTTATGCAAACACACATACATGTACATAAAATTAATAAATTAAGATTTAATTTAATTTTTTACATATTAAAGCATTCCTAAATAAAAGTGGAAGTTTGTGATGCTCTGTGGGACCTTAATGAGACGTGTGGCCACACCCCAGGTTCTAGCCTGACTCCGCCTAGGCAGTCACCTGCCTGCAGCCACAATGTCCCCGCCTCCCGGTTACCTGACCGCCCAACTCACTATAAATAACACCCCTCAGAGCGTGTGTGTGTGTGTGTGTGTGTTCTCTCTCTCTCTCTCTCTCTCCCCTGCTTGCCCTCTCCCATCCCTCTCTTTGTCTGTCTCTCTGTCCACGTGGTCATGGCTTTTCTTATCTATTTTCTCTTCTTTATCTTTCTCTTTTATCTTTCTATTTTCTTAATAATAAAACATCAAAGCTATGGGCCGCCTCTTATTAAACTCGCCACACGGAGCTAGCTGGTACGCGCCATATGAGAGTCTGGGATTCAGCTAAGTTGTCATTCTGAGCACAGGTAACACGCAGAGGGATCCGGGATCTCTCTGAGCCCCCGCGTGCCATGTGCGGGACCTGCTGGCAGTGTGGTCGCCTGCTCCCCGTTAGGCCGAGGCACATGTGCATCTTGCCTGCTTCCCCAAAACCCTTCTGGGGAACTTCCATGTTTGCCTGCATATGTATGCTACCTTGGCCCTAGAGCGAGGCTTGCACGCCGCCGGCCCTGCCTGGCGTGTGCCCCTGTGTCAGCCCGCGCCAGGCCCCGCACCCTCTTTCTTTTTTTTCCCCCACAATGCTCCAAAATAAAAAAGGATTTCAAAATCACACAAAGCCACAATAAGAAAATTCCACAACTGTGCTCATGTATTCCGCTCAGATCAAACACAAAGGCACTGAAAACAATGTGTAAAACTAACCCCAAGCCATGTGCACCAATTTTATACAGCATGCAAATAAATTTCATGGTTGAGTTTGGTGACCATTACTCCGACTCATAATATGCAAATTATCCAAAAGAAATGTAAACACTTCTGGTCTCTTCATAAGCAGTCTACATAAGGGATGCTTAATCTGAACTAGTTTTCTTTGATTAAACAGGAGTCTCTATAATGGTCAATATTCAATGTTGCTACATTTTATGTGTGTGTTCTTATCTGTAAGCTCCACAGGTATGCATTACTGCATCAATACATGATCACAGAGGACATAGTAATATACGCTTCCTCTTCTACACACCACGGCGCCTTTGAGCACATTCTCCATTTTAAGGCCTTTGATGGAACAGTAAGTTATCTAGTATAGCTTCCCTAGTACAGTAGTCTGGCAGTCTTCTCCCATGAGAAATCAACCTCAATCTCATGGCATGAGACAGCTAATAGTAACTTAATTAAGATGTAGGAAGCTCTGTCTTGGAAACTAATCAATTTTTTTCTTATGCACATTCTCCTCTGGCCTAGTAAACAATCTCTTTCCAGATGCCACATCTTTATTCATGATAATTACATTCATTAAGCTAAAATTATGTAAAAGAAGTTTCAGAAGTAGCTTGGGCTTGTCTGAACTCAGTCTCATGGTATCTCTGATTGCATTTGTTCCACTTACTGCTATGGCATCTGAGGCATGGAAAGTGACTGAGTCCAATGACATACTGCAAGCTCTCCTGTAATCCTTAATGGGCATGTGACTACCTTTATGATCCTCAGACCAATGTGTAGCATTCTGCAAGACCTCCACATCATGCTCTCCCAGAATAACTCACATCAGTGACTCCAGGACACAGTTTGGGTCCTTCAGCACTTCACACAGTGACATAACTCCTTTGTTCTTCAAGGGATTTTCAACCAATGAGAGATGTTTCACCTTAGAGTTGATAAGAGAAGTAGCAATTATGCCACATGCCTCACTGGAGATGTCACATTTTCCCAACCTACACGTGAAAAACATGTCACAGGTTAGGAATAAAATCTTTAGGTGATTTACACAAGACTGTCTATTGCTTAGACAAATGTCCCAGATTCTAATACCAGTCCAGACATAAAAGCTTATTTAATTTATAAGCATAATTGCTTAGCTATCATAGTGAATTTATAGAGTACTACTGATTGGGAATAAGCCCAAGCCTGTGGTTTTCAGCTATGGGTGATTTTTACTTTCTAAGATCCATTTGAAATTGTTCAGTGATATTGGTTGTCACAATACCCAATAGAGAGAGATAGAGCGTTACTAGAATTAGTAGATAGAAGCCATGTCTTTAATGCACATATAGATCCCATCACTAAAATATGATCTGCAACCCTACAAGTCTGATTACTATTAACACACACACACACACACACACACACACACACACACACACACACACCTCAGTTCTCACAGTTACCCTCCAAGATTTCAGTAATCAGTTATAAAGCCCATTGTATCTAACCTGTGGTTAAGACCAACCAGCTACAGGTTGTCATTCTTTTATCTTTATCCTCATGTTTAACTTTCTGAGGCTGTCATGAAGCTTGAATGTGGTTGTCTCACATGCTAGTTTAGTATATCCAAAAGATATAATAAGGACAATAGAAACGCTCAGAGAGAACATGTGCATGGGAAAAATCTAGAAGGATTCCAAGTACAAGAACCTTTGCCACATGGATGTGGCATGCTCCACATGGATATATTTCCCAAATTCAAATACCGCTGGTCTAATTTCATTCTATCACCATAATTAAACACTCTCACCAAAGCCAACAGGAAACAGTTGGGCTGATACTTCCAGGTAACAGCATCATTGAGAAAATCAGCACAGGAAGTTGGATTCAAGAATCATGAAGGAGCTATTTGCTGATTTGTGAGTAACTAGCTAGACATCTTACTAGATCAGAACTACCTGCTCAGTGAACCATGCGTAGTCATAGTAGACTGGACACTCTTATGTCAACTAATCCCTTACCAATATTCCCAACATACCATCCTGATAGACAATTATTGAACCAAAGGAATTTTCTTCAGGCCCAGTTGACATTTAATGTTAAGCAGGATGAAAACTCTGAAGTTTAGGTCTTTTTTAATCAATGCTTTACCATGTAAGCATGATTGGCTCCCTCCAAACTGAACTCATAGAGGACAGGCAATGAGAATGATAATTACAGAACATGGTGCCAGCTCTGTTCTTGTGGGAACTGGCCATTATCCAGTAGCCCACCAAAAATCACCTCATTAGAATTATAGTTGATTCCATCACCTGGAAAATGTAGGAACCTACATGTCTGGAATCAAGGCAACAGTTCAAGCAGAGGAAATAGTTCTGCTGCCATCACTAAGCATTCGTGAAAATACAAAAGTTTATAATTCTTTTACATAGCTGGAGTGGGGAAGACAAAATTGCATATTGCCTAAGTCACCATATCACAAATGTTAATTGTGTTAAGCACACATCTGAGTTATGTCAATTACAATGACAGACCACCAGCACCCTACCAACTTCTCTACATTCTCGTGCCATTTCTTCATAGCCCAGTTACATAGCTGCCTCTTATCTTTCTTCTTTAGCCTCCCATCAAGAACCATGTGAAAGTTTTATAGATTGTTTCTATGCTGGTAAGTTTTTACCAAGCACCTCTACAAGTTGTCCTCTGTTTTCTATGATGGTCCTGTCTCACACACTAACTAAATAAATATAGTAAGATCCATATATACTATTATGGTGGTATTCCAGATATTAGGAAAAAATAAGCTATCAAAAAGGAAAAAAATAGAAGGAAATGGGAACCAACAGAATGTAAATGAATTTGATGGGAGTGTACAATAAACATGGCTGAAAATGTCCTAATGGGGAGCTGGAGATATGGATTAACAGCTATCACTTGCTGCTTCATCAGAGGACTAGAGTTCAATTTCAGGCACCCACACAAAATAGTTCATAATTACATATAAATCCAGTTCTAGGAGACACGTCATTTCCTGGCTTTTGAAGGCACCTGTGTACAGCTGTACATGCATGTATGCAAACAAAGAGAAAATAAAGAAGTCAAAGTGAAACTCACTTTATAAAACATGTGCTAAAAATAACTTTCAAATTTAATCCTTCAAAGTGATTTTTCAAAGTCATTCTAAGGAAACTCCTGAGTGTGGAAAATGCATTTACTTACAATAGCTCCTCCACTTTGCATGTTGAACATTTCAGAGCCGAACACAGCATCTCAACCACATCATTAGAGAGATTAGTGCCATACAGGTTCAGGTATTTCAGGTGAGGTAGCTGAAGAAGAGTGCGAAATAATGAACCATCTCCAAAATTAGTCATGAAGGAACACCTGTAGAATAAAACCAACTGCCGTATTATATCAAGATGTGAGGGACCATGGCAGAGCAACTTGCATAATCCTTTCACTGACTTTTTGTCATATATACTGTGGCTGTTTGGGCGTCCTGGTTATCTCTACAGACCAGACATGCACTAAGGCTCAAGTTACTCAGACATTTCGCTTTTATTCCATTTCCCCCACCCACCTACATCTGTGTAACACCTAGAACATTGTAAGGAGACTCATGGTTATCTTCATATTAAACTCTACATTGACTTGCCATGGCTAAATAAGGTACCAACTGGTATGAATTTGGTAAAGGGAACCTGAATGGAGGTATTGCCTCCATCAGATTGGCATGACTGTTGGGCATTTTACTGTTAATCAGTGGAGAAATGCATCTATGAGGGGCATTACCCCTGGGAAAGTCAAATCTGAATAAGAAAGGTTGTGGAGGCAGATCATGGGGAAACAAGCCAGAAAGCATCATTCCTTTATGATTTCTGCTTCAGGTTCTGCTTTCAAGTTCCAGCCTTAACTACCCTTGGTGATAGATTACGGCCTAGGAGTGGTAAAAAAATAAAATAAAATAAGCATTTTCTTCCCTAAGGCTGCCTTTAGTCATAATGTTTACCATAGAATCAGAAACCAAACCAGAATTATATTTTATGTATAATACAAATACTTGAGTTTGTATTAATATTCCCAGCTTTATATCCCAAGGGAATGGCCTATTTCTCTTTAAGTACTAATGTTTTCCTCTTTTTTTCTAGTTTGTTTTTGACATGTCCACTTTACAGTTCTGGCTGTAATAAAACTCACTCTGTAGACCAGGCTGGGTTCAAACTCAGAGATCCACCTCTGTATGTGTCCCTAGTGCTGGAATTAAAGGATATGCCACCACCATTGGGCTTATCAAGTACTAATATTTTTAAGGCATCACTATCTATACTTATCATAGAATAGGTTGCAGAGTTTAAGAAAATTAGATATAAGGTCTTGTTTCTTTTTGTAGTTATTCCATTTCAAGGTGAGAAAAGTATGGCCAAACTTATGCCAGTCCATGTTTTCTCATGATAACAAATATATGTCATAATGATGACTAAGTAACATTGGGCTGGACTGATGTCTTAGTGGTTAAGAGCACATACTGTTCTTGCAGAGGACTAGAGTACAGTTCCCAGTACCCACTGTTGGGACGTTCACAACTGTTTATATCTCTAAGTCTAGAGAACCCAATTCAGAAGCACACATACATATTCACAATTTAAAATAATTAAAATAGACCTTTAATTAGCATACATTGTGGACCCTATACCATAGTCAATACCTGATGAGTGTTATTTTAGTGTACACACACACACACACACACAATGTATAGGCATTTAAAAACTATATATAAATCAGATGCCTTTGTGTGTGTGTGACATAACCCTTCAAATATGTGACTCTTTATATTATTATATTAACTACTTTTGGTTTTAGTTCTGCATTTACTTATTCATGAGTCTTCTACAGAAGGAAGAAAGGGAATGTCTTTCATCTACTTAAAGGATGTGTGACTATCAAACTTACAACAGGCTGTGGAGCTTAAAACGAGTCAGAGGCAATGTAGGAGATGGAGACATTGAGTTACAGAGATCCTGTATGGTCTTTTTACTGAAATGACAACTGTCCAGATCCAACACATGCAATTTATGTAAATAACTGCAGACCATAGGCCAATGTGTGGCTACAATTCTGAAATGAGATTAACACATCATTATTCTCTAATGGCTAAATTCAATTCAAGATATTCCGAAAATAGGGAGATCAGTCCCAGTTACTCCTGGCACTGTCAAAATTTCATACAAGCAAAATGGGTCAACATAGATTAGTGATTAAGAAAGTAATCCCTGGAGCAGGGCATGCCTAAGAGATTAAGAACATTTCATACTCTTGCATAGGACCCAAGTTTGATTTCCTGAATCTGTGTGGAAGCACACAACCATCTGTAACTTCAGTTCCAGGGGATCTAATGGCCTCTCCTGAGCTCCATAGGCACTGTACTCACATGGTACATAGACATATATTCAGGCAAAACACTCATAAAATTTAAGTAAAATAAATAAATCTTTAAAAAAAAGAAAAGTAGAGGAGAGAGAAGACATGAGGAGAGGAGAGGCGAGCAGGGGAAAAAAGGAGAGTGCACTCTGGAATATAAAATGGCATCTTCTGAGCATGATATAAATATTGCTGTCTTGATCCACAGCAGCTATGGATGCCTTGATTGTCCTGCAAAAGACTGTGCCTCATACCAATCAATAATTATGTTGGGAGAGGGTCATGTAGATCAAACCCTCCAAGGTCAAATGTTGATTTCTGGGGAAAAAATCACCTTCAGTGTTATACCAACAAGTGAGTTCACCAAGGTTTAACACGCTGTTCCAAACCCATGGACTCACTGATTTTAACCCTAAAGTCCACAGCTGGCAAAACAAAAAGATGTTAATGTGAGAAAGGAACTTGTAAAGAAGTCAGATGATCAGGTAGAAGGGAAACAGAACTGAATAGAAAGTGAGGTTTACCAGAATGCACTATATATAAAAATGAAATGACAAATCATGCACTGAATAAAAATTATAATAAAGAGATGTATCTTGAAATGAGATAAACTAGAATTGAATTTCTGCTGGGGATTCACTATGATGACTATCTATGATTCACTGTGGAAGGCATCCAATTTCACTGGGTTCTCAAATGCCTCCTCTTTTAGTGAGAAAACATGATTTCTATGTGAAGTAGTGTAGATGTTTGGGATTCATGAGGGAACTGAACACTATTTTGAGTAAAAGATTTACACATTTTGATCAAGTAAGAGCTAGCAGGTTAAATTCAAAGTAAGACAAGTCAACTATTACAACAACATAGTCTGAGCACCACTTAAAACAGACACAAATTCCCAAATCCTCTCCAACATAGCAGCCAGGACACTCTAAACACAATGGATAAAGCAAAAGTATCAGGCACTGCAGTGGAGATGCTCACATTTCCACCTCACACTGGCCATGTGACAAATTTCTTCTTTGTATAAATGGAGGAACTCAAGACATGGCTGTTCAGGGCTAATCAGCTCCAAACAGCAGTGATAAGACTCAATAGAAAGCCTTTCTGATTATACCATCTAAACAATCAAGCACAGACATCTTAGAGCTTTATCATGCTGGAGAGAGGTTTGAGACAGTAAGAATATTTTCTGTGAAAGCAAGAGAACCTGAGTTCAGATCCACAGCACTGACTTAAAAAGGTGGACATGGTTGCTTGCGGCTATTGGCCCATTATTAGAACATGGAAACAGGTAGCTCTTGCTATCTTTCTGGTCAGTTTGCCTTGTTAAGATGGTGAGAGACTGTCCTCTAAGGCATTAAGGCAGAGAACATATATAAAGATGCCCAACATCTTTCTCTGCCTTCAACATGAATTTGCTTGGATACAGCAAGGACACATCTATAAAATATTGCTCTGGATAGTAAGGCAGAAGAGAGGAACAATAAACAAGGCTTAGAGACATACTCACCTTTTGTCCAGTTTAAAGGATTCTAAGTCACCATATTCTGGATCATATATGTCTGAAAAAACTTTCTTATGTATATGCAGGTGAAGGTGTTTCAATTTTGAGGCTCGCTTTAGACTGTATTGAGCTGCTGACAAATTATCAACATCACTAATATCAACAGTAATTTCTTCAAATAGATCCATCACTTGTCTTACAAATCTTTCGTCCTGGTTGTCAAGTAGAGAGAAAAACAAATTCCCAGAACACACCAGTTTTTTATTGCACTCTTCTTGACTGAGACTCTTAATGTATCTAATGATTTCCTGTCTTACCTCCTTGGTTGATATAAAGCCAAAGCATGGTTCAAGCAAGGAGCTGACTTGATCAGTGGCCATTCCAAACATTAATATCCGTGCCTGGAACCATTGGTTCTGTTTATGAGCATACATTTCTCCTAGAAGTTGAGGGAAGCTTCCAATAACTGGGTGATGTGTGTCTTTGTCTTGTTTGAGAAAATAGAACAGGGTAGCAAAATACCACTGTAGTGAATGATGATAAAACACAATGTTGTTACCTTGATTCTGGAAAAAATTCATTCTCAGCCACACTGCCTTATCTGTTTCAGATATCCCATTCCTTCTGAGGTCCTCAGAGTCAAACACATACACCTGCTTCCACATTCCTTCTACAGCCAAGGTACACAGTGTCTTTAATCGGTCCCTGTTGTGTTTAGATGGAGTCCTGGCATATGCTGATTTAAATGCACTCACCATAAATAATGTGTAGACAAGCCCTTCTGTTTCACCATAACGTTTTTCTACCTCTCTGCTCACATACTGCCACTTTAAAGAACGACAGAACATCCAGCACAGAAAAGGATTGCTGCATAAAGTGAATAATGGTTTAATGCTTTTTAAATTCTCAAAGATTTCTATGCCTTTCTGGATATTGAAGTGGGACACACAGTAGAATTCTATAGTCTGTTCAGCGAATCCTGTAATAAGTATCTCTCTTGGATACTGCAGCAAAGCATTTACTTTTGAAAAACTTGAGTTTCCCACTTCAAGAAGAATAGAACATTCTGGGAGCATTATTTTCTGTAGCAAACTACTTAAGACGATTTGTGTTGGCAGCTTCTTCCTACAGTCATTGCACAGGTTTGTCCTGTGTTCCAAGTCAAATTTCAGGTAATCAAATCCATCCAGGATAAACAAGATTCTTTTTGGATCAGATAAAATGTCATCCAGTGTCTCTGAAGACTCAGGCAACTTACTTGAGATAAGCTCAGCTAAGCTTAACTCTGTGGTGTTGTTAAATAAGAAGACAGAGAAGAAAAAAACATACCGAAATCGGTTCTGCAATAAATTTCCTGCTGCCCAATCCAACATTACTTTTCTTAAGAAAACAGTTTTTCCTTCTCCTCTAGATCCTGATACAACTGCAGTGATTGGCTCTGACTCACAATCAAATATGTCCTGCAATGCTTTGTACTGGAGTTCTATAATTATGTGGTAGCTTCTATCAGGTATATGAGTGTTGGTCTCCAATGTCCATATGCGCTGGAATGTATTCTTCATAAACTCTTTGTATTTAGTTTGTTTATCTGGGATTGATAGAATCAGAATACAGGGAAATTAGGAATAGAATACTCCTAAGAATGAGTCACAGTATTTCTTAAATACATGTCTAACAATCTATACCTCTGTATGAGCAGGAAGGTCATGGATTCTGAGGTGAGTAAAAAAGAGAGCCACCCACCCCTTCCTCTGCAATAACTTCTCATTTCCATTCACATGAACCTGGTGTAGGTTTTTCTTTTCCATTGCCCAACCACCCAACCAGTTCTGTCTATACCCACACCTATAGATAGAAGACACTATTGCATACAACTAATTCCATGCATATTGGAGATTCCAGTACCATGGGATGATCACCAAGAACACCAGTAGCATCTAAGTGAATCCACTTGAACTTAGAGTGCTACAGAGGACAGAGCTGGAGAAATGACACCAGCCCTTTGGAGATGCACAGGAGATCATGTGTGGATCTCAGACATTGGAACAAGAGGCTGTGACGCTGAAGTTGTCTTGGGGACCCCAAGATGTTAAAGATGCCAGAGCCACAGGACTCCTGTGGAAAGTTGCTAACAGGGAGTGGAGCTAGCCCAGGAGAAAGAACTTTGTTGCAGTCAACAAAGATGAAAAAGGAGTTGATGATCTGAAGACTGCTTTGCATCAGACATGGAGATGCAGAGTTTGGAGTTTGCCCAGCTAGTTTCCTGTCTTGCTTTGGGAATTAGACTTAAGTGAGCAGATGAATCTCAGAAGAGATCTTAAACTTTGGACTTTGACACTGTTGTGACTGCTAAAGACTATGGGAAGTTTTGAAGTTGGACTAAATATATTTTGCATTATGTTTAGGTTTGGCCCCAATAGGCTCATGTTTGAACAAGCCTATGGGGGCCAGGTAGTGGAATGTGATGGTTTGCATATGCTCATCCCAGTGAGTGGCAGTATTAGAAGGTATGGCCTTGTTGGAGGAAGTGTATCACTGTGAGGATGGGCATGGAAATCTTCCTTCTAGATGTCTGAGCTGAGGGTGTCTACATCATTATCCAAAGGAAACCAGAAACAGACTGGTTTCCTTTGGATAATGATGTAGACACCCTCAGCTTCTCCTGCACCATGCCTGCCTAGATGCTGCCATGCTTCTGCCTTGATGACAATGGACTGAACCTCTGAACCTGTGAACCAGCCCCAATTAAATGTCTTTTATAAAACTTGCATTGGTCATGGTGTCTGTTCACAGCAGTAAAACCCTAAGACAGTATTAGTCTGCCTTACTAGTTTCAATGGATTCTACATTTTCTTTTCTTAGTAATGGTTATGTGCATTAAGTTACCCCATTTAAAGGATGGTCTGTATATAACACTCATTGCTTTCTAGAACTTTTCTCAACTAATGGACAACTGAACACTGACATCACTTTCACATTATGGGTTTTATCTTGGTGTTTTTATGAGAACCATAAGAGTGAGCATGGGGGTGTTTGACTCATATGCACTTGGGACACTTTTTCTCCTGCTTGCTTACTATGTCCAGTCCAATATGAAGGTTTGTGCCTAGTCTTGTCATTGTTATGCATGTTTGGTTGATATTCTTGGGAGGACTGCCCTTTTCTGAAGGTAAATGGAGGAGCAGTGAATGTGAGGGAGAAGAGAGGGAGGACAGGAAGGGTAGAGGGAGGGGAAACTATTGTTGAGATGTAATATTTTAAGAAAGAATCTCCTACTTGGCTAACTTTCCTCATGTGTTTCCCTTTCTCCCCATATTCACTTACCTCTCCTTTCTTTCTGAGCCATGGTGGAAAGGTCTTCCCGACTGACCTGTAGAAACAGGCTCAACACAATATCCCATGTCTTTCCTGGATAATGTGTGTTCAATTGCATTACCAGATCTTCTTTGGATGTGTTCTCAATCTTAGTCCAGGAGATAGGCTTAAGTTTAAATTTTTCTGGCTCTTTCCTGAGAAGCTCTTTAAATCTCTGGAACTCTTCATCACTGAGTTTTTGCAAATACTGCAGTAAGCCATAACCAGATGTCTCCATCATCTTGGGACAGTGATCCCAGACTCTAGAGGTTGAAAAATCTTCAAAACCAATAAATAGGTGACATTCAAAGAAAAATGACTTGAGAGTCCAATTTCAACAACTTAAGGAGTCAAATTTATTGATATCATGTGTTCCTTCCTTTAGATATACGTGGATTCATCCTTCACCATTTCAATATAATCTGAATCCATTTTTAAAATCAATGGCCAGATACTATTGGCACACTGCTTTAATTCCAGCTCTTGGAAATAGACAGAGGCAGGAAGAGCTCTGAGTTTGAAGCCAGCCTGGTCTAAAGAGTGAGTTCTAGGACTGCCAGTGCTACACAGAGAAACCATGTGTGTCTCAAAAGCAAACAAAAAAAAACATTTATACTAAAGTCACCATCAGAGAGAATCATAAACATCTTAAAAAATAAAGCAGTGAAGTTCATCAATAGAGTCAAGGAACTATGGTTGATTTCTCTATAAAAAATTAACACACTTGATACTGGATATTTTAAAAACTCTTTGGTCTAGGTTGAATAAATCAAATATATATTTTAATTAAGAAAGTTTGGGGTCGGGCTGTGGTGATGACTCAGTGCTCTTCTGAAGGTCCTGATTTCAAATCCCAGTGACCATATGGTGGCTCACAACCATCTTTAATGAGATCTGACTCCCTCTTCTGGAGTGTCTGAAGATAGCTACAGTGTACTTACATATAATAAATAAATCTTTAAAAAAATAGAAAGTTTGGGGTCTTTTTATTATGTATGTATGTTTATACACTGTTTACAGGCAGTACACATGGAGGCTAAATGGGAACATTAGATCCCCTCAGACTACACTTAAGAGTAGTGTACCATGTGGGTAGCAGAAATAGACACCAAAAGGGTGGCAACCCAGAAGTTGAGAATTACTGCACTAGAGGGTTCTATTCAAACAGAGTAACAAAATCTTAAAAAGGTTCATATGGAACTCAGAAAACTGTTTAGGATGGCTCCTATTCAACACATAGTGAACTTTCATGAATATACATGTAAAAAATGAAGTTGGTTAATTAAATTTACAACAGATCCAATCTAACTACAATCAGACCAAGATTGATAATGCAATCAATTCCCCCTTCCTGTATGGCAACTCTGTTCTAATATACTGCCACATATATTCACACAATTCAGACTATTGCCTCATCTATCTGCATAACAGTTTTTGATCTTCTAAAACTGAAATCCTATCAGTCAAATAAGAAGCTCACATTCCTTGACAATTGTTATTCTATTTTCAATCCTGAGGGATTTCTTTCCACCCAATTGTCTTTGATTTAGCATTTGAGACAGGGTCTCCCATATCCTGGCCTGGTCTGGCACTTGATATATAGACCAAGCTTACTTCAAACTGAGATTCACCTGCCTAACTTCTAATCATTGCTGGGAATAAGAGGGGATGCCATCACACCTAGTAGTTTCATTTCACAAAATTAATACATGTTCTTGCATGCAATGAGATTTATGGATATATTTTCATCTAAACATATAATATACTTTAACCTGCTCTTTCCAACATTCCTTTACCCTCTGTCTCTCTCCTTTTCCCTATTGGTAGTCCTTTCCACTCCCCTAGACCATTTGCTTCTACTTTTCTCACATATATTATATAATACAATTTTTTTAATAAATAGTATCGTGTGTGTGTGTGTGTAATTTTAAACATCTATATAAAAATATCATGGTCCCAAAGTTAGAGAAAATATGCCACATTGCCTTTTTTGGTCTGACCCAATATGCTTATTGTCAATCACCAGTTGGATCCACAATCCTACATATGACACAATTTCATTAATTTTTGTTGATGAATAAAAACTCCACTATGAAAAGGATTTTCTATTTTCATTGAGGCATACAAACCATATTCATCAATAGGCAGCACTGCAAACTTTCTTTACTTTTCTATACTGGGTAATGTTCAAATCACAGAATAACACCCATCTCCAAAGATGTTTCATTGTACCGAAAACATCAACAATCCTTCAAAGGTTTTTGAAACATATGCACATTATTGTCTATAATCAACCAACTATGAATTAGAACATTAGAAACTTACTCTTTTAAAGTTTGTATTCTAACTTTTCTTTAAATAAAATTTTTTATGCATATCAATACAATTTATATATTAAGCAATACTGTAATAGAATGTCTTGATATAGTATTAAACAAAATGAAAAAGAAAAAACTTTCAGGTGGTAATCCCCTTTTCACAAAGTAAAAAAAAAAATCATACTCTAGGTGGATCAGTACAACCAGTGTATTCAGTGGCTAGCCATTTCTAACTCCTATTACACCTATGTTCAGTTGCTTTAAAGAGAACATTACCTTCACAATGACTACCTAAAAAGAATTAACATTTTCACTGTGAGAAAAAAAATAAACAAGAAAAAAATCCATGGGCTGGAGAAATGTCTTAAGGTTTCAGAAAATTGCCTGCACTTGTAGAACACCTGGATTACAATCTCAGCACCTACACAACACAGTGGTTCATAAACACCTGTAATTCTTGTTACAGGGGACATGATATCCTCTTCTGACCACAACAGGGACCGAGTATTCACACAGCAAAGAAACATGCAAGGAAAAAAACAGTCATACAGTAAAAGTAAATAAAGCTATAAAACTTGGAAAACACTTTGCCTCTGGCCATCCTACCCTTGATCTTGTCTGATCATTGAAGCTAAGCAAGGTCAGGCCTGGATAGTACTTATATGAGTGACTACTTGGGAACATATTACCCATTAGGAAAAGGAGCTAGCTGTAAAGTCATGAACACTACAAAGAAATACTATCTTGACTATGAAAAACAAATGAAAAAGATTCAACAAAGAGAAGAAATTTCATTCTGAACAGGTAAAAACATGGCCAATAAACTCAATGTGGAGGGGTTTCACATCACTAATTACTACCTTTCAATGGACACCCTCTCCTGTCCGTTAAGAAGGAAACTCTTAAATCATCAGAAAAACATGTTCAAACATTTTCTGAAATCAGAAACCATGGTCTCCTCTAAAAAGCTGCAATTGAAAAGTTACTAAATGAAGACAAAAATCCTAAAAGCTACATGTATGTTTAGTCACGGTCTCACTATGAGGATCTGGCTGTTCTGGATTTCACTAGAAATATGTAGAGCAGGCTGGCCTCAAATTCACAAAGTTCCATTACCCATATTTCCCCAGTAGGTAAAAACCTAAACATACATTTTAGTTTCATGCAAAAAAAGTGAATTTACTTATATACAGCAACACACACACACACACACGGGAAACTGAAGTCTGTTATACATAGCAAAATAACTTAAAGATGCACTTTTTCATTTCTGTAGGTACAGTATTTAAACACTGTATAGAAAACATTTGAACCTGTGACTTAATAGGTGTGCAATGAAGGCAGTATAAAGGTAAAGGTGTGAATAGACTCTTTGGTTGAAACCTAGCAAGCTCCCTCCATTAAAACAGAAAGTAAGCCTTAGCTTTGTCCTGCAATTTCACCACCCAGAATCTATTCCCAAGTAACAACTTCACATGTGTTCAAAGAAGTGCCTGAATAAATGAACATTAAAGTGTTTTGAAAAGGCCTAAATTTAAAGACCCACAAATATGATAATAGTCAAATAATGGCTCAATGAATTGTGCAATTATTAAATGTCCCATTAAACAGAACAGAAATTTCAAGTTAACCAGTATATATATGACTTTACCTGCTAGACAGCAGGACCTTACACACCTTATAGAGACCAAGAGGGAGTCCTAAGTGTGCTAGACCATCATCTTTATGCATCTCACAACCATTGATTGTAGAAGGAAGAATGCACAAGTTCACATATTGGATAAAACTTCACTGTATAGCAACATTCACAGTAGTATTGTTCCCTATAGCAAAGAGCTGGGAGTTACTAGATACCCATCACTAGATCCAGAAATGGCATATGCTTTTCCAACACTTGGGCATTATTTGGTCACCTCAGTGAGGCTAATGCTGACATGTACTATAGCATGAATAGATCTATAAAGGGATGATAAACGAAATCATACCCTTATCAGATATCATGCCACTCATTTGAAGTATTTAGATT
Organism: Tokudaia tokunoshimensis; assembly: GCA_036184795.1. Classification (NCBI taxonomy): domain Eukaryota; kingdom Metazoa; phylum Chordata; class Mammalia; order Rodentia; family Muridae; genus Tokudaia; species Tokudaia tokunoshimensis. Next base: position 128,350,277 of record BTHU01000005.1, read on the forward strand.
GAATTCATAGGATAGGAAAGTAGAATCTAGAGATTGTAAGAAGAGGGCAAGAAAGGCAAAATATTTAATGGAAATAGTGTCTGTATAGATTACTGACCAGTTCTGGAGATGGATGGGAATCCAACAAAGTATATTAAATCACAGAACAATGGCTCCAAATTAACAGTAGTTAAAGGGAAAGGTGCCTTGCTAGTATATTTTACCACAAGTTTTTAAAATCCCTGCGTGTCCAAAATCTCTCCCTAATGATCTTGTTGGCTTGAGACTTTCCCACAGAGTCTCAGACCTTTGACTTATCAGTTTTATCCCTCAATCTGCATTCAAGAGTCCTCACTGCTTGAAACTTTATGGAAACATTGAGCTGATTTTAGGCTCTAGCCCATCATTTCATGACATGAAACTCAATGGTTCTGCCAACATCTGTCTCTCTTCTCATAAAGGGAATGCCTGGATCACTCAACCTATAACACTTTTCTTGTGCTTATCAAAGGAAAGGTGGATGACGACATGGATTTTCCTATCAACATGCAGATAGGATTTTTCTAGCCTTTCTGTGTACCAGAACGCTAATTCAAGTCCAATCAGGCAAATCACCATAGAAACCAGTTTCAGATTTAAGTACCTTTCTCCCTGTGTAACTTCATTGATTTCTTTTCTCTGCTCAGATTTTGTTCATCTCACAGTCATATCTGACACTCACACCAAATCTGAGAAACAATCCTCTGGGTTTCAGTGGTCATTTCCCTCATCATTAACTATGCAGGATTCATAGCTTCTAAATCTCAATGCCTTCAATTAATATGTTTAAGACATGGTCTTATTGAACCCAGACAGACCTCAGACTCACCATGAATCTGAAAATAGCCCTAAACTTCTGATTGTAGTTGGTATTTGCTATATTATGGATTCTTCTGTTTAATACCATTTTTCCCCCTGTTTTCACAGCTCCAGACAGTAGACAGGAGAGAAACTAGGATAAACAAGGGGAAAGAGATCCCTGAATATAATTTCTTCCCTTTTGTTTCTTGTTTGACCATGGCTACTAACAAACTGGAACCAGCCTTTCTAAATGACCAACAACACCTTTGAGGCCCTATCATTTATATGCTCTTTGAAAAGTTGCCGAATTCAAGTGTCACACAACTACAGAAATTATCTGCAGCTGGCAAAACCATGTTTCTGTTAGAACATGAGGCAAATCATGGTCAGCTGTTGCAGACAGCTGGAAATAATAGTTTGATATCTCTACAAATTGTAATAAAATGTAAGCAAATTTGTATAATATTTTTGTATGTTATAAAACGCCCAAATTCCAGAATTCTCAAAATTCCAGTATCTACCTCCCAATTGCTGGGATCACAACTGTGATTTAACATTGTTGATTAAAAGAAAAAGTATCAGTTAAGAGCACCCAAGACCAAGTTTTCAGATCAAGTCCTCAGCACAAAGGAGATTTATTGGCCCCAGAGTGTGACAGAGGTCAGGAAAAAGGGACAAAAACAGGAGATAGAGAATGAGAGAGAAGGGGAGGGGAAAAAGGAGACTGGGAAAAAGGAGGAAAGGGGTAAGGAGTATTTTGTCCATGGGTGGGATGGGCAAAAGATTGTCTCAAGATAGAGAGGAGACAGACATGTCACATAGGCCAATGGTGGTTTACAAATGTACAAGGGGAAAACCCGTGTCAGGAAGAGGTATTTTATTTTAACTGGGAATGTTAATTAGATAAGCCAAAGGAGGCTTTTGATTGCTGAACTTCCAATATTTTGATAACTGGTCAGCTTCAAGAGGAGGGATTGGCCAAATAAGGAGATAGAATTTGGGGACTAGCTTTAGGAATTTAAACTAGTGGTATTTAGCATGCCTTCAATTAATATGTTTAAGACATGGTCTTATTGAACCCAGACAGACCTCAGACTCACCATGAATCTGAAAACAGCCCTAAACTTCTGATTGTATTTGGTCTTTGCTATATTATGGATTCTTCTGTTTAATAGAGTTTATCCCCCTATTTTCACACCTCCAGATAGTAGATAGGAGAGAAAAAAAGGGGAAAGAGATCCCTGAATATAATTTCTTCCCTTTTGTTTCTTGTTTGACCATGGCTACTAACAAACTGTAACCAGTCTTTCTAAATGACCAACAACCCCTTTGGGGCCCTACCATTTATATACTCTTTGAAAAGTTGCTGAATTCCTAGTGTCACACTACTGCAGAAATTATCTGCAGCTGGCAAAACCATGTTTCTGCTAGAACATGAGGCAAATCATGGTCAGCTGTTGCAGACAGCTAGAAATAGTTCGACATCTCTACAAGTTGAAATAAAATGTAAGCACATTCATATATTTCTGTGTGTTATAAAAACCCCAAATTCTAGAATTCTCAAAAATGCCACTACACGTGATCATCCAGTATCCACCTCCCAATTGATGGGATCACAACTGTGATTTAACATTGTTGATTAAAAGAAAAAGTATCAGTTAAGAGCACCCAAGACCAAGTTTTCAGACCAAATCCTCAGCACAAAGGAAATTATTGGCCCCAGAGTGTGACAGAGGTCAGGAAAAAGGAACAAACACAGGACATAGAGAATGAAGGAGAAGGGGAGGGTAAAGGGAGACTGTGAAAAAGGAGGAAAGGGGTAAGGAGTATTTTGTCCATGGCAAAAGACTGTCGCAAGATAGAGAGGAGATAGACATGGCACATAGGCCAATGGTGGTTTACAAATGTACAAGGGGAAAGCCCGTGTTAGGAAGAGGTATTTTATTTTAACTGGGAATGTTAATTAGATAAGCCAAAGGAGACTTTTGATTGCTGGACTTCCAATATTTTGATAACTGGTCAGCTCCAAGAGGAGGGATTGTCCAAATAAGGAGATAGAATTTGGGGACTAGCCTTAGGGATGTAAACTAGTGGTATTTAGCAAGGCCAATGAGGAAGGGGATGAGGGAGAAGGGCAAGCCCTACCAGAGCCATGTCAGTCACAGTTGAGGTGACCAGCCTTCTGTTACTGATAGGATACAGTTCTGAGGAAGGAACTCGCCAGCTCCATGCATGCCAGGCGAGCACCAACTAAACTATGTTTTCAGCCCTAATTAAGTTATGGTTCAAAGCCGGGCGGTGGTGGCGCACGCCTTTAATCCCAGCACTTGGGAGGCAGAGGCAGGCGGATTTCTGAGTTTGAGGCCAGCCTGGTCTACAGAGTGAGTTCCAGGACAGCCAGGGCTACACAGAGAAACCCTGCCTCGAAAAACCAAAAAAAAAAAAAAAAAAAAGTTATGGTTCTGTAGACCATCAGTAATGCACTAAATTGAGGAAACAGAGATAAAAGACTCTTCACTAGAGAAAATGAGATCCTTACCCAGTCTGGATGCGGTCCCATAGGCTGGTACTTACCAAAGGAACACAGTAAAAAACTAAGATTGAATAAGAAGCCATGCTAGCTTCTTGATTGGCTGTAGACTCTCTCCCTTTCATTGGATGCTATGGCTCTATCATTGGCTGCAGGCTTTGTCAAAATGTTTCACCTGTACTATTAGGTCTGGTGTATAAATGATCAGGATTGGGCTGCCACCTGGAAACCCTGCTGAAGTTATTAATTTGATTATCATTATAATCATATAATACTGAAACATTAGTTTAATCCCAGGACCTCTCTGAACAACATTCTGCTCCCTTGAAGGAGACTGGTCATGGGATCCTTTCAGCCTATAATCTAAATAGTCTGATTCCCTTTATTTTGTGCTTTTCCAAGGGAAAACACTTTGTTGGTCTGGATTTTAACAGCAGGGTCTTAGAATTGTCTGGGAGGAAGTCAATGGTGGCTCTTGAATGACTAGTTACATTTACAAAGCACAGAAGCTATTGCCTATACGTGTCCAGCAGCTCCCTGAGTTCCTCTTGCATCTCTAATATCAGGTGAAAGCTGTCGTGTGTAAGGTTCTTCTCACCAAGTCATCACACTATCCTATTGGCCTATGTCAGCAGTAATATTACTATACCTAATTTACCAAGTACTTGAGGGTATGAGAGAGGAGGCTAGAGTTGAGAAGACAGCTGCCTGGTCAATACAAATTTTAAATATTTTACTGTGTTGCCCCGTTGCAGTGTTTCTCAACCTTACTAATGCTGTCACTATTTCATAGTCCCTTATATTATGGTGATGCCCCTACCCATAAAATCATTGTCATTGCTACACCATAGCTGCAATTTTGGTACTGTTATGACTCATCATGTGAACATCTGTGTTTTCCAGTGGTCTTAGGTAACCCCCGTGAAAACATCATTCAACTCCCAAATAGGTTTAAATTGAGAACAACATGTCTACAGAAACCTGAACCCTGTTCAGGAATAGAAGGTCCTGTGAAGGGGCACTGGACAGGTGTGACTCAAATTTATCTTGTGAAATGGAAATTAGAAGCTTCTGAACCCTCTCTACAAGCTCTCCTTCACCAACAAATGCTTTACACCTGCCTTGAAATTCTGCCCAGATTTCCTCACATTGCATTTCTAAATGATATCCAGCTGTGTCAGATAACACGTTACAAGAAATACATCTTGATGACTTTTTAAAATATGATACTATATTTATTTGGTTGGAGTCATGCATACGTTGAGGTCAGAGAACAACTTGTAGGAATCAGTTCTCTTGTTCCACCCGTATCTCCCATTGATTGAACTCAGCGTGTCATTCTTGGTAGCAAGCACCTCCACCACTGAGTCACCTCACTGGCCCTTTTTTTTCTCTCTTTGGCTTTTTTACTTAGTATCTTAAAGCCTTGTGAGATTGTTCAGTGGGTAGAGCATTTTCTGGGAAAACACTTACAATCTGATACCCAGAACTGTCATAAAAGGTAGATGGAGAGAACCAAGTCCTGACATATCCTCTGACCTCCACGTATGTGACACAGCATAGGAACATACACCCACACAATACCAAACAAATAAGTAAAAAAACAAACAATTAATTAATTAATTAATTCAAGTTTCTGATAGGAGTTATGGTATTTCAAAGAGATTAAATGTAGTTTGTTCTTGTGTTCTCTTCTTGGTGATTTCTGTGGCCTCAACCACTACCTGAACTTTTTCCTTTAGGAAATGGATATCATAATAAATTTGATTGTGGTGATGATAAGATGGTGAAGGAGAAGGTGATAAAGAGGATGAGAGGGATGGAAAAGATGAAGGTGGTTATAATAATGAGCAAAGTTAGTATATGTTTTGCTCTCCTAAATATAAAAATTTAGCTTGACTGTACATATAGGGTATACATCAGTATACAAATAAATATACGTAAAGTATATATATATGTAATATATAAGCATACATGATATATTTTTCAGTGTATTAAAGTAAAAAATAATTGTAGGTATATTTAAATCGAGTATATTTAAATTAAATTTATTTAAATACAAAATAATTATATATAATTTATAAATATATTACAATATATGAGCTTAACTATATATGTGTGTTTTATATATAAATACAAATTATCTGCCTGTTATGTGGAGTCTCAAACATTTTAAAGATTTTGGTTTGTATTGGTACTGTCAAAGGCATTTAGAGGACAGAGGGTTCTTTTTAACTTAGTATAATATATTAGAATAATTTTATCTCTATGGGAATCTTTCCAATCCTGAATTAATTTAATCAGTTCTTTATTTTTTTAATCACCATACATCCTGATCTCAACCCTGACCTCCTCCCAGTAGCTCCCTTACACAGCTCCACGCTCCATTGCCCCAGCACTTTCTCCTCTGAGAAGGAGGAGTAGGCCCCTCCTGGATTCCACCCCACCCTGGTGCATCAACTTGCAGCAAGAATAAACACATCCTCTCAAGCTGAGGCCAGACAAACAACCCACTTAGAGGAACAGGATCCCCAACCTGGCAACAGCATCAGGGAGTTCCCCCTCCAATTATAGAGGGTCTTGTATGAAAACCAAGCTGTTCATCTGCTATATATGGGGGGAGGGGTTGTAGGTTCAGTCTATGAATGCTCTTTTGTTGGTGGTTCTGTTTCTGGGATCCCCCAAGGGTCCAGTTTAGTTGATTCTGACAGTCTTCTGGTAGAGTCCCTATCTGCTCCAGATATCTCAATCCTTCCCCCACCTCTTCATTAAGATTTCACAAGCTCCATCCAATATTTCCCTTGAGGTATTTGCATCCGCTTCCATCAGCTGCAAGGTGGAGCCTGTCTTCAAGTATAACAGAATATCATTAATAGTGTCAGGGATTGGTTCTTGACCATGGGATGGATCTGAAGTTGGCCCAGTCATTGGTTAGACATTCTCTCAGTCTCTGTTTCATCTTTGTTCCTGCAATTATTATGAACAGGACAAATTTGGGGTCAGAGGGTTTGTTTGTGGTTTGGTGTCCTTATCCCGCCAGTGGGAGTCCTGCCTTACAACAGGAGGTGTTCACTTCAGGATCCATATCCCAGAGAGCTATAAGTCTAAGTTAAAGTCACCCTCATAGACTCCCTGGAGCATCCTTTATCCCAGGTTTGTGGCACATCCTAAAGATGACCTCCACCCTCTCCCCACCCCACAATTCTTGCTGAATTCCTTTAACTCTCTAGGCCCTCTCGCTCTGACTCTCCCTTTGCTGGATTTGGGAACTGCCCCTGCTTCTTCCTCTTCCACACTCTCATCAAGTTCTTCCCTCCATTGACCTCGAATGAATATATTATTTCCCCTTCAGTGTGAGATGCAAGCATCCACACTTGGTCCCTTCTTGTCACTTAGCTTCTTTGGGTCTGTGGATTGTAGCATATTTTATCATGTGCTCTATGGCCAATATCCACTAAGTGAGTAAACAGGATGTGTGTCTTGCCAGGTCTGGGTTAGCTCACTTAGGATGTTCTTTTCTTTTCTTTCTTTTTTTAAATTTAATTTTATTATCTTTTACTTACTCAATTTACATCCTGCTCACTGCCCCCCCTCCTAATCACCTCTCCTACAATCCTTCCCTTTCCCGTTTCTCTCCTCCCCTTCTCCTTTGAGCAGGTGTGGACTCCCATGGGTAGCCTCCCCACCCTACCAATTCCAGCCTCTGCAAGGCTATGCATTTTCTCTCTCACTGAGGCCAGACAAGGCAGCCCAGCTAGTAGAACATATCCCAACTACAGGTACTGCTTTGGGGATGGATCCCATTCCAATTGTTCAGGACCTACATGAAGACCAAGCTGTGTATCTGAGTAGGGAGGTCTAGGTCCAGCCTTTGTATGTTCATTGGTTGGTGGTTCAGACTCTGAGAGCCCCAACAGTTTGGATGAATTGACTCTGTTGGTCTTCCTGTGGAGTTTCTACCCCTTCTGGGACTACAATCTTCCCTCCTATTCTTTCATAAGAGTCCCCAAGCTCCACCCATATTTTGACTGTGAGTATCTGCTTTTGTCTGAGTCTGCTTATGGGTGGAGACTCTCAGAGGACAACATGCTGCTGTCTGCAAGAATACTGAGTATCATTAATAGTGTTAGGAACTGATTCTTACCCTGGTATTGGTCTCAAGCCTGGCTTCATCCTTGATGCCTGAATTTCTTGTAGACAGGATAAAAGTTAGGTTGAAAGTTTTATGGGCGAGTTGGTGTCTCTATCACAGCACTGGGGTTCCTTTCTGACTACAGCAGGTGGCCTCTTCAGATTTTTTTTTTTACCACAATTGTAGTGAGTCACAGCTCAGAATATGCCCACTGATTTTTGGTTGCCTCTCTTTCTTTTCTTTACTTCTTTTCTTTTCTTTTTTTTTCTTTTTCTTTCTTCAAGACAGGGTTTCTCTGTGTAGCCCTGGCTGTCCTGGAACTCACTCTGTAGACCAGGCTGGCCTCGAATTCAGAAACTGCCTGTCCTGTTTCTGCCTCCCAAGTGCTGGGATTAAAGGCGTGTGTCACCACTGCCTGGCTTTTGGTTGCCTCTCATATACCGGGTCTCTTTCTTGTTCTGGAGATGCCTTCACCTCCTCACCCAAGTATGTTGCAGATTTCCATTCATTCCCATGGCCATAATGCCATCTCTCCTTTCCTTCCCCACACCTGATCCTGAACCACATGTTCCCCTCTCCATCTCCCCTCCCTCCCAACTCCCCCTCTCTCTGTCTCTTATAACTATTTCAGGATGCTATTTTCTAGCACCATCAATTTGCTTGCAAATTTCATGATGTCCTTGTTTTGAATAGCTGACTAGTATTCCTTTGTATAAATGAACCACATTTTTTTTTATCCATTCTTCACTCGAGAGACATCTGGATTAGTTCTACTTCCTAGTTATTATGAACATAGTTGAACAAGTGTCATTTTGTTAGGCTGGGGAATCTTTTGGGTATATGTACAGGAGGGTATAGCAGGGTGTTGAGGTAGGACTATTCCCAAATTTCAGATAGACCACTAAATTGATTGGCAGGGTCATTGTACAAATTTGTACTGCCACCAGCATGGAGAAGTATTCCCCTTGCTCCAGATTCTCATCAGCATGTGTTCTTCACTGAGGTTCTTATCTTAAGCATTCTGATGGGCATAAAGTGAAATCTTGGAATAATTTTGATTTGCATATCCTATATGACTAAGGAAAGAAATTGAGCATTTCTTTAAGTATTTCTGGGCCATTATAGAACAACAGTTCTCACAGAGCTGGAGTCACAGATGTGAGCTCCCTAACATAAATACTAAAAACCAAAGTGGGGTCCACAGCAAGAGCTGTGGTCTGTGGAACTCTTCTTTAATCTTTTTGTAAGAGCAATTGTGGTTTGAGTTAGATGGTTTTTCATTCTGAAAACTGTATTTCCATGATGACTACTAATTCTGACAAGATTTTTCAACTTTCATTGTGTTTTTTTTTATTTTCTAAGTTTTTTTTTATTTACATTCCAAATCACTTCCCCTTTCCCGTTTCCTCCCTCCCCGAAAGTCCCATAAGCCCCCTTCCCTCCCTCTTTTCTCCATTCAACCCCCTCTTGCTTCTCTGTCCTGGTGTTCCCCTACATCCAGTCTTTCCAGAACCAGGGGTCTCTCCTTCCATCTTCTTAGAAATCTATTGATATGCGAATTGTGTCTAGGGTATTCCGAGATTCTGGGTTAATATCCCCTTATCAGTGACTGCATACCATGTGTGTTCTTTTGTGATTGGGTTACCTCACTAAGGATGATATTTTCAAGTTCTGACCATTTGCCTAGGAATTTCGTGAATTCGTTGTTTTTAATTGCAGAGTAGTATTCCACTGTGTAGATATACCACATCTTCTGAATCTATTCCTCCGTTGAGGGACATCTGGGTTCTTTCCAGCTTCTGGCTATTATAAATAAGGCTGCTATGAACATAGCGGAGCATTTGTCCTTATTGTATGCAGGTAAAGCCTCTGGGTATATGCCCAGGAGTGGTATAGCCGGATCCTCCGGGAGTGTCATGCCCAGTTTTCTGAGGAACCGCCAGACTGCTTTCCAGAGTGGTTGTACCAGCTTGCAATTCCACCAGCAGTGGAGGAGTGTTCCTCTTTCTCCACATCCTCACCAACAACTGCTGTCTCCTGTGTTTTTGATCTTAGCCATTCTGACTGGTGTGAGATGAAATCTCAGGGTTGTTTTGATTTGCATTTCCCTAATGACTAAGGATGATGAACATCTCTTTAGGTGCTTCTCAGCCATTAGATATTCTTCGGGTGAGAACTCTTTGTTTAGCTCTGTACCCCATTTTTTAATAGGGTTGCTTGCCTCTTTGGAGTTTAACTTCTTGAGTTCTTTGTATATCTTGGATATTAGCCCTCTGTCGGATGTAAGGTTGGTAAAGATCATTTCTCAGTTAGTTGGTTGCCGCTTTGTCTTTTTGACAGTGTCTTTTGCCTTGCAAAAACTTTGTAATTTAATGAGGTCCCATTTGTCTATTCTTGATCTTAGAGCATAAGCTATTGGAGTTCTGTTCAGGAAATTCTCCCCTGTGCCCATATGTTCAAGGTTCTTTCCTAGTTTCCTTTCTGTTAGTTTCAGTGTGTCTGGTTTTATGTGGAGATCCTTGATCCACTTGGAATTGAGCTTAGTGCAAGGAGATAAGGATGGGTCAATTTGCATTCTTCTGCATGTTGACCTCCAGTTGAGCCAGCACCATTTGTTGAAAAGGCTATCTTTTTTCCACTGGATGGTTTTAGCTCCTTTGTCAAAGATCAAGTGACCATAGGAGTGTGGATTCATTTCTGGGTCTTCAATTCTGTTCCATTGATCTACATGCCTGTCACTGTACCAATACCATGCGGTTTTTAACACTATTGCTCTGTAGTACAGCTTGAGGTCTGGGATACTGATTCCCCCAGAGGTTCTTTTACTCTTGAGAATAGTTTTATTTATTCTGGGTTTTCTGTTATTCCAGATGAATTTTTGAATTGCTCTTTCTAACTCTATGAAGAATTGAGTTGGGATTTTGATGGGGATTGCATTGAATCTGTATATTGCTTTTGGCAAGATGGTCATTTTTACTATATTAATCCTGCCAATCCATGAGCATGGCAGATTTTTCCATCTTCTGAGGTCTTCTTCAATTTCTTTCTTCAGAGACTTGAAGTTCTTGTCATACAGATCTTTCACTTGTTTGGTTAGAGTCACGCCAAGATACTTTATATGGTTTGTGGCTATCATGAAGGGTATCATTTCTCTTCTTTCTCAGCCTGCTTATCCTTTGAGTATAGGAAGGCTACTGACTTGCTTGAGTTGATTTTATATCCGGCTACTTTGCTGAAGTCGTTTATCAGCTGTAGGAGTTCTCTGGTGGAGTTCTTTGGATCGCTTAAGTATACTATCATATCGTCTGCAAATAGTGATAGTTTGACTTCTTCCTTTCCAATTTGTATCCCTTTGACCTCTTTTTGTTGTCTAATTGCTCTAACTAGAACTTCAAGTACTATATTGAAAAGATTTGGAGAGAGAGGGCAGCCTTGTCTAGTCCCTGATTTTAGTGGGATTGCTTCAAGTTTCTCTCCATTTAGATTGATGTTGGCTACCGGTTTGCTGTAAATTGCTTTTAGTATGTTTAGATATGGGCCTTGAATTCCTGATCTTTCAAAGACCTTTAGCATGAAAGGATGCTGAATTTTGTAAAATGCTTTCTCAGCATCTAATGAGATGCCCATGTGGTTTTTTCTTTGAGATTGTTTATATAGTGGATTACATTGATGTATTTCCTTATATTGAACCATCCCTGCATCCCTGGGATGAAGCCTACTTGATCATAGTGAATTATCGTTTTGATGTGTTCTTGGATTCGGTTGGCAAGAATTTTATTGAGTATTTTTGCATCGATATTCATAAGAGAGATTGGCCTGAGATTCTCTTTCTTTGTCGGATTTTTGTATGTTTTTGGTATTAGTGTAATTGTGGCTTCATAGAACGAGTTGGGTACTGTTCCTTCTGTTGCTATTTTGTGGAACAGTTTGAAGAGCATTGGTGTTAGGTCTTCTTTGAAGGTCTGATAGAATTCTGCACTAAAACCATCTGGACCTGTGCTTTTTTTGGTTGGAAGACTTCCAATGACAACTTCTATTTCTTCAGGGGTTATAGGACGGTTTAGATGGTCTATTTGATCCTGATTTAATTTTGGTATTTGGTATCTGTCAAGGAAATTGTCCATTTCCTCAAGATTTTCTAGCTGTGTTGAATACAGGTTTTTGTAGTAGGATCTGATGATTTTTTGAATTTCCTCAGTTTCTGTTGTTATCTCTCCTTTTTCCTTTCTGATTTTATTAATTTGGATACTATCTCTGTGCCCTCTGGTTAGTCTGGCTAAGGGCTTATCTATCTTGTTGATTTTCTCAAAGAACCAACTCCTCATTTTGTTGATTCTTTGTATGGTTTTATTTGTTTCTACTTGATTGATTTCAGCCCTGAGTTTGATGATTTCCTGCCTTCTACTCCTCTTTGGTGTATTTGCTTCTTTTTGTTCCAGGGCTTTCAGGTGTGCCATTAAGCTGTTAGTGTATGCTGTCTCCCGCTTCTTTTTGGCGGCACTCAGGGCTATGAATTTTCCTCTTAGCACTGCTTTCATTGTGTCCCATAAATTAGGGTATGTTGTGCCTTCATTTTCATTAACTTTCAAAAAGTCTTTGATTTCTTTCTTTATTTCCACCTTGACCAAGTTATCATTGAGTAGAGCATTGTTCAGCCTCCATGTGTACATTGGTTTTCTTTTGCTTTTGTTGCCATTGAAGACCACCCTTATTCCATAGTGATCTGATAGGAGGCATGGGATTATTTCTATCTTCTTATATCTGTTGAGGTCTGATTTGTGACCAATTATATGGTCAGTTTTGGAGAAGGTACCATGAGGAGCTGAGAAGAAGGTGTATTCTTTAGCTCTAGGATGAAATGTTCTGTATATATCAGTTAGTTCCATTTGGTTCAAGGCTTCAATTAGATTCACTGTGTCCCTGTTTAGATTCTGCTTTCCTGAATGATCCATTTCAGAGAGCGGGGTGTTGAAGTCACCCACTATTATTGTGTTCGGTGCAATGTGTGCTTTGAGCTTTAGTAAAGTTTCTTTTACGAATGAGGGTGCCCTTGCATTTGGAGCATAGATATTCAGAATTGAGAGTTCTTGATGGTGGATTTTTCCCTTGATCAGTATGTAGTGTCCTTCTGTGTCTTTTTTGATGACTTTAGGTTGAAAATCAATTTTATCTGATATTAGGATGGCTATTCCACCTCGTTTCTTGGGGCCATTTGCTTGTAAAAATTGTTTTCCAGCCTTTTACTCCGAGGTAGTGTTTGTCTTTGACACTGAGGTGTGTTTCCTGCATGCAGCAAAATGCTGGGTCCTGTTTATGTATCCAGTCTGCTAGTCTATGTCTTTTAATTGGGGAATTGAGACCATTGATATTAAGAGAGATTAAGGCATAGTGATTATTGCCATCTGCCATTCTTGACGCTATCTTAATGTTTGAGTGGTTATCTACTTTTGGGTTTGATTCAAGAAGGTTATTATCTCATTTTTTCCAGGGTGTTGTTTCTCTCCCTGTATTGGAGGTTTCCACCTATTATCCGTTGCAGGGCTGGATTTGTGGAAAGATATTGTGAAAATTTGGTTTTATCATGGAATATCTTGGTCTCTCCATCTATGGTGATTGAGAGTTTTGCTGGGTATAGTAGTCTAGGCTGGCATTTGTGCTCTCTTAGTGTCTGCATGAGATCTGCCCAGGATCTTCTGGCTTTCATAGTCTCTGGTGAGAAGTCTGATGTGATTCGGATAGGTCTTCCTTTGTATGTTACTTGGCCCTTTTCTCTTACTGCTTTTAATATTCTTTCATTGTTTAGAAAATTTGGTGTTTTGATTATTATGTGATGGGAGGTATTTCTGTTCTGGTCCAGTCTGTTTGGAGTTCTGTAGGCTTCTTGTACGTTCATTGGCATCTCTCTCTTTAGGTTAGGGAAGTTTTCCTCCATAGTTTTGTTGAAGATGTTTACTGGCCCTTTAAGTTGCAAATCTTCACTCTCATCTATACCTATAATCCTTAGGTTTGGTCTTCTCATTGTGTCCTGGAATTCCTGGATGTTTTGGGTTACACGTTTTTTGCATTTTGCATTTTCTTTGACTTTTGAGTCGATGCTTTTTATGGAATCTTCAGCTCCTGAGATTCTTTCATCTCTTGTATTCTATTGTTGATGTTTGCATCTATGACTCCTGATTTCTTCCCAAGGTTTTCTCTCTCCAAAGTTGTCTCCCTTTGTGATTTCTTAGTTGTTTCTACTTCCTTTTTTAGTTCCTGGATGGATTTGCTGAGATCCTTCACTTGTTTGTTTGTATTTTCCTGTATTTCTTTAAGGTATTTTTGCATTACCTCTTTCAGGATTTCTGCCTGTTGACCCACGTTCTCCTGCATTTCTCTGAGCGATTTTTGTGTTTCCTCCTCATGGGAATCCATCTGTTGATCTATCGTCTCCTGCATTTCTTTAAGCAGTTCTCGTGTTTCCTTTGTAAGGGCATCTAACCATTGATTCATTTCTTTAAGCAATTTTTGTGTTGCCTCCTTATGGGCATCCGTCTGTTGACCTATATTCTTCTTCATTTCTTTATGCAATTTTTTTGATTCCTTTGTCAGTGCATCTACCCGTTGATTCATCTCGTTAAGCAATTTTTGTGTTGTCTCCTTGTGCGCCTCCATCTTTTGATCCATGTTCTCCTGCATTTCTCTAAGCAATTTTTGTGTTTCCTTTGTAAGGGTTTCTAACCATTGATTCATAGTCTCCTGTAATTCTTTATTAGATTTATTTGTGTCCTTCTTGTGATCCTCTAATAGCATCATGAGAAGTGATTTTAAATCCAGATCTTGTCTTTCGGGTGTGGTGGAGTATCCAGGACTTGCTGCTGTTGGAGAGTTGGGTTCGGATGGTGCCATATTACTTTGATTTCTGTTAGTAACGTTCCTACGTTTGCCTTTTGCCATCTGGTTACCTCTGATGTTAGTTGGTCCTGCTGTCACTGGCTGTTGGTTGGACCTCCTGTGAGCCTGCAAAGCTATTTCTGCCCCCCCTTGTTTACCAGGATTCCCCTGGCACAGATTTTTGGGGCCTGCCCTTCTCCTGAGTGACTTTGGAGCCCTGATGTGCCTTGCCCCAAGTGATGTTATATTGGGGAGTCCTTGCACATCCAAAGGCTCAGCCTAGTGGATTCCTGGAGCAGAGGTCGCCAAAGGGAGGCTGGTAGGCTCCTGCCCTGTGCAGGGGTGTGTGATCTCTCCTAGAGTGGGGGGGGAGGGGGCGTCCCTCTGCCAGGCAGAAGTCCCACAGCAGAGCTGGCATGCTGGTTACTGCAGATCTGCTCAGCACTTGGGAGCCGCGTACACACAAGCCGCCCGAGACCCAAGCAATATTATGCCTGTCTGTCTCTGAGTCTGGCAGTCCCAACTTCCCAGCCACTGGACAAAGATGGCGGAGTGCACTCTGCACTCTCTCTGTGGCACTGGTCACCCTGCAGAGGCGATGGCCTACAGCAGATCTGGCACACAGACGACCACAGCGCTGTCCCATTCTTGGGCGCAGGCGGAAGCCCCAACAGGCCGTGTCCCAAGCGATGTTATATTGGGGAGAACCTGGGTACCTGTCTCTTCAGTGCAGTCTACCGGAACAGAGGTCAGGGAAGGGAAGCTGGTAGGCTCGCACCCAGTGCGGGGTCCCTCTGCCAGGCAGAAGTCCCACAGCAGAGCTGGTGTGCTGGTTACTGCAGATCTGCCCAGCACTTGGGAGCTGCACACACACAAGCCGCCCAAGACCCAAGCGATATTATGCCTGTCTGTCTCAGAGCCTGGCAGTCCCAACTTCCCGGCCAACTTTCATTGTTTTTAAAGTTAGCTAAACTTCTTTTACTCAGCCTCCTCTCCCTTTCTGTCCCTGCAGTTCTTTCAGGCAGGTACAATTATGGGTCAGAGATTTGAATGTGGGATAGCAACCCATCCCTCACTTGATGCCCAGTCATTCTGCTGGAGGGTAGCTCTACAACTTCCCTCTCCCTAATGCAGGGCATTTCATCTAAGGTCCCTCTCTTTAGGTCCTGAGAGTCTCTAACCTCCCATGTCTCTGGTACATTTCAGAGGGTCCCCCCAAACTCCTATATCCCAAGGTTGTATATTTCCATTCTTTCTGCTGGCCCTCAGGGATTATAGTCCTTTTCCTAAACCCAATACCGGATCATATTATCCTCTCTGTCCCACTCCCATACCCTTTCCCTGCCAAGTCCAGAGTTTAACATAAATAAATAAATAAATAAATAAATTAATTAATTAAAAAAAAGATTTTAAGATTTTATTCAGTATTTATTTTTAATGAGCAATATGTATCTCCTTAACCTTAGGATTCCACAAAAATTTAACATCTATTTTATTACTTTCTTAACATTGTTTTATAAAGCACCATTCACGGGTTATAGAAAATACAAAAGAAAGTCTGAAATCTTTATAGTTTATTTATTCTGGGTTTTATAATTTGGTATATTTTTAAACCAAACTTTCTTATATTAAAGTTAAATTGCCTTTTGCACAATAAAGAAAAATAAGTTAGCTTACAAAGTAGCAGTTTTCTTATAGGATTTTTATACCGTCTTGGTTGACTCTCCTCCCTATCTAACACCTACCCATTTCCCTGCCCTTTATCCCTGCTTCACATTCCAACTCCCAGTCATTTCCCTCATACCTTAATGTCACATTATCACTCTTTTCTATTATCTTTCACATCATTTTCTATTAAAGCCGCCATTCCCCCAACTTTCTTGGTTTCCTTTCTATTATACTTGGTAAAGTATACCAGCTTTGAGGTATACTTATGCCCACATAAAAACATTTACATAAAAATTAAAAGCAAGGGTATATGCACATGAAAGAAAGCAGGGCTTGTTTACATTTATGGGCCATACCTAATTAATATACTCTTTACCTAGTTTCATTCATTTTCCATTTTTCTCTACAAATGATGATTCCTTTGTATAAATCCTCCACATTTTCATTATCTGCTCATCAATTGATGGACTGAAGTGTAAGCAGTACCAATGGCCTTTCCTGGCCTATCACAGTGCCAAGTCTTAATTGTTCCACATTACCCTTTCTTGACTTCAAACCCAGTACCACCAGAGGGACTCTTACACATTACCAAGTCAGCTACAGCACAAGGTACAACCTTGGCAATTCCTGGAACACAGCTTCTATGTAAACACTAAGTAAACACTTCCCAAAAGATTTCACCTCAGTGAAGCTGGTGTCTTCTTAATCATTACTACTTTCTCATCTCCGGATAACCATCATCAGTTGTACCAGTAGCCCATTTTAGTCTTGACTTTAAAATCAGAGCCACATGACCAAAGCTGCCAGGTTCTACTGCTTGATGGGGCATTAACATGCATCCCTTGTTCTATAAACCCTTCACTGCGTAAGCTTGACTCTCTTGGAAGCATCTCTTTAAACTGTCCTTAAACTCAGAGATCTGCATGCTGTCTCCTAAACTTTGGGATTAAAGTCATGTACCACCACAGCTGGATCTACACATCTTTTTTGCTTGCAACTTTCTCTGTTTCAAACTGGCCTCATTCTCAAGAGATCTGCTTGCCACTGACTCCTGAGATTAAATATGTGTACCACAATGCCTGTGCCAAAGCACTTCACCGTCAGTATGCCTCAAGATCCAGATCAAAAGCTGGTGTCTTTCAGCCTCAAATTTGGATCACAGGTATGTCCTCTATTTCTACATTGTAGTTCACTCCAGATTAAAAGTCAAAATGAAAACAATAACCACTTAATGACACCTAACATGATCTTTGTTCAACTGCAAACACATAAAAAGTAAGCTAGCTTGGTAGGAACTTGTCCAGAGGACACCACTCCCTTAATCTGTTTAATATCCTTGTATACAAGGTTAAGTTCTATTGCACTTTCTGGTGATGTTATATACTTAAATTATACTTTTTGTATTTTTTTCATTTTAAGGTTGCTACTCTTTATCAAAATGCTTTTCCTTAGAGTAAAGTAGAGGAAAAAGTTTATGCTCAGAATTTCTGATACTTCCTTTGTCAATTGAATGAATCTGAGTCTTTTCCCCTTAGCCTCAGACATATTCTTCTGACAAGAACACAAAGCAGCAACATTCTTTTTTTTTAAAATAAGAAAACATTATAAGAAGAATCTCCAGAGTTCAAATCCCACTTAGCACCAATGTCTTCCATATTCCTACTAGGATGGCCCATTAATACCCAGTTAATCATTCCATGACCTTTCAGATCCCAAATCCTACAGTCCACATTCCTCTAAACAAAAACATGGTCAGGTCTATTACAGCATTTCTGCATTCCCCAATACCAACATCTACCGTCATTTGGGTTTTCATTGCTATGAAGAGACACCATGAACAAGGCAACTCTTACAAAAGACAATGTGTATTTGGATCTGCTTTACAGGTTCTGAGGTTCAGCCCATTATCATTATGGCAGTAGTATGGCTGCATATAGGCAGTCATGGCACTGGAGGAACTGAGATTTCTAAATCTAGTTCCAAAGGCAACCAGGAGAAGACTGTCCTCAGGCACCTAAGAGAAGGTTCTCAAATCCCACCCCTACAGTTACACACTTCCTCCAACAAGGCCATACCTCCTAATAATGCCATTACATCAGCCAAGGTTATTCAAATGACCATAGATATCTAGGCTAATTCTGCTTCCTAGCTATTGAGAACAAACCAGGAATGAACATGGATTCAATGTAGCTCTGTAATAGGATATACAGTCCTTGGGCATTTAACCAAGAGTGATCTAGCTAGGTCATGTGGTAGATCTATTTTTAGCTGCTTGCAAAATCTTCACAGATTTAGACAGATTCCTAAAATGACCCCCAATTTACTACTAAGGGCACATCTCTTGACCTAAAAAATGTGGTCAGTAGATTGATTGAACTGTGCTAGGAGAAAGGTTTCATATGGCTCTGACCTAAGGATATGTGATCCTTGTATTCAATACTGATGGCTTGGAATACAGTAATGGAGTGAAGATACCTGGGAATTTGTCTTCAAACTGCCTGCCTCATATCCCCAACGGCCTGTGGAGGTGAGTGATGTGATACACATCTCTGCCTATATGCTGAATTAACTGAGAGTCCTCAATATCTGTTCAGAATCTAAATGGGGTATAGGGGATCCAGAGTCATATGTATTAACTCTGCTCTCATTCTGGGTTAGACAAAGTCACTTCAGGGCAGGAAAGAGACTACAGATGACAAAGCTAATGTAAATGAATAATTCTTACATTACCTCAATAACTGTTTCTTTCCTACTTTTTCTTTTCTCTCTCTCTCTCTCTCTCTCTCTCTCTCTCTCTCTCTCTCTCTCTCTCTCTCTCTCTCTCTCCCCCTCTCTCTCTCTTTCTTTCCTTCATCTTTTATTGAGGTACGGACTTGTTGGTAGCACAGGCTAGAATCAAAATTGTGACCTAGAAAAGGGAAGACTTAAGATGTGATTTATTTTTCTCTTGCTTTTCACATGCTAGAACTACAGGCGCACACTCATGTCTGCTTCCCTGTATTTCATGATTATCCAGTCCATATCCTTGACAGTACATGTAGGATTACTTCTTTCTATGAAAAATTCTCTACAAAGTAGCATCATATTAGGCCTCTGGTGTGCAAAATGGATCCATGGGTATCTCAGAAAAAAAGCCACAATCTACATAGATAAAGGAGGACACTATAATAGCGCCAGGATTCTGATGGAAGTTACAACAAAGTCTTCTTTTGGTATATATTGACAGAGTAAACTGCCCTGGGCCTGGTGTAGAAGAATGTAATAAGTTCAGAGCTAACTCCAAACTCTGCATCATAGACTACCAGTCCTAATGAAAGGACATGTTGTCAGCATGAGTTTCGAAGATTGAAACAGAGCAGTGTAACATACCCCCTGCACTAAACAAATGCCTTGGTCCATCTTCACATAATGCTTTCCCATGACTAATTGCAACACCACTACCAAAAATATATTATCCAAAATGAATCATGCACATATTTATAACTTCTGCTCAACTGCAATACTTTTTAGCCTAAATTTGAAAATTATACATCACAAAACAATACAATTTTGATAAGCAAACCAAATTATATATGATCATTATGCTACAGTGTTTATGATATAAAACCATTATTGTCTTTGATTCATTTATGTTATTTTAATTCATTAATTTTGTTCTTTGATGACTTTAATCAGGTAGAAAAATACTCCTTATTACCCTCTCCCCGCATTATTTTTTATCTCCCTTCCATTTCTATAAACACGTTTATTTCTCTGATCAACAAAACCTCATTCCTCCAGTCCTTTTCTCAGAATCATGAATTTTGGTATTATTTTGTGATGTATTTATTCAACACAACCACCTGTGTGATCATTAGGTTCAAACTCTCTGTGTAGGAAAGTCACCAGTTGGTACAACTGAAGACAGTGGCTCACCATATCCCTGATTCTATCACTAACAGGGAGCAGAGCAGTGAGCTTTTGACCCACTGAGTCCTTCTTTCCTCAATGTCTCCTATTGACAGACACATACTTCTGTAGTTGTAAGCACTCACAAATGCTGAAAGATTCTGGTTCCACAGATATGTCCTACTCGAAGGATGGGATTTTCTCAACCTAGCACCCTTCCTGCTTGCTCTTACATTATTTCTAACACCTCTTCCAAAACACTCCCTGAGCCTTTGAGTAAATGGCATACAAGTCTTGTTTAGAGTTATCCATGTGTCCCTCACTTATGACTTGTGTTTATGTAGCCATGAATTTCTGTAATCACCATTTATTGGAAAAATATGGTTCTTGGATTAAGTCTAAAGGTGAGATTTGTCCATGGGTATAAAGATAAATATTTCGAAGACAGTTGGATACTGTGAATTTCATTGGACAACACTATTTTGTTCCCCTATAAAGTCTAAGTTCTCATATGCATGTACTTTTTTGCAGGATTTATGGCACCAAATATGGATCCCATTCTATGGAATAGATCTAAAATGCAAAATGATACCAGGTGTTTACTCTTATGACTCAAGGAAAACAGTTGAACAAGTATGCACACTTGCTTGGAATTTAACCTTATAGTTCCCATCTTTCACAAGTCAATGATTTCACCTGTGCAGCACCTTCCAGAAGTATGCAAGCTAGCTGACAAGGAGGAATTATCTGTTTCTGAACCATGCACCTGCACTGTGTGGTATTTTCATCAATTGGTTCTTACCTCTTTCTGGTGAGTAAATAGGATATACTATTAGTGCTTGTCTTATTTTGGGGGCCTCTGGCATTTCACAGACAATAGCTTAATAGAAGCTTCTCTGCAAACATTTTTTTCACTAAATTATATAATTAAAATTTGGTTTCCATATAGCTTCTCTCTGTTCTCCTGTTTTTCTATTGGTTGGTTGGTTCTGTTTTGTTTCAAGGCAATGTTTTTCTATATAGCCCTGGCTGTCCTTGAACTCAGAAAGATTCACCTACTTCAGCCACCCAAGTTCTGAGAATAAAGACAAACATTGTTCATGGACCTCCAAATCATTTTCTCATCACCTCCATTTTTGTTACCTCCTTTACCTTTTATCCATTTTTGATGTATTCCATGCAGTATCCCCCATTTCTGCTTTCATGTTACCTGTATTTAATTCTCCTCCCTCTATAAAGAAATCCCTCCTAGAAGGTTCATTTTGACTTCCTGCCTCCTACTTGTGCTCCTCATGAAGCACAGAAAATTAAAAATTTAAAGCTAAACACATGTGAAAAGGAGAATGTGCAGAACTTGTTTTTCTGCTCCTGGGTTGCCTTACTCAATATAACTTCTGGATTCACACATTTATCTCCAAATTTCATTTTTCTCTACAGCAGAATAAAGCCCCACTGCACATATTTACCACATTTTATACTTTCATCAGTTGATGGCCTTCTAGGCTTATTTCATCTTGCTATTTGAGTAGAGCAGCAATGAACGTGGATCAGGAAGTGTCTCTGTAGTAAGATGCTGAGTCTGTTGCATATGTGGGCAGGAATGATATAGTTCATCCATATGATAATTTTTCTTTGAACTTTTAGGGGGGATTTCTGAAATGATTTTCATGGTGTTTACCTTAATGTTTACCCTCAATACAAATGATGAAATGTTCCTATTTCCTCACAGCCTTGCCAATAACTTTCTTCCTTTGAGATCTTGGTGATAGCCATTTTTACTGTGGGTAGATGAAATCTCTTTTAGTTTTAGTCTGCATTTTCCAGTGGGTAATGGTGCTGAACACTTTTTGAGGTGTTTATTAACTGCTTATTATGTTTACATTTAGATGGCTTTTCTGAATGCTATGAAGAATGTTCTGTAAGGTGGAAGGGTCCATTTGTTTTTAGGTCCATTTGCTCTATGAAGTCATTTATTAATGATGTTTCCATTTAATTTTATCTACTCTGGAGGGTGGGGAATTAACTCACCTACAATTACTGAGTTTGGTTTAAGGTTTGGCTTAATACCAACTAGTGTTTAGTGGGGGCACATAAGTTTGAAGAATCTATGATTAGAATTTAGTAATGTTATCTTTGTGGAATTGTTGTCTTGACCAAAATGAAGTGACCTCCATTGTATTGTCTGATTATTTTTGACTCAAGGTCTAGTTTGTGAGATACCAGGATAGAGACTTCTGTTTGCTTCCTGTTGTCATTTCCTGAAAATGGTGCAGCCCCTTAGGTTTTGAGATTATAATACAATTGCATTAATTCTCCCTTCCCTTTCCTCAATCCAAACCCATCTTCCATATACCCTTCCATGCACTTTCAATTTCACGGACGATTTCTTCATTAACTAACATGTATATATTCATATATTAATATAATGTTCCTTGTATGTATATTTGCAGGACTGATCTTATAGCATTGGATAACCAAACAGTTGATCTTCCCTTCCATTCTTCCACGCCATGGTAGTATTTGTTACTGAAGATGTGGTCAGTTGCTTATGAGAACCAAAAGATGAGCCTTATTTCTTAGCCATGTATTTTTTCCTTTGTGTATAAACACTACATTTAATTACTTAAAGATGTGTGTTAATTGCTTTTTTCCTTAAATTTGTAATTTTCCTTTTTGTTCTGCCTGTGACCTCCTGCAGTTTATAGATGATAAAGAAGGAGGTAACCATTACACCTTGGGGGAAAGAAAGATGGTTTGCTTCTAAGACAGGAAGAAGGAAAAGGTCATGGACAGTAGCAGATTTCATGCTGACTTGCAGGAGAGGCAGGAAGCATTCTGTGAATCCTAGGTCGGGGTTAGAATTAAGTTCTATCCAGTAGCACTAATTGCTGAATTTATGGGCAAAAGTTTCTCTTTTGTGTACTTACACACAAGTTATATATTTTCTTAAGATATGTGTCATTATATAGTTAACTAATACATAGATAACTGCTAAGTTCACAGAAATTTTAATTCTGGTAGGTACTAACTTGTGAATAAAAATAGAATTAAGTAGGAATCTAATAGCTTCTCCAGAAGAATTCTCAAAAGCTACTGACGAAGGAGCAATATAGTCATTCTTTATTTGCCAGGTTAGGATTGGGACTTTGACCAATGTCTTTCTGTTAGTCCATAATATCTCTCCAAACTTTGTTTGATATTATCAAGATCCTCAGAATCATTTCTCATCAATATTGGTGTGGCAAATTCCTTGTTTCTGTGTCATAGGAATTTCAAACAATATATTGGGGCTTCTTCCTAGCAGGCATTGATTGATGTTGGTGATAGGTACCACAGTAGAGAGAGAAGCTCACCAATATGCTAAGCCTTCATTTTCTGAAGAAACTAAGGGATTCAGCCTTCTTGAAAAAGACTCATACCCAGGTAGCTCACTCCCGTTGCTTTAATGAAGCAGTATACAAGGTTAATTGAGGTTGGGTAAGGTTCCAGCCACCAAATTTATGTTGGTCTGTTTTTGTGCATGAGAGCAGGCATTCCATACATATCTCATTCTCTCTTGGTCATGGCTAGCAGTAACTACAAGTAAGAACTCCAGGTTTGCCAGGAGTGCCTTAGGACCAAGGTTGGTGCAGCAATAAGTGTAGATTTTCTAAAGAGTCAACATTTCTTCAAGGTTCAAACAGTCTCATAACAATTTCTAAGCCTCTAATGATTGTCCAAAACATAGCAAAGGCTTTGCTGGAATATTTCACTCAAAGCCAGACACAAAGACTTTACTACAGATATCACTATATCTTCCAACTTTTTCTTTTTAAGTGAATTTGTTAGGGATAACATATATGTTAGAAATGATACAGTTGTATAGTAAATATGGCCTTTTTTTCTATCTAGGTGACTCACAGTATTTTGCAAATAAGTAAAAAGCTTTGTAAAGCCAGTAAAGTGAATACCCAAAGAGAATTATAAACATCACAAGAAAATCACTCGCTTCATCTAGATTTCCTATTTTTTACTTTTACTGAGGCTTTTGTAGTAGGATCTGATGATTTTGTTTTAATTTCCTCAGTTTCTGTTGTTTTGACTCCATTTTCATTATTGATTTTGTTAATTGGGATATTGTCTTTGTTCACCTTAGTTAGTTCGACTAAGGGTATATCTATCTTGTTGATTTTCTCAAAGAACAATTTCTTGATTTTGTTATTTGTATTTTTCTCTTTTTTTCTAATTGGTTGATTTCAGCCACAAGGTTGACTATTTTCTGCTGTCTACTCCTCTTGGCTGTGTTTGTTTCTTTTTATACTAGAGCTTTCAGGTATGCTCTTAAGTTGCTAGTATATATATCCAGTTGTTTTATGACTGCAATTAGTGTTAAGAATATTCCTCTTAACACTGCTTTCATTGTGTCCTGTAAATTTGGGTATGCTGTACCTTCATTTTTATTGAATTCTAGAAAAACTTTAATTTCTTCCTTTATTTCTTCTCTGATCAAGTTATTGTTGGGCAGAGAGTTGTTCAGCTTCCATGAATATGTAGGCTTTCTATTGTTTTTGTTGTTACTGAAACCCAGCCTTAGTCTGTGGTAATCTCATGGAATGCAAGGGATAATTTCCATCATCTTGTATTTGTTTAGGCTTGTTTTATACTATATTACATTGTTTATTTGAAGAAGATTCCATGGGTGCTGAGAAGAAGGTGCATTCTTTTGTTTTGGGGTAAAATTTTGTGTAGCTATCTGTTAAAACCATTTGATTCATAACTTCTGTTAGTTTCACTATGCCGCTGTTTAGTTTTTATTTCTGTGACCTGCCCATTGTTGAGAATGGGATGGTTAAGTCACCCACTACTATTTTGTGAGACTCAGTGTGTGTTTTGAGTTTTAGTAATGTTTCTTTTATGAAAGTAGTTCCCCTTGCATTTGGGGCACAGATGTTCAGAATTGATAGTTCAATTTTTACTTTGATGAGTATGAAATGTCCTTCATTATGTTTTTGATTGGTTGAGAGTCTATTTTATTGGATATTAGAATGGCTACTCCAGCTCATTTCTTGGTACCATTTGCTTGGAAAATTTTTGCAGCCATTAGTCTGAGGTAGTTGTCTGTCTTTGTTTCTGAGGTGTGTTTCTTGTATGAAACAGAATGATGAATTTTGTTTATGTATCCAGTATGTCATCCTATGTCTTTTTGTTGGGAATTTGGGACCATAGATGATAAGAGATATTCATGACCAATGATTGCTAGTTCCTGTTATTTTATAGTTGAAGGTGGCATTGTGTGTGTGTGTGTGTGTGTGTGTGTGTTTGTGTGTGTGTGTGCTAGCATGTGTGATACTCTTGGTTTGTTGTGAGATGATTATTTTTTTATGTGTTCTTGGATGTGTTTAACTGCCTTGTGTTACAGTCTTCCTTCTTGTATCTCTTGTAAGGCTCAATTAGAAATATATTGCATAAATTTTTTTCATGGACTATCTTGCTTTCTCCATCTAGAAAAATTGAATGGTTTGTTGGGTATAATAGTCTGAGGTGGCATGTATAGTCTCTTAGGGTCTTCATGACATCTGTCCATGATGTTTTGTCTTTCAGAGTCTCTGTTGATAAGTCAGGTATAATTCTGATAGGTCTGCCTTTATATGTTACTTGGTTTTCTTCCTTTACAGCGTTTAATATTCTTTCTTTGTTCTGTACATCTACTGTTTTGATTATCATGTGGCAGGAGGATGTTCTTTTCTGGCCCTATTTTATGCTCTGTAGGTATATTGTATGTTTATGCCCACCTCTTTCTTTAGGTTAGGGAAGTTTTTTGGTTTTTTGGTGCTTTTGTTTTCTATGAATTTATTGAACATGCTTTCTGACTTTTTGAACTGGTGATCTTCAGTCTCTTATTCCAAATATTCTTAGGTGTGATCTTTTCATTGCCTCCCTAATTTCTGGTATGTTTGGATTTAAGAATTTGTTTACTTTGTATTTTATTTGACCAATGCATCCATATCTTCTTTGATATCTTCTGTGCCTGAGATTCTCTCTTCCATCTCTTGTACTCTGTTAGTAATGCTTGCATATGTAGTTCTGTAGTTCCTGATCTCTTTCCTAGGTATTCCATCTCTAAAATTGCCTCCATTTGTGATTTCCTTATTGTTTCTATATTGATATTTAGGTTTTAGACCATTTTGTTCAATTCCTTCACCAGTTTGATTTTATTTTCCTGTATTTTCATAAGGGATTTGCTTCCATTTTAAGGGCTTCTGTTTGCCTGATTTTTCCCTCTATTTCTTTAAGGGAATTATTTATATCATCCTTAAAGGTCTCTATCATCTTCTTGAGATTGGATTTTAGATCAAAAACTTCCTCTTCAGGAGTGCTAAAGTATCCAGGGCTTGCTGTAGTTGAACTGTATTCTGATGATGCCAAATTACATTGGCTTCTGTTGCTTGTGTGTGCTTTTTTCTTTTATTTGATATTTTCTTTATCTGTATTTCAAATGTTATCCTCTTTCGAGGTCTTACCTCCAGAGACCCACTATCCAATTGCCTTTTGAAATCTGGTTTTCTTGGTGATAACTAGCTTGGGTGTCTCTGGAGCAGGCCTCCTCAGAGGCAGTAAGAGCTGTGTGATCTGGATTAGAGCAGGCCTCCTGGAGAGTCTTGAGAGACTTGAAGTTCTTGTCATATAGATATTTCACTTATTTGGTTAGAGGTTACCCCAAGATTTTTATATTATTTGTGACTCCTTTGAAGGGTGTTGTTTCTCGATTAGCTTCCTCATCCCAGTTTAGTTTGATGTTGGCTACTGGTTTGCTGTATGTTGCTTTTACTATGTTTAGGTACAGACCTTGAATTCCTGATTTTTTCCAAGACTTTTATCATGAAGAGGTGTTGGGTTTTGTCAAATACTTTCTCAGCATTTAATGAAATGATCATGTGGGTTTTTTTTTGAGTTTGTTTATATAGTGGATTATATTGATGGATTTCTGTATATTGAACCATCCCTGCATCCCTGGTATCGGAGTAATTGTGGCTTCAAAAAACAAATTGTGTAGTGTTCCTTCTGTTTCTATTTTGTGGAATTGTTTGAAGAGTATTGGTGTTTAAGTCTTCTTGGAAGGTCTGATAAAACTCTGCATTGAACCCATCTGATCCTGTCTTTTTCTTTGATAGGGAGACTATTAATGACAGCTTCTATTTCTTTAGGGTTTATGGGATTATTTATATCATTTATCTGATCCTGATTTAACTTTGGTACCTGGTATCTGTCTAGAAAATTGTCCATTTCATCTAGATTTTCCACTATTGTTGAGTATAGGCTTTTGTAGTAGGATCTGATGCTTTTTTGGATTTCCTCAGTATCTGTTGTTATGTCTCCCTTTTCATTTCTGATTTTGCTAATTTGGATACTGTTTCTGTGCCCTCTGGTTAGTTTGGTTAAGGGTTTATCTATCTTGTTGTTGTTTTTTATTCTCAAAGAACCCGCTCCTGGTTTGGTTGATTCTTTTTATAGTTCTTTTTGTTTCTACTTGGTTGATTTCAGCCTTGAGTTTGATTATTTCCGGACTTCTACTCCTCTTCGGTGTATTTGCTGCTTTTTGTTCTAGAGCGTTCAGCTATGCTGTTGTGCTGTTAGTGTATGCTTTTTCCAGTTTCATTTGGAGGTACTTAGAGCTATGAATTTTCCTCTTAGCACTACTTTCATTGTGTCCCATAGTTTTGGGTATGCTGTGCCTTCATTTTCATTAAATTCTAAAAAGTCTTTCTTTCTTTATTTCTTCTTTTTTAAATTTTTTTATTTTTATTTATTTTTTTTAAATTTTATTTTCTAAGTTTTTTTTTATTTACATTCAAAATCATTTCCCCTTTCCTGGTTCCTCCCTCCCCGAAAGTCCCATAAGCCCCCTTCCCTCCCTCTTTTCTCCATTCAACCCCCTCTCACTTCTCTGTCCTGGCGTTCCCCTACATCCAGTCTTTCCAGGACCAGGGGTCTCTCCTTCCATCTTCTTAGAAATCTATTGATATGCGAATTGTGTCTAGGGTATTCCGAGATTCTGGGTTAATATCCCCTTATCAGTGACTGCATACCATGTGTGTTCTTTTGTGATTGGGTTACCTCACTAAGGATGATATTATCAAGTTCTGACCATTTGCCTAGGAATTTCGTGAATTCATTGTTTTTAATTGCAGAGTAGTATTCCATTGTGTAAATATACCACATCTTCTGAATCTATTCCTCTGTTGAGGGACATCTGGGTTCTTTCCAGCTTCTGGCTATTATAAATAAGGCTGCTATGAATATAGTGGAGCATGTGTCCTTATTGCATGCAGGTAAAGCCTCTGGGTATATGCCCAGGAGTGGTATAGCCAAATCCTCTGGGAGTGTCATGCCCAGTTTTCTGAGGAACCGCCAGACTGCTTTCCAGAGTGGTTGTACCAGCTTGCAATTCCACCAGCAGTGGAGGAGTGTTCCTCTTTCTCCACATCCTCACCAACAACTGCTGTCTCTTGTGTTTTTGATCTTAGCCATTCTGACTGGTGTGAGATGGAATCTCAGGGTTGTTTTGATTTGCATTTCCCTAATGACTAAGGATGATGAACATCTCTTTAGGTGCTTCTCAGCCATTAGATATTCTTCAGGTGAGAACTCTTTGTTTAGCTCTGTACCCCGTTTTTTAATAGGGTTACTTGCCTCTCTGGAGTTTAACTTCTTGAGTTCTTTATATATATTGGATATTAGCCCTCTGTCGGATGGAGGGTTGGTAAAGATCATTTCCCAGTTAGTTGGTTGCCGCTTTGTCTTTTTGACAGTGTCTTTTCCCTTGCAAAAACTTTGTAATTTAATGAGGTCCCATTTGTCAATTCTTGATCTTAGAGCATAAGCTATTGGAGTTCTATTCAGGAAATTCTCCCCTGTGCCCATATGTTCAAGGTTCTTCCCTAGTTTCCTTTCTATTAGTTTCAGTGTGTCTGGTTTTATGTGGAGGTCCTTGTTCCACTTGGAATTGAGCTTAGTGCAAGATGATAAGGATGGGTCAATTTGCATTCTTCTGCATGTTGACCTCCAGCTGAGCCAGCACCATTTGTTGAAAAGGCCATCTTTTTTCCACTGGATGGTTTTAGCTCCTTTGTCAAAGATCAAGTGACCATAGGAGTGTGGATTCATTTCTGGGTCTTCAATTCTGTTCCATTGATCTACATGCCTGTCACTGTACCCATACCATGCGGTTTTTAACACTATTGCTCTGTAGTACAGCTTGAGGTCCGGGATACTGACCAAGTTTCATTGAGTAGAGTGTTGTTCAGCTTCCATGTGTATGTGGGTTTTCTGTTGTTATTGAAGACAAGCCTTAGTTTGTGGTCATCTGATAGGGTGTATGGAATTATTTCAATCTTCTTATATCTGCTGAGGCCTTTTTTTTCTTTTTTTTCTTTTTTTTTAATTTTATTTTTTTAATTTACATTCCAAATCACTTCCCCTTTCCCGTTTCCTCCCTCCCCGAAAGTCCCATAAGCCCCCTTCCCTCCCTCTTTTCTCCATTCAACCCCCTCTCGTTACTCTGTCCTGGCGTTCCCCTACATCCAGTCTTTCCAGGACCAGGGGTCTCTCCTTCCATCTTCTTAGAAATCTATTGATATGCGGATTGTGTCTAGGGTATTCCGAGATTCTGGGTCAATATCCCCTTATCAGTGACTGCATACCATGTGTGTTCTTTTGTGATTGGGTTACCTCACTAAGGATGATATTTTCAAGATCTGACCATTTGCCTAGGAATTTCGTGAATTCATTGTTTTTAATTGCAGAGTAGTATTCCATTGTGTAGATATACCACATCTTCTGAATCCATTCCTCCGTTGAGGGACATCTGGGTTCTTTCCAGCTTCTGGCTATTATAAATAAGGCTGCTATGAACATAGTGGAGCATGTGTCCTTATTGCATGCAGGTAAAGCCTCTGGGTATATGCCCAGAAATGGTATAGCCGGATCCTCCGGGAGTGTCATGCCCAGTTTTCTGAGGAACCGCCAGACTGCTTTCCAGAGTGGTTGTACCAGCCTGCAATTCCACCAGCACTGGAGGAGTGTTCCTCTTTCTCCACATCCTCGCCAACAACTGCTGTCTCCTGTGTTTTTGATCTTAGCCATCCTGACTGGTGTGAGATGGAATCTCAGGGTTGTTTTGATTTGCATTCCCCTAATGACTAAGGATGATGAACATCTCTTTAGGTGCTTCTCAGCCATTAGATATTCTTCAGGTGAGAACTCTTTGTGTAGCTCTGTACCCCATTTTTTAATAGGGTTGCTTGCCTCTTTGGAGTTTAACTTCTTGAGTTCTTTGTATATATTGGATATTAGCCCTCTGTCGGATGTAAGGTTGGTAAAGATCATTTCCCAGTTAGTTGGTTGCCGCTTTGTCTTTTTGACAGTGTCTTTTGCCTTGCAAAAACTTTGTAATTTAATGAGGTCCCATTTGTCTATTCTTGATCTTAGAGCATAAGCTATTGGAGTTCTGTTCAGGAAAATCTCCCCTGTGCCCATATGTTCAAGGTTCTTCCCTAGTTTCCCTTCTATTAGTTTCAGTGTGTCTGGTTTTATGTGGAGATCTTTGATCCACTTAGAATTGAGCTTAGTGCAAGGAGATAAGGATGGGTCAATTTGCATTCTTCTGCATGTTGACCTCCAGCTGAGCCAGCACCATTTGTTGAAAAGGCTATCTTTTTTCCACTGGATGGTTTTAGCTCCTTTGTCAAAGATCAAGTGACCATAGGAGTGTGGATTCATTTCTGGGTCTTCAATTCTGTTCCATTGATCTACATGTCTGTTACTGTACCAATACCATGCAGTTTTTCACACTATTGCTCTGTAGTACAGCTTGAGGTCCGGGATACTGATTCCGGAGTAGCCATCCTAATATCAGATAAAATTGATTTTTAACCTAAAGTCATCAAAAAAGACACAGAAGGACACTACATACTGATCAAGGGAAAAATCCACCATCAAGAACTCTCAATTCTGAATATCTATGCTCCAAATGCAAGGGCACCCTCATTCGTAAAAGAAACTTTACTAAAACTCAAAGCACACATCGCACCGCACACAATAATAGTGGGTGACTTCAACACCCCGCTCTCTGAAATGGATCGTTCAGGAAAGCAGAAACTAAACAGGGACACAGTGAATCTAATTGAAGCCTTGAACCAAATGGAACTAACTGATATATATAGAACATTTCATCCTAGAGCTAAAGAATACATCTTCTTCTCAGCTCCTCATGGTACCTTCTCCAAAATTGACCATATAATTGGTCACAAATCAGACCTCAACAGATACAAGAAGATAGAAATAATCCCATGCCTCCTATCAGATCACTATGGAATAAGGGTGGTCTTCAATGGCAACAAAAACAAAAGAAAACCCATGTACACATGGAGGCTGAACAATGCTCTACTCAATGATAACTTGGTCAAGGTGGAAATAAAGAAAGAAATCAAAGACTTTTTGAAAGTTAATGAAAATGAAGGCACAACATACCCTAATTTATGGGACACAATGAAAGCAGTGCTAAGAGGAAAATTCATAGCCCTGAGTGCCGCCAAAAAGAAACGGGAGACAGCATACACTAACAGCTTAATGGCACACCTGAAAGCCCTGGAACAAAAAGAAGCAAATACACCAAAGAGGATTAGAAGGCAGGAAATCATCAAACTCAGGGCTGAAATCAATCAAGTAGAAACAAATAATACCATACAAAGAATCAACAAAACGAGGAGTTGGTTCTTTGAGAAAATCAACAAGATAGATAAGCCCTTAGCCAGACTAACCAGAGGGCACAGAGATAGTATCCAAATTAATAAAATCAGAAACGAAAAGGGAGAGATGCTAAGGCCTTTTTTGTGACTGAGTATACAGTTATTTATGGAGAAGGTACCATGAGGTGCTGTGAAGAAGGTATATTCTTTTGTTTTAGGATAAAATGTTCTATAGATATCTGTTAAATCCATTTGGTTCATAACTTCTGTTAGTTTCACTGTTTCTATGTTTAGTTTGTGTTTCCCTGATCTGTCCATTGATGAGAGAGTGGGGTGTTGATGTCTCCCACTATTATTGTGTGGGGTGCAATGTGTGCTTTGAGATTTAGTAAAGTTTCTTTTATGAATGTAGGTGCTCTTGTATTTGGAGAATATATGTTCAGAATTGAGAGTTTATCTTGGTGTATTTTTCCTTTGATGAATATGAAGCGTCCTTCCTTATCTTTTTTGATTACTTTAGGTTGAAAGTCGATTTTATTAGATACTAAGATGGCTACAGCAGCTTGTTTCTTGGGATCATTTGGTTGGAAAATTGTTTTCCAGCCCTTTACTCTGAGGTAGTTTCTGTCTTTGTGCCTTAGGTGGGTTTCCTGTATGCAGCAAAATGTTGTGTCCCGCTTATGTATCCAGGCTGTTAGTCTATGTCTTTTTATTGGAGAATTAAGTCCACTGATATTAAGAGATATTAAGGAGAAGTGATTGTTGCTTCATGTTATTTTTCTTATTAGAGGTAGAGTTATGTTTGTGTGGCTCTCTTCCTTCTGTTTTGTTAAAAGAAGATTAACTTCTTGCTTTTTCTAGTGTTTTTTAACTTTACAATTTTTGTTGTTGTTTAATTGTTCTATTATTTATTTACTTATTTATTTATGTTACTATACTCCAGATTTTATATCGCATTCGTTGGTCCACCATCTGACTGTATCATATCCCATACTTCATCCCCACCAACCTGTCTACATGAGGATTTACCCACTCTCCCACCCCTGACCCAACCAGAACTCTAAACTCCTTGGGGCCTCTAGTCTCTTGAGGGTTAGGTGCATGTTTTCTGATTGAAATCAATTCCAGAAGTCCTCTGCTGTATGCATGTGGGGGCCTCTTAGCATCTCAGGGGTCCAGGTTAATTGAGACTGTAAGTTCTCATACAGGATTGCCCTCCACCACAGTTTCTTCTAGCTTTTCCCTGATTCAATGGCAGGGCTCATTAGCTTTTGTCCATTGGTTGGGTGCAAATATCTGCATCTGACTCTTTCAGCTGCTTGTTGTGTCCTGTTTCCATTCTTTCTGCTGGCCTTCAGGGCTTCAGTCATTTTTCCTCACTTAATACCAGATCAGGTTCCTCTCTTTCTCTCTCCCTGGCCAGTACACTTTCCCTCCCAGGTCTCTCCCTCCTTACTTGTGACTGCTTTCTTCCCCCTTTCAAGTGGGACTGAGGAGTCCTCACTTGGGCCCTTCAGCTTGTTGAACTTTTTGAGTTCTGTGGATTGTATTTTTTTCTTTTTGGAATTTTATGGGACACTATGATCATGGGTATGTTTCCAATTGAAATCTTTTTGTCTCAAGAGCGGGACTGCCCAGTGTGGTGCTCTATAGCAATTTCTCAATATAGCAATGGTTATTCCTCTTTGTCTTTTTGTATGTGTTTATTTCTGGGTCTTTAATTCTACTCCATTGTACTGCTTGCCTGTCTATTTACCAATACCACACAGTATTTATCACTATTGCTTTGTAGAAGAACTTGAGGTCAGGGATGGTAATTCCCACAGAAATTCTCATATTATCGAGTATAGTTTTTGCTATCCTGGGTTTTTGTTATTCCAGAACAACTTGGGAATTGCTCTATCTCTATGAAGAATTGAGTTGGAATTTTGATGGGTCTAATATTGATTCTGCAGATTGCTTTTGGTATGATGGCCATTTTTCTTCTGTTAATCCTGCCAATCTATGAGCATAGGTGATCTATCTTTCTTTTTTCTTTTGGTTTTTCCAGACAGGGTTTCTCTGTATAGCTCTGGCTGTCCTGGAACTCACTCTGTAGACCAGGCTGGCCTCGAACTTAGAAATCCGCCTGCTTCTGCCTTCTAAGTGTTGGAATTAAAGGCATGCACCACTACTGTGCAGCACCTTTCCATCCTCTGAGATCTTCGAATTCTTTCTTCAGGCACATGAAGTTCTTGTCAAACAGATCTTTCAATTAATTACTTGATTAGAGTCATGTCAAATATTTTATATTTCTTGTGACTGTTGTGAAGGGTGTTGTTTCCCTAATTTCTTTCTCAGTCTGTTTATCCTTTGAGTAGAGGAAGGCCACTGATTTCTTTGATGACTTTGCTGAAGTTGTTTATCAGGTTTAAGAGTTTTGTGGTGGAATTTTGCGGTCACTTAATATATTATCATATCATCTGAAAATAGTGATATATTGACTCCTTCCTTTCAAATTTTTATCCATTTGACCTCTTTTTGTTGTCTAATTGTTCTGACTAGGACTTCGAGTACTATATTGAACAGGTATGGAGAGAGTGAAGAGTCTTCTCTAGTCCCTGATTTTAGTAGGATTAACTCATGATTTGCTCCTTTTAGTATGATGTTTTCTATTGGTTTATTATACATTGCTTTTAATATGTTTAAGTATCAGCCTTGAATTTCTCATCTTTCCAAGACTTTTATCATGAAGGTGTTGGATTTGTCAAATGTTTTCTCAGCATCTAAATGAAATAATCATGTGTGTTTTTTTTCCTTTGAGTTTGTCTGTATAGTGGAATACTTTGATGAATTTCCTTATATTGAACCATCACCACATCCCTGGAATGAAGCCTACTTGATCATGATGGATGATTGTTTTGATGTTTTCTTGGATTGGGTTTGCAAGAATTTTATTGAGTATTTTTGCATCAACATTCATAAGGAAAATTGGTCTGAAGTTCTCCCTCTTTGTTGGGTCTTCATGTGGTTTAGGTATGAGAGTAATTGTGGCTATATAGATCGAATTGGGTAGTGTTCCTTCTGTTTCTATTTTGTGGAATAGTTTGAATAGTATTGGTATTTGGTCTTCTTTGAATTCCTGAGAGAACTATGCACTAAACTCATCTGGTCCTGTCCTTTTTTTGGTTGGGAGACTATTAATGACTATTTTGTTAGGGGTTATAGGACTGTTCAGATCATTTATCTGATCCCGTTTTAACTTTGGTACCTGGTATATATCTAGAAAGTTGTCCATTTCTTCCATATTTTCCAGTTCTGTTGAGTATAGTTTTTTTTAGTAGGATCTCATGATTTTTTGGATTTCCTTGGTTTCTGTTGCTATGTCTCCCTTTTCATTTCAAATTTTGTTTATTTGGATACTCTTTCCATACCCTCTGGTTAATCTGGCTAAGGGTCTATCTATCTTTGTGATTTTCTCAAAGAACCAGTTCATTGGTTGGTTGATTCTTTGGATTGTTCTTTTTGTTTCTACTTGGTTGATTTCAGCCCTGAGTTTGATTTTTTTCTGCCTTCTACTCCTCTTAGGTGTATTTGCTTCTTTTGGTTTTAGAGCTTTCAGATGTGCTGTCAAGCTGATACCATATGCTTTCTCCAGTTTTGGGGGTACGAAGAGCTATGAGTTTTCTTCTTAGCACTGCTTACATTGTGTCCCATAAGATTGTGTGTTTTGTGGCTTCATTTTTATTAAATTTTAAAACGATTTTAATTTCCTTTTTATTTTTTCTGTGATCAATTATCATTGAATAGAGTGTCTTCCATGTGCATGTGGGATCTTTTTGTTTTTTTGTTTTTTGTTTTTTTTTTGTTATTGATGAACAGACTTTGTCTGTGACCTGATAGGAATCATGAGATTATTTCAATCTTCTTCTGTCTGTTGGGGCCTGTCTGTGACCAATTATATGTTCAATTTTGGATAAGGTACCATGAGGTGCTAAGAAGGTATATTCTCTTATTTTAGGATAAAATGTTCTATAGATATCTCTTAAATCCATTTGGATTTAACAAATTTATAACTTTTGTTAGTTTCATTGTTTCTCCATTTAGTATGTGTTTCCATGATCTGTCCATTGATGAGAGTGGGTTGTTGAAGTCTCCCACTATTATTGTGTGAGGTACAATGTGTTCTTTGAGCTTTAGTAAACTTTCTTTTATGAATGTGGGTGCCCTTGCATTAAGGGCATAGATGTTCAGAATTGAGTGTACTTGGTAGATTTTTCCTTTGCTGTGTATGAAGTGTCCTTCCTTATCTTTTTTGATATCTTTAGGTTGAATATTGATTTTATTCGATATTAGAATGACTACTCCTGCTTGTTTCTTGTGACCGTTTGCTTAGAAATTTGTTTTCTAGAGTTTTATTTTGAGGTAGTGTCTGTCTTTGTCACTGAGGTGCATTTCTTGTATGCAGCAAAATGTTGGGTCCTGTTTACATATTCACTGTTAGTCTATGTCTTTTTATTGGGGATTTGAACCCATTGATATTAAGAAATATTAAGTAAAAGTGATTGTTGCTTCCTATAATTTTTGTTGTTAGAGGCTGAATTATATATTTGTGACTATCCTTCTTTTGGTTTGTTAACAGACAATTTTTTTGCTTTTTCCAGGGTGTAATTTCCCTCCCTGGGTTGGAGTTTTCCATTTATTATCCTTTGAAGGTTGGATTTGTGGAAAGTTATTGTGTAAATTTGTTTTTGTCATGGAATATCTTGGTTTCTCCATCTATGGTAATTGAGAGTTTTGCTGGATATTGTAGCCTGGACTGGCATTTGTGTTCTCTTAGGGTCTGAATGACATCTGCCCAGGATCTTCTGGCTTTTATAGTCTCTGTCAAGAAGTCTGGTATAATTCTGTAGGTCTGCATTTTTATGTAACTTGAACTTTTTCCCTTACTGCTTTTAATATTATTTCTTTATTTAGTGTATTTGGAGTTTTTATTATTATGTGACAGGAGGACTTTTTTTCTGGTTCAATCTATTTGGAGTTCTGTAGGCTTCTTGTATATCCATGGGCATCTCTTTCCATGGTTAGGAAAGTTTTCTTACATAATTTTTTTCTGAAGATATTTGTTGGTGCTTTAAATTGGAAATCTTCGCTCTCTTCTATACCTATTATCCTTAGGTTTGGTCTTCTCATTGTGTCCTGGATTTCCTGGATGATTTGTGTCAGAAGCTTTTTGCATTTTATATTTTCTTTGACTGTTCTATCAATGTTTTCTATGGTATCTTCTGTACCTGAGACTCTCTCTTCTATTTCTTATATTCTCTTGGTGATGCTTGCATCTAGGAATCCTGATTGCTTTCCTAGGTTTTCTATTTTCCAGTTGTCTACCTTTGTGATTTCTTTATTGCTTCTAATTCCATTTATAGATCCTGGATTGTTTGTTCAATTCCTTCCTCTGTTTGGTTGTGTTTTTCTGTAATTCTTTAAGGGATTTTGTGTTTCCTAATTAAGGGCTTCTACCTATTTACCAGTGTTCTCCTGTATTTCTTTGAGACAGTTATTTATGTCCTTCTTAAAGTCCTCTATCAGCTTCATGAGATGTGAATTTCCATCTAAATCTTGCTTTACAACTAAGTTGGGGTATCCAGGACTTGCTGTGTTGGGAGAACTGGGTTCTGATGATTCCATGTAGCCTTGGTTTCTGTTGGTAAAGTTCTTCCATTAACCTTTTGCCAGCTGGTTATCTCTGTGTTAGTTGGTCTTGCTTTCTTTAGCTGAAGCTTGTCCTTCCTGTTGGCCTGTAAGTCTGAGTCAGCACTCCTGGGATTTCTGCTCTCTTCTGGTGGGACCTGTGTACACAGGGCTATGGAAAAGCCCCACCTCCCAGATGCAGATGGAAGGTGACTGGAAGGATCCTGTCCCAGCTGCTGCAACTTTCCTGTGTCCTGTGCACTCCTGGCATGCCCTGCTCCAGACTGTTATTGGAGAGAAAGTGGAGATCTCACCTCTGAGCCCGGGAGGGAGAACACTCCTGGGAGACCAGTGCTTTCCTGGCGGGACCCATGAATAGAGTGCTGTGGCACAGCCCAAGCTCCAGGGTAGAGATTGCGACCAGCCCTTCAATAATTTCTTGCCTCATTTATATCACATAATATATCTTAATTATTTCTTTTTTTTTTTTTTTTTTTTTTTTTTTTTTTTTTTTTACAAAGGAACACATTTTGGTCCAGTAGCAAATAGGCAATTTTCCATTACAGGGTCTGTTAGCCTTTATGGATGTGGCTCTGGAATTCTCACTGGAGGAATGGCAATGTCTCGATTTTGCTCAGAGCGCATGGATATGATGTTGGAGAATTACAACAATCTATTGTTTTGGGGTAAGAATGCACTTCCTGTTGACTTTCTGATTCTTTCTTTTTATGATCCTACTTTATTTTTATGAAAACACTCTGAAATGTCCAGAGACACCCATATGAGGGAAAATCTTAACTTTACTAGTGAAAAATCAAAACTTTTTCACTGTGTTTCCTTTACATTTCTCTGGTTTTTTTGGAAGAGTGGTCAGTGCAATATTCTCTGAGATCTCTCCTTACCACTTTCCTAACTTGATTCAAGTCTTTAAAGTTCAAAGAAATTAAATATTCAGAACAAGAAATTATATTATATATATACACACATATATATATGTATATATATATATATATATATTATTGTTGGAGTATTTTAACCTTACTTTTTCTTTAAAAAGTTTTCTCATTTATGATTTTAAAAATTGCACAAGGTTTCAAATGGATATAGAACTGTTGTTCTGAAGATATTTTTTAAATTTACTTTTTGACATTTAGTCTCTGTTTAGTTCTGGGACAAAATGATTATTTATCCTAGCATTTAAGGATGCTGAAATAAATCTATTAAGTGGTTTCCATGACAATGTCAAGTACATCTTAAACATACAATTGACCAAAGCTACACAGTGTCATTCTGAATCGAGTTGTAACTATAAAATTAGAGATACATTGTTCAGAGATGTACTTTTTGAAATTGTATTACAAATCAATCACTTATTTATATTAGTTTCTGCAAAGTTGAATTTTCTCTTTTCTCACTTTTTTTGGTTATTTTATTAGACTTCAAATGTTATCCCCCTTCTTTGTTCCCCCTTGGGAAACCTCCTATTCCAGGCCCCCTTCCCCTCCTTCTATAAGGGGTCACTTACACCCAAACAACCCTCAATTCTCTCTCACTGCCCTAGGATTCCCCTATGCTGGGGCATCGGGCCTTCCCAGAACCAAGGTCCTTCACTCTCATTGATGTCAGATAAGTTAATCCTCTGCTACATGTGCAGATGGTGCCATGGGTCCCTCCATGTGTTCTCTTTGCTTGGTTGTTTAGTGCTTGGGAGGTCAGGGTGGTCTGGTTGGTTGATACTGTTGTTTTTCCTATAGTGTTGCAAACTCATCCAGCTCCTTCAGTCCTTCCTGTAGCCTTCCCATATTGGAGTCCCTATGCTCAGACCAATTGTCAGCTGTAAGCATCCACATTTATATTGGTCAGGTCCTCGAAGAGCCTCTCAGGAGACAGCATTATCAGGCATCTGTTACCAAGTACTAGATGGTATCAGCAATAATGTCCGTGTTGGGTATCTACAGGTGGGATGGTTCCCTAGGTGGAGCAGTCTGTGTATTGCCTTTTTTTCAGTCTCTGATCCACTAATTGCCCCTGTATTTCCTTTAAACAGGAGCAATTATGGGTTAATATGTTTGAGATATGTAGGTGGTATAATATTAATATAAGATTTAGAAGGCTATTATCATTTCATGTCAGATAGATCAGATTTGAGGATCTTCTGAGGATCTATATAATGATTAAAAAACACCTAAAACCTCTCTTGAGAGCACGTGTCCATGAGAATGTATATTTTACCTAAAACTTCAGCAAACACTGGTTATTGAATAATTTCATACTAATTTAATTTAATCCCTGTCATCACTATTTGCACTTTTTTTCAGAAAATCATCACATATGTGGAATGTATGGGAAGGTTTTGGATCAAGACACACAGTACATTGTTAATGAATATGTGAATAACGAACTTAACAACATGATTCATGAATATAACTTATTCATGAATAAGTGCAGCTCATAAAACTAACCACAGAGATGCCTCTCTTCAATCCTCAAACCTAAGAAGCCATAAAACAGGGAACACTGAAGAAGTTTTCAAATATAAAGAATGTGCCAAATTTTAAATATGTGTTCTATCTTAAGTCTCAATCAAGGAATCCACATAGGGGTTAAAGAAAACAATAGAAATGTAGAATTTCTTAAGGTTTTCCTCTCTAAACATGAACTCAAGGTGAAAGAAAACATTAGTGGAGCGAAACCTTACAAATGGAGTGAATTTGACAAATGATTTACCCAGAGACACAATAATCAAAATTGGCTCACAATGCATCTAGGAAAGAAACCTTACAAATGTAGTGAATGTGACAAATGTTTTACACACAAATTCAATCTTAGAATGCATCAGAGAATTCATACAGTAGAGAAACCTTACAAATGTGGTGAATGTGAGAGATGCATTACTGACAAATGCAGTCTGAGAATTCATCTGAGAAGTCATACTGGAGAGAAACCTTACAAATATTTTGAGTGTGACAAATACTTTACTCACAAAGACCATCTGAGAATTCATCAGAGAATTCATACAGGAGAGAAATCTTACAAATGTAGTGAATGTGATAAATACTTTTCCCAAAAATCCCATCTAAGTATTCATCAGAGACTTCATACAGGAGAAAAACCTTATAAATGTAGTGAGTGTGACAAATGCTTTGCCCAACAATCCAATCTTAGAATTCATCAGAGAATGCATACAAGAGAGAAACCTTACAAATGCAGTGAATGTGACAAATGCTTTACCCAGAAAGGTAG
Source organism: Tokudaia tokunoshimensis (assembly GCA_036184795.1). NCBI lineage: Eukaryota > Metazoa > Chordata > Mammalia > Rodentia > Muridae > Tokudaia > Tokudaia tokunoshimensis. Next base: position 128,390,823 of record BTHU01000005.1, read on the forward strand.
CATGAGAAGGCACCAGAAAATTCATACATGAGATAAAGCTTACAAATATTGTGTATATGTCAAATGAATTACTACAATATCAGTCTGTGAAATTATCAGAGATTTCATACAGTAGAAAAACTTTATGAATGAAATACATGAGACAATCCACTACCAAGAAATGTTATCTTAAAGTTCATTAGAGAATACTTACTGGAGAGAAAACTTTCAAATATATTCAAGGTGTGAATCCTTTCATTTTGATCTATTTCTTAGAATGTAACAGATAATTCAGTACTGGTGAGTCTCTTAACAAATATAATATATGCTGATATATCTTTGACTTCAGGTCAGAGGAAACATCTCAAATTATTTGTTGGGAAAGTTTTATTGTTGGAAAAATGTGGCATATGTTTTATTCATGGTATATTTATTGCACCATCTGAGGTTCCACACTAGAGAATTAGTGTGATTATAAAAAACGTGTGAAGAGCCAGGCGGTGGTGGTGCACACCTTTAATCCCAGCACTTGGGAGGCAGAGGCAGGAGGATTTCTGAGTTCGAGGCCAGCCTGGTCTACAAAGTGAGTTCCAGGACAGCCAGGGCTGCACAGAGAAACCCTATCTCGAAAAACCAAAAAAAAAAAAAAAAAAAAAAACCAACCCAAAAACAAAAAACAAAAAATAAACAAACAAAAAAAGTGTGAAGCCCTTCATGCAGAGTTCAAATATTAGATAATGTCAACTATTGATGCTGGGAGAAACTATGAACATGTGACAATGTGGGCTTGTTTTCATTAAACTTTAACCTCTTCACCCTAAATATTGCAAGATGAAAGTGAGTGGGGAAATCAGAAGAACATAGTATTGTGTAACACATTCATGGAGACACAAATAATGCATTCCAAAGGGAATCTAGTTTAGGTTTGTACTGTAGCCTACAAAACATCTAATAAAACTGGTAGCATTATGTGTATTTTATTAAAACAAAGAAATTCAGAAATTATTTTATAAACTGAACCACTGAGATGACATGATCTTTATACTATATTATTCCTTCAGATGTGAAACGTACTTTGAGTATCCAGTATTTATATTTCTTATCAAATGCTGGTTTTATGTTTCAGTATAAAAACTGACTATGAGTCCATTGGTCTCAACAACTCCATCCCTATTTTCCTGTAAATAAAGCTGAATGATTTAAGAAGTTTGATTTAGTTGTTTTCAGTTTGCTCTTGGGATACTTATATGAATATATGTTGCAGCTTCTTAGCAAATGTCTCTCATAAAGCATATGCTGAAATCATGAATGTTTTCTGCAAACCTGTAACATGATGGTAGTGATTTTAAATAGGAGTGTAACAACCGATTTGGGGCTGGAATGACCCTTTCACAGGTGTTTCTTCAGAGCATAGGAAAACACATATTTCCAGTGGTCTTAGACTGAGAAAGCATATTCCAGTCTGCACACATACAAATAACTTAAAATTTATGTCATTGTTTAGCATTACAAAAGATAAAAACATTGTATTAGAGATAGTGATTGGTGTTAACTAAAGCAGGTAAGATTCTGTTCAATATTACAGGCTTCTTGCCATAGTAGTACTAGGTTAAATTAAAAAGGATTGAAACAGAAAAAAAATTCAGAGGCTTTCAGAGCCCCCAGCAATATGTCTGCTCTCTCTCTTGAATTCAAGGGAGGGTGAGGGAGAACTCTACCAAAAAGGTAAATGAAAACATCCTTCATTGCTTTCACGGATAGCCATCCAAACTGTGCTCTAATGTACATGCCTCTGAAGTCATTAATATGCCTTATTTGAACAAAATTCAAATATTTCTCAGAAAAATGCTACCCATTGACACACATTACAGATCATTATGGTGTTCTATCCTGTATTGACTTAATATGCCACTCTACCACAAGGAATGAATTAGATTTCCATACTTTTTAAAAATCATTTATAGGATGCTGCATTTTACACATCTCAGAACATACATTCTGAACAAAAACTCAACAACTCACTATTAAGGTATTATATTCAACACAAAGTCATGTATAAGTCCATTCATACAAATATCATGAATCTGTAAATCTTTAAAGGAATATCCTTTGTATAGTAGATGAGATACAGGCTTTTGGACAGTTTAGCAATCCAAAGTCCTAGAAATACATTTAGAAGTACATTTGAAAAAAAAGATGAGAAAAATCTTTACTCCAAACTAATTCATTATATTAGAATATTTAGCTAAATTTGTGAAGACTCAGAAAATTAGCATCTAAGAAAAAACCACATGTTAAAATGAACAAATCCATATCATTACTTATTTTGCCTTTATTTAGAAAACTAAGGAAATTGTTAAACTTGTGAGAAACAACTAAGTGATAAACTTACATTGTTCTCAGTATTGAAATTTGTTGAACAGGACCTCATTGTTAGTAGAATCTAACTACTAGTAGAAGCAGTAGAATGACTTGTTTCAAATGACTGTAGAAAATTTATGTAAGTTGCTCTATCAGGGATGTTGAAGCTCACACACAAGGCCATTGAAAGTTAGATGTCTGAAATAGACCTTAACATTCTGGAAATTACAACCACCTGGACAGTGTCTAGTGATTCCAGTTTCATATAGTCAATGTATCTAGGTCCCACTGCTTGATGACTTAGAGATCTTTGTCCCAAATATGCAGAGATTTCCAGTGTCATGGAAAAAATTCAAATAGTGCACAATAAAAACACATCTTACCTTTTACCACTCATACTATATGAGTGTCTTTATTTTATAACCATTTATACACATACTTCTTATCTATGGTACAGCAAGCACAAGGTGAGAATGGATAAAATAGGTCCCGGTATACTCACAGTTGGAGTTATGTGGAAGAAAGCATGTACAACTTGAGAAAGATGCAAGACATTGGCTCAAGGATATTAACCATATCATGTCAGAAAGTATGGAAACTGAGGCTCACTGGATTTGGAATATTTACTATTTAGGGAAGAGCATTGTAAGATACACATGAAGAAAATCCACTTTACAGGACCCTGATGGTCATTCCTAGAAGAACTTCCAGTGACTACATTTTTACAAACCCTGTACTGTGGCAGTACCTTGCAGGGAAAGGAAACTTCTCTTCAACTTCAGGACAGCTAGTGGGACAGCCTGGGAATAGGAAACATTTTGAGTAGGTTGGGAGAATCACTCCTTGGTTGAAACTGATTTTGTAACAGGAGAATTCAGAAGTGGGACTAGGGACTTGAAGGATCAGAAGCCCCTCCTTGTCAGGAGGAGTCTGATAGGTGTATGGTATGGAACTACGAGTGTAGGATACTGCCTTGGGTCTCAAAGAAATGTAAAACTTACTTTCTTCTCCTGTGGTTGCCAATTTAGACCTTGGGGAATACTTTAGTCACCAGAACAGTAACAGGAAATGCAACCAAGAAACCACAAAAACTTCTAGGTCAAGGGAGCTTATGGACTAGTGGACAGAGTGGAACTGGACCATGATTGAGAATGCTTTCTCTGTGGCTCATAAGAACATGGACCCAGAAATTTTACTGTGCATTCCTTAACTGTGTTGGTAAATTGCTGACTATATAAGTGTGAATTATCCTGAATACTTGTATTCATCTTATTGTTGCCAGGGTACATAGATAATATTTTTTGAGAGGACATACTTGTCTGTTGTTGGCAAACATGTACAAAACTGGTATAGTTCACATCCATTCATGGTTTCTTTATTATTTAAAATTTATTTATTTTATATATATGAGTATACTTTTGCTCTCTTCAAACACACCAGAAGGCATCAGATCCCATTATAGATGGTTGTGAGGCATCATGTGGTTTCTGGGAAATCAACTCAGGACCTCTGACAGAGGAGTCAGTGCTCTTAACCTATGAGCCAATGCTCCAGCCTCATTCATAGTTTCTAATTGTGCTGTTTTAACTCTGTCCTAGTCAAGATCTTTGCTTTTGGAGATTATGCATTCCCAGGGAGCTCTTACATATTAGCCCCTTAAGGATCATAGGAAGTTTTATTGAAACTTTTTTAATTAATTAATTAATTAATTAATTTTTATTTACATTTTAAGCATTATCCACTTACCTGGTCATCACTCCAAAACACCCTATTCTATCCAGCCTCCCCCCGCTGTTATGAGGGTGTTCTTCTACCTACTGACTGGATCCTGCCTCCCTGCCCTTGATTCCCCTACACTGGAATATCTATCAAACCTTCATAGGACCTAGGACCCCTTCTCTTATTGATGCCTGACAAGGCTGTCCACTGCTTCATATGCAGCCTAAGCTATGTGTTCTCCTTGGTTGTGGCTTAGTCCCTGTGAGTTCTCGAGTGTCTGGTTGGTTGATATTGTTCTTCCTATGGGGTTGCAAACCCCTTCAGCTCCTTTAGTCCTTTCTCTAACTCTTCTATTGCGGGACCCCATACTCAGTGCAATGGTTGGCTGTGAGTATCTGGCTCTGTACTTGTCAGGCTCTGGCAGAGCCTCTCAGGAGACAGCTACATCAGGCTCCTTTCAGCATGTCTTTCTTAGCATCCACAATAGTGTTGGACTTTGGTGCCTGTATAAGGTATGGATCCTCAAGTAGGGTAGTCTCTGGGTGGCCTTTCCTTCAGTCTCTGCTCCACAATTTGTCTCTGTATTTCCTCCCATGAGTATTTTGTTCCCCCTTCTAAGAAGGACTGAAGCATCCACACTTGTGTCTTCCTTCTTCTTGAGCATCATTTGGTCTGGGAATTTTATCTTGCGTATTAGGAGCTTTTGAGATAATATCCCTTTATTTGTGAGTGCATACCATGTGTATTCTTTTGGGATTGGGTTATCTCACTCAGGATCATATTTTCTAGTTCCACCCACTTGCATAAGAATTACATGAATTTACTGTTTTTAATAGCTGAGTAGTACTCCATTGTGTAAATGTACCATATTTTCTGTATCCATTCCTCTGATGAAGTACATTTGGGCTATTTCCAGCTTCTGGCTATTAAAATTAATTCTGCTATAAACATAGTGGATCATGTGCCCTTGTTATATGTTGAAGCATCTTATGTGTATATGCCCAGGAGTGGTATAGCTGGGTCCTTAGGTAGTACCTATGTCCAACTTTCTGAGGAAATACCAGACTAATTTACAAAGTGGTTGTACTAGATTGCAAGCCAACAAACAATGCAGGAGTGTACTTCCTTTTCCACATTGTCATCAGCATCTGCTCTCACCTGAGATTTTAATCTTAGCCATTCTCACTGGTGTGAGGTGGGATCTTAGGTTTGTTTTGATTTGCAATTCCCTGGTGACTAATGATGTTGAACACTTCTTTAAGTGCTTCTTAGCCATTCAGTATTCAGTCTTTGTTTAGCTCTCTATGCCATTTTTAATAGGGGTTTTTTTGCTCTCTGGAGTCTAACTTTTGAGTTCTTTTCATATATTGGACATTAACCCTCTATCAGATGTAGTATTGGAAATGATCTTCTCCCTATCTGTTGGCTGCCATTTTGTCCTATTGACAGTGTCCTTTGTCTTACAGAATCTTCACAATTTTATGAGGTCTCATTTGTCTATTGCTGATCTTAGAGCATAAACAACTGTCATGATGTTTAGGAAAATTTCTCCTGTGCTCTTTCTCACTTTCTCTTCTATTAGATTCATTGTATCTTGTTTTATGTGGAGGTCCTAGATCCACTTGGACTTTAGATTTGTACCAGGATAGGAGAATGGATTGATTTGAATTTTTCCACATGCTGACCACCATTTGAACCAGTACCATTTGTTGAAAATGCTGGTTTCCCCACACACACTGGGAGGTTTTAGCTCCTTTGTCAATGATGAAGTGATCATAGGTGTGTGGGTTCATTTTTGGGTCTCCAATTTTATTACATTGATCTATTTGCATAGCTCTATACCAATACCATACATTTTTTCACAATTGTTCTGTAGTACAGCCTAAGGTCAGGTAAGGTGAGTCCCAGAGAAGTTCTTTTATTTTGAGAATGGTTTTCGCTATCCTGTGTTTTTTCTTATTCCAAATGAATTTGTAAATTGCTCTTTCAAACTCTATGAAGAATTGATTTGGAAATTTGAGGGGCATTGCATTGAATCTCTAGATTGCTTTCAGCAATATGGGCATTTTTACTATATTAATCCTGCCAATTCCTTGAGCATGGGAGATCTTTCCATCTTCTGAGATCTTTAATTTCTTTCTTCACAGATTTGAAGTCCTTGTCATAAGAATGTTTCACTAGTTTGGTTAGAGGCACATTAAGATATTTTTTATTACAACTATTGTGTAATGTGTTATTTCCCATTTTTTTCTCAGTCAGTTTATCCTAGCCACTTTGCTGAAGTTGTTTATCAGCTGTAGGAGTTATCTGGTGGAGTTTTGGGGGTCACTTAAGTATATTATATCATCTGCAAATACTGATATTTTGACTTTTTCCTTTCCAATTTATCTTGGAATTGATCTCTTGTTGTCTAAATGCTTTGGCTAGAATGAGTATTACTTTTACTATGTATAGGTATGGGCCTTGAATTCCTGATCTTTCCAAGACTTTTACCATGAAGAGGTGTTGAATTTTTTCAAAGGCATTCTCAGAATCTAATGAGATAATCAGGTAGGTTTTTTTTCCCCAATTTGAGCTTGTTTGTATAGTGGACTACATTGATGAATTCCAGTATACTGAATCATCCCTGCATCGCTGGGATGAAGCCTACTTGATCATGATGGATGATAATTTTGATGTTTTCTTCCATTTGGTTTGCAAGAATTTTATTGATTTTTGCATCGATATTCATAAGGGAAATTGGTCTGAAATTCCCTTCTTTGTTGGGTCTTTGTGTGGTTTTGTTGTAAATCTAATTGTGGCTTCATGGAACAAATTGGGTAGTGTTCCTTCAGTTTCTATGTTGTGGACTAGTTTAAAGAGTATTGGTATTAGGTCTTCTTTAAAAGTCTAATATAATTCTGCGCTAAAACTGTCTTGTTCTGAGCTTTTTGTTGTTGTTTTGTTTTGCTTTGTTAGGGGTTTTAAGACTCAAGATAGTTTACCTATTCTTGATTTAGAGTTGGCAATTGTTATCTGCCTAGAAAATCATCCGTTTCCTTTATATTTTCCAATTTTGTGGAGTATAGGTTTTTGAAGAAAGACTTAGTGATTCTTTAAATTTCTTCAGCATCCAATGTTGTGCTTTTTTTCCATTTCAAGTTTTCTTAATTTGGTTACTGTCTCTCTAGCTTTTAGTTATTTTGATGAAGGGTTTGTCTATCTCATTGATTTTCTCAAAGATCCACCTCATTGTTTCCTTAATTGTTTCTGTTGTTCTTTCTTCTTTCTTTCTACATTTTCTTGCTATCATTCATTTTATTATTTTTTTAAATTAATGATTTTACTTATTTACATTCCAACTGTTTCCTTCTCTACTTAGTCCCCTCTCTAGGAGTTCTTCACCATATAACCACTTCCCTTTGGGTCTGAGAGTGTATATCCATGCATCCACAAACTCCTATATCACCCTTCTAGCATTCCACATTGCTTGGGCATCAAGTATCTTCAAAATTAAGCTCATCGTTTCTCACTTAGGCTGGACAAGGCAGTCCTCTGCTACGTTTGTAGTGGGGAGGATAGACTAACAAATATATTCTCTTTGGTTTGTAGCTTAGTGTTTTTGAGCATTGAGGGGTCTGAGTACTTGATACTGTAGTTCTTCCTATGGGGTTGCAATCCCCTTCAGCTTTTTCAGACCTTCTCCTAACTCTTCCATGTGAGTTGTTGACCTCAGCCCAATGGTTGACTGTAAGTATCTGCATCTCTCTAAGTCAGCTGCTGGTAGAGCCACTCAGAGGACTGGCAGAGCCTGGCTCCTTTCTGAAAGCACAACATGGCATCAGTAATAGTATCATGATTTGGAACCTGCCTATGGGATGGATCCCATGTTGGGCCAGTTAGTGGATGGCCTTTTCTTTAGTCTTTGCTCCACTTTTGTCACTGCATGCCCTTTAGACATGAACAATTCTGGATCAAAATTTTTTTAGATGGTTGATTACCCCCATGTCTCAAAGGGAAGACATGTCTGTCTGCTAGAGTTGTTCTATTTAGGTTCCATCAACCTCCTGTTAAGAATTTCATCTAAGGTCATCCCCATTGTGTACTGGGAACCTCCCACAGCAGTCTTATCTGGACCTTTCTAGAGTTTCATCCATTCCCCACTCCCACACTCTTGCATATTTTTAATTATTTTCCTGGCCCTCTGAGCTTCTCTACTGTCTCCCCTATGCATTATCTTGCCCCATTTCGCCCTCCCTTTCCCTTCTTTCATCCAGGTCCCTTCCTTCTGCCTTCTGCTATTATCTTGTTACCCCTTCTAAGTGGGATTGAAGTATACACACTTGAGTCTTCCTTCTTTTTGCACTATGAGTTGTAACATGGGTATTCTGAAATTGTTGGCCAACAAACACTTTCATTAAGTACATAGCAGGTATAACCTTTAGGTCCTGGATTCCTCAGTCAGAATGATATTTTCTAGTTCTGTTTGTCTGCACATTTAGTGATGTCCTCATTTTTAATAGCTGAGTAATATTCCATTGTGTAATTGAACCACATTTTCTGCATCTATTCCTTGGTTGAGGGATATCTGGGTTGTTTCCCCCTTCAGGCTATTACAAATAAGGCAACACTGAGCATCATGGAGCATGTGTCCTTGTGATACAGTTGAGGTTCTTTTGTATATATTTCCAGGAGTGGTATAGCTGGATCTTCAGGTACACCTATTTCCAGTTTTCTGAGAAACCACCAGATTGATTTACAGATTGTTTGTACTAGTTTGCAATCTCACCAGCAATGGAGGAGTGTTTCTCTTTCTCTGCACCCTCTCCAGCTAGAGTATTTAGACAACAAAAGGAGGTCAAAAGTTAGAAATTGGAAATGAAGTAATCAGAATATCACTATTTGTGGATGATATTATACTATATATAAGCAAACCAAAAAGTTCTACCAGAGAATGTCCACAACTATTAAACAACTTCTTCTAAGTATCTCAATATAAAATTCACTCAAATGGATCAGTAGCCTTATTTTATACAAAGGATAGATGAACAGAGAAAGTAATAAGGGAAATAAAACCATTCACAATTGTCACAAATAATATAAAATATCTTCCTATAACTCTACCCTAGGAAGTAAAAGACATGTATGACAAGACTATCAAGTCCCTGAAGAAAGAAATTGAAAAAGACCTCTAACAATAGATCTCCCAATACTCATTGATCATTAAGATTCACATAGTAAAAATGGCCATCTTACCAAAAGTAATCTGCAGATTATATCCAATCCCCATCAAAATTTCAACTCAATTTTGTAGTCTTGTGGGGTTCCATGTCCACCCTTATACATGAGAAGTTTGACCATTCTTACCCCATGCTGTCACCAGGAAGGTATTGGGCCTTAGGGCAGCCCTGAAACACTGCTCTTTGGATAGAGAAGCACAGGCTGAGGTTTGGGACAGATTCCAGGGTCCCAGTCCCCAGGCCTGTGACAAGGATAGGGCCATTTGCTTCTTAGGTTCCTGGACACCTAGGCACCACAGGGAGCCACAGAAGAGCTGTGAACAGAGTGGGGGCCCCCAGGCTGGGTCTAGCTTGCAGTCAGGGTAGGGGAAGGGGAGAGCTCCGTCTTGTTCCTTAGGGAGGAGTCCTTGCCTTGATGGCTGTGGGCTTGGTTGTGGTGGTGGCCATGGCTGGGAGTGCAGAGAAGCCTTCTATCAGAGATTATAAGGCAGTTCTAAAGGCTACAACCTTCTCCATGGCTCCCCATGGTGGATTCTGACAAAAAGAGGCAGTTAATGATTTTAAGACATTTATGGTCATGGCGGGAAGTGGATGAATAAAACCATACCCCTTTTCTCATGGTGGGAATGAGATTAAATACCTTTTGCATGGAGGAATGTCAGGGTAGGAAATCTTATTGGTTAAGTCCTCCAGGCCTTTAGGTACCTCATTAGTATGGGATCTGTCTTGGATCTATGAGACCACAGTTCATGTCCTCTCCCTGTGGAGAGGATCTGGGTGTTGCCCTTATGTGACTGATGGCCACATATCTATGGTGGGCTGTGTCAAATGACGGGGCCCTGGTTCCTAGGAATTAGGTGGAGCATCTACTATCCCTTCAGATTTTCTGGGCTTTCAAGCCTTAGCTCAATCGGTAATGAGGCTACATTTCCTGGTCCCACACTATACTTAACAAACATGAAAAGAGCAATTCTCAACTTTATATTGAATAATAAAAAACCTAGGATAGTGTAAACAATTTTCAGCAATAAAAGAAATTCTGGATAAAGCACCATCCCTGACATCAAGCTGTACTACAGAGCAATAATAACTGCATGGTATTGGTACAGAGACAGACAGGTAGATCAGTGGAGTAGAAGTGAAGAACCAGAAATAAACCAACAAACCTATGGACAGCTGATATCTGACAAAGAAGACAAAACCATACAGAGAAAAAGAAAAAAAACAAGAAAGAATGAAAGAAAGAAAGAATGAGAGAGAGAGAGAGAGAGAGAGAGAGAGAGAGAGAATCTTCATTAAAGACTGGTGGTCTAAGTGGTGGTCTGCATGTTTAATAATACAAATTAATCCATATTTATCACTGTGTGCAAAGCTCATATCCAAATGGGTCATGGTCCTAAATGTAAAACCAGAAACACTGAATCTAATAGAAAAAAAGTGGGAAAGATCCTCTAACATATTGGCACAGGTCAAAATTTCTTGGACAGATCACCAATAGTTCAGGCTCCAAAACTCACAATTGGCAAATGGGACCTCATTAAACTGATAACCTTTTGTAAAGTACATTGTCAATAAGAGAAATTGGCAACCTCAAAATTGGGATAATATCTTCACTAACCCTACATAAGATAGAACATTAATATCCAAAATATACAAAGAAAGCAAGAAGTTAAACTCCCAAAAGCCAAATAATGGAATTTAAAAATGGGGTAAGGAGCTAACCAGAATTCTCAACAGAGAAATCTTGACTGGCCAAGAAGTATTTAAAGAAATGTTCAAAATCTGCAGTCATACTTTCTATAATTTTTTAAAATTAACTTTTATTTTTTATATTCCAAATGTTGCCCCATGTCCTGGTCCTCCTCCCAGAGTTCTTTACCCCCTTACGCTTCCACTTTGCCTCTAAGAGTATTCTCCCACCCCCGTCACCCCCAACTCCCCATGCATCCCCATTGCTTAAGGCATCAAGTGTCTCCAGGGTTAGGCACATCCTCTTTAACTGAGACCAAAAAAGGAAGTCCTTTGCTACATATGTTCAGGGGACAAGGAACCAGCCTTTACTTGATCAGAGTAATGGTGGGAATTTGCTGGTTTCTTTGTTAGTAAACACTGTTGGGTTTCCTTTGGGGTTGCAGTATCCTTCAGCTCCTTGAAGGTGGGTTGGTGACCACTTCCCTCCAATTGGGATTCTTTCTATCTGCCACAGATGGTCTCTTCAGGTTTCATCTGCTCACTGTTGAGCATGAGTTTGATTATCTCCTGCTGTCTATCAACCTATTTTAATTTGGTAGTGTGAGAACTCACAAGTTCTATATGATGGAGTTTACTGCTATGAACTTTCCTTTTTTTACTGATTCTTTAAATTTGATCACATGCCTACTCATTTCTAGTGCTAACTACAGTCAAAGTAAGTTCTCACCTTCCTTTCTCTCCATTCTTTTCTGTGCCTGGTCACAGCCAACTCAAAATTAGTTGGTTAGCTCAATTCTTACACAGGTCCTTTTACTGATAATGCTCCCACACCTGAACACCAAAAAAGAAGTCAGGGAGATTGGTTACACTCAGTCACTGGTCTCTTGTTTGTCCCACTATTCAGTCAGGACCCAGCCTGATATGAACTTCGGGACTGTCTTCCAGACTCTGGAAAGCAGAAGGATGATTAGGGGTTCAAAGCAAGTCCTAACTGTATAGAATGAGATAGGCTGAGCTACATGAAGTATTGCCATGAACAAATACAGACACACTTGAGAAAAAAGAACAAAATTCTTAATTACTAGAAAACATTGGTGAAGAGAAAGAAGAGATTAGAACAATGATGCATAAAGAAAATGAAACATAAAAAGTAATACCAACCTCCTCCACAGGGCGAGAGGGTTGGTCAGGGTAGTCTTCTCCTCCTCGCAACCTCCCATATATGGAGCCACATTCCTTGGCCTCCCCCTCCCTCAGTCAGTGTCCCCCATAGTCCCATCGGTAAAAACAATCCACTCCAATCACTTGAACCCATGGAAGCTTCCCTTCGTCCTCCAGGAGAGGATCTTTCAATGGTTCAGTTTTCTCCATCTCCTCCTGAATCCACATCACCTCCCCTGCTCCCACTCCCTACTCCTGGCACTGGATGCAAAGACCCTTTAAGGAGACAGCAAATGTCTTGAGTCAGACTACTGGTGGCAACAACGAGAGGAGTATGACAGACATCAACGTGTTTATGGAATGTGAGGAGGAAGAACTGGAGCCATAACAGAAAATTCGTGATGTCACTGAGGACTCTGAAGTTGAAGATAACAATTCAGTGGATAAAATTACTTCTGTTTCTGTGATCCAGTAGCCAGTCTCAGCTCCAGTGCCCATTGCTGGATATGCTTCTTTTGCTGGGCACCTCTCTATATCCACTACTCTTAGTAGCAGTGGGGCACACAACAGTGACAGTACAAAGAACACTCTTGTCACATTAATTGTCAACAACAATGCTGGTAATACTTTGGTCCAGCAACGTGGACATCCACTCATCCTGACCCAAAGTCCATCATCAAGTCTGTAAAAAATGGTTACTCAATCAGTACTGAGACCTGTCCATGTCATTCAGAATGCCAACCATGTGACTAGCTCCCTTGTGGCCTACCAACTTATTTGCATCACTAAGCAGGGATTTCCTGTAAGGAATGTTTGCCTGTACAAAATGCAATGAATCAGGTTGGGATTGTGCTGAACATACAGCAAGGTCAAACTGTTAGACCAATTATATTGATCCCAGACCCAGGTACACAGTTTGGTAGGCTGACAGTTGGTGTCACACAAGTGTTCTCTCAGATGACCCCTGTGCGGCCAGTGTTCACAATGCCTGTGAGGTCCACCACCAACACTTTTACCACCATCATCCCAGCTACTATCACCATACAAAGCACTGTCCCACAGTCACAGAAGACCAAATTCACCCCCAGTACTTCCACTACTCCCACTGCCACAGAGCCAACCTCACTGGGGCAGCTAGCTGGTCACCCATTGGATATCGGTGAGCTTAGCTCAATGTCCCCAGCTGAGCTGTTTGCACAGGCTTCCTGAGAACAGCACATCCTGTGGCTCTGCTTGATTTCTGTTTTCCTGCCTGGTGTGGTATGGACTTCCCAGGTGCCTGACCTATGGCTATGATTGGTTTTTCCTGTTGTTTTTCATCTGACCTCAAGTATAAATTGCTGGTTCCTCAGTAAAGCTTTGGCATTCTTCTTACCAGAATGACCTGAGTCTGTGTTTTCTGTTAATCCCCCAGATCTAAGTCTGATACTTGGTTACTTGGTACTGTGGCAGCGCGGGCGCCGTCAGTCAGCCTCCAGGCCCGGCCAGTCAGATCTTGAATCCCAAATTATCTCCCTCCTTCCCTTTTTCACGTGCACGGAGCATTTCCAGATTTGTCACTGTGAAGTGACCTTTGGTTACTTGTGAAAATAGCAACGAAGTGGTCAATTTGGTGAATACTCTTAACACTAACCATTCCCTGGGCCAGAAGCCTGGTTCAGCAATGGTGTCCAAAAACAGTTCTGCTCGAAGAACCAGTGGACCCAAATTTTCAATGAAAGTGACCACTTCCATCCCAGTGTTTGACCTTCAGGACAGTGTACAGAAATTATGTGCATGGTGTAGAGCTCAGTTCCATGTTACTGAAGCTTCGAGAGGTCACATGTGTTACTGCTGCCCTGAAATGGCTGAGTATCAAAAGAAAGGCAAATCCTTCACTGCAGAGCCCAGTGTCCCATTGGCAGCAAAGCCCTCATCCCCTGAGAAGACAGACTGTTATTTCCACACCCTCCTCTACACCAATTCCTTCTCTCTCACCACCTACCAAAGTACCAGAGTCACATGAGAATGCTGGGGATTCTGTCCAGACCAAGATTCTTATGCTAGTCAATGATTTTTACTACAGATGGGATGGGGCAAAGCAACCCAGCTCACAAGCTTTCCTTGGGTTGCCATGTCTTTCCGATGCCCTCACTGTAATAAAGGCTAAAGAACAACATGCCATTCATGAACCACATGAAGCACAACATAGAATTTGATCAACAGAATGGTGAGGTCGATGGTCACACTATCTGCCAACACTGTTATTGCTAGTTCTTCACCCCTTTCCAGCTCCAGTGCCACTAGGAAAATGTTCATAAACCCTATGAATCTACTACCAAGTGCAAGCTCTGTGAGCCGGACTTTGAAAGCAAGTTCTTGTTTTGTAGCATAATTAAGGACACACACAAGCCTGGAGAGATGACTAGTGTTTGTCAGGTGGTTCAAACTTCCCTCTACTCTGAGGTAGATGTCCATTTTGGGATGATCCATGAAGATACTCATCATTTGCTCTGTCCGTATTACCTAAAAATCTTCAAAAATGGCAATGCCTTCCGGCAACACTACATGAGGCACCAAAAGAGAAATGATTATCACTGCAACAAATGCCAGCTGCAGTTTCTCTTTGCCAAGGACAAAACTGAACACAAACTTATGTACCATAAAACCTTCCGTAAGCCTAAGCAACTGGAAGGCCAGGTAAACTTATGTAGGATCTTATTTGTGTTATATATATTGGATGACTCTTACTTCTGATCATTTGTTATAGCTGAATGAATAGTGAAGTCAATTCAGAATCATCCTAAATAAGTTTAGCAGTCTCTATGTGTAAAACAACCCTTTCTGCATATTGAGAATCAGTTACTATATTAATAGACTCTTAAAAATCTGACAATATGATGAGCATGGCACATAATTCAGATTTTTGAACTGAATTATAGGGACTCTAGCCCACCTTGCTTACATCTTCTGATTTATATTCTGCCTTTCCTGATTTACTACAATCCGTGTAAAATGTATGGGCTCCAGATATTAGCATTCTCTTTATTATATGAGAGAAAATCCAAGTAATTCTTTTTATGAACTGAAGTCATTTACTTTTAGGATGTCACTTGTTAATCTCTCCTAGAAATTACAATGTGCTCTTTGCCAAGCTTTATCCTGTGCCTATAACAAGGCAATCACTGTATCCATAAAAGGTACCACAATTTCAGCTGCATCCATTCCAACTAATGGTGGAAGCCTCATTTTTCCATTTAGTATCATTTGAGATAACTTCTCCCTGTAGGTTTTTAATCTCTTACCCTGTTTATGTGGTAAACTTATCCACTATAATTATAATCTTTCCTCTACAAGAGAATTTCTGAAGGGGAATGAGTAGAAGGTAAGATAACTAAGATGTAGGTTGTCTTTGGATCAGTATGATCTAGTTGTGTATCCTGCAATTTCCTTTCTACCAGAGCTAACTCCTTCTCAGCCTAGGCTGATAATTTCCCTGGGCTATTTAAATCTTTATCACCTTGTAAAATTTGAAACAAATTGATTATTTCTGGAGTGGACAAGCCAATCACAGGCCACAGCCAATAAATTTTTCCCAGTAACTTCTGAAAATCATCAAGTCCTTAATGTGTTTTCCTGATTGCAACTTTTGGTTGTTTGCAGCTTTGTGGCCTAACCTTTTGCATATTTATTCTATATCCTAGATAATTAATAGAATCCCATCTTTCTCTTTTTTGGGTGAGGATTTGCAATCTCCGTCAAGACAAAGTTGTAGTTTATTTTTCTTTGTTTAATTGTTTATTTGTTTTTACTTTTTTATGGATTTTTTATTTTTATTTTTTATTGAAAAAGGAAATAAAAACATTTTATGATAAAATTGAAGACTTACATGGAAAATGTTTCTGACAAAATTGAAGAAATACATAGAAAAACACATTAAGATTGACAATTTTCATGGAAAATTAAAGAGTAAAATGGTAGACATAAAAACACTGCTAAATTAATTGAAGACGGATGTAGAAACATTTTATGATTGAGGACTTACGTGGAAAATAATTCTGATAAAATTGTAGAGAAATGTAAAATAACATGTTAAAATTGAAGATTATCATGGAAAATTATAGATAAAATGGTAGGCATAAAATATTTCTAAGTTGATTGAAAATGGAATTCTAAACATTTTCTGATAAAATTGAAGACCTATAAGAGATATATTTCTGGCAAAATGCAAGAACTATATAGAAAAATACATTAAAATTGACTATTTCATTGAAAATTATACAGATAAAATGGTAGGCATAAAAATATTCCTAAATTGATTGAGAGTAGAATTACAAACATTTTCTGATAAAATTGAAGATTTACATGGAAAATATCTCTCATAAAACTGAAGAAATATATAGAAAAACACATTAAGATTGACTATTTAATGGAAAAAATATACAGATAAAATGGTAGGCATAAAAATATTCCTAAGTTGATTGAAAGTGGAATTATAAACATTTTCTGATAAAATTGAAGATCTACAAGAAAAATATTTCTGATAAAATTCAAGAAATATATGGGAAAACACATTAAAATTGACCATTTCATGGAAAATTATACAGATAAAGTGGTAGACAAAAACATTACTAAATTTATTGAAAGAAGAATATTTTCTGATAAAATTGAAGATTTACATGAAAAATATTTCTGTTATTCTATGGTGTTTGTTGGGGAGTTGAGTCCATTGATGTTAAAAGATATTAAGGAATAGTGATTGTTACTTCCTGTTATTTTTGATGTTGTTTTTATGTTTGTGTGGTTACTTTCTTTTAGGTTTGTTGGAAGAAGATTACTTTCTTGCTTTTTCTAGGGTACAGTTTCCCTCCTTGTGTTGGTGCTTTCCATCTATTATCTTTTGTAGGGCTGGATTTGTGGAAAGATACTGTGTAAATTTGGTTTTATTATGGAGTACCTTGTTTTCTCTATGGTGACTGAGAGTTTTACTAGGTATAGTAGTTTGGGCTGGCATTTGTGTTCTCTTAGGGTCTGTATGAGATCTGCCCAGCATCTTCTAGCTTTCATCATCTCAGGTGAGAAGTCTGGTGTAATTCTGATAGTCCTGCCTTTATAAGTTACTTGACCTTTTTACCTTACTGCTTTTAATATTCTTTCTTTGTTTGGTGCATTGGTATTTTGATTATTATTTGCTGGGAGAAATTTCTGGTCTGATCTGGTCTGTTTGAAGAATGATACTTTGATGGAGAGTAGTCAGACCTCAAATAAAAAGGAGCACATCTGCCCTTGTTTTCTGGATACTGAGAATATGCCAGCAGCATTGGCTTGTTTTATATCTATACAGGCATGTGGTATAACCACACTTTGCCTAACAATACAACATAATTTATATTTTCGAAACCGTCTTTGACTCTTTCCATTTACACTAAGAAAACACTAACCTGAGTACTAGAAACATCCATAATGTCTATTTTTATCTATAGAGGGCAAAATGTTCTTGTGGTCAAAGATAAGCTGTAGCAAACCAGGAGTATAAAACTACAGAATTTTCTCCTCAATGGAAAAAATAAAATTCACAATTTTCTGACCAGAAGTGAGGGGATGGATATACTAAATAGCTTGGTGACCTGTGGTATACGTAGTGCCAGGCCACACCAGAAAGAACCAGACTATTTATCCCAGACTATTCTTCCCTAGGGCATTGTTTTTCAGTTAATAGAATGCAGCCTTATTGGAGATGTGACATGCATTTTATTGCTTGGTGACCTCTAAACTGTGTGTTTGATCCTGTTTTAGTGCCTGGAGTTTTAGGATTCAATGTTATAAAAGACTCACATGTATCTTAAAAAACAAGTTTGAAGTAGACACACATAATGTTGCTTGAGCACCAAAGATGAAGAAAAATGTTACCAGGGAAATTTTTCCCAAAATTAGACTGTACATAAATATTCCTAAATAAGCTACTCTCAGGTCAGAATCAAGAAGTTTGACCCAATACTGGTTACTCTGTTTGGAGAGTAAAAATCTAGAATTTCCTTCTGTGTTTTACTAAAACATCAATTCCTGATTTCACTCAAGCTCAGGACTTAAAATCCTACAAATCTCCAACCTGAGATACATCTACTCCTAAAAATCCTATCCTTTCAGAGAAGCCCTGTAAAAAGCCTGCCTCCCACTCATTCTTTTCTGCTTCTCAACTGAGCAGAGACAGCCTGCTCACTTTTTCCCTCCAATGTTTTTTTCCAGTAAATCTCTTGTGTGTAGTTTGTTCTTCCAAGGTGCTTTGTGGTATATATTGAATTCTAACTACCAGTAGATCTTTTACATTAGAGCTATAACAGTTCCATTGGGACATCTTTTTCCCAAGAGCTATAAGATATTGGGAATAACCCATAGTACACCCCTGGCCAGTGGAATACTTACAGTGTGGTATTGAAATACATTTCTCTTTTGTCTTGCTGATTGTTACTCCACCAGACCTAGGATTTGCAGAGATATTTTTATCAACTAAACATTAAACATCAAACATAGTCTTTCATTCTGATCAATAAACTCAGAGTTACACACAATTTAACTTCTACTTTGAAATTTTAGGTTTTTTGGTGTCTTTATGTATAATGGACCACTTGAGAGTAAATATTCTTTATCACCTAACAGCATAAACTGTCTCTGAAAATTGAAGAAAAACAGACCAGAAATTTGAGAGTAGAATTTAGGGACCCAAATACTAATGCCTGCATATCAAACATTGAAGATCATCAATAACTAGAACTGTCAGAGTGGCCTAGTTGCCAACATGTTGTGTTTGATAACAACTGTCTACAGTCCCCAGAATTAAATGTATATAGGGAACACATTGGTAACATTTGCAGTTACGTATAGTAAAGCTATTGAAAGAGAGAAACAGAGGCAAAAGGGTAAAAATTACAAGAAAATAAAATATTTAGATGCAAAGACAGATCTATAATCTTCTATTCTTCACACGTTCCATTGAACACACCTACCAAGCAGGCCAGTAAAAGAGGCAGTACTCAGCCAACACACTCTCTCAAAATACAAGGAGATAGCCAGGGACACAACTCATGCCCATCCAGACATCCTGAAATCAGCAGTCCAAGCCCAGATGCCTAGACACCAACCTAGGAGCAGTAACATCCAGGAAATTATGTTTACCAACAGAGACAACTATCCTAACATGGAAGATCCTGAATATTCCAACATAGGTAAAAGTGCAAGTAAAAGACCTTAAAGCCCAGAGTATGAAGATGACAGAGGTTCTTAAGGAGGAAATGAATAAATACCTAAAAAAATCCATGAAACACAATCGAACAATAGGAGAAAATAAACAAATGCTTTAAATAAAGCTGGGAATGAACAGTTCAATGAAACACATAAACTTTCCAAGACCTGAAAATGGAAATAGAAGCAATAAAGAAAGCAGAAATGAGGGAATACTATATATCTATATCTATATCATGTCTCTCTCTCTCTCTCTCTCTCTCTATATATATATATATATATATATATATATATATATATATATATATATATTGAGATTCTCTAAGGCAAAATGCACAATCCATTGGACAAAGAGACCAGACAGCCTAAGGAATGGAAAACTTTTTTACCAACTGTATATATTAAACAAATAGAGGCCTACTATACAAAATGGATAAAGAAGTAAGCAACTAGATGGTCACAAAACAAAGAAATCTATTTAAAATTGGGTACAGATCTAAACAGAATTCTCAAAAGAGGAAACTCAAATGGCCTAGAAACACTTTTAGAAATATTTCAATATGGATGGAGACTGTAATTCCAGCCACTTAGGCAAAAGGGAGATTCGTATTCCAAAGATATTTCATAAGTACACCAGTGCTTTAAACAGCAGGTAATTCTTTAGTGGCTGGATCCTAAGTGGGAAGTCCCAGAAGATGAGAAACTTAGTAAAAGTAGGAGTAGGAAAATATAAAAGCTGCAGTGGAGAGATCTACTGTTCTTAATAAATTCTAAACCATTCAGTTTTACCAAGGAACACTCAGGAACCACATGTTGGGTGGAAGCCTGCTAGCTCAGAGAGGTAGAGAAAGCTTCTGTTGAAGTTCCTTTTCAGCTGAAATCCCAGAAGGAATCTTTCTGACACACCTTCTCATATAACTTCCTCAAAACTGAATGAACCTACCTGCTGCTTCCTGTGCATCTCTCTGTCTTAGTTTCCGATTCCCTCTTACTGTATACATTTTTTTTTCTTAATAATCCTAGGTTCCCTTCCTGTCATCTGGTTGCTTCCTCCACCTCTTCACCCATGGTTGATTTTATTTAATCTTGCTTAAACTCAGTATTCACAATTGCTCAAATATACTGCAACAGAGGTCTTGCACAAGCTATGTCTCATATAGTAATCTTAAGAAGACTAGCATCCTGCATACAACTTACAGGTAAAACATAGAAAGAAATTGAAAACTTCTATGAAGGCAGAAGGAACTATCATACAATGGCACAAACTGAGGTGTAGTTTAACAAATCCATGCTGTTCACAGGGAACACAGGATATATCAGGAACATTACTGAATGAGCCTACAGTGGATTTGGGATTCATAGCCACAGTGCCATGGGGTTGCCAGAGTTGGGTTCTTAGGATCTGAAGCAACCCCCCCCACCACAGGTCCTGGCAACAGACTATTACCAGCATTCTTAGGCATACTCCTTCCTTTAGAGAAGGAGCTCTGTAAAAGTAATTTCATTCACCTGGCATAACTGTCATTTCTGAGGCATAAAGCCTCAGTCTACATACTTAGCCTAATCGTGGAAGTTTCTAGTCTCTATACAAAGTATCTAGGCTAAGAAAGTTTATAGCTGCAAAGATTTAAGGCTGAATAAGATCACCTTTCATATTTTTCCTGAACTATTGCTGGCTGAGGGCTGGTCAACTCAGCTGTTCTGGCTCAAATGTCCTCTACACATTGACTGATTAAATATCTCTCTCTCTCTCTCTCTCTCTCTCTCTCTCTCTCTCTCTCTCTCTCTCTCTCTCTCTCTCTCTCTCTCTCTTTCTCTCCCCTCCCTGTCTTTCTTCCTCTCTCCCCCCTCTCTCCCTCTTCCTTCTTCTTCTTGTCTTCCTGCTCCCTTCTCTGTCTTTTCATGTCTGATTCTTCTCTTTCTCTTTCGATTTCCTGCCAACCCTCCACTCTAGTGACTTCCTTGGGGCCAGTAAACTCACACAAGAGCATTTTACCAATAAACTGGCACTTAATATATTCTGTCTTGAATTGGTCATTTCACCAGCAGAGAACACATAAATTATCAATGGGGATGGGCCTACTGGATGGTTGTAAATCAGGGTTGTCTCTTTTGTTATGGTCTGGGGCAAACATGCCCATGTAAACACACATGTATCCTAGCATCCTATCTCTAACAGGCATGGTTAGCATAGTACTCAACTGTGGAGTTTTTTAGAGGGCATTGTCCCTCATTCTACTTGGTTGTGACTTATCATGCAACTGAGTTGTTCACGGCCAAGTTCAAGGTTGTCTCCTTTGTTATGGTCTGGGGCAGTTCCCAAAAGCCATGGCAGCCAGTGTCTTACCTCACCCACACACAAGATATGGAGGCAGAAGAGAGCTGTTGGAAGAGATGGATTTGAATCCATACCTTTATGTTTCCATTTTGTGTCTCATATTCTAGTCAGGATGGGAGTCAAAGGCTGTTCTGGCCGGGCAGTGGTGGCGCACGCCTTTAATCCCAGCACTTGGGAGGCAGAGGCAGGAGGATTTCTGAGTTCGAGGCCAGCCTGGTCTACAAAGTGAGTTCCAGGACAGCCAGGGCTACACAGAGAAACCCTGTCTCGAAAAACAAAAAAAAAAAAAACAAAACAAAACAAAACAAAAACAAAAACAAACAAACAAAAAAGGCTGTTCTGCTTAAGCCAGATGGAGGACAAATTAGCTGGAACTGGGAGAAGAGAAAAGGAGAAAGACCCTTTGGCTCTCCTATAAAGTGGGTAGAAAGGGACCATCCTCAGTATTGGAGTCTCATGAGTGGCTTAGGAAAGTCATGCAACTGAGTTGTTCATGGCCAAGTTCAAGGTGCAAATGATTCCATTAATATCCCCATTTTCTCCTCCATCTCAGGGAGGGATGTGATGCCCATGTCAACATGGACTGAGTTTGGGCTGACCTACTCTAAACCAGTGGCAGACACAGCTTCTGTCCCATGGAGGGGATCTTGGCTGCTCAGGGAGCTTTTCCATTGTTGTGTATGGCAGATGAACTTAACATTTGCTTTCTTTAACACTGTCTGCTGGGTTGGGATATCCTGCCTCTAAATTATGCAAAAAAAAGTTCTGGGTCTGGACCTCTGGTCCTCTGTGTCTTATGGAGCAAACAACACAGTGCCACCATCTATCAGTCAAAAGCCCATACTTCCTTGTAGGATGCAGGGTGTGTCCCAGCCTGGAAAAAAAGTGTCTAGGTGGGACAGATCTTATCAAGATGGAGAGCCTAGGCTTTGACAAGGTGTCCCATACAACTTTGACAGTCCTTGACACCTGCTCCAGTCTAGCTAGGAAGGAGGCACCTACTCCAAGGTGCAGGAGGAGCTGTTGCTGTTCCTGCCTCCCACCAACCCTGAGGAACCCCACAATATTAAACTATTAATCTGTCCCCTGGAGGTCCCAATAACTCACTATTCTCCATCCAGACCTTGCCAGCACAGGACCCATCACTGATCTGGTCATAGCCTCAGGGGACAGACTATCATGAAGATGACAGTGTTCTACCAGAGCTATCAACCTCCTCTGAGGAGGAAGCACCTGAGAGCTGATGTGGCCAAGGTGGAGGTAGATGAACTGTCTCTTCTTTGTTGGCCCTTCTGGTTCCTAAGGTCCTGAGAGTGGGAATTCCAGGACAGAGGGGAGGAGTGCTTTGAGTAGTGAACTGAGAAATCTTAGGGAACTAAACTTCCTATATTCATGTAAGTCATCCTTTTCTGCTGGTCCTCTTTTAGTCCATGTGTCCTAGACTCATCTGGTCTTGCTTTGCCTAAGGTAGACACTGGGTACCTGAGGGTGCACATCCACAATGGGGGTGTTGCTTTTTTGTGTATTCTTTACGATAAGGGCTCACAAAGCCCAACATAGCCTGGAACTCACAATGTGGCCAAGGTTATCCTTGAATTTCTGCATCTACCTCCTGAATATGAAATATGGTCATGTGCCACTGGACCTTCCTCAGGATACTATATTTTCCTGTGTCTCTCAGATCTAGATAGATTGCAATCTACCCCACAAATAGGTATGTGCATCCCTAAAGCAGGCTAGACCAAGGTGACTGATAATATATCTCAGGCCTGGGGAGCTAGCTCAATGGATAATGATACTAGCTTTGTAAGTGTGAGGACCTTAATTCAAATCCCCAAGATCAATGCATAAACAAGGTACACAGCAACTGTTCATAATCCTAGGGGGATGTGAGAGGTGAAGATAGAGGAATCCCAGAGGCTAATGGGCAAGGTAACCTCGCATACTCATTAGAAGAAAGACAAATAAAACCCTACCTCAAAGTGGAAGGTATGGCCCACACCCAATGTGGTCTTCAGGATTTCATATGCATACCATGGCATATGTGCCCCTGTATTTACACACATAGTGTTTCACAATGGAACTCACTGAAAAATGTGTCTAATGTTGGGTGAGCTCTCTCCTTCATCTCAGTGGAAGTGTTCTCTTGAGGTCCCTGGTATATTCATGCTCTTTCCTGGGCCCAGTTCTAGAAGCTGGGTGACCCACACCCTAAGAACTATACATTAGGCGGCTGACAGCTAAGAACCTCATGAAAAAAAGTTTTGGCAGGTGTTTCTCCTATGCCTTGTATGCTTTAGGTTGTATATTAAATTTGAGCTTGAAACGTGAGAGATGGCTAGGCAGTTAAGAGCATATACTACTTGTAGTGGTTTGAATAAACATATTCTCTATAATCTCTGGTATGTAAACGCTTAGTCTCTGTGAAGGTGTGGTCTTGGAGGAATAATGTCACTGGATGTCAGCTTTGGGAGTTTAAAGTCTCACTATGAGTGCATTTATTCTGTATCCTCTTTGTGGTTATGGATCTGAACCCTAAGCTCTCAGTTGCTAGCTCAGCTCCCAACCTGCCATGCTTCACTATGGGCTTTAATCTCTAGGAACCATATGTAACCTTCCTTCTGTAAGTTGCCTTGGTTAAGCTGTTTTACTATAGCAATGGAAAATAATTAAGACACTTCTACATCAGAGGGCTGGCATTGGATCACCTATATCCAGTGGTACACAGATGCCTGGAACTCCAGATAGAGAGGACCAAACACACCTCTCTAGACTCTTTAGAAACTTTTGCACATGTGTGCATATACATATCTTTTTGTGAACACACCTCTCTAGACTCTTTAGACACCTTTGTACATGTGTGCACATATATAGCTCTTTGTAAGTTTCAGTTTCAGCCTAGAGCAATGAGAATGGGTGCTTTTTGAGAGGTCCAAGATTCAATTCCCATCACCTATATGGTGGCTCATAAACTTTTGTAACTCTAGTTTCAGGAAATTTGATGGTCTCTTCTGGCCTTCATGGGCACAAGCATGTAGAAGATGCACAGGCAAAAATATATGCAGGCTAAACACCTGTATATTTAAAAGAAAACAAAATATGTTTTCCTTCTTAATGCCAGATTCATAGATTAAAAACAAAGCAAGTGGGAATATGAACTATTCAGAGGCATTTGCTTTTTTGTGTATTCTGTTTTAGTATTTTTGAGATCAAGATGGCCTGGTTCCTCAAGACTTAGCCTCTGGGTACAAAGAATGCAGGTGTGTACCATCTTGCCTGCTAAGCATGTGTTCCTTTGTTTGTTTGTTTGTAAGTTTCTTACCATTGAGGATTATGTTGTTCTGTGACTCCAACTCATGGAGCTTGGAAAAAGATTTTCTTCTATCTCACACCCCATGAGGTAACCAGCATAAGTCTGGTCATACTGCAGTAAAAAGTTAATGCCACAAATATCTAATAAAAAGACTTATTTCATTTATTTTCTCAAAATTTCCATTTATTTATTTGTGTACAATGTTGTGCCATTTAGTTAAGAAACATTTTTTTTCTTACTGGAGACTGAAGACATGCTTAGGTGGTTAAGAGTGCTTGACCCTCTTAGAAGACCAGAGTTCTATTCCAAAATCTACACGGTAGTTCACAATCATTCATAATCCTGGTTATGGAGAATACAGCACCCTCTTCTAGCCCATGTACCCGCACACATACTTTCATACAGGTGGATGTATGAATGTATTACTCATGAAATAAAATTGTCTTTTGCCTAATATATCTTCTCATTATTAACACCCAGAGTAGAAAAATGAACAATTAGTTATTTATGCTTCAGGACAGGTTATTTAAGAAGAGTGAGACCTATAAGGGAATAATTAAGCTGATGAGAATCTGAAGGGACAATTTGTCCTTTAAAGGCTCTGTCTGTCTTTCTGCATATTATTATAAGGGTGAACATATGCCAAAGTGAACAAGTGGAAGTCAGGAGACAGCCATGAGGAGTCAGTTCTCTTCTCTATGCCGGTCCTGGGCATCAAACCTGCTGGAACCTTGTTGCCAGTATAATTCTTGTTCAACTCCCCTCACTTCATCTAGGGAAACTCTGTCTTCATTAAGTGTACTACCCAATGTCTGGATTCTATTGTTGCTAGCAGCCATCACTCTTTCTGTATCTATGAATTTAAGTAGACTAGGCACTGTATATAACTGGAATCTAGCAAAATCTCTCCTTCATTGATGGGCTCATTTCACTGTACATAAAGTTGATAACATTGATCCATGATATAATGTGTCAGAATTTCCTTAATAATTTTATTTCCTGGAAGAATATAAGTTTATTAAGAATACAGACAGGGGTGGTAGACTAGATAATAATAAGTGTATAGCACACTTTTTTCAAAAGAACTTCTTTCATATTTGGAGGCTAGATAATATTCTATTGTATGAGAAGCTAGTCCATAATTTGTTTAACCTACATTTGTTTTATTTAACTTTATGTTATTTTATTTCCTATTCTTTTCTTTTGTAGAAGCCAGCGTTGAAGCTGACATTCTAATCCTCCTGCATTACCTTCTTCAATGCTGGGACTAATGTTTTGGGAGTGTGTCACTTCACGATATTACTTCTAAGTGATTCTGTTTGTTTGTTGTGTGTTTGTATTCTTGTCTTTTCTGAGTTTATTATGTAGCATTCATTGCAACATTATTTACTTCTTCTAAAACAAGTGTTCTGTGATGCTTTTCTAGAAATTTACATTTTGGCCCATCCCAAGGTTCTCCTCTGCTTGACTCTTGTCTTTCTCTGAGCATGTCAACCTAAGTGGAGAGAGCAGAGTAGTTTCTGAAATGCTCCTCCCAACATTGTGACCTTCAGTATACTGTGATATCCAGAACTAGCTTTCATCATCTATGTCAATGCCAGTGAGAGGTGAAGGGGACATTGCAATCCATTTAGAATTACAACAAGGCCACTGACTAATGAGCAGTATTTAACTTCACCTCTCTATAACCGCAGCCACCCGGGACCCTGCAAACTTTGTTCCTGAAGTGTCTAAAGGCTTTGTCATCATGATCTCTTGACTGGAATCTCTGTCCATCATCAAGAAAGAGAAATGAAACCAGAAATATTGTAGCATAGGTAGGAGGATCTCTGGAGTTTGGGGCCAACCTGATCTACAGAAAAAATTTCAGGACAGTCAGGATTTAAGAGAGAAACTTTAGCCCAGAAATCTCACGGCGGCTGGTGGCTCTCTGTCCCTTCAAAGCATAGTGAGTGTGCTGTTTTCCTGCATATCATAGCCTGCCTATTGGAACCTAGAAATCTCACTTTTCTGCCCATCTTTATTGATCAAGGAAAAACCAATTTGGAAACAGGAACTTCTGTATTCACAATCAGATTCCAGAACATATCATCAGAACCACTCCCTACAGAGAAGATAGACTAGCAAACTTTGAACTGTATTCCCCATGTTCCCAACTTTTGTGTACAAGGTCTAAACTACAAAGAACCTGTCTGTGCCTAGAAGCTTAGGAAGGTAAATGTCAAAAAAAAAAAGGAAGGTATATGTCTGGCCCTACCCCAGTAACATTGCTGTTTTTCTAAACAGGGGAATTCAGCAATGTACAATTAGAAAGAGATTGTATGGGAACCTGTAAGAAGGTGGCTATTTAGAAGAAAGGAAGAGACCTTCAGAAGCCAGACAATCAGTGCCTGACATTGGTCATCACTCTCTAGAACTAGCATGGTAACAGGAGCATGAATATGAATGGTCATATTGTGTCTGTAGTACAGAAGCAGGGAGAGATGCATGGTGGTGTTCAGCTTACTTTCTACTTGGCACTGGTCCACAGTCTACTGTTTGGTGCTGCATATGTCCAGGTTGTGTATTCCACTCTCAGATGAAGCTCTGAGGAAATATGCTCATAGACATGTCTAGTCATATGTTACATAACTTGACTTATTAATTAATTT
Source organism: Tokudaia tokunoshimensis (assembly GCA_036184795.1). Classification (NCBI taxonomy): domain Eukaryota; kingdom Metazoa; phylum Chordata; class Mammalia; order Rodentia; family Muridae; genus Tokudaia; species Tokudaia tokunoshimensis. The sequence continues at coordinate 128,418,474 of BTHU01000005.1, forward strand.
ATTTATTCATTCATTTATTTAGAGACAGACTCACACTGTGGAGTCTTGTGTGAAACACCCTATGTAAACCAGGTTGAGCTTGAACATAGAGATCTAACTTCCTCTAGAACCCAGAACTGGATAAAGATATATACCATCATCCCTGCCTACTTCCATTTTTGATAGGATTTCTCAAACAGCCCTGGTTGACTTTGGACTCAGTGTCCCACTGAGGTTAATTTTTAACTTCTTATCCTGCTGCCACACTTCCTTAAGTGCTAGGTTTACATTCTAATGATGTCACGTGGGGACTGCAGGGGTTTGAACTCAGGGCTTCGTACAGGCTACACAAGGATTCCAGAGAACTCCTTCCATAGTTGGGCCCATAAAGCTGCCTGATTTTCTCTTTTACACATCTGAACACCTCCAATTGCAGTGATTTTGTGAAACAAATAGAGCCTCTCTGAGCTATTTCATCAGAGTCTAGGGGAAGGACATATGGATCGTCTGAGGCAAGGAAAAGCTATCCCACTACCAGAGCCTGTGCAATGGGACACTCCCCACATAGGGACCCAGAATTCTGACCTGGTCATTTGGAGATGAAGGCCTGCTGGGAGGCTCCCAGCCTGGAGAGGGTTGAAAGGAGACACAAAGCAGGATTCTGCTGTGGCTTTAAAAACTGATGGTTTCAGTATGTTCTAATTCTCTAACTATACTGAATGTTTATGATAACTTCTAAAAAGTCATAAAAATTTTGTTCATTCTGAGGATTAAAAGCTGCTGGCTTAGGCAATTAACACCTGTAGCCTAACACAGCAGGCATATAAGCAATGTAGTCTCTGTTTTATCTCCCCAGGAATTACAGGGTTCAAACATACAGCCTGCTAGTTGAAGTTGAAGAAAGGAAAGGGGGCACTTTGACAAGTGACTTTAGTGTATATTTCTCAGTAGTAAAAAGTTCACTATGAAAGCTAAGAAAAAGCAGAAAAGCAGAAAGATCTTGAGCTGGACAAGGGAAATTTGAGTTCCTTATTTTTTTCCTCAGCACTTATACATCTTTCAGAATACATGAGCACATAATAAATAGTTGATCACAAATTTACACATAAATTCAACTCATAAATCAAATAAAAAGTTTACAACAGTGAATGTTTACATGCATATCCATAAAGAATAATTACCTGACTAAACGTGCATCACCTATCACCCACTCTACAGGTTCATGGAGGGCTAAACACCATAAGTAAGCTATTAGTCAATTTGTGTAAACATAATCCAAGTCAATATTTTATCTTCTGTTCTAGTACCTATAATGAATCCTTAGTTCCTTTTTTATGACCTTTGGTTAATGGTTTTACAACCTCTGAGCAGTACAATGTCTGATTACCATCTCTGAAGTGACACTAAAGACTGACAGAGTTCTGATTGCAGTTCTTACTATCTTAAAAGACATAATAGTGTTATTAAAAGAAGCTAATAATTACTATCAACTTTGGAATTCTTATATCATCATCATTAAGGGTAAAGAAACCATCTACTTATCTTTAGCTTATCACTACAAAATAGTCCCTCTTGTAGTTCTGCAGACATCTCCTCAAAAGGGTGGGCTAAATACATGTTTAATAGTAACAGGAAAAGCACATTAATAGCAGGAATCGTTCTTAAGATCATTTTATCCTGGACCATGCCTACTGAAGCTCCAAGATAAATTAGTCTAAGGTGAAGTCATCTCAGGAAGATCACCAACATATCTGATGATACTAGGATATATTTGCATGTCATATGGTGGCTCCTGACACCTAAGCTTGTCATAGCCACCATGACTCAAGATCTGGATCAAAAGCACGTGTCATCCCATGTCAAGTTCTGGGTCAAAAGCCTGTGTTTAGAAACTCAGATCTGGATCACAGGTGTTCCCTCTATTTCTGGATTTTAGTATATTCCAGATGTTGTCAAGGAGACAAGAATAGCCATCCCAATCATACACCATTGTAAAAAAAATGGAAATGAAAACTCCACATAAATATTTCACTACTTGCCAAAAATATTTTTGACAAAACACAGCACCCCTTTTTATAAGTCTTGGAGAGAAAAGGGATACAGCAGTCATATCTAAACACAATAAAGGTGATATACAACAAATCAATATCAAAAAAGCTTAAAGCATTTCCACTAAAATTGGAAGAAGCCAAGGCTGCACACTCTCCCAGTATCTCTTCAATATACTAGTAGAAGTTGTAGCAACAGCAATAAGACAGATAAAGGAGATGAAGAAGATACAAATAGGAAAGGAAGAAGTCAAACTATCACTATTTTCAGATGATATGACAGTATACATTGGTGAAACCATAAATTTTACCAGAAAATGCCAGTTCTTAAATATTTTAGCAAAGTAGCTGGATACAAATTTGAGTAGAAGAAATCAGTAGCCCTCCTCCACACAAGCATGTTCTCACTGAACATGGTGCACAATGGAAAAGGATAAAGATGGTAAAAAGTTTGTTTCATTGGCAATGAACCATTTCTGCAAATTATAAAAAGGAATGCTAAAATGATATGTAATTTTAAGAAAGCCGAGTTCAAAAGTATCCAGATTAGAATAAAAAAACAATATTTAAAATGGAATAGTGGAAATTATTAATTATAGTCTGAGGAATACAACAGAAACTATCAACAGAAAGTCAATCAAGATGTTTTGCAAGTTTGTGCAGATAACAAACAATTTTTATCAAAGTCATTCAGGAAATATAAATAAAAAGTGAGTAGTGCTTGAATAACCCTCCAAGTCTTTCAGAAAAAACACCTCAGGAAACATGAATTTTTCTGATGTTACAATATGCTACAATCATAACAAAAATCATTTAACACTGTTATTAAGGCACAAAGAGATATGAATAATATGGTAACAGTAACACTATGGAAAGTTCAATAAAGTATAATTTCCCAAGTATTAATTCTTACATAGAAAGTCAATCACATGAATATTAAGAATATCTTGAGATTATATAAAATAGATTCTTACAGAATCAAGTTTACAAAGACAGAATGTGGAAAACAAACTTGTACCATCTTTGCTTCCACATTTTCTCAATAGATTTTTTTTTATGTTAGCTGAGGTTTATATGTGTGCAGAGAATATATACGTACTCTCTCTGTTGCCAACTGCACTCAGAAAAAGGCAACAGATGTCTAAAACTGACAATAAGGTTGGTTATCAGATACCATGTGTTTTGGGAACTGATCCAATGTCCTATTCTAAATAAATAAATAAATAAATAAATAAATAAATAAATAAATAAATACAACTCTATGAACTGGTTCAGTCTCACAACAGTCTCCCAGAGAATGTGCCTATTTTCTTCCCAGTCTCCTGAAGTGCTGATCGTTCCTATCTCAAAACCTAAAAAATACCTGCTATTGTCTCCTTTCACACAGCACCTTGCCAGCATATTACTTTTTCTTCTCAGATAAAAAAGCCATTCTTATCAGTGAACCTTCCACATGAGAAATATATTCTAGAGAAAGTACCTCAACTTCAAAAAGTGATTGCTCAACTGAAAAAAGAGAAACAAACATAGATGATTCTGCACACAATTTCTCAACTCACTTGCAGTTTCAGATTAGAAAAAAATCTTGATGGAACTGTTTAGAGTAACTTGAGATCTACCACATCTTTTTTTTTCATGAAAGAGAGGAGACTTATTGTTGATGCTCTAAAATTCCCTCCATTTTGTCTGTTTTAAGGGTTATTAAATTAACCTAGTAGTACTATGTAAGTAAGCTTGGTTGTTGGAACAAAATCTTACCTACTTTATTTAACACAAATCATCATCTCTATTACAGTGTTTCCAACTTTCCTAAACTTTTCCTAGTGTTTCCTAGTTTACAAAATTGACATACAATCCAAATTATTTTCATGTGGGCAAACTCACCGAGTGTCAAAGTATTGATTTCTCAATCCTAAGTCTTTAGAAATACATGTTTTCATTTGCCCTTAATCAAACCCTGTGACAGGGTTATTTCACCCTCCAAAGGAGCTGTTATCCACACATTGAAAATAACTAGTATTAAGTTCATATTACTAGTCCGCAGAAAATTTTAGTGGCTCTCTCAGATGTTTCATGAGAGATATTTCCTGGGGAGACACAACATTCATCTAAGCATCCCAAGTGGAAACTGAAAAACAAACAAGCAAACAAAAACAAAAAAACAAGTCAAACTGTATTAATCAATGAGCTTTATTGTATATACTTAGAGAACAAAAAGGAAGAACTTGTTGACTAGAGCACAAGGAACTGATAGTAAGTTGCTACCCTGAAACATAAAACCAGCATTTGATAGAGATTATGAATACTGGATACTCCAAGAATATCTGTAGGCATCTTTTTTTTGAGAGGTTCCTCTGGGTAGACCAGGCTAGCCTGGAACTCAGAAATCTGCCTGCATTTGCCCCCAAAGTGATGGGATTAAAGGTATGCTCCACCACTGCCCAGCCCTTTATCGCCATAGGATAAAGAACATCCTATTTTCATTAGGTGTCTCAGTGTATCAAATGCTCTTTTAAGTATAATTTGTCTGAATTTCTTTATATGAATTAAATATAAAGAATTTTGTTAGTATTATGAAACAATTTAATATGTTTATACATATATTTATTAGGTTTCTTTTTGAATCATTTTTTTCGGTATCAAGGAAAGTGTCCAAAATACTATATTTTTCTGGCTTCGGTACTTGGTTTTTATCTTATAATATTTGAGGGTGAACCAGTAAAACTTTCCTATATTGGCACATTTTCAGAGTATTTCCCAACAGAAATAGTTCACAATATCTAAGATTGAACATGGCATGAATATTTTCACAAATTTTGCATACGTATAATTCTAGTATACATAATTATGTTCATTTGTAAGTTTTCTCTCCTATATGAGTTCTATGATAAATTCTACAACTACCTTTATCAGTAAAGCATTTGTTAAATTCAATGCATTTGTAAGGTTATTCTCCTATATGAATTCACAGATGACATTGCAGACTAAATTTGTACTTAAACATTTGTCACATTAACTGCATTTTTAAGGTTTCTCTCCTGTATGCATTCGCTGATGGAAATGAAGATTGCAATTTTGGGAAAAGCATTTGTCACATACACTACATCTCTAAGTTTTCGTTCTGTATGAATTCTCTGATGACTATGAAGACTGCATTTTTGGGTAAAGCATTTGTCACATTCAGTGCATTTATAAGGATTCTCTCCTGTATGAATTCTCTGATGACTTCGAAGATTGCATTTTTTTGTTAAAGAATTTGTCACATTCACTGCATTTGTAAGGTTTCTCTCCTGTATGAATTCTCTGATAATACTAAGATTAGATTGATGGGTAAAATATTTGCCACATTCATTACATTTGAAAGGTTGCTCTCCTGTATGAATTCTCTGATGTCTTCTCAGACTAAGGTTGTGGGTAAAGCATTTGTCACATTCACTGCACTTGTAAGGTTTCTCTCCTATATTAATTCGCTGATGACATTGCAGACTATCTTTGTACTTAAAGCATTTGTCACATTCACTGCATGTATCAGGTTACTCTCCTGTATGAATTCTCTGATGACTACGAAGTCTGAATTTTTGGGTAAAGCATTTGTCACATTCACTGCATTTGTAAGGTTTCTCTCCTGTATGAGTTCTATGATGAATTCTAAGGCTGCCTTTGTCAGTAAAGCATTTGTAACATTCACTGCATTTGTAAGGTTTCTCTCCTGTATGAATTCTGTGATGACTTCGAAGATGGCATTTTTGGGTAAAGCATTTGTCACATTCACTGCATTTGTAAGGTTTCTTTCCTGTATGAATTCTGTGATGACTTTGAAGATGGCATTTTTGGGTAAAGCATCTGTCACATTCACTGCATTTGTAAGGTTTCTCTCCCATATGAGTTCTATGATGAATTCTAAGGCTATCTTTGTGAGTAAAGCATTTTTCACATTTACTGCATTTGTAAGGTTTCTCTCCTGTATGAATTCTCTGATGACTACGAAGTCTGCATTTTTGAGTAAAGCATTTGTCACATTCACTGCATTTGTAAGGTTTCTCTCCTGTATGAATTCGCAGATGACATTGCAGGCTATTTTTGTACTTAAAGCATTTGTCACATTCACTGCATTTGAAAGGTTTCTCTCCTGTATGAATTCTGTGATGACTTCGAAGATGGCATTTTTGGGTAAAGCATTTGTCACATTCACTGCATTTGTATGGTTTCTCTCCTGTATGAGTTCTATGATGAATTCTAAGGCTGCCTTTGTCAGTAAAGCATTTGTAACATTCACTGCATTTGTAAGGTTTCTCTCCTGTATGAATTTGCTGATGACATTGCAGACTATCTTTGTACTTAAAGCATTTGTCACATTCTCTGCATTTGTAAGGTTTCTTTCCTGTATGAATTCTGTGATGACTTTGAAGATGGCATTTTTGGGTAAAGCATCTGTCACATTCACTGCATTTGTAAGGTTTCTCTCCCATATGAGTTCTATGATGAATTCTAAGGCTATCTTTGTGAGTAAAGCATTTTTCACATTTACTGCATTTGTAAGGTTTCTCTCCTGTATGAATTCTCTGATGACTACGAAGTCTGCATTTTTGAGTAAAGCATTTGTCACATTCACTGCATTTGTAAGGTTTCTCTCCTGTATGAATTCGCAGATGACATTGCAGGCTATTTTTGTACTTAAAGCATTTGTCACATTCACTGCATTTGAAAGGTTTCTCTCCTGTATGAATTCTGTGATGACTTCGAAGATGGCATTTTTGGGTAAAGCATTTGTCACATTCACTGCATTTGTAAGGTTTCTCTCCTGTATGAGTTCTATGATGAATTCTAAGGCTATCTTTGTACTTAAAGCATTTGTCACATTCACTGCATTTGAAAGTTTTCTCTCCTGTATGAATTTGCTGATGACATTGCAGACTATCTTTGGACTTAAAGCATTTGTCACATTCACTGCATTTGTAAGGTTTCTCTCCTGTATGAATTCTGTGATGACTTCGATGATGGCATTTTTGGGTAAAGCATTTGTCACATTCACTGCATTTGTAAGGTTTCTTTCCTGTGTGAATTCTTTGATGACTTTGAAGATGGCATTTTTGGGTAAAGCATTTGTCACATTCACTGCATTTGTAAGGTTTCTCTCCTGTATGAGTTCTATGATGAATTCTAAGGCTACGTTTGTCAGTAAAGCATTTGTAACATTCACTGCATTTGTAAGGTTTCTCTCCTGTATGAATTCTGTGATGACTTCGAAGATGGCATTTTTGGGTAAAGCATTTGTCACATTCACTGCATTTGTAAGGTTTCTCTCCTGTATGAATTCGCTGATGACATTGCAGACTATCTTTGTTCTTAAAGCATTTGTCACATTCACTACATGTGTAAGGTTTCTCTCCTGTATGAGTTCTGTGATGAATTCTATGACTGCTTTTATCAGAAAAGCATTTGTCACATTCACTACATTTGTGAAGCTTCTTACCATTATTGTTTTGTTTCAGTATAAGTTTATGTTTAGACACAAAACTCTTATCAAATTCTTTATTGTTGTTTTCTTTCTTCTCTATGTGTATTCCTTGATTTAGATTAATAATAGAACACTCATTTAAACACTTTACATAGTCTTTATATTTGGAAACTTCTCTGGATTTTCCAGTTTTAAGTCTTTTTATGTTTGAGGATTGAAGTGAGGCATCTCTGTGGTTAGTTTTATAAGGTGTACTTTGGGTAGATTCATTAATTCTTTTGCTAAGCTCATTGCATTTATAAGACTTCTCTTGTATATCCACATGCTCATGGACAATGCATTCTGTGTCTTGATCTAAGAACTTCCCATGTTTTCCATGTATGAGGTGGTCTTCTGAAAAAGTACAAATAGAGATGGCAGGAATTACTGTACTGAGAAAAAGAGATTCAATAATGGGTGTCTGCTGAAATTTCAGGTGAACTAGACCTTCTCAAGCTTTCATTGTCCCAAACAGATTTTTCTTTTTTCATAGTGATTATATGGATCCTCAGAAAACAGTCAATTCTGATCTACTCCAACTGACAGGAAATAATAATACCATTCTAAACCTTGTTTTAAATACTGCACTTTGCAGAAGCTAGGACAAATAAGTGATTGATCAGTACTGAACTTTCACAAAGTAGATTTCTCACCAATGTTCCACTAAATTCTTATTACAATTTGATTCATAGTGACACTGTATAACATAGTCAGTTAGAAATTAATGATATAAAATGAATAATTTTTATGCATGGTTCAGCAAGCAAATTGCGTGGATAAAGATCATGCTGTATCAGTAATAAACACAGAGATCCTATGTCAAAATGTGAATAAACAAGTAGCATCAAAATTCTTCAAAAAAAACCCCACCTCTGTATCTACATAAATCCTTTAGCATTGTTAAAAATAAAAATCTAAATGAGGAAATCACCATCTTGTCTGGGACACTGTGATCTTGAAGATGCTGGGAGGTCTGATACATGCAGGTCAACTTACAAAGAACCTTCTCTACCAGTTAAAAACATTGGGAATCCCAAGGACCTGGTGTTCTCTAGACCCATCCACCCCCAAAACCCATGTGTTCGGAATTCCACTCCCCTTTAGCCTGAGCCTTCTGCCTCACCAGAATGCCACATTGTCTAAACTTCTGAAAACACCTGTCTCAAGGAATACAGGAAATCTACTGCACACAGGGCAACTGTTCTGGATCAGGGCAACAGACCTCACAGTCTTTAGACCTCCCAGGAAAACAGCAACAAAAAGGCAACAGCCCCACAGTGTGAAGACCTGACATGAAGCTTGCTATAGCAAGGGCAACTGGCCTACTAGGAGACTGGCAACAACCCAGGGACACAAGAGGCAGGCATCAGACAAAGACACTCAGACCACCTAGCATCAGGGATAACCAGATTGTGAGAGACAAGTGGAAGAGTATAAGCAATAGAAGCCAATATACTTTGTTCTCAACAGAACCTAGTTCTCCCACCACAGCAAACCCTGATACAACAACACACCTGAAAATCAGGAAGCTGACCTAAAATCCTATCTCATGAAGATAATAGAGTCCTTTAAAGAGGATATAATAACTAGCTGAAAATATACAGGAAAATGTGGGTAAATAGGTAGAAGTTTTTAAAGAGAAAACAGATAAATCCCTTAATGAAATATAAGAAAACACAGTAAAATATGTGAAGGAATTGAACAATGCAATCCAAGACCTGAAAAGGGATGTAGAAACAATAAAGAAAACAGAAATGGAGGCAAACCTTGAAATGGAAAACCTAGGAAAGAGTTCATGAATTACAGACATAAGCACCACCAACATAATAAAAAAGATAGAATAGAGAATATCAGGTGTAAAATATAACTTAGATGAGATTGACAAAACAGTCAAAGAAAATTCAAAAAATAAAAATTTCATAATCCAAAACATCCATGAAAATAGGACACAATGAAAAGACAAAATCTAAGAATAGCAGGAATAGACAAGATTGATGATTCCCAGGTCAAATGGCAATAAAATACCTTCAACAATCTAAAGAAAGAGAAGACCATAAATGTACAAAAAGCCGATAGAACAACAAATAGATTGGACCAGAAAAGAAAATCCTCTTATCATATATTCAAAACACTAAATGCACAGAACAAAGAGACAATATTGAAAGCTGCAAGAGAAAAAGAACAAGACTCATATTAAGGAAGATCTAACAGAATTACACCAGACTACTCAACTGACACAGGAAAAGCCAAGAGAGATTGCACAAGCCAAGAGGTCATCCAGACCCTAAGAGAACTCAAATGACAGCTCAGGCTACTATACAAAGCAAAACTCTCAATCAACACAGATGGAAAAAACAAAATATTCCAACACTAAATGAAATTCAAACAATATTTATAAACCATTGCTGCCGTCCAGAGAATTCTAGAAGAAAAATTCCAACAAAAGGAGGGTACCTGTATCACAGAAAAACAAAAACAAAAACACAAGATATTATTCATCTCACAACAAAGCCAAAAGAAGAGAGCCACAAGCACATAAAGCCACCTACAAAAGCAGCATAACAGAAACCAACAGTCATCTGTCTTAACTATCTCTCAATATCAATGGACTCATTTCCCCTATAAAAAGAAATATGATAACAGACTGGGTATACAAACAGGATCCAGAATTTTGCTACATACAAAAAACACACCTCAATAACAAAGACAGACACTACCACAAAATAAAATGGGAAAACAGTCTTCCAAGCAAATGTTCCCAAAAAACAAGCAGAGTTGCCAATCTAATATTCAATAAAATAGACTTTCAACCAAAAGTTTCCAAGTGAGATAAGGACAGACACTTCATATTCATCAAAGGAAAAATCCACCAAGGAAAAGTCTCAATTTGGAACACCTATGTCCCAAATTCAAGGGCACTCACATTAATGAAAAGTTTACTAAACCTCAAATTAAACACTGAACCCCATGCAACAATAGGGACTTCAACACCGAATTCTCACTAATGGACAGGTCATTAAAACAGAAAATAAACAGAGACACAGTGAAATTAATAGAGTTTATGAACCAAATTGATTTAACAGAAACCTACAGAACATTTCATCCTAAATTAAAAGAATGCACCTGCTTCTCAGCACTTCATGGTATCTTCTTAAAAACTTACTATATAATCAGTCACAAAACAAGTCTCAACTGATACAAGAAGTTTGAAATAATCCCATGAATCCTATCAGATCACCACAGAGTAAGGTTACTATTTTTTTAAAGATTTATTTATTATGTGTAAGTACACTGTAGATGTCTTCACACACCCCAGAAGATGGCATCAGATCTCATTATGGATGGCTGTGAGCCACCATGTGGTTGCTGGGAATTGAACTCAAGACTTTGAGAAGAGCAGTCAGTGCTCTTATTCACTGAATCATTGCTTCAGACCAAGGAAGGTCTTTAATAACAACACAAACAACAGAAAACTCACATAACACTGGAAACTGAATTACTCTGTACTCAATGATAAATTGGTCAGGGAAGAAAGAACAAAATAAATTAAAGATTTCCTGGAATTCAAAGAAGATTAAGGCACACCATACCCTAACTTATGAAACACTGAGTGCCCTGGTAAGACAATAGGAGAGAACCTACACTAGCAACTGAACAGCACATCTGAGAGCTCTAAAACAAAAAGAAGCAAACACACTCAAGAGGAATAGGTGACAGCAAATAGTCAAACTAAGAGTTAAAATCGACCAAACAGAAACAACAGAACTGTAAAAGAATCAAGAAATCCAAATTGTGTTTATTTTTGTGAAAATCAATAAGATAGATAAACTCCTAATTAAACAAACTAAAGGGCTCAGAGATAACATCCAAACTAAGAAAATCAGAAATGAAAAGAGACAACAACACAATGGAAGAAATTAAAAAAATTATCAAATACTAAGTCTATATTCAACAAAACTAGAAAATCTAGAAGAAACGAATGGTTTTCTAGACAGATAGCACATGATGATATAGTATACATGAACAATCCCAAAAATTATACCAGAGTTCTTCTGTAGCTGATAAACAACTTTTTCAAGGTAGCTGGATATAAAATTAACTCAAATAAATCAGCAGTCTTACTTTATAAGAATGATAAATGGGATGAAAAAGAAATTAGAGAAACAACACCCTTCAAAGTAGTCACAAACAATATAAAAAATCTTGGGGTGACCTCTAACCAAACAAGTGAAATATCTGTAGGACAAGTACTTCAAGTCTCTCAAGAAAGAAATCAAATAAGACCTTAGAAAATAGAGAGATCTACGATGCTCATGAATTGGTTGAAATAAGATAGTAAAAATGGCCATTCTACCAAAAGCAATTTACAGATTTAATGCAAATACCATCAAAATCTCAACAAAATTATTCACATATATGGAAAAAAATTCTCAAATTAATCTGAAAAATCAGTAAGACCCAGAGTAGGTAAAACAATTCTTAACAATAAAAGAACTATGGGAAATCACCATCCTAGACATCAGCTACACTACACAGGAATAGTGATTTGGTACAGATACAGCAGGTTGATCAATGAATAAGAAGTGAAGATCCAGAAATAAAATCACATACTGATGGACACATGATCTTTGACAAAGAGGCCAAAAATATACAACAGAAAAGAGAAAGCATCTTCCATAAATGGTGCTGGTCCAGCTGGTACTCTGTTAGTAGATAAATGAAAATAGATACATATCTATCACCGCCCACAAAGCTCAAGTCAAAGTAGATCAAGACTGTAACATAAAACCAGATAAACTGAATCTAATAAGAAACAAAGTTGGAAAGATTCTCAAACTCACTGACACAGAGGGAACATTTCTAAACAGAATTCCACTGGCTCAGGCTCTAAGCTCAAGAATCTATAAATGTGACCTCATGAAACTGGACAGCTTTTGTAAGTCAAAATGACAAGCTAGTAACCTACAGGTTGGGAATAAATATTCTCTAATCCAACGTCCAACAGAGGGCTAATACCCAAAATGAAAAAATGAATGTAAGAAGATAACCATAAAGAAACAAAACAACCCAATCAAAAAATGTGGTATAGAACTAAATAGAGAATTCAAAACAAAGGAATGTCAAATGGATGAAAAGTACTCAAATATACCTTGAAAGTTCTCAGTGAACAAGGTAATGGAAATTAAAATGACCCAGAGGACCCACCTTACACCAATCATAATGTCTAATATCAAAACTGCATGTGGGCTTTTTCTCTACTGAAAAAAATTTGCTTACTGTTTATATTTTTTCTCTTTCTATCCGACAGTAAGTACTACATTTTCTGGTTTTGTAGAGATTTGCTTAATTTGAAACAAGTGTTTTGATAACAAAACCAATAATAGGCTGAAAAATTATAAATAAGTAAAGAGTTTAATATAATAATAAAATTAAGTGCTGAAATTGTTATGTGTATAGAAATATAATTCCTTTTTCAGAATTTTTTTAACTCAGAAGTTTTCAATTAAACCTATATAAGAGGTATGGAAAGCCCTCAAAGAATATAGCACTAGATACTCTTCCAAAGAAATCAGAGAACTGTAAAGTAAATACCATGAAAAACTTGTGATTCTAATCAGAACATCCCTTATTCTAGTAGTCTCTTGACATTTCAGAATTTATATAAACAGAACGTAAGAAAATTCAAATAATGATCCAGGAATTCAACAAGTGAAGTCTTACCCACAAACAATACATTGTTATAATTCTCCAACATCACGTCCATGTACAATGCTTGTTGAGCAAAACTGAGACATTCCCATTCCTCCAGTGAGAAGTCCAGAGCCACGTCCTTGAAGGTTAACAGATCCTGCAATAGAAAACTCCTTATTTGTTACTGGACAAAATTGCTGTACTATGTTAATAAAAAAACCTTTAAGACTAGGAGATACTTTCTGATACAGATGAGGAAAGGAAAATATTGAAGGACAAATGTTTTCTAAAAGTTTCATGCAGATGTGTCTGAAGTTATGAATCACGGCTCTTCCACAGACAATCTATACAATGACTTACTACAAAGCTCTCATTTATTAAGGCACACACACTTTCAGCTGAAAGAGTCAGATGCAGATATTTACACCCAACCAATGGACAGAGTTGATGGTTAAATTAGGGAAAGGCAAGAAGAAGCTGAGGAAGAAGGCACTCCTGTAGGAGAACTAGCAATCTCAATTAACATGGCCCCTCAGATATGCAGATCTCTCAGATACTTGAACAACAACAATGCAGCAAACACCAGCTGATAAGAGGCCCCCCAACACATACACAGTAGAGGACAGCTGGGTCTTTGTTCAGTCAGAGAAGATGTACCTAACCCTCAAGAGACTAGAGGCCCCAGGGATTTTAGAGGTCTCGTTGGGATTGGAGTTGGGAGAGCGGGAAATCCTGGTAGAGACAGGGAGGTGTGGAGGAGATATGTGATATGGAACAGTCAGATAGATAGCAGATAGATAGATAGATAGATAGATAGATAGATAGATAGATAGATAGATAGATAGGTAGGTAGGTAGGTAGGTAGATAGATAGATAGATAGATAGATAGATAGATAGATAGATTGATTGATTGATTTAAAAAAGACAAAAAACAGTTGTAAAACTGAAAAAAAAATACTGCAATCTGCATCTGCTCACAATACATCAGTGTTATGGCAAAAGAAGGACACACATTCCTGTCATCACCTGTGCCTCTAGGAAGCTAATGTTTTTACTATTAGGATTCCAGACAGTGGGCTCTTGTAATTTTATCCTTCTACAAATTGTTCTCTTCCATACACTGATCAGTGACATCAGTGTCCACAATCACAAGCTTTTGTCTAGGACCCTGACATATCTCAAATGTAGCTTATGTGACACATGAGAATTTCTTTCCACATTAAAATAAAAGCATCAAACTTCATCTAATGTAGAAATTTGTCATCGATACAGTTTTAAAGAATCATTACAATAGATCTTCTTTGAGACCTGCTGGTCTTCAGTCCATTGAAATTAGATGTCCTCACAGTAGAAAATCCAGTGAAAATATAATGGTGTTATATAAGTGAAAGGTCTAAACATTATTCCATAAGAAAATGAAGATCATAGAAAATACGCCCTTTAGATAACATTACCACACATAAATAATAAAACTTTTGAATGGTTTGAATGATAAAGAGATTTCTAAAAAAAATGTGTACAGCACACTGACCTGTGGAGTGTTTCCTAGAGAAGTACTCATGCTTTATGTTGTTCTTCTTCCAGTTTCAAATATTGGAACTCTTCTTAAAATTTCACAACAGGCTTTGAAAAACACAAAAATGAAATTAATACAACTCCATTATGGACAATGCTAAACCACATAAAAAGCAACTCCCATGGACAACTTTGTATGCATTAATCTTGATCCCTTGACATCTACATGAATGCATTAATATGTGGAATATGACTATTAAAGCCAGAAATGTCTTTAAATATAATTTAATTCTGCTCAAACTTTATGCCAGTTGTTCTCCACTTTTCTAATGGTGTGGTAAACTTTTATTACAGTTCTAGGAACTCATAAGTTGATGCATCTACAAGTCTCAGACCCCCATGCAGATTGATAACTGGATGGTGTACCTTTTCCCAAGACCATAAGAAATATGTATTTTTATGATGTTTGGTCTTTGACATCCCTTGTTAAACTGTCAATTGACCACAAAGAAGTCACAATTCAAGGGTTTAGAACATGGGTTCTATGGAATGTGAAAACAAAATCAAGAAGGAGGCATGGTATAACTCACTGATAGTTGCCAGGGATAATATGTACACACAGGCATAAAATGAACCATTTCAGGGTATGCCCTTGGAAGGATTCACTCGTTATATCAAATCTGCTAAAATACTATCACTGTTGGAATATCTTCCTGAACATGCATATATCTGAATCTTGGCATAGTTCTAGGATGACATCAGGTTCCCAATCAGTAATGAATATCAATACAGGGAGACTCTAGGAGCCTTGCTGTTGCATATTTAATCTCTGGCCATCACACTTGTAGATTCACATGATAAAAAGAATGTGTGACATGGGACTCCTGGCATATATATCAAAACATATACATACAATTATATGCAAACAAATACATAGATATACATACATATGCTTATGCATGAATAAAAACAAAAGAATTCATTATGAATGTTGAGATACTATTACTAAGGAAAGTATTCATGACCATGGTATCAGCAAACATTCAGTGCTTTTGATGTATTTCATGGACTTTGTATTTCTCTCATGTCAACTGTTTCTCTTGGCATTCAACAAGTATATGAATGGTTTCTTTCAATGTCCCTGCCTCAAAAGTTTAGATTGGGAAAAGGAATATGATGGAGTACCATGGAATGTCCTATAAAATTAATGAGAATTGACAAGGAAAATATTGATTTCCAAGGAATAATAAATAAGTAAGCTTTCTATGTCATAACTCCAGGCCAGGGAATAAGCAAGTGGGGAAAACAAACCCAAGCCCTCAGTGTTCCTTGTAACACTGTCTGAGGGATAAACTTATGCAGCACCAAATTCACAATTTTCTTCTGAAAAATCCCAGTATAAACTTGCACAGAATATGCTGCAGAATACAGAAAGAAGGGGGAATGTAGTGCAGTAATCATGAAAGTTGACTTTACCTGCATCCAAAAGCACGTGACCATAAAAATACACCCACAGAAAATAACAAAAGTACAGGTGCACCAGTGTAAACTGAAAAAATATCTCTGTAATAGATGCAGAAAGTAAACTCAACTTGATTTCATGCCAGAGATTCAAAACTGTTTCAACAAGCACAAACCAAACAACTCAAAGCACAAACTATGTACAAGGCCTATGAAAGGCCTAGGGCAAACTATCACAGTGGATCACTATGAAATCTCTGAAGAATGTGGAACAGAAGGAACATCACTGTGTCTAATGAAGATATTAGTCAACATCCTAAACCTATCATTACACAAACTGAAGACAGCTCTGATCAATCTACTCTACTCAGTAGAGAGACAAGGGTGTGCAGAGCCTCCACACTAACTTACCACCACAGTGCAGCAGTGCTCAAAAAGAGCAAGTAAAAATGAGAATATTTTCAATATTCTCATAAGGTTATGAGGAAGCCAAGTTTTCTCAAATTACAAGAAACATAATTCTTCAACTCAAGAGCTACATATATCCCAAGAGAATAATCCAATCTGATAACACAATAAGTTATAAAATAAAAAAGAACAAGAAAATATCATTGGGTTTTATACATTCATAAAGAATAATCTGAAAAATTCAGAAGATAACTCCGTGTCTAAACAGATCTTGGATATGCTGGTGCAGCATACAAACTGCTAAAAAGGGCTCTGTAGGCTGATGCATATAAGGAGTCATTAATGGCTCTCCCTAGATACTGACCTTTGTGCTGATATACCAACCTGTCTGATAATATATGTCTGCCAGTGTAGCAATGACAAATACGTAACAGAAACTTTACTGGTTTGAACTGAGATCAGCCTACAAAGGAAATACATGCATGGCACTGGAAACTGGACAGAACTCACTCTAAAGATCACAGGCCCAAAAGTTAAGTTATAACTGACATACTACTATATGTAGAAATACTGGAAATGTATTTAATTTGTTGGTGCTTCCAGCCTAAGTTAGACACACATGGTTTGTAAAAGGAAAACTGCCAATAGAGAAATGGCTGAGTAAAAGCCATCAAGGGGGGAACTGGAAAAGCTCTAAAAGATGGAGGAAGTGGAGTTATGGAAACCTAAACAGTCATTTACCATGAAACATGGATTTATGAATAAGATAGTGTGGATACCCAACCAAAACCTGTCTCAGAACATACATGAAACTCAAGGATGTAATGAAAACATGAATAACAAGGGATGGGTCAGAGAAGGAAGAGAAGTAACTGTGGAAGCACTCTGGGGCACTTCTTGTGCAAAGGCCACTCACCTGAAAATGCAAGCACTAGGGGATTTAGACAGCACAGATTAAAATCAACTCTAGGAGCTTTGTAATATCTAAAATGGCAAAGAAATCAGATAATGCAAATAGTCTCCCAGAATGTTTCCCTGTAATTATTGTAACAATTGTAATTTTCATGGAAAAAATGAGGATATTCCCTAATTCATGTGATAGAAAATTTACTGAAAACAGGTATTTCTGTAAAACAGAAATCTGAGATGCAGGGAAAAATATAATGCTGTCACAAATTTACAATATGTAAAACTTGATGCCCTGAGCATTTGTAGATAGTATCAAGTGGGTAATAATAAGTGGTCACAGGAATACATTAATATTTAGAGAGTTATCAGGACATTTTTTTCTAAGCATGTCACTTTATGATTCTTGCTTGTGACATATAGACTGAGTATTGTTCTCATTTCCACCAGCAACAGATCATAAATTCCTGCTGCAGTGACAATGGCTGTGCTTCAAATTCAAAAGTAGTAAATACTTAAAATGAATGTGTATCATGGAATTATTTTGTCTATGTGTATAATGAGGAAAGTACATCTTCAATTTCCTGGAGACTGAACAAGAGCTCCTTCTAGAATGAGAAAAATAACCAATGGTTATACATACTTCCACCATGAAGGCAATATGACACTTCAGCTATGACATTATATCTTGGAACTGACATTTCCTGAAATACACACCTGATTCTCAATAAATACAATTCCACACTTTTGAGACTTTCAGTCAAAGCTTACTATCTCTTGGTTCATCACAATCTTTTTGTAAATTAGTTAAACTCAAATATCAGTATGTCATATTCAGATACTGGGACTCCTGAGTACTAGAAGACCATAGCATTCTAGCCTAGCATTCTCTAGGAAAGTCTCTCAGAGCTTGGATTCCTGTACTCCAGGATATATCTCCCTATTGTCACATCTAAGTGCTATAACAATTTATATATTTTCTTAGTTGTTTTGTCCTATCCCTTACCATCAAAAGATGTGATATTATATTAGCATACAGTAGTACTAAATGTTTATCCATAGATTAAAATCAGGAGAGCATGGAATATTTTTCAAGCCCTGAGAGAAAATAACTGGCAACTATAATGTTAAATCCAGAAAATTATATACTAGTATTGACAGTGTATAAGGTACATTTGAACGTAGTAATACACTGACATGTTTTTCAGTTAAAAACCTACTTAGATAATGAACTGATGAAAATATGCACAAAAGAATAAAACATACATTTTTCATGAGGTCGTAGGAAATAAGACATTTCTTGTGAAGAATGAATGAATACAAGAAAACTAGGAAATATTCCTCATATACAACATAGTGAACCTCTATCCCACCCACATAAGGAATGGAGAAAATATGAATCATACTTTCCCACTCACAATGCCAGCAAACCTAGATTACAAATTCTAAGGAATACAATCTCATAAAAAAACAGAAGTTCATTGACCAATCATCAAAGAATTTCACAGTAATGAAACAGATATCTACATAATGAAGAGTATTATTTGTGAATCTTGGTTTTCAGTTCAGGAAGAAGAAATTCCGTACAATGAAACTGACCAAATATTATGTAGGGATATTTGAAACTGTTCAGACTTAGGCTGTAGTTCAGTCCCTGGCACACAACTTGAATCACTATGGTTGGAATACAAGCATGCCCTTAGTACTCACTTTAATCCCAAACAACAAAAGGACAGTTAATGAGTAGAAGGAGGCACCATGTTTGAAAGTGTTGTCTAATTGAATAGCAGAAAATGTGACATGTCACAGAAAGACCTGACACAACAGGATATGCACAACTCTCCTGAGTTGAGAGAGGAAAGGGAAGCTACTTAAGGGAGAGAAAGAGAGTACAGGAAGAAGAGAATAGTAAAGGAATACAGTAGGGTGCATCAGCAACAGTATAGTACAGTTGAGAGGGTAGAGCAACAGAGAGGGAAAAGGAAACATTTTTACTGAGAGAGTTTTACAGATTCAGATTGAAAAGCAAATATGGGCCTGGCAGTGGTGGCGCACATCTTTAATCCCAGCATTTGGGAGGCAGAGGCAGGTGGATTTCTAACTTCAAGGCCAGCCTGGTCTACAGAGTGAGTTCTGGGACAGCCAAGGATACAGAGTGAAACCCTCTCTGGAAAATTGAAAAGAAAAGAAAAGAAGAGAAGAGAGAAGAGGAGAGGAGAGGAGAGGAGAGTTGAGAATGAACAAGAAAGGAGAAGCTTATTCAGTAGGAAATTTCAAAGGATGAAAAAACTCTAGGGCAAGATAAGATTGTTTGGAAGCTAGAGGCTTCCAGGCCTAGTCCAAGGAAAACAGAGAGAGGCAATAAGCATCCAGACAAAAAATACAGTGTGGAATGAAAGTTACATTTACAGCCCTGTGGAAATCTAATACTGCTCCGTAAAAAAGCTTTCTAGATCATAAGAAGAGAAGAAACGTACCTCACAATAATATGGAAAAGAGACTCCACCAAACAGTACAGAAAAGGTCAACAGTAATTAATTCAACACACTGACTGCATCAGTGATAACACAATTCAAGGACTAAATATCATTTAGACTGGACAGAATATGTGATTCAGAAAGCAAGTGCAGTTTCTGGAGAAAAACAACTCAAATCAGATCATTCACACTGTCAAAAAATATCATGGACGAACTCTCTGGTGGTAGGATTCACAGTGTCAAAAACTGCTATGCAGACTGGGGCAGGAGGCAGTGTTATCCATGGCCTCATATACCCCAGTGTTAAATTAATGGGGAGTATAACGTTGCTTGGTTAATGGTAGTATTTATGGCCATATGATGGTGCTTTATAAAGAAAATTTTCTAATTCAATCAAATCTGCACTGGTTCCCCATAAGACAAATACATACAAATCTCTCTCAGGATGCCTATTCAGTTAGTTCCCTGGAGAAAGGGAAATGAAATGGTAAATGGAGGTACAGGGAAGTTAAGAATGCATGAAGGAATTTGAATTCGAGGAGCTTTATTAAGGCTTTTGCAAAGATAAACTTCCTGGTATACAAACTTCAGATACTGCCAAGGATCTACGAGGTTATTTTAGAAAAATATTTTGGCAACCATAAAATTGATTAAAATATCACCATAAACCCAATTCATAGGATCTCAAACTTCCTGATAATGGTAAGATAACCCACAATAGAATTGTGAGAGTGGTGGCAGAAAATGCACCCCTGCTCCACACTGCTGCTCACCTCCTGACCATTTCCCAGCCCAACAGCTCCTCTGACCTGGCAGGTGACAGGACCAACTGCTGAATGTCCTAGGAGGCCAGCACAGCAACTGCAGCTTAAGGAAGGTTTCAGGTTCTGCAAATACTAGACACTAGTCTCCCACCATGACGTTCTGACCACTAGGCAGCAGAGAGCCAAGGAGAATGCTGGATTGGCGGAACTTTCTGTCACTTTCACCTCCTTTCTCAGAGCCACTCCTTCTGGACCTGCCCAATACTTAGCACCTTCCTGTAACTCTAATCCCACCTACTTCAGAACCTTTTAATTAATTAGCCTCCCAATTCTTCACAATTTTTCTTGTTTTGGATTTTTGCTTGCTTGCTTAGTATTCCTTTGTTTTTATTTTGTCTTTTTCTTAAACTCATCTAATCATGCAGGAAGCCTACCCTCACCATCAGGAACCTCTCATCCACTTCTGTTGCAGGCTGCCTTCCACACTGCTTCCCAGGACCTACTCTGCACTGCTTCTCCACGAGGTTGCTGCCAGACTAGAACAGAACTGGATGTAGTGAGAGACTGCACCTCGGTTCTGAACCCTTCAGATACAAGTGAACCTGCCTAACTTCTCACATCGTGAGTCTAGCCCCCTGGGCTAAAAATGCACACAATTAAGCAATCCCTCTGAATTCTGATGATCAGAACAAATACCCAAACTAAGTAAAACTAAGATAATTTGTCCTTGACACAAACCACAAACCATATATGTATCCTATAAGGAGGGCAATTTATATGATATCCAAGATAAAGAATTGAAAACCCAGAGTCATGATGAAAGATATCAAAATTTAAAACCATGTAAATCAACTCAAAGAGGACAGGAACAAAATGATTCATGGGCAAGAAAGTAATAGAAGATGTCCAAAGGAAATGAGGACAACATGGGATGTAAAAATTGAGTTCAATAGGGGCTCATTTAGGTTGACATTTCCTAGGAAAAGAAACCACGTTAAACTGTATCTGTCTTTGCTTTTCCCTGAGAAAACTCTCCTAGAAGATTAGATTGTGACACAATATGGAACAAATAAACTGGTCTCTGGAGTCTGCAAAGAGAAAAGAATTCATACTGAAGACAAGCCCTATACAAGTAATCAATGCAGTAAAGTCTTTGCATGTCACTCTCATCTAAATGTTATGAAAGAATTTATACTGAAGAGAAATGTTACAAATATAATCAATGTTGTTAGCATCAGGTGCATCTGTAGAAAGCTAGAAGTGACTTTACAGCCAGCTGCTCCATTCATTGTGGAGAGTCCTCATCTGTAGGCAACAGCACTGCTCCTTCATCTGTTGCCATGGCATCCACCATGGCACAACTTCCCTTTCAAGTGCTTCACATGCTTATGGACTGGATAAAAGACTCTTCCCCTGTCCCACAGCCCCTTCTCTTCTTACATCTCACCCCCTCTCAGAGGGATCTACCAATAAAACCTCCTATGTGAAACCTGAAGCTTGGTGTGATTTGTCTGGGATTTTGCCTGCCTGTTCTAACAAATATGAAGATGCCTTTTCAGAGAAATAACATCTCAGAATATTTAAAAGAATGCTTATTGGAAAGAAATTCTAAGAATAAGCAATGTGATAAAGTCTTCAAAAGTTGTTAGAAATCATGAGAAAAGCCAAACTGCAAGGAAATCCTGTTAATGTATTCAGTTTGGTAAAATGGCACTTACTGGTACCTTTATACAAGAGTGCAAACTTTAGTGTGTAGAGTCTTTTAGAGATTTTTGCATATTCCTGAAGTATTAAGGAACTAAAAAAAATTCTTACTGAAGGGAATAAAGGTCTACAATTGGATTTGGTGATATCTTTAGGTAACACAGTTACATTCAGTCACATAAATATATTGATTTGGGAGAAAAAGAGTCTGATAAGTATCAACAATCTATTCAAACATTATGATCTCACTCTTGATTTTGTTTGCACTCGCAAACTCATATGGAAAAATGCCCTAGGAATTAAACAATAAAGTAACCCTTTTACGTTTCACAATTTTCTTGAATTACATGAAATAACTCATCCAAGTGTGAAGCTTTATGTGTGTATCAGAGCCCTTTCTGTTGTGGTGAAAAAAAACACGTCTAAGGTAACTAATGAAAGTGTTTAATTTGGTTTAGTGTTGAGAGGGATATGTGGTCACCAAGAAGGTGGCATCCCAACAAGTGTTACATACAGCAGCTAAAACAGGAAGCTCAGAGATGACATCCAAACCTGAAGAATGCCAGAGAGACTGGGACCAAGAAATGGTGGATAGATGTAAAACTTCAAACCCACTCGAAGTGATATATTGCTTCTATCAAGGCTGCATCTCCTAATTCTTACCAAATAATACTACCAAAAGGAAGGATTGACTTCTCTGACTTGAAGCCTACATGCATGGTTTCTCTTACATGAACCAATTCATGCTGAAGAAAAATTCTGTAGATAGGCTTTTAGGTTCCTTAAGAGGAACAAATGCATTTACAAGTAAATGTAGGAACAAACTCACCCAAGAAAAAACACTATTTGTAGTTGTCTTCAGTTTCCAGAAAAAAAAAATCTTGCTTCTTCTCTTCATCATGGTTTTGAAGGAATGGTATGGTTTACCATGTTCACTCAAATGTAGTAAAGGTGATCACCAATTGTTCTTGGAGTTTGTATTTTGAAATATTTGAAGTATATATTAAAATTTAATGTATGTGAGGCAACTCCATGTGCAGAACTTTATTAGGCCATTGTTGAATTCCTTCTGTGGATCCTAGTCATCTTCTTTAGCATTTTCACTTGGTGATCTGTATTTTTTTCTGCAATGTATAGAATGGATGCTGATCATCTATGTGGTCCATTGTTTATTTAAATACCAAACTGTGTATACTCATACTTTTCAAGTAAGGATGTTTATGAAAGGTGGTGTGTGTGGTTGATCTAGGTTTTGTTTTTTAGTTTTTCACGAAATCCTTAGAGATGAAGCTTGTTATCCAGCCTGATGTGGATGTTAGTCATTAGGCAAGGCTACATGTGAACACTTTATTTCCATGTGTCAGCCTCCTGAGTACGAGTCCAATGGTAGAAGATGTACTCCTAACATTGTGTTTTTTCAACACATTTAAAATTGTTAATGTTAAAATGCTTAATAGAAGAGAATATCAAAAACATTAAATACCTCATCTTTCAGAGATGTAATCAAATAGAATAATCAGCAATCAACTTCACATCTCACAATAAAGCTCAATTGTTATGACTATGCGAATACTATTTGATAATCCATTCTTTGTGTTTCCATTAGTTATCTTTTGGCACTGTATCTTTAAATAGTGAATTCTAAGGGAATTATCTAGAGATGGTAGATACTGTGACAGCAATAAAATTAATTTAAACAGAAACATTTCTGGAGGGAGGGAGCCTGCCAGCTTCCCTTCCGCGACCTCTGTTCCCGCGGACTGCGCTGGAGAGACCCGTACCCAGGCTCTCCCCCCGATATAACATCACTTGGCACACGGCCTGTTGGGGCTTCCGTCTGTGCCCGAGGGCGGGTTGGCGCTGTGGTCGTCTGGGTGCCAGATCGGCGGGCCATCGTGACCACAGGGTGAGCGGCGCCACGGAGACTGCCCTCCGCCATCTTTGCTCCAGTGACCAGGTAGTTGGGACCACCAGGCTCAGAGACAGACAGGCATAATATCGCTTCGGGTTCAGGCAGCTTGTGTGTAACCTGCTCCCAGGTGCTGGGCTGATCTGCAGTAACCAGCGCGCCAGTTCCGCGGTGGGACCTTCTGCCTGGTGGAGGGACCCTGCGCAGGGAGGGAGCCTGCCAGCTTCCTTTCCGCGACCTCTGTTCCCGCGGACTGCGCTGGAGAGACCGGTACCCAGGCTCTCCCCCCGATATAACATCACTTGGGACACGGCCTGTTGGGGCTTCCGTCTGTGCCCGAGGGCGGGTTGGCGCTGTGGTCATCTGGGTGCCAGATCGGCGGGCCATCGTGACCACAGGGTGAGCAGCGCCACGGAGAGTGCCCTCCGCCATCTTTGCTCCAGTGACCAGGTAGTTGGGACCACCAGGCTCAGAGACAGACAGGCATAATATCGCTTCGGGTTCAGGCAGCTTGTGTGTAACCTGCTCCCAGGTGCTGGGCTGATCTGCAGTGACCAGCGCGCCAGATCTGCTGTGGGACTTCTGCCTGGCAGAGGGACGCCCCCTCCCCCCCCCAGGAGAGATCACACACCCCTGCACAGGGCAGGAGCCTGCCAGCCTCCCTTTGGCGACCTCTGCTCCAGGAATCCACTAGGCTGAGCCTTTAGATGTGCAAGGCCTCCCCAATATAAGATCACTTGGGGCAAAGCACATTAGGGCTCCAAAGTCACTCAGGAGCAGGCAGGCCCCAGAAATCGGTGCCAGGGGAATCCTGGTAATCCAGGGGGGGCAGAAATAGCTTTGCAGGCTCACAGGAGGTCCAACCAACAGCCAGTGGCAGCAGGACCAACTAACACCAGAGGTATCCAGATGGCAAAAGGCAAACGTAGGAATGTTACTAACAGTAATCAAAGTAATGTGGGACCATCCGAACCCAACTCTCCAACAGCAGCAAGTCCTGGATACCCCACCACACCCGAAAGACAAGATCTGGATTTAAAATCACTTCTCATGATGCTATTAGAGGATCACAAGAAGGACACAAATAAATCTCATAAAGAGTTACAGGAGACCATGAATCAACGGTTAGAAGCCCTTACAAAGGAAACACAAAAATCGCTTAGAGAAATGCGGGAGAACATGGATCAAAAGATGGAGGCGCACAAGGAGACAACACAAAAATCGCTTAACGAGATGAATCAACGGGTAGATGCACTCACAAAGGAATCACAAAATTTGCATAAAGAAATGCAGAAGAATATGGGTCAACAGACGGATGCCCATAAGGAGGCAACACAAAAATTGCTTAAAGAAATGAATCAACGGTTAGATGCCCTTACAAAGGAAACACGAGAACTGCTTAAAGAAATGCAGGAGACGATGGATCAACAGATGGAATCCCATGAGGAGGAAACATAAAAATCGCTCAGAGAAATGCAGGAGAACGTGGGTCATCAGGAAGAAATCCTGAAAGAGGTAATGCAAAAATACCTTAAAGAAATACAGGAAAATACAAACAAACAAGTGAAGGATCTCAGCAAATCCATCCAGGAACTAAAAAAGGAAGTAGAAACAACTAAGAAATCACAAAGGGAGACAACTTTGGAGATAGAAAACCTTG
The DNA here is from genome assembly GCA_036184795.1 of Tokudaia tokunoshimensis. Lineage (NCBI taxonomy): Eukaryota > Metazoa > Chordata > Mammalia > Rodentia > Muridae > Tokudaia > Tokudaia tokunoshimensis. The sequence continues at coordinate 128,444,493 of BTHU01000005.1, forward strand.
GGAAGAAATCACGAGTCATAGATGCAAACATCAACAATAGAATACAAGAGATGGAAGAAAGAATCTCAGGTGCTGAAGATTCCATAGAAAGCATCGACTCAACAGTCAAAGAAAATGCAAAATGCAAAAAACGCGTAACCCAAAACATCCAGGAAATCCAGGACACAATGAGAAGACCAAACCTAAGGATTATAGGTATAGATGAGAGTGAAGATTTGCAACTTAAAGGGCCAGTAAACATCTTCAACAAAATTATGGAGGAAAACTTCCCTAACTTAAAGAGAGAGATGCCGATGAACATACAAGAAGCCTACAGAACTCCAAACAGACTGGACCAGAACAGAAATACCTCCCGTCACATAATAATCAAAACACCGAATGTTCTAAACAAAGAAAGAATACTAAATGCAGTAAGAGAAAAGGGCCAAGTAACATACAAAGGAAGACCTATCCGAATCACATCAGACTTCTCACCAGAGACTATGAAAGCCAGAAGATCCTGGGCAGATCTCATGCAGACACTAAGACAGCACAAATGCCAGCCTAGACTACTATACCCAGCAAAACTCTCAATCACCATAGATGGAGAGACCAAGATATTCCATGATAAAACCAAATTTTCACAATATCTTTCCACAAATCCAGCCCTGCAACGGATAATAGGTGGAAACCTCCAATACAGGGAGAGAAACAACACCCTGGAAAAAATGAGATAATAACCTTCTTGAATCAAACCCAAAAGTAGATAACCACTCAAACATAAAGATAGCGTCAAGAATGGCAGATGGCAATAATCACTATGCCTTAATCTCTCTTAATATCAATGGTCTCAATTCCCCAATTAAAAGACATAGACTAGCAGACTGGATACGTAAACAGGACCCAGCATTTTGCTGCATGCAGGAAACGCACCTCAGTGTCAAAGACAAACACTACCTCAGAGTAAAAGGCTGGAAAACAATTTTACAAGCAAATGGCCCCAAGAAACGAGGTGGAGTAGCCATCCTAATATCGGATAAAATTGATTTTCAACCCAAAGTCATCAAAAAAGACACAGAAGGACACTACATACTGATCAAGGGAAAAATCCACCATCAAGAACTCTCAATCCTGAATATCTATGCTCCAAATGCAAGGGCACCCTCATTCGTAAAAGAAACTTTACTAAAACTCAAAGCACACATCGCACCGCACACAATAATAGTGGGTGACTTCAACACCCCGCTCTCTGAAATGGATCGTTCAGGAAAGCAGAAACTAAACAGGGACACAGTGAATCTAATTGAAGCCTTGGACCAAATGGAACTAACTGATATATATATAGAACATTTCATCCTAGAGCTAAAGAATACACCTTCTTCTCAGCTCCTCATGGTACCTTCTCCAAAATTGACCATATAATTGGTCACAAATCAGACCTCAACAGATACAAGAAGATAGAAATAATCCCATGCCTCCTATCAGATCACTATGGAATAAGGGTGGTCTTCAATGGCAACAAAAACAAAAGAAAACCCACGTACACATGGAGGCTGAACAATGCTCTACTCAATGATAACTTGGTCAAGGTGGAAATAAAGAAAGAAATCAAAGACTTTTTGAAAGTTAATGAAAATGAAGGCACAACATACCCTAACTTATGGGACACAATGAAAGCAGTGCTAAGAGGAAAATTCATAGCCCTGAGTGCCGCCAAAAAGAAACGGGAGACAGCATACACTAACAGCTTAATGGCACACCTGAAAGCCCTGGAACAAAAAGAAGCAAATACACCAAAGAGGAGTAGAAGGCAGGAAATCATCAAACTCAGGGCTGAAATCAATCAAGTAGAAACAAATAAAACCATACAAAGAATCAACAAAACGAGGAGTTGGTTCTTTGAGAAAATCAACAAGATAGATAAGCCCTTAGCCAGACTAACCAGAGGGCACAGAGATAGTATCCAAATTAATAAAATCAGAAACGAAAAGGGAGAGATAACAACAGAAACTGAGGAAATTCAAAAAATCATCAGATCCTACTACAAAAGCCTGTATTCAACACAACTAGAAAATCTTGAGGAAATGGACAATTTCCTTGACAGATACCAAGTACCAAAATTAAATCAGGATCAAATAGACCATCTAAACCGTCCTATAACCCCTGAAGAAATAGAAGTTGTCATTGGAAGTCTTCCAACCAAAAAAAGCACAGGTCCAGATGGTTTTAGTGCAGAATTCTATCAGACCTTCAAAGAAGACCTAACACCAATACTCTTCAAACTGTTCCACAAAATAGAAACAGAAGGAACACTACCCAACTCGTTCTATGAAGCCACAATTACACTAATACCAAAAGCACACAAAGATCCGACAAAGAAAGAGAATCTCAGGCCAATCTCTCTTATGAATATCGATGCAAAAATACTCAATAAAATTCTTGCCAACCGAATCCAAGAACACATCAAAACGATCATTCACCACGATCAAGTAGGCTTCATCCCAGGGATGCAGGGATGGTTCAATATAAGGAAATCCATCAATGTAATCCACTACATAAACAATCTCAAAGAAAAAAACCACATGGTCATCTCATTAGATGCTGAGAAAGCATTTGACAAAATTCAGCATCCTTTCATGCTAAAGGTCTTGGAAAGATCAGGAATTCAAGGCCCATATCTAAACATAGTAAAAGCAATTTACAGCAAACCAGTAGCCAGCATCAATCTAAACGGAGAGAAACTTGAAGCAATCCCACTAAAATCAGGGACTAGACAAGGCTGCCCTCTCTCTCCATATCTTTTCAATATAGTACTTGAAGTTCTAGCTAGAGCAATTAGACAAGAAAAAGAGGTCAAAGGGATACAAATTGGAAAGGAAGAAGTCAAACTATCACTATTTGCAGACGATATGATAGTATACATAAGCGACCCAAAGAACTCCACCAGAGAACTCCTACAGCTGATAAACGACTTCAGCAAAGTGGCCGGATATAAAATCAACTCAAGCAAGTCAGAAGCCTTCCTATACTCAAAGGATAAGCAGGCTGAGAAAGAAGTAAGAGAAATAATACCCTTTACGATAGCCACAAACCATATTAAGTATCTTGGCGTGACGCTAACCAAACAAGTGAAAGATCTGTATGACAAGAACTTCAAGTCTCTGAAGAAAGAAATTGAAGAAGACCTCGGAAGATGGAAAAATCTGCCATGCTCATGGATTGGCAGGATTAATATAGTAAAAATGAGCATCTTACCAAAAGTAATACACAGATTCAATGCAATCCCCATCAAAATCCCAACTCAATTCTTCATAGAGTTAGAAAGAGCAATTCAAAAATTCATCTGGAATAACAGAAAACCCAGAATAGCTAAAACTATTCTCAAGAGTAAAAGAACCTCTGGGGGAATCAGTATCCCGGACCTCAAGCTGTACTACAGAGCAATAGTGTTAAAAACTGCATGGTATTGGTACAGTAACAGACATGTAGATCAATGGAACAGAATTGAAGACCCAGAAATGAATCCACACTCCTATGGTCACTTGATCTTTGACAAAGGAGCTAAAACCATCCAGTGGAAAAAAGATAGCCTTTTCAACAAATGGTGCTGGCTCAGCTGGAGGTCAACATGCAGAAGAATGCAAATTGACCCATCCTTATCTCCTTGCACTAAGCTCAATTCTAAGTGGATCAAAGATCTCCACATAAAACCAGACACACTGAAACTAATAGAAGGGAAACTAGGGAAGAACCTTGAACATATGGGCACAGGGGAGAATTTCCTGAACAGAACTCCAATAGCTTATACTCTAAGATCAAGAATAGACAAATGGGACCTCATTAAATTACAAAGTTTTTGCAAGGCAAAAGACACCGTCAAAAAGACAAAGCGGCAACCAACTAACTGGGAAATGATCTTTACCAACCTTACATCCGACAGAGGGCTAATATCCAAGATATACAAAGAACTCAAGAAGTTAAACTCCAGAGAGGCAAGTAACCCTATTAAAAAATGGGGTATAGAGCTCCACAAAGAGTTCTCACCTGAAGAATATCTAATGGCTGAGAAGCACCTAAAGAGATGTTCATCATCCTTAGTCATTAGGGAAATGCAAATCAAAACAACCCTGAGATTCCATCTCACACCAGTCAGGATGGCTAAGATCAAAAACACAGGAGACAGCAGTTGTTGGCGAGGATGTGGAGAAAGAGGAACACTCCTCCACTGCTGGTGGAATTGCAGGCTGGTACAACCACTCTGGAAAGCAGTCTGGCGGCTCCTCAGAAAACTGGGCATGACACTTCCGGAGGATCCGGCTATACCACTCCTGGGCATATACCCAGAGACTTTACCTGCATGCAATAAGGACACATGCTCCACTATATTCATAACAGCCTTATTTATAATAGCCAGAAGCTGGAAAGAACCCAGATGTCCCTCAACGGAGGAATGGATTCAGAAGATGTGGTATATTTACACAATGGAATACTACTCTGCAATTAAAAACAATGAATTCACGAAATTCCTAGGCAAATGGTCAGAACTTGAAAATATCATCCTTAGTGAGGTAACCCAATCACAAAAGATCACACATGGTATGAAGTCACTGATAAGGGGATATTGACCCAGAATCTCAGAATACCCTAGACACAATCAGCATATCAATAGATTTCTAAAAAGATGGAAGGAGAGACCCCTGGTCCTGGAAAGACTGGATGTAGGGGAACGCCAGGACAGAGTAATGAGAGGGGGTTGAACGGAGAAAAGAGGGAGGGAAGGGGGCTTATGGGACTTTTGGGGAGGGAGGAAACGGGAAAGGGGAAGTGATTTGGAATGTAAATTAAAAAAATAAAATAAAATTAAATTAAAAAAAAAAAAGAAACATTTCTGGTGTGTATCTGTGTGTGAGCGCATGTCTCTGTGTGTGTGTGTGTGTGTGTGTGTGTGTGAGTATATGTGTGTGTGTGTGTGTCACTGTGTGTGATATTATTACAGTGATTTAGGCCATGACTGAAATATGCAGATTGGAAGACAACTTTTAGCAACCTATGTTGGACTTTTTTTTTTAATATTCCAAGGGCTTATATAAAAAATGAATTAGGTTACCATATTTTCCCACTAGGCTTCCTTATTTCCATAGAACTACAAATCGCAACATTCCAGGGACTATCTTTGTTCCCGGGGTTATGAGTCATACAAGTTAATTTTGGGAATTACATATACAACCTTTCCACCATGATTTCAAGAGGAAGAAGGAGAAGTGTCTACTGAATGCTGTGAGGGGAACTCAGGCAAACTGAGAAGTAGCAAGAAAAATATTGAGCCCAGAGTGACTGCATACTCTAGGGAAGGGCAGGCAGCTTAAGTGCTGGAGCTGGTGTGTTTGGTCCTACCTGGGACTAGGTGGTAGGAGGAAGTCAGATGTGGTCACCTATGAGGTTTTTTGTTGTTGTTGTTCTGCTCATTTCCTGGAATCAAAGGTAGGCTCTGCAGGGCTGCATATGCACAGAGCATTTGGAGCAGGTGGTTTTGTGGAAAATTCCTTGGTAGGATGCAAAATTTAAAGAGCCCTAGTTACTCTTACTATCTTTAACAAGTTCTGCCCTTAGCATTTAACATTTAGGAGTAAGATCCTTTTGTAGTTAATTTGGTGGAGATTGTAAAAGGTATCTCCTGCATTGGGTAACACTCAAATAATCAAATAATAAGTGTGATGTTCAAGAGTTCAACTGATATGTAAAGGATTTACACATGCTTAGATAATAGTGAAACCAAGTAGAATTTAGCAGAGGTAGGACTGCCTCTAAAACACCACTCAGATAAGTACTCAGGCCTGGTAGATATTAAAATGCTGAAATACATATTTGTTTACCAGAATTGTCCCAAAATTTGACTCCAACCCATAACAAATGAGACAGCCCTGGTTTACCTCCAATCACTAGTCCATCACCATATCAAAGACCAAGTCTCGAAAGAGCTGCTCAAGGGGAAATACAGGGCCACACCCAACATTAGGACTGCTGTGCCATAATGGTCCAATTTACTTTTTCATAGTCCAATTTTCTTCTTCATAGTCTGCCACAAGACCAAAAGTACACTCTTGTCAACTATTTGCAAAGGAAAAGCAGAATCCTTTTGAGGGCTAGCCTGATCAAACAAGGTTTTACATGAGGTCTTCACAGTTGGAGAATGCCATAGCTCATTCTCAACCCAGGAATGTGCTCAATATAGTCAGTAACAGCCTAGGGCCTAGGCCTTGGGGCACTCACTACAGGACCAATGTATTGACAATAAAATTGAGCTCTGTTGCAGGATATTTGATCACAAAGGGAAACCAGAGATTGTGCTCTAGTGTGGCACAACCCTTAGCATATGCCTTCATTCCTTCTGCCTGGATTATAGATTTCTCCTTGGTACACAAGGAATGTCAAATTAGTTTGTAAAAGGTAGCACCTAAGTTCGAAAGTGATGTTTAATTTAGTGGCAGGTAAACTGACAAATCAGAGAGAGATTTTAAACAATTGGATATGCCCAACTATCCTAAAAAGACAGAGGAAAGGAAGTTAATTCATAGAGAACAGTGAAGAGAAAGGACCAGGTTCCCAAAAGAAGTTTACAGAGACAGGTTGAAGTGAGGACAAGCTGACACAGGTGAAGACAGAACAAGCCCAAGAAATGGTAAGGAGATAGAAGATTGGAACTTATTGCTAAAGTTAGTATGAGGCCAAACAGAGCAATGGAAGAGAAGCTAAGAGAAGCCAGATTGAATGCCTTCATGAAGAGGAGTTTAGCCTGAACAGCTGAGTTGAATCAGCCAGGTAAAATAATCTGCTGTTTTAAGGCAATGGTGTCAGTAAGAAAATGAGTCTGGCAATATCTGTACTATATAAACCTTCCATCTACCTAAGTGTCTAGACTTGCAGTCTCCAGTCCATATTTAAATTGTTCAAAGAATAACCTGGGCTTGAACCTAAAAGAGACTTGAGGGTTACAGCATATGTTGAATGCAAAACTTATGCTATTCTGACTATGCTGATAAGTAGCATAGCATAAATGTCTTCAGTCACTTAAGAGATTTTTCTTAATTCACCTTTTACTTATGTGTGAGAATTACTCTCTGGGAAAGCATATTAATTCTAGGATAGCTCCATCTTCAGCCTTTGACAAAAAGAAACATTTACAAAAAAATGTTTCTGAAACAAGGTATGGTGTCTCAGGTCACCTTGATCCCAGTCTGTTGCTCCCCTGGACAATGGCCTTGCTTTTTCTCTTGATTAAGTGGTTCACATTTTTGAGGTAAAAGGTCCTACCACAGCAGAGTTGGTCGAGCTTGGGGATTTTTCAATTATATTATTTAGCTTGGTATTACTTGTTAAATTTTGTTTTCTGTATGCATCACTGCTCTTACTTGTTTCTATTATTGTTTCTATCCGATCTCTTACTTGTTTCTATTCCCATTTTTTTCCAGTTATGAAGAATTTCCTTCCTTTGCTCAACTACTTTCATGTTTGTTTCTGTTTAGAGCAACATGTCCTATAGTTCAGCCTTTCCTCATGCTTTGTAGTTAAGACATGCTGTCTTAGGTAGGGTTTTACTGCTGTGAACAGACACATGACCAAGGCAATTCTTATAAGGACAACACATTTATTGGTTCAGTTCATTATCATCAAGTTGGGAGCATGGCAGGATCCAGGAAGCCTCTCACATCCCAGCTCTATAGGACTTCCTAGAGGTTTCCCTCCAGTTCCCACCTCCTACAGCTCCATGTTTCCATTTATTCTACTGGCTCTCTGGGGCTCTCTTCTCTCCCTCCCATAACGGATCCTGCTCCCCTTTTTTCCTACTCATGTTTCCCACCTAGGTCTCTCTCTCTCTCTGCCTCCATTGATAACTTAGGGAAGAAATAAAAGAACTAATTCAATTTTTTTAAAATAACTTTTGAGATTATAATTAAATCACTTCAATATTATTTTTTCCTTTTTTAAATTAATCATTCCATTCATTTACATCACAAATGTTATCCCACTTCCCAGTTACCACCTGCAACAACCCCCCATTCCATGATATCCTACTTCCTGGTTACCCCTCCACCAACCCCCTCCCCTTTGCCTATATGAGAGTGCTTGCCAACCTACCCACATCTCCTGCCCCACCACTCCAGCATCTCCCTACCTGGGGCATCAAACCTCCCTAGAACCAAGGGTCTCCCCTACCATTGCTGTCAGGCAAGGCCATCCTTTGCTACACATGTATCTGGAGCCATGGATCCCTCCAGGTACACTCCTTGGTTAGCAGTTTAGACTCTGGGAGAACTGGGTGGTCAGGCCAGCCTATGTTGTTCTTCCAATGGTGTTACAATTCCCCCTCTGCTCCCCCAGTCCTTCTACCAGCTTCCCAACCAGGTTCCCTGAGCTCAATCGATGGTTGGTTCCAATCATTCATATCTGCATTGGTCAGTTGCTGGCTGGACCTCCCAAGGAAACACCACACTAGGTTCCTGTCAACAAACACCTCTTGACCAAGGCAACTGTGTTGGGTTTGTTGTCTGCAGACATGATGGATCCCTAGGTGGGGCATTCCCAGTTGGCTCAGTCCTCCCTTCCTTTAAACCTTAAGCCCTGGGACAAAAGGTTAAGTTGCCTAATTAACAAATCAAAGTAGTCCTGGGTTCCAAGTTTTCCCATCATCTCTCCATCCCTGCCTATTACAGGGTATTGCTGTCATTCAAAAACCCCTAGCCCAGGGGTTGGGAAAATGTCCTCCCAGCAGCCGTTCCTCATGTAATGCAACCATTTTGGCTACATGGTTATTTTTATTGTTCATTTAATCTCCTGGAGTCTTGGTCTGGCTCTGCCTCCTCCCTCTCCTCATGTGGCCTGGGGTCATGTCCATTAGGGACTGTCCCTGTGTCAGGCTATGCTCTCTCTTATCAATAAGAAACATTCTACTTCATCATACCTAGGAGGAGCCATATATCCTTTCTTTTTTTTTTTTTAAATTTTGGTTTTTCAAGACAAGGTTTCTCTGTTTAGCCCTGGCTGTTCTGAAACTCACTCTGTAGACCAGGCTGGCCTCGAACTCAGAAACCTGCCTGCCTCTGCCTCCCAAGTGCTGTGATTAAAGGCATGCGCCACCATTGCCTGACATATACTTTCCTTTATATTTCATGTTTTCCTTCACCTCCCATTAACTTCACAGTGTTTTCAAATTGATGGTCACTTTTTGCCTTAGTTGTTGTTACCATTTGACATTGACTAAAAGTTGCCAGCAGGACTTGACTTGTGGGAGATTGCAAATCACCTCTGAAAAAATACAAATAGAGGATTCTCTTATTTATCTTGGATACAGAATAAGTCTGCAAAATGTTAGGCCACAAAAGGTACAAATTAGGAGAAAGCAATTAAGGACTCACTGGCTGTGGTCTTGGATTGGCTTGGCCACTGAAGAGCTAAGCAATTTATATCAAACCTTACAAGGTGATAAAGATTTAAATAGCCAAGAAAATTATCAGCCTAGGATGAGAAGGTCTTAACTCTTGTAGAAAGGAAATTTCAGGATACGCAACCCGACTGTATTAATCCAAAGATGGCCTATGTCTGAGTTATCTTACCTTCTACTTATTCCCCTACAGAAGAAATGCAGAGGGAAATTTACATATTAGAATGGATATTTTTATCAAATAAACAGAGTAAGAAAAACCTACATGAAGGTTTCTGAATTGATACTAAAAGGAAAAAATGAGACTTTAACATTAAGTGGGAATGAATCCAGATGAAATTGTGGTACTTTTTATTAATGCTGAGATTGCCTCGTTATGGGCACAAAATGAACCTTGGTAAATAATGTGCAGTAATTTCTTGGAGAGATTAACAACAAATACCATAAGATCAAGTGACTTCAGTTCATAAAAAGACCTACTTGGATTCTCCCTTGTATAATAAAGGAATTACAATATCTGGAACCCTTACATTTTACACTGGTGCTAATATATCAGGAAATGTAGGATATAAATCAGAACGTGTAAGTATGGTGTCTGAATGTATACTTCAGTTCAAACATCTGAATTATGTGCAATACTCATGATGTTGTTAGATTTTTCAAGAGTCTCTTAATATAGTAACTGACTCTTAACATGCAGAAAGGGTTGTTTTACAAATAGAGACTGCTGAAATTATTCAGGATGATTCTGAATTGACTTCACTATTTATTCAGCTACAACAAATGATTAGAAACCAAAGTTACCCATTATATATAACACACATAAGACTCCCCTACAGGTTTGCCAGGTCTTCTGGCATGAGGTAAGAATGAAATTGACCAGCTTTTGAAAGGAAGTGTACTAGACGCTTTGGAATTTCATAAAAATCACCATGTTAACAGCAAAGATTTAAAGAAATAATTCTCTATCACTTGGCAAAAAGTCAAGGAAAATGTGAGGCAATGTCCTACTTGCTCATTATATAACCAAACTCCATTACCTACAGGCACTAACCCTAAGGGTACCCAAAGAAATGATATTTGGCAAATGGACGTTTTCTACTTTACAGTTTGGTAAAGTGAAATATGTGCATCATACTATAAACATATTCAGGATTTAAATGGGCAACTGCCTTAGTGTCAGAAAAGGCTGATTCTGTACATTTTAGTTAGAAGTTATGGCCTTCATGGGAATTCCCATACAAATGAAAACAGAAAATGGTCCAGCATAATTCTCTGATAAGATGATGCAATTCTACATACTATAATGTAAAATATGTTACAAGCATATTACATAATCCTACAGGACAAGTGATTGTGGAGAGATCTAATCAAAATCTAAAGAGGATACTTAATAGGCAAAAAAAAAAAAATCACCAGAGATAGATTACATAGTGCTTTATTAATCTTAAATTTTTTGGGTGCTAATGAACAAAACACTACAGATGCTGAAAGACGTTTGTAGAAAAACTACTGAACTAAACCAACCTGTTTACATAAAGGATATTTTGATATCAGAATGGAAAACAAGAAATGTGTTATGCTGTGGGAGGAGTTATGTCTATATTTCCACAGGAAAAGAAAAGCTATGGGTTTTTTTACAAGTTGATAAAAATCAAACATAGCCAGGAAGTGGTGGCGCATGCCTTTAATCCCAGCACTTGGGAGGCAGAGGCAGGCGGATTTCTGAGTTCCAGGCCAGCCTGGTCTACAGAGTGAGCTCCAGGACAGTCAGGGCTACACAGAGAAACCCTGTCTCAAAAAACCAAAAAAAAGAAAAAATGCTGATAAAAAATCAAACATGACAGAGGGAGACCTCCTGAGAGCTTAGATTCAGGGATTTCTACATTTCCTATCTGCTTCTCTATCCTTCCTTCTTAGGTCGAGTAAAGGGAGTGGAAGAAAAAAGGGGGAACATAGTAATATCATAGAAAGTAGAAGAATAAACAAAGAGGGATAGATTATCAACTTTATTCTTAAACAAAACATTACGAGCTGGAGAGATGACTCAGCAGTTAAGAGCACTGACTGTTCTTCCACAGGTCCTGAGTTCAAGTCACAGCCCAAACATAGTGACTCAAAACCATCTGTAATGGGATCCTATGCTATCTTCTGGTATGTCTGAAGACAGCAGCAGTAAACTTATATATAAAACAAATAAATCTTTTGTTTTCATTTTTTTGAGACAGAGTTTCTCTGTTTAGACCTGGCTGTCCTGGAACTCAGTCTCTAGACCAAGCTGGCCTCGAACTCAAGAGATCCACCTGCCTCTGCCTCCCAAGTGCTGGGATTAAAGGCATATGCCACCACCACCAAGCTAGATAAATCATTGAGAGAGATGATACAGATTTGAGAAGATAGTTTTCAGATGGTATACAAGTTAAAACCAGGAGATAATTCAGATACAGAATTGTAAGACTTTTATGTTAGGATAGATGGTAGAGGGTTTTATCTAAATTGACAAAATTGATGGACTGGGTGTGAAGTATACCTTATATGTTATGAATTGCATAATACTAATAGTTGTGCTCAATTTATATCTGAGAGAAAAGAGCCTTTTAATTAGACAAAAAAAGGGGCAAGTGCTGTGGGTTGTCCTGGTGCTGTTTGTATTTTGATGCTAATTTCACATCCTCAGGAGGGGCTACACAGAAGAGGACTGGATCATGTACTCAGGTGATTTCATATGAACCTTCTCCTCATTTTAACTGGTCAAATAAAGGCTAGATCCTTGGGCAGGGATTGGAAGGAAATGGTGGGGCTGGAGGTTTTAGAGAGGGACAAGAGAGGAAGGAGAAGAGGCAGACAAGGAGGCAGAGAAGACATAGGGAGACAGGGGAAGAAGAGGTGAAAGAAAGATAGAGCAGAATCACGTAGCCCTGAGAAGTCAGAAGTAGCAAGGGTTCTCTGAGCTGGGGAATAGAGTAGTGTAGTGGTAAATCTGTACAATTAAGGTATGCAGCTTAAAAATGTTGTAACTGAGTTGTGTGTTCTTTGCACAGGCTTATTCGGTGTAGAGATTTACTACAAGACTTTGGTTCCATCTCCTGGATGATCAGTCCTTACATGGTGATGCCTGGAGAACCAAAAATAAGCCAGAATGTACCACTCTATCCAGACAAACGACACAAAGGAATAAATGTGAGGCCTCCTTGTTTTCCTCTCATGTGGGCAAAGCACATGGGACATGAATGTGCCAACATACAAAAATAACAATAATAATAATAATGCTGAAGGGGGCCACTCAACCATGCTGCTATACTGAACAAAGGTCTCAGTCAGAGGAATTTAAAGATGATGACTTTGATCAAAATAACCCTGGCTCTTAGAATGCTCAATGCCATTGCCTGTGCATATAGAGAACAGCATTTTTGTGCCAGATTTTGCTTGTAACACTGACAAAAACCCATGGGGATGGTGGAAGAAGGCATAGATTCAACAACACCGTCTCTGGGAGTCAGGAAAGGTTACTGTAGGAACCTTTATACCCCCCTCAAAGCATCCTGTTGGTTCTTAAGTAGCTGGCTATGGGCTGTCTCTTTCTCACTGGCTGGCTTCATTGCTGGATCCAGCATCAGAACTCTCTAGCCATGCCAGCAGATTCTAAGTTGTCTCTGGGAGGAAGACTCAACTGGGAAAACCTGGAAGAATTGAGGAGAAGGGTCACCCTGTAGGAGGACCAGAAGTCTCAACTAAACAGGACGCTCGAGATCTCTCAGACACTGGACCACCAACCAGGCATCATACACCAGGTGATATGAGGCTCCCAACACATATACAGTAGAAGACTGCCATGTGTGGGTTCAGTCAGAGAAGTTGCGCCTAATCCTCAAGAGACTGCAGGCCCCAGGGAGTGGAGAGGTCTGGTAGGGTGGGTGTTGGTGTGAGATTCCCAAAGATACCAACTGAAACTTATTAAGACCATGTTTTCACCTCTGGTCTTGGTGAGTATAGCCTCCCCTCTCTCCTGTTCCAGAACATTAGATATCAGTTCTTGTTTTTTGTTGGTTGTGGGTGTTACAAGTGGTGAGACAAGCTCATCAAGATGCTGAGCCTTCATTTTCTGGATGAGCAGAAGAGTTCAGCCGTCTTGGGAAAAAAAATGACACTCAGCTAGCACACTCCCTTTACTTTATTCAAACCTTAAACAGGGATAACTAGGGGCTAAGACAGATTCCAAATGCAAAGGTTATATTCTTCTTTCTGCTCAAGGGAGCAGGCAACACACACAAATCTCAGTCCCTTTGACTATGGCTAGCCATGATCAAAAGCAGAAGCTCCAGGTTTGCTAGGAATGTTGCAGGAAAAAGTTTTGTATAACTGCGATCTCTAAGGTAGCACCAAGAACAGAAGTTCCAGAGTGACAAAATTTCCTCAAGATTCAATCTTAAAACAATTTCTTTGTCTTTACTGATAAACCAAAACATAGCCATAACTTTCCTGAAACATTTCACTCAAAGCAAGAAACAAAAAGCTTTCTGAAGTTTCACTGAATGCCATAAATACATGTTTTATTTTATGTATCACTACATAGAAATATATCATACAATTCATTCTAGTGAGAAACTCTACTGTAGGTAAAAATGTTGTTCATTTTTCTGTCACCATACATTACTAAAACCATTATAGGTTCCATCCTAAAAAGAATCTGAACAACTGTGAGTAATGTGGAATACTCCAATCTGATAATACACTTAATAAGCTATTTAAAAATACAAGAAATTATCACTTGGTTTTATACATTCCTAAGGAATAATATGAAAAGTTAGAAGATTGCTCAGTGTCAAAAATGGTCTAGGATATGCCAGTGTAGCATACAAACTGATAAATGGGCTCTGTAGGCAACTAGGTATAAAGAGTCATCAAAGGCTCTCCTTAGATGCTAAAATACCAACCTGTTTGGCAATGTATGTCTACCAGTGCACTCATGGTTTACATGCTCCGACGAGAAAGTCATCATGAACACGACAGCTTCTACTTTAAAACTTGAAACTGACATTTCCTCAAATACACACCTATTTCCAAATAGACATAATTCTGTGTTTTTGAGCCTTCCAGTTAAAGTTTACTGTCACTTGTTACATCAAATCTTTTTATAGTAAACAAAGCTTAACTAGTTATATGTAGTGATCAGACACTGAGACTCTTGATTAGTTACAAGCCATAGCATTCTAATCTAGTATTCTTGAGGAATGTCTTATAAGTCTGGTTCTCTCATCTCTCAGATATAGCCAGCTATTCTTCATCTACATCCTATAACAATGTGCATCTCAATTCCATCTGCCTTGTCCAATCCCTTTCCATCAAAAGAGGCTACATTATAATATCATACAGTAGTAATAATTATTTACCCATAGAATAAAATCAGGAGAGCATGAAATGATGTTTTTCAAGCCCTGAAAGAAAAGAACTCACAACTCTAGTGTTACTTCCAGAAAAAGCAGATACTAATATTGACAGTATTTAAAGTACATCTGAATATAGTAAATTATTAAGATGTTTTTAAGTCAAGAAACAATTTAGATAATAAACTGATGAAAATATGCACAAAAGAATAAGATGTTAATTTTCCAAGAGGGCAAGAGCAAGCTTAGATAGTAACCTAATGAAAATATGCACAAAAGAATCAGATATGAATTTTCAATGAGGGCACTTGTAATAAACTTAGAGAATAACCTAATGAAAATATGCACAAAAGAATCAGATATGAATTTTCAATGAGGGCACTTGTAATAACTTAGATAATAACCTAATGAAAATATGCACAAAAGAATCAGATATGAATTTTCAATGAGGGCACTGGTAATAAGACAGTTCTTGTGAAGAATAAATGAATGTAAAAGAACTCATGTACAACACAGGAAAGCTCTATCCCACACAAGGAATGGAGAATAATGTGAACCATAATATATCACCCACAATGTCAGCAAAATCTTCTAGATTAAAAATTCTAAGGAATAACGTCTCAGAAAAACCATTATTTCACACAATCTTCCAAAATTTTCACTATAAAATCCATAGTATAAGTCAGATGAGATGAAGAGTAAATCTTGGTTTTCAGTTCAGGAAGAAGAAACTGTGCGGGACTAATCAGACAGCATAGCAAGACAAAAGTTCACATTCTTCACAATTGTACCTATTATATTTCTAATCAACCTACAGGGAATGGAGTGAGGATTACTGGTTAGGAGCACTGTGTCTTCTTCCAGATGACTGGCGTTCCATAACAACACACAAATGGCAGCTCTCATGTCAGAGTATCTTATGCCTTCTTCCAGTGTCTGCAGACCCTGCAGACCCTGGACATGTGTGATACATGAAGAATAAATACAGTCATGAAAGAATAAGGAAAGAGTAAAGACAAAAACAAAACCTATAGACATTTGAAAAACATGAAGAAAACAGATAAAATAGGAAAAGAAGATATTTAATTTAACCTTTTGCTGTAATAGTCTGATTGCATAAATGAACAAAATACACAACAATCCTTTGTTCTTGGCAAATTCCTTGGATGTCGAAGAATACAGTATTGAAAACGTTGAATACCATATATATACATATATATATGTATATATATATATATATATATATACATATATATGTATATATATATGACATTATTCAGAGGGATCTGGATTTCTAACTTTGCATTGTTCTCAGCAGAGAAAAATAAAAAAAAAATGAGAATTCTAGAAACAATTTCCTAAGTGTCATGCAATGAACACTGATAATTAGGTAGCATTTTAGCTTGGATAACATGAGACACAGTTCTAATCAAAGATCTCTCAAAAGTCAGGGGCATAGTGAAACTTTAAGTTCATGGTGACAATAGTGTACCCTACTCAGTTTCTGAATTGATCATGAACAACAATGAAAGGAGGCTCACAACTTCTAAAAGGACACACATGAAAAAAGATAGCTTTCTTGAAATGTTCTTTATACTTTCAGAATTTCACTGTAATCTATCAAACATGAAGCTCATTCACACACAGCCTACACATATGCATATAGCTTGATAAATTATCCTGGTGAGGCAATACAAAAGATGGGCATAGGGGCTCAGGGTTTTAATCCTCACACTCTCAAGATAGATGGAGATCAGAAGGATCAGAAAGAACCTTTCTCAAGAGAAGTTCTTTTTAAGTCCCTCAATCATTTGAGAGCATGACGACTCCACAAGCCCAACCCACAATGTCTATGCCTAAGGTTTTGTTTCATTTCTAACTCTGTACAGGCTAGAAAATTCCCCTAAGCAATTTTATATTGCACACCCTGACCTAGCCTTGCCACTCAGTCTCAGGAAGTATTCCACATAGCTGTCAGGATGCTCTGGATCTGATCTACACCACCGCACAGAACAGAGGTGGATCTAGTAGGAAGTTGTAACCTAGTTCCTGCCCAATCGCCTAGATTCTCAAAGCTTAAGCATAACATCTCATATGGAAATCCCTGCCACCTGACCTAATGCCACACAGCAAAAGAAAAATTGAGAGGCTAGAGCTAAAGCAATTTGACAATGTTGATAGAATTTCTATACCCTAAATCACTAATGCAATACCAATGCTCAAGACAAAATAAATTATGAAACAAACTCAAGAGACAGAACTCAAAATATAATCTGAACACCATTCAATGAGAGCAAATGACATAAAGAGGAAATAAGCTCAGGAACCCAAAGAAATCAGAAACAAACAGAATGAAAGATCAGAGAACTCCTACAAGTGGCTAAGCGAATAATTATGATAATGCAGAGTGGAAACATTCTATCCAGAGATATAAAAATCTAAGGAGTGCTCAATCTGAAATGAAATAAGAAATGAACTCTGTAAGCCTGGTGGTAACTCAATGAAGGGCAAAATTATGAAGATATAGCCTGAAAAGAAACAAACAAACAAAACCAGAATCAGTCTTTCAAGCAAGGTGAAGGAGTTTGCTCAATCAAGGAAGTCATAGGTGACACAAATGAACGAAATACTTGTTCCATATCAGCAGAAATATTAAAAATTACAAGTTTAATTCAAGCCTGATACAGTGGGATAGGTCTTTCATCCTAGCTGTCAGGGGGCTCAGGCAGGCAGATTTATGTGACCTAAAAGCCATTCTGGTCTCCGTAACAGGATACATGAAAGTCAGTTCCATAGGGTGAGATTCTGTTATACAAAAAAGCAAACAAGAATACCATACTAGAAATTAAAGCTATATTTTCTATATTGATATCAAAATCAGTTAAAATGTACAAGGATATTAGAAGTCTTATTATATAGGTATGAATGAATAAATCTTATATTGGTTTATTCTTTTAAACTTGAATCCTCTGTTGGTCACGAAGTTTTGAGAAATTTAGTTGTTGGAACATTACTAAATAAAGTACGACACTGGGGGTAGGCTCTGAGATAAAAGAATAGACCCAAGACATCTCAGGTTTTTCTTCCTCTTTAGGGATTGGGGTTGAGGATGTGATCATTCACCTTTATTTTTAAAAAACATGGCTATTTGCTATCAGTATTCACTGCCGTGTTTGATGGTTATCCTCTGGAAGCATTACCCAACGTAGTATTTTTCTTCTATTAGTTTCCTTGAACATGGTGCTTTATGAAAGCATCAGAAAAAAATCGAATCACAGTGAAACATATTCTAATTGGATTTAAGGTTCCCTTTCAAAGAGAGAATTCATGTCATCCTCTGAAGCCTAATCAAGAACAGGAAGTATGTTATGTCATGAGAACTATGAGGCCACTTTAAGAAATGATATCATCTAGAATTATCATTATCTATTGTAGAGAGTCATTGTAATGCCATATAGCCTTTAGGCATAATTCAGCTGCCTGCATTTCACCTACATCGAGCTGAGGGATTCCAGCCACACCTCCTCCCACCTGGTGGGGCTGAAGCTCCTGGAAGACTTTGTCTTCAAGGGAGCTGCAGTTTCCTGCAAAAGGGGGTCAGTCGCCATCTCCTGCAGAGTAGCAGACCCTGTGGAAGTAACGTCTTCCTGAGAACTGTTATGGCAACATCTCTCAGCCTGGCAGAGACCTGCTGACAAGACTCGGAACTTTGGGAGGGAGGGTCACGCCCACAGCACATATATTGTCGCTCTTATCCCCAAAGGAAAGAGAAAGATTTTGTACAGCCATGCACTAATGTCTCTGTTGTGTTCTTTTCTCTTGACCCCCGTTGTTTCATTTTTCAGCTCTCCTTCCACGTAGATCCTGCTCGTGAGCAATACCTGGGAAGCTTCGATCTATATTGTGTCCTCTCCTCTAAGTAAAAGGTGGATAACATAATGGATTAAAAACATACATTGAGACATTGTAATGTATATATTTCAGGTCTAGATGTAGAAATATATCTTTAAGAACACTTTTTTTGGGAGGGAAGAGGGCTTATGGGACTTTCAGGGAGGGAGGAACCAGGAAAGTGAAAATCATTTGGACTGTAAATGAAAAAAATATAGAAAATTTTAAAAAAAAGAACACTTTTTTGATAACAAGAATAATTCCAATGTTAAGTCTCAGATAGTAAATTGATAGTAAAACTGTGCTTCCAAATTCTTCAATTGTCAGTTTTGCTCAAATATGAACCATTTATCTATCTTGTCAGAAGTTGGGTGCCAACAAGCTGACTCTAGACTCAAATAATCAGTTGGGATTGTAAGGTCTATATAAAATGATGTATACTTTCTCATACAAAGAAATAGAGCCTGGAATAATAAATACAGGAATGACTTAAAAGAAATAGTTTTCTTTAACTTCTGATGTGATTTCATAAGAATATTTTCATGAAGAAAATTAAGTATTTATTTCATGAAAAATTAATTTGAGAATATTTAATGAAATAAATAAAAAGTTAGCATTAGGTAGCATCATTAAAATCATGTAACATTTCCTACTATGTGACAAAACCAATGCAAATAATAATTTCATAAATTACATAGTGGTTTTCCTTTCAGAATTGTTAGACATACATGTATAAACAAATGTTTTATGTGAAAAAAAGTGAAAAAGTAGAATGATTTTTATAATGAAAATGACCATATTAAGATGTATAAGCGTCATTTGAGTTTAGGAAGGCTACTGATTTGTTTGAGTTAAATTGCTGAAGTTGTTTATCAGCTGTAGGAGTTCGCTAGAGGAGTTTTTGTGGTCCCTTAAGTATACTATCATATCATCTGCAAATAGTGATAGTTTGACTTCTTCCTTTCCAATTTGTATCACTTTGACCTCCTTTTGTTGTCTAATTGCTCTAGGTAGAACTTCAAGTACTATATTGAATAGATATGGAGAGAGGGGGCAGCCTTGTACAGTCCCTGGATTTAGTGGGGTTTATCTCCATTTAGTTTGATGTTGGCTACTCATTTGCTATATATTGCTTTTACTATGATTAGGTATGGGCCTTGAATTCCTGATCTTTCCAAGACATTTAACAGGAAGGAATGCTGAATTTTGTCAAATGCTTTTCAGCATCTAATGAATTATTCATGTGTTTTCTTTCTTTGAGTTTGTTTATGTAGTGGATTACATTGATGGATTTCCGTATACTGAACCATCCCTGCATTCCTGAGATGAAGCCTTCTTGATCATGGTGAATAATAGTTTTGATGTGTTCTTGGATTCAGTTGGCAAGAATTTTTTTGAGTGTTTTTGCAGTGATATTCATAAGAGGAACTGGTCTGAAGTTCTCTTTCTTTGTTGGATCTTTGTTCATATCAGCCTTATTTATAATAGCCTGAAGATGGAAAGAACCCAGATGTCCCTCAACAGAGGAAGATACAGAAACTGTGGTACATTTACACAATGGAATGCTACTCAGCTATCAAAACAATAAATTCATGAAATTCTTAGGCAAATGGATGGACCTAAAAAAATATCATTCTGAGTGAGGTAACCCAATCACAAAAGAACACACATGGTATTCACTCACAAATGGATTTTAGCCCAGAAGCTTGAATATCCAACATACAATTCATAGACCAACTGAAGATCAAGAGGAAGAAAGACCAAAGTATGGATACTTTGGCCCTTCTGAGAAGGGGGAACAAAACAGCCATGGGAGGAGATACATAGACAAAGTATGGAGCAGAGACTGAAGGAAAGGCCACCCAGAAACTGCTGCTCCTGGGACCTATCACATACACTGTCACCAAATCCAGACACTAATGTGGATGCCAACAAGCACTTGCTGACAGGAGCCTGATATAGCTGTCTCCTGAGAGGCTTTGCCACTACCCAACAAATACAGAAGAGGGTGCTCCCAGCCCACTATTGGACTGAGTACAAGGCCCCCAATGGAAGAGCTAGAGAAAGGACCCAAGGAACTGAAAGAGCTGTCAGCCTCATAGGAGGAACAACATTATGAACCAACCAGTACCCCCAGAGCTCCCAGGGACTAAACTACAAACCAAAGAGTACACATGGAGGGACCCATGGCTCCAACTGCATATGTAACAGAGGACGGACTTCTTGTACATCAAAGGGATGAGAGGCACTTGGCCCTGAGAAAGCTCGATGCCCCAGTATAGGAAAATACCAGTACAGGGAACAGTGAGTGGGTGAGTTGGCGAGCAGGGGTGGGGGGATGAGATAGGGAGTCCTACGAGGGGAAACCAGAAAGGGTATAAACTTTAAAATGTAAATAAAGAAAAATACCTAATAAAAAAATGAAAGGATAAAATAACATTAAAAAAACAAAATAAAATTGACTACAAATTCTAAAAAAAACAAGATGTATAAGAATAATACTAACTCTTCATTATTTATGGATACATTATTATTCATGAATCTAAAACTGCCACAACTGAAATCTGAAATTTATGACTTCAGCTGTTTGATCTAACATTATAGATTATACAGATAACCATCTATGATTCTTTGACATGATCACTATTCTTTTCTTTATTATTTGAGCTCATCCATCTAATATCCTTAGAGGTTGCACAGATAAGTATCATTTAGGATTCTTCGATTATTTTTCATAAAACAGAGCTCAGGATTATACTGAGGCTCTATCATGAAAATGTACCAGAAATGTAACCCCTGAGCTGAAGAAATGACTCAGGGCCGGGCGGTGGTGGCGCACGCCTTTAATCCCAGCACTTGGGAGGCAGAGGCAGGAGGATTTCTGAGTTCGAAGCCAGCCTGGTCTACAGAGTGAGTTCCAGGACAGCCAGGGCTACACAGAGAAACCCTGTCTCGAAAAACAAAAACAAAAAAAAAAAAAAAAAAAGAAATGACTCAGGGATAAAGGGCATTTCCTATTCCTGAAAGGAAACACAATCTAATTCTGTCTACATGGCAATAGTGATAAAAACAGCATGGTATTGGTACAGAGACAGACAGGTTGATCAATGAAATAGAATTGAAGACCGAGAAATAAAACCACACACTTATGAACTTAAGGATATGGTATGTACTCACTAATAAGTGGATATTAGCCAAAAAAATGTATAGAATACCAAAGATACTGTCCAGAGAACTTACAAAGGTGAGCTAGCTGTAGGGACCAAGTAAGGATGAGGGAGTGAGTGATCTGGGAAAGAAAGGGGACAGGGTTTGTGGGTGATCATGATCTGGTGTTGGGTGTGGGAAAAGGACTGAAGCCCTCAGGGCCAGTAGAAAAGAATGGAAACAGGTAACTTCCAACCTCAGGAGGTAGGAGGTTCGGGGGACCCTCCAGAATGTACCAGAGACCTAGAGGGTGAGACACTCTCAGGACTCAAAGGCAGAGAGACCCTAGATTAAGTGCTCTAGAGTGGGACGGAGAACTTGCAGAGCCTACTTCTTGCACAAAGAATAGAAGGTGCAATGAAGGCCCAAAGTGGAATCCAACTCAAGGGGAGGTCCCAAGGCCTGATACTATTACTGAGGCTATGGAACACTCACAAAGAGGGACCTATCACGACTGCCCTTCAAAAGACCCAAGGAACAGCTGAAAGAGTCAGATGCAGATGTTTGTACCCAGCAAATGGGCACAAGCTCCTGAATCCTGTGGTTGAATTAGGGGAAAGCTTTAAGAACCTGAGGAGGAGGGCCCCCCCTATTTGAGGACCAACAGCCTCAATTAACCTGGAACCTCAAGATCTCTCAGACACTGGATCACCATCCAGGCAGCATGTTCCAGCTAATATAAGGCTCACAGCACATGTACAGTGGAGGACTGCTGGGTCTAGGTTCATTCAGAGAGGATGCAACTAACCCCTGGAGAGACTAGAGACCCCAGGAAGTTTAGAAGTCTGGTGGGGTGGGGAGGAGGTGGGGATATCCTCATGGAGACAGGGGTGCATGGAAGAGGTATGGAATGTGGAACAGTCAGTCAAAGGGTAGACAGGGAGGGGAATAAAATCTAGAGTGTAAGAAAAAAAGAAAGAAAGAAATAATAATACAAAAAATAACCTCTATGTCTAGGTTTGGCAAACAGAAAGTGCAGCCAAGCAACCTACATAGGAACTGCTATGTTTAAGAACAAAACAGACAAATAAACCAAAACAAATGTACTTCTTTTTCTATGAGTGAAGGGTCTAAGGTTTTAAAATGCTGATACATGAGATAATCAATAGAGAACCTGGGGTAAATGACTGAAATGATTTGTTATTCATAAGGAAGTAGCTTATGCAAAGTAACTTCCATCTGCAAAGAAGAGTTATTTAGAGACTTGTCTCCAGCAGATTACAGAGCTTGCATCTATCATTAACTCCAAGTCATTCTTCGACCACTCCCATTAGCTCCTTAGGACCCTATTCAATTCCATGGAAGATTTCTTGGTTCAGGGGATGCTGGATAACAGCATTTTCCTGTATTATAAATTCCTTCACAATTAGGGTGCCTCCTCATAAAAGTTCATACCTAAATACATCATTGATATGATAAATCCTCTTTTCTCACATTACAATGGACAGATAGCACTCTCCAGCTCTGGGCTCCATGGATACAAAACATTTTTATCATACGTAGGGATCATTCCTAATTGTTAAAATGTTGATATGAAGGGTCAGCTTTCCTGTAACATTCAGGCTTCATATTTCCTCTCACGCTCTTTCCTATATTGTTTCTTGTGTCCTATGCAATTCTTCCAGATAATTTACAATTTCTAAATTACATTTATTCATTTTAATTTTATATGGAACATTATCTTTGCCTGCGTGTAGCTCTTTAGACTTCATAAAGGCAGAAGCTATAGCTCACAGACAATGGTAACATATTCTGGATAAAGAGTTCTGGAAGGAAGAAAAGTCCCCAGGCAGTTACAGGAAACTGAACCTGAATATGGAAAGAAGTGCCCTTAACAGACTTGTTTCTGTGAAGACACTTAAGTCCTGACAAAATATTGTTCAGTTTGTTTAAACTAAAAGAATGTTTGTATATGTATGAGAGCTAGAGCTAAAGTGGGGACAATGTATGACAATGACGCCACTGTTACCTTGTTCAATACTCTAGAGAGTTATACACAGATCTATCACAACTGAAAAACACATGATGAGTCCTAGAAATAAGTGAAAAAAATCAACCTCCTACATTGCGAAAGTTGGACACACATCAAGGACGTGCTCAGACTGGAGCCAGAAGAGATTTCTCTAACAGTGTCTGAGGACTGGACACATTAGCATGGAATTCTCATTTCCTTAGGCAAACCTTATACTAATGCCTAAAGGAGAAGATTGCATAAAACACAAAGAAGAAGAACACTAGAGAGACATCATACAAAGTTGGTTTACCTCTACACCTTAAGCAGGTAAACAGAAGGGACTATATACAAAGAAAAAAATTACAGAGCAGTTGCCAGAATTTACACAGAAACAGATATTGTCATTAAATTTTATGTAAATGGAAGGAAAGCTGAGTTTACATCAAGAATGCAAGAGAGTTTCAACATTCAAACTAATCAACATAAGACTCCAAAGATACAGACTCAGTGAAAGAAAAATTATGTTGGGATATTTGAACCTGTTTCTACTTAGCATGTGCTTCTGCCCAACAACACACATATAATCGCTCTGACTGGAATACAGGAAAGCCCTTAATATTCACTTCAAACCCAAACAATGAAGGTTGGAGAGTATGTAGAAGGAAGCACCCATGTTTGAAAGTGATATACAGCTGGGTGCCAAAAAAATGTGACAAATCAGAGAAAGATTTGACAAAATAGGATATGCTCAAATCTCATGAGAAAGGAGAGGAAAGAAGGTACTTAAGGGAGAGAAAGACAGTACAAAAAGAAAAGAATAGTAAATGAATACAGTAGAATTCATGGAGAGCAGTCAGTAGAGTTGAGCTGGTAGAGCAACAGAGCCCTAGAAGGAAACAGTTTTATTGGAAGTGGTTTAAAGAGAAGAGTGAACATGCTAGACCCAGGTAAACAAGGAGAGCTATTCAATGTCTTACCAGATTGACTAGCTCAGCTGGGAGAGGAGTTTGAGCCTGAACAGCTGAGTTGAACCAGGCAGTTAAGACTTGAGAAGGAACAAGAAAGGGGGATTTTATTCAGAAGCAAATTTCAGAGGCTGAAAACGCTCTAGATCTAGATAAGATTGTAGGGAGGCGAGAGGCCTCAAGGACTAGACCTAGCTTAACAAAGGCAGTAATCCTCTGAAACAATTGCATTATGAGAAAAAAAAGGTAGTTTTACAGCTATGTAGTCAAAAATTAGACATTGCTCAGTATAAAATCTCTCAAGAATGTAAGAAAAGTAGAAACATTCCTAAGAATAATAAAGATATAGAGACACAAAACTAAAGCATACATTACAGAAAAGGTCAACACTGATTTTCCCACTCTAATAGGTCTAATTCTATACACTCCATGAGTGAGACCCCAATTCAAGGACAGAAAAACAAGTTGAGTGTAGAGATTCCGAAAGCAAGGGCACCTTTTGAAAAAAACAACTCATATCAGACCATTCATTCTGTCATCAAATACCTTGGACTCCCTGGTGATAGCATTCAGTGTCAAAACTGCTATGCAAACTGAGGCAGGGGGCACAGAGATCAATGGTCATACCCAGACTTGCATCCTGTTTGTTACAATCTCAATCTGACAGGCAAGGCATGGACATTGGTATCATAGTGCCAATATTATCTGTGGGTAACAGAAGGTTTTCTGGTTCAAGCTGAGGCCAGCTATACAGGAAAAAATACGTAGTTTAGACTGGGAATCTAGCTAAAATCCAACAAGGAAGGTCACAGGCCTAAGAGGGAATCCACTAATGACATTTGCTACATGTATAAAGGGTCTTTGTCATACCCATAGCCTGAGACTGCTTTCAGTCTGGGCAAAAGAAACTATTTTCAATGGGAAACAATTTATTTCAGAGATTCAAAACAAATAAAATTTTGCAATCAACTCACTGGTGACTGCACTACCTATAATGGGAAATCGATATCACCACATTTAATATAACTCAAAATGAAACTTTCCAGAATCATTATTGAAATAGAATCTGCCTAAACCAATCAATCCTATCCTCTTTCTACTGACAGGGGAGACTTGTGAGCATTCTGTCTGAACTCCACCCCCACAGTCACCTGACAACAGTCAGGTATGCTCCTCCCCACTGTTACCTGGCAACAGCCAGGTAGGCCTGACACACTATAAAATAGACTGATTGTCCCCTCCTCACTCTCTAGATCTATTGATCTCTTGCTTCCCTCTAGCTTCTCTCTTGCCCTCTTGGGCTCTTCCCTTCCCCAGTCCCTTCCCCCCTCTCTCCAAATTTTCATGGCCGGCCTCTACTTCTCTACTCTCTTCCTATCTCTGCCTTTCCCTGTCTCTATTACCCTCTTAATGTCCTGCCTTTCCCCATGCCCTGAATAAACTCTATTCTTTACTATACTGTCATGTGCCTGGTCCCTCAGGGGAAAGGGATGCCTCAGAATGAGCCTGACAATGCACCCCCTTTCCACAAACCTCACCACTCCTCTATAGAACATTTTCTTTCTCTCTTTATCTTTTTATAAACACATTAGGATCCACCACACCACTTGTTAAATCCCTCTATCACACCTGAATCATTTGTTACAGTCTCCTTGGCCTTTACCATCCAGAACTCTTACCTTAGATTTAAGGGTAAACAGATTAGGATGAGGAGAGGGAGACCTGAATATGGGAAAACAGTGGTCACAAAGAACATGGAAATTTTCATAAATCAAAATCAAAGATGCCAACACCTGGCAAAAGGATATAAATGAAGGAAAGGGAAGATACCACAGAAAACGTCTCTTTTTCTTTGAAGATTTCAGTTTACTCTAAGAAATGTGAGAATCTTTCACACAGTTCACACAGATTCAGAGTCCTTTTCCCAGGAACCCCTTCCAGGGGCAAGGAAGACTGCAAGAAATCTATTCTGACCCCAGAATCAAGACACCTGAACTCCAAAAATACCCTTCTTCCACTAGGGCTGCTAAGGACCTTGTTAGGTCTCAAAGAAACTCAGGACAAATGGCTAACTGGAGTGCCTGTTAATGTACCAATGTGGACATGGTTGGCTAGATGCTTTCTTGGCTCCTGGTTCTTCTCTTGCCCAGGCCTCTATCCTTTCTTCTCTTCTTCCATACCCCTTACCCTCTTCTCATAAGCTGGTTATGTCTGGAACCAGCCAGATACCTCTAGCTGTTTTCTCCCTCAGAGTGTAAAGCTCAAAATTAATAAGCACCACCTGCCCAAGAACCAGGTCCCTTCCTGTAACGCTGCCATGTGCAAGTCAAAGGAAAACAATAGAGGCTCATGGGAAACTACAATGGACTATATGATTGTCTTCCAAACTCCCTGTAGCATGTGTACAAAGTAAATCTTATTGTCAGGATGTAATATTTAATAAAGCTTGCCCACATGCTGGAATTAGTTTTTTTCTGGTGACACACAGGGCTACAAGAACCTACAATGTATCTTCTCCTCAGTCATACCTTACTGCAATCCTGTCTTCCTGTTTCATTCCATCCTAAGGTGTAACATTAATATATAAGTCCATGAAGACACATTTCTAAATGTTGTATTTACATCAAAAAATGCACATACCTCAGTATAAAATTAATGGAGAGTATAACTTTACAAAGTAAATATTTACAGACAATATGATGGGGCTTTATAATGTCCATTTTCTGACTCAATCACATCGGCACTGGATCCTCATATGATTAATTTCTACCGAGCTCTCTGGGAATGCATATGAATTCATTCTCCTGGCAAAAGGCTATACTCTCTTAAAATGGCAAGTTGAGGAACACAAGAGTTAAGAAAGAATGGATGAATTTTATTTTGAAGAGCTCTTTTTAGGGCCTTTAAGTCCCAGCAACTGTAGCTGGCTGGATATGTCTTAAATTGAGACCTGATTTTTTTTTTTTGTCTAAAATTACATCTGTGGGCTTCCTCTTAGGTTTCTCATACCTCAGTAGGATCTCAAACTTCCTGACAATTGTAAGATATTCATAACAAAATAATGAAGAGTGGCTACAGACAATGCACCCCTGTTTCACACATCTGCTTTACTCCTGCCAGTTTCTCTGACCTGGAAGTTTCCAGGACAGACTTATCACTGATGATCTCCCAGAATGCCCACACAGCGACTGTAGCTTAAAGAAGTTTTCAAGTATCTCTAATACTTGGCTCTAGTTTCCCCCCAGGACTTCCTGACCATGAGGGATGTCCATGATACACAGAAAATGCTGGTGATGGAATTTCCTGTCACTATTGCCTGGTTCTTTGCTACAACTCCTTCTGGATCCACCCAATATACTGCAGCTTTCTGTTACATGTTTCTTCTGAACCCACCTACGTAGGACTCTTTTAATGAATTAGCTTCCCAGTATCTCTCATCTGGGTTTGTTTGTTTGTTTGATTGTTTTTCCTTGCTTGTTTACTTCACTGCTTTTTTTGTTGTTTTCTTAAATGCATCTAATCAGGCAGGTGTGCCCTCCCTCCCCTCAGGTACCACTCCCCCAACTCAGTTGCAGGCTGACTTCCACACAACTGCACCTGTCAGGATGCCCAGGACCTACAGAACACAGCTTCCCCAAAAGCTTGCTGCCATTCCAGACCAGAACTGGATGTAGTATGTCACCGTACCTGGGTTCTGACCCATTCAGATTCAAATTATGCTGTGTAAATTCTCACATTGAGACACCAGACTCCTGGTTAAAAACACACACAAAAAAAGAGAATAATCCCTCTAAATTATGATACTCACAACTCGTGTCCAAAACAAACTAAAGCTAAGATAAAATGTCCTAGTCTTGAAGTATAAGCCATATGTATATGTATATGATGTATATGTATATTGTGGATAGCCCTGTATTTTGATATATGTATATGTATATTGTGGATAGCTTGTATTTTGATGCTAATTCCACTCCTCAGAGGGGCTGCACATGAGGAGTTGCCTTGTGAACCTTCACCTACCTTAATTTTTCAAATAAAGGCTTGAGCCAAGGATTGGGCAAGAGGAAGGGGGAGGAGCTGGGAGTTTAGGGGAGGAGTCATGGGGGATCAACAAGAGAGAGAGAGGAGCTATGAGGATCTAGAAGGAGACTAGAATTTGTGGGACCTGAATACTAATGCCTACATACCAAACATTAAAGAGCATCAATAGCTAGAACTGTCAGAGTGGCCTAGCGACCAACCCGGTGAATTTGAGAAACAACTGTCAGCAGACCCTGAGATTAAATTTGTATAGTGAATACATTGGTAATATATGCAGCTATTTTTAGAACAGTATTGAAGGAGAGGAACAGAGCTTAATAGGTTAAAAGTTCAACACATTAAAATATTTAGACATAAAGACAGCAGATGAATTATCTTCTTCACTTCACATGGCCCCTTGAACACACCTACCAAGCAGGTCACTAAAAGAGGCAGCACTCAGCCAGCACACTCTCAGAAAATACAGTGACTAAAGAGATAGCCAGGGACACAACTCCTGCCCAGCAAGACTAAGCCTGAAATGAGCACCCCAAACCCAGATTTCTAGATACGAGCATAGGAACAATAACTAGAGAATTATATTACCAACAGAGATAACTACCCTAACAGGGCAGACCCTGAATATTCCAACATAAATAAAAGTGCAAGAAAAAGACTTTAAAACCAACTGTATGAAGATGACAAAGGTTCTTAAAGAGGAAAAGAATAAATAAATACCTGAAATGAATGCAAGAAACATGATCAAACATGGAAGGAAATCAATAAATCCCTGAAATAAAGCCAAGTGCAAAACAGTTGAATTAAGCACTTAAAGTTTCCACAACTGAAAAAGTGGAAATAGAAGCAATAAAGAAAGCAGAAAAATGAGGGAAGCCTGGAAATGAAAATGATAAGAGGCTCTCTAAGGTGAAAAGTACAGTCAATTGGAGAAAGAGACAAGTCAGTCTAAGAAATGGGAAAAGCATTTTACCAACTATATATATATTACACAGATAGAAGTCTAATATAACTGCTGTCTCCTGTGTTTTTGATCTTAGCCATTCTGACTGGTGTGAGATGGAATCTCAGGGTTGTTTTGATTTGCATTTCCCTAATGACTAAGGATGATGAACATCTCTTTAGGTGCTTCTCAGCCATTAGATATTCTTCAGGTGAGAACTCTTTGTTTAGTTCTGTACCCCATTTTTTAATAGGGTTACTTGGTTCTCTGGAGTCTAACTTCTTGTTTGTTTGTTTTGTTTTGTTTTTTGTTTTTTTGTTTGTTTGTTTTTTTTTTTTTTTTGGTTTTCGAGACAGGGTTTCTCTGTATAGCCCTGGCTATCCTGGAACTCACTCTGTAGACCAGGCTGGCCTCGAACTCAGAAATCCGCCTGCCTCTGCCTCCCAAGTGCTGGGATTAAAGGCGTGCGCCACCACTGCCCGGCTTGGAGTTCAACTTCTTGAGTTCTTTGTATATATTGGATATTAGCCCTCTGTCTATGTAGGGTTGGTAAAGATCATTTCCCAGTTAGTTGGTTGCCGCTTTGTCTTTTTGACAGTGTCTTTTGCCTTGCAAAAACTTTGTAATTTAATGAGGTCCCATTTGTCAATTCTTGATCTTAGAGCATAAGCTATTGGAGTTCTATTCAGGAAATTCTCCCCTGTGCCCATATGTTCAAGGTTCTTCCCTAGTTTCCTTTCTATTAGTTTCAGTGTGTCTGGTTTTATGTGGAGGTCCTTGATCCACTTGGAATTGAGCTTAGTGCAAGGAGATAAGAATGGGTCAATTTGCATTCTTCTGCATGTTGACCTCCAGTTGAACCAGCACCATTTGTTGAAAAGGCTATCTTTTTTCCACTGGATGGTTTTAGCTCCTTTGTCAAAGATCAAGTGATCATAAGAGTGTGGATGCATTTCTGGGTCTTCAATTCTGTTCCATTGATCTACATGCCTGTCACTGTACCAATACCATGCGGTTTTTAACACTATTGCTCTGTAGTACAGCTTGAGGTCCAGGATACTGATTCCCCCAGAGGTTCTTTTACTCTTGAGAATAGTTTTAGCTATCCTGGGTTTTCTGTTATTCCAGATGAATTTTTGAATTGCTCTTTCTAACTCTATGAAGAATTGAGTTGGGATTTTGACTGGGATTGCATTGATTCTGTATATTGCTTGGTGAGGATGTGGAGAAAGAGGAACACTCCTCCACTGCTGGTGGGATTGCAAGCTGGTACAACCACTCTGGAAAGCAGTCTGGCGGTTCCTCAGAAAACTGGGCATGACACTCCCGGAGGATCCGGCTATACCACTCCTGGGCATATACCCAGAGGCTTTACCTGCATGCAATAAGGACACATGCTCCACTATGTTCATAGCAGCCCTATTTATAATAGCCAGAAGCTGGAAAGAACCCAGATGTCCCTCAACGGAGGAATGGATTCAGAAGATGTGGTATATTTACACAATGGAATACTACTCTGCAATTAAAAACAATGAATTCACGAAATTCCTAGGCAAATGGTCAGAACTTGAAAATATCATCCTTAGTGAGGTAACCCAATCACAAAAGAACACACATAGTATGCAGTCACCGATATGGGGATATTAACCCAGAATCTCGGAATACCCTAGACACAATTCGCATATCAATAGATTTCCAAGAAGATGGAAGGAGAGACCTCTGGTCCTGGAAAGACTGGATGTAGGGGAATGCCAAGACAGAGAAGCGAGAGTGGGTTGAATGGGGAAAAGAGGGAGGGAAGGGGGCTTATGGGACTTTTGGGGAGGGAGGAAACGGGAAAGGGGAAATGATTTTGAATGTAAATAAAAAAAACTTAGAAAATAAAAAAAAAGAAGTCTAATATACAAAATGTATAAAAACTCACACAAATAGATGTTCAAAGAACAAACAACTCTATTTAAAAAAGGGTGCAGATCTAAGCAGAAATCTCAAAAGAGGAAATTCAAATGACCTAGAAATACTTTAAGAAATATTTAAATACAATTGGAGACTTCAGCCGGGCAGTGGTGGCACACGCCTTTAATCCCAGCACTTGGGAGGCAGAGGCAGGCGGATTTCTGAGTTCGAGACCAGCCTGGTCTACAGAGTGAGTTCCAGGACAGCCAGGGCTACACAGAGTAACCCTGTCTCGACACACACACACACACACACACACACACAAAAGATTGGAGACTTCAATTCCAGTCACTACTACAGATGGGGGATCCACACAGCAAAGACATTCCCAGAATTACTCCAAAAGCACACCAGTGTTCTTATCATCAGATAATTCTTCAGTGATGATGTCCTAAGTTGAAAGTCCCAGAGGGTGAGAAACTTAGCAAACCTAGAAGATGGAAAAGATTAAAGCTGCAGTTGATATGTCTATTGTTTTTAATAAATTCTAAATCATCCAGTTTTATAGAGAAAGTCTCAGGAGCCACATGCTGGATAGAAGTCAGCTAACTTAGAAAGGCAAATAAAACACCTGTTGACCTTCCTCTTCAGCTGAAATCCCAGAAGGAGTCTTTTTCTTACACAATGTTTCATATAACTTCCTCCAATCTGAACGTACCTACCTTCTGCATCCTGTACATCTCTCTGTCTTTGATTCCAATTCCCTGTTACTTTCTATGGTTTTTTTTTCTTAATAATCCTGCGCTCCCTTCCTCTCAGATGGTTGCTTGCTCTGCCTCTTGATCCATGGCAGATTTTATTTAATCTTGTTTACATTCAAGGTTGACAGTATGGTCAAATATCCTGCAACAGAGGACTTGCATAAGCTATGTGTCATGTAGTAAACTTCTTAAGAATAGTATCTTGTACACTACTTACAGGGGAAACATGGAAAGAAATGGGAGACCTCAATGAAATCAGCAGAAACTATTATACAATGGAACAAACTTAGGAGGAGTCTTAAAAATCCATGCTGGTCACAGGAAACACAGGATTTATCAGGAACATTATAGAACAAGCCTACAGTGGATTTGGGACTGATAATCACAGCGCCATATGATGGCAAGAGTTCTTGGGATCTGAAGAAATCCCTCCCCACAGACCCTGGCCCGAGACCATTATCAGCTATCCCAAGCATATTACTTGCTTTAGAGTGGGAGTTCTGTAAAATAATTTTTTTCACCTGAGGTAATTGTCATGTCTGGCATAAAGCCTCAGTCTGCTTACCTAGGCTTGGCATGGAAGTTTCTAGTCTCCACAGAAACCTATCTAGGCCAAGATTGTTTTTAGCCTCAGAGATTTAAGTCTGAACAAGCTCACCTTTTCTAGTTTTCCTGAATTCTTGCTGGTTGGTCAACTCAGCTGTTCTGTCTCAAAATTGGTTCATTTCATCAGCAGAGAACACATAAATTATTATTGAGGATGGGCCTACTGGCTGGCTGTAAACCTTGGTTGTATCCTTTGTTATGGTTGGGAACAAACATGTCCAAGTAAGCAAGCATATACTATTCCACATCACAGCTTAATATTGGAGTGCTACACAACACAGAGGAATCTTTTTCCATCCATAAAATTGACTCCAGATGGATCTTAGAACTAAACGTTAAATGCTAAGGGCAACAGTTGTAGAAGATACTAATAGTTTGGCATCTTGTCAATCATGTTTCTGCACACAAGTCCCTACTCCAAATGCTTTGCTCAGGGGCATCCCCCATAGTGAAATTTTTCAGAGCTTACCACCTGGTCCAGGGAAGAACTAGAACTAAATGAGACCACACAGGGTCCACATGTGTCTACTGCTTACCACCAAGACACACACTACACCGGCTCCAGAGCAGTGACCTTGTGCTTATCATGCAGCAGCTTTGGAGCTTCCCTATGCTTCTCTCAGAGCACCAAGTATGCACTTCCCCCTTCTTCCTCCTGAAATCAAGATAGAGAGCTTGCATCTGAACTTCTCAATTTTACCCTGGAAGCCTCCAAAGCCCAGGAAGCACATAACTTCCTGGAATGTTGGGAATTGCAGTTCTCTGGAGTAAAAATGGCTCGTGGGAACATGTGATGGCCTAAATGATTTTAGTGTTTAAAAAAAAAATTCCTGTAACACATAACTGAGGCCATCGTATCTTGCAAATTGTGGGAATTTTCTTGATCAGTACTTAATATTTAATAAACGCTTGGTATAAATTATGTCCAAAATGGTTGAGTTGGTTTGTTATAGCAAAAATCAGGGTAAACATACAGAAGTTCATAAGGAAACAACTGTACACCAAAATTGCTCTTCAGTCCTACTTCTTGGAGGAAGGGAACTGAGATGCCAAAAGCACTGAGTATCCTTAGCTCCATATTTTCACATCAGACAGCTGAGTTGGGAACCTCACAGAAGCAAGCAGAGTCTAATAAAATCTAAGGTAAACATTTAGCCAGAGGGGATTCCAGCACAAACAGGCGGAGATATGTCATCTAGGATATTCTCATGTTGGGTTTCAGAAATGAAGTTGAGAAATTTCCATATTAATTCTTCAAGAAAATCAAATTCTAGTTAAACTTGAAATGGTCTCTGTAACAATAAAAGATGCATTTTCTTGCTTGCTCTGTAAAATACACTGTGTGATGCCTTGTTGGTACTGGAAATCAAACTTAGCTTCTGTACACGATCATCCAGTGCTCTAAGTGATTGAGTCATCTCTCTTCTGCCCTTAGTATAAATTAGTATTTCATCTTACATGAGCCTCAAGAACAACTCTGAGAACAGCATGAGAAAACAGGCCACTTATCTCACCTACTCTGGCAACTGAGGTGGTTGTTTGCCAAGTTATACCAGCTATAGCTTTTGGTGAAACAAACTTGTTAAGACCCTATATAAAAATAAAATTCAAGGCACAGAGTAGGGGGCAGCTCACACTTGGTAGCTGAGCTAAGGTATGAGGATCTTCATCTCCTGGCTAGCCTGGAACACATAGGAAGACCTATGTCTAAATAAGATGGAAGTCTGGGGTGGGTGTACTTGTTTTCCATCCCAGTACTATTGGGGGTTGAGGGGGGAGTAGACAGATCTATCTTAGTTGAAATCCAGCCTGGACTACAAAGCAAGAGTCAGGACAGACAATGCTTCTAAGTGAGACCCTATCTAAAATAACAATAATATACGAAACAAAAAACCCAAGAGGAAAATGAATTCCAGTTAAAACTCACACAAGTTTGTTCTCTCACAGAAGTGTTCCCATTCATTATATACAACATGCATATCCTCTTGGGATAAGACTTCTTATCTTCAAGATTAAAAGTGTTTCACTCCAAATTAAAAAAATTTAGTCAACAAAATATATACAATAAAATGGAATTTTTTTTTTTTTGGTTTTTCGAGACAGGGTTTCTCTGTGTAGTCCTGGCTGTCCTGGAACTCACTTTGTAAACCAGGCTGGCCTCGAACTCAGAAATCCTCCTGCCTCTGCCTCCCAAGTGCTGGGATTAAAGGCGTGCACCACCACCGCCCGGCAAAATGGAATTTTTAAAGTGTCTTAATCTTACATCAATAAATAAGGTCCTTGTTTCTACAATCATCCTTAGTGTAGCCCCTCCTCCTATCTCTGTAAATGTCAGCCTTGTGAACTTAATAAGCAAAGTAATGCCTTGGGCTCAGCCTTGATTTTGCCCCCCTTTTAAATATCCATGTACTGAGATAGCTACTACATTCTCTAGAATTTGCTTAGCACAATTCTAGAATTTACAATTCCTCTCTTGCTGTCCATTTGTCCTCTCACCACTCAGCATCAATGAGGAATCTTTTAAAAGTATGTCCAATCTTGATGAGAATCCTCCCAGATTCTGAGCTGCATTGGTCCACCCTCACCCGGCACTGTGTTCTGGCCATGGTCTCATTCTGACCGTTCCTGACACACCATGCCCTTTCACATCTTCACCTACTGGGATATACTTTGAAATTGTCCATATGAGTCCCTAGATCTCTGCTCTGTTCACATCTCAGACCACTCTTGGAATGTCCACCCTGTGGTATGCAGGCACCTGGCTCTGGCCTCCATCCTCCAGCAAGTGTCCCTATTCAGTATTGTATCCCAGAATTCCTTGCTGACTAATTGGTCTTTTACCTCTTTACAATGTGGCTTCCTCAGAGAGGGAACCTTGTCAAGCCTCCCACTCTTTCTCTGGTTAATAAATAAGACAGTTTCCTGCATATTATCTCTGCATTGGGAATTTGAGACAAAAGTGTTCATTTGGAGACCAGCCTTGTCTCTAAAGCAGAAGAAAACATGGCGACATGGGCCTGTAATCCCGGCACATAAGAGGCAGACCCAGTACAGTTACAGATCCTGCAGCTCTGTCCAGCCCAGGGTCCCTGGACAGTACCTCTCAGGCCAATAGAGAACCTGAGAACCTCTCTATGCTGCAGATATTGGGAGAAAATAACAATATGAGTGGTGTTTTCCATTCCACTGAGTAAACTGGCACCCATGTGGATTATCCAGGGTGATTGGGGGACTTCATCACTCATCCTGCTCTTCTCTCCCAAAACCCAGAGCTGTATTCCCACACCTGCAATAGAGCTGTTATGTGGAAGAGGATAAAAACTGTGGGTGTATACTTCCACCAGGTACTTTGAGCTTTGGACTCAGAGAAGGCAGCCTGATGTCTAAGCATTGTAGGCAGCATCCTGGCCTAAGGCTTCCACTGGGTTTTGTTTTGTCCGTTAAAACCACCTCCTTTCAGAAGATGCCTCTAGAAGGAAATTTCTCCTTGAATGTAGGTATAGACCAAATAGTTTGAGAGGAAAGGGGCTATGAACAATGTGGCTCCTCAATGGATGGTATGGCTTGCACAATGAAGGACAGCTTTGAAACAATTACCCTAGGTGAGGGGGAACTGTGGTTTCTCATTGGCTTCATAGGTGTATACTGTTTCCTATGTTTTTGTTTCTGTGGATCTGGGTGCTCCTTGCCATCTATGCAGGACACCAGGAGATGAGCAGTGACCTGAAAATCTGCTAGAGGCCTATACTCAACAAAACTGGAAAATCTACATTTAATGGAATATTTTCCTAACAGGTACAAGGTAAGAAAGTTAAATCAGGAACAGATAAATCATCTATATAGTCTCATAACACCTAAAGTATTAAAGCAGTCATTAAAAGTCTCCCCACCAAGAAAAGCCCAGGGCAAGATGAATTTAGAGCAGAATTCTGTCAGACTGTCAAATAAGACCTAGTACCAATACTCTTCAAACTAGTCCATGAAATAGAATCAGAAGAATAACCACTACCTAATTTGTTTGTAAAGCCACAGTTACACTGACATGTAAACCACACAAAGTCCCAAAAAGAAAAAGAACTTCAGAACAAATTCCCTTATGAATATTGATGCAAAAGACCTCAATAAAATTCCAGCAAACCAAAATCAAGAACACATCAAAATGATCATTTACTATGATCAAGTAGGCTTCATCACAGGAATGCAGGAATGGTTCAATATATGGAAATCCAACAACATAATCCACTATAAAAACAAACTCAAAGGAAAAAAAAACAGAAAATCATCTCATTAGATGCTGAAAAAGTGTCTAACAATACACAATATTCATTCATATTAAAAACCTTGAAAATATCAGGAATTCAAGGCCCATACCAAAACATAATAAAAGCAATATACAACAAGCCAGTAGCAAACATCAAACTAAATGGAGAGAAACTTGAAACAATCCCATTCAAATCAGGGACTAGACAAGTCTGATCACTCTTTTTCCCTATCAATTCAACTCTGAACTCAAAGTTCTAGCCAGAGCAATTAGACAACAAAAGGAAGTCAACAGATACAAATTGAAAAGGAAAAAAAAAATCAAGATGTCACTGTTTGTGGATGATATGATAGTATGTGTGACTCCAAAAATTCCACCAAAGAACTCATACAGCTGATAAACAACTTCAGCAATGTAAGTGGATATAAAATTAACTCAAACAAATCACTATCTTTCCTCTACTCAAAGGATAAGCAGGGTGAGAAACAAATTAGAGAAGTGACATCCTTCACAATAGTCACAAATTATATAAAATACCTTTGTGTGATCCTAACCAAGAAAGTGAAAGATCTGTTTGACAAGAACTTCAAGTCTCTTAAGAAAGAATCTGAAGAACCCCTCATAAGATGGAAAGATCTCCCATGCTCAAGTATTGAGAGGATTAACATAGTAAAAATGGCCATTTGCCAAAAATAATCTACAGATTCAATGCAATATCCATTAAATTTCAACTCAATTCTTCACAGAGATAGAAAGAGCAATTCTCAAACTCATCAGGAATAACAAAAAACCAAGGATAGCAAAAACTATCCTCAACAATATGAAAATTTTTGGTGGTATCACCATAGCTGACCTCAAGCTCTACTACAGAGCAATAATGATAAAGAAGACATGGTATTGGTACAGAGACAGGCAGGTAGATCAATGGGATAGAATTGAAGACCCAGAAATAAACCACACACCTATGGTCACCTGATCTTTGAAAAAGAAGCCAAAGACATCCAGTGAAAAACCGATAGCATATTCAACAAATAGTGCTGGTTTAAGAGGCAGGCTATATGTAGAAGGATGCAAATTGATCCAGTCTTATCTCCTTGTACAATGCTCAAGTCAACGTGGATCAAGGAGCTCCATATAAAAACAGATACAGTGAATCTAATAAAAGAGATAGTGGGAAAAAGACTTAAAAATGTCTGCAAAGGGTTAAATTTACTGAACAGAACACAAATGGTGCAGACTAGAAGATCAACTATGGAAAATGCGATCTCATCAAACTGAAAAAGTTCTGTAAGGCAAAGAACACTGGTAATAGGAGAGAACAGCAATCTACAGATTGGGAAAATATCTTAACCAATCCTCCATCTGTTAGAGGTCTAATGTCCAATATATACAAAGAAGTCAAGAAGTTAGACTCCAGAGAAACAAAAAACCCTATTAAAAAATAGGGTCCAGTTCTAAACAAAGAATTTTCAACTGAGGAATACCGAATGGCTGAGAAGCACCTAAAGAAGTGACATTCTTAGTCATCAGGGAAATTACTGTCTAAAGGAAATGCAGGGACAAAGAATGGATCAGAAACTGAAGAAATGGCCATCCAGAGACTGCCCCACCTAGGGATCCATCCCATCTGCAGACACTAAACACAGACACAATTACTGAAGCCAAGAAGTGGTTATTCCCAGGAGCCTGATATAGGTATCTCTTGAAGCTATGCCAGAATCTGAACAGTACAGATGAGGATGGGGTGCTCGCAGTCAACCATGGGACTGAGCACAAGCATGGGAAACCAAATGGAAGAGTTAGGGGAAGGACTAAAGGAGCTGAAGGTGGTGAGCAACACCATAGGACAAAGAAGAGTATCAACTAATTAGACCCCACCACCCCAGAGTTCCCAGGGACTAAACTACCAACCAAAGAGTACACAAGGAGGGACCCATGGCTCCAGCTGAATATGTAGTAGAGGAATGCCTTACCTGGTAACAATGGAAGCAGAGGCCCTAGGTCCTATGAAGGCTGGATGCTCCAGCATAGGAGGATGCTAGGGTGGTCAGGCAAGTGTGGGTCTGGGGGTGGGGAAGCGCTCTCATAGAGGCAGGGACTTAGTTGTCATCAGATAGAGGATTTGTAGAGGAGAAACCAGGAAGGAGAAAAATGTTTGGAATGTAAATAAATAATCTAGCCAATAAAAAAAGAAAAAGAGAAAAATAGAAACATCATCACAAGCTTTCAGTTGTTCCATATGTAACACAAAGTTTGGTGGAAGAAGAAACATACAGTAGATTAAGTATCCTTCCTTCTAAATAAAAGAAGAGAACAAATTAGGAAGGACATTCATTTATACTTGAAAATTTATGGATAATGCACAACACCAAGGCTATAGTTCCTTGAAAATTTTTACTAATATATTCCATGTGATGAAATAAAAAGATGGAGAGCATAGGACTTTTGTCTGGAACCCTGAGGAGATCTGAAATGCCATTAAAGTAACACATGAGACATTCCTTTCACACTAGTATAAAAGGACACAACTCCTTCCAAAGCAGAAATTAGCAATCAATATATTTTTTGAGCAATTAAAATAGATTATCTTTGAGAGTTGCAGGTCTTCAGTCCATAGAAATTGTATGTCCTCACAGTAAAAAATTCAGGGAAAATATAATGGTTTTATATATGTGAAAGACCTAACCATTAAAATGTCCTCATCCTAGAAGAAAATGAAGATCATAGAAAATAAGCCCCTTAGATAACATGAGCACATATAGATAAGAACTATTTAATGTTTGAATGAAAATGGGAATTTTTTAAAAAAATTGGACAGCACACTTACCTGTGGAGTGTTTACCAGAGAAGAACTCATTTTTTTTTTTGTTCCTCTCCTAGTTTCAAATATTGGAACTCTTCATGAAATTTCACAACAGGGTTTGAAAAATACAAAGATGAAATTACTACAACTACATAATGGACAATGCTAAACCACATAAAAAGACATTAAAAGCAAAATGATCTTATCAACATTTCTAAATACATGAGAGCGTGTAGTGACATATTTTGTGTGGTAAGGAATATGAGTATAATCTGAGGTCTCTTTCTAACATCAGCAGGCAACAGGCACAAACTCAGAGCATGTGCATACCTGCTGTAAAACACTATTACTCAAGGTTATTACTGAGAATTTCTGTTCCTGGGTCTAGAATCAAGGACAAACGGCTAGTGACTACTAAGACTGATGCCTAGAATTGAATGGTGTTTCATTAACCACCATAATAGAATACAATATCTGACTTTTTGATGAGATTCCATTTCATTCTACCAGACAGATACAGTATATCTACGTTCTCTGTGTGTCCTATTGTCTTAGAGTACAGACAAAGATTCTCTCTGCTAACTATGTTGTAGTTCCACATGAGAGTAAGAATGTATGACATGGGTTTCCTGACATAAAAACCAATACATACATACATACATACATATATATATATATATATGAATATTATGTATAAGTGTGTGTATGTGTATTTACACATACATCTGTTTGTGCATGTATAAAAACATAAGAATCATTCTGAACATCAAGATACTATTGCTACACAAAGTTGTCATGATCATGGTATAAGCAAGTATTCAGCAAATTACATTGACCTTATTATTCTCTCATGTCA
This sequence comes from Tokudaia tokunoshimensis, assembly GCA_036184795.1. Classification (NCBI taxonomy): domain Eukaryota; kingdom Metazoa; phylum Chordata; class Mammalia; order Rodentia; family Muridae; genus Tokudaia; species Tokudaia tokunoshimensis. The sequence continues at coordinate 128,485,476 of BTHU01000005.1, forward strand.
AGTATTTCTCTTGGCATTTAAAATGTATATGGGTAGTATATTTCGATGCCCCTGGCTTATTATATTAAAACTGGGAAATAGTAGATGAGGGAATACCATGGAAAGTCATATACAATTAATGAGAATTAACGGGGAAAATAATGATATCCTAGAAACAAGTGAACAAAGAAAACTTTCTATGTCATAACACTAGGTCAGGCAATAAGCAATTGTGGAAACCCGGGCTTGGAGTGTTTCTTCTAACACTGTCTGAGGACTAAATAGATGCAGCACTAAGTTGACAAATTTCTTTTACAAATCCCACAATAATCTTGCACAGAGAATACTGCAGAATACAGAAAGAAAGGGAATGTGGTGCAGTAATCACACAAAGCTGACTTTACCTGGATCTAAAAGCAAATCACGATAAAAATATGCACAAATAGTTCATGCCACTGTACACTGAAAAAAGAACTCTCTAATGGATATAGAAAGTGAACCCTTATTGCATGCAGGTAAAGTCTCTGGGTATATGCCCAGGAGTGGTATAGCCGGATGCAGTCACTGATAAGGGGATATTGACCCAGAATCTCGGAATACCTTAGACACAATCAGCATATCAATAGATTTCTAAAAAGATGGAAGGAGAGACCCCTGGTCCTGGAAAGACTGGATGTAGGGGGACGCCAGGACAGAGTAACGAGAGGGGGTTGAATGGAGAAAAGAGGGAGGGAAGGGGGCTTATGGGACTTTCAGGGAGGGAGGAAACGGGAAAGGGGAAGTGATTTGGAATGTAAATTAAAAAAATAAAATAAAATAAAAAAAAAAAAGAAAGTGAACCCAACCGGATTTCATGCCAGAGATTCAAAACTGTTTCAATAAGCACAAACCAAACAACTCAAGTCACAAACTATGTACAATCAGTGCAAAAAAGGCTCACAACAATGTCAATATATCTATGACAGGCCTAGGGCAAAATATCACAGTGTATCACTATGAAAGTTCTGAAGAATGTGGAACAGAAGGAAAATCACTGAGACTAATGTAGAGATAAGTCAACATCCTAAAGCTATCATTATATAAACTGAAGACAGCTCTGATCAATCTACTCTACTCAGACGAGAGACAAGGATGTGCAAAGCCTCCACACTAACTTACCACAGTGCAACAGTGCTTACAAAGAGCAAGTAAGACTTAGACTATTTTCAATGTTCAAATAAGGATATGAGGAAGACACATTTCCTTAAATTACAAGAAACATAATTCTTCAACTCAAGAGCTACAAATATCCCAAGAGAATAACTCAATCTGATAATACACTTAATAAGCTGTAGAAAAATACAAGAAAACATCATTTGGTTTTATACATTCCTAAAGAATGATCTGAGAAGTCAGAAGACAACTCAGTATCTAAAAGGATCTTGGATATGCTGATTAAGCATACAATCTTTACAAAGGGCTCTGTAGGCTGATGGGTATAAGGAGTCATTAATGGCTCTCCCTAGATGCTGACCCTTCTGCAGAAATACCAACTGGTGTGTCAATGTATGTCTGCCAGTGTAATAGTGACAAGTAGGTAACAGAAACTTTAGTAGGTAAGCCTACAGATGAAGTACAGATACTTTTGAGTCTTCCATTCAACGTTTACCATCACTTGGTTCATCATAAACTTTTTAATGTTGATAAACTCAAATAGAATTGTGTAGTGTTCAGACACTGGAACCATTGAGTACTAGAAGACCATAGCATTCTAGCCTAGAATTCAATGGAAAGTCAGAGAGTGGATTCCTGTACTCCCAGTTGTATCAGCCTATTGTCACATCTAAGTGCTGTAACAATGTACATCTCTCTCCAGTTGTCTTGACCTATTCCTTACCATCAAAAGAGGTGACATTATATTAGCATACACTACTACTAAATCATTATCCATAGATTAAAATCAGGAGAGCATGGAATAATATTCTTCAAGTCCTGAGAGAAAATTACTGGCAACGTTAATGCTAAATCCAGAATAGTATCCTTTGAATGTATTAATACATTAAGACATGTTTTTTAAGTCAAAAAACTACTTAGATAATAAACTGAAGAAAATATACACAAAAGAATAGGACATAAATTTTTCATGAGGCCATAGGAAGTAAGCCATTTCTTCTGAAGAATGAATGAAGACAAGAAAACTAGGAAATATTCCTCATGTACAACATAGTGAAGCTCTATCCCACACAAGGAATGGAGAACAATATGAACCATACTTTCCCACTTTTAATGCCAGCAAACCTTCTAGATTATAAATCCTAAGGAATACAATCTCACAAAGAACAGAATTTGATTGACCAGTCATCAAAGTTCACAATAAAATCCTTAGTAGAAGTCAGAATAGATGAAACATATATCTATATAATGAAGAGTATTATTTGTGAAACTTGGATTTCAGTTCAGGAAGAAGGAATTCTGTAGAACTAAATTGACCAAGTATTATGTAGTGATATTTGAACTTGTTTCGACTTAGGGTGTGGTTCAGCCCATGTCACACACCTTTAATCACTATGGTTGGAATGCAAGCATGCCCTTAGTACTCACTTTAATACCAAACACAAAAGTGCAGTTACTAAGTTACCATAGCATTCTAGCCTAGAATTCAATGGAAAGTCAGAGAGTGGATTCCTGTACTCCCAGTTTTATCAGCCTATTGTCTGTTGAAGGAGGCACCCATGTTTGAAAGTGTTGTCTAATTGAATGGCAGAAAAGTGAAATGACAGAGAAAGATCTGACAGAACAGAAATATGCACAAATCTCCTGAGATGAGAGAGGAAAGGGAAGCTACTTAAGGGAGAGAAATAGAGTACAGGAAGAAGAGAATAGTAAAGGAATATAGTAGAGTACATGGACAGTAGTACAGTACAGAGAGCAGAGCAACAGAGAGGGAAAAGGAAACAGTTTTACTGGGAGAGATTTTATATTGTCAGATTAAAGAAAGAACATGATAGCCTCAGGTAAAGACAGAATGAGCAACAGAAAGAGAAGGTCCAGAAGACTTAAAAAAAGATTGGTAGAGTTAATTTAAGGCCCAGGAGAGCATTTCAGTGTCTCAGAGAAGAACCAGATTGAAAGACTCAGCTGGGAGAGGAGTTTGAGCTGGAACAGCTGAGTAGCACCAGCCAGTTAAGAGTTCAGAATGAACAAAAAAGAGAGAGCTTATTCAGCAGGAAATTTCACAGGCTGACAACACTCTAGGTCTACATAAGATTGTATAGAGGTTAGAGTCGGACTGGAGAGATGGCTCAGTGGTTAAGAGCACCGACTGCTCTTCCGAAGGTCCTGAGTTCAAATCCCAGCAACCACATGGTGGCTTACAACCATCTGTAACAAGATGTTACCATCTGTAACGCCCTCTTCTGGAGTGTCTGAAGACAGCTACAGTATACTTACATATAATAAATAAATAAATCTTTAAAAAAAAATAGAGGTTAGAGTCTTACAGGCCTAGGCCTAGGTAAATGGACAGAGGCAGTAAGCCTCCCAATAAAAGTTACTATTACAGCCCTGTGGAAATTCTAACAGAGCTCAGCATAAAAGCCTTCTAGAATGTAAGAAAAGAAGAAACATACCTCAGAATACTAAGGGAAAAAGACTCGAAACTGAACCAAACAGTACAGAAAAGGTCAACAGTAATTATTCCACTCTAATCAGGACTAACTAATTCAACACATTGCATCAGTGAGAACACAACTGAAGGACTAAATATCATTTAGACTGGACAGAATATGTGATTCAGAAAGCAAAGGCATGCTCTGGAGAAAAACAATTCAGATCAGATCATTCACTCTGTCAACAAACATCATGGATGAACTCTGGTGGTAGCATTCACAATGTCAAAAACTGCTATGCAAACTGGGGCAGGAGGCAGAGTTATCCAGGGCCAGACCCAGATTTGCATCCTATGTGCTACAATCTCAATATGCCAGATAAGGCATAGCCACTAGTATCATGGTGGCAAGACACTCTGTGGGTAACAGAAGATTTTCCTGTTCTAGATGAGCCCAGCTCCTCAGGAAAAAAAAAATACATAGATTAAACTGGGCATCTGGCTAAAATCCAATGAGGAAGGTCACAGGCCCTAGGAGGGAAAACACTACTGATATTTGCTTCGTGTGTAAATGGCCCTTGTCACACCCATTGCCGGATCCTGATTTCAGTCTGACTAAAAGAAACTTTGCATTCCTGCTGGGCAGTGGTGGCGCATGCCTTTAATCCCAGCACTTGGGAGGCAGAGGCAGGTGGATTTCTGAGTTCAAGGCCAGTGTGGTCTACAGAGTGAGTTCCAGGACAGTCAGGGCTACACAGAGAAACCCTGTCTCAAAAAACCAAAAACCAAAACCCAAACAAACAAACGAACAAACCAAAAAACCAAAAAATCAAAAACAAAAACCAAAAAGCTTTGTTTTCAGTGGGTAGCTGCTAATTCAGAGACTCAAAACTAATCAAATATTGACATCCACTGATGGTTGACTGCACTGGCTACCATGGGAAATCCTTATCACATCTAATATTATCAGTGAAATTTTCGAGTATCATAAATGAAATAGAATCTGGCAAAGCCAAATTCATGTCCTCTTTCTACTGACAGGTGAGCCCTACCCCACCCCATCCCTTATTCAATCCTTCTAACATACCTGAATCCTTTATTAGAGTCTCCTGGGCCTTTACCATGCAGGGCTCTTAGTTTTGATTTATAGTTATGAAGTTTCGTCTGAGCATATAGAAACCTGAAAATGGGAAAATATTGGTCAGAAAGAACCTGGAATGTTTCATGGGACAAAAAAAGATGCCAACACCAGGCAAAAGGATAAACATGAAAAGGAAAGAGAAGATATCATGAAAATGTCTCCTTTTATCTGAGGATTTCAGATTACCCTAGAGATGGGAGAGTCAGTCACAAAGTTAACAAAAGTCCATAGGCCTTTCTCCAGCAACTAAGAAGAGGAGCAAGGAAGAATGTGGGAAAAAAAAAAAAAAAAAACTATTGTGATACACAGAATCCAGACTGCTGTACTTCTCCAACCAGAAGTCCGTAAAAAAAGCCCTGAGTGCAGGGTCTAAGCATTCCCACACCTGCAAGATGTCCATATTGCAGAACTCAACAAACCATGAATGTGCAAGGGCAGAGTGCTTTTCATGAACCAAGAAGATATTTTTCTTAAGTAAGTGAGCAATCATAATTATTTCAAAGGAACTGTGTAATTTCGTTTTAATCTATACTTAATTTTATATCTATAAAAAAAATAATCTTGGCCTGATATCATCCTCTCCCAGGAGGCTGGGTAATCCGTGGAAGGATTCAAAGAAATTCAGGGGGAATGGCTAACTTGGGTGCCTATTAACATATCAGTGCAGACTTTGTTGACTCAGCATTGTCTTGGCTCCTGGTTCCTCACTTGGCCAGCCCCTCCACCCTCCATGCTTGTCCTCAATGACCCTCTCTCCCCCATGACCTGGTTCAGCCAGTACCCAACCTGACACTCTGACTGCTTCCTTCCTCAGACTGAAAAGCCAAAAATTAACCACTAATCACCTCCAGCCCCCAAAAACTTATCTTTTTGGAATGCTGCAGGTTGCAGGTCTTTGAAAAATAATAAAACCTCATAGGAAATCACAATGGCCTATAAAACTGCCTGTACCATGTGACCAACATCTATCTCTTGGTCAGGATATAAAATTTTGTAAAACTTGCCCACATGGTGGAACTGGTTTTTCTCTGGTGACACTCAGGTTTAACAGAACCAACAACAAATCTTCTCCTTAGCCATACCTGGCTGCAACCCTGTCTTCATTTTTCATTCAAACCTAAGGTATAACATTAATAACTAAGCCTATGAAGACATATTTCTGAATGTTGTATTTACATCAAAGACTGAATATACCTCAGTGTAAAATTAATGGAGAGTTTAACTTTGCTTGGTTAATGTTAATATTTACTCCCATATGATGGTGTTTTATAACGAACATTTTCTAATTCCATCAAATCTGCACTGAGTCATCATATGACAAATAATTACAAAGCTCTCTCAGGATGCCTATTCAGTTCCCAGGAGAAAGGGTAATGAATTGGCAAATGGATGAACAGTGGCGTTGAGAAATCATGAATGAAATTGAATTCGAGGAGCTTTATTAAGGCTTTTTGCAAAGGCAACCCTCCTGTTATAAAAACTGCAGATACAGCCAAGGATCTATGAGACTATTTCGGAAAAATATTCTGGAATCCATAAAATTAATTAAAACGTCACCATAAACCCCAGTTCATAGGATATTAATCTTCCTGATAATGGTAAGATATCCACAACAGAATAGTAAGAGTGGCGGCAAAAAATGCACCCCTGCTCCACACCCCTGCTTTGCTCCTGCCCATTTCCCAGTCCAACAGCTCCTCTGACCTGGCAGGTGACAGGACCAGCTGCTGAATGTCCTAGGAGGCCAGCACAGCAACTGCAGCTTAAAGAAGTTTTCAGGTTCTGGAAATACTAGGCAGTAGTCTTCCACAATGACTTCCTGACCACGTGGCAGTCAAGATGCAAGGAGATCGCTGGAATGGAGGAATTTCCTGTCACTTAGGCTCCTTCCTCAGAGCCACTCCTTCTGGACCCGCCCAATACTCAGAAGCTTCCTGTAATCTTTCTAACCCACCTACTTCGGGAACTTGAATTAATTAGCTTCCCAATTCTTAGCAGCAATTTTTGTTGGTTTGGAATTTTGCTTGCTTGCTTGCCTGCTTGATTGTTCCTTTGTTTTTATTTTGTCTTTTTCTTAATCTTATCTAATCATGGAGGTGTGCCCTCCCTCCCTATCAGGAACCATCTCCCAACTCTCTTGCTGGGTGACTTCCACAGTACTGCAGCTTTCAGGTGCCCAGGACATATGCTGCCCAGAATAAAAACAACCTTGCTAGCCGGGCGGTGGTGGCGCTCGCCTTTAATCCCAGCACTTGGGAGGCAGAGGCAGGAGGATTTCTGAGTTCGAGGCCAGCCTGGTCTACAAAGTGAGTTCCAGGACAGCCAGGGCTACACAGAGAAACCCTGTCTCGAAAAACCAAAAAAAAAAAAAAAGTTAGGTTAAGGCACAATATTATTTACTACTGGAAGGGGAAGGTAAAATAGAGAAACTCCTTTAGAAAACTGTCTAGATTTTTCTCAAAAACAAAAGAAAAAGAAAGAAAACTAGAAATAGAACTACAATAGGACTGCACTGTTTAGTCATTTTCATAGATGGTTTCCTGAGTGTTCTCTACAATATGCTATGTACACCCATGCATACCTGCATATGCTCTAGAAAGGACAATCCAGAATTACCCAAGTCTGTTTAGAGATCCTAGCTAGGAAATCATTTCTTTTCATGATTATAATAAGTTCCAGGATTCTCAGGAGACTTCTGAGGTTCAATTACTGTTATAATGATTGTGACAGATTGAAACAGATTCCATTTCAGCGTTGAGGTGAGAGCTCAGAAACACAAGCCTAGAACTGGGAGTCTGTCTTTAAAGTGTAGATTTCTGATCCCATGGACACCTTTCAGAGGGCAGGACTTCTTGTTTTCCTTTGTGGTGAGTTTTCTTCTTTTGCATGTTATGCTTATGCAAAAAAATGATCTCACAGGCTAATTGATTCTACATATGTGAATAGATTAAACATGTTGGTGATTAATAATGTATCTGAGTTGAGTTAAGAAATAAAAGCCATTCCTTCAGAGGCATTTAACTAAACATGAATACTACATTGAGTTCTATACTTCATGTTCCTTGTGCCTTAGATCTTCTGTGTGTCTGTTGCAAGAGTTTAATTGTGACTGAAGTCTAAAGGTTGTCTTGTGTATCTCTCCCTGTGTATTTGCCTTCTATCTCTTTTTGTCCATCTGTGTACTTTGTATATATCTATCTGTCTGTTGTCTATTTGTATCTTCCTGGATGGATTTAAGAAAGAGCTTTGCAGTTTTTATGGAACATTAAGGAAACCATCACATGGGCAAGGAATGGGATAGTGTACAGAAATCTTTAACAGAGTTTTAAAAAGGATTAGGTAATTGGCTGCAAATGATCATGACAATAAACATTTATAAACATCACTGTTTATCAATCAATACCTCAAATGGTATATTCATTTAGGAAGGTTGCTTTAAGCCTCTGTGTTTCATGCTTTCAGCAAATGACACTCATGCAGTTTCTGGTCAGGGCATGAAAAAGGACATAAATTACCATTGTAGCTATGCATTAGGTTTGGTTTTAAAAGTTGATAATGAGGAACCCTAAGGGGTTTTCCAGTCCTACACCCTCCTATCAGCTTCCTCCTCCTGCCTGGAGTCAAGACTGCCTGGAGTCAAGACTAGGCCAAATTCCAGTCTACACCCACAGGAACATTCTTGAGTAAAAAAATCTCAGAATGTACTGACTGATAGTTACCTGACCCTCTGGACAGTCCCAGGTAGAGTTCAAATGCATGTCATGCTTGCTAGACAACAGAATTAAAGGGCAACATGCTTAGCCAATATGTTTGAACTTTAACCTTGCTGATGTAACCTGTGCCCATAAAAAGTATTAAAACTGCTTGTAACAGCCATTCAGGGTCGCCTTCTTTATACCTCACCTTGAGGGACTAATTGAAGATTAACCCAGCTGCTCTGTAAAATAAAACACTTGCTTTTGCACTAATCTGCCTCTAGGTGTTTCAGGAGGGGGCATCTCAAAGTACCACTGTCCAAGGTTCTGGGTCTTACAATAACAAGAGAAATCCATGGGAAATAATATTTGTTTTTACATTGTTCTTTGAAAAGTAAGCTAAACCACCGAGTAGAGTACACAGTAGGATCACAGTTTTAAATCTTAAATTTCTTCAAGTTGCATTAATTCTGGTTGTGAGTTCTAGGAAAGATCCCCATTAGAATGTAAGACCTTTTGTATACTACATTGCAACAAATATGGTTCTGTCAATGCATAGGAATGTACCATGGTACAAGATTCCATGGAGTTCTGCTGGATGTATTCTTTGTAAGATGTTTGTAAAAAAAAAAATTGAAAAGTGTCATCATATAAGTGTATGAAGGTAATTCTAATGAATTATCTGAATACTGAAAGAGGTGGAGTCCCAGGTGATCTTGTCTTTTCCACTGGGTTACATCAACTGAGTTGTTAAACAAAGTGGCTCCATAAAAATACCCAAACAATTCAGACCATTGTCAGCCAAAGGGGTTGTTTTGCATAAACTCACCATAAGTCCTTATTGCTGGAGACAAGACTGATTGTATATGAAGAGGTCAACCTTGTGCCGGCCTGCAAGAACATTGACTCTTAGGTTCCAGTGTTCTTGGTATGGGCAGATGCTTTGCAAGCTACACAAAATGAAATACACTCAGAACAAACCACAAAATCTTTTATCTATGATCTGTGCTTCCTGCAAAATAAGATAGGTCAATAATGTCATGGAAATAAACAATCAATACCTAATTTGACTTAGATACCAAAAGCACCCCTGATTAATGTTATATATATATATTTAATATTTATATTTATTAATTATATATTAATATATATTTTATTATTTATTATATATAATACATATTAAATGTTATAAATCTCTATGCGCATCTTTCTGCCATCTTCCTTCGCCATCACCATGGTGCGAATGAATGTTTTGGTTGATGCTCTCAAGAGCATCAACAAGGCTGAGAAGAGAGGCAAGCACAAGGTTCTCATCAGGCCGTGCTCTAAAGTCATCATTCGGTTCTTAACTGTGATGATGAAGCAGGGCTACATTGGTGAATTCGAGATCATTGATGATCACAGAGCTGGGAAGATCACTGTGAACCTCACAGGAAGGTTGATCAAGTGTGGAGTTATAAGCCCTAGATTTGATGTTTAACTCAAAGACCTAGAGAAATGGTAGAACAATCTGCTCCCATCATGGCAGTTTGGTTTCATTGTGCTGACAACCTCTGCTGGCATCATGGACCATAAAGAGGCAAGATGAAAACATACAGGAGGGAAAATCCTGGGATTCTTTTTTTAAATGTAAAGCATAAATAAAAAGCCTCGTGGACTGTGAAAAAAAAATAAATCTCTATGCACATGTGTGATGCATATGAGTATAGTGAGAATTTTTGTAGACACACCAGTGATATAAACAATGAGAATGAGTTTTCTATGTAGGGTAAAGCATAAAATATTCATTGGAGCAATTTAAATTTAAGACTATTCAAGCCTATGACCTGCCATGTGGCTAGATCATTATCTCTCTCTGCCCCTCTTTCCATCTATTTTTTCTCATTTCTGTCTCCCCCAAAATATGTGATTTCTTCTTACTACATTACTTTTTCTTTTTTTTTTTTTTTTTTTTTTTTTTAATTTAATTTTATTTTATTTTTTTAATTTACATTCCAAATCACTTCCCCTTTCCCGTTTCCTCCCTCCCCGAAAGTCCCATAAGCCCCCTTCCCTCCCTCTTTTCTCCGTTCAACCCCCTCTCATTACTCTGTCCTGGCGTTCCCCTACATCCAGTCTTTCCAGGACCAGGGGTCTCTCCTTCCATCTTTTTAGAAATACTTTTTCTATCCAGATATTCCACTTTCCAATTCTTGTCCAAGAAATTATATTTCATGATTTTCTTCTTACAAGCAATCAGGTGTGAGACATAACCAGAACATCAGTAGTTTGCCTTTAGGCATAGAGGGCTGCCTGCCCTTCAAGTATCTCAGCAAGTATGGAAGGAAAAGTCTTTACAAATGTAAGGCTGGTGATGGGCCATAGAAATGACAATATCAACATCCTGCTAGCATTAATTCTCTGCCATTTTAGCAATCAAAACTTGAAAATACATAGACACCCCTGCATTTAAGTTTAGAAAATTCACTTCAACCCTCTTGTTGAGACAATGCAGGCCATAATTGGAAATTCAGGTCCACAGGTTGTAATGTCACTTTGATATAAACTAGTCTGACCTCAAATGAAGAGGAATATACCTTCCCCAATGTTCTGAATGCTGAGATTATGTCAACAGTACTTGAATATTTTATGTCTATAGAGTCAAGCAATGTAATCACACTTTGTATATATGAACAAAATAATTTATATTGTACAAGACATTGATTCACTGTGTATCCATTTACATTAACAGAACACTAACATCCTAAGAACTACAAAGTTCCATGAACGATATCTTATCTTTAGAAGGCAAAAATTACTTGGGAGGAAAGATAAGCTCTACTATAATCAGAATGTAAAACCATACAGTTTTACCTTGAGGGAAGGCCAGAACACTCTTTTCTGACCAGAAGTAAGGGAATTGATGTAGCAAGTAGCTTAGTGACCTGTGGTAGAGGCAGTGCCTGACTGACCCGTCCAGCAGGTCTAGTTATTCAGGGTCCCGAAGAGGCGCTACCTGAGGGTCATGGGGGAGAGAAAGAAAGGAGGCCAAGCAAGATTCCATTGTCAAGGCCTCGTTTATTGTCACACAGGCAGCACGTTTTAAGCAGTAGGGATGAGGAAGTCAGGAGGGGGAACTATGGGGAAGTGACCTATGGGCCAAGTCCTGAATGAGGGAGTTGGGAGGGAGAGCTAGGGAGAAGTGAGCTATGGGCCAAGCCCTGGGTCAGGTGCCTGGGACATTCTGCGGTTTTTCCCGCGAAGGTCACAGATTTTTATCTTGGTCTTGATGTTCCGTCAGGAAGGTCAGGAGTTTCACACGAGGGGAGGGGCGGCCTGTCTATGTAGCTGGCAGTTGACCTGTCGGCCCCCAACACCTGACCACAGCTGAAAGTGTCAGATTATTAAATTTATCTCTGACTCTTCCTTTCTAGGTCATTGTTTCTCAGTTAAAACAAACAGTAGCCTTTAGGGAGATGTGACATGCACATTATACCTTGGTGTCCTCTACACTGTATGTTTCATCCTTCTCTAGGCACTTTAGTTTTAGAACCCCACATTATGAAAGACTCACATATACACTGCAAAATTGTTTTGAGGTAGGCACACTTGATCTTTATTGTACTCAGAGGATTGAGACAATTATAACCAAGAAATTTCTTTCTAAAATTATAATACTGTGCTTAATTATTCCTAAAATAAACCACCCTGGGGTCAGAATCTAGAAGTTTCACTAAACACTGGCTACTGAACCTACATGGAAGTTTAATAGCTTACTTCCTTGTTTGTATAACTCAAAAATCCATGAGTTTACTCAAGATCAGGACATAAAATCCCAGCAATCTCCATTCAGAGATATTTCCAATCCTGAAAATCCTACCCCCACAATGAAACCATATACAAAGCCTGCCTCCCACTCAGTTATCTTCTGCTTCTCACCTGAGTAGAGGCAGCCTCCCTCCAGTGTTTTTTCCCAGGAAATGTCTTGTATGTGTTTAATTGTTCCATGGAGCTTAGTGGTAGGTATATCTTGACTTCTAACTGCCATGAGACCTTTTACTTCAGAACTGCTAACACATGCACTGGGAATGCTTTTTCCTGAGTGCTGTATGAATTTCATTGGCAATAACCCACAACACACCCATAACCAGTGTGGAAATACTTACAGAGTGGTATTGAACTAGATTTCATTTTTGTCTCATGGATTGTTACTCTACCAGTCCTCGTGTTTGCTGAGACCCTAACACTTATATCACATAATGCATAAAGGTCAAGCATGATCTTTCATTCTAACTAATAAACTCAGAATTAAACTCAAAATTTCTTTCTCTTTCAAATTTAAGCTTCTTTTTTTTTTTTTTTTTTTTTGGTTTTTCGAGACAGGGTTTCTCTGTATAGCCCTGGCTGTCCTGGAACTCGCTCTGTAGACCAGGCTGGCCTCGAACTCAGAAATCTGCCTGCCTCTGCCTCCCAAGTGCTAGGATTAAAGGCGTGCGCCACCACCGCCCGGCGATATCTTTATTTTTAATGAACCAAGAGAATATACATTATCGGCACCCAGCAAAATGTTTCACAGAAAAATGCAGAAAAACAGATCAGAAATGTGAGGCTAGAATTTGTGGGAGCCAAATAGTAATGCCTGCACATTAAATATTAATGATGATGTTCATAGTATGCATCAACTTCAGAAAAGAAGACTCTGAAATCAAGAGCCACAGTCAATTTGGCCAAAACTGTAGGAAAAAAAATCATACCAGTTCATGCAACTACAGATATGGTTTGAGTCACTATAAAAGTGACTGAGTTTGAGTGACCTGTGAATATCCAGGAGCCAAGGAAACAGAAGATGAGGGAAATGAGCAGAATGTAGGTAAGAGTGTGGTTATTGGCTTTCCAAATGGAAGGAGCTTGGTGTTTCACAAAAACCCCAAAAATCAGACCTCTGAATTCAGTGAAATGTATAGGAAAACAAGTAAGATCCATTCTCTAAGGGTCTCCATAGGCCAGAGAGGTCACAGGTTTATGGACACATTAGTAACCTATGCTCTGTGTTCGGATACCAGCCCTCTGGACACTTCGCACACTAATACACATGTGATAGAGAAAAGAAAGTACCATCATTGCTGCTTCTATAATTCTAGTCACCATGACACTTTGGGACTTAGGTGGGAGAAGCTGTGCAACACCCACATCCTTTGTAGCTGAGGATGTAACTGAAGTAACTGTGGTACAGCAACAATTCTAATTCAGAATGCCCCTCATATTTACTGATTAAAAACTAATTATATAGTAAAACTAATACATATATTAATATAATATAATATAATATAATATAATATAATATAAATGTGTGGATGTTGCTATGTTGTTAATGTTGCCAGAAAAAAAACATATTTCTTTGTACATTCTGAATAGTTGATGGGGTTTGCCTCCCAGTCAATCACAATTCTACTGCCTCAGAAGACCAGTAGCTCATTGTCTTCACTGTGCAACAGCTGAAGTGATATGACCTGTTCGAAAAGTTTTACCAAATCTGCCTGGCCAACATACCAAGTTGGCTCTCTTGAAGCTGGGAAGATAGTGTAGAATTTTGTGTCAAGACATCTGGACAAACAGCAATGTAATGTAGCAATGAATAAGAACTAGTTGCAAAATGGGGTGAGGAAGAGCACGGTTGACATGTTGGAAACTGAAATGGACAGGAGTAGTTCTCAAGTGGTGGACCCCACAGTAAACTATATCTTCAGGCCAAACATAGAAGGCAATCCATAAGATCCTGGAAGCCCAGGAAAAATCATCTATGTCAGCTTCCTCTGCAAAAGATAAAAGCCAGGATCTTCCAGCACCACCACAAGACACTTGCTAAGAAGGTGCATGACATCTTTATTAAACTAAGTTTAATGAAGAAATGGATTGCTGTTTAATATGCATATAATTTAATAAAAGACAGGCTGTATGCTAGCCAGACAGGAAAGCAAGGGTCAATGGGTACAGGTGTTTGAGAACTGGTTTTGATACTGTTACTAGTACTATAGGCTGTGATATATAGCAGTTGACATCAGCAGTAGTAAGGTTATTGTGACCTTCCTGTGGTTAGGGAGTTTAGCAATTTCCTTTACCCTTTCATAGGTCGCATTGGATACCTGGAGCGAGTGAAGAATCTGAGACAGAAGGAAAGCCCAGAAGCCTTTTTCCTAGCATTCCCACAGCAACTGAAGCAACTTACTTACTCTGGATGTGGAACTCATTTCTGATTTTCCTGTTTTTAGAAAAGTAGCTGCTAATAAATAGCAGATGTTTATTACTATTTGGATGATAAGTAGATAAATAGATGGAGAGATAGTTATTAATATGAAACCATTGTAGGCAAATAAATGTAGCCAGAAAAAAATTATCCACTGAGGTTACCCAGACACAGTTGGATAAATATGGAATGTATTCACATATGTATGGATATTAACCAATGCTAAAATAATCAACTGGCAATATATAGACCCACTGTATCCAGAGATACTAAGTATAAAAGAGTTGAATGTGGGGATCTTGTAGCACATGATTTTGCTAGTAGAGGAAAATAAAGTTGATTTCATGGATGGACTGGGAGCAAATAGGGATGTGAATAGGAGAATGAGGTAGAGAGTGGGAGGGAATTTAAGGTTGAGGGAGATAATTCTGAGAGACAGTTGGAATTGAGAGGGGCATTTGAGTGATGATATGGAAACCTCCTGTCACATATACTTTCTAACTGCTATAAAGGCATTCCAAATTTAGTATCCTACTAACGGGGGTGAAGAAATCCCATTTGACCCAGTATTTGCTTCAAATGAGATTTCTAGTACACTAAATGAGTTTTATTTAATTGAGTTGTTGGCTAAGTGGGTCACTTGGACCCCTAAGCAACCTAGGCAGTTGTTAAGATAATATGTTTCTCTGTTAAAATTGAGAGCAATTCTCCATTACCAAGCATATCATCCAGAAAACTCATGGGACATAGAGAAGTTAAACCTTCATGCCCATATAATATTGTCTTTGGTATGAGAAGTTACTAAGCAGGCTATCAAAAGAAAAACATGGAAAGTGACCTAGCCTCAAAACTTTGGCTAAAATTTTTGCTACCTTCCAGATATACTAGGTTAATGATGGCACAAGCCTTATAAGAAAAGCTAATCAATGTCTCATTCGACTTAAGTCCCACTCTGCAAACTGGAACTCATATGCAACTCTACATGCATAGCTCAGAACTAGACACTAGATAAAGAACCAGGGGAAAACTAAGCAAACCACTCTAGAAAAAAAAGTATCAATAATGTGATTCCTGATAATATTCTGCTATATTCAAGACCGGTGTCTTATTCAGTCATCATCAGAGAAGCTTCCTCCTGTATAAGGCAGGAAGAGATGCAGATACCTACTGGCAGATATTGAGGAACACAGATATTGAAATCAAACCTCTCCCCAAACAGGTCAGGCAACTGCATTGGAGAAAGAGTGTAATAGCAAGAGGGGATGGAGGACACAAGGAGATAAGGGCATCTTAATAAGCTGAGCCAGGTTCATGTGAAATCACAGAAACTAAAACAGTAAGCACAGGGTCTATATAGGTTTATGCTAGGTATATGTTATAACTTTTACCTAAGGTTTTTTTTGGGCAGATTTATCAATGGGTTTGTGTCTTAAATTTTTCTTTTGAGAGATAGAAAGGGATTTGATCCAGAAGTGATGAAAATTGGAGAGGAACTGAGAGATGTAGGGGGAATGGAAGCTCATCAAAATATATTGAATGAGAAAAGAATCTTCATCATTTTGGATGCTGTCTTAGTGATATTTTTTTGGATTCAGTATTTGAGTACTTTATTGAGTATTTTGCATAAAAGAAATTGTTCTGAAAGTGTCCACAATAACATGAACATACTTCAGCCTCCCAAAATTTGGGTCATGGTTATTGTCAATGCACCAAATATGATTTTACTACAATACTGTATGAGTCACAAGGGTCACAAATATTAAATTTTTCACATGAAGGGCATTCCATATCTGTTAAGGAGACTGTTTGTTGTGGCTGTTGTTGTTGCTGCTGCTGCTGTTATTAAAAACCATTTTGTCAATGCTGCAGGTTAATGAACATTTGCATGAAGTTCCTGTGCTTCCTTCAGGTTGATATTTCCTAGGGAAAGAGACCATGTTAACCTGTACCTGCCTTTGCATTTCCCTCAGTCAATTATCCTGGAAGATTAGATTGTGATGCAATATGGAAAAAATAAACTGGTCTCTAGAGTCTGCAAAAAGAAAAGAACTCATACTGAAGACCAACCCTATAAAAGTAATCAATTCAGTAAAGCCTTTGCACGTCATTATCATCTAAATGTCATGAAACAAACTATACTGAAGAGAAATCCTACAAATATAAGCAATGCTGTTAGCAACAGGTGTATCTGTGGACAGCAAAAAGTGTCTTTATAGCCAGCTTCTCGACACAGTGAGGAGACTCCTCATCTGTAGACCACAGCACTGCTTCTGCATCTGTTGCCATGGCACCCATCATGGCACCACTTCCCTTTCAAGTGCTCCCATTGTCATGGACTGGATAAAAGAGTTTTCCTTGGTCCCACAATCCCTTCTCTTCTTACCTCTATCCCCCTCTCAGAGGCTGCTTCTACCAATAAAACCTTCCAAGTGAGACCTGAAGTTTGGTGTGATTTGTCCAGGATTTTGCCTGCTTATTCTAATAAATATGAAGAAGCATTTTCACAGAAATAACATCTCAGACTATATAAAAGAATGCATATTGGAGAGAAAACCTAGGAATAAGTGATGTGACAAAGCCTTCAAATGTTACGGTAGTCTTAAAAATCATGAGAAAAGTCATACTGCAGAGAAACCCAGTTAATGTGTTCAGTTTGGTAATGCATTGCACTTACTGGTAACTCATATATATATATAAAGTTTAGTGTGTAATGAATCTGTTAGAGATTTTGCATATTCCTGAAGTATTGAGGATCTGAAAAAAACTCATACTGAAAGGAATGAATGTGTATAAAGGATTTGGTAATATCTTTAGGTAACACAGTTACATCCAATCTCACAAAATTTTTGATTCTGGAGAAAAAGGGTCTGATAAATGTCAAGAATCTATTCAAATATTATGATCTCACCCTTGATTTTGTTTGTACTTGCAAACTCATATGGAAAAATGTCCTAGGAAATTAACCAATAAGGTAACTCTTTGAGGTTTCATAATTGTCTTTAATTACATGAAATAATTCATCAAGGTGTGAAGCTTTATGGGTGTGTATCTAAGGCAACTACTGAAAATGTTTAATTTGGCTTACTGATGAGAAGGATATGTGGTCTCCAAGAAGGTGGCATCCTAACAAGTGTAACAGATACCAGCTAAAACAGGAATCTCTTTACTTTTCTTTTTTTTTTCTTTTTTCTCTTCTTTTTTTTTTCCGAGACAGTGTTTCTCTGTATAACCCTGACTGTCCTGGAACTCACTCTGAAGACCAGGTAGTCCTCGAACTCAGAAATCCGCCTGCCTGATTCCCAAGTCCTAGAATTAAAGGCTTGTGCCACCACTGCCCACCTAAAAACAGGAATCTCAGAGATGACATCCAAACTTGAAGAATGAAGCAGAGACTGGGCCCTACAAATGGTTTATGGATGTAAAACCTCAAGCCCACCCGAAGTGATACATTGCTTCCAGCAAGGCAGCAATTCCTAAATCTTACCAAATGATACTCCCAACAAGGAAGGATTGACTTTGCTGACTTGAAGCCTACATGCTTACTTTCTGTTACATGAACATATTCATGATGAAGAAAAATTCTGTAGGTAGGCTTTTAGATGCCTTAACAGGAATGAATGCATCCACAAGTAAATGTAGGACAAAACTCACACAAGATGATTAGACTATTCATGTGCCCTTTTAATCAAAACTTTTAACATCATAACTGTCTTCAGTTTCCAGAAAAAAAAATCTTGCTTCTTCTCTTTTTCTTCATGGTTTTGAAGAAAAAATATGGTTTACTGTGTTCACTCAAGTGTAGTGAAGGTGATCACCAGTTTTTGTTAGAGTTTTGAAATATTTGAAGTAGATATTAAAGTTTAATATATGTGAGGCAAATCCATTAGCAAAATTTTACTAGGCCATTGTTATATTCCTTCTGTGGATTCTGATCATCCACTTTTTCATTTTCACTTGGTGAGCTCTATTTATTTTTTTAAGATTTATTTATTATATATAAGTACACTGTATCTGTCTTCAGACACCCCAGAAGAGTGTATCAGATCTCACTACTGATGGATATGAACCACCCACTCTTTGTTATACCTAACAGTAAGACAATGGTGAAATCTGATACACATCACTTTATTTCCATAACAATTTCTTGGTTAATGGGATACTGGATAAGAGCATTTTCCCGTATTATAAATTCCTTCACAATCAGTGTACATCCTCATAACTATTCATACCTAAACACATCATCAATAAGATTAACATTTTCTCACACTATAATGAAACAGGATAGTCTCCAGCTCCAGGATCCATGATTACAAACAACATTTTTAATCATGCATAGGCTCATTCCTAATTGTTAAAATGTTGAGATGAGGGGTCAGCTGTCCTATAACATATTCAGGCTTCATATTTCCTCTCATACTCTTCCCTATAATGTTTCTTGTGCCCTGTGCTATAGCTTCAGACCATTTATAATTTTTTAAATAAAGTTTATTTTAATTTTATATGGAAAGTTGTCTTTGCCTTCATGTAGCTCTGTGCACTTCTGCCCCGTCCAGCGGGACTCAGTTATTCGTGGGTCTCGAAGAGGACCATGCCTGGAAAAGAACGGGCGAGAAAGAAGAGCGAGACCAAGCAAATGGTTGTCAAGGTCTGCTTTATTGTCACAAAAGCAGCAAGTTATAAGCAATAAGCAGGAGGGAGTTGGGAGGGGGAGCTAGGGGGAAGTAAGCTTTGGGCCAAGTCCTGGGCCAGGTGCCTGGAACTTTTTTGTAGTTTCACACCGAAGGATCATAGATGTTTACCTCGTTCTTATTGTTCCTATAGTCAGTCAAGCAGAATGGTTAGAAGTTTCCCACAAAGGGGAGGGGTGATCTATTTCTTATAGTTGATAGGCAGCCTGCCAGCCCCCAACACACTTCAGAAATACAGATGCTATAGCACCCAGACATTGGTAACAAAGCTTCTGGAATAAGAGTTCTGGAAGAAAGTTAATTCCCCAGGCAGTTACAGGAAATTGTAAGAAACTGACTGTAATGAACTGTAAGAAATTAATGAAAACTGCAAAAACAAGTGCCCTTAACTGTGGAGCCACATTTCCTGCTCTTTGATTTTTATTTAGCTGCTATGAAGACATGAATCAATAAAATGTGAGACAGAATTCATGGAGTATGAAGGATACTTTCTTAGAGTGTCAGGGTGAGTGACAGCTCAGTCAAGAAAGAGTTGCATATTAGTGGTGTGATAAAGATACATTGAGATATTTGACAGTGAGACACTGGTTGTGGAAGACAGTTTCACATAATTATGTACATGAGGGCTTACAAGCATGAAAATGAGTCATTCTAAAATAGTATAGAGAAAGACATTAGTAAGGTTATATTGAAATTAGTGAATAGAGACACAAAGAGTATTCAATATAACAGACTTGTTTCCGTGAAGATACTAAAGTCCTGACAAAATATTGTTCAGCTTATTTAAACTAAA
Source organism: Tokudaia tokunoshimensis (assembly GCA_036184795.1). NCBI lineage: Eukaryota > Metazoa > Chordata > Mammalia > Rodentia > Muridae > Tokudaia > Tokudaia tokunoshimensis. The sequence goes on from BTHU01000005.1 coordinate 128,505,581, forward strand.
AGAACGTGTGTATATGCATTAGAACTAGAGCTAAAAAGGGGACATTGCAATGTATGACAATGACATCTCTGTTACATTATTCAGTACTGTAGTTATACACAAATGCATCACAATAGAAGAAGAAATGATGAGTCCTAGAAAAAATCAACCTCCTACATTACACAATTAGAGCACACATAAAGAATTTGCTCTGACTTAAGTAGGAAGAGTTTTCTCTAAAAGTGTCTGATGACTAGACAAATTAGGATAGAATTCTCCTTTCCTTATGCAAACCTCATACTAATGCCAAAGGATAATATTGCATAAAACACAAAAAGAGGACACTATAAAGACATCATACAAAGTTGGTCTACTTTTTTACCCCAAGCAAGTAAACAGAAGCAATTATTTGCAATGGAAAAATACAGACCAGTTGTCAGAATATACACAGACACAGATAATTTCACTAAATTATGTGAAAACAGAAGGAAAGCTGAGTTCACATCAAGAACTCAAGACTCTTTCAACACCTACAATCAGTGAATGTAAGACTCCACTATTATATTGGGCTATTTGAACCTGTTTCTAGTTAGGGTGTGGTTTTGCCCAACAAAACACATCTTATCACTCAGGTTGGATTAGAGTCCTTAATTAATATTCACTTCAAACCCCATTGATGAAGGTTGATTTACTATGTAGAAGGTAACAACCATGTTTGAAAATGTTATCTAATTGAGTGACAGAAAATACATAATATCAGAAAAAGATCTGACAGAATAGGGTATACCCACCTCTCCTTAGATGAGAGAGTAAATGGAAGCTACCAAGGGGAGAGAAAGACAGTACAGGCAAAAGAGAATACAGTAAAGCAATACAAGAGTTCATGGAGAGCAGTACAGTAGAGCTGAGTGGGCAGAGCAACATAGATGGAGAAGGAAGCAATTTTACTGAAAGCTTTCTTGGCTCCTAGTTCCTCTCTTGACCAGCCCCTCTATCTTCCCTTCTCTTCCTCCATACCCCTCCCTCTCCTCTCATGGTTATATCTGGACCCAACCAGATACCTCTGATTCTTTTCTCCTTCAGACTCTAAACTGCAAAATTAACCCATAAGCCCCACCTGTCCAAGACCTGGGTACCTTCCTGGAAAGCTAGCAGCTGCAAGTCTTAGGAAAATGTTGAAGACTCATTAGAAACTACAATGCTCTATATGATTGTCTTTAGAAACCCTTGTAGCAACTGTCCAAAATCCATCTCTTGGTCAGGTTGTAATATTTAATAAAGCCTGCCAACATGATAGAAGTGGACTTTCTCTGGTTACATTCAGGGTTAACAGAACTTACAATATTTCTTCTCCTCAGCCAGACCATTCTGCAGTAATGACTTCACTTTTCACTCAGACCTAAGGTGTATTATTAATAAACCTATGAAGACACATTTGTCAGTATCGTATTTGAATCAAAGAGTGAATACACCTCAGTTGAAACTGCCTGCAGTTACATAAGAACGGGTTATCAGGTTCTCTGGATGGAGAGTTGTGATTAAAAACAACAGCACCCAACAAGAGAAACATGAAGCCAAGGCTATTTTTCCTGCTCAAGGCTCAAATTTTAATGAACTTTTCCAAATATATATAGGCAGGGGGCAGGGGGAAGCCTTTTCTCCCAAAGGCTGGAAACAGGTCTGCAGAACTGGTCTGGCTGTTAACTGGCACTGACACCACTGGTCAGGCAGTTGGGCGGGTCACCTGCTTAATTCAGGAATTCGTAGACCTGGAGGAACAATGAACTTCACCTTCACTCCACCCTAGGTGGAGCAGGATTGTGACTAGCACAGAAATTCCTTGCTCAAAATCTGGGAGAGGAACTTCACCTTGGTCAATGTCAAGCTCCTGCCAGGTGACATGACACTCCAATATGGCTCTCTACACTAAGTCTAAAATTAATGGAGTGTAAAACTTTACTCAGTAAATGTTAAATATTTATACCCACTATGATGGAGCATTATAATGTACATTTTCTAAATCAATCAAATCTTCACTGGATCCTCATATGACTAATATCTACAAAGCTCTCTGGAGATGCATACAAATTCATTCTCCTGGCAAAAGGATACTCTCTTGAAATGACAAATGGAGAAAGAGAGGAGTTAAGAAAGCATGGATGAATTTGAATTTGGGGAATTTTGCTATTGCTTTATCAAAAAGAATCTCCATGTACAAACCACAGGTACTGCAAATAACATATTTTTTTTAAAGACATGGAAAGAGCAGCTCTCAAATTTATCTGGAAAGGAAAAAAACCTAGAATATTGAAAACAATTCTTAACAATAAATGAACTTCAGGGGGAATCACCATCCCTGACTTCAAGCTTTACTACAGAGCAATAGTGATAAAAACTGTTTGGTATTGTTATAAAGACAGATATATTGATCACTGGAATAGAATTGAAGACCCAGTAAAACCACCCACTAATAGACACTTGATCTATGACAAAGAAGCCAAAAATATGTGTTGGAAAAAAGAAAGCATTGTCAATAAATGGTGCTTGTCTAACTGGATATCTGTATGTAGAAAAATGAATATAGACCCATATTTGTTCACCTGGCCCAAAGCTCAAGTCCAAGTGTGTCAAGGAACTCAACACAAAACTAGATACACTGAATCTATTAGAAGATAAATTGGGAAAGAGCTTTGAACTTATTGCAACAGGGGGAAATTTCCTAAACAGAACACTAGTGGCTCATGCTCTAAGATTAAGAATTGATAAATGGGATCTCATGAAACTGGAAAACTTCTGTAAGGCAAAGGACATAGTAAATTAGACAAATCAGCAACCTAAAGATTGGGAAAAAATCTTCATGAACCCCACATGCGATAGAGGGCTAATGTCCAATATATATAAAGAAGTAAAGAGACTAATCACCAAAAAAACAAAGAACTCAATTAAAAAATGGGTATAGAAGTAAACCGAGATTTCACAACTGAGGAATCTTGAATGGCTGAGAAGCACCTAAAGAAATGTTCAAAGCCCTTAGTGATCAGAGAAATGCAAATCTAAGTGACCCTGAGATTCCTCTTACACCAATCAGAATGGCTAAGATGAAAATCTGTTGCCAACACCTTTTGGAGAGGATGTGCAGAAAGAGGAACACTCCTCTATTGCTGGTGGGATTGCATACAGGTACAACCACTCTGGAAATCAGTCTGGAGATTCCTCAGAAAATTGAAAACATATCTACCTGAAGACCCAGCTATAGTACTCTCGGGAATACACCCAAAAGATGTCTTACCATGCCACAGGGCCACATGTTCCACTATGTTCATAGCAGCCTTATTTGTGATAGTCAGAAGCTGGAAACTGCCAAGATGTCCCAGGACAGAAGAATTGATACAGAAAATGTAGTTCATTTACACAATGGAATACTAATCAGCTACTAAGAACAAGGACATCCTTAGTTTTGCAGGCAAATGGATGGAAGTAGATAATATCATCCTGAGTAAGGTAACTCACAACCACAAGGACATGCTTGGTATGTACTTACTAATAAGTGGATGTTAGCCAAGGGAAAAAAAAGTACAGAGTACCCAAGATACAGTCTACAGAATTTAAAAAAGTGTCCCCAAGCTGAAGTCTCCAAGAGAGGACACCTCAGTCCCATTTGGGAGGGAGTTAAAAGCAATCACAAGTAGGGAGGAAGGGAGGCACCTGGGAGGGAAAGTGGATAGTGTGTGTGGGGAAAGTGGAGGGGAGAGGGGTACCTGATCTGGTATTGGGTGAGGGAAAAGGACTGAAGCCCTGAGGGTCAGCATAAAGAATGGAAACAGGCAATCTTGGGAGATAGGAGGTTGGGGGGAGCCTCCAGAATGCACCAGAGACCTGGGAGTTGAGAAACTCTCAGGACTCAAAGGGAGGGACCTTAGATGAAATGCCTGACAAGAGGGAGAGGGAACTTATAGAGCCTACCTCCAGCAGGAATACAGGGCTTCAAATGATGGAGAGGGGAGCCATCCCACAGAACTCTGACCTATAATTGTTCCTGTCTGAAATAATCACAGGGGTGGACATGGAGAGGGAAATGGAGGTTCAGCAACCGGCCTAAAGTGGAATTCAGATCAATATGAGATCCCTAGGTTTGATATAATTACTGAGGTTATGGAGCACTCACAAAAATGGACCTAGCATGGCCGCACTCCAGAAGACCCATCAGGCAGCTGAGTCAGATGCAGATGTTTGCGACCAACCAATGGACAGAAGTACCTGACCCCTGTTGTTGAATTAGAGAAGGCTGGATGAGGCTGAGGAGAAGGGCAATCCTGTAGGAGGACTAGCAGTGTCAATTAAACTGGATTCCCGAGATCTTTCAAACACTGGATCAACCAAACAGGCAACATACACCAGCAGATATGAGGCCCCCAATGCCCATATAGTAGAGGACTGCCTGGTCTGTGTTCATTCAGATATGATGCACCTAACCCTCAAGAGACTGGAGGCCCCAGGGTGTTCAGAGGTCAGGTGGGGTGGGGGTTAGGGAAATCCACATGAAGACAGGGGGTGGGGAGGAGGTATGAGATATGGAAAACTTGGAGCGTGGACGGAGTGGGGGAAATAAAATATGAAGTGTAATAAAATAATAAATTAAAAAAATAGTTCCATTGACTGCAATATAACCTTATTTTGACTAGTAGAAGGACATAGGAAAACCTCCAGTGGCAATTTGTAATGTGCTATTCTACCACATGGTTGCCAATTTTCAACACTGGGGAGCAGAGGAGGACTGAGGTCCTGGTATGAGAAGGAACTTCCTCAGTTTTTCCATGAAAGTTTCAACACCATGGATTTCCTATCTAGTGTTTTTGGCAATCATATCCATCAATTCTATGCCATCACAAGTCCACGTCCTTTTGTGTCCACAGTAGTTTTGACAATTGGTATGATGCAGACAACTGTGGGAGGACTCATTTCAGTCTTGGGAGAAAATACCAACTGGATTGATGACAGAGTGACAGGTTCGGGCTGTGGAAGTACAAGTTTTGCTCATTTTCTTGCTGCATTCCCTCCTGTGTTGACAGTCATTTTTGGTGACTGGAAGAATCTCTTCACTGTGGCTCAGTGTGAAACCTTTGTCAAAGTCTATAAGGAGGACATGTCAGATCCTTGTCTCCTCCCCTGTTTAGAAGACTGTGATTGATGCCCCCACAACCCGCAGAGAATAGTTGTCCTGGCTATTTTAGAACTTACTCTGTAAAACAGGCTGGCTTTGAATTCAAAGATTCACCTGCCTTCTGCCTCCCAAATGCTATGATTATAGGTATGTATCACCATTGCCTGGCTATAAATTGAAAAGCTATGAGTCTTTTAAGAACTGAGTGTTAGTTACTTGTGTTTAAAAGTATCTATCTTTATTTTTTTTTTTTTTTTGTCATCTGGATAAAAGTTTGAGTGACTTGGCTCTAAGAATTCTCAATGAAGAAAGTGCCTCCATCAGATTGTCCTGTAGACTAATCTGTGGTGGCATTCTCCTGATTAGTGATATGGGTTGTGAGAGGCCCCACCTACACAGGGTGGTGCCAAGCTTGAGGAAGTAGCTCTGGATTAAGTGAAAAAACTAGTGTGAGCAAGCCCTAGGGATCAAGCCAGTAAGCATAATTCCTCCAAGATCTCTACTTCAGTTCCTGCTTCAGGTTCCTCTGATGGACCTGGAAGCCAAATAAAACCCTTCCCTCCCCATGTTGCTTTTGGTCCTTATTTTACCACACCAATGGGATGAAAGAATACTATGATTTTGTGTTGCCTAGGGGTTCACATTATAAAACTCAGTGCAATTAAATCATTTATAAAAACTTTGACTTTGGTAGTCTAGAGCAGAGTTATCTGTACCATTTGCAAATTTGAGTTGCAAATAAAGTAATAATAAATCATCATTTAAAAATATTTTATATTGCTGGGCAGTGGTGGCGCACGCCTTTAATCCCAGCACTTGGGAGGCAGAGGCAGGCGGATTTCTGAGTTCGAGGCCAGCCTGGTCTACAGAGTGAGTTCTAGGACAGCCAGAGCTATACAGAGAAACCCTGTCTCGAAAAATAAAAAAAAAAAATTATATTCATTTTTATCCTATGTGTATGAGTGTTTTTCCTTCGTGTAGGTCTGTGCATGACATGTACTGGTGTTTGAATTGGAGGTGAACCACCATGTAGGTGCTGAGAATCAAACCTGGGTTTTAAGCACTTAGACAACTCTCCAGCCCATAATCCATCATCTTAATGTCTCTTTCAAATATCCATAAGAGATGTGCATACATACCTGAGCTTTAAATCCATAGTTAACTGTAATACACAGTATGAGTGTGTTTTATATATAGAACTCTAAACAGGCTGGGTATATCAACAGCTCAGCAGTTCAGAGCATTTGAGGCATCCCTTCCCCCAGCAGCTACACAAGGCTTGCTACTCTGACTCCAGTGGAACTAGGGCCCTCAGGTGGCAATGACAGGTAACTTCATTCTTGTGCACAAACAAAATTAAGGAAAAGGAGTAATGGGGGAGGAGTTTGAAAGAGTGGGACAGGGAGGAGAGGAAGGGGGCAAGATCTGGATGTAAAATTAATTAATGGAAAAAAGAAAATTAAAGAGGAGAGAACTTTTTATGTTAAGAAATCTACATTGCATTAAATGTATCAGTCAAATAGAAGCCGAACATTAGTGTGGGAATAAGTCAATCATTTCTACTAAGAAAGCTCAACTACACTAGTAATATTTTTCTAGTTTTTTAAAAAAAATAATTTAAAGACTGGATAGATGACTCAGGGATTAAGAATACTTAGTGCTCCTACAGAGGTCCCAGGTCAGGTCCAATTCTCCAACACCCACCTGGCAGTTCATTATCTACAATCCACATTAACTACAATTCCAGGGGATCTGATGACTGCCCTCTCAACCTCTAAGAGCTTCTGTACACACATGGCATACACACACACACACACAGAGACACAAAGGTACTCACATAACCATAAAATATTTTTTAAAATAAAAATTAATTTTATTTAGTCATCCTCAACCTTCCTAATGTTGCAACACTCTAATGCAGTTTTTCATGTCATGTTGACTCTCAACAATAAAATTTCATTTCTACTTCAGAACTGCAGTTTTCCTACTGTTATGAATCATAACGTAAATATCAGATACGCAGGATATCTGATATATAACCCCTTTCATGAACCAGTAGTTGAGACCTGTTAACTCAGATTATTAAAATTAAAATATTTAAGTAGAATGGACCTATTTATTGTAATTTATAGCAATTGCAATAGAGACTAATGGTTAACATGCAAAATGTCAAGTTTTAAAAGTTTGTGTGTATATGGGATATCTCAGTGGGTGCTTGCATGTATGTGTCTATGGAGTCCAGGCACACAGTCCACATCAGACACCCTAGAGCAGGAGTTACAGGGATCTTGGAGGCACACAGAGTACTGCTGGGTTTGAACTCTGGTCTTCTGAAGAGCAAGGAGCACTCTGTTATCTTTCCAGCCTTAAGAGTGAGTTCTAGGTATGATCCCTAGAACTTAGAAAAAATTTTTCAGATCACTTTCCCCAAAGTTATGGATCCATATTTTAACCCTTTGGGAATTCTAAACATTGTCTTTCAACTTCCCACTTTCTGCATCATGATTTTCCTGTCTTAGGATCGTGGAAAACTACACAGAGGAAGTTCAGGTGGATGTTAGCTGCTCTGACAATGACACCAACTGAAGATACATCACAGTTCTGGTTGGAATTAATGTTTGTAAGAGGATCAGTGTCCTTTAAATTTCAAATTCCCACACTTTAAGACTTTCATTGTGGAAACATTCATGTTTTCAAACAAGCTTTGTGTTTATTGAATGTGTTTGTTATCTAAACATTGCAAAGTGATAAGGGGAGCTATAAAGATGGGTGGTGGTGGGACAATGTGGAAGAACAGTTCTGGAAACAGCTTCAAGTACCATGGTGTGCAACTTGGGACAGGATATATGGGAGAAACATAACAAAGGATAAGTCTTTTTCACAAGATCAATTCGTGCTGTTCCACACCAGACGAACACCCCTCTTCTTGCGCTCCTCTTCTACCCAGGGAAAATGCAAAACATTCAGATTGTTCTTTTTCTTTTCTACAGCTTGCAGTAATGTCTGCGATTCCTTAGGAAATAAAGATTTGTCCAGCCTGGGGTTAAAAATAGAAAATTCTGTTTACTAATTTAAAAAAATCTCTAATTTGTGTGTTTTTATATAGATGAATGCTTCTGCAAACATGTGAAGGTCAGAGGACTATTCCTGAAGTCCATTCCCCCTCTTCTACTATGGGGATCTTGGGATGTCAGGTGTGGCAGCAAGTGCCTTCACTCACTGAACCATGTCAGCACCCCAAGTTTTCTTAATCATCATTTGCCTCTCATTACACCTCTGACTATCTTTCTGTCATCCATCCCTAGGAATGAATGAACTGAGAGGGGAGAGAAAGCATGATTCTTTCACAAAGAGCAGAGACACTTTCATTCATACATACATGAATGAAAGTGTTTCTAACACACACACACACACACACACACACACACACATATATATATATGGTCTCTCTCTCTATAGTCTCTACTATATATTTAAGTATGTTGTGTGGTATATATTTTAACATCTTGATATGTTATATATACCTAACCAAAAAATATTGATTCCACAGACATTAAACATAGCCAAATGCTTATTAGTATTACACCCATATTTTAAAAAACAATATGTTTATTGAGAAATTTTTATGCATACCCCATTCCCCTCACTGACCCTTCCACTTTCCTGTCTAAATTTCACGTCCTTTTCCTGCCTAGAAGCTCAGTGAATCTAACTAGAGATGTTAATAAATGTATGCTTTTTGGCCCATCCTCTGGAGAATATGCAACCTAGCAGGGGACACATCCCTGAAGAGAACGAACACTCCTTCCCCTTGAAGCCACCAAATGTAAATAACTCTACAGCTTGGGATAAAGTCTCAGGAGATCCTCCTCTATCATTGGAATTTTGCCTGGCTTGATTTTATGCAGGTCTTGTGGGGTCAGCTATTGTCTGTTCATGAGTACGTCTACCTTATTGAGTCTAGCAGGAGCTGCTTTATAAGTGATCCCCACCTCTTACCATCTTTCTACATCTTCTTCAATATTCCCTGGGACTAAATGATCACAGACCTGTACTTTGTTTTTAGAATTTTTTGTCAAATAATGTCTTAAAATGAATCAATACATAATTACATTTTCTTTCTTGAAAAATTTCCTTTAGATATTTGGCCATTAGTCCCCCTGAATTTCACAACTTAAAATTGTAACACAGATATCTCTGAAAGTACTGCTGGCTTCCTCAAACTTCTCCTGCCCTCTTTTTCTTCCTTGCCTGTTGATTATAAACATGTGTTACCTCACGTATAATTACGCAAAGAGTTCACATTGATCTGCTATGCTCTTTTAGATCTCTTGCTCAATTTCAGCTCTTGACTTTCCACCTTCTCCTTCTGTCAGTCCTGCCCCAACTGTCACATACTTACCATACTAACATCCTAGCTCTTCCCTCATTGTTGATTGAACATTACTCTTTATAACCCTAGTAAGGATTGAACTCAACAGGATGGAGGTGTAACAAAATATTCACCCACATAAAGACAAAAGTTTGAAAAATTAATTTGGCATTGAAAATGTCTTATACCTCAAGAGAACATTTACTGAATAATACAAAGGGTACTATATATGTGAACTTATATTTATAACCATTTATCTTTTTTATTTTATATTCTGTATATGATACCCTTTTGTGTGTGTATTTGTGTGTATGTTTGTGTGTGTGTGTGTGTGTGTGTGTGTGTGTGTGTGTGTGTGTTGTAGATTAGGAACTGTATATGAGAGAGAACATGTAGTTAATTTCTTTCTGGTTGCTATACTTTTAAGTCCACTCATTCTCTACAGTTTTTTTGAGTTCATGCTTTAGAGCTGAATGGCAACTTTTAAAAATAAGCCACAATTTTTATAAACATGACTGATGATATTTGGAGTGATCACCAACAAAGGATGGTACTCATGAGTGGATAGAAATCAAAGATAGCATTCAATGTCCTACAGTTCAGCAGTGGGCCCTCACCACAGAACTCCTCAACTCAGTCTCAGTCTCAGAGGGGCAGAGCTTGTAAAAACTGACATAGAAGAGCTTGTTCTGAAGCCATTCCTGACCATGGGAGACAGTGTGTACGCACCCAAGCATCTTCAGGTTACAGTCTTTGTGATTCAAAGCATCAGAGATCACCTCCAGCCCAGAATGGTCCAAGGGTTTCCAGTCCAGATTTAAGCTCTTCAATGTTTTGCAGGTGGTGAGAGCCAAGGCCAGGTCTTTACAACAGTCACTGGCAAACTCACACATGTCTAACCTATGAGTGGGAGAATGCCAGAAATAGAATGTGTTGTTCAGTGTCAGTTCCAAGCTTCTGAGTAAAGACCTACCCAGCCCCTAATGTCCATAGTACCAACACTGAGCAAATCCTCTTTTCCAATCAGAAGGGGTTGAGAGTCACAAGTTGAAAAATGTTGTTCTAAATGCTTAGATTTTCCTATGTATAAGTTTAGTTCTCATGACTCAAAGGAACTTCCTTTTGCCATGGACTGGATAATATAAACACATAATTAGTCACATAATTAGTCAAAGTTCAGAAAGGTTACAGTGTATGAAGGCACAAATGAGGCATTGATTTCCTTCTCTCCCTGAAGAACCAGTGAATATAACAGGAGAAGTGGCAGCAAGACTATAAGTACCAGATATTGTGGTGGGGCCAGACATGACGGGAGTATTACATTAAATCTCACAGCAGGTGTACAAGACCTATGCATTTCTTCAAAATTTATGAGCCTATGATATTTGGACTTCTTAAACTTATTAACCCTCTAGCATTTCCTTATCAAGTTGTGAGCCCTCCAAACATAACAGTTAGTAGAAACTCACCCAAGACACTGCAATTTACAGTTAGGATGACGCAGAGCTTCACATAACTGTTTGACACCAGTATCTTGTATGTTATTTTTGCCAAGTTTCAGGGTCTTTAGATTTTTATTGCAAGTAAAGACAGTAGAGATCTCTTCACAGCACTCTGAAGTTAAATAGCAACCAGACAACCTGGAAAAACATATGTAAATACACTTCTCCCTAATCCTTTTGTTGTGATACTTTCATGAGTACTGCATCTCCAGTCATCTATGTCATTCCACCTCTCCCTCCATTTCCTCCCAGTTCCCTCTTCCAAATTAACAATCCCTTCTTTAAGTATTCTTTTTACATGCATATACATGATATACATATGTGCATGCATATAAGTGCATATATATGTAACCTAATATGTACATTTATCTTTGCTTATATCCACATATATCCAGGGGATTGGATAGCCTAGGTCAGAGCTTCCCTGGTGGAGACTGATTCTCCCTCTACCAGCAGCCACTCATTGATCACATTTCAGGTTTTTTTTTTTCTGAGAGAATCTCATGTAACCTAGTCTGGCTTCACATAGCTGAGGATGACTTTGAACTTCTGACCATCCTATATCTCTCAGTGCTGAGATTATAGGAACGTTGCTACCGTAGGTTTTATTTCAGCCTTTGCTGGAGAATCAAATTCAGGGCTCTGTATGCAAAGTAAGCATTCTAGGAAATGAGCTACATTCCCAGTCCAGGAGATTCCATCTTAACAGCTTGGCTTATTTATAGGGACCATAATTCTGAAATGCTGATGATACTTCTCCATGTGGGATCCTCTGCCCCATGTTGGCTCACCACAGTTCTTCTTTGATATTATTTTGTTCCTACTCTCATTCCCCCAGTTATAATTCATATGCCTTAAAAAGTCAGTGGAGCTACATTATCACAGATTTCTGATTCATATGCTGAGAACTTCTCCAAATAATTAATATAACATGTTCTCAAACCCTTCCTGAGCCTCAAGTTCATAGTTCCCCATGGCACTGTACAGAAATGTTGAGTCAAAAGGAAGATAGTTGGTATAATATAGGTGAAGAATGGAGAATTCATAGATGTTGCATAGATGTTAATAATAGAAGGTAGGCAGATGCATGTTAGATGGATAATCAACATAAAAATTAGTGTATATATACATTGTAATGGAAAGTGATTTTCAGATGAATATAGGAAGAGGTTGATGATATGTAAGTAAAGACAATAAATTTTTCAATGGTAGACAAGGGAGACATGTTAACTTCACAGATGACAAATAATATGTAGGTGGATATGAGAGGCAGAGAGGTATGTAAATAGGCACAAAACACATGCAGAGAGTCATGATTGATGGAGGTATATATACATATGGATTTATGGAGGGATATATGTGTGTATAACATAGATCTCAAGCAGGGAAGAATTTTACCCTCCAGGGTATGCATATAGCATCTAGACGTATTTTGATTTGCTACACTAGGCCAGAGGGTTCTACTGGTATCTAAGTGATATAGACATGTTACTACAAGCCTCTACAAATCACAGGACAGCCACAATGAAATACCAATAGTGTACAGATTTAGAAACTGTGATGTTCATACATAAACACAATATCTTTGTGCCTGATATACATAAATGTCCATCACCTCAATTCTGTCAGATGAGAACTATACTTAACCTTCTTAACAAGAGAGGTGTGAGAAAAATCTCCTACCCAAGTGTGCACTGCCACTATTACACCCTTTATTCCACTAAGTTCCAACTCAGGAGCAGGATACAATATGGCCCTTGTTCTAAGAACTCCTTTGATAGAGACTACAGTCAGCAAGCCATTTAGCATCCCAGGAGGATTAGATGGAATAATCACAGCCTTGCTTTCTCAAGGAAACACCATTCTCTGTGGTGTCTTAATCTGTTTGGCCTGCTTTAATGAAACATTAGACTGGATGGTTCATAAGTAGATGTCAGTTACATAGTTACAAAGTTTAGAAACCCAAGATCAAGGTATAAGCTGGTTTCTACAGTATATGGAGAAAGCCTGATATTATGATTCATAGATATACCTTCTTTTACATTTGTGTCAGTATACACCTGCCCATTTGAGTGTATGTGTACATGTTGTGGGGGGATGGTGGTACCCATGGAGGCCAGTAAAGGATATAGGTTCCCTTGATTCTGTAGTTACAGGTGATTGTGAACTATCACACATGGGTGCTGGAATGCAGATTCTGGTCCTTATGACTCTCAATCACTGATTCATCTCTTAAGCCTTGCTAGAGTGTAAATATTTTGCCTTGTGATGAAGCAGTAATCTCTGGGGACTCATCCTTAAAACTCAAAGACCCAGAGCTCCATGTCTTAAGATAGTTATCATGGGTGGCAGGTTTAAGACAATTTCTGAAGTGACAATGACATTCCCACAATTCTTCCCTCCTATTTTCTGAATGCCAACATCTGAAATAGCACTCCCAGCAATTAATGAAAACACAGCCCTACCATAACTCCTCAAGGGTGCACTTTTGATCTTTCAAAGCTTCACACAGAAGGTTCACTCCAGTATCTTCCAGGAAATTTGACTCCAAATCAAGCAGAGAGAGGTGTTTGTTGCTCAAAAGAGCTTCATGGAGATTGCCACAGGCAACGAATGTGAGACAGCAATATGACAACCTGAAAGAGGATTACATGTCAGCAGCTCATATACTTTTGCGACATTCACTTACCTGCTCAGACTTTCATGTTCTTCATATACTTAATTTCTACTTTGCATGAAAAAATTGAAATGATCTGGTGAGATGGCTAAATACTCTTGCTAACAGATCTGAGGACATTCTGGAGAAGCTTGCTATAAGGTAGCAGTCCCCCAGGAATGGGTGGCTTTCAGAACTTGGCACCAAACGGGGGACTCCCTTTCTCACTGGGGCTTCCCTCTACCTACCTATCTTATTCAGGAGAGTGTTATTAGACACAGGTGACTGGCCTCATGTGCCCTTGTCTAAAAAGTGACATTGTACAGAGTTCTCTGCAAGGGTATAACTCAGCACATGCATCCCATTCTGGCTTCCCACCGGGATGATAATAGGTCTTGTACTTAAACCAATCATTCCATATTGCTCTCTTGATTGCATGACCAATTAGCTCTTTTCACCTATACCCCTAAAAATCCCTTCTATGCCCTATCCCTGAAACAATAAACTAGACTTGTCTTACTATAGCAATCTCTGTAGGTCATTCTGTCCATATTCATGCCATCTGAACTGTACTCTCCACTTCTCACCCCTTAATGTTCCAGGTTTGTGGCCAACAGCCTCTAGCAAGAGTGGGGCCACAAGAACATGAGTTAATTCCCACATAAATGGAAGCAAATAACCAACTCCCACAAGTTGTCTTCTGTCCTTTATATGTTTCCAAGTTCTCTCTCTCTCTCTCTCTCTCTCTCTCTCTCTCTCTCTCTCTCTCTCTCTCTCTCTCATATGCACTAGAATAAGGGATAGAAACATTTTCAAACATTTTTGAAAAACTAGATCACAGATTTTGCCAAAATTGACTGTTGATTTACTGACAGCTTACTTGTAGAACAGTAAATAAATAAACATTTCCACCCATATCAGAAATTTATCATCTATGCAGAATCCTGTTCTAGTGACTCCATTAAGATTTTTCATTATTTCTTTTTGGTCTCTCTCATCTCTCTCATCTCTCAGATCTTTCTCTCTCCATCTCTTAGGTCTCTCTGTCTGCCTCTGTCTCTCTGTCTGCCTCTGCCTCGCTCTCTGCCTCTGCCTCGCTCTCTGCCTCTGCCTCGCTCTCTGCCTCTGCCTCTGCCTCTGTCTCGCTCTCTGCCTCCGCCTCTGCCTCTGTCTCGCTCTCTGCCTCTGCCTCTGTCTCGCTCTCTCTCTGCCTCTGTCTCGCTCTCTGCCTCTGCCTCTGCCTCTGTCTCGCTCTCTGCCTCTGCCTCTGTCTCGCTCTCTCTCTGCCTCTGTCTCGCTCTCTCTCTGCCTCTGCCTCTGTCTCGCTCTCTCTCTGCCTCTGTCTTGCTCTCTCTCTGCCTCGCTCTCTGCCTCGCTCTCTGCCTCGCTCTCTGCCTCGCTCTCTGCCTCGCTCTCTGTCTCGCTCTCTGCCTCACTCTCTGCCTCACTCTCTGTCTCTCTGTCTGTCTCTGTCTCTCTCTATCTCTCTTTCTCTGCGCATCTGTATGTGTCTGTCTGTCTGTCTGTCTGTTTGTCTCTGTGCAGGTACACATGCCTGTGGAGATCAGAGGATACTCAGAACTGGAACAGAAAGAATCTCCTTTGAGACAGCATCTCTCACTGGCCTGCAACTCATTTATTAGACTTGGCTAGTTGTCCAGCAAGCCCCAGGGATCCATCCTGCTGTCTTATTTCTTCAGTGTGTCACTGGACCTGGCTCTTTCACATGTGTTCTGGTGATCAAATTCAGGTCATGATGTTTGACTGGTCAAGTGTTTTTACAAACTTAGCTATTATTCCAGCCAATTCCTATTATTTTAAATAGGTTTCCTAATAAGTTACTTGTATGGATTAAAGACTAGTATTTTAAAGACTAATGTTTAAGGCAACTCATGATCAAGGTAGCTCTTTATAATTACTAGTCACCAAGTACAATTTAATTTAATCTATTATATAATTTCAAATGCTAATTAAATAATTGAATAATTTTGTCTTCTACTGTAATTTTTTCCTCTCTCATTTGAAATGTCCTTCAACTTTTTATAGTGGATTTTCCTTCCTTTCTTTTACAAGCTTCATTTCAGGACTGAAAAGTCGGCTCAACATTTATAATCATTTTCTGATCTTGCAGAGGGCTCAGGGTTCAGTTTCAAGCCCAGACAGCACTTATATGGTGCTCATAGTCTCCTATAATTACAATTGCAAGAGACTAATGACCACTTTTGACCTCTGCAGGCTCATGCACATGATTCACATAAACTTATGAAAACACACATACATATGCATAAAATTAATAATTTTTAAAGATTTAATTTAATTTAATTTTTGCATATTAAGCATTCCTAAATAAAAGTGGAAGTTTGGGATGCTCCAAAATAAAAAAGGATTTCAAAAATCACACAAAGCCACAATAAGAAAATTCCACAACTGCGCTCATGTATTCAGCTCAGATCAAACACAAAGGCACTGAAAATAATGTGTAAAACTAACCCCAAGCTATGTGCACCAATTTTATACAGCATGCAAATAAATTTCATGGTTGAGCTTGGTGACCATTACCCAGACTCATAATATGCAAATGTTTCAAAAGAAATTTAAACACTTCTGCTCTCTTCATAAGCAGTCTACATAAGGGATTCTTTTTTTTTTTTTTTTTTTTGGTTTTTCGAGACAGGGTTTCTCTGTGTAGCCTTGGCTGTCCTGGAACTCACTCTGTAGACCAGGCTGGCCTCGAACTCAGAAATCCTCCTGCCTCTGCCTCCCAAGTGCTGGGATTAAAGGCGTGCGCCACCACCGCCCGGCTACATAAGGGATTCTTAATCTGAACTAGTTTTCTTTGATTAAACAGGTGTCTCTATAATGGCCAATATTCAATGTTGCTACATCTTATATGCCTACTCATATCTGTAAGCTCCACAGGTATGCATTATTGCATCAATACATGATCACAGAGGACATAGTAATATACGCTTCCTCTTCCACAAACCACGGCGCCTTTGAGCACATTCTCCATTTAAAGGCCTTTGATTGAATAGTAAGTTATCTAGTATAGCTTCCCTAGTACAGTAGTCTGGCAGTCTTCTCCCATGAGAAATCAACGTCAACCTCATGGCATGAGACAGTTTATAGTGACTTAAGTAAGATGTAGGAAGTTCTGTCTTGGAAACTAATCAATTTTTTTTCTTATGCATATTCTCCTCTGGCTTAGTAAACAATCTTTTTCCAGATGCTGCATCTTTATTCATGACAATTACATTCATTAAGCTCAAATTATGTAAAAGAAGTTTCAGAAGTAGCTTTGGCTTGTCTGAACTCAGTCTCATGGTATCTCTGATTGCATTTGTTCCACTTACTGTTATGGCATCTGAGGCATAGAAAGTGACTGAGTCCAATGACATACCGCAAGCTCTCCTGTAATCCTTAATGGGCATGTGACTACCTTTATGATCCTCAGACCAATGTGTACCATTCTGCAAGACTTCCAGGTCATGCTTTCCCAGAATAACTCACATCAGTGACTCCAGGACACAGTTTGGGTCCTTCAGCATTTCACACAGTGACATAACTCCTCTGTTCTTCAAGGGATTTTCAACCAATGAGAGATGTTTCACCTTAGAGTTGATAAGGGAAGTAGCAATTACGCCACATGCCTCACTGGAGATGTCACATTTCCCCAACCTATATGTGAAAAACATGTCACAGGTTAGGAATAAAATCTTTAGGTGATCTACATAAGACTGTCTATTGCTTAGACAAATGCCCCAGATTCTAATACCAGTTCAGACATATATTATAGGCTTATTTAATTTATAAGCATAATTGCTTAGCTATCATAGTGAATTTATAGAGTACTATTGATTGGAAATAAGCCCAAGCCTGTGGTTTTCAGCTATGGGTGATTTTTACTTTCTAAGATTCATTTGAAAATGTTCAGTGATATTGGTTGTCACAATACCCAACAGAGAGAGATAGAACATTACTAGAATTAGTAGATAGAAGCCATGTCTTTAATGCACATATAGACCCCATCACTAAAATATGATCTGCAACCCTATAAGTCTGATTACTATTAACACACACACACACACACACACACACACACACACACACATTCTTACTTCTTGGTTCGGTTCTCTCAGTTACCCTCCCTTTGAGATTTCAGTAATCAGTTATAAAGTCCATTGTATCTAACCTGTGGTTAAGACCAACCAGGTACAGGTTGACATTCTTTTATCCTTATCCTCGTATTTAACTTTCTGAGGCTGTCATGAAGCTTGAATGTTGTTGTCTCGCATGCTAGTTTAGTATAACCAAAAGATATAAGGATAATAGAAACACTCAGAGAGAACATGTGCATGGGAAAGATCTAGAAGGATCTCAAGTACAAGAACATTTGCCACATGGATGCAGCATGCTCTACAAGGATATATTTCCCAAATTCGAATACCACTGGCCTAATTTCATTCTATCACCATTATAAAATACCCTCACCTAAGCCAACAGGAAACAGTTGGGCTGATACTTCCAGGACACAGCATCATTGAGAAAATCAGCACAGGAAGCTGGATTCAAGAATCATGAAGGAGCTATTTGCTGCTTTGTGAGCAACTAGATAGACTTCTTACTAGATCAGAACTACCTACTCAGTGAACCATGAATAGCCATAGTAGACTGGGCACTCTTATGTCAACTAATCCCTTACCAATATTCCCAACATACCATCCTGATAGACAATTACTGAACCAAAGGAATTTTCTTCAGGCACAGTTGACATTTAATGCTAACCAGGATGAAAACTTTGAAGTTTGGGTCTTTTTTAATCTATACTTTACCATGTAAGCATGATTGGCTCACTCCAAACTGAACTCATGGAGGACAGGCAAAGAGAATGAAAATTACAGAACATGGTGCCAGCTCTGTTCTTGTGGGAACTGGCCATTATTCAGTTGCCCAACAAAAATCACCTCATTAGAATTATAGTTGATTCCATCACCTGGAAAATGTAGGAACCTACATATCTGGAATCAAGCAGAGAAAATATTTCTGCTGCCATCCCTAAGCACTCATGAATATACAAAAGTTTATAATTCTTTTACATAGCTGGAGTGGGGAAGACAAAAACTGCATATTGTCTAACATAAGTCACCATATCACAAATGTTAATGGTGTTAAACACACATTTGAGTTATGTCAATTACAAGTGAAAGACCATCAGTACCCTACCAAATTCTCTACATTCTCGTGCCTTTTCTATATAGCCCAGTAACATATCTGCCTCTTATCTTTCTTCTCTAGCCTCCCATCAAGAACCATGTGAAAGTTTTATGGATTGTTTCTATGCTGGTAAGTTTTTACCAAGCACCTCTACAAGTTGTCCTCTGTTTTCTATGATGGTCCTGTCTCACACACTAACTGAATAAATATAGTTAAGATCCATATATACTATTATGTTGGTATTCCAGATATTAGGAAAAATAAGCTATCAAAAAGGAAAAAAATTGACGGAAATGGGAACCAACAGAATGTAAATGAATTTGATGGGAGTGTATAATAAATATCGCTGAAAATGTCCTAACGGGGAGCTGGAGATATGGATCAGCAGCTATCACTTGCTGCTTCATCAGAGGACTAGAGTTCAATTCCAGGCACCCACACAAAATAGTTCATAATTACATATAATTCCAGTTCCAAGGGACATAATGTTCTTTCCTGGCTTTTGAAGGCACCTATGTAAAGGTGTACAAGCATGTATGCAAACAAAGAGAAAATGAAGAAGTCAAAGTGAAACTCACTTTATAAAACACGTGCTAAAAATAACTTTCAAATTTAAGCCTTCAAAGTGATTTTTCAAAGTCATTCTAAGGAAACTACTGAGTGTGGAAAATGCATTTACTTACAATAGCTCCTCCACTTTGCATGTTGAACATTTCAGAGCCGAGCACAGCATCTCAATCACATCATTAGAGAGATTAGTGCCATACAGGTTCAGGTATTTCAGGTGAGGTAGCTGAAGAAGAGTGTGAAATAATGAACCATCTCCAAAATTAGTCATGAAGGAACACCTGCAGAATAAAACCAACTGCCGTATTATATCAAGATGTGAGGGACCATGGCAGAGCAACTTGCATAATCCTTTCACTGACTTTTTGTCATATATACTGTGGCTGTTTGGGCGTCCTGGTTATCTCTACAGACCAGACATGCACTAAGGCTCAAGTACTCACATCTTTCACTTTTATTCCATTTCCCCCACCCACTCACATTTGTGTAACACCTAGAACATTGTAAGGAGACTCATGGTTATCTTCATATTAAACTCTACATTGACTTGCCATGGCTAAATAAGGTGCCAACTGGTATGAATTTGGTAAAGGGAACCTGAATGGAGGAACTGCCTCCATCAGATTGGCATGACTGTTGGGCATTTTATTGATGGTTAATCCGAGGAGAAATGCATCTATGAGGGGCATTTCCCCTGAGAAAGTAACTCACATCTGAATAATAAAGGTTGTCGAGGCAGATCATGGGGAAACAAGCCAGAAAGCACCATTCCTTTATGATTTCTGCTTCAGGTTCTGCTTTCAAGTTCCAGCCCTAACTACCCTTGTGATAGATTATGACCTAGGAGTGGTAAAAAAAAAAATAAAATAAAATAAGCATTTTCCTCCCTAATTTTGCCTTTGGTCATAGTGTTTATCATAGAACCAGAAACCAAACCAGAATTATATTTTATGTATAATACAAATACATGAGTTTGTATTAATATTCCCAGCTATATATCCCAAGGGAATGGCCTATTTTTCTTTAAGTACTAATGTTTTTCTCTTTTTTTCTAGTTTGTTTTTGACATGTTCACTTTAAATTCCTTTCTGTAATGAAACTCACTCTGTAGATCAGGCTGGGTTCAAACTTAGAGATTCACCTCCCCATGTGTCCCTAGTGCTGGAATTAAAGGATATGCCACCACCACTGGGCTTATCAAGTACTAATTTTTTTTTTTTTTTTTTGGTTTTTCGAGACAGGGTTTCTCTGTGTAGCCCTGGCTGTCCTGGAACTCACTTTGTAGACCAGGCTGGCCTCGAACTCAGAAATCCTCCTGCCTCTGCCTCCCAAGTGCTGGGATTAAAGGCGTGCGCCACCACCGCCCGGCCAGTACTAATATTTTTAAGGCATCACTATCTATAATGGTCATAGAATAGGTTGCAGAGTTTAAGAAAATTAGATATAAGGTCTTGTTTCTTTTTGTAGTTATTCCATTTCAAGGTGAGAAAAGTATAGCCAAACTTATGCCAGTCCATGTTTTCTCATGATAACAAATATATGTCATAATGATGACTAAGTAACATTGGGCTGGATAGATGGCTTAGTGGTTAAGAGCACATACTGTTCTTGCAGAGGACTAGAGTACAGTTCCCAGTACCCAATGTTGGAAAGTTTACAACTGTTTATAACTCTAAGTCTAGAGAACCCAATTAAGAAGCACACATACATATTCACAATTTAAAATAATTAAAATACTTTTAATTAACATACATTGTGGACCCTATACCATAGTCAAGACCTTTGAATGTTATTTTAGTGTACACATACACACACAAGATGTACAGGCATTTAAAAACTATATATAAACCATGTGTGTGTGTGTGTGACATAACCCTTCAAATATGTGACTTTTTATATTATTATATTAACTACTTTTGATTTTAGTTCTGCATTTACTTATTCATGAGTCTTCTCTACAAGGAAGAAAGGGAATGTCTTTCATCTACTTAAAGGATGTGTGACTCTCAAACTTACAACAGGCTGTGGAGCTTAAAACGAGTCAGAGGCAATGTAGGAGATGGAGACATTGAATTACAGGGATCCTGTATGGCCTTTTTACTGAAATGACAACTGTCCAGATCCAACACATGCAATTTATGTAAATAACTGCAGATCATAGGCCAATGTTTGGCTACAATTCTGCAATAAGATAACACATCATTATTCTCTAATGTCTAAATTCAATTCAAGATATTTCTAAAATAGGCAGAGCAGTCCCAGTCTACTCTCAAAGCTGGCAGTTACTCCTGGCACTGTCAAAAGTTCATACAGGCAAAATGGGTCAACATAGATTAGTGATTAAGAAAGAAATCTCTGGAGCAGGGCATGCCTAAGAGATTAAGAGCATTTCATGCTCTTGCATAGGACCCAAGTTTGATTTCCAGAATCCATGTGCAAGCACACCACCATCTGTAATTTCAGTTTCAGGGGATCTAATGGCCTCTTCTGAGGTCCACAGGCACTGTACCCACATGGTATGTAGACATATATTCAGGCAAAACACTCAAAAAATTTAAGTAAAATAAATAAAACTTTACAAAAAAACATAAAAGTAGAGGAGAGAGAAGAGACAAGAGGAGGAGGGGCAAAGTGAGGAGATGAAAGGAGAGGAGAGCAGGGGAAAAAAGAAGAGAAAGAGTACTCTGGAATATAAAATGGCATCTTCTGAGCATGATATAGATATTGCTGTCTGATCCACAGCAGCTATGCATGCCTTAATTGGTCTGCAAAAGACTTTGCCTCATACCAATTAATAATAAAGTCGGGAGAGGGTCATGTAGATCAAACCCTCCAAGGTCAAATGTCGATTTCTGAGGAAGAGTCACCTTCAGTGTTATACCAACAAGTGAGTTCACCAAGGTCTAAGACGCTGTTCCAAACCCATGGACTCACTGATTTTAACCCTAAAGTCCATAGCTGGCAAAACAAAAAGATGTTAATGTGAGAAAGGAATTGAGAAGAAGTCAAATGATCGGGTAGAAGGGAAACAGAACTGAACAGAAAGTGAGGTTTACCAGAATGCAGTATGTATAGGAATGAAATGACAAATCATGCACTGAATAAAAATTAAAGTAAAGAGATGTGGCTTGAAATGAGATAAATTAGAATTGAATTTCTGCTGGGGACTCACTATGATGACTATCTATGATTCACTGTTGAAGGCATCCAATTTCACTGGGTTCTCAAATGCCTCCTCTTTTAGTGAGAAAACATGATTTCTATGTGAAGTAGTGTGGATGTTTGGGATTCATGAGGAAACTGAACACTATTTTGAGTAAAAGATTTACACATTTTGATCAAGTAAGAGCTAGCAGGTTAAATTCAAAGTAAGACAAGTCAACTATTACAACAACATAGTCTGAGCACCACTTAAAACAGACACAAATTCCCAAATCCTCTCCAACATAGCAGCCAGGACACTCTAAACACAATGGATAAAGCAAAAGTATCAGGCACTGCAGTGGAGATGCTCACATTTCCACCTCACACTGGCCTTGTGACAAATTTCTTCTTTGTATAAATGGAGGAACTCAAGACATGGCTGTTCAGGGCTAATCAGCTCCAAACAGCAGTGATAAGACTCAGTAGAAAGCCTTTCTGATTATACCATCAAAACAATCAAGCACAGACATCTTAGAGCTTTATCATGCTGGAGAGACATTTGAGACAGTAAGAATATTTTCTGTGAAAGCAAGAGAACCTAAGTTAAGATCCACAACACTGACTTAAAAGTTGGACATGGTTGCTTGAGGCTATTGGCCCATTATTAGAACATGGAAACATGCAACTCTTGCTATCTTTATGGTCACTTTGCCTTGTTAAGATGGTGAGAGACTGTCCTCTAAGGGATTTAGGCAGAGAACAAAGATAAAGATGCCCCACATCTTTCTCTGCCTTCAATATGAATTTGCTTGGTTACAGCAAGGACACATGCATAAAATATTGCTCTGGATAGTAAGGCAGAAGAGAGGAACAATAGACAAGGCTTAATGACATACTCACTTTTCGTCCAGTTCAAAGGATTCTAGGTCACCATATTCTGGATCATGTATTTCTGAAAAAACTCTCTTTTGTATATGCAGGTGAAGGTGTTTCAATTTTGAGGCTCGCTGTAGACTGTATTGAGCTGCTGACAAATCATCAGCATCACTAATATTAACAATAATTTCTTCAAATAGATCCATCACTTGTCTTACAAATCTTTCGTCCTGGTTATCAAGTAGAGAGAAAAACAAATACCCGGTACGCACCAGGTTTTCATTGCACTCTTGTTGACTGAGACTCTTAATGTATCTAATGATTTCCTGTCTTACCTCCTTGGTTGATATAAAGCCAAAGCATGGTTCAAGCAAGGAGGCGACTTGCTCAGTGGCCATTCCAAACAATAATATTCGTGCCTGGAACCATTGGTTTTGTTTATGAGCGTACATTTCTCCTAGAAGTTGAGGGAGACTTCCAATAACTGGGTGATGTGTGTCTTTGTCTTGTTTGAAAAAATAGAACAGGGTAGCAAAATACCACTGTAGTGAATGATGATAAAACACAATCTTGTTACCTTGATTCTGGAAAAATTTCATTCTCAGCCACACTGCCTTATCTGTTTCAGATATCCCATTCCTCCTGAGGTCCTCAGAGTCAAACACAAACACCTGTTTCCACATTCCCTCTACAGCCAAGGTGCACAGGGTCTTTAATCGGGCTCTGTTGTTTTTAGATGGAGTCATGACATATGTTGATTTAAATGCACTCACCATAAATAATGTGTAGACAAGCCCTTCTGTTTCACCATAATGTTTTTCTACCTCTCTGCTTTCATACTGCCACTTTAAAGAACTACAGATCATCCAGCACAGAAAAGGATTGCTGCATATAGTGAGCAATGGTTTAATGCTTTTAAAATTCTCAAAGATTTCTATGCCTCTCTGGATATTGAAGTGGGATACACAGTAGAATTCTATAGTCTGTTCAGCGAATCCTGTAATAATTATCTCTCTTGGATACTGCAACAAAGGAATAATTTTTGAAAAACTTGAGTTTCCCAATTCAAGAAGTAAAGAACATTCTGGGAGCATTATTTTCTGTAGCAAACTACTCAAGACGATTTCTGTTGGCAGCTTCTTCCTACAGTCATTACACAAGTTTGTCCTGTGTTCCAAGTCAAATTTCAGGTAATCAAATCCATCCAGGATAAACAAGATTCTTTTTGGATCAGAGAAAATGTCATCCAGTGTCTCTGAAGACTCGGGTAACTTACTTGAGATAAGCTCAGATAAGCTTAACTCTGTGGTGTTGTTAAGTGAGAAGACAGAGAAGAAGAAAACATACCGAAATCGGTTCTGCAATAAATTTCCTGCTGCCCAATCCAACATTACTTTTCTTAAGAAAATAGTTTTACCAAACCCTCTAGAACCTGTTACAACTGCAGTGATTGGCTCTGACTCACAATCAAATATGTCCTGCAATGCTCTATACTGGAGTTCTATAATTATGTGGTAGTTTCTATCAGGCATATGAGTGTTGGTCTCCAATGTCCATATGTGCTGGAAAGTACTCTTCATATACTCTTTGTATTTAGTTTGTTTATCTGGGATTGATAAAATCAGAATACGGGGAAATTAGTAATAGAATACTCCTAAGAATGAATCACAGTATTTCTTAAAAACATGTCTAATGAATAATCTATACCTCTGCATAAGCAGTGACTCCATGGATGCTGAGGTGAGCAAAAAAGAAAGGAGAGCAACCCACCCCTTCCTCTGCAATAACTTCCCATTTCTATTCACCTGAACCTGGTGTAGGATTTTATTTTCCATTGCACTACAAACAAAATGGTTAGGGCCTCACCCTAACCCCAGCCACCCAACCAGTTCTGTTGTTACCCACACCTATATATAGAAAACACTATTGTATACAACTGTTTCCATGCTTGTGAACAGAAGCAGGGCTTCAAATCATAATGCTAGATATGACTATTTTAGGGCCAATAGAGAAAGAAACTCTTCAGAAGGCAGGTGCATTTAAAACAAAGAAAAACCTGGAACCCCATCTAGGATCAACTGTCTCCCATATATAGGGCTCCTTCTCTACCTGACAACTCTGTAATGCCAATAAATTTTGATTTCACGTTCCCTGCAACTCTTCCTGCCTGTATGTGCTTTAATTCAGTAAGAAACAGAACTCAGCTAGTCAGTATCATCTTGGTGCCCAACATGGGTCCCAAACTGTAGACTCTCAGTTGGTTTCCCCATATCCAAGGCTATAATATATATTTTATATATTGCCTTCAAAGCATTGTGACCAAACTTGTAACTCATCTCTGAAAAGCAGCTACTATAAAGCATGAATTCCAAGCATTTATTACATTTCAAATTTATAAAGATCTTGTACTTCCCCAGGAGAAAATCCATAATTACTTTGTTTGTACTTAATTTTGTGAAGAAGAACTCAGATTGTTGCTATCTAGTCTAAAACATTCCTATCTTTAGTAAGTCATTTAAGAATCATTCTATTTATAACTTTTCAATTTTATAAACATGTTTATAATTTTAAACTTAGTCAAAGCAAGAATTGCTTTTTGTAACAAGACGGTGAAACAAATTTTGGGGAGATAAGTATCCTCAAACAAATGAGATTAAGAGAAAATGTTCCTTTGGTTATTCATGGTGGTAGGTACCAGACGGCCAGGACATGATCAATACCACATTTGGATATTTTCTTATCAGTTTTTTTTTTCTGTATTAGTCTTTTGGAAGGCAAGAGCCTACTGTCTGCCCTGAGATTAACTGGGATTTGTGGCAGTAATTCACACATTAGAGATGCTCAGTAAGTTAAGAGAAATTGTTGGTAATTCCAGAGTATCTGGGTTCATTTCCCAACCCTGACAAAGCCACTGACAACTATCAGTCAATTTCAGCTACAATGATTTCAGCCCTCTCTGGCCACCACAAGCATTGCCTGCATGTGGTGCATGTTGATAATGTGTAACCAAATTGTTCATATAATAAAAAGATATATTTTCAAAACAGAAAATGGTTATTTGCATGGAATTTTAAATATATTTTATTTTTATTTCATTTTGGAAAAAAAGATTTCCTATACACATTATAAAATGTTGAGTGTTGGGCCGCCAATATGTCTTAATGGATGGGGCACACTGGACTGACTATTTGTCTTCTCATCTCCACATGTACTCAATTGTATACCCACACTAATATTTACATGCATGAAAATGGGTTGGAGTAGCAGCTCACAGTTTACAAGTGCATACTGCTTTTGCAGAGGAGCCGAATTAAGTTCTGAGCACCGATATAAAATAAGCCACAAATTCCTGTAACTGCAGCTCCAGGAGATCTGACGCCCCTGAGTGGCAAAACCCTACACTCATGGCACACATCCACATGTTGATGCACACACATAAATACAATTAAAAATAAAACTAAACATAATAGTATGAAAATGATAAGTTAAGAATTTATGTGACAGTAAATTTGGATAGATGAATACATATTAGGATTGGGTTAAGTTCACTGCTTCATTTGGAACTATAAGGTCTAGATTATTTCTATTAAATAAAACTTGCGATTAATTTAAGAAAATTTTCTATGTCCTCTGTGTTTGTTGTCTCACTCTGTGTCTCTGTCTCTAAGCAAACAATATATAATAACATCTGTATTTTAAAATTTGTCACTAAGAGAGGTAATTCTGTCATCTGGTAAGGGCTAAAACCCAAACCAATAATGCCTCTCAACAGTCAAGACAACTTTCCAAGGATACAATTGCACATCCTGAAACACTAATATTGCTATGGCTGGGAAGGCTTGTTATTGAATGCAAAGGTTGCACAAGTCCACAAAGAATACTTAATTCAGCCATCCTATTAGTTTCTACTACATGGTTCATGTTGTCATGGCTCTGGGGTTTATATGGTCTAGCTTTTAATTGAGAACTTGCCATGTGTTGAATATGACTTTTTAAACATGAAGATGGTGTAAATATTCAATCAATTGAATGGTTATTACAAGAATATCATTATATCACTATATGTAGCCAAGCAACACAAAAGAAGTCCCATCAAGATTATAGGAATGGCTCCAGCTCCACAGCCCAGTAAGTGTCTCCTATCCTATAAGCATGCATAGTGTAGAAGCCTAAAGAGAACAAAAACTTAAGCTGATATTAGCTAGAATTCGACCTGCTTTAATCTATTTTTTTTTCTTTTCTGATTTTAGAGGCAGTCTTGTATAACCCAGAATGTCCATTGAACTCAAACTAGCTATATATTCAAGAAGCATTAGCAAGAGCTAGAATGGCATAGTTATGGTGGTTTGGACAACAAATACATGGACAAAGATGGAGCAGAGACTGAAAGAATGGCCAGCCAATAACCATCCCTACTTGAGAACAATCCCATGGGAAAGCATCAACCCCTGACAGTATTTATGATACTCTGTTATGGTTGTCTAGTATAGGATACAGGAATTTAGTCTGGTGTCCTTCTGAGATGCTCCAGCCATCAGCTGAGTCAGACAGATGCAAACATCCATAGTCAAATAGTGAATGGATCTTGGAAACCCTTATGGAAGAGTAGTGGGTAGTATTGTGGGCCCAAAGAGGATAGAAACTCCACAGGAAGACCAATATTGTCAACTAACCTAGACCCTCAACCAGCATTCAAACTGCACACACAGGCTGAACCTAGGCCTCCAAGCACATATGAAGCAGGTGTGCATCTTGAGTATTAAAGGGGCTCCAGGAAGTGAAATGGAGGTGAATTCAATGATATTAAATTGAACTAAGGAAGTGATGAGCTGGGGGCAAGATACCACCCAGCTAAATTTGAGTCCAGGTGTGGTGGTACAAGCCCTTAATACCATGAGGCAAAGATAAGCAGATCTCTGAGTTCAAGGCCAGCCTAAAACAGAGCAAATTCTAGGTGGAGAAAAACTTAAATCCAGGTTTGTTGGACCACGCCTTTAATCCCAGTATTTAGGAGACAGGCACGCAGATCTGAGTTCAAAGTCAGTCTATGGAGCAAGATCCAGGACAGCCAAGCTTAGGCAGTGAAAGAGTTGGAAAAAAGGAAGCAAGTGATAATGGAATAGAACAAGGAAGGGGGCCATGTTCCAGCTTCTGCAAGCAGCAGAACTCAGCAGCTTCGGCCACATGTCTCTGGATTTATATTCTGGAGGAGAAGGAGACTACTGGAACAATTGTTGCTAGTTAGCTGGAGCTAATAAATTAGTGGTGATTAAGAAGAGACCAGCGTCAGTGAGGTGAAATCTTCTAAGAAGTGTTTTCTGAGAGCACAAAGAAGCTGTATACCAGTGATAGCTAAGGTTGTACCTTGTGTTGTGGCTTGATTTGGTAATGTGTAAGAATCACCCAGGTGGTACTGGTTTTAAAAGCATGAAGGCATCATGAAGAACAGCTGAGGTTTGGCACTGTAAGAAGCCATGGAGGGCCACTGGTGAAAATGCAGCCTCTGTTTTTGTTAACACCCCAGGACTGAATGGGTCATGTGAAGGAGTTGAGGCTTGGTACCATGAAGAGAGCCTATGAGAGGTTTTGGTGAAGCCTAGTTGAGGTAGAAAACCCCAGCATATTGGAGATGCCAGTACCATGGGAACAGTAGTGGCAGCCAAGTGGATCCACCTGAACTGAGAGTGCTACAGAGGGCAGAGCTGGAGAAGTGACACCAGCCCTTTGGAGATGTACAGAAGATCAGGTGTGGATCTCAGACATTGGAACAAGAAGTTGTGAAGCTGCAGTTGTCTTGGGGAACCCAAGATGTTAAAGATGCCAGAGCCACAGGATGCCTGCCAAGGCAAGTTGCTAACAGGGAGAGGAACCAGCCCAGAAGAAAGAAGTTTGTTGCAGTTAACAAAGATGAAAAAGGAGTTGACAATCAGAAAACTGCTTTGCATCAGATATGGAGATGCAGAGTTTGGAGTTCACCCAACTGGTTTCCTGTCTTGCTTTGGGGATTAGACTTAAGTGAGTAGATGAATCTCAGAAGAGACCTTAAACTTTGAACTTTTAATACTGTGGAGACTGCAAAAGATTATGGGGACTTTTAAAGTGGGATTAAATATATTTTGCATTATGTTTAGGTATGACCCCCAATAGACTCATGTTTGAACAAGCCTATGGGGGCCAGGGAGTGGAATGTGATGGTTTTTATATGCTCGACCCAGTGAGGTATGGCCTTGTTGGAGAAGTGTGTCATTGTGGGGATGGGCTTGGAAAACTTTCTTCTAGATACCTGAGCTTGCCCAGTCTGTTCCTGGATTCCTTTGGATAAAGATGTAGACCCCTCTGCTCCTCCTGCACCATGCCTGCCTGAATGCTGCCATTGATGACAATGGACTGAACCTCTGAACCTGTGAGCCAGCCCCAATTAAATTTTGTCTTTTATAAATTTGCATTGGTCATGGTGTCTTTTCACAGCAGTAAACCCTAACTAAGACAGTATTAGTATATGCCCTAGTAGTTTCAATGCATCCTACATTTTCTTTTCATAGTAATGGTTATGTGCATTAGGTTACCCCATTTAAAGGATTGTCTGTATATAATACTCATTGCTTCCTACAATCTTACTCAACTAATGGACAACTCAAGACTGACATCACTTTCACATTATGGCTGTTATCTTTGCATTTTTATGAGAACCATAAGAATGAGCATGGATGTGTCTGTCTCATATGCTCTTGGGACACATTCTCCTGCTTGCTTACCTCATCCAGTCCAATATCAGGGTTTGTGCCTAGTCTTCTTGTCACTTGTTATGCATGTTTGGTTGATATTCTTGGGAGGACTGCCCTTTTCTGAAGGTAAATTGAGGAGTAGTGGATGTGAAGGAGAAGAGAGGGAGGACAGAGAGGGTAGAGGGAGGGGAAACTACTGTTGAGATGTAATGTTTTGCCGGGCGGTGGTGGCACACGCCTTTAATCCTAGCACTTGGGAGGCAGAGGCAGGTGGATTTCTGAGTTTGAGGCCAGCCTGGTCTACAGAGCGAGTTCCAGGACAGCCAGGGCTATACAGAGAAACCCTGTCTCAAAAAACAAACAAAAAAAAAAGGAAAGAGGAGATGTAATGTTTTAAGAAAGAATCTCCTACTTGGTTAACTTTCCTCATATGTCCCCTTTCTCCCCATATTCACTTACCTCTCCTTTCTTTCTGAGCCATTGTGGAGAGGTCTTCCCGATTGACCTGTAGAAACAGGCTCAACACAATATCCCATACCTTTCCTGGATAATGTGTGTTCAATTGCATTACCAGATCTTCTTTGGTTGTGTTCTCAATCTTAGTCCAGGAGATAGGTTTCAGTTTACATTTTTTTGACTCTTTCCTGAGAAGTTCTTTAAATCTCTGGAACTCTTCATCACTGAGTTTTTGCAAATACTGCAGCAAGCCATAACCGGATGTCTTCATCATTTTGGGACAGTGATCCAAGACTCTAGAGGTTGAAAGATCTTCAAAACCAATAAATAAGTGACATTTGAAGAAAAAGTGACATGAGAGTCCAGTCTCAACAACTTAAGGAGTCAAATTTATTGATATCATGTGTTCCTTTCTTTACATATATGTGGATTCATCCTTCACCGTTTCAATATAATTTATATGAATCCATTGTAAAATTAATGGCTAGATACTAGTGGCACAGTGCTTTAATCTCAGCTCTTGGAAATAGAGGCAGGAAGATCACTGAGTTTGAAGCCAGCCTGGTCTAAAGAGTGAGTTCAAGGACTGCCAGTTCTACAAAGAGAAATCATGTGGGTCTCAAAAAACCAATAAAAACAAAAACAAAAAACCCTTTACACTAAGGCCACCATCAGAGAGAATCATAAACAAGTGAAAAATTAAAGCAGTGAAGTTCATCAATACAGACAAGTATGGTTGACTTGTCTATAAAAAAATAACACACTGTTTGGCACTGGATATTTTAAAAACTCTTTGGTCTAGGTTGAATAAGTCAAATATATATTTTAATTAAGAAAGTTTGGGAGCTTTGTATGTATGTTTGTTTATGCACTGTTTGCAGACAGTACACATGGAAGCTAAATGAGGACATCAGATCACCTCAGACTGCAGTTAAGAGTTGGCTGTGTGCCACCATGTGGGTACCAGAAATAGACTCCAAAGGGGTGGCAATCCAGAAGTTGAGAATTATTGCACTAGAGGATTCTATTCAAGCAGAGTAACAAAATCTTCAAAAGGTTCACATGGAACTCAGAAAACTGATTAGGATGGCTCCTATTCAACACATAGTGACGTTTCATGAATACACATGTAAAAAATGAAGTTGGTTAATTAAATTTACAACAGATCCAGTCTAACTACAATCAGACCAAGATTGATAATGCAATCAATTCCCCCTTCCTTTATGGCAACTCTGTCCTAATATACTGCCACATATATTCACACAATTCAGACTATTGCCTCATCTATTGGCATAAAAATTTTTAATCTTCTAAAGCTGAAATCCTATTAGTCAAATAAGAAGCTCACATTCCCTGACAATTGTTATTCTATTTTCAATCCTGAGGGAATTCTTTTCCCCCAATTGTCTTTGATTTATCATTTGAGACAGGGTCTCACTTATATATCCTGGCCTGGTCTGGAACTTGATATATAGACTAAGCTTACTTCAAAACTGAGATTCACCTGCCTAACTTGTAATTGTTGCTGGGATTAAGGGTGTATGCCATCACACCTAATCATTTCATTTCATAAAATTGATACATGTTCTTGTATGCAATGAGTTTTATGGCTATATTTTCATATAAACATATAATATACTTTAACCTGCCTTTTCCAACATTTCTTTTTTTTTTTTTTTTTTTTTTTTTGGTTTTTCGAGACAGAGTTTCTCTGTGTAGCCCTGGCTGTCCTGGAACTCACTTTGTAGACCAGGCTGGCCTCGAACTCAGAAATCCTCCTGCCTCTGCCTCCCAAGTGCTGGGATTAAAGGCGTGCGCCACCACCGCCCGGCCCTTCCAACATTTCTTTGCCCTCTGTCTCTCTCCTTTTCCCTACTGGTAGTACCTTCCATTCCCCTAGACAATTCGGATCTACTTTTCTGTCATATATTATATAATACAAAATTTTATAAATAGTATAAAATTTTATACATATATATATACACATATGTGTGTGTGTGTGTGTGTGTGTGTGTGTGTGTAATTTTAAACATCTATATAAAAATACCATGGTCCCAAAGTTAGAGAAAATGTGCCACATTGTCTTTTGTTGCTCTGACCCAATGCGCTTAGTATCAATCACCAGTTGGATCCACAGTCCTACAAATGACACGATTTCATTAATTTTTGTTGCTGAATAAAATCTTTACTATGAAAAAGATTTTCTATTTTCATTGAGCCATAAAAATCATACTCATCAATAAGCAGCGTTGCAAACTTTCTTTACTTTTCTATACTGGGTAATGTTCAAACCACAGAATAACACCCATCTCCAAAGATATTTCATTGTAATGAAAACATCAAAAAGCCTTCAAATGTTTTTGAAACATATGCACATTATTGTTTATAATCAACTAACTATGAATTAGAACACAAGAAATTTTTACTATTTTAAAATTTGTATTCTAAATTTTCTTTAAATAAAATTCTTTATGCATAACAATACAATTTACATATTAAGTAATACTGTAATAGAATGTTTTGATATAGTATTAAACAAAATTATTAATGTAAAATTTTCAGGTGGTAAACCCTTCTCCACAAAGTAAAAAAATAAAAAAGTCACATTCTAAGTGGAGCAGTTCAACCAGTGTATTCAGGGCCTAGCCATTTCTAAGCCCTATTACACCTATGTTCAGTTGCTTTAAAAAGAACATAACCTTGATAATGACTACCTCAGAGGAATTCACATTTCCACTATGAGAAAAAATTTAAACCAGAAAAAATCCATGGGCTGGAGAAATGGCTTAGGGTTTCAGAATATTGCCAGCACTTGCAGAACACCTGGATTTGAATCTCAGCACCTACACAACACAGTGGTCCATAGCCACCTGTAATTCTTGTTACAGGGGACATGATACCCTCTTCTGACCTCAACAGGGACCAAGTACTCACACAGCAAACTGACATACATGCAAGGAAAAAAACAGTCATAAACATTAAAAAGAAATACTATCTTGTTTTTTTTTTTTTTTTTTTTTTTTTCGAGACAGGATTTCTCTGTATAACCCTGGCTGTCCTGGAACTCGCTCTGCAGACCAGGCTGGCCTCGAACTCAGAAATCCGCCTGCCTCTGCCTCCCAAGTGCTAGGATTAAAGGCGTGTGCCACCACCGCCCAAGAAATACTATCTTGACTATGAGAAACAAATGAAAAAGGTCCTACAAAGAGAAGAAATTTCATTCAAAACAGGTAAAACATGGCCAATAAACTCATTGCAGAGGTGTTTCACATCACTAATTACTATCTTCCAATGGACACTCCTGTCCATTAAGAAGGAAACTCTTAAATCAGAAAAACATGTTCAAACAGCATTTTCTGAAATCAGAAACCATGGTCTCCCCTAAAAAGCTGCAATTGAAAAGTTACTAAATGAAGACAAATATCCTAAAAGCTACTTGTATGTTTGTGTTTGGACACGGTCTCCCTATGCAGATCTGACTGTTCTGGATTTCACTAGATATAGAGTAGGCTGGCCTCAAATTCACAAAGTTCCACTACCCATATTTTCCCAGTAGGTAAAAATCTAAGCATACATTTTAGTTTCACTTAAAAGAAAAAATACTGAATTTACTTATATATAAGTGAATACACACAAACATACACCACACATACACACACACACACACACACACACACACTCACACACACACAAACACATAAGAAAAACTGAAGTGTGTTATACATAGCAAAATATCTTAAAAGAGGTGCTTTTCCATTTCTGTAGATATAGTATTTAAACACCATATAGCAAAAGTTTGAACCTGTGACTTAATAGGTGTGCAATGAAGGCAGTATAAAGGTAAAGGTGTGAATAGACACTTTGGTTGAAGCCTAGCAAGCTCCCTCCATCAAAACAGAAAGAGGCTTACCTTTGTCCCACAACTTCACCACTCAGAATCTATTCCCAAGTAACAACTACACACATGTTCAAAGAAGTGCCTGAATAAATGAACACTATTAAAGTGTTTTGAAAAGGCCTAAACTTAAATATGCACAAATATGAGAATAGTCAAATAATGGGATAAATTGTGCAATTATTAAATGTCCCATTAAATAAAACAGAAATTTCAAGTTAACCGGTAAATATATATATGATTTTTCCTACTAGACAGCAGGAACTTAGACTCCTGATAGAGACCAAGAGGGAGTCCTACGTGTGCTAGACCATCATCTTTATGCATCTCACAACTTTTGGTTGTAGAAGGAAAAATGTACAAGTTCACATGTTGGATAAACCTTCACTGTATAGCAACATTCAGAGTAGCATCGTTCCCTATAGCAAACAGCTGGGAGTTACTAGATACACAACACTGGATCCAGAAATGGCATATGCTTTTCCAACACTGGGTATTATTTGGTCTCTCAGTGAGGCTAATGCTGGCATGTACTATAGCATGAATAGACCTATATAGGGATGATAAATGAAATCATACCCTTATCAGATATCATGTCACTCATTTAAAGTATTTAGATTGAATTCATAGGATAGGAAAGTAGAATCTAGAGATTGTAAGAAGAGGGAAAGAAAGGCAAAATATTTAATAGAAATAGTTTCTGTCTAGATTACTGACCAGTTCTGGAGATGGATGGGAATCCAATAAAGTATATCACAGAACAACGGCTCCAAATTCTTAACGGTAATTAAAGGGACAGGTGCCTTGCTAGTATATTTTACCACAAGGTTTTAAAATCCCTGTGTGCCCAAGATCTCTCCCTAATGATATTTTCTTGTTGGCTTGAGACTTTCCCACAGTCTCAAAACTTTGACTTATCAGTTTTACCCCTCAATCTGCATTCAAGATTCCTCACTGCATGAAACTTTATGGAAACATTGAGCTGATTTTAGGCTCCAGTCAATCATTTCATGCCATGAACATCAATCATTCTGCCAATGCCTGTCTCTCTTCTCATAAAGGGCAACACCTGGCTCACTCAACCTATAGCACTTTTCTTGTGCTTATCAAAGGAAAGGGGGATGATGACATGATTTTCCTATCAACATGCAGATAGGATCTGGCCTCTCTGTGTACCAGAACGCTAGGTCAAATCCAATCAGGCAAATCATCATAGAAACCAGTTTCAAATTTAAGTCCCTTTCTCCCTGTGTAACTGTAGTGATTTCTTTTCTCTGCTCAGTTTCTGTTCATCTCACAGTCCTATCTGACACTCACACCATATCTGAGAAACAGCTTTCTGGGTTTCAGTGTCATTTCCTTCATTGTTAACTACTCAGAATTCATAGCTTCTAAATCTCAATGCCTTCAATTAATATGTTTAAGACATGGTCTTATTGAACCCAGACAGACCTCAGACTCACCATGAATCTGAAAACAGCCCTAAACTTCTGATTGTATTTGGTCTTTGCTATATTATGGATTCTTCTGTTTAATAGAGTTTATCCTCCTATTTTCACACCTCCAGATAGTAGATAGGAGAGAAAAAAAGGGGAAAGAGATCCCTGAATATAATTTCTTCCCTTTTGTTTCTTGTTTGACCATGGCTACTAACAAACTGTAACCAGTCTTTCTAAATGACCAACAACCCCTTTGGGGCCCTACCATTTATATACTCTTTGAAAAGTTGCTGAATTCCTAGTGTCACACTACTGCAGAAATTATCTGCAGCTGGCAAAACCATGTTTCTGCTAGAACATGAGGCAAATCATGGTCAGCTGTTGCAGACAGCTAGAAATAGTTCGACATCTCTACAAGTTGAAATAAAATGTAAGCACATTCATATATTTCTGTGTGTTATAAAAACCTCAAATTCTAGAATTCTCAAAAATGCCACTACACGTGATCATCCAGTATCCACCTCCCAATTGATGGGATCACAACTGTGATTTAACATTGTTGATTAAAAGAAAAAGTATCAGTTAAGAGCACCCAAGACCAAGTTTTCAGACCAAATCCTCAGCACAAAGGAAATTATTGGCCCCAGAGTGTGACAGAGGTCAGGAAAAAGGAACAAACACAGGACATAGAGAATGAAGGAGAAGGGGAGGGTAAAGGGAGACTGTGAAAAAGGAGGAAAGGGGTAAGGAGTATTTTGTCCATGGCAAAAGACTGTCGCAAGATAGAGAGGAGATAGACATGGCACATAGGCCAATGGTGGTTTACAAATGTACAAGGGGAAAGCCCGTGTTAGGAAGAGGTATTTTATTTTAACTGGGAATGTTAATTAGATAAGCCAAAGGAGACTTTTGATTGCTGGACTTCCAATATTTTGATAACTGGTCAGCTCCAAGAGGAGGGATTGTCCAAATAAGGAGATAGAATTTGGGGACTAGCCTTAGGGATGTAAACTAGTGGTATTTAGCAAGGCCAATGAGGAAGGGGATGAGGGAGAAGGGCAAGCCCTACCAGAGCCATGTCAGTCACATTTGAGGTGACCAGCCTTCTGTTACTGATATGATACAGTTCTGAGGAAGGAACTCGCCAGCTCCATGCATGCCAGGCGAGCACCAACTAAACTATATTTTCAGCCCTAATTAAGTTATGGTTCTGTAGACCATCAGTAAAGCACTAAATTGAGGAAACAGAGATAAAAGACTCTTCACTAGAGGAAATGAGTGCCTTACCCAGTCTGGATGCGGTCCCATAGGCTGGTACTTACCAAAGGAACACAGTAAAAAACTAAGACTGAATAAGAAGCCATGCTAGCTTCTTGACTGGCTGTAGACTCTCTCCCTTTCATTGGATGCTATGGCTCTATCATTGGCTGCAGGCTTTGTCAAAATGTTTCACCTGTACTATTAGGTCTGGTGTATAAATGATCAGGATTGGGCTGCCACCTGGAAAATCTGCTGAAGTTATTAATTTGATTATCATCATTATCATATAATACTGAAACATTAGTTTAATCCCAGGACCTCTCTGAACAACATTCTGCTCCCTTGAAGGAGACTGGTCATGGGATCCTTTCAGCCTATAATCTAAATAGTCTGATTCCCTTTATTTTGTGCTTTTCCAAGGGAAAATACTTTGTTGGTCTGGATTTTAACA
Organism: Tokudaia tokunoshimensis; assembly: GCA_036184795.1. NCBI lineage: Eukaryota > Metazoa > Chordata > Mammalia > Rodentia > Muridae > Tokudaia > Tokudaia tokunoshimensis. Next base: position 128,543,278 of record BTHU01000005.1, read on the forward strand.
GTAGGATCTTAGAATTGTCTGGGAGGAAGTGAATGGTGGATCTTGAATGACTAGTTACATTTACAAAGCACAGAAGCTGTCGCCTTTGTATATCTAACAGCTCCCTGAGTTCCTTTTGCATCTCTAATATCAGGTGAAAGCTGTCGTGTGTAAGGCTCTTCCCACCAAGTCATCACACTATCCTATTGGCCTATGTCAACAGTAATATTACTATACCTAATTTACCAAGTATGAGGGTCTGAGAGAGGAGGCTACAGTTGAGAAGACAGCTGCCTGGTCAACACAAATTCTAACCATTTTACTGTGTTGCCCCATTGCAGTGTTTCTCAGCCTTACTAATGCTGTCACTATTTCGTAGTTCCTTATGTTATGGTTATGCCTCTACCCATAAAATCATTGTCATTGCTACATATTGTACCATAATTGCCTCTACCCATAAAATCATTGTCATTGCTACATATTGTACCATAATTACAATTCTGAAACTGTTATGACTCATCATGTAAACATCTGTGTTTCCCAGTGGTCTTAGGTGACCCCTGTGAAAACATCATTCAACTCCCAAATAGGTTTAAACTGAGAACAGCATGTCTACAGAAACCTGAACCCTGTTCAGTAATAGAAGGTCCTGTGAAGGGGCAGCGGACAGGTGTGACTCAAATTTATCTTGTGAAATAGAGATTAGAAAATTCTGAACCCTCTCTAGAAGATCTCCCTCACCAACAAATGCTTTACACCTGCCTTGAAATTCTGTCCAGATTTCCTCACATTGCATTTCTAAATGATACCTAGCTGTGTCAGATAACATGTTACAAGAAATACATCTTAATGACTTTTTAAAATATGATACTATATTTATTTGTTGGGAGCCATGCACATGTCGAGGTCAGAGAACAACTTGTAGGAATCAGTTCTCTTGTTCCACCTATATCTCCCATTGATTGAACTCAGGGTGTTATGCTTGGTAGAAAGCATCTCCACCCACTGAGTCAACTCACTGGCCCCTTTTTTTCTCTCTTTCATTTTTATACTTAGTATCTTTAAGGCTGGTGAGATTGATCAGTGGGTAGAACATTTGCTGGGAAAACACTAACAGTCTGATACCCAGAACTGTCATAAAAGGTGGATGGAGAGAACTAAGTCCCAATCTGTCCTCTGATCTCCACATATGCGACAGAGCATAAGAACATGCACCGACACAATACCAAGTAAATAAATAAATAAATAAATAAATAAATAAATAAAATAAATAATTCACTTTTCTGATAGGAGCTATGGTATTCTAAAGGAATTAAAGGTGGTTTGTCCTTGTGTTCTCTTCTTGGTGATTTCTGTGGCCTCGATCACTACCTGAACTTTTTCCTTTAGGAAATGAATATTATAATAAATTTGATGGTGTTGATGATAACATGGTGATGAAGATGACAGGGATGGAAATGATGAAGGTGGTTATAATAATGAGCAAAGTTCGTATATATTTTGCTCTCCTAAATATAAAAATTTAACTTGACTGTACATATAGGGTATATATCAATATACAGATAAATATATATAAAGTATATATAAAACATATAAACATATACTATATATTTTTAATATATTAAAGCACAAAATAAATGTTGGTATATTTAAATTGAGTATATTTAAATTAAATTTATTTAAATACAAAATAATTATATATAATTTATAAATATATTACAATATATGAGCTTAAATATATGTGTGTGGTATATATCAATACAATTTATCTGCCTGTGATGTGTAGTCTCATATATTTTGAAGATTTTGGCTTTTATAAGTACTGTCAATGGTATTTAGAGGACAAAAGCTTATTTTTAACTTAGTATATTCAATTAATTTTAATTCTATGGTAATCTTTCCAATCCTGAATTATTTTAATCAGTTATTTATTTTTTAATCACCATACATCCTGATCTCAACACCGCTCTCCTCCCAGTAGCTCGCTCACACAGCTTCACCCTCCATTGCCTCATCCCCTTCTCCTCTGAGAAGGAGGAGTAGGCTCCTCCTGGATTTCACCCCACTCCAGTGCATCAACTTGCTGCATGAATAAACACATTCTCTCAAGTTGAAGCCAGAAAAACAACCCAGGTAGAGGAACAGGATCCACAACCTGGTAACAAAATCAAGGAGTCCCTCCTCCAATTATAGAGGGACCAGCATGAAAACCAAGCTGTTCATCAGCTATATATGGGGGTACAGTCTATGAATGCTCTTTTGTTGGTGGTTCAGTTTCTGGGATCTCCCAAGGGTCCAGTTTAGTTGACTCTGACAGTCTGCTGGTAGAGTCCCTATCTGTTCCAGGTTCCTAAATCCTTACTCAGACTCTTTATTAAGATTCCCCAATCACCATCCAATATTTCCCTGGAGGTTTTTTGCATCTGCTTCCATCAGCTGCAAGGTGGAGCCTCTCAGAGGACAGTTATACAAGGCTCCTGTCTTCAAGCATAACAGAGTATCATTAATAGTGTCAGGGATTGGTTATTGCCCATGGGATGGATCTCAAGTTGGACCAGTCATTGATTGGCCAATCTCTCAGTCTCTGTTACATCTTTGTTCTTGTAATTATTATGGACAGGACAAGTTTTGGGACAGAGGTTTTGTGTGTGATTTGGTGTCCTTATCCCTCCAGTGTGAGTCCTGCCTTACAACAGGAGGTGTCCACATCAGGCTCCATATTCCACCATGCTAGAAGTCTAAGTTAAAGTCACCCTCATAGACTCCCTAGAGCATTCCTTATCCCAGGTTTGTACCACATCCTAGAGATGAGCCCATAACTGCTGCTGAGTTCCTTTAACTCTCCAGTCCCTCTCTCCCTGACTCTCTCTATGCCAGATTCCACTGCCCCTGCTCCTATCCTCATCCACACTCCCATCAAGTTCTTCCCTCCATTGATCTTGAATGAATATACTTTTTCCCCTTCAGTGTGAGATGCAAGCATCCACACTTGGTCCCTTCTTGTCACTTAGCTTCTTTAGGTCTGTGGATTGTAGCAGATTTTATCCTGTTCTTTATGGTCAATGTCCACTGATAAGTGAGTACACAGGATGTGTGTCTTCCAGGTCTGGGTTAGCTCACTCAGGATGTTCTTTTCTTTTCTTTCTTTTTTTAAATTTAATTTTATTGTCTTTTACTTACTCACTTTACATCCTGCTCACTATACCCCTCATAATCACCCCTCCTACAATCCTTCCCTGAAGCTTCCTAGGAATTGCTCATGAGCGGGTTCTACGTGGAGGAAGAGCTGAAGAATGAAATGACAGGGGTCGAGAGAAAAGGACACACAGAGACATTAGTGCATGGCTGTACAAAATCTTTCTTTTTACTTTGGGGATAAGAGTGACAATATATGTGCTGTGGGCATGACCCTCCCTCCCAGGGTCAAAAGTCTTTTCAGCACTTCTCAGCAGGCTCTTGGCGCCAAGGCTTCTTGAGGAAACTGACCCCATAGTGTCTATTGCTTTGCTGGAGGCTAAAGTGTGACAAAAGGCTTGTTCCAGGTGCTCTGCCAGCTCTGCCAGGTCGGGGGAGGTATGGTTGGAATTCTTCAGCTCAGAGCACATGAAGAATGCAGACAGCTGAATTATGTCTATCAGGTTACATGGCATTTCAATGACTCTCTACATCTCCCCCTTTCTTATTAGTTTAAACAAGTGGATAGTAATCCGTCCATGATGGTGGGCCTTTACCCAGGGAGTGGGAACAGAGATCTAATTCCCCTTGTGGAGAACAAATAATTGTTTCCACCTTTTAGATGGCTCTTGGTGTCTTTTGGAGGGGAGGGGCAGAGCCTTAGATTAGTGGGACATCCCCACAGAATGTAAGGTGGTCTGAAGACCAACACCAACCCCTTTGCAAATCAGGCTTGCTCCCCAGGAACTCAGAACCAGATAATTAAATCCTCCCTGTGTAATGCTTTGGTGTGCAACTCTCCTGATGCCCATGTGAGCTCGTAAGCAGACACACATAGATCTGAGTTCTATGTGGCTCCATGAAGGAGATCCACTTGTATAGGCTTTGATGCCAGAGTCAAGTAATTGCCAAATGCCTTACTAGTCTTTAACAGACATGCCTGTTTTCAATTCAGGTGAGCCTAAATGGAGACAATCTGCTTAAAATATAAGATAAAGAGTTAAGTAAGAAACAATGTTCAGTTGCAAATTAGCTTGTCTCTGGAAGTTTGAAGGTATTCATTTGTAAATTAGCATCTCTTAAAACACAAAGCTTAGTTTCCCAGTGTGAAGGGAAATGGCTTTGAGAATTAACAGAGACCTGTTGGTTCTCAGAAAGAATGGAGACTATATTTGAAATAAACTCAGTTGGCTGATAAAGATTATTAGCCATCTTCATAATTGGAATCTCCAATATTGGACTTATTACTAGACCACTTCATAATTGAGTAAACTGATCACATTAAAGGAAGGAAAAGAGTCATTATAACTTCTCTTTTAGAATAATTTTTTTAAGTCAGTTTTAACAGTCTCCACTGTTCTCTGTCCCACAAGATCTAAAGCCTACAGCAAGGCAGTGTATTTAATCTGGGACATAGACAAGTAAAGTCACCATTGTCAGGGCACTCAGCAAGTTCACAGGTTGGCATTATTTTTAGCATGTCACACTCATCACTCTAGCAGCTGGAATGCTTCTGTAGCATTCTGTGGAAAAAACACAAACATGCCTTCTTCCCCGTATTAAATAAGTGATCAGGATCATGCCATATGACAATAAGTTGATCCTTTCGTCTCACCTAAGCATGAGTATGCCTAGTTGTTGGATGCTATACCCTCAGCAAGGTGTTCCTTGGCATCCAAATTTTTAACATTTTCTTAAAAATATAAAGTATAATTTAATTAATAAGCACAGGGATACAATTTCCCTCCTTTTTTTGTTTTTTATTTAGAAGATATTGTTTAAAAGTTACACAATATCTAGTTCTTGAGAATTATATCACATTAAATTGTTAAAATCATCTCAAATATTTGATGACTGCAATAAATAGCTAGTTCCATTATTTGTTTTAATTTTAGTTGGGACACTAAGAATAGACAATAATATAGGCAATGACTATGTAAGCATAGAAAATAAATGTAGCATCTTTAGTTGCTTTTCCTGTTAAAAGGATAAAATTATTCTCAGGACATTATCATTTTGATGATGTTTGAATCTTTTGAAGCAACAAATACTTAAAAAAAATTAAAGACTCATTGCTAAGAACAAGGGCCTGTAATAAAATTTTATGAATAATATAAACTGAAAGATTAAAGTCTTAGCTTTTTGTATTAAAGCAGTGACACAACATTTTTTTTCACTTAAAATAAGGCTATCACCATTTCTTAACTCTTTAGAAGTAAATGCTTTTACAATTATCTGGATCCACAAAGCAAAAATAACCTTTTAAATCTATAATAATTTTGTAGGCCAAATTTTAATGCCTTCATAATTTCTACATAGCCTCATTGATCTTTCATAGATCTTAAATTTGAACTGTATTTTAAATCACACCTGGATAAATCTCTAATGTAAATACCTTTTAATCTGTGCCTATTGTCTAAAGCCAGGGACACACCCACCTGTGTAGGACCATAGCCTGCAGCCAGCCAATATGGTAATTTGAGGGCTTCTGTAAAGACTTTACTAAAATCTCACTGAATTCTCTTTAATCTTGAAAAAAATTTACCTTTACAACTGTATCTAATAAACTTGTGAAAAAGTAGCAGCAGGCCTATACTGGCCACAGCTGTTTTTAAACTTTATTACTCTAGAAATTATCTTTGAGAATCATGAGCCTTTAATTAGATTGAAAACTGCAGGTTTTTTTTCATTTTTTTTAAAATTTTATTTTCTAAGTTTTTTTTATTTACATTCAAAATCATTTCCCCTTTCCCATTTCCTCCCTCCCCGAAAGTCCCATAAGCCCCCTTCCCTCCCTCTTTTCCCCATTCAACCCCCTCTCGTTACCCTGTCCTGGTGTTCCCCTACATTCAGTCTTTCCAGGACCAGGGGTCTCTCCTTCCATCTTCTTAGAAATCTATTGATATGCGGATTGTGTCTAGGGTATTCCGAGATTCTGGGTTAATATCCCCTTATCAGTGACTGCATACCATGTGTGTTCTTTTGTGATTGGGTTACCTCACTAAGGATGATATTTTCAAGTTCTGACCATTTGCCTAGGAATTTTGTGAATTCATTGTTTTAATTGCAGAGTAGTATTCCATTGTGGAAATATACCACATCTTCTGAATCCATTCCTCCATTGAGGGACATCTGGGTTCTTTCCAGCTTCTGGCTATTATAAATAAGGCTGCTATGAACATAGTGGAGCATGTGTCCTTATTGCATGCAGGTAAAGCCTCTGGGTATATGCCCAGGAGTGGTATAGCCGGATCCTCCGGGAGTGTCATGCCCAGTTTTCTGAGGAACCGCCAGACTGCTTTCCAGAGTGCTTGTACCAGCTTGCAATTCCACCAGCAGTGGAGGAGTGTTCCTCTTTCTCCACATCCTCGCCAACAACTGCTGTCTCCTGTGTTTTGTTTTTTTTTTTTTTATCTTTCCATATTAAAATATTTATATATCTATTTCAAATTGATTTCTTTTTTTTTTCTTTGACTCTGGGAGGAAACACTGACAGCACAGAGGGAAATATTCATTTACTTTACACATGTTTACTTATACATAAACCTATGCACATTTTACATACATAATTAATGGTATGACAACACATGAATTTTCAGACATCCTAACTGTTATTTTATCTCGCTCATTCCTATATGTATCTTCTCTTCTATTACTTTTTTTTCTTTTTTTTTTTAATTTACATTCCAAATCACTTCCCCTTTCCCGTTTCCTCCCTCCCCGAAAGTCCCTTAAGCCCCCTTCCCTCCCTCTTTTCTCCATTCAACCCCCTCTCGTTACTCTGTCCTGGCATTCCCCTACATCCAGTCTTTCCAGGACCAGGGGTCTCTCCTTCCATCTTTTTAGAAATCTATTGATATGCGGATTGTTTCTAGGGTATTCCGAAATTCTGGGTCAATATCCCCTTATCAGTGACTGCATACCATGTGTGTTCTTTTGTGATTGGGTTACCTCACTAAGGATGATATTTTCAAGATCTGACCATTTGCCTAGGAATTTCGTGAATTCATTGTTTTTAATTGCAGAGTAGTATTCCATTGTGTAGATATACCACATCTTCTGAATCCATTCCTCCGTTGAGGGACATCTGGGTTCTTTCCAGCTTCTGGCTATTATAAATAAGGCTGCTATGAACATAGTGGAGCATGTGTCCTTATTGCATGCAGGTAAAGTCTCTGGGTATATGCCCAGGAGTGGTATAGCCGGATCCTCCGGGAGTGTCATGCCCAGTTTTCTGAGGAACCGCCAGACTGCTTTCCAGAGTGGTTGTACCAGCCTGCAATTCCACCAGCAGTGGAGGAGTGTTCCTCTTTCTCCACATCCTCGCCAACAACTGCTGTCTCCTGTGTTTTTGATCTTAGCCATCCTGACTGGTGTGAGATGGAATCTCAGGGTTGTTTTGATTTGCATTTCCCTAATGACTAAGGATGATGAACATCTCTTTAGGTGCTTCTCAGCCATTAGATATTCTTCAGGTGAGAACTCTTTGTGTAGCTCTGTACCCCATTTTTTAATAGGGTTACTTGCCTCTCTGGAGGTTAACTTCTTGAGTTCTTTGTATATCTTGGATATTAGCCCTCTGTCGGATGTAAGGTTGGTAAAGATCATTTCCCAGTTAGTTGGTTGCCGCTTTGTCTTTTTGACAGTGTCTTTTGCCTTGCAAAAACTTTGTAATTTAAAGAGGTCCCATTTGTCTATTCTTGATCTTAGAGCATAAGCTATTGGAGTTCTGTTCAGGAAATTCTCCCCTGTGCCCATATGTTCAAGGTTCTTCCCTAGTTTCCCTTCTATTAGTTTCAGTGTGTCTGGTTTTATGTGGAGATCTTTGATCCACTTAGAATTGAGCTTAGTGCAAGGAGATAAGGATGGGTCAATTTGCATTCTTCTGCATGTTGACTTCCAGCTGAGCCAGCACCATTTGTTGAAAAGGCTATCTTTTTTCCACTGGATGGTTTTAGCTCCTTTGTCAAAGATCAAGTGACCATAGGAGTGTGGATTCATTTCTGGGTCTTCAATTCTGTTCCATTGATCTACATGCCTGTCACTGTACCCATACCATGCAGTTTTTAACACTATTGCTCTATAGTACAGCTTGGGGTCCGGGATACTGATTCCCCCAGATGTTCTTTTACTATTGAGAATAGTTTTAGCTATCCTGGGTTTTCTGTTATTCCAGATGAATTTTTGAATTGCTCTTTCTAACTCTATGAAGAATTGAGTTTGGATTTTGATGGGGATTGCATTGAATCTGTATATTGATTTTTGGCAAGATGGTCATTTTTACTATGTTAATCCTGCCAATCCATGAGCATGGCAGATTTTTCCATCTTCTGAGGTCTTCTTCAATTTCTTTCTTCGGAGACTTGAAGTTCTTGTCATACAGATCTTTCACTTGTTTGGTTAGAGTCACGCCAAGATACTTTATATGGTTTGTGGCTATTGTGAAGGGTATCATTTTTCTTACTTCTTTCTCAGCCTGCTTATCTTTTGAGTATAGGAAGGCTTCTGACTTGCTTGAGTTGATTTTATATCCGGCCACTTTGCTGAAGTTGGTTATCAGCTGTAGGAGTTCTCTGGTGGAGTTCTTTGGGTTGCTTAAGTATTCTATCATATAGTCTGCAAATAGTGATAGTTTGACTTCTTCCTTTCCAATTTGTATCCCTTTGACCTCTTTTTGTTGTCTAATTGCTCTAGCTAGAACTTCAAGTACTATATTGAAAAGATATGGAGAGAGAGGGCAGCCTTGTCTAGTCCCTGATTTTAGTGGGATTGCTTCAAGTTTCTCTCCATTTAGATTGATGCTGGCTACCAGTTTGCTGTAAATTGCTTTTACTATGTTTAGATATGGGCCTCGAATTCCTGATCTTTCTAAGACCTTTATGAAAGGATGTTGAATTTTGTCAAATGCTTTCTCAGCATCTAATGAGATGACCATGTGGTTTTTTTCTTTGAGATTATTTATATAGTGGATTACATTGATGGATTTCTTTATATTGAACCATCCCTGCATCCATGGGATGAAGCCTACTTGATCGTAGTGAATGATCATTTTGATGTGTTCTTGGATTCGGTTGGCAAGAATTTTATTGAGTATTTTTGCATCGATATTCATAAGAGAGATTGGCCTGAGATACACTTTCTTTGTCGGATCTTTGTGTGCTTTTGGTATTAGTGTAATTGTGGCTTCATAGAATGAGTTGGGTAGTGTTCCTTCTGTTTCTATTTTGTGGAACAGTTTGAAGAGTATTGGTGTTAGGTCTTCTTTGAAGGTCTGATAGAATTCTGCACTAAAACCATTTGGACCTGTGCTTTTTTTGATTGGAAGTCTTCCAATGACGACTTTTTTTTCTTCAGGGGTTATAGGATGGTTTAGATGGTCTATTTGATCCTGATTTAATTTTGGTATTTGGTATCTGTCAAAGAAATTGTCCATTTCCTCGAGATTTTCTAGTTGTGTTGAATACAGGTTTTTGTAGTAGGATCTGATGATTTTTTTGAATTTCCTCAGTTTCTGTTGTTATCGCTCCCTTTTCGTTTCTGATTTTATTAATTTGGATACTGTCTCTGTGCCCTCTGGTTAGTCTGGCTAAGGGCTTATCTATTTTGTTGATTTTCTCAAAGAACCAACTCCTCGTTTTGTTGATTCTTTGTATGGTTTTATTTGTTTCTACTTGATTGATTTCAGCCCTGAGTTTGATGATTTCCTGCCTTCCACTCCTCTTGGGTGTATTTGCTTCTTTTTGTTCCAGGGCTTTCAGATGTGCCATTAAGCTGTTAGTGTATGCTGTCTCCCATTTCTTTTAGGCGGCACTCAGGGCTATGATTTTTCCTCTTAGCACTGCTTTCATTGTGTCCCATAAATTAGGGTATGTTGTGCCTTCATTTTCATTAAAGTTCAAAATTCTTTGATTTCTTTCTTTATTTCCACCTTGACCAAGTTATCATTGAGTAGAGCATTGTTCAGCCTCCATGTGTATGTGGGTTTTCTTTTGTTTTTGTTGCCGTTGAAGACCACCCTTATTCCATAGTGATCTGATAGGAGGCATGGGATTAGTTCTATCTTCTTATATCTGTTGAGGTCTGATTTGTGACCAATTATATGGTCAATTTTGGAGAAGGTACCATGAGGTGCTGAGAAGAAGGTGTATTCTTTAGTTCTAGGATGAAATGTTCTATATATATCTGTTAGTTCCATTTGGTCCAAGGCTTCAATTAGATTCACTGTGTCCCTTTTTAGTTTCTGCTTTCCTGAACGTTCCATTTCAGAGAGCGGGATGTTGAAGTCACCCACTATTATTGTGTGAGGTGCGATGTGTGCTTTGAGCTTTAGTAAAGTTTCTTTTACAAATGAGGGTGCCCTTGCATTTGGAGCATAGATATTCAGAATTGAGTGTTCTTCTTGGTGGATTGTTCCCTTGATCAGTATGTAGTGTCCTTCTGTGTCTTTTTTGATGACTTTAGGTTGAAAATCAATTTTATCTGATATTAGGATGGCCACTCCACCTCGTTTCTTGGGGCCATTTGCTTGTAAAATTGTTTTCCAGCCTTTTATTCTGAGGTAGTGTTTGTCTTTGACACTGAGGTGCGTTTCCTGCATGCAGCAAAATGCTGGGTCCTGTTTATGTATCCAGTCTGCTAGTCTATGTCTTTTTATTTGGGAATTGAGACCATTGATACTAAGAGAGATTAAGGCATAGTGATTATTGCCACCTGCCATTCTTGATGCTATCTTTATGTTTGAGTGGTTATCTACTTTTGGGTTTGAAGCAAAAAGTTACTATCTCATTTTTTTCCAGGGTGTAGTTTCTCTCCCTGTATTGGCGGTTTCCACCTATTATCCTTTGCAGGACTGGGTTTGTGGAAAGATATTGTGAAAATTTGGTTATATCATGGAATATCTTGGTCTCTCCATCTATGGCGATTGAGAGTTTTGCTGGGTATAGTAGTCTAGGCTGGCATTTGTGCTCTCTTAGTGTCTGCATGAGATCTGCCCAGGATCTTCTGGCTGTCATAGTCTCTGGTGAGAAGTCTGATGTGATTTGGATAGGTCTTCCTTTGTATGTTACTTGGCCTTTTTCTCTTACTGCTTTTAATATTCTTTCTTTTTTTAGTACTTTTGGTGTTTTGATTATTATGTGACGGGAGGTATTTCTGTTCTGGTCCAGTCTGTTTGGAGTTCTGTAGGCTTCTTATATGTTCATCGGCATCTCTCTCTTTTGGTTAGGGAAGTTTTCCTCCACAATTTTGTTGAAGATGTTTACTGGCCTTTTAAGTTGCAAATCCTCACTCTCATCTATACCTATAATCCTTAGGTTTGGTCTTCTCATTGTGTCCTGGATTTCCTGGATGTTTTGGGTTACACGTTTTTTGCATTTTGCATTTTCTTTGACTGTTGAGTCGATGCTTTCTATGGTATCTTCAGCACCTGAGATTCTTTCTTCTATCTCTTGTATTCTATCGTTGATGTTTGCATTTATGACTCCTGATTTCTTCCCAAGGTTTTCTATCTCCAAAGTTGTCTCCCTTTGTGATTTCTTAGTTGTTTCTACTTCCTTTTTTAGATCCTGGATGGATTTGCTGAGATCCTTCTCTTGTTTGTTTGTATTTTCCTGTATTTCTTTAAGGTATTTTTGCGTTTCCTCTTTCAGGATGTCTGCCTATTGACCCAAGTTCTCCTGTATTTCTCTAAGCGATTTTTGTGTTTCCTCCTCATGGGATTCCTTCCATCTGTTGATCTATCGTCTCCTGCATTTCTTTAAGCAGTTCTCGTGTTTCCTTTGTAAGGGCATCTATCCGTTGATTCATTTCTTTAAGCAATTTTTGTGTTGCATCCCTATGGGCATCCGTCTGTTGACCCATATTCTTCTGCATTTCTTTATGCAATTTTTGTGATTCCTTTGAAAATGCATCTACCCGTTGATTCATTTCTTTAAGCTATTTTTGTGTTGTCTCCTTGTGGGCCTCCATCTGTTGATCCATGTTCTCCTGCATTTCTCTAAGTGATTTTTGTGTTTCCTTTGTAAGGGCTTCTAACCGTTGATTCATGGTCTCCTGTAATTCTTTATTAGATTTATTTGTGTCCTTCTTGTGATCCTCTAATAGCATCATGAAAAGTGATTTTAAATCCAGATCTTGTCTTTCGGGTGTGGTGGGGTATCCAGGACTTGCTGCTGTTGGAGAGTTGGGTTCGGATGGTGCCATATTACTTTGATTTCTGTTAGTAATGTTCCTACGTTTGCCTTTTGCCATCTGGTTACCTCTGGTGTTAGTTGGTCCTGCTATCACTGGCTGTTGGTTGGACCTCCTGTGAACCTGCAAAGCTATTTCTGGCCCCCCTGGATTACTGGGATTCCCCTGGCACCGATTTCTGGGGCCTGCCCTGCTCCTTAGTGACTTTGGCGCCCTGATGTGCCTTGCCCCAAGTGATGTTATATTGGGGAGTCCCTGCACATCCAAAGGCTCAGCGTAGTGGATTCCCGGAGCAGAGGTCGCCAAAGGGAGGCTGGTAGGCTCCTGCCCTGTGCAGGGTTGTGTGATCTATCCCAGAGGGGTAGGGAGGGGGCATCCCTCTGCAGAGAAGAAGTCCCACAGCAGGGCTGGCACGTTGATTACTGCAGACCTGGCCAGCTCTTGGGAGCAGGGTACACACAAGCTGCCTGAGACCCAAGTGATATTGTGCCTGTCTGTCTCTGAGCCTGGTGGTCCCAGCTGCCTTTGTGCTGGAGCAAAAATGGCGGAGTGCACTCTGCACTCTTTCGGCGGTGCAGGTCATCCTGCAGAGGGGATGGCCCACGCAGAGCTGGCGCCCAGACCACCGCAGTGCTGTCCCGCTCTTGGGAGCAGACGGAAGCCCCAACAGGCCGTGTCCCAAGTGATGTTATATTGTGAGGAACCTGGGTACCTGTCTCCTCAGTGCAGTCTACCGGAACAGAGGTCGCCCATGTTAAGTGTTTTAAAAGGAATGTCTTAAGAACCTGATGAAACATTTGTTCCTTGTTTCAAACAGCAATCAAATGGGTCATTGCAGAGTATTGATAGTTGGTCTACTACATGGCAAGCATTTTAGGCAAAATTGATAATTGTTATCCAAAAGACAAGTTGTTAACATGCATCCTATAAAGAATGCATCTACTGTGGGAGTGAAGCTCATGCAATTAGATTACATGTTTATTCTTTTTGAGTTTCCCCCTGCTTCAACACAGATAATTAATTGACTTGGGTGTTGCAGCCACTATTTTTAAAGTGTTAATAATCAAGCCTTTAATTTATATACTGATAGCCAATAAATATATATAGCTCATGGCTTATAATTGCTTGAAATTGTTCCTTTTTTAGATACTGCTGATTCTTAAATTTTGCAATGATGTATGCAAATACAACTCAAGTCAAGAGAAGATACTGTTCCTTCAAATGACTTTCCTCTAGAGATTTAAGAGCTCATCCTGGGTCAGGAGGGATTTGTATCCCAGGCAGACTATAGGCCTTGCATAGGAACAATTGGCCATATAATCATATTCTTTACATCATCAAAATAGTAATGGCTTAAAAATAATTTTATATTTTTAGAAATTGTGCACATCAAATTGTAGAGACTTGTTCTTGGTGTCCTCAACTTCTCCTGTACCACATAATGGTGTTACTTCTAGAGGAATTAATCAATTATTCCAAATGAATGGTACTCATATTTCTGATTTTAGAAAATTAAAATATGTGCACGTGACTAATGATACATTTTCAGGCTTTCTAGTTGCAACTGCTCTAACTGGAAAAGCAACTAAAAATGCTACGTTTATTTTCTATGCTTATATTATTGTCTATTCTTAGTGTTCCAATTAAGATTAAAACAAATAATGGAACTAGATTTTTATTACAGTCATCAAATATTTGAGATGATTTTAACAATTTAATGTGATATAATTCTCAAGGACAAGATATTGTGTAACTTTTAAACAATGTCTTCTAAATAAAAAACAAAAAAAAAGGAGGGAAATTGTATCCCTGTGCATATTGTTTAAATTATACTTTATATTTTTAAGGAAATTTTAAAAATATGGATGCCAAGGAACTCCTTGTTGAGTGTATAGCATCCAACAACTAGGTATACTCATGCCTAGGTGAGATGAAAGGATCAACTTATTGTCATATGGCATGATCCTGTTCAGTTATTTAATATGGAGAAGAAGGCATGTTTATGTTTTTCCACATAATGCTACAGAAGCATTCTAGCTGCTATAGTGATAAGTGTGACATGCCAAAAATAATGCCGACCTGTGAATTTGCTGAGTGCCCTGACAATGGTGACTTTACTTGCCTATGTCCCAGATTAAATACACTGCCTTGCTGTAAGCTTTAGATCTTGTGGGACAGAGAACAGTGAAGACTGTTAAAACTGTCTTGAAAAATTAATCTAAAAGAAGAGTTATACTCTTCTCCTTCCTTTAATGTGATCAGTTTTCTCAATTATGAAGTGGTCTAGTAATAAGTCCAATATTGGAGATTCCAATTTTGAAGATGGCTAATAATAATTATCAGCCAACTGAGTTAATTTCAAATATAGTCTCCATTCTTTCTGAGAAGTAACAGGTCTCTGTTAACTCTCAAAGCCATTTCCCTTCACACTGGGAAGTTTGGCTTTGTGTTTATTTTTTTTTTTTTCGGTTTTTTTCAAGACAGGGTTTCTCTGTGTAGCCCTGGCTGTCCTGGAACTCACTCTGTAGACCAGGCTGGCCTCGAACTCAGAAATCCGCCTGCCTCTGCTTCCCAAGTGCTGGGATTAAGGCGTGCGCCACCACCGCCCAGGAAGTTTAGCTTTGTGAGCTACTCATTTACATTTGAATTCCTGGGACCTTCCAAAGGCAAGCTAATTTGCAACTGAATATTGTGTCTTGTATTTTAAGCAGATTGTCTCCATCCAGGCTCACCTGAATTGAAAACTGACTGTCTGTTAAAGACTAGTAAGGCATTTGGCAATTACATGACTCCACGGCATCAAAAGCCTATTTAAGTGGATCTCCTTCATGGAGCTACATAGAACTCAGATCTATGTGTGTCTGCTTACGAGCTGACATGGGCATCAGGGGGTGTACATCGAATCATTGCACAGAGAGGATTTAAGTATCTGGTTCTGAGTCTCTGGGGAGCAAGTCTGATTTGCAAAGGGGTTGGTGTCGGTCTTCTGACAACCATGCACTCTGTGGGGATGTCCCATTAATCTAAGGCTCTGCCCCCCCCCTCCAAAAGACACCAAGAGCCGTCTAAAAGGTGGAAACAATTATTTGTTCTCCACGAGGGGAATTAGATCTCTGCTCCTTCCCCTGGTCATGGATGGGATTTACTATCCACTTGTTTAAACTAATAAGGAAGGAGGAGATGTAGAGAGCTATTGTAATGCCATATAGCCTCTAGGCAGAATTCAGCTGCCTGCATTTCACCTACATGGAGCTGAGGAATTCCAGCCACACCTCCTCCCACCTGACAGAGATGTCAGAGCCCCTCTGGCACTTCAAAAGAGCTACAGTTTTCTGCAAAAGTCACCAGCTCTTGCAGAGTAGCAAACCCTGTGAAAGTAACATCTGACTGAGATCTGTTATGGCAACATCAGCTCAGCCTGCCAGAGACCTGCTGAGAAGACTCGCAGCTTTGGGAGGGAGGGTCACGCCCACAGCATATATATTGTCGCTCTTGTCCCCAAAGAGAGATAGAAAGATTTTGTATAGCCATGCACCACTGTCTCTGTGTGTTCTTTTCTCTCGACCCCCGTAGTTTCACTCTTCAGCTCTCCCTCCACGTAGAACTCGCTCGTGAGCAATTCCCGGGAAGATCCAGGTAAGTCTTTGATTTCCCTTGTGAAAGTGACAACTGACCACAAAGAAGTCACAATTCAAGGGTTTAGAACATGGGTTCCAGGCTATGTGAAAACAAAATCAAGGAGGAGTCATGGTAGAAACTCACTGATAGCTGCCAGGGATAATATGTATATACTAGAAAAAATGAATCATTTAGGGGTATGCCCTTGGAATGTTTTACTCGTTATATCAAATTTGCTAAAATGCTATCACTGTTGGAATATCTTCCTGAACATACATATATCTGAATTTTAGCCTTGTTCCAGGCTCATCTCAGGTTCCCAATTAGTAATGAATGTGAATACAGTGAAGCTCTTGGTGCCTTGCTGTTAAGGATTTAATCTCTGGCCATCACTCTTGTAGGTTCACATGAGAGAAAGAATGTGTGATATGGGTCTCCTGGCATACATATCAAAATATATACATACACATATATGCACACAGTACTTAAATATACATACAAATGCTTATGCATGAATAAAAACAAAAGAATTCATTCTGAATGTTGAGATACTATTAACATATTGAGATATTATTACTAAGTAAAGTTGTCATGACCATGGTATCAGCAAATATTCAGCACTTTTTATGTATTTCATTGACCTTATATTTCTCATGTCAACTGTTTCTCTTGGCATTTAACAGGTGCATGAATGGTCTCTTTGAATGCCCCTGCCTCAGAAGTTTAGATTGGGAAAAAAAAATGATGGAGTACCATGGAGTGTCCTATAAAATTAATGAGAATTGGCCAGGAAAATATTGATTTTCTAGGAACAATAAACAAGTAATCTTTCTATGTCATAACTCCAGGCCAGGGAATAAGCAAGTGGGGAAACCCAGGCCTTCAGTGTTCTTTCTAACACTGTCTGTGGAATAAACTTATGCAGCACCAATTTAACAATTTCCTTCCAAAAAATTCCACTATAAACTTGCACAGAAAATAGTGCAGAATACAGAAAGAAGGGGAATGTGGTACAGTCATCACCCAAAGCTGACTTTACCTGGATTCAAAACAACTGACCATAAATATACACACGCAGAAAATAACAATAGTACAGGTGTACCAGTGTAAATGGAAAAAAAGTTTCTCTCTATTAGATGCAGAAAATAAACTCAACTTGATTTTATGCCAGAGAATCAAAACTATTTCAACAAGCACAAACCAAACAATTCAAGGCAAAATCTATGTATAATCAGTGAGAGAAGGCTCACAACCATTTCAATATATCTATGAAAGACCTAGGGCAAAGTATCACAGTGGATCACTATAAAAGCTCTGAAGAATGTGGAACAGATGGAACATCATTGAGTCTAATGAAGATACTAGCCAACATCTTAAACTTATCACTACAAAAACTGAAGGCAGCTGACATCAATCTACTCTACTCAGAAGACAAAGATGTGCAAAGTCTCCACACTTGCTTACCACAGTGCAGCAATGCTTACAAAGAGAAAGATTTAGAATATTTTCAATGTTCTCATAAGGATATGAGGAAGGCAAATTTTCTCAAATTACAAGAAACATAATTCTTCAACTCAAGAGCTACAAATATACCAAGAATATAATACAATCTGATAATATACTAAATATGTTATAAAAATACAAGAAAATATCATTTGGTTTTATACATTCATAAAGAATAATCTGAGAAGTCAAAAGATAACTGAGTATCTAAACAGATAGTGCCTATGCTGATTTAGAATACAAACTGCTAAAAAGGGCTCTGTAGGCTGATGGGTGTAAGGAATCATTAATAGGCTTAGATGCTGACCCTTGTGCTGTAATACCAACCTGTCTGACAATGTATGTCTACCAGTGTAGTAGTGACAAGTAGGTAACAGAAACTTTACTGGTTTGAACTGGGGTCAGCCTACAATGTAAATACAGTCATGGCACTGAAATCTGGTCAAAACTCACTCTAAAGATCATAAGACTAAAACTGAATTTATAACTAACATACTGTATGTAGAAATACTGGAAATGCATTTAATTTGTTGATGCTTTCAGCCTAAGTTAGTCAAACATGGTTTTTAAAAGGAAAACTGCCAATTGAGAGAGTGCTGAGGAAAAAGCTAGCAGTGGGGGAACAGGAAAAGCTCTAAAAGATGAAAGACCTATGGTCATGGAAACCCATACTGTCATTCACCATGAAACATGGAATTATGAATATATGATAGTGTGGAAACCCCTCCAAAACTTGTCTCAGAACATACATGAAACACAAGGATATAATGAAAATCTGAATAAAAAGGGATGGGACAAAGAGTGAAGAGATGGCAACTGTGCAAGCACTCTGGGGCACTTCTTGTGCAAAGGTGACTCACCTGAAAATGCAAGCACTAGGGATTTAGACAGCACAGATTTAAATAAATTCTATGAGCTTTGTAATATCTAAAATAGCAAAGAAAACAGCTAATGCAAATATTCTCCCAGAATGTTTCCCTGTAAATATTACAACAATTGTAATTTGCATGGAAAAAACTGAGGATAATCCCTATTTCATGTGATGAAAATTTACTGACAACAGGAATTTCTGTGAAACAGAAATTGGAGATGCAGGGAAAATATGCAGTCACAAATTTACAATATGTAAAACTTGATGCCCTGACCATTTGTAGACAGCATCAAGTGGGTAATAATAAGTGGTCATAGGAATACATGAATTTTAAGGGAGTTATCAGGACATTTTTTCAAAGCATGTCACTTTATGATTCTTGCCTGTGACATACAGGCTAATTATTGTTGTCATTTCTACCAGCAACAGATCATAAATTCTTGCTCCAGTTACAGATGCTGTGCTTTAAATTCAAAAGTAATAAATACATAAAATAAAAGTGTATCATAGAATTATTTTGTCTATGTGTATAACAGGGAAAGTACATCTTCAATTTCATCAAGATTGAACAAGAGCTCCTTCTAGAATGGGAAGAATAACCCATGGTTGTACGTACTTCCACCATGAAGGCAGTATGAACACTAGGACTTTGACTTTAAATTTTGGAACTGACATTTCCTCAAATACACAGCTGATTCTGAATAGACACAATTCCACACTTTTGAGACTTCCCGTCAGTTTACTATCACTTGGCTCATCGAAATATTTTAAAGTAGACTAACTCAAATATCAATGTGTTGTGTTCAGACACTGCTACTCTTGAGTACTAGAAGATCATGACATTCTAGTCTAGCATTCTCTAGGAAAGTCTCTCAGAGATTGGATTCCTATACTCCAGGATGTGTTTCCCTATTGTCACATCTAAGTGCTATAACAATGTACATGTCTTTCCACTTGTCTTGTCCTATCCCTTACCATCAAAAGAGTTGATATTATATTAGCATACAGTATCACTAAGTAATTTATCCATAGATTAAAATCAGGAGAACATGGAATAATATTTTTCAAGCCCTGAGAGAAAATAACTGGCAACTATAATGTTAAATCCAGAAAAAGGGCTACTAGTATTGACAGTGTATAAGGTACATTTGAATGTAGTAATACATCAAGACATGTTTTCAAGTCAAAAACCTACTTAGATAATAAACTGATGAAAATATGCACAAAAGAATAATACATAAATATTTCATGAGGTCGTAGGAAATAAGACATTTCTTGTGAAGAATGAATGAATACGAGACAACTGAGAAATATTTCTCACATACAACATAGTGAAGCTCTATCCCACACAAGGAATGGAGAACAATATGAACCATAATTTCCCACTCACAATGCCAACAAACCCTCTAGATTACAAATCCCAAGGTACACAATCTCACAAAGAACAATTTCATTGAACAATCACCAAAGAAGTTCCCAATAAAATCCATGTTAGAAGTCAGAATAGATGAAACACATATCTACATAACGAAGAGTATTATCTGTGAATCTTGGTATTCAGTTCAGGAAGAAGAAATTCTGCATATCTAAACTGATAAAATATTATGTAGAATATTTGAACCTGTTCTGACTTAGGGTGTTGTTCAGCCCCTGGTACACAACTTGAATCACTATGTTTGGAAAACAAGCATGCCCTTAGTACTCATTTGAATCCCAAACAACCAAAGAAAAGTAACTGAGTAAAAGGAGGCACCCAAGTTTGAAAGTGTTGTTTAATTGAAGAGCAGAAAATGTGAATATGTCACAGAAAGATCTGACAGAACAGGATATGCACAACTCTCCTGAGTTGAGAAAGGAAAGGGAAGTTACTTAAGGGAGAGAAAGTCAGTACAGGAAGAAGAGAACAGTGAAAGAATACAGTAGGGTGCATCAGCAGTACAGTACAGTTGAGAGGGTAGAGCAACAGAGAGGGAGAAGGAAACATTTTTACTGAGAGAGTTTTACAGATTCAGATTGAAAAGAGAACATATGCTGGGCAGTGGTGGCACTTGACTTTAATCCCAGCACTTGGGAGGCAGAGGCAGGTGCATTTCTGAGTTCAAGGCCAGCCTGCTCTACAAAGCAATTTCCAGGACAGCCAGGGATACACAGAGAAACTCTGTCTGGAAAAACAAAAAGAAAAAAAAAGAAAAGAAAAGACAAAATAAAGACCGAATGAGCAAGAGAAAGACAAAGACCAGCAGATTTAAAAAAAAAAAAAAAAGATTGCTACAGTTAATTTAAGACCGAGCAATTCAGTGTCTCAAGAAAAAATCAGATTGAAAAGGCAGATGGGAGAGGAGTTTGAGCTGGAACAGCTGAGTTGAACCAACCAGTTAAGAGTTGAGAATGAACAGGAAAGGGAAAGCTTATTCAGCAGGAAATTTCAGAAGCTGAAAACAGTCTAGGGCTAGATGAGATTGTTTAGAGGCTAGAAGCTTCCAGGCCTAGGCCAAGGTAAATAGAGAGAGGCAATAATTCTCTCAGACAACAAATATAGTACTGGAATGAAAGTTTCTTTACAGCCCTGTGGAAAATCTAATATGGCTCAGTAAAAAAGCTTCCTAGAATGTAAGAAGAGAAGAAACATACCTCAGAATACTAAGGAAAAGAGATCCCACCAAACAGTACAGAAAAGGTCAACAGTAATTATTCCACTTTAATCAGGACTAATTCAACACAATGCATCAATGAGGACACAATTCAAGGACTAAATATCATTTAAACTGGACAGAATATGTGATTCAGAAAGCAAGTGTATATTCTGGAGGAAAACAACTAAGATCAGATCATTCACTCTGTCAAAAAAAATCATGGGTGGACTCTCTGGTGGTAGCATTCATAGTGTCAAAAACTGCTATGCACACTGGGGCCAGGGGCAGAGTTATCCATGGCCAGACCCAGATTTGCATCCTGTGATCTACAATCTCAATCTGCCAGGATAGGCATTGCCACTGGTATCATAGTGGCAAGACTATGTTTGTAGCAGTTAATTTTCTTGTTCAAGCTGAGGCCAGCCCCTAAGGAAATAAAATAGATAGATTAAAATGAGAATCTGGTTAAAATACAATAGGGAGGTCACAGGCACTAGGAGGGAATCCACTACTGATATTTGCTTCATGTGTAAATGGTCCTTGCCACACCCTGATGCTGATTTCAGTGGGCCTAAAACAATCTTTGTTTTCTATGGCCATCTGCTAATTCAGAGTCTCAAAATTAAATACTGACATCAATTGAGTGCTGACTGTACTGCCTACCAAGGGAAATCCATATTGTGACATCTAATATTATTTTCATTGAAAATTTCCAGAATCATTAATGAAATAGCATCTGGAAAATGCAAATTCATGTGCTCTTTCTACTGATAGGTGAGCCGCACCCCACCCCTTGTTTAATCCTTCTAACATACCTGGATCCTTTGTTAGAGACTTCTTGGTTTTTACCATCCAGGGCTCTTAATTTTGATTTATAATTATGCAGATTTAACTGAGCATATGGAGACCTGAAAATGGGAAAATGGTGTCAGAAAGAACATGGAACTTTTCATGGGAGAAAAATCAAAAATACTAATACCAGACAAAAGGATAAACATGAAAGAATGAGAATATATCATGAAAATGTCTCTTTTTAACTGAGGATTTCAGTTTACACTATGAGATGTGAGAGTCAGTCATGCAGTTGACACACATACAGAGTCCTTTTCCTAGCAACATGGAGGAGGAACAAGGAAGAACACAAGAAAAAATATTGTGACACACAGAATCCAGACTGTTGAATTTCTACAACAAGAGTTCTCTGGAAAAAAAGTCCTGAGTGCAGGGGTCTAAGCATTCCCTCCCCTGCAATAAGTCCACACTGCAGAACCCAACAAACCATGAATGTGCAAGGGCAGAGTGCTTTTCATGAAACACGGAGACATTTTTCTTATGTAAGTGAACAATCATAATTATTTCAAAGGTGCTGTCAAATTTTGTCTTAATCCATAGTAAATTTTCTACTTATAAAAATATCATGGCCTGATATCAACATCTCACAGCATGCTGTGCTGAACCATGGAAGGATTCAAAGAAATTTAGGAGGCATGGCTAACTGGAGAGCCTGTTAGCATATCAATGAAGACATAGTTGATTAAGTGGTTTCTTTTCTTCTGGTTATCTCTTGGCCTGCCCCTCTATCCTCCTGCACATCTTCAATTCCCCTCCCCTAAACCTGCTGACTTTGTTGAGTCTGGACCCAACCAGTTAACTCTGAATGCTTTCTTCCTCAGACTGAAATGCCAAAAATTAACCTGACGCACCAGCCCAAGAAACAGGTATCTTCTTGTAATGATGCAAGTCTTAGGAAAATAATAAGGCCTCATAAGAAACTACAATGACCTATAAAACTGCCTGTAGCATGTGACCAAATTCCATATCTTGGTCACAATGTAATATTTTATAAAGCTTGCCCACATGGTGGGATTGGTTTTTCTCTGGTGACACTCAGGGTTAACAGAACCTACTATATATGTTCTCAGCCGTACCTTGCTGCAATCCTGTCTTCACTTTTCATTCAATCCTAAGGTGTAAACATTAATAACTAAACCTATGAAGACACAATTATGAATGCTATATTTACATCAAAGACTGCATATACTTCAGTGTTAAATTAATGGAGAGTATAGCTTTGCTTGACTAATTTTAATATTTACAGCCATATGATGGTGCTTTATAATGAAAACTTTCTAATTTAATCAATTCTGCAATGGTCCCCCATATGACAAATATCTACAAAGCCCTCTCAGGATGCCTATTCAGTTATTTCCCTGCAGAAAGGAAAATGAAATGGCAAATGGAGGAACAGGGGAGTTAAGAAAGCATGAAGGAATTTGAATTCATGGAGCTTTACTAAGGCTTTTGCAAAGACAGTCCTCAATAGAATGACAGAATACAAACTTCAGATACTGCCAAGGATCTATGAGGATAATTAGAAAAATATTCTGGCAACCATAAAATTGATTAAAATATCACCATAAACCCAATTCACAGGACCTCACACTTCCTGATAATGGTAAGATATCCACAAAAAAATTGTGAGAGTGGCAGTAGAAAATGCACCCCTGTTCAACACTGCTGCTCTGCTCCTGCCCTCCAAGCCCAACAGCTCCTCTGACCTGGCCGGTGACAGGACCAGCTGATGAATGTCCTAGGAGATCAGCACAGCAACTGCAGCTTAAGGAAAATTTCAGGTTCTGCAAATACTAGGCACTAGTTTCCCACCTTGACTTCTTGACTACAAGGCAGCCGAGATGCATGGAGAATCCTGGAATGGTGGAACTTTCTGTCACTTCTGCCTCTTTCCTCAGAGCCACTCCTTCAGGACCCGCCCAATACTCAGCAGCTTCCTGTAACTCTAAGCCCACCTACTTCAGGACCTATTATTTAAATCGCATCCTAAGTCTTCACAGCAATTTTTGTTGTTTTGGATTTTTGCTTGCATACTTGCTTATTATTCCTTTGTTATTATTTTGTCTTCTTCTTAAACTCATTTTATCATGCAGGAGGCCCACCCTTGCCATCAGGAATCTCTCCACTTCTGTTACAGGCTGCCTTCCACACAGCTTCGCAGGACCTACTCTGCACAGCTTCTCCACATTAGACCATAACTGGATGTAGTGAGATGCTGCACCTGGGTTCTGAACCCTTCAGATACAAGTGATACTGCCTATCTTCTCACTTTGTGAGTCTAGCCCCTTAGGCTAAAAATGCACATAATTAATCAATCTACCTGAATTCTTATGATCAGAACAAATATCCCCAAAATGGTAAAACCAAGATAAAATATACTTGGATCAAACCAGAAACCAAATATATATCCCCTAAGGAGAGCAATTTACAGGAGATCCAAGATAAAGAATTGAAAACCCAGAGTCATTATCAAAGAGATCAAAGTTTGTAAACCATGTAAATCTACTGAAAGAGGATAGGAACAAAATGATTGGTAGGAATGAAAATAATAGCAGATGCTCGAAGGAAATGAGGACAACATAGGATAAGAAAATTGAGTTCAATAGGTGTTCATTTTGGTTGATTTTTCCAGGTAAAGAAACTGTTTTAAACTGTATTTGCCT
Organism: Tokudaia tokunoshimensis; assembly: GCA_036184795.1. NCBI lineage: Eukaryota > Metazoa > Chordata > Mammalia > Rodentia > Muridae > Tokudaia > Tokudaia tokunoshimensis. The sequence continues at coordinate 128,567,760 of BTHU01000005.1, forward strand.
TTGCATTTCCCTCAGACAAATGTCCTAGATGATTAGACTGTGATACAATATGGAAAAGTAAACTGGTCTCTGGAGTCTGCAAAAAGAAAAGAATTCACACTGAAGACAAACCCTACAAAAGAAATCAATGAGGTAAAGCCTTTGCACATCACTATCATCTAAAACTCATGAAAGAAATTATACTGAAGAGAAATCCTACAAATATAAGCAATGTTGTTAGCATCAGGTGCATCTATGGACAGCTAGAATTGACTTTACAGCCAGCTCCTCCATCTAGGAGAGTCCTCATCTGTAGGCAACAGCACTGCTCCTGCATCTGTTGCCATGGCACCCACCATGGCACCACTTCCCTTTCATGTGCTTCACATGCCTCACAACTCTTCACCTGTCCCACAACAACTTTTCTTCTTACATCTCACCCCCTCTCAGAGGTTGCTTCTGGCAAAAAAACCTTCCCACACGAGATCCAAGGCTTGGTGTGATTTGTCTGGGATTCAGCCTGCCTATTCTAACAAATACAAAGAAGTCTTTTCACAGAAATAACATCTCAGAATATATAAAAAATGCATATTGGAAAGAAATTCTATGAAGAAGCAATTTAATAACACCTTCAAATGTTGTTAGAAATCTTGAGAAAAGCCATACTGAAGAGAAATCCTTTTAAAGTATTCAGTTTGGTAATGTACTGCACTTCCAAGTACATTTATACACGAGTACAAACTTTAGTGTGTAATGAATCTCTTAGAGATTTTGCAAATTACTGAAATATTGAAGATCTGAAAAAAAATAAAAACCATACCGAAGGGAATAAATGACTATAAAGGATTTGGTAGTATCTTTAGGTCACACAGTTATATCCAGTCACACAAAATTATTGATTCTTGAGAAAAAGGGTCTATTCAAACATTATGATCTCACTCCTTATTTTGTTTATACTTGCAAAATTATATGGAAAAATCCCCATAGGAATTTAAACAAAAAAGGCAACCCTTTTAGGTTTCACACTTGTCTTCAATTACATGAAATAACTCATCCAAGTGTGAAGCTTTATGGGTGTGTATCAGAGTCTTCTGCAGTGATAAAACACAATATCTATGGCAACTATTAAAAGTGTTTAATTTGGTTTAGTATTGAGACGGATATATGGTCACCACAATAGTAGCATCCGAACAAGTGTCATATACAGCAGCTAAAACAGGAAGCTAGTATAGTGTTTAAGATACATTTGAATGCAGTAAATCATTAAGACATATTTAGTCAACAACCAACTTAGATACTGAACAGATCAAATTATGCACAAAAGAATCAAATTGAATTTTCCATGAGTACACAGGTAATAAGACAGTTCTTGTGAGGAATAACTCAATGCAAGAGAACACATGCACAACTCAGGAAAGCTCTACAGTACACAAGGAAAGAAGAATAATATGAACCATAACATACCACCCACAATATCAGCAAAATCTTCAAGATTAAATATCCTAAAGAATAAAACTTCAGAAAGACCATTATTTCATCCAAATTCTTCCAAAATCTTCAATATAAAATCCCTAGTACAAGTCAGAATTGTTGAAACATACATCTACATAATGAATAGTATTATTTGTGAATCTTGGTTTTCAGTTCAAGAAGGAGAAATTGTGCAGAATAAACTAAACAGATAGCATAACAAGACAAAGGTTCACATACTACTCAATTGTACCTAATATGTTTCTAATCTACCTAAAGGAGATGGAATGAGGATTATTGATTAGGAGCAGTGTATCTTCTTTCAGATGACTGGAGCTTTATAACAACACTCAAAAGGCAACTATCACGGAGGAGAATACTATGCCTGATTTTGTACTCTGCAGACCCGGCACATATATGATTCATTCACATATATTCGAACTAAACACTCACAGTCATGAAACAACAACAACAACAACAAAAAAAAAAACCCCAACTAACTACAGACATTTGAAAAACACAAAGAAAACAGATACAACAGGAATGAAGATATTTAATTTAGCCTTTTCAATGATGGTGTGATTGTAAACAAAAACAAAACACACAAGCAGAATCCTTTGTTCATGGCAAATTCCTTAGACATTGAAGAATATGCAGTTAAAAACACTTTAAAAAGGCCCTGTATTTCGACCATAGTCCTGTTCATAGTAGATAAAGACAAAAAATGAGAATTTTAGAAACAATTTCCTAATGGCAATGCAATTAAGAGTAGTATTTAGGTAGCATTTTAGTATGGATAACATGAGGCCCACTTATAATCAAAGATCACTCGACACTCAAGGGCATAGAGAAACTCTAAGATCATGGTGACAATATTGGACCCTACTCAGTTTCTGAATTAATCATGGAACAACAATGAAAGGTGGCTAACAACTTTTCAAAATAACACCTGTGAAGAAAAAAAAGACTTCCTTAAAATGTTAATCATACTTTCAGAATTTTTCTGTAATCTATTAAACAAGGGACTCATTCACACACAACCTACACATATGCACATCATTTGATAAGAAACTCAGGTGATGAATACAAATGCTGGGCATACAGTCTCTGGGTTTTAATCCCTGCATACTGGTGGCAGAGGCAGATCATGAGGATACTGGAGGTACTTCAGGAGAGGCTTTTTTGTTTGTTTGGTTGGTTTTTGGGGGGGGGGTATTCTTTTTTCTTTTATTAAGTGTTTTTCTTGATATTTTCATTCTTTTATTGGATATTTTCTGTTTCTATTTCAAATGTTATCCCTTTCCTGGTACCCCCGAAACTCCCTCCCTCCTCCCTCCACATTCTTCTATGAGGGTTTTCCATTACCCAAAAGCCCACTCCAACCTCCCCTCATTGGCATTCACCTACACTGGGGCATCAGGCCTTCATAGGACCAAGGGTCTCTCCTGTCATTGATTCCTGACAAAGACATCCTCTGCTACATATGGGGCTGGTGCCATGGGTCCCTCAAATCCACAAGAAAAACCCAAAATGTCTGTGTTTAAGATTATGTTTTATCTATAACACTGCCCAGGCTAGGCAATTCCTCTAACCAATTTTCCACTACACACCCTGACCTATGCTTCCATTCAGTCTCAGGAAGACTCCCACATAGCTGTCCTGGTGCTCTTGATCTGCTCTACACCACCCCACATGTGTGCTACTTTCCTACAACAGAGGTGGATCCAGTAGGAAGCTGAAACCTAGCTCTTGCCCCCCCCCCCATAGTTTATCAAAGCATAAGCATAACACCTCATATGGAAATCTCTGCCTCCTGACCTAATGCCACACAGCAAAAGAAAACTAAGAGGATGGAACTAAAACAATTTGACAATGTTATAGAATTTATATACCCCAAATCACAGATGCAATACCAGTGCTCATGACAAAATGAATTATGGAACAAACTCAAGAGACAGAACTCAAAATATTATTCGAGCAGTATTTAATGAGATCAAAGGGCATAAAAAGGAGACAAGCACAGGTACTTGAAGGGACAGAAGCAAACTGAATGAAAGACATGAGAACTACTGCAAGTGGCTAAGGAAATAATTAGGATAATGAAGGATGTGAACATTGCTTCCAGAGATAGAAAAATCTGAGGAATCTTCAATCTGAAAGCAATGAGAAATGAACTCTGTAAGTGTGATGGTCACTAAATTGAGGGAAAATTCACCAAGACACAGCATTCAGAAGACAAGCATCAGTGTTCCAATGCAAGCTGAAAGAGCTGGCTCAATCAATGAAGTCATAGGTGACACGAACAACAAAATACCTGGTGCATTTCAGCAGAAATATTAATTGATAACAATTTAATTCAATTTTGATACAGTGGGGTGGGTCCTTAATCCTAGTAGCCAAGAGGCTCAGGCAGACAGACTTATATGTGCTAGAAGTCATTCTGATCTCCATATCAGGATACATGAAAGTCAAGTCTGTAGGGTGACACCCTGTTTTGTAAACAAATAGTAAACCCAAACAAGAAATTAAACATATATCCTCTACATTCATATAAAAAGAAGTTGAAAAGTGCAAGGATTAGAAAACTTATTACATATGTCAGAATGAAGTAGTCTCCCATTAGCTTATAATTTTGAAGTTGAATCCCTAGTTGTTCACAATATTCAAGGAAATTTACTTGCTGGAACATTACTAAATAAAGTATGACACTGGGGGTAGGCTCTGAGACAGAAGAATAGACCCAAGTCACTTAGTTCTCCTGCCTTTGATACTTAATTAGCTACTCTGGAGACATAAATCAATAAAAAGTGAAGCAGAATTAATGGAGCATGAAGGATGCTTTCTTTGAATACCAGGACGAATTCCAGCTCAGCCAGAAAAAGACAATTGATTGCACAGACGTGGGGTGACATAGATACATTGAGAAATTTGGCAGTGAGACACTGGTTATAAAAGATATTTTCAGATAATTATGTACACGTGGTCTTACAAGAATGAAAATAAATCGTTCTTTAGAAAGACATTAGTAAGTTTCTGTAGAAATTAATAGAGACTCAAAGAGAATTCAACGGTTCATCATAACATATTTGTTTCTGTAAAAGACAGGAAAGTCCTGACAAAACATTGTTCAGCTTATTTAAACTGAAAGAATGTATGTAAAGGAATGAGAACACAAACTATAAAAGGGACATTGTAATGTATGACAATGATACCAGTGTTAACTTATGCACTACAGTGGAGAGTCATACACAAATGCATCACAACTGATGAGGAATAAAGAGTCTCGCTAGCATAAGCAGCGCCAGTGCCAGAACCATAGTGTAGAATGCAAGACATTGTGTCCTTGCATTTGAGGGGATGAGAGGGAAAGGAGTGCATCACGGCTTATCCATAATGGTGAACTAAAAATGTTGTTTTCCCTAGAAAGACGGACCACGTGCTTTGGTGAGGTGTGTCTCACGGGTGACAAAGAAGTAGCCGCTGTCTCTGTTGAGTCACATGTGCACACAGCAAGCAGGTCTCTGTTCAGTGTAATAGTTCAAAAAAAAAATAAATGCTGAAATCTAATAATTTAAAAGAACTTTAATGAACCATCTATGACATTTTTTAAGTTAGATAATCAGTTTCAAAAGGAATATTCAGGTTATTTAGCCTTGTTTTTAAATGGTTGTATCAGAAAAAAATATCTAGTTTTTTAATTATACTATTTCAGCACTTGTTTGAAATTCTATTTTGGATCTGAGTTTGGTGATCTTATTTCAGCTGCTGCTGTACTACCACAGGTTATTGGTTTTTAGTTTCCTAAGGAGAAAAATTACCTTCTTATTAGAAAGACTTTGTGTAGTGCTAGTTTTTCTGTTTGGGAAAAATCTAAGGATTTACTGTGGTTAGTCGAACAGAAGAAATGTGGATTTGATGAACTAGTGCCTATGATTTTAACTTATGTTTGATATATAGTAGTAGGGTTATAAATGTTGATTATTTTGTGCCAACAGTCCAGAATTGTCATTTGTATGTCAGAAGAAACTATGACCTCTGCTTCCTAAATTATTTAATTTCCTCAGTGTTTGGATGTGATTTCTTGTGTGTTAATAAAAGTGCAAAGAATTGGAAAAATATAAATATTCTTAACTCAAGCATTTGCTGAATCATTTTTCTACAGAACTCGTTTGTACAAAACTCTCTGAAGAGTTGACTTTTCTCAGTTTTCATACCCTGGAAATCACATTTTGTAAAACTGGGGACCATTCATAATTGTCAGATACTTTTTTATATTATCTCAGAACATCATTTTTATATATAGATATAAAATTTTTTTTGAAAGCAAAGAAAATTAAATACATATGTGGTCCCAGATGCTTTTATAACTCTAGGATGATCTACACTATGTATGCTCTAATTGATGTAGTTCACTGCACAGGTGTCCACTTGTGACAGGATGATGCATGGTTCTTTTAGATCACATGAAGTTTGATTTGCAAACATTTCTATAGCTGAACTTCTAATATGTGGTTGCCTCCTTAATAAACAGCCTGACCATTAAATAAATGAATAAATAAATAAATAAATAGTATAGAAATTGTCAACAATAATTATTCCACTCTAATAAAATTTCAACACACTGCATAGGAAAAGACTAAATTCAAGAACATGAAAACATTAGATTTAACAGAATCAGCCATTCAGAAAGCAAGTGCATCTTCTGGCGTAAACAACTCAGGCCAGACCATTCACTCTGTCAACAAATATCTTGGACTCCATGATGGTGGTAAAATCCAAAAAGTAAAAAACTGCTATATGAAAAGGGGCAGGGGACAGAGTTCTCAATGTCCTAACCTGGATATTCAGTCTGTGTGCTATAATCCCAATCTCCCAGGCAAGGCATGGCCACTGGTATCATAGTGGCAAGACTATTTGTGTTTTTTGAACCAGAGTGTTTTGGGGTTCAAGCTGAGGCCAGCTCCACAGGAAATACTGCATAGGGAACAGTAGTAACCTGGCTAAAGTCCAATAAGGAAGGTCACAGGCCATAGGCAGGAAGCTACTACTGACATTTTATGCATGTGTAAATGGCACTTGGCATACACCCATAGCCTGAGGCTGCTTTCACTCAGAGAAAAAGAAACTGTTTTCAATAGGCAACTTTTATTTCAGAAACTCAACACAATCAAATATGGAGATTTACTCACTGCTGACTGCATGAGAAACTGTATCACCATGTCTTATATTCTTCTCAGTGAAACTTTACAGAATCATAGTGAAATGTAATCTGGCAAAACCAAATTCATGTCCTCTTTTTCTCCTGACAGGTGAGCCCCATTCCACCCCTTGTTCAATCCCTCTAACACACCTGTATCCTTTCCTACACTCTCCTTGGCCGTGGGCTCTTATCTTTAAGGGTGAGCTAATTGGGTTGAGAAGGAGACTTGAATATGTTCAGAAAGGCCCTGAAACTTTTCATGAAACAAAAATGAAAGATGCCAATACCTGGCAAAGGATACACACGAATGAAAGAGAAGATACCATGGAAAATGTTCATTTTCTCTGAGGATTTCAGTTTACTATATGAGATGTGAGACTTCCTCACACAGTTCCCATACATGTATAGTCCTTTTGCCAGGAATCCTGAAGAGAAGCAATTGAGACTGCAAAAATTCTGGCCCACTGAATAATGACAGCAGAACTTCTCCAAAAAGAGCTGTCTGGAAAAAAAAAAAAAACATGAATGCAGGGTCTAAGCATACCCACACCTGCAAGAAATTTACAGTGCAGAACTCAACAGACCATGAATGTGCATGGACAGAGTGCTTTTCATGAACCAAAGAACCATTTTTCTCATATAAGTGAGTAGTCATGATCATTCTAAAAGTGCTGCCTAATTTTGTCTTAACCTATAGTGAGTTTTGTATCTATAAAATTCCCAGCCATGACATCATCCTCTCACAACAACCATTCTGGGCTGGTCTTGACCTTGTTAGGTCTCAAAGAAACTCAGGACAAATGGCTACTTCGGGTGCCTATTAACTTATCTATGTAAACATTGTTGGCTAGGGTAGGGACTTTCTTGGCTCCTATTTCCACTCTTGGCTATTCCGTCTATCCTCCCTTCTCTTCCTCCATACCCTGCCCCCATCACTCATGGGTTAGTTATGTCTGGATCCAGCGAGATACCCCTTACTGTTTTCTCCTTCAGACTGTAAAAACCAAAATTAACACATAAGCACCACTTTCCCAAGAACCAGGTAGGTACCTTCCTGGAATGCTGTAAGTCTTAGGACTCATGGGAAAACTACAAAAAAATTGAAAAAACTACAATGAAAGACTTATGGGAAAATATAATAGCCTATGTGATTGTCTTTACAATCCCTTGTAGCAAGATCCAAAAATCCATCTCTTGGTCAAGATGTAATATTTAATTAAACTTACTCACATGATGAAATTGGATTTTCTCTGGAGACACTCAGGATTAACAGAATCTACAATATATCTTCTCCTCAACCAGTTCTTACACCAATCCTGTCTTCACTCTTCATTCAGGTCTAAGGTGCATCATTAATAAATAAGCCTATGTAGACACATTTCTGAATGCTGTGTCTACATCACAGAGTGCATATATGCCATAGTGAAAAATTCATATAGACTATAACTTTACTCAGTAAATATTAATATTTACAGCCATTTTGATCGTGCTTTATAATGTACACTTTCTGATCAATCAAATCTGTACTAGTTCCTCTTATCACTAATATCTACAAAGCTCTCTGGAGATGCATATGAAATCATTCTCCAGGAAAAATATTACTATCTTGAAATGGCAAATGGAGGAACATAGGAGTTAGGCAATCATAAGTGAACTTGAATCTAGGGAGCTTTGTTATTGCATAAGCACAGAGAATCTCCATGTACAAAATACAGATATTGCAAATAATCTACAAGGTTATTTTAGAAGAATATTCTGGAAACCAATAAATCAATTAAAACATCACAATGTACCCCAGTTCATAGGATCTCAAACTTCCCGAAAACTGTCATATATTCAGAACAGAATTGTGAGAGGATCTGCAGAAAATGCACCCCTGCTCCACTCCCTTGCTCTGCCATGGACTCTGCCAGGATGACACACATAGCAACTGCAGCTTAAGGAAGTTATTAGGTACCTCAAATACTAGATAACCATCTACTGCCATGACTTCCTGACCATGAGGGCATCCAAAATACACAGAGAAAGCTGGAAGGGTGGAGTTTTCTGTCACTATTGCTTGCTTGCTTGCTTGGAGTAACTCCTGGATAAGCCCATGTTCAACAGCTTCCTGTTACATATTTCTTCTGAAACCACCTACTTTGGACCCTTTTAATTCATTAGCTTCCCAGTTCCTCTCAGCTGTTTTTGTTTACTTCTTTGTTTGCTTTCCTTGCTTGGTTGTTTATTTTTTTCTTTGTTTTTGTGGTTGTTGTTTTCTTAAAGACATCTGATGAGGCAGGGGTACTCACCCACCTCATCATGACTCATTCCTCCAAGTCTGTTGCAGGCTGCCTTCTATACAACTGTATCTATCAGGATGCCCAGGACCTTCCCTGCACAGAGTCCCCAAAATCTTTCTGGCAGTCTAGACCAGAATTGGATGAAGTAGGGCACTGCACCTGGGTTCTGAACCCTGAAGATAAAAGTTATCCTGATTATCTTTTTACATTGCCAGTCTAGCCCCCTTGGGATAAAAATGCACAAAAGTCAGCAATCCCCCTGAATTCTGATGCTCAGAACCTATTTCTAAAACAAAGTAAAACTAAGGTAAAATATTCTAGTCTCAAAGTATCCTCTAAGGATACATGATATCCAAGATGCATGATTGAAAACCCAGAGACATGATTAAGCAGATCAAAGCTTGTAGTGCATGCAAATCAACTCAAAGAGGACAGGAACAAAATGATTTGTGGGCAACAAAATAACAGCAGATGCCTGAAGGAAATGAACACAAGTAAGGAAATGAAATTGAAGTTTAATAAGTGTTATGAAAAACAATGAAAACTGAAATTGAAAAAGAAATGAAAATGTAGCGAGGTGAAGAAAAATCACTGCAAGAGTTCCTATGGGAGATAGAATATCAGACACAAGGTAGAGGAGGTGGAAGTATTCAGTCAAAGAAAATGATGACTTAAACTAACGTTAGGTAAGGAACAATATCATTTTCTGCTTCTAAAATCAAACAAACAAGAAATACAAATAGAACTATAATAGTTACAACACTGTTTAATCATTGTTCATAGATACTTGACTATTCCCTGTAAGTTTCTGTGTAAACCCATACAGAACTGCATATGCTGGAAAAAAAGTCTCTGAAATTACCCAAATCTCTTTTGTTATACTAACTTTGCCAGTGTAAAGGAATGCCAGTGTCGTGTCGTAAGGTGGGAGTAAGGAGGGTGGGAGGAGGAGCAGTGTCATAAAAGCAGGGAGATGGGAGATGGGATAGGTGGTTTGTGGAGGGGAAACTGGGAAAGGGATAACATTTGAAATGTAAATATAAAATATAGAAATAAATAAATAAATAAATAAAAAGTCATTGATTTTTTTCATGAAAATAGTAAGGGCCAGGTTTCTCTGGAGAGTTCTGAGGTTCAGAAGGTGTTGTGATGATTGTGATAGATGGAAATGAATTCCAGCTGGACATGGAGGTGAGAGCTCAGAAATACAATCTCAAAGCTATGGGTCTGTCCTTAATGCACAGGGTTCTGAGCCCATGGACATCATTCACATGGCAGGGCTACATGTTTCTAGTGGTTGTGGTTGTGAATATTATTACTTTTGCATTTACTTTGTACTTTGAAAAGTTTTTTTAAACAAACAAGTTGAGTATTACACCGAATGATAGCATGTTTAAATCTTAAATCTCTAAAACTGTATTAACTCTGGCTGCGAGGTTAAGCAAAATACCAGTCTATTAGAATGGAAGATAGTTGTATAATGTTACATTGCCACACATATGTTTCTGCCAATGCATAGGAAAAATCTATGGTGCAAAATTCAATGGCGTTCTGGTGACTGGAATCTTTGTAACATATGTGTAAGAAAGATAAAAATTGAAAAGTGCTATCTTTAAAGCATATGAAGGGGTTGCTCTCCAAAAACTGCCAACAAATTCACATTGCTAAAGGCAAGACTGATACACCTCAACTTACTTAAAGAGTTCAGGCTGGTACCTGCAAGAACCTTCACTCCTGTGTCCCAGTGTCCTTGTTATGGGAAGGTGCTTTGCAACTACATAAGTAGAAAGGTACACACTTGAACCAACCAAAAAGCTTTTGTTTTATAATTTATCCTTCCTGCAAAACATGCCAGGTCATTGATATCTTAAATATATTTGGAGTAAACAATCAATATCTGATTTCACTTAAATATAAAACATTTGGTAAACGTTATATGTCAGTACTTAAATATGTTTATGGACTTGAATATACAGGGAGCTTTTTGTGAAACCACCACCAGTGTCAAAAATAATGACAAGGGGGTTTCTACATAGTTTTAAGTATATGACTTTCATTGGAGCAGTCTCTCAGTTATCACTTTAAGCATATTCAAGCTTATGACCAGCCACGTGGTTATCTCTTTACCTCTCTTCTCCTGTTCTCATCTATCTGTTATCTTTTCTATCCTCTATAAATCTACTGTATCTGTTTTGCCTTTCCTATATCCCTCTCTCTGTCTAAGAATTCCACTCTTCAATGATCATCCCAGAAATAGGACCTCTAACAAACTTTCAGGTGTAAGACATCACCAAGACATCTTTAAACCTCTCTAGGCATAGGGAATGGCCTGAACTTCAAATATCTGAACATGCTTGCAAAGAAAAGAATTTACAAATGTAAGGCTGTTGGTAGAATATAGAAACAGCAATATGAAGACCCTACTGTCATTTAGCATTCCGCTAATATCGTAATCAACACATGAAAATACACACACACACACACACACACACACACACACACACACACACACACACACACACATACACCTGAAAGAAAGTTACCTCAGTACATATGCAGTGCTCAAGCAGGCTAGGAGAAGAAATTGTAGCCCATGATTTGGAGTCACATATGATGTAGAGTAGTTTGGCCTCTAATGAAAAGGAATACACCTGCCTCAGTTATCTGTATACTGAGATTATGCCAGCATCACTTGCCTATTTTATGTCTATACAGTCATATGATATAATCACACTTTGTATATCAGAACAGCATAATTTATATTCTTGAAAACTTCTTTAGACTCTTTCAATTTACACTAACATAATACATTTTAAGAACTAAAAAAATCCATAAAATATATTTTATCTGTAGTGGGCAAAGGATCTTGTGGTCAAAGATTAGTTCTTGGGAAAGAAGGGATATAAAACCACAAGGTTTTGTCTTCAATGGAAGGTATATTCACACTTTTCTGACTAGAAGTGAGGGAATGGATGCACTAAGTAGCTTGGTGACCAAATATTCTGCAATTTTACAGTATACTATCATAGCATATTTGATTCTTTTTTTTTTTTTTTTTGTAGCTCACATCTTTAATCTTAGAACTTGGGAGACAAAGGCAGCCAGATCTCTGAGAGTTCAAGGCTAGTATGGTGGTCTGAGAGAGTTCTAGGATAGCCAGTGTTGAGAGAGAGAGAGAGAGAGAGAGAGAGAGAGAGAGAGAGAGACAGACAGACAGAGACAGAGGGCTTTTATTTGGTGGTTATGTAGCCAAGCAGATTCACCTAGCTCACTCTCTTGGTTGTGAAGAATGCAATCCATTTGGAAGACGGCAGGCTCATGGCCCCATTGGAGTACATGCCCAGCGCATATTTGATTCTTATCTCTGGACAAAACTCGATACAAAAACCATGACAATCAATTTTTTCTTCTCCACATTGTACAAACCTTTTGAATGTGATTGCTTCAGCTAGATTCTGTGCTTTCTGCCGTATACTGCCTCTTGCAACCTACAGTGTAGAAGAGATGCCTGAAGTTCTCACCCATTTCACAAATGAAAGAGAATTAGCGATTTAAATCTGAAGAGACAAAAAAGTGTGTGGACACTGCCAAAGTTGTAATTACATGCTGTTTCATGACCACTGACTGTGATGCACACAAAAGCTTGGAAAGCATGAGACTGTGTGGTGAACAGGGTTTACTGTGTTGTTTGTGGCAATGAGGGTCCATGGGTATGGCTACTGTGTCTAAATTGATCAGTATACATACAAAAAAATGTGTGATTTTATATCAACTTTCACAAAACAACGTGGATTTAAATATTTGCAGTTAGTATCTGTGGAAAATTTGAACTCACTGCTATCAGAGTTTGCTTTCTGAGCTAATACATAATTCCCTGTCACATTCAGATTCATTTTTGCACTGTGAACTTTTTTTATTTTCACTTTTTATCTTCAAAAGTAAATCATATTTGGTAGGGTAGGTTCTTTGTGACCATAGCAATGTTTGCTGTGTTGGTAAACTCATACTAAAGAACTCTCTCTATGCTTTTGAATATTATTTCACATCTATTTCAATTTTCCTGCTTCCAGGGGATCCACACTCAGGGAGAGGTCCAAGGACAAAGGCCTCTTTCCAGGTCACCATATGGACTAAAAGAACCACAGTCTATCCCCTAGTCAGTCTCAGACTCAGCAGATCAGACTCAATAAAATTTCTTTTCCTGGCCTGGGAACAGAGAGCTCCACACTCACTACTATCTGTTCTCCCTCACTTCTTGGTAAGCTGTATCAATGTCTCCATTGTTCTCCTGGAAAGAATATCCAAACTTCCTCCCTCTGGGACTAGTGGTTGCTAGGCCTGCTCAGAGTCCCTATTTAGCTTGGGCAACCATATTCAGCCATAGGACAGCAGCAGGTCCTCTACTGGAGGAAGCAGGGATCAAAGGACTTAGATAGCTGAGGCATTCCTGCTCTGCCCTTCTACCCTAGAATCAGACAAAAATTTGGTCTGGGAAATTCGTACTTTACTACAATTTTCTAGTCTCCCAGAACATTTCCTCTTTCTCTTCCAGAGCTCAGGGATATTTATGTGATGTTCAATTTCATATACAATGATAACTGCAGTATCTCTACTTCATAATTGGGAAGTCCAGCAAGCAACCTTCTTTAGTGGATGTCAAGCAGTAACAACAGTTAAGCCAAAAGTTGGTCATGAATTTGAAAGCAAGGAGTGGTTAATGATGTGAATGAAAAAGAATAATAAAAAGGAAAGGACAAAGCAGCTCCTAGCTGTGCTGAAGCAGAACATTGATTATAGATAATTGGGACAGTATAACCATACACAGGGATATCTGGAAGAGTAGAGAATGAACATGACTATGAGCCATGTGAGGAGAGAAGCCAGAAAAAGAGACCAAGAGAATAAGTGGTAAATATGAAGGACCAGGGAAACAAATTATATGAGATTATATGAGGTAAGAGAGTTAGGAGAAGAGCCAACAAACCCCTGGGCTAGAGGTCAGGATAGTCCAGCAATACCCAGCAATAGTAGGGACTGCTTTGATTTGTTAATTAGGCATCTCAGACAGTTGTCCCAGCGTGTGAGAATTAACATTAGGATGGAATGAGAAGGTTGACAAGGTTTATGTATGGCCTCAAAAGTTATTTCAAAATGTTGAAACAGGCTTTATGGTCTCATATTCTTCAGGAACTAGACATGTGAATTACAGCACCTCATGAACTACTCACACCTTCCTCTCAGGTTGTGCATTTTGAGACAGAAAATTTACATTCCTATAAGGCACAGCTTCACCAGTTTCTGCAGACATTGTTGGTTACATACAAATTTGCTTTCTAGAAATAAGTTCAGTTGCTCAACCAGCATCTTGATTGAATATGGCCCATGAAAATGGCCAGTTTGGACTTTTACTCATCCTCTAAACTTGAATGCCTGACTACTTGTTACTAATGCCAACTACTAACAAAGCAGGAAAACTATCCCTCACATTCCTTCCTCCCAGTCCATTTCTGTGCTGTGAATGCATCAGCTTCAAGTTTCTCACTAAATTTAATTCTTACACAGGTCCCTCTTAGTTTGCAATCCTCTGCATGATCCAGTGAGTTGGAAGGACCCTCACTCAGTGCTGTCTTTCCCTTCTCATTGACCAGTAACTGCCCAGCCTGAAAGGAGTTGCAGGAATGTCTTTCAAACACTGAGCAGTTGAGCCAGGATTAGGAGTTCAAAGAAAGTCTCAGCAACACTGCATGAGCAAGGCTGAGCTACATGAGGCCTTGCAATAAAGAAATATGAAAGACCTTTAGAAAAAGGAATGTAATTCTTAGTGAATGGGAAACACTGGAGAATAGAAACAAGCACCAGAACAGAGCAGTAAGAATTTAAAAAAAATTTAAATAATAATAGTAAAAAATGGACTTTTTAAAAAATCATAAATAAAATTGAAAAATGGATAGGTATAATGACTTTGCAAAAGAGCAGACACTTCCCTGGTAGAGGGAATGGCATTAATAAGACACTCTGTGATCTTGGCTCTATGTGCAATGTTAGGTGCTGAGATCTGTAACCTGACACAAACAGCTATAGCCAGAGCCCAAGTCTGATATCTCTGAGCTGAGTTAACAATGTCAGTGAGGATTGTATATATCTGCATAGGACAGACTGTTGACTGGAAATTTAATAGTAACTGGCTCAAGCTAACCTTCATAAATAGTACACCCTCTGATCTGGACTGATTTCATTCAAATGCATGAATTGCTTCATGCTGGGAAATTACAAAATCACTCACTTGCCAAAATCATATTCTTCTAAATAAAAGTGTACCAATACCATGCAGTTTTTAACACTATTGATCTGTAGTACAGCTTGAGGTCTGGGATACTGATTCCCCCAGAGGTTCTTTTACTCTTGAGAATAGTTTTAGCTATTCTGGGTTTTCTGTTATTCTAGATGAATTTTTTTTTTAATTTAATTTAATTTTATTTTTTTAATTTACATTCCAAATCACTTCCCCTTTCCCGTTTCCTCCCTCCCCGAAAGTCCCATAAGCCCCCTTCCCTCCCTCTTTTCTCCGTTCAACCCCCTCTCATTACTCTGTCCTGGCGTTCCCCTACATCCAGTCTTTCCAGGACCAGGGGTCTCTCCTTCCATCTTTTTAGAAATCTATTGATATGCTGATTGTATCTAGGGTATTCTGAGATTCTGGGTCAATATCCCCTTATCAGTGACTTCATACCATGTGTGATCTTTTGTGATTGGGTTACCTCACTAAGGATGATATTTTCAAGTTCTGACCATTTGCCTAGGAATTTCGTGAATTCATTGTTTTTAATTGCAGAGTAGTATTCCATTGTGTAAATATACCACATCTTCTGAATCCATTCCTCCGTTGAGGGACATCTGGGTTCTTTCCAGCTTCTGGCTATTATAAATAAGGCTGCTATGAACATAGTGGAGCATGTGTCCTTATTGCATGAAGGTAAAGTCTCTGGGTATATGCCCAGGAGTGGTATAGCCGGATCCTCCGGAAGTGTCATGCCCAGTTTTCTGAGGAGCCGCCAGACTGCTTTCCAGAGTGGTTGTACCAGCCTGCAATTCCACCAGCAGTGGAGGAGTGTTCCTCTTTCTCCACATCCTCGCCAACAACTGCTGTCTCCTGTGTTTTTGATCTTAGCCATCCTGACTGGTGTGAGATGGAATCTCAGGGTTGTTTTGATTTGCATTTCCCTAATGACTAAGGATGATGAACATCTCTTTAGGTGCTTCTCAGCCATTAGATATTCTTCAGGTGAGAACTCTTTGTGTAGCTCTGTACCCCATTTTTTAATAGGGTTACTTGCCTCTCTGGAGTTTAACTTCTTGAGTTCTTTGTATATCTTGGATATTAGCCCTCTGTCGGATGTAAGGTTGGTAAAGATCATTTCCCAGTTAGTTGGCTGCCGCTTTGTCTTTTTGACGGTGTCTTTTGCCTTGCAAAAACTTTGTAATTTAATGAGGTCCCATTTGTCTATTCTTGATCTTAGAGTATAAGCTATTGGAGTTCTGTTCAGGAAATTCTCCCCTGTGCCCATATGTTCAAGGTTCTTCCCTAGTTTCCCTTCTATTAGTTTCAGTGTGTCTGGTTTTATGTGGAGATCTTTGATCCACTTAGAATTGAGCTTAGTGCAAGGAGATAAGGATGGGTCAATTTGCATTCTTCTGCATGTTGACCTCCAGCTGAGCCAGCACCATTTGTTGAAAAGGCTATCTTTTTTCCACTGGATGGTTTTAGCTCCTTTGTCAAAGATCAAGTGACCATAGGAGTGTGGATTCATTTCTGGGTCTTCAATTCTGTTCCATTGATCTACATGTCTGTTACTGTACCAATACCATGCAGTTTTTAACACTATTGCTCTGTAGTACAGCTTGAGGTCCGGGATACTGATTCCCCCAGAGGTTCTTTTACTCTTGAGAATAGTTTTAGCTATTCTGGGTTTTCTGTTATTCCAGATGAATTTTTGAATTGCTCTTTCTAACTCTATGAAGAATTGAGTTGGGATTTTGATGGGGATTGCATTGAATCTGTGTATTACTTTTGGTAAGATGCTCATTTTTACTATATTAATCCTGCCAATCCATGAGCATGGCAGATTTTTCCATCTTCTGAGGTCTTCTTCAATTTCTTTCTTCAGAGACTTGAAGTTCTTGTCATACAGATCTTTCACTTGTTTGGTTAGCGTCACGCCAAGATACTTAATATGGTTTGTGGCTATCGTAAAGGGTATTATTTCTCTTACTTCTTTCTCAGCCTGCTTATCCTTTGAGTATAGGAAGGCTTCTGACTTGCTTGAGTTGATTTTATATCCGGCCACTTTGCTGAAGTCGTTTATCAGCTGTAGGAGTTCTCTGGTGGAGTTCTTTGGGTCGCTTATGTATACTATCATATCGTCTGCAAATAGTGATAGTTTGACTTCTTCCTTTCCAATTTGTATCCCTTTGACCTCTTTTTCTTGTCTAATTGCTCTAGCTAGAACTTCAAGTACTATATTGAAAAGATATGGAGAGAGAGGGCAGCCTTGTCTAGTCCCTGATTTTAGTGGGATTGCTTCAAGTTTCTCTCCGTTTAGATTGATGCTGGCTACTGGTTTGCTGTAAATTGCTTTTACTATGTTTAGATATGGGCCTTGAATTCCTGATCTTTCCAAGACCTTTAGCATGAAAGGATGCTGAATTTTGTCAAATGCTTTCTCAGCATCTAATGAGATGACCATGTGGTTTTTTTCTTTGAGATTATTTATGTAGTGGATTACATTGATGGATTTCCTTATATTGAACCATCCCTGCATCCCTGGGATGAAGCCTACTTGATCGTGGTGAATGATCGTTTTGATGTGTTCTTGGATTCGGTTGGCAAGAATTTTATTGAGTATTTTTGCATCGATATTCATAAGAGAGATTGGCCTGAGATTCTCTTTCTTTGTCGGATCTTTGTGTGCTTTTGGTATTAGTGTAATTGTGGCTTCATAGAACGAGTTGGGTAGTGTTCCTTCTGTTTCTAGATGAATTTTTGAATTGCTCTTTCTAACTCTATGAAGAATTGAGTTGGGATTTTGATGGGGGATTGCATTGAATCTGTATATTACTTTTGGTAAGATGATCATTTTTACTATATTAATCCTGCCAATCCATGAGCATGGCAGATTTTTCCATTTTCTGAGGTCTTCTTCAATTTCTTTCTTCAGAGACTTGAAGTTCTTGTCATACAGATCTTTCACTTGTTTGGTTAGAGTCACGCCAAGATACTTTATATGGTTTGTGGCTATCATGAAGGGTATCATTTCTCTTACTTCTTTCTCAGCCTGTTTATCCTTTGAGTATAGGAAGGCTACTGACTTGCTTGAGTTGATTTTATATCCGGCCACTTTGCTGAAGTCATTTATCAGCTGTAGGAGTTCTCTGGTAGAGTTCTTTGGGTAGCTTAAGTATACTATCATATCGTCTGCAAATACCCAGAGGCTTTACCTGCATGCAATAAGGACACATGCTCCACTATGTTCATAGCAGCCTTATTTATAATAGCCAGAAGCTGGAAAGAACCCAGATGTCCCTCAATGGAGGAATGGATTCAGAAGATGTGGTATATTTACACAATGGAATACTACTGTGCAATTAAAAACAATGAATTCACGAAATTCCTAGGCAAATGGCCAGAACTTGAAAATATCATCCATAGTGAGGTAATCCAATCACAAAAGAACACACATGGTATGCAGTCACTGATAAGGGGATATTAACCCAGAATCTCGGAATACCCTAGACACAATCAGCATATCAATAGATTTCTAAGAAGATGGAAGGAGAGACCCCTGGTCCTGGAAAGACTGGATGTAGGGGAACGCCAGGACAGAGAAGCGAGAGGGGGTTGAATGGGGAAAAGAGGGAGGGAAGGGGGCTTATGGGAATTTCAGGGAGGGAGGAAACGGGAAAGGGGAAATGATTTGGAATGTAAATAAAAAAAATCTTAGAAAATAAAATTAAAAAAAAAGATAAATGAAAGTGACCTCCCTCCACAGCTGACTGCCTTAAGTATTAGGCAATGGTCTACATATTGCTTTTCCTACTTCACCCAGCAGTGTACACCTTAAACTATTTGTCCTGTTCTGGTCTAAAATGAAAGCCATGCTCCACCTGCAAATATTTCTCCTGTTGTTGCAAAGAACACTTGTTTACATAACTCAAATGGATAATTTTAAAAACAGTGTTGTGGGACAGCCTTTTAATTAAAGAATTTGTGAAGTTTAATCAAGAGAAAAGCAAACTCATTGCCCTGGTGAGAAACAGACTGGGATCAAGGTGACCTGAGTCAAAACAGCTTACTTAAAAACAATTTTGTAAAGGGCTGAAGATGTAGCTGTCCCAGAATATGGGTTTCCAAGGAGAAATGACTCTATGCAATAATAAAGATTAATTAAATAAGTCTCTTAAAGGATACCATGCATTTGACTCTGGATAGTTTTCAAAGATGAGTCAGCCTAGAATAGATTTTGCTTTCTACATATGCTGTCACTCTTAAGTCTCTTTTGGGATCAGAACCCAGGTTATGCCTTGAAAACTTTCAATATGGACTATAGATTGCAGTTCCAGCCACTTAGACAGATGGGTGATTTACATGGCAAAGATATGCCCAGAATTATTTCGTAAGTACACAAGTACCCTAAAACAGCAGGTCTGTCTTCAGCCACAGGGTCCTAAGTGAAAAGTCCCAGAGGATGAGAAAGATAGCAAAAGGAGAAAATGGAAAATATAAATGTTGCAGTAGATAGATCTGCTGCTTTTAAGAAATTCTAAACTATTCAATTTTACCAAGGAAGATTCAGGATCCAGATATTGAGTGGAAACCTCCTAACTCAGAGAAATAGAATAAACACCTGTTAAACTTTCTCTCCAGCTGAAATCCCAGAATGAATCTCTTTCTGCAACACCTCAAATGATCTCCTCCAAATTGAATGTACCTCAATGCTGCTTCCTGTTCGTCTGTCTGTGCTCCCAACACTCTCTTACTCTATGATATTTTTTAGGTTTCCTTCCTGTCATCTGGCGGCTTGCTCCACATCCTCGCCCATGGTTGATTTTATTTAATCTCGTTGACACATTGGGTTCACAGTATGATCAAATATCCAGCAACAGTTGTCTTGCACGTGCTATGTCTCATAGAGTAAGCTTCGTAACTATAGTATCTTGTATCCTACTTACAGGGGAAACATGGAAAGAAATGGGAGACTACAATCAATCCAGCACAGACTAGCATACAATGGGACAAACTCAGAAGTCTAACGAACCTATGGTGTTCACACGGAACACAGGGTATATCAGGAACATTACTGAACAAGCCTACAGTGAACTTGAGACTAATAAGCACAGCCCCATATGGTGGCAAGAGTTGGGTTCTCAGGATCTGAAATAATCGTGTCCTACAGGTCCTGGCCCCAGATCATTACCAGCTTTTCCAAGCAAATTCCTTGCTTTAGAAGAGGAATTGTTTAAAAGTAATTTTCTTCACCTGAGATAATTGCCATCTCTGAGGCACATAGCCTCGATCGGCTTACTAGCCTAGTCATGGAAGTTTCTTGTCTCCGTATAATCCTATCTAGGCTTACAATATTTTCAGACTCAGAGAATTGAAGCTGAATAAGTTTACCTTTCCTAATTCTTCCTAAACTGTTGCTGGCTGCTCAACTCAGCTTTTCTGACTCAAAATTCTACACACTAACTGATTAAACCTGCTCTCTCTCTCTCTCTCTCTCTCTCTCTCTCTCTCTCTCTCTCTCTCTCTCTCTCTCTCCTTCCCTCTATCTCCTTCTCTCTCTCTCTGTCTTTCCCCCCCTCTCTTGCTTTCTCCTTCCCTTCTTGGTCTGCTTATTCCTGCTTTCTCTTTCCCATCATCATTCCTGACCCCCGACTCCCACCCCTTCACCCCCACTCACATCCTGGTGAACTCATCCAAGATCAGCTTTCAAATAAACTGCCATTAATATAATCTTTCTTCAATTGTTCCTTTCACCATCAGAAATCACATAAATTACCAATGGGGAAGGGCCTACTGGCTCATTGTAAATCGGGGATGTCTGGTCCAAGGAATAACCAGAACTAAATGAGAGCCACAACTTTCCACTGCTTACCAAGCAGCCACCAGCTCCAAGGCTCTATCCAGATGTGGTAATGACCTTGTACTCACCATATAGCAGTTTTGAAGCTTGCCTGAGCGTGTCTCAGAGCACCAAGAATGCACTTCTCCTTCTTCCTCAAGAAATCAAATTAACATCCATCTGTAATTATCCAATTTAACCTGGAAGCTTCCATTGCAAAGGAAGCACATAATTTCCTGGAATACTGGGAAATGTAGTTCTTTAGGAATAAAAATATCTCATGAGAACATTCACTGCCCTAATTGATTTGAGCAGTGAAAAAAAAATGCTATAACATGTGACTAGGGACATTCTATCTTTCAAATTTGGGGGGGGGCGGGGTGGGTGTTCCTAATCTAGTTCCATCTCTAGGTCAGTATTTAATATTTAATAAATGCTTGGTTTAAAGTAGGTCTAAAATGGATGAGTTGGTCTGTTACAGCAAAAATCATGGTTAACATACAGAGATCATAGAGAAAAAACTGTACACTGAAATGGCTCTTAATTTCTAATCCTGGGGAATGGAGACAAACTGCCCAGAGCACTGAGTCTCCTGAGTACCAGATTTTCAAATAATGAAGCTGAAGTGGGGTCCTCACAGAAGCAAGAAGTCTCTAATAGAACCTCAGAAAAGCAGTTAGCCATTGGGGATTCCAGAACAAAAATGCTCAGGGTAAGTCGTCTCGGATATCCTGACCCTGAGTTCCTAGAAATGGAGTTGAGTAATTTCCCATAAAATTCTTCAAGGAGATCCAATTCTAGCTAAATCTTTAATGGCCTCAGCAACAATAGAAGATGGAGGAGTGGTGAAATTGTCTTGCTTGCTCTGTTAAAATACAGAGTGTGAAGCCTTGTAGGAATTGGAAATCAAACGCAGGTTTTCTTCTTCAGGCCTTTGTATAAATTATCATCTTTTTACCTGGGCTTCAAGAACAACACTGACAATGGGGGTTGGGGGAAGGCCACTCATCTCACCTACTCTAGCAACTGAGAAAGGTTGGTGGCACATTATGCCAGCTACAACCCTTGATAAGGCAAACTTCTTCTTCTTTTTTTTTTTTTTTGGTTTTTCGAGGCAGGGTTTCTCTGTGTAGCCCTGGCTGTCCTGGAACTCACTCTGTAGACCAGGCTGGCCTCGAACCCAGAAATCTGCCTGCCTCTGCCTCCCAAGTGCTGGGATTAAAGTCGTGCGCCACCACCGCCCGATATGTAAGTACACATCAGAAGAGGGTGTCAGATCTCATTACAGATGGTTGTGAGCCACCATGTGGTTGCTGGGATTTGAACTCAGAACCTTGGGAAGAGCAGTCAGTGCTCTTAAGTGCTGAGCCATCTCTCCAGCCCGCGGCAAACTTCTTAAGACC
This sequence comes from Tokudaia tokunoshimensis, assembly GCA_036184795.1. Taxonomy (NCBI): domain Eukaryota; kingdom Metazoa; phylum Chordata; class Mammalia; order Rodentia; family Muridae; genus Tokudaia; species Tokudaia tokunoshimensis. Next base: position 128,590,213 of record BTHU01000005.1, read on the forward strand.
CTGTAAAGAAAATAAATTAAAGGCCCAAAGTAGGTGGCAGATCACACTTGTTAGCTGAGCTAAGGCATGAGGATCTTCATCCCCTGGAGAGCCTAGAATATATAGGGGAAGCTATGTCCAAATAAGATGGACGTCTTAGGTAGATGTTTTTGCATCCCTTCCTAGCACTACTGGTGTGTGTGTGTGTGTGTGGGGGGGGTGGCATGTAGGCAGATCTCTCTTAGTTGAAGATCAGCCTGGTCTACATAGAATATATCAGGCCAGACATGCTTCTTAGTGAGACCCTATCTAAAATTACAGTAAAACACAAAACAAAGAAACCCAGGAGGAAAATGAACTACAGTTAAAACTCAAACTAGAATTTGATTTCTCACATAAGTACTTCCATTCATTACATCTAACATGCAAGTCCTCTTTGGATCAGATTTCCCAACTCCTAAGATTAAATGTGTTTTTACTCCACACAAAAAATTAGTCACCAAAATACATAAAATAAAATGGAATTCTTAAACTGACTAAATCTCACATCAATAACCAAGATCCTGGTTATACCACCATGTTTATTGTAGTCACTCTTCCTATCTCTGAAAATGGCAGCCTCATGAGCCTAGTAAGACAAGTTATGCTTTTGGCTGAACCTTAACTTTGCCTTCCTTTTACATATTCCATGTACTGACAGCTACTACATTCTCTAAAATTTCCTGAATATAATTCTGGAATTTGCAACTTCTCTCTTGCTGTTCATGCTTCCTCTCACTTGTCAGCATCAAAGTGGAATACTGTAAAAATATGTCCTGCCTTGACCTGAATCCTCTCAGATTATGAGTTGCCCTCCTCCACCCTCACCCTGCACTGTGATCTGGCCGTGGTCTCATCCTGACTGTTCCTCACACACCTAGCTCCTGACTGTTCATGACTTTCATACCTTCACTTACTGCGGTATTATTTGGAATAGTCCCTGAGAGAGTCTAGTTCTCTATTCAGGTGAGCATCTCAGACCTCTCTAGGAATGTCCACCCTGGAGCATGCAGACACTGGGCTCTGGCCCCTAGCTTCCCAGCAAGTGTCCCTCTTCAGTATTATATCAAAGAATTCCTTGGTAACTAACTGGTCTTTTATCTCTTTAGCATGAGGCTTCCTCAGAGAGGAAACCTTGTCAAGCCTCCCACACTTTCTCCAGTTAATAAGTATGCCATGTTCCTGCATATTATATCTGCACTGGGAAATGGAGTCAAAAGTGTTGATTTGGAGGCCAACCTGAGCTAAATGGAATCTTGTCTCAAAAGCAGAAATAAGCATGGAGACATGGGCCTTTAATCTCAGAACTCAAGAAGAAGACTGAGTTCAGTTACATAGTTACTTTCTGAAAAGAAGAAGAAGAAGAAGAAGAAGAAGAAGAAGAAGAAGAAGAAGAAGAAGAAGAAGAAGAAGAAGAATATGATGATGATGAAGAGGAAAAAGAAGAAAAGTTTGTGGTCCCTATAAAGGGCTCTGTGAGGATACTGTCTGTGACTTGCTGACAGCAAGGCAGGATGGGACACAAACAGAGCTGACATTAATGGAGGGTGTAGACTCAAAGTGGCAAGGGGTTTCAACTCACCCACTGCAGCTTTGGGTCCCTGGACAGTACCTCTCTGGCCACTAGTGAACTTGAGGTCTTCTCTATGCTGCAGAGGTTTGGAGAAAACAACAAAGAGAGTGGTCTTTCCAATTCCCCTAAGTAAGCAGAGATTCATGTGGACTTTTCAGGATGGTTAGGGACTCCATCACTCATCCTGATTTCTCTTCACAAACCCAGAGCTCTGTTCCCAGGCCTGCGAGAGAGCAGTGGTGTAGAAGAGGACCACAAGTGTGAGTGTACACTTCCACCAGGTTACTCTCGACTCAGGGAGGGCATCCTGGTGTCTAAGCATTTTGGCATGCTTTTTGGCTTCAGACTTGCAGTCTGTCCGTTGATACCACCTCTCTCCAGAAGCTGCCCCAGGGAGGACATTTCTCTCTGAACTTAGGGGCTACGATCAAAGGGCTACTCAAAGGATGGTATGGCTTGTGTAACTAGGGACAGTCCTGGAACAATTTCCCTAGCTGACGAGGAACTGTGGTTTCTTATTGGCTTCACAGGTATGTTTGGCTTCCTTATCAACTGATGCTTGTATCCTAAGTCTGTGGATCTGAATGCCCCTTGCCTTCTGTGTGGGACACCACAGGATGTGCTGGGACCTGAAAATCTAGTAGCTTTTGTACAAACTATATGCTACTAGGGAATCCAGTGGACAGTTGCAACTAGGGTGGGGTGCAGAATATGACACCAGCTAATTTTGGGGCTGTGCCCTCTTACACATGGTGAGCATCCCCTTATCCATCCTGTACCCTCCACACCAATATTGAGTTCATAGCAGGAAGAACTTTAATGCGTGTGATTGTCTGGCTCTGTGTTAGATAAGCTCCCTACCCTAAGAGGTTAGAGGCACCTGGGCAGGGATCCTGAGCTAGCCTTAGGAAGCAAGCTTGCTCAAAGGATATTGAATGCTAGCAGGTTTTGACTGGTGAAATTCTCAGTCCCTGGGCAGGTGTGATGCCTTTCTGCTACATGGTATCTAAAATGGCCTTATTCACTGAGCTCTTAAGTGCCACATTCTTAGGAGGGCAGTTCCCCTGAGCCACAGCAGTCAATGTCTTACCTCAACCACACAAAGGAGGTCTAGGCAGAGAAGGGCTGGTGGGAGAGATGGATTTGAACCAAGACCTTTAGTTTTCCATTATGCGTCTCATATCCTAGTTAGGGTGTGAGTCAAAGAGTGTCCTGTTTAAGCCTGGTGGAGGACAAAGTAGTTGAAATTTGAAGAAGAAAATAGAAGGAAGAGACTTTGGCTCTTCTATTAAGTGGGTAGAAAGGGACAATCCTTAGTATTGGAGACTCATAAGTGGCTTAGAAAAATCATGCAACTGAGTTGTTCAAGGCCAAGTCAAGTGTGCAAAGGATTCCATTAATATCCACATCATCTCCTTCTTGTGGAGGGTTGTGGTGGCCAAATCAGTGTGGATTGAATTTGGGGTGACAAAGGCTAAACCAGTGGGTAGACACAACTTCTGCCCCAGGGAGGGGATCCTGGACCAAACCCAATGTGGTCTTGAGGATTTCATATGCATGCCATGGCATGTGTGCACCCGTATCCACACACTACACTGTCTCAGCAAGGGACTCACTGAAAAATGTGTCTCCTGTTGAGTGAGCTCTCTCTTTAATCTCATTGGAAGTGTTCTCTTGAGATCCCTTGTATCTTGCCCAATTATAGAAAGTAGGTGAACCCAAACCCTAGGAACCCAAACCAGTAGGAAGCTGACAGCCAAGAACCTCATCAGAATCAGATTTGGCAACTGTTAGGAAATCAATCAGATCCTGTTTCTCCTATGCCTTGTATGCTTTAGGTTGCATAATATTAAAATTGAGCTTTGACATGTGAGAGATGGCTCAGCAGTTTAGAGCACATACTACTTGGGTGGTTTGAATAAAAATATTCTCTGTAGTCTCTGGGATGTGAATGCTTAGTCTCTGTGAAGTTATGGTCTTGGAGGACTAATGTAACTGAATGTTGGCTTTAGGAGTTTAAAGACTCACTCTTCCGAGTGCATTCACTCTGTATCCTCTTTGTGGCTCTGGATAAGAATGTTTAGCCCTCAGAAAAACCACAACTCTGATCTACATCAACTGAAAGGAAAAGAGAATACCCTTCTGAATATTATTTTAAAAATTGTACCTTGTGGAGGCTAGAATAAAAAGGCAATTGACCTGTAAATAACTTTCTGTAAGGAGAGTTCTTAACAAGATCTCTCTGATTTTTTATTACATTTTCAGAAAGAGTGACACTGTGTAGCTTTGGTCAGGTAGAAATTCATGATGTGAAATGAATCCACTATATATGTTTGTCTCAGGATCCACAATGCTAGGATAAACATCAGGCTGTATTAGTACTAAACACAGAGACAATATGTCAAAATGTAAATAAATAACCAAAATTAAAATTCTCCAAACCAACAGCTCTAAGTCCACTTAAAAACACCTGCATTTGTTAAATTCATAAATAAGTGAAGAGAGGATGTGGATAAAGAGGAAGACACATCCACTGCTGGTGGGATTGCAAGCTGGTACAACCACTCTGCAAATAAATCTGGTGGTTCCTCAGAAAACTGGGCATGATACTACCGGAGGACCCAGCTATACGAATCCTGGGCATACACCCAGAGGATTCCCCAGTATGTGATAAGGACACATGCTTCGCTATGTTCATAGCAGCCTTATTTATAATAGCCAGAAGCTGGAAAGAACCCAGATGTCCCTCAACGGAGGAATGGATTCAGAAGATGTGGTATATTTACACAATGGAATACTACTCTGCAATTAAAAACAATGAATTCACGAAATTCCTAGGCAAATGGTCAGAACTGGAAAATATCATTCTTAGTGAGATAACCCAATCACAAAAGAACACACATGATATGCAGTCACTGATAAGTGGATATTAACCCAGAAACTTGGAATACCCAAGACACAATTCACATATCAATAGATTTCCAATAAGATGGAAGGAGAGACCCCTGGTCCTGGAAAGACTGGATGTAGGGGAATACCAGGACAGAGAAGTGAGAGTGGGTTGAACGGGGAACAGGGGGAGGGAAGAGGGCTCATGGGACTTTCAGGGAGAAGGAACAAACACAGTATGCACTCACTGATAAGTGGCTATTAGCCCAGAATCTCAAAATACCCAAGACACAATTCACATATCAAATGATGCCTAAGAAGAAGGAAGAATGAAGCATGGATACTCTGTTCCTTCTTAGAAAGGGGAACAAAATATGCACAGAGGGAGACACAAAGAGAAATTGTGGAGCAAAGACTGAGGGAAAGACCATCCAGAGACTACCTCATCTAGTGATCCATTCCATATACAGTAACAAACCCAGACACTATTATTGATACTCACAAGTTCTTGCTGACTGGAGCCAGATATAGCTGTCACCTAGGAAGCTCTCCTAGTGCATGACAAATACAGAGGCGGACACTCTCAGCCAGCCATTTAACTGAGCACAAGGTCCCCAATGGGGGAGCTAGAAAAAGGACCCAAAGAGCTAAAGGGGTTTGCTGCACCATAGGAGGAATTATGATATGAGCCCACCCAGTACTCCCAGAGTTCCCAGGGACAAAAACATCAACCAGATAGTACACACGGTGTTACCTATGGCTCCAGATGCATAGGCAGCAGAGGATGACCTTGTTGGACATCAAAGGGAGGAGAGGTCCCTGGTCCTGGAAAGGCCTGATGCAGCAGTAGAGGGGAATACCAGGACAGGGAAGAGGGAGGGGGTTGATTGGGCAACAGGGAGAGGGGAGATGGCTTATTGGATTTTCGGGGGAAATCAGGAAAGGGGAAATCATTTGAAATGTAAATAAAGAACATATCTAATAAAAAATGATTAAATTGAAAAAAATTCAACCAACCAACAGCTCTATAACCACTTAATACCTTCTGCATTTGTTCAATTCATAAATAAGTGAAGAGTTCCATGTAAGAGTAAAATAATGTATTCCAGTTATTATGTGTATAGAAATATAATTCCTTGTTCTGAACATTTTTTTTTTCAACTCAGAAGTTTCCATTTAAAGCTAGGGTAAGAGATATGGAAAGATCTCAGAGAATATAGCACTGGTTACTCTTCCAAAGAAAGCAGAGAAATGTAAAGGAAATACCATGAAAAAGTTATAATTCTAACAGGAACTTCCATTATTCAAGTGGTCTCTTGACATTTCAGAGAATTTCCATAAAGAGAATATAGGAAAATTCAAAAAAATATTCAAGAATTCTACAAGAAGTGCATTCTTACCCATAAACAATGGATTGTTGTAATTCTCCAACATCAAATCCATGTACAAAGCCCAATGAGCAAAAATGAGGCATTCCCATTCTTCCAGTGAGAAGTCCAAAGCCATGTCCTTGAAGGTGAACAGACCCTGTATTGGAAAACTACCTTGTTTCTATTTGACAGAATTGCTTTCCTATGTTAAAAATAGCCCTAAAAAATAAGAGATACTTTGTGATACAGATGAGGAAAGGAAAATATTGAAGGACATATGTTTTTGAAAAGTTTAATAGAAATGAGTTTGAAGTTATGAATTGCTGCTCTTCCATAGACAATCTATAGAATGACTTGCTATAATGCTCTCATTTATACAGGCACTCACTTTCATGAATTTTCTGTGGATTTCTGAGACCTTAGCAGCAAATAAAAGATTTGCCAACCTCACTACATTTGAATTTTTGTTCTACAGTTTTGGATTCTTTATTATTCTTTAAGTCCTTCTAAAAGGGAATGTGTTTCCCAGCACCCCAATGGTACTATACAATGTATTTTTAAACCCAGATTTTTAAAATCCAGTGATCTCTCCTGAACACTAATAGGAGGAAGAATACACAGAATATATATGTATATATTCAGGCAAATATACTCAACATACTTTATAGAAATATGAACTATAACAAAGATAGTTTCTAAAATGGTCATACAGTTCCTTGTATTTATACATCTCTGAGAATATATGATATAATTATCTCAAAAGCAGCGATATTTACAGAATATAACATGTACATTTGATGTCTAGATGCAGTAATGTACCTGCATAAAATATGCGTTCATTTCTTCAATGTGCACCTTGCTCAAATATGGACACTAGGCCAATCTTGTGTGCAACTGAACCTCACATGACTGTATTATAATATATCCATTTGACATTCTGAGGCCTAGGTAAAATGCTACAAACTTTCTATAATAAAGAAGTAGAATATTAAATGCCAAATTAATGGATGGACTTAATGTCAGCGTTTCAGCTATGAAATTATATTCAGAAGCATAAAGTAGAAAAATCACCATTAGAAAGCATTACATTATTTAAAGTTATATAAAAGTTTGCTTGAGAAATATACATAATATCAATTTCATAAATTCCATATGGTCTTTCACAACAGAAAATTAGATACATATGTGTAAATAAATGTCATTTGTGGAAACATATTTCAAGGAAGTAAAATCATTTTCTTTGATCAAATCTTGTTTTAAATTGAGGAAGAATTATGCTATCACTTCATAAATATGGAATACATTATTCCTCATGGGACTGACTTAATTCAAAATTTGATTCTTCTAATTTTAACTTTATATTCTTTTCTTTGGACTATGATCTAACTTGTGTATCAGAATGATCGTGTGTATAGAAAAGTGTTATCTATACTTGTTCCTTCATTTTTCAAAGGATATAATACACAGGTTATAAACCATGCCTATTAAAAATGAGCATCAGAAATATAAACCCGGGGCATAAAAAATGAGTAAGAGATAAAGGCAATTCCTGTGACTTCAGTCTCAAGTGTTTGGTGCTAGACTCAGGGGTCAAGGGCATATTGTATATTCATTGCTCATAAAATCATGAAGATGAACATTTACATACTCAAAGAAAAAATTAGTGTAAAGAAAAATAGAAACAGCATCACAACCCTTTAGTTGTTCCCTATGTAATATGCAGTTTGGTTGAAGAAGAAACATAGAATAGATGAAGCATTCTTCCTTCTAAACAAAAGAAGAGAACAAATTGGACTGACTTTCATTTAGGCTTGAAAATTCATGGTTAATGCACAGCACCAATGCTATACTCGCCTGAAAATATTAACTAATATACCCCATGTGGTCAAATACAAAGGTGGAGAGCACAGGACTTATAGTAATTCTAAAAAATGAAAGAAAAGTAAAGCTTTTATCTAGAACGCTGACCATCCCTGAAATGCAATTTATGCGAAATATGAGATCTTCCTCCCACACTAATATAAAAGGACACAACTATATCCAATGTAAAAATTAGCAACCAATATATTTTTCAAGCATCATTTACAATAGATTCTCTTTGAGACCTACCTCAGGTCTTCAACCCATAGAAATTATATGTCCTCATAATAGAAAATCTAGTGAAATTATGTTGTTATACATGAGAAATAGATAAACATTAAATTTTCACTATCTCAGAAGAAAATGAAGATCATAGAAAATAAGCCCTTTAGAAAATATGACCACATGGAGATAATAGAACCTTTGAATGACTTGAATAAGAAAAATGTTTTTTCAAAGAAATGTGGAGAGCACACTGACCTGTGGAGTGTTTACCAGAGAAGCACTCATTGTTTTTGTTGTTATTCTAGAGATTCAACATTCTAAACCTATCATTTCACAAACTGCAGGCAGCTGTCATCAATCTCCTCTACTCAGAAGAGAGACAAGGATGCTCAAAGCCTCCACACTAACTTACCACAGTGCAACAGTGCTTGCAAAGTAAGACTCAGAATATTTTCAATGATCAAATAAGGATACCAGAAAGGCAAGTTTCCTCAAATTACAAGAAACATAATTCTTCAACTCAAGAACTATAACATCCCAAATAAACATTCCAATCTGATAATAAAATTAGTATGCTATAGAAAAAAACAAGAACATAAATATATGTCGCTGTAGCATACAAACTGCTAAAAGGGCTCTGTAGACTGCTGACTGTAAGGAGTTATCAATGGCTTTCCCTAGATGCTCACACCTTGTGCTGAAGTACCAAACAGTATGACAATAAATGTCTACCAATGTTATAGTGACAAGGAGGTAACAGAAGCTTTACTAGTTGGAAATGAGGTCAATCTCCAAAGAAAATACATATATCAGAGTGGCAGCTGGTCAAAATCTCTCTAATGATCATATTCTCAAAAACAGAATATATAACTGTCATTCCACTATATGTAGAAATACTAGAACTGCATCTGAATGGTTCTGTCTACACCATAGCATTGTGCTGATTTCAGGATAAGTCAGACATACATGGTTGGTAAAGGGAAACTGCCAAATAAGAGGCTGCTGAATAAAAAGCCAGAAGTGGAAGGAAAGACATTTATGGAAATCCATACTGTCATTTACTGTGGAACATGTAATTTTGAATATATGAAACAATGGCTGCTCATCCAAAATCTGCCTCAGAAATTCTATGAAACAGAATGATAGGATGAAAATGTGAATAACAAGGGATGGTATAGATAATAGAAGAGATGGTAACTGTGCAAGTGTTCTTGGGCACTTAGTGTGTATACTGACTGGTTTTGTGTTTCAACTTGACACAAACTGGAGTTATCAAGGGAAAAGGAGACTTTCTTGAGGAAATGTCTCCATGACATCCAGCTGTAAGTAATTTTCTCAATTAGTGGTCAAGGGTGGGAGGACCCACTGTGGGTGGTGCCATGCCTGGGCTGATAGTCTTGGGTTCTCTAAGAAAGCATGCTGAGCAAGATAGTAAGTAGCATCTCTTCATGTCCTCTGCATCAGCTCCTGCTTCCTGATTTGCTTGAGTTCAAGTCCTAAGTTCTTTTGGTGATGAACAGCAACATAGAAGTGTAAGCTGAATAAACCGTTTCCTCTCCAACTTGCTTCTTTGTGATAATGATTGTGTAGAAATAGAAACCCTAACTAAGATAGTGTGCAAAGGCCAGTCACTTAAAATACTAGCACTAGGAGATTTAGATAGCCCAGATTAAATAAACTCCAGGAGCAATGGAATATCTGTAACAGCAAAGAAAACAGATAATGCAATTACTATGTCAGATTTTTTCTCTGAAAATATTCTGATAATCATAATGTCCATAAAAATTAGGATAATCCCTAGTTCATGTGACAGAAAATTTACTGACAACAGGAATTTATGTACAACAAAACTTTGAGAGGAAAGAAAAACATAGAGGTTATCATAAATTTACAAGATGTAAAACTTGATGTTCTATGCAAGACCATTGTCAGATTTTCTAAAGAAATTTGTAAATTCAGTGTTCTATCTGTTTAATCCTCATACATTTTTGGACAATATCAAGTGGGAAAGAAAAACTGGCATAAGAATGTAGAAATTTTCAGGGAGTACTCAGGACATTTTTCCAAAGCATGTCACTTTTTATTTCTTGTCTGTGACATACAGGCTGAGTATTGTTGGCATCTCTATCAGCAACAGGTCATAAATTCCTGCCCCTATGATAGACACTGGTCTTTAGTTTCAACAATAGTAAATATATAAAATCATGAATTATCTTGTCTATGTGTATAACAGGAAAAGTACATCTTCCATTTTGTGGAGACTGAACAAGACCTCATTCTAGGATGGGAAGAATAAACCATGGTTTTACATACTTCTACCATAAATTCACTAGGAACTCTAGGGCTTTGACTTTATAACTTGGAACTGATGTCTCCTGAATTACACACCTGCTTCTGAGTTGCAATCATACTGCCCTTTTGAGCCTTCCAGTCAAAGTATACTATCACATTTCAACACAGTCCTTATAAAGTAGTTAAACTGAAATAGTGATGTGTAATATCCAGACACTGGGAGTCTTGAGTAGCAAAACACCATAACATACTAATCTAGAATTCCCTAGGAAAGTCTCCTAGAGACTGGCTTCCTTACTACATGATGTATCTAGCTATCATCCCAACTAAGTACTGTAAAACTATACATCTCTTTTCTAGTTGTCTTGTCCTATCCCTTACCATCAAAAGAGGTGACATTATGATAGCATACAGTAGTAATAAATATATATCCATAGATTAAAATCTAGAGAGAAAGGAATAATATTTTTCAAACCCTGAGAGAAAACAACTGACAAATGCAGTGTTAAATCCAGAAAAGTGGCTACTAGTAGTGATAGCATATAAGGTACATATATGTATATGTATACATATAAGGTACATATATGTAGAAATTCATTAAAATATTTTTTTAGTCAAAAACCTGCTTAAATAATAAACTGATGAAAATATGCCAAAAGCAATAACACATATTTTTTTCATAAGGTCTTCAGAAATAAGACATAACTTCTGAAGAATGAATGAATATAAGAGAACTCGGAAGTATTCCTTATGTACAACACAGCAAAGCTCTATCCCACACAAAGAATGGAGAACATTGTGAACTGTAACTTGCCATACACAATGCCAGCAAAACCTTATAGATTACAAATTCTAAGTAATAAAAAAAATCACAAAGAACAGAATTTCATGAACAAATCTTTAAAGAACTTAACAGTGAAATCTCTAGTAGAAGTCAGAGTAGATTAAAAAAATCTACATAATGAAGAGTATTATTTATGAATCTTGGTTTCAGTTCAAGAAGTAGAAATTCTGCATAACTAAACTGATAGCATATTATGTGGGGATATTTGAACCCATTTCAACTTAGGCTGTTGTTCAGCCCATGGCATAAAATTTTAATCACTCTGGTTGGAACATGAGTAAGCCCTTAGTACCCACTTTAATCCCAAACAACAATTAATATTTAGGAGGCACCCATGTTTGAAAGTGATGTCGAATTGAATGGCAGAAACTGTAAACCATCAGAGAAATATCTGACAGAATATGATATGCCCATATCTACTGAGGTGAGAAAGGAAAGGAAAGGTACTCAAGGGAGAGAAAGACAGTACAGGAAGAAGAGAATAGTAAAGGAATACAGTAGAGAGCATGGCAGCAGTCCAGCCCAGCTGAGAGTGTAAAGCAACAGAGAGAAAAGGAAATAAGTTTACTGGGAGAGTTCTACAGATTCAGATTGGAGGATAATCATTCTAGGCACAAAGACAGAATGAGCAAAAATCCAGAAGGAACCAGATTTGAAAAGATTGCTACTGTTAATTTAAGGCTAAGCAGAACAATTAAATATCCGAGAGAAGAATCAGATTGAATGAATCAGCAGGGAGAGGAGTTTGAGCTGGAAGAGCTGAGTTGAACTAGCCAGGTAAGAGTTGAGAAGGAGCAAGAAACGGGCAGCTTATTCAGCAGAATTTTCCAGAAACTGAAAACACTCTAGGTCTAGATAAAATTGTAGAGAGGCTAGAGGCTTGTAGGCCTAAATCATGGTAAATAGACAAAGACAGTAAGCCTCCCACACAACGATTAAAATAGGAGAATAAAAGTTACTTTTACAGCCCTGTGAAAAATCTGGTATTGTCCAGTAAAAAAAACTCTCTACCATGTAAGACAAAAAGAAATACACCTCAGAATACTAAGGCAAGGAGACACAAAAGTAAAGGAAACCGTACTGAAAAGTTCAACAGTAATTATTATACTCTAAATTGGATTAAGTCCACAGTGCATCAGTAAGAACATATTTCAAGGACAGGAAAATATTTGGAGTGGACAGAATAGGTGATTCAGAAAGCAAGTGGGCCTTGTGGAGAAAAACACCTCAGATCAGACCATTCACTCTGGCAAAATATACCTTAGACTCCCTGGTGGTAACATTTATAGTGTCAAAAACTGCTATGCAAGTGGGGGATAGGGAGCAGAGTTATCAATGGCCATAACTGGACTTGTATCCTGTGTGCTATAATCTCAGTCTGCCAGGCAAGACATGGCCTCGATTATCACAGTGGCAAGATTATAAGTAACAGAAGGTTTTCTGGTTCAAGCTGAGACCAGCTCTACAGGTAAAATAAATACATAGATTAAACTAGGAATCTGGCTAAAATCCAATAAAGAAGGTCACAACCCTAGGAGGGAATTGACTACTGACATTTGCTTCATGTTTCAATGGCCCTTGTCACATCCATAGCCTGATGCTGCTTTCAGTCTGGGTAAAAGAAATTGTCTTTCCAATGGGCACAGCTATTTCAGAGCCTCAAAACTAATCAAATACTGACACCAACTGCCTGCTGCTTGCACTACCTTCCATGGGAAATCCATATCATCACATCTAATATATTCTTAGTGAAAATTTCCAGAATCATTAATGAAATAGAATCTAGCAAAATCAAATTTATGGCCTGGTTCTACTGACAGGTGTGTACCACCCCACCCTGCCCATAGTTCATTCCTTCTAACACTCCTATATCCTTTGTTCAAATGTCCTTGGCTTTTACCATACAGGGCTCTTAGTTGTGATTTATAGTTATGCAGATTTGGCTGAGCATATGGAGACCTGAAAAATGGGGGAAAATTTTTCAGAAAGAACATGAAATATTTCATGGAACAAGAAGGAAACACTCCAACACCTGGCAAAAGGATAAACATGAAGGAAAGAAAAAAATATCATGAGAATGTCTCTTTTCCTCTGAGAATTTCAGTTTACCCTATGAGATGTCAGAGTCAGTCAAATAGGTAACAAGCATAGATTCCTTTACCCAGCAACAAGGAGGAGAAGAAAGGAAAAATGCAAGAAAACTATTGTGACACACAGAATATAGACTATTGAAATTCTCCAACAAGAGTTCTCTGAGAAAAAGCCCTGAGTGCAGGGTCTAAGCATTCCTACACCTGCAAGAAGTCCACAGTGTAGAACTCAACAAATCATGCATGTGCATGCACAGAGTGCTTTTCATGAATCAAGGAGCCATTTTTCTTATGTAATTGAGCAATCATAATTATTCAAAATGTGCTGTCAAATTCTGTCTTAATCCACAGTAAGTTTTCTATTTATAAAGATATCTTGGCCTGATACCATTCTCTCACAGCATGCTGTGGTGAACCTTGGAAGAATTCAAAGAAATACAGGTGGAATGGCTATCTAGGGTGCCTATTAACATATCAATGCAGACATTGTTGGCTAGGTGCTTTCTTGCCTCTTGGTTCTCTCTTAGCCAGCCCCTCTACCCTCTCTTCTCATCCTCAATACCCCTCAATCACATCTCATGGTCTGGTTCAGTCTGGACCCAACTAGAATTCTGACTGCTTTTTCACTCAGACTGAAATGTCAAAAATTAACCTTTAAGCACCACCAGTCCCCAAACAGGTATCTTCTTGGAATGCTACAAGTTGCAAGTCTTAGGAAAATAATAAAGCATCATAGGAAATTACAATGGCCTATAAAATCCCCTGCAGCATGTGACCAAAGTCCATCTCTTGGTCAGGATGTAATATTTAATAAAGTTTGAGTTGTGAGTCTTACGAAAATAATAAAGCATCATAGGAACTACAATGACCTATAAAACCCCCTGTAGCATGTGACTAGTGTCCATCTCTTGGTGAAGATGTACTATTTAATAAAGTTTGCCCACATCGTGGAATTGGATTTTCTCTGGCGATACTCAGGTTTAACAGAACCTACAATATATCTTCTCCTTAGCCATAATTTGCAGCATTCTTGTCTTCTTTTTCCATTTCAACCTAAGATGTACCATTAATAACTAAGCCTATGAAGGCACATTCTGAATGCTGTATTTACATCAAAGCCTACATATAACTCAGTGTAAAATTAATGAAGAGTATAATTTAACTCAGTAAATGTTAATATTTATAGCCGTGTGATGATGCTTTATAATGTAAATTTTCTAATTTAATCAAATTTGCAATGGTCCCTTATCTGACTAATATCTATAAAGCTCTCTTGGAATGTCTCTTCAGTCCCCAAGAGAAAGGAAAATGAAATAGCAAATAGAGACACAGAGGAGTTAAAAAATATGGAAGAATTTGAATTCAAGGAGCCTTTTGAGGCTTTAGCTAAGAGAACTCCTGTGTACAAAATACAGATACTGACAAGGATCTATGAGGTTATTTTAGAAAAATATCATGGCAATCATAAAATTAGTTAAAAGATCACCAAAAACCCCAGTTCATAGAATCTCAAACTTTCCGAAAAAGGTAAGATATCTATAACAGAATTGTGAGAGTTGCCATCCACAGAAAATGCACCCCTGAACCACACCCTTGCTCTACTCCTGCCCATTTACTAGCCCAACAGTTCCTCTGACCTTGTAGGTGTCAGGACCAACTGCTGAATATCTGACTGTCTGGAACAGCAACTGCAACTTAAGGACATTTTCAGGTACCTCAAATAGTCAGGATTACTCTTCTACCATGACTTCCTGTCCACCATGCGGAAGCTGATATACATGGAGAATGCTGGAATGGTGGAACTTCCTGTCATTTAGGCCAGGATCCTCAGAGCAACACATTCTGGACCCGTCCAATATTCAGCAGCTTCCTGTTAGGTGATTCTTCTATGCCCACTTACTTGGGATCTTTTAAGTAATTAGCTTCCCAAATCACCACAGCTATTTTTGTGGGTTTAGAATTGTGCATGCCTGCAGGCTTGCTTGCATGCTTGCTTGCTTGATTGATTGATCATTTGTTTGTGGTTTTGTTTTTTCTTTGTTTTTCTTAAACTCATCTATCATGCAGAAAGTACACCCATCCCATTAGCAGCCACTCTTCCCACTCTGTTGCACGCTGCTTTCTACACAGTTGCAGCTGTCAGGATGCCCAAGACCTACTCCGCACAGTTTCCCCACAAGCTTGCTGTCAGTATCAACTAGAACTGGATGTAGTATGAAACTGTACCTGGATTCTGAACCTTTCAGATACAAATGATCCTGCCTACACATTGCCAGTCGAGTCTCCTAGGCTAAAGATGCACAAAAGATCACAACCCCTCTGAATTCTGATGCTCAGACTAAATTCCCAAATCAAAGTAAAACAAGATAAAATGCCTTTGGCTCACAACAGAAAAGATATATGGATCCCATCAAAAGGGGAATTTACATGATAGCCAAGATACAGAACTAAAAAACCAGCCATGATCAAAGAGATCAAAGCTTGTAAACCATATAAATCAACTCAAAGAGGACAAGAATAAAATCATTTGTGGGCAAGAAAATACTAGCAGTTGTCTGAAGGATTATATAAATATTGAGTTCAATAGGTGGGTAGAAATACCAAAAAAGATACTGAAACAAAGGTGAGTAATGATAACTCATAGAGAACCTGTGGGAGACAGAATATCAGACTTGAAGGCAAGGCAGAGGAACTGGATGCCTCAGTCAAAGATGTGATGAAAAAATTATGTTAGGTTAAGGCACAATATTATTTACTGCTGAAGGAGAAGCTAAAATGGAGAAACTCCTTAAAACTGTCTAGATGTTTTGCAATAAAAAAAAAAAAACAAAGAAAGAAAGAAAGAAAACTAGAACTACAGACTGCAATTTAGAGATTTGTTCATAGATCTTTTCCTGGTTGTTCTCTATAATTCTCTATATATACAAATCCACATCTGCATATGCTGGGGAAAGGATGCTCCAGAATTACCCAAGTCTCTTTAGAGATTCTAGATAGGAAATTGTCTCTTTTCATGAATATAATGAGGTCCAGGTATCTCAGGTAACCTCAGAGGTTCAAAACCTGTTGTGTTGATTTTGACAGGTTAAAATGGATTCTAGCAGATCATCGAGTTGAGAGGTCAGAAAGTCAAGACCAGATCTTGGAATCTGTCCTTAAAGTACAGCGATCTGAGCCCACGAGCATCTTTTTTTAATTAAATAAAATCTTCATTTACATTTCAAGTGGTAAAACATTTCCTTGTTTCCCTCCTCCCCAATACCCCCCAACCCCTCCTCCCACTCCTTGCTTCCAAGTATATGCCCCTCCATCCGACCCACTCCCATCCCCCCCCTCGATTTCCCCTAGTTGGGGCATCTATTGAGCCTTCACCTGACCAAGGGCCATTCCTCCCACTGATACCCAACAAGGCATTCCTCTTTCACATTTTTGGCTGGAACCATGTGTACCTCTTGGTTGATGGTTTAGTCCCTGGGAGTCCTGGGGCATCTGGGTGACCAATATTGTTGTTCTTCCCATGGGGCTGTAAACCCCTTCTGCTCCTCCATACCACCCTCCAACTCCTCTCTTGGGGACCCCACTCCCAGACCAATGGTTGGCTGTTAGCATCTGCCTCTGTATGTGCAAGGTTCTGGCAGGGCTCCTCTGAAGACAACCATGACATGCTCCTTTTCATATGCACTTATTGTTGTCCATAGTAGTATTGGGGTTTGGTGACTGTTTATAGGGTGAATCCCCAGGTAGAGCAGTCTCTGGGTGGCCTTTACTTCAGTCCCTGCTCCACACTTTGTCTCCATTATTGCTCCTGTAAGTATTTTGTTCTCTTTCTCAGAGGAACCCAAGCACCCTCACTTCAGTTCTCTTTCTTCTTGAGCTTCCTGTGGTCTGTAAATTGTAACTTGTTTATTTTGGGCTTTTGGGCTAATATCCACTTATCAGTGAGTGTATACCATGTGTGATTTTTTGTGATTGTGTTACCTTGCTCAGGATGACACTTTCTAGTTCCATCCATTTGCCTAAGAATTTCACGAATTCATTGTTTTTAATAGCTGAATAGTACTCCATTGTGTATATATACCACAGTTTCTGTATCCATTCCTCAGTTGAAGGACATCTGGGTTCTTTCCAGCTTCTGACTATTATGAACAAGGCAGTTATAAACATAGTGGAGTATTTGTCCTTGTTACATATAGGAGCATCTTCTGGGTATATGCCCAGGAGTAGTATAGCTGAGTCCTCAGGTAGTACTATGTCTAATTTCCTGAGGAATCGCCAAACTGATTTCCAGAGTAGTTTTACCAGCTTGTAATCCCACCAACAGTGGAGAAGAGTTCCTCTTTCCCCACATCTTCTCCAGCATCTGCTGTCCCTTGCGTTTTTTTTGTTTTTTTTTTATCCTAGCCATTCTGACCAGTGTTAGGTGGAATCTCAGTGTTGTTTTGATTTGCATTTCCCTGATTACTAAGGATGCTGGACATTTCTTTAGGTGCTTTAGAGCCATTCGAGTTTCCTCAGTTGAGAATTCCCTGTTTAGCTCTGTACCCCATTTTTAATAGGGTTGACTCTCTTGAGCCTAACTTCTTGAGTTCTTTGTATACCTTGGATATTAGCCCTCTATCGGATATAGGATTGGTAAAGATCTTTTCCCAATTTGTTGGTTACCATTTTGCCTTACTGTCCTTTGCCTTACAGAAGCTTTGCAGTTTCATGAGGTCCCATTTGTTGATTCTTGTTCTTAGGGCATAAGCCATAGGTGTTATGTTCAGGAACTTTTCCACTGTGCCTTCCATGGGCATCTTTAAGATGGTAGGGCTCCTTGTTTTCCATTGTGGTGAGTTTTATTTATATTATGCTTCCACCTAAAAGATGTCATCAGCTAATAGATTCTGCATAAGTGAGTAGATTAAATATAATGGTGGATACGCCACCACACCCGAAAGACAAGATCTGGATTTAAAATCACTTCTCATGATGCTATTAGAGGATCACAAGAAGGACACAAATAAATCTAATAAAGAATTACAGGAGACCATGAATCAACGGTTAGAAGCCCTTACAAAGGAAACACAAAAATCACTTAGAGAAATGAAGGAGAACATGGATCAACAGATGGAGGCCCACAAGGAGACAGCAAAAAATTGCTTAAAGAAATGAATCAATGGGTAGATTCACTTTCAAATGAATCACAAAAATTGCATAAAGAAATGCAGAAGAATATGGGTCAACAGACGGATGCCCATAGGGAGGCAACACAAAAATTGCTTAAAGAAATGAATCAACTGGTAGATGCCCTTATAAAGGAAACACGAGAACTGTTTAAAGAAATGCAGGAGATGATGGATCAACAGATGGAATCCCATAAGGAGGAAACACAAAAATCGCTTAGAGAAATGCAGGAGAACTTGGGTCAACAGGCAGAAATCCTGAAAGAGGTAATGCAAAAATATCTTAAAGAAATACAGGAAAATACAAACAAACAAGTGAAGGATCTCAGCAAATCCGTCCAGGATCTAAAAAAGGAAGTAGAAACAACTAAGAAATCACAAAGGGAGACAACTTTGGAGATAGAAAACCTTGGGAAGAAATCAGGAGTCATAGATGCAAACATCAACAATAGAATACAAGAGATGGAAGAAAGAATCTCAGGTGCTGAAGATACCATAGAAAGCATCGACTCAACAGTCAAAGAAAATGCAAAATGCAAAAAAAAAAAAAAAATCCAGGACACAACGAGAAGACCAAACCTAAGGATTATAGGTATAGATGAGAGTGAAGATTTGCAACTTAAAGGGCCAGTAAACATCTTCAACAAAATTATGGAGGAAAACTTCCCTAACCTAAAGAGAGAGATGCTGATGAATGTACAAGAAGCCTACAGAACTCTAAACAGACTGGACCAGAACAGAAATACCTCCCATAAAATAATAATCAAAACACCAAATATACTAAACAAAGAAAGAATATTAAAAGCAGTAAGAGAAAAGGGCCAAGTAACATACAAAGGAAGACCTAGCCAAATCACATCAGACTTCTCACCAGAGACTATGAAAGCCAGAAGATCCTGGGCAGATCTCATGCAGACACTAAGACAGCACAAAGGCCAGCCTAGACTACTATACCCAGCAAAACTCTCAATCACCATAGATGGAGAGACCAAGATATTCCATGATAAAACCAAGTTTTCACAATATCTTTCCACAAACCCAGCCCTGCAAAGGATAATAGGTGGAAACCACCAATACAGGGAGAGAAACAACACCCTGGAAAAAATGAGATAGTAACCTTCTTGCTTCAAACCCAAAAGTAGATAACCACTCAAACATAAAGATAGCATCAAGAATGGCAGGTGGCAATAATCACTGTGCCTTAATCTCTCTTAATATCAATGGTCTCAATTCCCCAATAAAAAGACATAGACTAGCATACTGGATACGTAAACAGGACCCAGCATTTTGCTGCATGCAGGAAACGCACCTCAGTGTCAAAGACAAACACTACCTCAGAGTAAAAGGCTGGAAAACAATTTTAAAAGCAAATGGCCCCAAGAAACGAGCCGGAGTAGCCATCCTAATATCAGATAAAATTGACTTCCAACCTAAAGTCATCAAAAAAGACACAGAAGGACACTACATACTGATCAAGGGAAAAATCCACCAAGAAGAACTCTCAATTCTGAATATATATGCTCCAATTGCAAGGGCACCCTCATTCATACAAGAAACTTTACTAAAGCTCAAAGCACACATCGCACCTCACACAATAATAGTGGGTGACTTCAAAACCCCGCCCTCTGAAATGGATCATTCAGGTAAGCAGAAACTAAACAGGGACACAGTGAATCTAATTGAAGCCTTGGACCAAATGGAACTAACATTTCATTTCATCCTAGAGCTAAAGAATACACCTTCTTCTCAGCACCTCATGGTACCTTCTCCAAAATTGACCAGATTATTGGTCACAAATCAGACCTCAACAGATATATGAAGATAGAACTAATTCCATGCCTCCTATCAGACCACTATGGAATAAGGGTGGTCTTCAATGGCAACAAAAACAACAGAAAACCCACATAAACATGGAGGCTGAACAATGCTCTACTCAATGATAACTTGGTCAAGGTGGAAATAAAGAAAGACATCAAAGACTTTTTGAAAGTTAATGAAAATGAAGGCACAACATATGCTAATTTATGGGACACGATGAAAGCAGTGCTAAGAGGAAAATTCATAGCCCTGAGTGCCACCAAAAAGAAACGTGAGACAGCATACACTAACAGCTTAATGGCACACCTGAAAGCCCTGGAACAAAAAGAAGCAAATACACCAAAGAGGAGTAGAAGGCAGGAAATCATCAAACTCAGGGCTGAAATCATTCAAATAGAAACAAATAAAATCATACAAAGAATCAACAAAACAAGGAGTTAGTTCTTTGAGAAAATCAAGAAGATAGTTAAGCCCTTAGCCAGTCTAACCAGAGGGCACAGAGACAGTATCCAAATTAATAAAATCAGAAACGAAAAGCAAGAGATAACAACATAAACTGAGGAAATTAAAAAAATCATCAGATCCTACTACAAAAACCTGTATTCAACACAACTAGAAAATCTCGAGGAAATGGACAATTTCCTTGACAGATATCAAATACCAAAATGAAGTCAGGATCAAATAGACCATCCAAACCATCCTATAACCCCTGAAGAAATAGAAGTCGTCATTGGAAGTTTTCCAACCAAAAAAAAGCACAGGTCCAGATGGTTTTAGTGCAGAATTCTATCAGACCTTCAAAGAAGACCTAACACCAATACTCTTCAAGCTGTTCCACAAAATAGAAACAGAAGGAACACTACCCAACTCGTTCTATGAAGCCACAATTACGCTAGTACCAAAAGCACACAAAGATCCGACAAAGAAAGAGAATCTCAGGCCAATCTCTCTTATGAATATCGATGCAAAAATACTCAATAAAATTCTTGCCAACTGAATCCAAGAAACATCAAAACAATCATTCACTACGATCAAGTAGGCTTCATCCCAGTGATGCAGGGATGGTTCAATATAAGGAAATCCATCAATGTAATCCACTATATAGACAACCTCAAAGAAAAAAACCACATGGTCATCTCATTAGATGCCGAGAAAGCATTTGACAAAATTCAGCATCCTTTCAAGCTAAAGGTCTTGGAAAGATCAGGAATTCGAGGCCCATATCTAAGCATAGTAAAAGCAATTTACAGCAAACCGGTAGCCAGCATCAATCTAAATGCAGAGAAACTTGAAGCAATCCCACTAAAATCAGGGACTAGACAAGGCTTCCCTCTCTCTCCATATCTTTTCAATATAGTACTTTAAGTTCTAGCTAGAGCAATTAGACAACAAAAAGAGGTCAAAGTGATAACAAATTGGAAAGGAAGAAGTCAAACTATTACTATTTGCAGATGATATGATAGTATACTTAAGCGACCCAAAGAACTCCACCAGAGAACTCCTACAGCCGATAAACAACTTCAGCAAAGTGTTTGGATATAAAGTCAACTCAAGCAAGTCATTAGACTTCCTATACTCAAAGGATAAGCAGGCTGAGAAAGGAGTAAGAGAAATGATACCCTTCACGATAGCCACAAACCATATGAAGTATCTTGGTGTTACTCTAACCAAACAAGTGAAAGATCTGTATGACAAGAACTTCAAGTCTCTGAAGAAAGAAATTGAAGAAGAACTCAGAAGATGGAAACATATGCCATGCTCATGCATTGGCAGGATTAATATAGTAAAAATGACCATCTTGTCAAAAGCAATATACAGATTCAATGCAATCCGCATCAAAATCCAAACTCAATTCTTCATAGAGTTAGAAAGAGCAATTCAAAAATTCATCTGGAATAACAGAAAACCCAGGATAGCTAAAACTATTCTCAAGAGTAAAAGAACCTCTGGGGGAATCAGTATCCTGGACCTCAAGCTGTACTACAGAGCAATAGTGTTAAAAACCGCATGGTATTGGTACAGTGACAGGCATGTAGATCAATGGAACAGAATTGAAGACCCAGAAATGCATCCACACTCCTATGGTCACTTGATCTTTGACAAAGGAGCTAAAACCATCCAGTGGAAAAAAGATAGCCTTTTCTTCTTTTTTTTTTAGATTTATTTGTTTATTATATGTAAATACACTGTAGCTGTCTTCAGACACACCAGAAGAGGGCATCGTACCTCATTATGGATGGTTGTAACCACCATGTGGTTGCTGGGATTTGAACTCAGGACCTTTGGAAGGGCAGTCAGTGCTCTTAACCGCTGAGCCATCTCTCCAGCCCAGATAGCCTTTTCAACAAATGGTTCTGGATCAACTGGAGGTCAACATGCAGAAGAATGCAAATTGACACATTCTTATCTCCTTGCACTAGGCTCAATTCCAAGTGGATCAAGGACCTCCACATAAAACCAGACACACTGAAACTAATAGAAAGGAAACTAGGGAAGAACCTTGAACATATGGCACAGGGGAGAATTTCCTGAATAGACCTCCAATTGCTTATGCTCTAAGATCAAGAATTGACAAATGGGACCTCATTAAATTACAAAGATTTTGCAAGGCAAAGGACACTGTCAAAAAGACAAAGCGATAACCAACTAACTGGGAAATGATCTTTACCAACCCTACATCCAACAGAGGGTTAATATCCAATATTTACAAAGAACTCAAGAAGTTAAACTCCAGAGAGGCAAGTAACCCTATTAAAAAATGGGGTACAGAGCTAAACAAAGAGTTCTCACCTGAAGAATATCTAATGGCTGAGAAGCACCTAAAGAGATGTTCATCATTCTTAGTCATTAGGGAAATGCAAATCAAAACAACCCTGAGATTCCATCTCACACCAGTCAGAATGGCTAAGATCAAAAACACAGGAGACAGCAGTTGTTGGCGAGGATGTGGAGAAAGAGGAACACTCCTCCACTGCTGGTGGAATTGCAAGCTGGTACAACTACTCTGGAATGCAGTCTGGCGGTTCCTCAGAAAACTGGGCATGATACTCCTGCAGGATCCGGCTATACCACTCCTGGGCATATACCCAGAGACTTTACCTGCATGCAATAAGGACACATGCTCCACTATGTTCATAGCAGCCTTATTTATAATAGCCAGAAGTTGGAAAGAACCCAGATGTCCCTCAACAGAGGAATGGATTCAGAAGATGTGGTATATTTACACAATGGAATACTACTCTGCAATTAAAAACAATGAATTCACGAAATTCCTAGGCAAATGGTCAGAACTGGAAAATATCATCCTTAGTGAGGTAATGCAATCACAATAGAACACACATGGTATACAGTCACTGATAAGGGGATATTAACCCAGAATCTCAGAATACTCTAGAGACAATTCGCATATCAATAGATTTCCAATAAGATGGAAGGAGAGACCCCTGGTCCTGGAAAGACTGGATGTAGGGGAATACCAGGACAGAGACGAGAGAGGGGGTTGAATAGGGAACAGAGGGAGGGAAGGGGGCTTATGGGACTTTCGTGGAGGGAGGAAACGGGAAACGGGAAATCATTTGGAATATAAATTAAGAAATATAGAAAATAAAAAAAAAAACGAAAAAGAAAATGTAGAGCAACAGAGATAGAAGGAAGCCCTTTTACTGCAAGTGTTTTACACAGTCAGAAGGGAGAACATTATAGGTACAGGTAAAGAGAGAATGTGTAATAGAAACAGAAGGAGTCAGAAGATTAGAAAATACAGCAACAGTTAATTTAAGGCTAAGCAGAGCAATTCAATGTCTGAGAGAAGAATCAGATTGAATAAGTGAGCAGGGAGAGAAGATTGAGTTGGAAGAGCTTTGAACTAGCCAGCTAAGAGTTGAGAAGGAGCAAGAAAGTGGGAACTTATTCAGCAGCAAATTTCAGAGGCTGAAAACACTCTCGGCCTAGATAAGATTATATAGAGGCTAGAGGCTTACAGTCCTAGGTAAATAAGTGGAGGCAGTAAACCTCCCAGACAACAATTACAATAGGAGAATAAAAGTTACTTTTTTAGCGCTGTAGGAAATCTAACATTGCTCAGTATAAAAGCTTTCTAGAATGTAAGGACTAAAGAAAAACACCTCAGAATACTAAAGAAAAGAGACACAAAACTGAAGCAAACAGTACCGAAAAGTTCAACAGTAATTATAATACTCTTATCAGGACAAATTCCACAGTTCAACAGTAAGAACTGAGTTCAAGAACAGGAATACATTTAGAGTAGACAGAATAGGCAATTCAGAAAGCAAGTAAACAATCTGGAGAAAAACACCAAAAATTCAGACCATTCACTCTGTCAGCAAGTATCTTAGACTCTGTAATGATAGCATTCATAGTGTCAGAAACTGCTATGCAAATGGAGATAACAGGCAGGGTCCTCAATGGCTATAATCAGATTTTCATCCTGTGTGCTGCAATCTCAATCTACCTGACAAGGTAAGGCCAAAGGTATCATAGTGACAAGATTATGTGTGGGTAACAGACGGTTTTCTGGTTTAAGCTGAGGCTAAATAAACAGGAAAGAAAATACATAGTTAATACTGTAAATCTGGCTAAAATTCAATAAGGAATGTCACAGGCCATAGGAGGGAATCTGATACTGACAATTGCTTCATTTTTAAATGAGTTAACACTCAAAGCCTGATGATAGATACTTTCATTCTGGCTAAAAGAAACTTTGTTTTCAATGGGAAAGTTATTTCAGAGCCTCAAAACTAATCAAATATTGACATAAACAGACTGCAGATTTCACTGCCTACCGTGGGATATCCACGTCATCACATCTAACATTATTCTCAGTGAAATTTTCCAGACTCATAAATGAAATAGAATCTGGAAAAATCAAATTTGTACCCTTGTTCTACTGACACTGAAGAAGGAACCCACCGTACCCCTTCTTCAATCAGTATTACACACCTGGATCATTTGTTAGAATCTCCTTGGCCTTTACCATCCAGAGCCCTTAGTTTAATTTAGTTATGCAAATTTGGCTGTTCATATTGATACCTGAAATGGGGAAATAATATTCAGAAAGAACATGGAATATTTCATGGAACAAAAATGAAAGATGCCAACAGCTGGCAAAAGGATAAACATGAAAGAAAGAGAAGATATCATGAGAATGTCTCTTTTTGTCTGAGGATTTGAGTTTACGCTATGAAATGTGAGAATCACTCACAAAGTTAACACACATAGAATCCTTTCTCCCAGCAACACAGAGGAAGAGCAAGGAAGAATGCAAGAAATTATCCTGATGCACAGAATACAGACTATTGAAATTCTCCAACAAGAGATTTCTGAAAAAAGTCCTGAGTACAGGGTCTAAGCATTCCCACACCTGCAAGAAGTTTGCAGTGCTGATTTCAACAAACCATGAATGTGCATGAGCAGACTGCTTTTCTTGAAATAAGCGGCTATTTTTCCTATGTAAGTGAGCAATAATAATTATTCAAAAAGTGCTGTCTAATTCTGGCTTAATTTATAGTAAATTTTCTATTTAATGCAATAACTTGGCCTGATTATCTCACAGCATGCTGGCCTGAACATTGGAAGAATTCAAAGAAATTTAGGAAAAATTGTTAACTGTGGTACCTATTGACATAACAATATAACATAACATTGTTGGCTAGGTGCATTTTTTGGCTCCTGGTTCTTACTTGGCTAAACCCTCCCTTCTCATCCTCAACACTGCCTTCATCTCATGGTCTGCTTCATTCTGCACTCAACCACATAACTCTGACTGCTTTCTCCCTCAGACTGAAATGCCAAGTATTAATCTCTAAGCACCACAAACCCAAAAACAGGTATCTTCTTGGAATGCTGAAGTTTGCAAGTCTTAAGAAAAGAATAAAGCCTCATAGGAAACCCTGTAGCATGAGAACAAAGTCCATCTCTTGGTTAGGATGTAATAGTTAATAAAACTTGCTCACATGGTGGAATTGGTTTTTCTCTGGTAATTCTCAGGATTAAGAGAACCTGAAATCTATCTTTTTTACAGCCATTGCTTGCTGCAATCCTGTCTTTACTTTTCATTCAAACCTAAGCTGTAACATTAATAAATAAGCCTAGGAAGACATATTTCTGAATGGTGTATTTACATCAAACACTGCATATACCTCAGTGTAAAATTAATGGAGAGTATAACTTTTCACAATAAATGTTAATATTCAGAGCTATATGATGGTACTTTATGATGTATATTTTCCAATTCAGTCAAATCTGCAGTTGTCCATCTTATTGCTAATATCTAAAAGCTCTTTCAGAATTCCTATTCAGTTCTCTGGAGACAGGGAAATTAAATGGCAAATGGAAGAACAGGGGAGTTAAGAAACATAGGTGAAGTTGTATTCAAGGAACTTGATTAAGGCTTTAGAAAAGAGACCTCCTGTGTAAAAACATTGGATATGGCAAAGGATCTACAAGGTTATCTTAGAAGCATATCTGGCAACCATAAAATTAATTAAGACATCACCATAAACCACAGTTAGTAGAATCTCAAACTTCTAGACAATGGTGAGATTTCAACAAGAAAATTGTGAGAGTGGCAGCAGAAAATGCACCCCTGCTCCACACCCCTGCTCAGCTCCTGCCCATTTCCCAGCCCAACATCTGCTCTGACCTGGCAGGTGACAGAACCAGCTGCTGAATGTCTTAGAAGGTCAGCACAGTAACTGCAGCTTAAGGAAGTCTTCACATACCTCAAATACTTGGGACTATTCTCCACCACTACTTCTTGACAAGGAGGTAGCCAGGATACCAGAAGAATGTTGGAATTGTGGAATTTCCTGTTACCTAAGCCTGGTTCCTCAGAGGAACTCTTTCTGGACCTGCCCAATATTAAGCAGCTTCCTGTGATGTGATTCTTCTAAGCCTAACTACTTCACGATCTTTTAAGTCATTAGCATCCCTATTCTTCACAGGTTTTTGTTGGTTTGGATTTTTGCTTGCTTGCTTGGTTGCCTGCTTGCTTGATTGTTCCTTGTTTTTATATTGTCTTTTTCTTAAGCTCATCTGATCAGGCAGGTGTGCCAACCATCACCATCAGGAGCAGCTCCTTCAACTATGTTGCAGGCTGCCTTCCACACAACTGCAGCTGTCAAGATGCCCACAACCTACTCTGAACAGCTTCTCTCCAAGTTTGCTGCCAGTCTAGACCAGAACTGGATGTAGTAAGACACTGGACCTGTGTCTGAAAACTTCAGATACAAGTGATCCTGCTTAACTTCTCTCATTGTGATTCTAGGCCCCAGGGCTAAAAATGCACGAAAGAGAGCAATAACCTGTATATTCTGATGCTCTGGAGAGATTCCTAAAACAAAGTAAAATGCCCTTGGCTCAAACTATAAACCATATTTGTATTCTCTATGGAGGTCAATTTACATTATATCCAAGATACAGAACTGAAAACCCAGATTTATGATCAAAGAGATCAACGTTTCTAAACCATGGAAATCAACTCAAAGAGGACAGGAATAAAATGATTCCTGGGCCAGAAAATAATCGTAGATGGTGATGGAAATGTGGACAATGCAGCATACAAAAATTGAGTTCAATAAATGATTAGAACCCCCCAAACAAACAAACAGAAATGAAAATGCATTA
Source organism: Tokudaia tokunoshimensis (assembly GCA_036184795.1). Classification (NCBI taxonomy): domain Eukaryota; kingdom Metazoa; phylum Chordata; class Mammalia; order Rodentia; family Muridae; genus Tokudaia; species Tokudaia tokunoshimensis. The sequence goes on from BTHU01000005.1 coordinate 128,618,001, forward strand.
AGATGGCAGAGGCAGACTCCCTTCAGTGTTTTTCAGTAAATCTCTTGTATGTGATTCATTGTTACAATGGTCTTCATGGCAAATCTTGTTTTGTAACTGCCAGGAGATCTTTTATTTTGGAGCTGTTAACACTGGCATTGGGACACCTTTTCCTGAATGTTGCAAGTATTTCATTGAGAATAACCCACCATTCACCCACCACAAGTGCTGAAATGTGTACAGAGTGGTAGATAACTAGATTTCCCTTTTGTCTTGTAGATTGTTACTCGAGTGTTTGCAGATACCCCAACACATATATCCCCCAGTAATCATCAAACATATTATTTCATTCTGACTAATAAATTCAGAGTTAAACACAATCTTTCTTCCCCTTTGAAACTGTAGTATTTTGACGTCTTTATTTATAATGACCCATCAAGAATATACTTTATGCTCACCCAGCAAAATATTTCACAGAAAATTGCAGAAAAGCAGACCAGAAATTTGATACTAGAATTGATAGGACCCAAATGACTGCACATCAAATAATAATGATGATGTTCATAGCGTGCATCAATGTTAGTAAAACTAGAAGACTTTGAAATGCAGAACCATGTTCACCCACATATGGGTAGGATTAACATAATGAAAATGTCCATCTTTCCAAACAGCAATCTGTTTGGTTCAGTGCAATTACCATAGAAATTGCAACACACTTCTTCACAGAACTTGAAAGAAAACTCTCAACTTCATATGAAAAAAAAAAACCACAGGATAGATAAAATGATCCTAAACAATCAAAGAACTTCTGGAGGTAATCACTTTAAGCTATACTGCAAAATGATATAAAGTTGCTTTAATTGGTATAAGAACAGAGAGGTGGATCAATTGAATACAACTGAAGACCGAAAAAGAAACCCACATACCTATGGACACTTGATTTTTTTTGAAAGATGCAAAAACCATACAATGGAAAGGGGAGAGTATCTTCTATGAATGATGCTGTTGTAACTGCATGTCTTCATGTAGAAGAATGCAAATAGATCTATATTTATCATCCTGCACAATACTCAAGTCATAATGAATCAAAGACCTCATTACAAATCCAGATAAACTAGATCTAATAGAAAAAAAAGTCTGGACTAGCTCTGAACATAATGGAACAGGAGACTACACCATAAACAGAACACTAATGGCTCTGATATTAAGGACAAGAATTAATAAATGGAACCTTGTGAATATGAAAAACTTATGAGAGTCAAATGACACCATCTTCAGGATGCTTATCGATTAGGAAAAACCTTCACTAGTTCTACATTCAACAGAAAAGTACTTGTGGTTCTAGGGGAATGGGGTAAAGACTTGTATGAGGGGTACTAGGAAGAGAAGAACGGCTGATATAGTGATATAATGTGAGTAAATAACCTCAATCAAAAAGATACTCATGAAGAAAAGGAAGACATTTCTTTACATAGAAAACAGAAAAATACGAACATGACAGGTGAATCAGACTGATGCTTCTTGAGACGTAACTTGATGTACAAGACGACTTCCAATTGAGACAAGAAAAAGAATCTTATTCAACAAATCAAAATCAATAAGCAGCATGCAATGTTAGTCATGCATGCATAGGAATACTGTACTTCCTTGGATGGAGACAAAATCACGGAATTTTTCTCATGGTCACAGGATCAGGATTATTTAAAATAGATATCTATTGTTATGTTAATCTATAATGCAGTGGACTATTATCATCACACTGCATCATACTAGTCTGTTTTCTCAGACTCTAAGTTATATCATTAGTGAATCATTATGTGCAGACACATTTCTGAATGCTGTATTTATATCTGACAGTCTAGAGGTTTCAGATGGAAAAATAAATAGTGTTTTGTTGCTTAATTAATGTTTATGCAACCATAACTTGAAGACAGCTAAAATTAAAAAAAAAAAGACTGCCAAAATATCACTTAAGATTCAATGAAAACTTCAGTGGTCCTTAACGGACTAATATATAAAAAGTTCCCTGGGAATGCATAATCTCCAAGAGCAAAATCTTGACTAGAACAGTGATAAAACAGAAGAGTTAGAAATAATGGATGGATGAGAATTATACCACGTTTGTAACTACCATCTGGGAATATAAATATGTTTGCAAATTACATCCTCTCAGAAATTATTATGTAAATATCCCAGCAAAAATATGGTGAGTGAAAAAAATCAAGATAAGTTATACTTATATAGTCAAAAAATTTACCAACACTACAATTTGAGGGTCAGTGTTCTTATGAGTAGCAGAGAAAGTGGTCTCGATCATGGTTCAGTTTTGCCCAGTAACTCTTTTGACCTATTTGTTTCCATGGTTTCTTAGCTGCAGTTTCTGCCCCTGCTTTGTTGACTGAAAATTTTCGAAGGGCCTATATTAGCAACAACTGCAGGTGAAGGGAATTTTTACATGACTATGAGACCAAAGGTAGTGTTATCCTCCCCTTGTTCCACACTATGCACCTTCCAGAATCCTCCTGACAAGGGAGGCTTCTGATCCCACTCTTCCTTCATGCCCTCAGGTCATATTCTGAGTTATCCTGTTACAAAACCAGTATCAGTCAAGGAATGATTCTTTCCACCTACTCCAAATGATTACCAACCCCAGACTGCCTACAGCTGAAGAAAAGATTATCTTTCCCTGCAGGTACTGCCATAGTCCTGGTGGGTTTCTAAAAACGTAGCCACAGGAAGGTCTTCTAGAAATACCTATGAGACTCCTGTAGTGTGGCTCTTACTGTGTATCTTAATATGGTCTTCCACAGTTAGGGAAGGTTCCAAATCCAGTGAACCTCAGTTCCCATGGTCTTCAAATATGATATAGTTAATTTCCCTGAGCTAATAACTTACATGTTTCTCAATCTGAACATACTTAATTCCACATAACTCTAACAGCCAGTCCACCTGGACCTATTTTGTGCACCCTCAACATATGCTTGCTGTATCATAGACAATAATTATATGTATAAATGGTTATAGAATGAAGACAATCAAATTTCATGAGGGTAAAAGGCAAGATGTGTTTTCTTTGTGCATGATTTAAAATTTTTCCATGACCCTGGAAATCTCTTTATATTTGGGATAACGATCTCGAAGTCATTAAGCAGTAGGGCCTAGATTCATTGAACATGTGAATAGGAATCACCAGAACTGTCCAGTTGGTTGCAGTTTCCAGACTGCTAAGGGTTGTTTCAGACACTTAACTTTCAATAGCCTGATGTGTAGGCTTCAACATCCTTGATGCAGCAATTGACAGAAATTACCTATGATCATTAGAAAGCATGGGCCTTCACTGCTTCTACAACTAGTTAGATTCTACTAACAACAAAGTCCTGTATCAACAAGTTCCAATACTGAGAACAATGCACTGTTATCACTTAGAGTTTCTCACAAATTAAACAATTCCTTATTTTTTAGAACAGGAAAATATTGTGTAGTGATGTGTATTTGTTCATGGTAATATACAGCTTTTTCTTACATCCTAATTTTCTGAGCCTTCTGAATTTAGTATAAGTATTCTGATTTAATGCATTAGCTTGGAGTAAAGATTTTTTCATTACTTCCAATTGTATTTCTAGGATGTTTGGATTTCTAAACTGTGCAAGAACATGTACCTCATCTACTATACAAAGGATATTTCCTTCAAGATTACAGATTCATGATATTTGTATGAATGGAATAACATATAAAATTAAGATAAAGATAATACTTTAACAGGGAGCTGTTGGGTTTTTCTTCACAATGCATATTCTGGGGTATGTAAAGTTGTACCATTATGAAAATGATTTGTGAAAAGAATGGAAAAAAAATCATTCCTTGTGGTAGAGTTGAGTATTAAAGCACAGAATGATAGCACAGCATAATTTGTAAATTGTGCTTATGAGTATCATTGTTCTGAGTGTTAATGGAGTTTCTTCAATTAAGGGGAATTAATGAATTTAGACTCATGCACATGCACAGCACAGTCTGGTTGGCTATCCATGAAAACGATGAAGCCAGACTTCCATTAATTTTTGGTAGACTTTTCTCTCATTCTCTATTGGAATCAACAGGGAGAAAAGACTTACTGCTGAGGCTCTGAAACCTTCTGCGTATATTTTGTTTTGAGTCTTTTCAACTTAACCTAATACTATAATGGAAGTAAGCCTGGAACATTTAAAACAATCTTCCCTGTTTTAGCTAACACAAATCAGCATCTCTATTACAGTGTTTCTAAATTTTGTAATGCTAAAAACTGACATAAAATTCTAATTATTTTTTTATGGGAAGACTATCATGGTGTTGAGTGAATGATTTCTCAGTTCTAAGACCATTAGAAATATATGTATTCAAATTATCTTAAGGAACCCTTGTGGCAAAGTCATTCCAGCACCTAAGGGATGGTTACCTACACAATGAAAATCACTATGATTAAGTTTATCATACAGATTTACAGAAAATTTTCATGACTTTAGCATATGATTCATGAGAAACATTTGCTGTAAAGATGCAACATTTATTCATATAAGTAATCCAAGTACAAACTAAAAACAACGAAGTCAAACTTGTTGAATCATTCAACTTTATTGACAAGACAATGGGGAAGAAGTTGCTGACCAGAGAACAAGGGACTCATATGTCAGATGTTATCCTGAAACGTGAAACAAACATTTGATATGAAATATGAATTCTGTATACTCAAAGCATACTTCATATCTGTAGGCATAAATATAAGATAAAAACATGCAGTTTTGGTGGCTCAGTTTGTAAAATACATTTGTAAGAATAATTTGAATTATATATACAGAATGCTGCCAGTTTTATTAAATATTTTGAATGGTGTAGTACACACTTTAATTAGGTTCCATTTGGAATGGATGATTTCTGTCTCGATGAAAGTGTCACACAATATTATATTCTTATGACTTCCCCACTTGTCTTCATCTTGTAATATTTGAGAGTGAAGAAGTAAAAGTTCAAAGAAATCTTTCCTACATATTCGCATTTTCAAAGTTTCTCTCATAAATTTTTCTCATTATATAAGATTGAACATTGCAAGGTTTTCACAAATTTTTGAAAATCATACTAATTCTCTTTGTAGAGCCCCATGTATTGCAAAGAATAAATCATGAATAAAACATATGCCACATTTTTTCCAGCAGAAATACTTTCTCTATGAAGAAAGGTTTACATTTTTTCTCTGACCTGAAATGAAGTCAAAGATATTTCTGTGTACATTACACTTGTTAAGATCCTTGCCTTTATACATTCTCTGTTAAAAATTTAAAAGATAGGCCAATACTAAAGGATTCATATCTTCAATACAATTGAAAGGGTTTTTCTCCTGAAAGTATTGTGTAGTGAATTTTAAGATGATATTTTTCATAATGGATTCACTCATTCACTTCACTTATATATTTTATCTACTATATGAAATCTCTGATCATTTCTCAGACTGAGGTTGTGGTAATGATTTTATCATATACACAATATTTGTAAGGTTTGTCTCATGTATGAATTCTCTGACTTTTCAGATGGTGTTTGTGGCTAAAGCATTTTTCACATTCACTACATTTTTAAGGTTTCTCTCCTGTATGAATTATCTGATGACTTCTCAGTCAAACTTCCTGCATAAAGCATTTGTCACATTCACTGTATTTGTAAAGTGTCTTTCCTGGATGAATTCTCTGATGAATTTGAAGACTACATTTTTCACTAAACCATTTGTCACAATCAAAATTTTTGTAAGGTTGTTCTCCTGTATGAATTCTCTGAAGAATACTAAGATGGGAATGTTGGGCAAAGCATGTGTTATGTACACTACATTAGTAAGGTTTATATCTTGTATGAATTCTCTGATGCTATCACAAACTAACATTCTGCCATTCTGCGTAAAGCATTTGTCACATTCACGACATTTGTGAGGTTTCTCCCTTATATGAATTCTCTGATGAGTCCTTAAGATGGTACAGCTGGGTAAAGGATATGTCACATTTAAAAGGTTTGTAAGGTTTCTCTCCTGTACATGTTCTCTGATGAATTCTCAGAATGCCTTTGTCAGTAAAGCATTCATAATTTGTATAGAATCCCTCCTGTAGGAATACTTTGATGAATACTAAGATGGGATTGTTGGGTAAAGCCATTGTCACATTCATTGCATTTGTAAGGTTTCACTCCTGTATGAATTCTCTGATGACTTTTCAGACTGCCTTTTTTCAGTAAAGCATTTGTCACTTTCAGTGCATGTGTAAGTTTTCTCTCCTGTATGAATTCTCTGATGAATTCTCAGACTGTCTTTTGTAGTAAAGAATTTGTTACATTCAGTGCATGTGTAAGGTTTCTCTCCTGTATGAATTCTCTGATGTCTTCTCAGATTATATTTGTACATAAAGCATTTGTCACATTCAGTGCACTTGAATGGTTTCTCTCCTGTATGACTTCTCTGATGAATTCTCAGATGGCCTTTTTCAGTAAAGCATTTGTCACATTCACTGCATTTGTAAGGTTTCTTTCCCGTATGAATTCTTTCATGATTCCTAAGATGGGATTGCTGCATAAAGCATTTGTCACATTGACTGCATTTGTAAGATTTTTCTCCGGTATGAATTCTCTGATGACGACTCAGACTGCCTTTTTCAGTAAAGCATTTGTCACATTCAGTGCACGTGTAAGGTTTTTCTCCTGTGTGAATTCTCTCATGATTACTAAGATGGGATTTTTGGGTAAAGCATTTGTCACATTCACTGCATTTGTAAGGTTTTTCTCCCATATGAATTTTCTGATGACGTCTCAGACTACCTTTGTCAGTAAAGCATTTGTCACATTCACTGCATTTGTAAGGTTTCTCTCCTGTATGAATTCTCTGATGAATTCTCAGACTAAGTTTGTACATAAAGCATTTGTCACATTCAGTGCACGTGTAAGGTTTTTCTCCTGTGTGAATTCTCTCATGATTACTAAGATGGGATTTTTGGGTAAAGCATTTGTCACATTCACTGCATTTGTAAGGTTTTTCTCCCATATGAATTTTCTGATGACGTCTCATACTACCTTGGTCAGTAAAGCATTTGCCACATTCACTGCATTTGTAAGGTTTCTCTCCTGTATGAACTCTCTGATGAATTCTCAGACTAAGTTTGTACATAAAGCATTTGTCACATTCAGTGCACGTGTAAGGTTTCTCTCCTGTATGAATTCTCTGATGACATCTCAGACTGTCTTTTGTAGTAAAAAATTTGTCACATTCACTGCATTTGTAAGGTTTCTCTCCTGTATGAATTCTCTGATGTTTTCTCATACTAAAATGTGAATAACAAGGACAGAGAATGAAGATAGGGTAACTGTGTAAGCACTGTGGGGTACTTCTTGAGCAAAGGACATTCACCTGAAAATGCAAGCAAAAGAACAAGTGATTTAGAAAGCATGGAATAAAGTAAACTCCTGGCATGTTAGAATATCTGCAACAACAAGAATACAGATAATCCAAATACCCATCCAAAATCTTTCTCTGTAAATATTCTAGCAAGTATAATTTTCATGAAACAAATGAGGATAATCCATAGTTTGTGTGATAGAAAATTTAATGACAACAGGACTTTCTGTACAACAGAACTTTGAGAAGCAGAAAAAATAAAATGTCTTTATAAATTTATAATATTTAAAATTCACACCTATGGCATTGGTGGACAGTATGAGGTAGATAAGAAAAAATGGGCATAGGAATGCATACATTTTCAAGGTAATAATCAGGATATTTTTTCATAGCACATAACCTTACGATTCTTGTCTGTGACATACAGAGTATTGTTGTCATCTCTGTAAGCAACACATCAAGATATTCTGCTCCACTGGCAAATGCTGTGTGTAATTTCAACAATAGTAAATATATAAAATTAATGTGTGTCATGGCATTATTCTGCCCACATCTATAATGTGAAATTTATACGTTCCATTTCATAGAGACTGAGCAACAAGTCATTCTAGGATGGAAAGAATATTCCATAATTTTACATGCTTTTGCCATGAAGTCACCATGTACACTACAGCTTCTACTTTAAAACTTGGAACTAACATTTCCTCAAATACACACCTACTTCTGAATAGACATTATTCTGTACCTCAGAGCCTTCCAGTCAAAGTTAACTCTCCCATGTTACATCAAACCTTTTTACAGCAGACAAAGTTCAAATAGCTGTATGTTGTGTTCAGACACTGGGACTCTTGATTACTAAAAGGCCTTCTTATCTAGTGTTCACTAGAAATGTCTGTATAAGGTTGTTTTCCACAACCCTCAGATGTACCCTACTATTGTCACATCTAAGTGTTGTAGCAATGTGGGTCTCTGTTCCAGTTGTCCAGTCCTCTCCCTTACCAACAAAAGAGGCTGCACTATAATATTCAGTAGTAATAAATATGTATCCATAATTAAAATCAGGAGAGCATGGAATGATATTTTTCAATCAATGAAAGAAAACAACTCTCTGCCATCTTTGCTAAAGCAACAAGGCAACTGGGACCTCCAGGCACAGGGACAATCAAGCATAATATCGCTTGGGTCTCAGCCAGCTTGTGTGTGCCCTGCTCCCAAAAGCTGGGCAGGTCTGTGGTCACCTACGCACCAGCTCTGCTGTGGGACATCTGCACTGCAGAGGGACCCTCGCTCTGGGAGAGAACGCACCCACACAGGGCGGGAGCTTACCAGCCTCCCTTTGGCGATCTCTGCTCTGGGGATCCACTATGCTGAGCCTTTGGATGTGCAGGGAGTCACCAATATAACATCACTCGGAGCAAGGCACATCAGGGCTCCAAAGTCACTCAGGAGCAGGGCAGGCCACAGAAATAAATGCCAGGGGAATCCCGGCAATCCAGGGGGGCGCAGAAATAGCCTTGCAGGCTCACAGGAGGTCCAACCAACAGCCGGTGACAGCAGGACCAACTAACGCCAGAGATAACCAGATGGCAAAAGGCAAATATAGGAATGTTACTAACAGAAATCAAAGCAATATGGCACCATCTGATCCCAGCTCTCCAACAGCAGCAAGTCCTGGATACCCCATCACACGCAAAAGGTAAGATCTGGATTTAAAATCATTTCTCATGATGCTATTAGAGGATTTCAAGGAGGACCCAAATAAATCTCATAAAGAAATACAGGCGAACATGAATCAACGGGTAGAAGCCCTTACAAAAGAAACACAAAAAGCACTTAGAGAAATGCAGGAGAACATGGGTGAACTGATGGAGGCCCATAAGGAAGCAACACAAAAATCGCTTTAAGAAATGAATAAATGGGTAGATGCCCTTACAAAGGAAACACGAGAATCACTTAAAGAAATGCAGGAGACGATGGATCAACAGATGGAAGCCCATGAGGAGGAAACATAAAAATCGCTTAGAAAAATAAAGGAGAACATGAGTCGACAGGCAGAAATCCTGAAAGAGAAAATGTAAAAATATCTTAAAGAAATGCAGGAAAATACAAACAAACAAGTGAAGGATCTCAGCAAATCCATCCAGGATCTAAAAAAGGAAGTAGAAACAACTAAGAAACCACAAAGGGAGACAACTTTGGAGATAGAAAACCTTGGGAAGAAATCAGGAGTCATAGATGCAAACATCAACAATAGAATACAAGAGATGGAAGAAAGAATCTCAGGTGCTGAAGATACCATAGAAAGCATCGACTCAACAGTCAAAGGAAATACAAAAAATGTGTAATCCAAAACATCCAGGAAATCCAGGACACAATGAGAAGACCAAACCTAAGGATTATAAGTATAGATGAGAGTGAAGATTTGCAACTTAAAGGGCCAGTAAATATCTTCAACAAAATTATGGAGGAAAACTTCCCTAACCTAAAAAGAGAGATGCTGATGAATGTACAAGAAGCCTACAGAACTCCAAACAGACTGAACCAGAACAGAAATACCTCCCATCACATAATAATCAAAACACCAAATGTACTAAACAAAGAAAGAATAATAAAAGCAGTAAGAGAAAAGTCCAAGTAACATAAAGGAAGATCTATCCGAATCACATCAGACTTCTCACCAGAGACTATGAAAGCCAGAAGATCCTGGGTAGATCTCATGCAGACACTAAGAGAGTACAAATGCCAGCCTAGACTACTATACCCAACAAAACTCTCAATCACCATAGATGGAGAGACCAAGATATTCCATGATAAAACCAAATTTACACAATATCTATCTACAAACCCAGTCCTGCAAAGGATAATAGGTGGAAACCGTCAATACAAGGAGAGAAACTACACCCTGGAAAAAATGAGATAGTAACCTTCTTGCATCAAACCCAAAATTAGATAACCACTCAAGCAAAAAGATAGCATCAAGAATAGCAGGTGGCAATAATCACTCTTCCTTAATCTCTCTTAATATCAATGTCTCAATTCCCCAATAAAAAGACTAGACTAACAGACTGGATACGTAAACAGGACCCAGCATTTTGCTGCGTGCAGGAAATGCACCTCAGTGTCAAAGACAATCATTACCTCAGAGTAAAAGGCTGGAAAACAATTTTAAAAGCAAATGGTCTCAGGAGACAAGCCGGAGTAGCCATGCTAATATTAGATAAATTGACTTTCAACCTAAAGTCATCAAAAAAGACACAGAAGTACACTACATACTGATCAAAGGAAAAATCCACCAAGAAGAACTCTCAATTCTGAATATAAATGCTCCAAACGCAAGGGCACCCTCATTCATAAAAGAAACTTTACTAAAGCTCAAAGCACACATCGCACCTCACACAATAATGGTGGGTGACTTCAACACCCTGCTCTCTGAAATGAACCGTTCAGGAAAGCAGAAACTAAACAGGGACACAGTGAAACTAATTGAAGCCTTGGACCAAATGGAACTAACAGATATATATAGAGAGAGAGAACATTTCATCCTAAGGCAAAAGAATACACCTTCTTCTCTGCACCTCATGGTACCATCTCCAAAATGGACCATATAATTGGTCACAAAACAGACCTCAACAGATATAAGAAGACTGAAGTAACCCTCCTATCAGATCACTATTGAGTAAGGGTGGTCTTCAATGGCAACAAAAACAACAGAAAGCCCACATACACATGGAGACTGAACAATGCTCTACTCAATGATAACTTGGTCAAGGAGGAAATAAAGAAAGAAATCAAAGACTTTTTAAAATTTAATGAAAATGAAGGTACAACATACCCTAATTTATGGGACACAACGAAAGCGGTGCTGAGAGGAAAATTCATAGCCCTGAGTGCAGCCAAAAATAAACAGGAGAGAGCATACATTAGCAATTTAATGGCACACTTGAAAGCCCTGGAACAGAAAGAAGCAAATACACTCAAGAGGTGTAGAAGGCAGGAAATCATCAAACTCAGGGCTGAAATCAATCAAGTAGAAACAAATAAAACCATCCAAAGTATCAACAAAACAAGGAGTAGGTTCTTTGAGAAAATCAACAAGATAGATAAGCCCTAAGCCAGACTAGCCAGAGGGCACAGAGACAGTATCCAAATTAACAAAATCAGAAATGAAAAGGAAGAGATAACAACAGAAACTAGGGAAATTCAAAAAATCGTCATATCCTACTACAAAATCCAGGGTGTTGAATGGGGAACATAGGGAGGGAAGGGGGCTTATGGGACTTTTGTTGAGGGAGGAAACAGGAAAGGGGGAATGATTTGGAATGTAAAGAAAAAAACTTAGAAAATAAAAAAAAAGAAACAACTGCCAAATCTAGTGTTACTTCTGAAAAAAGTGGCTACTAGTATAGACAGTGTTGAAGGTACATTTGAATGCTAAATCATTAAGACATGTATAGTCAACAACCAACTTAGATACTGGACAGATCAAATTATGCACAAAAGAATCAAATATGAAGTTACATGAGGACACAGGTAATAACCCAGTTCTTGTGATGAATAACTCAACACAGGAGAACACATGTACAACTCAGGAAACTCTATTGCACATAAGGAAAGGAGAACAATGTGGACCATAATATAACACCCACAATATCAGCAAAATTTTCTAGATTAAAAATCCTAAAGAATAAAATTTCAAAAAGACCATTATTTCATCCAATAATCCTCCAAAACCTTCAATATAAAATCCCTTGTACAAGTCAGAATTGTTGAAACATATATCTACATAATAAATAGTATTATTTGTGAATCTTGGTTTTCACTTCCGGAAGAAGAAACTGTGCAGAACTAAACAGATAGCATAACAAGAATAAATGTTCACATACTTCTCAATTGTACCTAATATATTTTAATCTACCTATAGGAGATGGAATGAGGATTACTGGTTAGAGCATTTTGTCTTATGTCAGATGACTGGAGCTTTATAACAAAACTCAAAAGGCAGCTATCCCGGAAGAGAATCCTATGCCTGATTTTGTACTCTGAAGACCCTGCACATGTATGATTAACTCACATACATGCAAATTAAATACTCATAGTCATGAAACAACAAAGAAAGAGAAAAAACCCTGCTAACTACAGACATTTGGAAAACACAAATAAAACAGATACAACAGGAATGAAGATATTTAATTTAGTCTTTTCAATGATGGTGTGATTGTAAACAAAAACAAAACACACAAGCAGAATCCTTTGTTCATGGCAAATTCCTTAGTTTTTGAACAATACATGATTAAAAACACTTTAAAAAGGCCCTGTATTTCTACCACAGTCCTGTTCATAGTATATAAAGACAAAAAATGAGAATTTCAGAAACAATTTCTTAAGGGTGATGCAATTAAGACTAGTATTTAGGTAGCATTTTAGCTTGGATAAAATGAGACCCACATATAATCAAAGATCACTCTACGCTCAAGGGCATAGAGAAACTCTAAGGTCATGGTGACAATATTTTACCCTACTCAGTTTATGAATTAATCATGGAATAACAATGAAAGGAGGCTAACAGCTTCCAAAATAACACCTGTGTAGAAAAAAATAGTTCTTTAAAATGTTTAATCACACTTTCAGAACTTTACTGAAATCTAGTAAATAAGGGACTAATTCACACACAACCTACACATATGCACATCATTTGTTAAGAAACTCAGATGATGAATACAGATGCTGGGCATACAGTCTCTGGGTTTTAATCCCTGCACACTGGTAGTAGAGGCAGATCATGAGGATACTGGAGATTCTTCAGGAGAGGCTTTTTTCTTTGTTTTTGGGGGGTTTAATCTTTTTTATTTTATTAAGTGTTTTTCTTTGATATTTTCTTTCTTTTTTATTGGATGTTTTCTCTGTTTCTATTTCAAATGTATACCTTTCCTGGTACCCCCAAAACCCCCTCTTCTCCTCCCTCTACTTTCTTCTATGAGAGTTTTCCATTACCCACCCACCGACCCCAGCCTCCCCTCATTGGTATTCACCTACACATGCGCATCAAGCCTTCATACCCAAAATGTCTGTGTTTAAGATTATGTTTTATCTATAACTCTGCCCAGGCTGGCAATTCCTCTAACCAATTTTCTACTATACACCCTGACCTATGCTTCCATTCAGTCTTAGGAAGACTCCCACATAGCTGTCATGGTGCTCTTGATCTGCTCTACACCACCCCACATGTGTGCTACTTTCCTAGAACAGAGGTGGATCTAGTAGGAAGCTGAAACCTAGCTCTTGCTACCCCCCCCATAGATTAGCAAAGCATAAGCATAACACCTCATATGGAAATCTCTGCCTCCTGACCTAAAGCCACATAGCAAAAGAATACTAAGAGGATGGAATGAAAACAATTTGAAAATGTTAATAGAATTTATATACCCCAAATCACAGATGCAATACCAATGCTCATGACAAAATGAATTATGGAACAAACTCAAGAGACAAAACTCAAAATATTATTCGAGCACTATTTAATGAGATCAAAGGACATAAAAAGTAAACAAGTACAGATACTCAAAGGGACAGAAACAAACTGAATGAAACACATTAGAACTCCTACAAGTGGCTAAGGAAATAATTAGGATAATGAAGGATGTGAACATTGCTTTCAGAGATATAAAAATCTGAGGAATCCTCAATCTGAAAGTAATGAGAAATGAACTCTGTAAGTGTGATGGTGACTAAATTGAGGGAAAATTCAGCAAGACACAGCATTCAGAAGACAAATATCAGTGTTCCAATGCAAACTGAAAGAGCTGGTTCAATCAATGGAGTTATAGGTGACACGAACAACAAAATACCTTGTGCATTTCAGCAGAAATATTAATTGATAAAAATTTAATTAAACTTTGATACAGTGGGGTGGTACCTTAATCCTAGTAGCCAGAAGGCTCAGTCAGACAGATTTGTATGTGCTAGAAGCCATTCTGATCTCCATATCAGGATACATGAAAGTCAAGTCTGTAGGGTGACACCCTGTTTTGTAAACAAATAGTAAACCCAAACAAAAATTAAACATACATCCTCTACATTCATATAAAAAGAAGTTGAAATGTGCAAGGATTAGAAGACTGATTACATAAGTTAGAATGAAGTAGTCTCCCATCAGTTTATACTTTTGATGTTGGGTCCCAAGTTGGTCACAATATTCAAGGAAATTTACTTGTAGGAACATTACTGAATAAAGTATGACACTGGGGTTGGCTCTGAGTAAAAAAGAATAGACCCAAGTAATTTAGTCCTCCTGCCTTTGATACTTAATTAGATACTCTGGGGACATAAATCAATAAAAAGTAAGGCAGAATTAATGGAGCATGAAGGATGTTTTCTTTGAATACCAGGATGAATACCAGCTCAGCCAGGGAAGACAACTGATTGCAAAGAAGTGAGGTGACATAGATACATTGAGAAATTTGGCAGTGAGACACTGGTTATAAAAGATATTTTCAGATAATTATGTACATGGGGTCTTACAAGAATGAAAATGAATCATTCTTTAGAAAGTCATTAGTAAGTTTCTGTAGAAATTAATAGAGACTCAAAGAGAATTCAATGATTTATCATAACATATTCGTTTCTGTAAAGACAGTAAAGTCCTGACAAAACATTGTTCAGCTTATTTAAACTGAAAGAATGTATGCATAGGAATGAGAACTCGAACTATAAAAGGGACATTGTAATGTATGACAATGATACCAGTGTTAACTTATGCACTACAGTGGAGAGTTATACACAAATGCATCACACAAGTGACAAAAGAACCTCCTAAATTATAAAAGTAGAAGACAAATGAAAAATGTGCTCAGACTGAAGCAGGAACAGTTTTGCCTGGTAGGGTCTGAGGACTGGACAGATTAGCATGGAATACTCCTTTCCTTATGCAAACTTCATACTAATGTCCAAAGGATATTGCATAAAACACAAAGAAGAGGAACACTAGAAAGACATCATACAAAGTTGGTTTACCTCTACACCTCAAGCAGGTAAACAGAAGTGACTATATACAAAGAAAAAAATTACAGAGCAGTTGCCAAAATATACACAGACACAGATATTGTTGCTAAATTATCTAGAAATGGAAGGAGTTTACATCAAGTATGCAAGACTCTTTCAACACCTAAAATTAATCAATGTAAGATTACAAAGATCTAGACACAGTGAAAGAAATATTAGGTTGGGATATTTGAACCTGTTTCTAGTTAGGGTATAGTTCTGCCCCACAACACACATTTAATCACTCTGGCTGTAATACAGACAAGCTCTTTATACTAACTTTAATTCCAAACAATGAAGGTTTATTACTATATAGAAGGAAGCACCCAAGTTCTAAAGTGCTGTCTAATTGGTTGGTGAAAAGAATAACAAATCAGAGAAAGATTTGACAAAATAGGATAAGCCCTACTCTCATGAGAAGAGAGAGGAAAGGGACTGTACTTAAGGGTGAGAAGGACAGTACACAAAAAAGAGAATGGTAAAGGAATACAATAGAGTGCATGGACAGCTGTAGACATTTGAGAGGGTAAAGCAACAGAGAGGGGGAAAACAGTTTTCCTGGAAGAGTTTTAGAGTCACTTTGAAGAGAGAACTTGCTAGGTAAGGGCAAAGATAGAATGTGCAATAGAAGGAGAAGGAACCAGAAGATTAGAAAGATTGCTACAGTTAATTTCAGGTCAAGCAGAGCAATTCAGTGTCTGAGACAAGAACCAGATTGAATAGCTCAGCTATTGAGCCTGAACAGCTGAGGTGAACCAGCCAGGTAAGGATGAAGATGGAACAAGAAACGGTAGCTTATTCAACATCAAATTGCAGAAGATGAAAGCAATCTAGACCTAGATAAGATTGTATGGCTCCAGCCGCATATGTAGCAGAGGATGGCCTCGCTGGACATCAATGACAGGAGAAGCTCTTGGTCCTGTGAAGCCTCATTGCCCCAGTGTTGGGAAATGTAAAGATATGGAAGCAGGAGGGGATGGGTTAGTGAGTAGGGGGAGGGAAGATGGGATAGAGGATTTTGGGTGGCGAAAAGGGGAAAGGGGATAACATTTGAATTGTAAATAAAGAAAATATCTAATAAAGCTTCAAGAAAAAAAAGAAAGTATAATCTACAACAGAAAAACAACTAAAAACAAAACAACAACAACAAAAAAAACCCAAAAACAGATTGTATGGAAGGTAGAGGCTTCCAGGACTAGGCCTAGTATAACAGACAGAGACAATAAGCATGCTAGGCAACAACTACAATAGGAGAATAAAAGTTTGTTCTACCACCCTGTAGTAAAATCTGACTCTGATCATTGTAAATGCTCTAAAGAATGTAAGCAGAGAAGAAACATACCTCAGAATAATGAAGGCAAAAGACACAAAAGAAAGGCAAACAGTATAGAAAGTGTCAACAGTAATTCCACTCTAATAAGCAAAAATTCAACACACTGCATAGGAAAATCTCAATTCAAGAACATGAAAACATTAGATTGAACAGAATCAGCCATTCAAAAGTGAGTGCATCTTCTGGAGTAAAACAACTCAGGTCAGACCATTCACTCCGTCAACAGATATCTTGGACTCCGTGATGGTGGTAAAATTCATAAAGTAAAAAACTGCTATATGAAAAGGGGCAGAGGCCATATCAATGGCCTAACCTGGATATTCAGTCTGTGTGCTATAATCTCAATCTCCCAGGCAAGGAATGGCCACAGGTATCACAGTGAAAAGATTATTTGTGGTTTTTGAACCAGAGTGTTTTCTGGTTTAAGCTGAGGCCAGCTCCACAGGAAATACTGCATAGGGAACAGTAGTAACCTGGCTAAAGTCCAATAAGGAAAGTCACAGGCCATAGGCAGGAATCTACTACTGACATTTTATGCATGTGTAAATGGCACTTGGCATACACCCATAGCCTGAGGCTGCTTTCACTCTGAGAAAAAGAAACTGTTTCAATAGGTAACAGTTATTTCAGAAACTCAAAACAATCAAATATGGAGATATACTCACTGCTGACTGAACTGCCTATAATGAGAAACCATATCACCATGTCTTATATTCTCAGTGAAACTTTCCAGAATCATAGTGAAATGTAATCTGGCAAAACCAAATTCATGTCCTCTTTTTCTCCTGACAGGTGAGCCCCATTCCACCCCTTGTTCAATCCATCTAACACACTCTCCTTGGCCATGGGCTCTTATCTTTAAGGGTGAGCAGATTAGGTTGAGAAGGAGACTTGAATATGTTCAGAAAGGACCTGAAACTTTTCGTGAAACAAAAATGAAAGATGCCAATACCTGGCAAAGGATACACATGAATGAAAGAGAAGATGCCTTGGAAAACGCTCATTTTCTCTGAGGACTTCAGTTTACCATATGAGATGTGAGACTTCCTCACACAGTTTCCATACATGCACAGTCCTTTTGCTAGGAATCATGAAGAGAAGCAATTAAGACTGCAAGGAGACTATTTTGGCCCACTGAATAGTGACAGCAGAACTTCTCCAAAAAAAGTTGTCTGGAAAAAAACCCATGAATGCAGGGTCTAAGCATCCCCCACACCTGCAAGAAATTTACAGTGCAGAACTCAACGGATCATGAATGTGCATAGGCAGAGTGCTTTTCATGAACCAAAGAACCATTTTTCTCATATAAGTGAGCAGTCATAATTATTCTAAAAGTGCTGCCTAATTTTGTCTTAATCTATAGTGAGCTTTGTATCTATAAAATTCCCAGCCATGACATCATCCTCTCAAAACAGCCATACTGGGCTGGTCTTGACCTTGTTAGGTCTCAAAGAAACTCAGGACAAATGGCTACTTGGGGTGCCTATTAACTTATCTATGTAAACATTGTTGGCTAGGGTAGGGGCTTTCTTGGCTCCTTTCCTCTCTTGGCTATTCCATCTGTCCTCCCTTCTCTTCCTCCATACCCCTCCCCAACCTCTCATGGATTAGTTATGTCTGGACCCAACCAGATACCTCTTACTATTTTCTCCCTCAGACTGTAAAGTCCAAAATTAACACATAAGCACCACTTTCCCAAGAATCAGGTAAGTACCTTCCTGGAATGCTGCAAGTCTTAGGACTCATGGGAAAACTACAAAATAATTGAAAAAATACAAAGAAAGACTCATGGGAAAATATAATGGCCTATATGATTGTCTTTACCATCCCTTGTAGCAAGATCTAAAATTCATCTTTTGGTCAGGATGTAATATTTAATAAAGCTTACTCACATGGTGAAATTGCATTTTCTCTGGAGACTCTCAGGGTTTACAGAACCTACAATATATCTTCTCCTCAACCAGTTATTACACCAATCCTGTCTTCACTCTTCATTCAGGTCTAAGGTGCATCATTAATAAATAAGCTTATGAAGACACATTTCTGAATGCTGTGACTACATCACAGAGTGCATATATACCATAGAGAAAAATTCATATAGACTTAACTTTACTCAGTAAATGTTAATATTTACAGCCAATATGATGGTGCTTTATAATGTACAATTTCTGATCAATCAAATCAGTACTAGTTCCTCATATAACTAATATCTACAAAGCCTTCTGGAGATGCATATGAAATCATTCTCCAGGCAAAATATTATAATTTTGAAATGGCAAATGAGGGAACACAGGAGTAAGGAAATCATGGGTGAACTTGAATCCAGGGAGCTTTGTTACTGCATAAGCAAAGAGAATCTCCATGTACAAAAAACAGATATTGCAAATAATCTACAAGGTTATTTTAGAAGAATATTGTGGAAACCATAAAATCAATTAAAACATCACAATGTACCCCAGAATACATGATATCCAAGATGCATGATTGAAAACCCAGAGACATGATTAACCAGATCAAAGCTTGTAGTGCATGCAAATCAACTCAAAGAGGACAGGAATAATATGATTTGTGGGCAAGAAAATAACAGCAGATGCCTGAAGGAAATGAACACAAGTAAGGAAATAAAATTGAAGTTTAATAAGTGTTATAAAAACATTAAAAACTGATATTGAAAAAGAAATGAAAATGTAGCGAGGTGAAGAAAAATCACTGCAAGAGTTCCTATGGGAGATAGAATATCAGACTTGAACACAAAGTAGAGGTAGTGGAAAAACTCAGTCAAAGAAAATGATGGATTAATCTAATGATAGGTAAGGAACAATATCATTTTCTGCTTCTAAAATCAAACAAACAAGAAGTACAAATAGAAGTATAATTGTTACTACACTGTTTAATCTTTTGTTCACAGATACTTGACTATTCTCTGTAATTTTCTGTGGAAACCCATACAGAACTGCATATGCTGGAAAAAAAGAGACTCCAAAATTGCCCAAGTCTCTTTTGATATGCTAAATTTGCCAGTGTAGAGGAACGCCAGTGTCATAAGGTGGGAGTAGGAGGGTGGGTGGAGGAGCACTGTCATAAAAGCAAGGAGAAGGGAGATGGGATAGGTGGTTTGTGGAGGGGAAACTGGGAAAGGGATAACATTTGAAATGTAAATAAATAAAATATAGAATAAAAATAAATAGATAAATAGATAAATAAATAAATTAATAAATAAAGTCATTGATTTTTTTCATGATAATAGTATGGACCAGGTTTCTCTGGAGAGTTCTGAGGTTCAAAAGGTGTTGTGATGATTTTGATAGATTGAAATGGATTCCAGCTCGACATGGAGGTGAGAGCTCAGAAACACGATCTCAGAGCTATGGGTCTCTCCTTAAAGCACAGGGTTCTAAGCCCATGGACATCACTCACATGGCAGGGCTACATGTTTGTAGTGGTTGTGAGTATTATTCTTTCCCCCATCATAGTTTTGCAATAAATAAATAAATAAATAAATAAATAAATAAATAAATAAATAAGATTCCAACAGCTAATAGATGGTGCATATGTGAATAGATTAAGCACACTGATGATTGAAAATGCATCTGAGTTGTATTAAGGAAAGAAAAGAAAGCCTTTCACTCAGAGGCATTTAACAAAATGTAAGTCTAAATTTGAATTCTCTGCTTCATGTTCCCTGTGCCTTCCATCCTCTGTTGCATGAATTTGAATCTGTGACTATCCCTAGGCTGCCTTGTGAATCTATCCCTGTGTGTCTGTCTCCTTTCTTTGGGTGTGTGTCTCTTGCCTGTTTCTGTCTTTCTGACTGGACTTAAGTAAAATCTTTGCAGTCTTTTTGGAACAGCAGGAAAGCATCGCATAGGGAAGGAATGGGATACTTTACTGAGTAATCTTTAAAGGATTGGGTCACTGGCTTCAACTGATCAAGATGGCAAACACATACAAACAATACTGTTTATCAAACACTATCTGTAATGGCATATTCATTTTAGAAGGGTACTTAAAGCCTCTGAACTGGATGCTTTTAGTAAATGATACACATGCTATTTCATTTAGCTGCATAGAAAATTACATTACGGTTATGCTATGCGTTAATTTTGGTTTTAAAAGTTGACAATATGAGATGTCTAACAAAAATGACTTTTGCTTTTACATTATTCTTTGAAAAGTATTTTAAATAATCAAGTTGAGTATTACACCAAATGTTAGCATATTTAAATCTTAAATTTCTAAAACTGTATTAACTCTGGCTGTTAGGCTAAGCAAAAGTACCAGTCTATTAGAATGGAAGATAGTTGTATAATATTACATTGTCACACATATGTTTCTGCCAGTGCATAGGAAAACTCTATGGAGCAGAATTCAATGGAGTTCTGGTGACTGGAATCTTTGTAACATATGTGTAAGAAAGAAAAATTGAAAAGTGCTATCTTAAAAGCATATGAAGGGGTTGCTCTCCACAAACTGACAACAAGTCCACCTTGCTAAAGGCAAGACTGACACAGCTCATCCTATATAAAGGTCAGGCTGGTATATGCAAGAACCTTCACTCCAGTGTCCCAGTGTTCTTGTTATGGGAAGGTGCTTTGCAACTACATAAGTAGAAAGGTACACACTTGAAACAACCAAAAAGCTTTTGGTTTACAATTTATCCTGCCTGCAAATCATGCCAGGTTATTGATATCTTAAACATATTGGGAGTAAACAATCAATATTTGATTTGACTTAAATATAAAAAATTTGATAAATGTTATATATCAGTACTCAAATATGTTTATGGACTTGAGTATACAGGAAGCTTTTTGTGAAACCACCACCAGTGTTATAAATAATGACAAGGGGGTTTCTACATAGTTTTAAGTACAGGACTTTCACTGGAGCAGTCTCTCAGTTATGACTTTAATGTAAGCATATTCAAGGCTATGACTAGCCACATGGCTAGCTCTTTACCTCTCTGTTCCTGTTCCCATCTATCTGTTCTCTTTTCTATCCTCTATAAATCTACTGTATCTGCTTTTCCCTTCCTACATCTCTCTCTGTGTCTAAGAATTCCACTCTCCATTGATCATCCCAGGAATTGGACCTCTAACAAGATATCAGGTGTAAGACATCACCAAGACATCTTTATACATCTCTAGGAATAGGAAATGGCCTGAACTTCAAATATCTGAGCATCCTGGCAAAGAAAAGAATTTACAAATGTGAGACTGTTGGTAGAATATAGAAACAGCAATATGAAGACACTACTGGATTTAGCATTCTGCTAATATCATAATCAACACATGAAAATACACACACACACACACACACACACACACACACACACCTGAATACAATGTGAAAGAAAGTTACCTCAACACATATGCAGTGCTCAAGCAGGCTAGGAGAAGGAACTGTAGCCCATGATTTGGAGTGACATATGATGTAGAGTAGTTTGGCTTCTAATGAAAAGGAATACACCTGCCTCAGTTCTCTGAATACTGAGATTATGCCAGCATCACTTGCCTATTTTATGTCTATATAGTCATGGGATGTAATCACACTTTGTATATCAGAATAGCATAATTTATATTCTTGAAACATCTTTTGACTCTTTCAATTTACACTCACATAATACATTGTAAGAAATTGAAAATCCATAAAATATATTTTATCTGTAGAGGGCAAAGGATCTTGTGGTCAAAGATTAGTTCTTGGGAAAGAAGGGATATAAAACCACAAGGTTTTGTCTTCAATGGAAGGTATGTACACACTTTTCTGACTAGAAGTTAGGGAACGGATGTACTAAGTAGCGTGGTGACCAGTGGTATATTTAGTGCCAAGCAAAAATACAGAATTTACTTCTGGGTTTTTTTTTTTTTGTTGTTGTTTAACATTTTATTTTATTTTATTTTCTAAGTTTTTTAATTTACATTCCAAATCATTTCCCCTTTCCTGTTTCCTCCCTCCCCGAAAGTCCCATAAGCCCCCTTCCCTCCCTCTTTTCCCCATTCAACCCCCTCTCGTTTCTCTGTCCTGGCATTCCCCTATATCCAGTCTTTCCAGAACCGGGGTCTCTCCTTCCATCTTCTTGGAAATCTATTGATATGTGAATTGTGTCTAGGGTATTCCGAGTTTCTGGGTTAATATCCCCTTATCAGTGACTGTATACCATGTGTGTTCTTTTGTGATTGGGTTTCCTCACTAAGGATGATATTTTCAAGTTCTGACCATTTGCCTAGGAATTTCGTGAATTCATTGTTTTTAATTGCAGAGTAGTATTCCATTGTGTAGATATACCACATGTTCTGTATCCATTCCACCATTGAGGGACATCTGGGTTCTTTCCAGCTTCTGGCTATTATAAATAAGGCTGCTATGAACATAGTGAAGCATGTGTCCTTATTGCATGCAGGTAAAGCCTCTGGGTATATGCCCAGGAGTAGTATAGCCAGATCCTCCGAGAGTGTCATGCCCAGCTTTCTGAGGAACTGCCAGACTGCTTTCCAGAGTGGTTGTACCAGCTTGCAATCCCACCAGCAGTGGAGGAGTGTTCTTTCTCCACATCCTCGCCAACAACTGCTGTCTCCTGTGTTTTTGATCTTAGCCATCCTGACTGGTGTGAGATGGAATCTCAGGGTTGTTTTGATTTGCATTTCCCTAATGACTAAGGATGATGAACATCTCTTTAGGTGCTTCTCAGCCATTAGATATTCTTCAGGTGAGAACTCTTTGTTTAGCTCTGTACCCCATTTTTTAATAGGGTTACTTGCCTCTCTGGAGTTTAACTTCTTGAGTTCTTTGTATATATTGGATATTAGCCCTCTGTCGGATGTAGGGTTGGTAAAGATCATTTCCCAGTTAGTTGGTTGCCGCTTTGTCTTTTTTTTTTCTGTTAATCTTTGTCTTTTTTTTTTATTTTATTTTTTTAATTTACATTCCAAATCACTTCCCCTTTCCCGTTTCCTCCCTCCCCGAAAGTCCCATAAGCCCCCTTCCCTCCCTCTTTTCTCCAAGACACCGTCAAAAAGACAAAGCGGCAACCAACTAACTGGGAAATGATCTTTACCAACCTTACATCCGACAGAGGGCTAATATCCAAGATATACAAAGAACTCAAGAAGTTAAACTCCAGAGAGGCAAGTAACCCTATTAAAAAATGGGGTACAGAGCTACACAAAGAGTTCTCACCTGAAGAATATCTAATGGCTGAGAAGCACCTAAAGAGATGTTCATCATCCTTAGTCATTAGGGAAATGCAAATCAAAACAACCCTGAGATTCCATCTCACACCAGTCAGGATGGCTAAGATCAAAAACACAGGAGACAGCAGTTGTTGGCGAGGATGTGGAGAAAGAGGAACACTCCTCCACTGCTGGTGGAATTGCAGGCTGGTACAACCACTCTGGAAAGCAGTCTGGCGGTTCCTCAGAAAACTGGGCATGACACTTCCGGAGGATCCGGCTATACCACTCCTGGGCATATACCCAGAGACTTTATCTGCATGCAATAAGGACACATGCTCCACTATGTTCATAGCAGCCTTATTTATAATAGCCAGAAGCTGGAAAGAACCCAGATGTCCCTCAATGGAGGAATGGATTCAGAAGATGTGGTATATTTACACAATGGAATACTACTCTGCAATTAAAAACAATGAATTCACGAAATTCCTAGGCAAATGGTCAGAACTTGAAAATATCATCCTTAGTGAGGTAACCCAATCACAAAAGATCACACATGGTATGCAGTCACTGATAAGGGGATATTGACCCAGAATCTCAGAATACCCTAGACACAATCAGCATATCAATAGATTTCTAAAAAGTTGGAAGGAGAGACCCCTGGTCCTGGAAAGTCTGGATGTAGGGGAACGCCAGGACAGAGTACTTCTGGGTTTTAATAAAACATGAATCCTTCATTGTAGCTCAGGCTATAAAATCCCACAAATTTCCAACCTGTAATAGTTTCAGTTTTTCACTCAGTTCTCCTCTGCTTCTCACTTCAGCAAAGATAGCCTACTGCCAGGCTTCTTCCCAATAAATATCTTGTGTGGTTAGTTGCTCTGTGGGGCTTTGTGATATATCGTGATTTCTGACTGCTAGGAGACCATGTGCTTCACTGCTGTACCATGCAGTGGGACACCTTTTTCCTAAGTGCTACAAGCCGTACATTGGGGATAACCCACAATGCACCCACAGCCAGCACTGAAATACATACAGTGTGGGATTGAAATACATTTCTTTTTCTTTTCTTGTGGATTGTCACTCTGTCAGACCTAGGATTTTCAGAGCCCCACACTTATGTCACCTAACCAGTAAACATCACACATAGTCTTTCATTCTGATCAATAAATTCAGAGATAAACACAATCCTTTCACTTTAAAATTGTATTTTGTTGGTATCTTTACATATAATGGACTCGTCAACAAAAATTATTCTTTATCCCAACCCATAAAAAAATCTCTGAAAATTTCAGAAAAACTGACCAGAAGTGTGAAACTAGAATTTGTAGTAACAAACACTATTACCTGCACATCAGAAATTAAGAAGCATCAAAAAGTTGAACTGTCAGAATGGCCTCATGGCCAACATGTTGTGTTTGAGAAACAACAGTCTGTCAGCAGGCCCCAGAATCAAATGTGCATAGTGAACTCATTGGTAATATATGCAGCAATGTTTAGTAAAGTTAGTAAATGTTTAGTAAAGTGAGGAACAGAGGTAAATGGGTTAAAAGTGTCAGACTATGAAATATTATATGTAAGGATAGCAGATCCTTACATCTTCTCCTCTTCATTTGCCCCAATGAAAACACCTTCCAAGCAGGTCACTAAAAGAGACAGCACTCAGGCAGGGCACTCTGAAAACAGAGTGACCAACGAGATACCCAGGGACACAACTTCTGCACAAGGAGACAAGGTCTGAAATCAGCACCCCAAACACAGATGCCTAGACAACAGCATAGTTAACAGTAACAACCAGGGAACTATGTCATCCACAGAGCCAAGCTATCTTATCATGGCAGACCGTTCTAAATATTCCAATATATTTAAAAGAACAAGAAAAAGACCTAAAAACCAACTGTATGAAGATGGCAGGTGTTCTAAAAAGGAAATGAATACCTGAACGGAATACAGGAAACATGATCAAACAATAGGAGGAAATAAATTAATGTCTTAAATAAAGGTAAGAATAAACAAAGATTTGAATGAAACACAGAAAACTTTCTTTCCAAGAAAAAAATGGAAATTTAAGTAATAAAGAAAGCAGAAAAAGAGGGAATCCTGGAAAGGAAAATTATAGGATCTTCTCTAAGGCAAAAAACACAGTAAATAGGACAAGGAAACAATACAGCCTAAGAAAAAGGGTAAAGATGATTACTCACTGTGTATATTAGATAGAGTTCTAATATACAAAATGTATTAAGACCTCAAGCAACTAGATGATCTTAGAACAAACAAATCAATTTAAAACTTGTGGTAGAATGATACAGAATTCTCAAAAGAGGAAACTCACATGGTCTAGAAACAAATAAATGTTGAACATCCTTAGCTATCACAGAAATTGAAGTGGAAATTACTATGAGATTTTTTTACACATGTGAGAATAGCTAAAGTCAATAATACAAATGATATCTCAATGTTGGCAGGGATGTGGAGCAAGAGAAACACTTTTACATTGTTGTTAGGAGTGTAAACTAAAACAGACACTACAGAAATCAATATTGTCTTTCCTCAGAAAACTGGGCATAGGGCGATTTCAAGACCCAGCTTGGGATATATGCATAAAATATGCTCCATTTTACTGGAAAAACACCTTCTGAATATGTTCATTGTGGCTGAACAGAAACTTGAAATGAGCTAGCTTTCCCTGAAGAAGGGATAAAAAAGATGTGGTACATTTATACAATGGAGAACAACTTGTCTGTTAAAAAAATGACTTAAGAATTTTACAGAAAACAGACGGAATTAGAAAAAAAATCACTGTTTAGGGTAGCCAAAACTCAGAAATATGAATATAGCATACATTCACTTACAAATTCATAGTAACTATTAGGTGAATGATCAGCTGTAGCCCACAGATCCAGAGCAGACAGTGAATGAGGAGAGCTATAGGGGGAATCAAGGATCTTTCTGGAAAGGAGAAATATTCTGAGGGTGGACTAGGGGTGAATGGGCACAAGAGTAGGAGGGATTCAGTTGGAGAGGCAGAGAAAGTGCAGTGCAAGGAGGAACAGCTGGAAGTAAAGGGCATTGGGCAGTTGATGTAGATATCTATAGTATTAGTAACTTCCTGGAATTTATGGTACCTTTAGTAAGAACTCCTGGTAATGGAAAATGCAGAATCTGAATTGTCCATCCTTTGTAGACAAGCAAGGTTTCAGTGGTGGTTTACATTTGGTGAAGTTGTTGTAGAGGAAGTCACATGGAGATTCAATAACCCAGGCTGATGCTAGGATAGAAGGTTGCTCTCTGAAAATGCCAACAATGACACATTAGTGAGGAGAACTTTCACACAGCCCACTGAACATAGCGTTTTCAAGCAGGTGCAGGGTTGGACATTTTACTCCTATGTTCTAGTCTCTTGGGCAAGAGAAGGTACTCTAAAGGCTACAGAAAGAGACAAAAAGACACAAAACAAGATATACAACCCTCCCACTAAAATCTGCACTGCTTGCAAGATGTGCAGGGGCATGGTGGTACCAAACTGGTTGAGTGGCCAACCAATGTTTGGTTTATCTTGAGCCCCACACAATGAGTGGAAACCCATGCCTTATAGGATCTTGTCAACAACAAATCGCAGAGACTTCCATGACAGGCACAGGGGATCCAGAGGTCTGCACCACTTCTTCTCCTGCTGTTATGGCTGTTTACTTGGTGATTTTTGTGGGACTCCTAATAGAGGGAGCAGATAGAGCACTGACTCTCTCTCCTATTCTTGAGCTACTTTCCTTCTATTGAGTTGTCTTTTCCAGCTTCAATATAAGTTTCCTTGCCTTGCCATTTAGAATGTCGTTTGTCTATAGTTTCTTGGAGCTCTGCTTGTTTCTAAAGAGGAAACAGAAGACAGGGAGTAGATATGGATAAGAGGAAGATAGTAGTAAACTAGGGGTAGCCAGGCTAGTCAACAAAGAAGAAACTTTGCTCAGAATATATTGTATGATAGAAGAAACTATTGTAATTAATACACAATTCAATTTGTCCTAAAGAAAATGCAAAGAAAGAATCAATATTGAAAAGAGAGAAGCAGAATACTGAAGACAGGGAAAGCATGATATTGGCAGGTAAGTTGTTCTGTGTGTGGAGAGCAAGAATATCACATGGAAGTTTTTGACCAGCTCTTTTTTGGGTCCTGTCTACATCTGTGCAATCAGAAATCTTGCTCCTGGCAATGTGAAATAATCACCAGTCCAGACGCAAACCCAAATCATTTTTGTCATAGTATCATTCACTAGTTTAGGTTGTGGAATTACACAGGTTCTGGTTGCTTAATTCTAAGAGAGAATTCTTGCTTTTCTTTAGGCAAAACTAATGCTTTAATAACTATTAAAATAATGGAAATATGTATGTAATGTCATGCAGTATAGGAACATTCATTAAAAAACATATTAAATGTAAACAAAGTGACATAAAAATATTAAATATTTAAACACACTCTACCAAAGAAAAATGAAGTCACAACCTAAGGCAGGTTATTTGATAAGAAAAAAAAATGAAAAAAGTTCTATTAGGCTAACAATATTACATTTTTGTTAAACTATATATTATTTTCAATATATAAATTCAAATAAAACAAGTCAGTCTGTTTCTTAACCACTTTCTTTTTGGTTTACTAAGATTTGATGGCAGAAAGCTATCATATAATTCAAATAAAGCAACATTCTGCATTTCTACAGTATATGATAACAGCATATTTGATTCTTATCTCTAGACAAAACTGAATACAAAAACCATGACAATCAATTTTTCTTCTCCACATTGTACAAACTCTTTGAACGTGATTGCTTCAGCTAGATTCTGTGCTGTCTGCCCTACATTTCCTCTTGCAACCTGCAGTATAGAAGAGATGCCTGAAGTTCTCACCCATTTCACAGTGAAAGAGAATTAACTACTAAAATCTGAAGAGACAAAGAAATGTGTGGACACTGCCTAAGTTGTAATTACATGCTGCTCCACGACCAAACAGCACTGACTGTGATTTCTTTAAAGATGTCTTTTAATCATTGCTAACCCCGTCCTAAACCATTTCTTTTCCACAATGTCCTCCTGAGGTACGCAGCTTATCCTCAATGAATGAGCTTTTAGCTTATATTAAAATTTAGGTCACCATCTATATAACTGCAAAGAGCATGAGAATTTTGATACTTGTTAAAATTAATTTAGAGTACATGAAAATAAACTGAGAAGATTTTTTTTTTAAATCCAAAGCACGTCTGTTATTTTATGAGAACGCTGTAGACTGCAGGCACACAAAAGCTTGGAAAACATGATACTGTGTGGAGAACAGTGTTTTCTGTATTGTTTGTGGCAATGAGGGTCCATGAGTATGGCTACTCTGTCTAAAAGAGGTCAGCATGCATACACTAAATATGTGTGATTTTATATCAATTTTCACAACACAATGTGGATTTACATATTTGCAGTTAGTATCTGTGGAAAATCCGAACTCACTTCAATCAGAGTTAGCATTGTGAGCTAATACATAGTTCCCTGTCACATTCAGATTCATGTTTGCACTATGAACCTTTTGTATTTTCACTTTTTATCTTAAAAAGTAAATCATATTTGGTAGGATAGGTTCTTTGTGACCATAGCAATGTTTGCCGTGTTGGTAAACTCACACTAAAGTCCTCTTTCTATGCTTTTGAATATTATTTCACATCCATTTTAATTTTCCTGCTTCCAGGGGATTCACATTCAGGGACGGTCCAAGGACAAAGGCCTCTTCCCAGGTCACCATATGGACTAAAAGAACCGAAGTCTGACCCCTAGTCAGTCTCAGACCCAGCAGATCAGACTCAATAGAACTTCTCTTGGCCTGGGAACAGAGAGCTCCACACTCACTATCTGTTCTCCTTCACTTCTTGTTAAGCTGTATCAATGTCTCCATTGTTCTCCTGGAAAGAATATCCAAACTTACTCCCTCTGGGACTACTGGTTGCTAGGCCTGCTGAGAGTCCCTATTTAGCTTGGGCAACCATATTCAGCCATAGGACAGCTCCTCTACTGGAGGAACCAGGGATCAAAAGACTTAGATAGCTGAGGCGTTCCTGCTCTGCCCTTCTACCCTAGAATCAGACAAAACTCTGCTCTGGGAAATTTGTACTTTCCTACAATTTTCTAGTCTCTGAGAGCATTTCCACTTTCTCTTCCAAAGCTCAGGGATATTTATGTGATGTCCCACTGCATATACAATGATAACTGCAGTATCTCTACTTCATAACTAGGAAGTCCTGCAGGTAACCTTCTTTAGTGAATGTCAAGCAGTAACAACAACTATACCAAAATTTGGCCATGAATTTGAAAGCAAGAAGTGGTTAATGAGGCGAATGAAAAAGAGAAATAAAAAGAAAAGGATACGGCTGCTCCTAGCTGTGCTGAAGCAGAACATTGGTTATAGATAAATTGGTTATAGAGTATAACCAGACATAGGGACATCTGGAAGAGCAGAGAATGGACATAACCATGAGCCAAGTGAGGATAGAAGGCAGACCAAGAGAATAAGTGGTAAACATGAAGGACCAGAGAACCAAATTATATGAGAATACATGAGGTAATGGAGCTGAGAGAAGAGCCAACAAACCCCTGGGCTAGAAGTCAGGATAGTCCAGCAATACCCACTAATAAGTAGGGATTGAGGGAAGTTGGGAGATCATGACAGCAAGGTCTGCTTTGATTTGTTAATTAGGCATCTCAGACAGTTGTCCCAGGGTGTGAGAACTAACATTAGGGTGGATTGAGAAGGTTGACATGGTTCATGTATGACTTCAAATGTTATTTTAAAATGTTGAAACAGGCCTTATGATCTCATATTATTAAAAGGAACTAGACATGTGAATTAAAGCACATCAAGAACTACTCACACCTTTCTCTCAGGTTGTGCAGTTTCAGACAGAATGTTTACATTTCTATAAGGCACAGCTAGATCAGTTTCTCCAGACATTGTTGGTTACATACAAATTTGGTTTCTAGAAATAAGTTCAGTTCTTCATCCAGCATCTTGATTGAATATTGCCTGTGAAAATGGCCAGTTTGGACTTTTACTCATCATCTAAATTGAATGCCTGACTACTTGTTACTAATGCCAACTACTACGAAAGCAGGAAAACTCTCACTCACATTCCTTCCTCCCAGTCCATTTCTGGGCTGTGAATGCATCAGCTTCAAGTTTCTCACTAAATTTAATTCTTACACAGGTCCCTCTTAGTTTGCAATCCCCTGCATGATCCAATGAGTTGGAAGGACCCTCACTCAGTGCTGTCTTTCCCTTCTCATTGACCAGTAACTGCCCAGCCTGAAAGGAGTTGCAGGAATGTTTTTCAAACACTGGGCAGTAGAGCCAGGATTAGGAGTTCAAAGAAAGTCTCAGCAACACTGCATGAGCAAGGCTGAGCTACATGAGGTCTTGCAATAAAGAAATATGAAAGACCTTTAGAAAAAGGAATGTAATTCTCAGTGAATGGGAAACACTGGAGAATAGAAACAAGCACCAGAACAGAGCAGTAAGAATTAAAAAAAAATAAATTTAAATAACAATAGTAAAATATTGACTTTTTTAAAAAAATCATATCTTTGCAAAAGAGCAGACACTTCCCTGGTAGAGGGAATGGCATTAATAAGACACTCTGTGATCTTGGCTCTATGTGCAATGTTAGGTGCTGAGATCTGTAACCTGACACAAACAGCTATAGCCAGTGGCCCCTGTCTGAAATCTCTGAGCTGAGTTAACAATGTCAGTGAGGATTGCATATATCTGCATAGGGCAGGCCATTGACTAGAAATTTAATAGTAACTGGCTCAAGCTAACCTTCACATATAGTATGCCCCCTGATCTGGTCTGATTTCAATCAAATGCATAAATTGCTGCATGCTGAGAAATTACAAAATCACTCACTTGTCTGAATCAGATTCTTCTAAATAAAAGTGACCTCCTCCCACAGCTGACTGCCTTAAGTATTAGGCAGTGGTCTACATATTGCTTTTCCTACTTCACCCAGCAGTGTACATCTTAAACTATTTGTCCTGTTCTGGTCTAAAAGTGGAAGCCAGGCTCCACCTGCAAATACTTCTCCTGTTGGTTCAAAGAACACTTATTTACATAACTCAAATGTATAATTTTAAAAACAGTGTTGTGGGACAGCCTTTTAATTAAAGAATTTGTGAAGTTTAATCAAGAGAAAAGCAAGCTCATTGCCCTGGTGAGAAACAGACTGGGATCAAGGTGACCTGAGTCAAAACAGCTTACTTAGAAACAATTTTGTAAAGGGCTAAAGATGTAGCTGTCCCAGAATATGGGTTTCCAAGGAGAAATCACTCTATGCAACAATAAACATTAATTAAATAAATCTCTTAAAGGACACCATGCATTTGACTTTGGATAGTTCTCAAAGATGAGTCAGCCTAGAATAGATTTTGCTTTCCACATATGCTGTCACTCTTAAGTCTCATATGGCATCAGAACCCAGGTTATGCCTTGAACACTTTCAATATGGACTGTAGATTGCAGTTCCAGCCACTTAGGCAGATGGGTGATTCATATGACAAAGATATGCCCAGAATTATTTCATAAGTACACCAGTACCCTAAAACAACAGGTCTGTCTTCAGTACCAGGGTCCTAAGTGGAAAGTTCCAGAGAATGAGAAAGATAGCAAAAGGAGAAAATGGAAAATATAAATGTTGCAGTAGAGAGATATGTTGTTTTTAGGAAATTTTAAACCACTCAATTTTACCAAGGAAGAATCAGGAGCCAGATATTGAGTGGAAGCCTGCTAACTCAGAGACATAGAATAAACACCTGTTGACATTTCTCTCCAGCTGAAAACCCAGAAGGAATCTCTTTCTGCAACACCTTCTCAAATGATCTCCTCCAAATTGAATGTACCTAAATGCTGCTTTCTGTTCATCTGTTTGTGCTCCCAATGCTCTTTTACCCTCTATGATTTTTTTTAGGTTCCCTTCCTGTTATCTGGTTGCTTGCTCCAACCCTTCACCCATAGTTGATTTTGTTTAATCTTGTTTACACATTGGGTTCACAGTATCATCAAATATCCAGCAACAGATACCTTTCACAAGCTATGTCTCATACAGTAGGCTTTGTAATTATAGTATCTTGTATACTACTTACAGGGGAAACATGGAAAGAAATGGTAGACTACAATGAATTCAGCACAAACTATCTATCATACAATGGGACAAACTTAGAAATCTAACGAATCTATGCTGTTCACCCTGAACACAGGGTATATTAGGAATATTACTGAACAAGCCTATAGTGGGCTTGGGACTAATAACTACAGCCCCACATGGTGGCAAGAGTTGGGTTCTCAGGATCTGAAACAATCGTGCCCTACAGGTCCTGGCCCCAGATCATTACCAGCTTTTCCAAGCAAATTCCTTGCTTTAGAAAAGGAGCTCTGTGAAAGTAATTTTCTTCACCTGAGATAATTGCCATCTCTGATGCACATAGCCTCAGTTGGCTTACTAGCCTAGTCATGGAAGTTTCTTATCTCCGTATAATCCTATCTAGGCTTACAATATTTTCAGACTCATAGAATTGAGGCTGATTTAAGTTCACCTTTCCTAATTCTTCCTAAACTATTACTGGCTGCTCAACTTAGCTTTTCTGGCTCATAATTCGACACACTAACTGATTAAATCTGCTCTCTCTCTCTCTCTCTCTCTCTCTCTCTCTCTCTCTCTCTCTCTCTCTCCCTCTCTCTCTTGCCTTCTTCTTCCTTTCTGTCTGTTTATGCCTGATTCATCTCTTTCCCATCCCCATTCCTGCCTCCCCCACTCCCACCCCTTCACCCCCACTCACATCCTGGTGAAGTCATCCAAGAGCAGCTTCCAAGTAAACTGCCATTAATATAATCTTTCTTGAACTGGTTCCCTTCACCATCAGAAATCACATAAATTACCAATGGGGAAGGGCCTACTGGCTGGTTGTAAATTGGGGATGTCTGGTCCAAGGAATAACCAGAACTAAATGAGAGCACACAGGGAGCCACCAGCTCCAAGCCTCCATCCAGATGTGGTAATGACCTTGTACTCACCATATAGCAGTTTTGAAGCTTGCCTGAGCGTGTCTCAGAGCACCAAGAATGCACTTCCCCTTATTACTCATGAAATCAAGATGGATAGCTTCCATCTGTAATTATCCAATTTAACCTGGAGGCCTCCATTGCAAAGGAAGCCCATAACTTCCTGGAATACTGGGAATTGTAGTTCTTTAGGAATAAAAATGTCTCATGAGAACATTCACTGCCCTAATTGATTTAAGCAATTAAAAGTAAACTATAAAATGTGACTGGGGAAATTCTATCTTCAAACTGGAGGAGGGGGGTTCCTAACCTAGCACCATCTCTAGGTCAGTATTTAATTTTTAACAAATGCTTGGTTTGAAGTATGTCTAAAATGGTTGAGTTGGTTTGTTACAGCAAAAATCAAGGTTAACCTACAGAGGCCATAGGAAGAAAACTGTACACTGAAAAGGCTGTATATTTCTAATTCTGGGGACAGGGGAGATGAACTGCCATGGGCACCGAGTCTCCTGAGTGCCAGATTTTCAAATCATGCAGCTGAAGTGTGGTCCTCACAGAAGCAAGAAGTCTCTAATAGAACCTAAGATAAGCAGTTAGCCTTTGGGGATTCCAGAACAAACCAGCTCAGGGTAAGTCATCTAGGATATCCTGACCTTGTGTTCCTAGAAATGGAGTTGAGTAATTTCCCACAAAATTCTTCAAGAAGATCAAATTCTAGTTAAATCTGTAATGGCCTCAGCAACAATAGAAGATGAAGGAGTGGTGAAATTGTCTTGCTTGCTCTGTTACAATACAGTGTGTGATGCCTTGTAGGTATTGGAAATCAAACTCAGGTTTTCTATAAAAACATCTAGTGCTCTAAGTGATTGAGTCATATCTCTTCAGACCTTTGTATAAATTAACATATCGTTTTACCTTGGCTTCAAGAACTACCTCAAGAACTTCAAGAGAACAGAGTGGGAAAAAAGGCCACTCATCTCACCTACTCTAGCAACTGAGAATGGTTTGTGGCACATTATTCCAGCTACAACCCTTGATAAGGCAAACTTCATAAGACCCTGTAAAGAAAATAAATTAAAGGCCCAAAGTAGGTGGCAGGTCACACTTGAGAACCCATAGTTTGTTTATATTTTTAAGTGTTTCTTTTTTTAAAAGGCTGAAGATGGAACTCTATTAGAATTCATATGCCTTCCCAGAGAGAAATCACTGCACACACAAGTAAAGGGTGAATTAAGAAAAATTGCTTTAGTGAACACATGTATTCATCTCAGGCTAATTATCAGACTAGTCAGACTAGCATAAATTTTTCATTCAACATATGCTATCACTCTTAAGTTTCTTTTATGTTCAGGACCCAGGAAATGCTTTGAACAGTTTAAATATGGACTGGAGACTACAAGTCTTGACACTTAGGTAGATGGAATGTTTACAAAGGACAGATATTGCCAGACTCATTTCTGATACCATTGCCCTAAAACAGCAGGTTATTCTACCTGGTGATTCAACTCAGCTGTTCAGGCTCAAACTCTTCTCCATGAAGGTATTTAATCTGGCTTCTCTCAGTTTCTCTTCCATTGTTCTGCTTGGCTTCATACTAACCCTGGCAATATAATCCAGTCTTCTAGCACCTTATCATTCTCTGCCTTGTTCTGTCTTCACCTGTGTCAGCTTCTCCTCATTTCACCCTGTCTCTTTCAATCTCTCCTGGTCCTTTCTCTGCACTGTTCTCTGTGAAGTAACTTCCCTTACCTGTCTTTCTGGGACAGTTGGGCGTATGCGATTCTTGAAAATCTCTCTCTGATTTTTCACTTCATCTCCCACTAAATTAAACATCACTTTCAAACTTGGTTGCTACCTTTTACAAACTAACCAACCAAGGACAAATATCGAGGCAGAATGATTGAAAGCATGTGCTAAGGGCTGAGCCACTCTAGAACACAAATTCTGGTTTCCCTAAGCGATCAAATATCCTACAACACAGCTGGAATTTATTGTCAATAAGTTGGTCCCTTAGTGACTGCTCCAAGGCCTAGGCCCCAGACTGTTACTGGCTCTGCCAAGCACATTCCTGGCATGAGCATAAGCTATGTCATTCTTCCTGTGTTAGGGCCTCATGTAAATCCTTGTTTGATCAGGACAGCCCTCAACAGGATGTTGTTTTGCCTTTGCAAAGAGTTGACAACAGTGTACTTTTCTCTGGTGACAGACTATGATTTTCTCAAGAAGAAATTTGGACCATTATGGCACAGCAGGCCTTAAGTTGGGTGTGGCCCTGCATTGCCACTTTGAGCAGCTCTTACCACCTAGACCCAGGGAGGACCCAACACACCAAATCCAACTCTTAAGCTCCTGCTTTTCCCTATAGTGGGCAGTCACCCTGGGCTCAATATGTTTCTTGCTACTTCTGAGTTTGCCTGCGCTCCCCTCGCAGCACTCACTAGGCCCTTCTCCTTCTTCTGCATGAAACCAAGGTGGAGATGTTGTGTATGTAATTCCAAAAATTAACTTGTATGGCTCACAACCCTAGGAACCAGGTTAGTCCCTGGAAATTTGGGATTTGTGGTTCTGTGGAAATAAGGAAGTCTAATGGGAAAATATGGTGACATAATTAATTTTTTATAAGCCACTGGAATATGTGACTAGCCCCTTCCAACTGGCCAATTCTGGGGGAATTTTCCTGATGAATGTCCATTCCTTGGTTTGTATTTAATATATAATAAATGATTACTTTATATATGGCCCACATTGTTGTCTTGGTTTTCTGGCAAAAACCACCATTAACATATAGAGCCCCTTAGCCAGATAACTTTAACCTATATTTGCTCTTCAATCCAAATACTAGAGAAGTGAGTTGATTGAGCTGCCAGGGACTATGAGTGTCCAGAGGACCACTTTTTCCCATCAGGCAGCTGAATTTTGGTCCTCACAGAAACAAGTAGTCTCTAATAGAAGCTACAATAAGCAGTTGGCCACATGATGGCTCATAACTATCTGTATTGAGCACTGCTGCCCTCTTCTGTCCATGCATGCGTACCTGCAGGCAGAATGTTGAACACATAAAAAAATAAATGAAATAATTGTAAAACAAAAAAAAATATTAAAAATGTGTGAACTGTTTGCCTATGTACCTGTGCCATGCTGTGTATGTGACTGTGAGAGAAACACTTAGTGGTAACTGTTGTCTGCCTATAGTTTGAGAGTTCTAGAGATGAAACCCAAGGCATGTTTTGTTTCAAGTAATATCATTTGGTCTTATTTGGGCTCAAAAAATATTTATGGATGTACTGGAGTGTGAGTATACACATAGCCCAAGTGTGAACATAAGAGAAAAGTTTGTAGGAGTAATATGGGTCTCACAGACACTGATCTGAGGTCATCAGGTTCAGCATCAACCAACTTTAGCCACTGAAACAAATCTCTGGCCTTTATTTGTTTTTCTGAGAATGGGACAACTGTTTAGTCATAAGTATACACTACCACATTCGAAAAAAATGAAAGCAGTATATAAATTTCATTTGCAAATAAGATTTTTTATTCAAATTTTATTTTATTTTTAGTGCATCTTGAAATTACAATAAGCTTACAATGAGAAAGAAAACAATATTTTATTGATATAATGCCTATCCTCTTTTTGAGCATCTGTGAGAAGGCTCAGAGTGAAATGTCTTTAGGTTCCCCTCTTAGAAACCTGACCTTGATTAACATATAAAAAGTGTCCAGGGGCTGGAGAGATGACTCAGTGGTTCTCTTCCAGAAGTTATGAGTTCAATTCCTGATAACCTCATGGTCGCACACAACCATCTTTAATGAGATGTGGTGTGCTCTTCTGGAGTGTCTGAAGACAGCTATAGTGTATTCATATACATAAAATACATAAATAAATAAATAAATAAATAAATAAATAAATATTCAAAAAAAGTTCAACATAGATTGCTCAAAGTTGTCTTCCAACCTGCACATATCAGTCATGGCCTAAATCAGTGTAATAATATCAAACACACACAAACACACACACACAAACACACACACACACAAACAGACATACACAAGAAATGTTTTCAATTAAATTAATTTTATTGCTGTTACAGTATCTACCATCACTAGATAATTCCCTTAGAAGTCACTATTTAAAGATGCACTGCCAAACTATATCTAATGGGAACATGAAGAAGCATGGATTATCTAATAGTATTCACATAGCCATAGCAATTGAACTTTATTGTGAGATATGCAGTTGATTGCTGATTATTCTACTTCATTACATCTTCGACAGATGAGCTATTTATTGTTTTTGATATTCTCTTCTATTAAGCATTTTAACATTAACATTGTTAAATGTGTTGACAAAGCAGGAAATGTAAGGAGGTTCATCTTCTAACATTGGACATGTACTCAGGAGGCTGACATATAAAAATTAAGAGTTCACTTGTAGCCTTGCCTAATGACCGACATCCAAATCAGGTTGGATAACAAGCATCATCTCTAGGGATTTTCTGAGAATGCCAAGAACAGCCATACACCACCCTTCACAAACACCATTACTTGAAAAGTATGAGTGTACACAGTTTGATGCTTAAATAAACAATGGACCACATAGATGATCAGCATCCATTATGTACATTGCAGAGAAAAATACAGATCACCAAGTGAAAAAACAAAAGATGACCAGGACTCACAGAAAGATATATCAATGGTCTAATAAAGTTCTGTACATGGATTTGCCTCACATACATTGAACTTTAATATCTACTTCAAATATTTCAAAACACAAACTCCAATAACAGTTGGTGATCACCTTCACTACACTTGAGTGAACATGGTAAACCATATTTATCCTTCAAAGCTGTGATGGAAAACAGAAAGAGCAAGACTTTTTTTTCCTGGAAACTGAAGACAGCTGTGATGTTTAAAGTCTTTATCAAAAGGTCACATGAATAGTCTTTTTCTCTGTGTTCCTACATTTCCTTGTGAATGCATTCATTCCTGTTAAGGCATCTAAAAGTCTACCTACAGAATTTTTCTAAATCATCAATTTGTTCATGTAACAGAAAACATGCATGTAGGCTTCAAGTTAGAAAAGTCAATCCTTCCTTTTTGGTAGTATCATTTGGTAAGATTAAGGAGATGCTACCTTGCTGGAAGCAATATATCACTTCAAATGGGCTTGCAGTTTTCCATCCATCCACCATTTCCAGGTCCCAGTTGCTGAGGCATTCTTCAGATTTAGAAGTCATCTCTGAGATTCCTGTTTTAGCTGGTATATGTGACACTTGTTAGGATGGTGACCACATATTCATCTCAATACTAAACCAAATTGAACACTTTTATCAGTTGCCATAGACATTGTGTTTTATCACCACAACAGAAAGTGCTCTGATACACACACATAAAGCGTCACAGTTGGTTGAGTTATGTCATGTAACTGAAGAAAATTGTGTAACCTAAAAGGGTTGCCTTTTTGATATAATTCCTAGGGCATTTTTCCTTATGAGTTTACAAGGGCAAACAAAACTAAGAGTGAGATCATAATGTTTGAATAGATTGTTGACACTTATGAGACTCTTTTTCTCCAGAATCAGTAATTTTGTGTGACTGGATATAACTGTGTTACCTAAAGATATTACCAAGTCCTTTATAGACCTTTATTCCCTTCAATATGACTTTTTTTTCAGTTCCTTAATACTTCAGGAATATGCAAAAATCTCTAACAAACTCATTAAAGTTTGCACTCTTGTATAAAGGTACCAGTAAGTGCCACTTTAACAAACTGAATACATTAAAAGGATTCCTTTGCAGTATGGCTTTTCTCATTATTTCTCACAACATTTGAAGGCTTTCTCACAGTGCTTATTCATAGAATTTCTTTCTAATATGCATTCTTTTTTATATTCTGAAATGTTATTTCTGTGAAAAGGCTTCTTCATATTTGTTAGAAGAGGCAGGCAAAATCCCAGACAAATCACACCAACCCTTGGATCTCACGTGGAAGGTTTTATTGCCAGAAGAACCCTCTGAGAGGGGGTGCGATGTAAGAAGAAGAGAAGGGGCTGTGGGACAGGGGAAGAGTCTTTTATCCAGTCCGTAAGGCATGAGAAGCACATGAAAGGGAAGTGGTGCCATGGTGGGTGCCATGGCAACAGATTCAGGAGCAGTGCTGATGCCTACAGATGAGGACTCTCCACACTGAATGGAGGAGCTGGCTGTAAAGTCACTTCTAGCTGTCCACAGATGCACCTGATGCTAACAACATTGCTTATATTTGTAACATTTCTCTTCAGTATAAATTCTTTCATAACATTGAGATGAGAGTGACATGCAAAGGCTATAGTGCATTCATTACTTTTATAGGGTTTGTCTACAGTATGAATTCTTTTCTTTTTACAGACTCCAGAGACTGTTTATTTTTTCCATATTGTGTTACAATGTAACCTTCCAGTACAGTTGTCTGAGGGAATTATAAAGGCAGATACAGTTTAACATGGTTCCCTTTCCTAGGAAATATCAACCTAAATGAGCACATATTAAACTCAATTTTCATATCCATTGTTGTCCTCATTTCCTTTGGACATCTTCTATTATTTTCTTGCCCACAAATCATTTTGTTCCTGTCCTCTTTGAGTTGATTTACATGGTTTTCAAACTTTGAAATCTTTGAACATGAATCTGCGTTTTCAATTCTTTATCTTACCTACCATATAAATTGGTCTCCTTATAGGATACATATATGGTTTGTGGTTTGTTCCAAGGACAATTTATCATAGATTTACTTTGTTTAGTTATTTGTTCTGAGCATCAGAATTCAGAGAGATTAATTAATTGTGTGCATTTTTTAGCCCGGGGGCTAGACTCACAATGTGAGAAGTTAGGTAGGATTACTTGTATCTGAATGGTTCAGAACTCAGGTACGGTGTTTTACTATATCCTGTTCTGGTCTAGTTTGGCATCAAGCTTGAGGGGAGGTTGTGAAGAGTGGCTCCTGGGAAGATGTGTGGAAGGCAGCCTGCAATAGAAGTAAAGGAGAGGATCCTGATGGCGAGGGTGGGCCTCCTGTGTGATTGGATGAGTTTAAGTAAAAGGCAAAATAAAAACAAAGGAATAATAAG
This sequence comes from Tokudaia tokunoshimensis, assembly GCA_036184795.1. Lineage (NCBI taxonomy): Eukaryota > Metazoa > Chordata > Mammalia > Rodentia > Muridae > Tokudaia > Tokudaia tokunoshimensis. Next base: position 128,659,096 of record BTHU01000005.1, read on the forward strand.
GAAGCAAGCAAGCAAAAATCCAAACCAACAAAAATTGCTGTGAAGAATTGGGAAGCTAATTAATTCAAGGTCCCTAAGTAGGTGGGTTTAGAGTTACAGGAAGCTGCTGAGTGTTGGGCGGGGGCCAGAAGGAGTGGCTCTGAGGAAGGAGGTGGAAGTGACAGGAATTTCCGCCATTCCAGCATTCTCTATGCATCTCGGCTGCCTCATGGTCTGCAAGTCATGGTGGGAGACTAGTGTCTAGAATTTGTGGAACCTGAAAACTTCTTTAAGCTGCAGTTGCTGTGCTGGACTCCTAGGACATTCAGCAGTTGGTCCTGTCACCTGCCAGGTCAGAGGAGCTGTTTGGCTGGGTCACGGGCAGGAATGGAGCAGGGGTGTGGAGCATGCTGGGAGCCAGCCCCGGCAGAGGTGTTCTTTCTTCTTGGTTCTTCTTGAGGCAGCCGAGGGGGGAAGAGCATTGGTGGGGGTAAGACTTTGTTTTACGGAAAATTTAGGGTTGCTGTATAATAAAAAGTTTACTTATTTAAGTCTAAGTTACTATGCTACTGTAGCTGACCTGTCTTCTATAATCCTCTGAGGCCAGAAACTGCAGTTTCTGGCATTTAGCACCTCTTCCTCAAACTGCTAAAGATTAGGTAAATTGCCTTTATGCTGTCTCCACAGGAACTGCTGGGCTCTAACTTGAGGCCTGCTAGTCAGAAGTCGCAGGGAGAAAAATGGAACACTTAGAGAAGTGGATAATGAGTTTATTACTAAGTTGTAAAGATTCCTATGAAGGCTATCTAAGAGGGAAAAGCGGAAAGACACTAAGTGGAGAAAGAGAAAAATTCTTCTGAGACTGAAATCAGCATCAGGGTGTGGCATGGGTCATTTACACATGAAGCAAATATCAATAGTGGATTCCCTCCTAGTGCCTGTGAACTCCCTGTTGTATTTTAGCCAGATTTTCAGTTTATTCTATTTTATTTCCTGAGGGGCTGGCCTCAGCTTGAACCAGAAAAATTTCTGTTACACAAAGATAGTCTTTCCACTATGATACTATTGGCAATGCCTTTCCTGGAAGATTGAGATTGTAGATCACAGGATTCAAATCTGGGTCTGGCCATGGATAACTCTGCCTCCTGCCCCAGTCTGCATAGCAGTTTTTGTCACTAGGAATGCTACAACCAGAGAATCCATCCATGATATTTGATGACAAAGTGAATGATCTGAGCTGAGTTGTTTTTCTCCAGAGGATGCACTTGCTTTCTGAATAACATATTTTGTCCAGTCTAAATGATATTTAGTCTTTGAATTGTATTCTCACTGATGCACTGTGTTGAATTAGTCCCGATTAGAGTGGAATAGTTACTGTTGACCTCTTCTATACTGTTTGGTGTAATCTCTTTTCCTTAGTATTCTGTGGTATATTTCTTCTCTTCTTATATTCTAAAAAGTTTTTTTTTTACTGAGCAGTATTAGATTTTCCACAGGGCTGTAAAAGTACCTTTCATTCCACTACTGTATTTGTTGTGTAGGATTGTTATTGTCTCTCTCTATTTACCTTGGCCTAGGCCTGGAAGCCTCTAGCCACTACACAATCTTATCTAGACCTAGGGAGCTTTCAGCCTCTGAAACTTCTTGCTGAATAAGCTCCCCCTTTCTTGGTCATTCTGAACTCTTTTTTTAAATTTTATTTTCTATATTCTTTATTTACATTCCAAATGATTTCCCCATTCCTGGTTCCCCCCTCCCCGAAAGTCCCATAAGCCTTCTTCCCTCCCCGTGTTCCTCAGTCAACCCCCTCCCACTTCTCTGTCCTGGTATTTCCCTACACTGCTGCATCCAGTCTTTCCAGGACTAGGGACCTCTCCTTCCTTCTCCTTGGGAATCAATTGATTGTGTGAATTGTGTCTTGGGTATTCCGAGCTTCTTGGCTAATGTCCACTTATCAGTGACTGCATACCATGTGTGTTCTTTTGGGATTGGGTTACCTCACTTAGGATGATATTTTCCAGTTCTGACCATTTGCCTAATAATTTCATGAATTCATTGTTTTTAATTGCTGAGTAGTATTCCATAGTGTAAATATACCACATTTTCTATATCCATTCCTCCGTTGAGGGGCATCTGGGTTCTTTCCAGCTTCTGGCTATTATAAATAAGGCTGCAATGAACATAGTGGAGCATGTGTCCTTATTGCATGTCACGGAAACCTCTGGGTATATGCCCAGGAGTGGCATAACAGGGTCCTCCAGGATGTGGAGAAAGAGGAACACTCCTCCACTGCTGGTGGGATTGCAAGCTGGTACAACCACTCTGGAAAGCAGTCTGGCGGTTCCTCAGAAAACTGGGCATGACACTCCTGGAGGATCCTGTTATACCACTCCTGGGCATTTACTGGCCCTTTAAGTTGTAAATGTTCACTCTCATCTATACTTATAATACTTAGGTTTGGTCTTCTCATTGTGTCCTGGATTTCCTGGATGTTTTGGGTTACATGTTTTTTGCATTTTGCATTTTCTTTGACTGTTGAGTCAATGCTTTCTATGGTATCTTTGGCATCTGAAATTCTTTCTTCTATCTCTTGTATTTTATTATTGATGTTTGCATTTATAAGCCCTGATTTCTTCCCAAAGTTTTCTATCTCTAAAGTTGTCTCACTTTGTGATTTCTTAGTTGTTTCTACTTCCTTTTTTAGATCCTGGATGGTTTTGCTCAGTTCCTTCACTTGTTTGTATGTGTTTACCTTTAATTCTTTAAGATATATTTGTGTTTCCTCTTTCAGGACTTCTGCCTTCTCCTGTATTTCTTTAAGCAATTTTTGTGTTTCCTTTGTAAAGGCTTTTACCTATTGGTTCATGTTCTCTTGTACTTCTTTATGAGATTTATTCATGTCCTTCTTGAAATCCTTTAGTAGCATCATGAGATGTGATTTAAATCCAAACCTTGCCCTTCTGGTGTGTTGGGGTATTCAGGACTTGCTGTTGTCAGAGAGTTCAGTTTGGATGTTGCCATATCCCCTTGATTTCTGTTAGTAACATTCCTACATTTGCCTTTTGCCATCTGGTTACCTCTGGCATTAGTTGGTCCTGCTGTCACTGGTTCGTGCTTGAACCTCCTGTGAGCCTGCAAGGCTATTTCTGCATCCCTGGATGACCGGGTTTCCCCTGGCACAGATTGCTGAGGGGCTGCCCTGCTCCTGGGCACCATTGGAGCCCTGGTGTGCCTTGCCCCAAATGATGTTATACTCGGGTTATCTCTGTGTACCTCGTTGTCCCTCTCTGGTCCATCACCGGAGCAAAGATGGCAGAGGCAGTGGGACCCCCTCCAAGCTCGAGTCACCCTGCAGGGCAAGTGGCAGGGTTGGTGCACAGAAAACCACAGAGTTGTCCAGCTCTTGGGCACAGGTGGAACCCTAGTGGGCTGTGTCCCAAGTGATGTTATACTCGGGATACATCTGTGTACCTGTTGTCCCTGTCTGGTCCGTCACCCCATTCTGAACTCTTAATTGCCTGGTTCAACTCAGATGTTCCAGCTTAAACTCCTCTCCCATTTTAATTATTCAATCTGGTTCTCCTCTGAGACACTGAATTGCTCTGGTTGGCCTTACACTAACTGTAGCAATCATTTTAAAATCTTCTGGCTCCTTTTCTTTCTCTTGCTTAGTCTGTCTTTACCTATGTCTAGTATGATCTCTTTTTTTCCTTTTTTTTTCTTTTTGTTTTTCCAGACAGAGTTTCTCTGTGTATCCCTGACCTGGAACTCACTCTGTAGACCAGGCTAGCCTTAAATTCAGAAATCCACATGCCTCTGCCTCCCAAGTGCTGGAATTAACTGTGTGCGCCACCACTGCTCAGCTCACGTTCTCTTTTCAATCTGAATCTGTAAAACTCTCCCAGTAAAAGTGTTTCCTTCTCCCTCTCTGTTGCTCTACCCTCTCAACTGTACTGTACTGATGCTAATGCACCCTAATATATTCCTTTACTCTTCTCTTCCTCCCATACATTCTTTTGCTTCCTTAAGGAGCTTCTCTTTTTTCTCTCAATTCAAGAGAGATGTGCATAACATCTTCTGTTAGATCTTTCTGTAACATTTCACATTTTCTGCTATTTAATTAAACAACACTTTCAAACATGGTTGTCTCCTTCTACTCAGTAACTGTCCTTTTGTAGTTGGGTATTAAAGTGAGTACTAAGGGCATGCTTGTGTTCCAACCATAGTGATTCAAGTTGTGTGCAAGGGGCTGAACCACAGCCTAAGTCGGAACAGGTTCAAATATCCCTACATAATATTAGGTCACTTTAGTTGTGTAGAAGTTCTTCTTCCTGAACTTAAAACCAAGATTCACAAATAATATTCTTCATTATGCAGATATCTGTTTCATCTATTCTAAATTCTACCAAGGATGTTATTGCGAACTTATTTAATGATTGTTCAATGAAATTCTGTTCTTTGAGAGATTGTATTCCTTAGGATTAGTAATCTAGAAGGTTTGCTGGCATTGTGAGTGGGAAAGTATGGTTCATATTGTTCTCCATTCCTTGTGTGGGGTAGAACTTCACTATGTTGTATATGAGGAACATTTCCTAGTTTTATTGTATTCATTCAATACAAGTAGCTACTTTTCTGGATTTAACATTATAGTTTCCAGTTATTTTCTCCCAGGGCTTGAAAAATATTATTCCATGCTCTCCTGATTTTAATCTATGGATAAATATTTAGTTCTACTGTAGGCTAATATAATATCACCTCTTTTGATGGTAAGGGATAGGACAAGACAACTTGGAAGAGATATACATTGTTACAGAACTTAGATGTGACAATAGGGAGATACATCCTAGAGTACAGGAATCCAAACTCTGAGAGACTTTCCTAGAGAATGCTAGGTTAGAATGCTATGGTCTTCTAGTACCTAAGAGTCCCAGTGTCTGGTCACGACACATTGATATTTGAGTTTGTCTACTTTAAAAAGATTGTGATGAAACAAGTGAAATTAAACTTTGATTGGAAGTCTCAAAAGTGTGGAATTGTGTCTATTCAGAATCTGGTGTGTATTTGAGGAAATGTCAGTTCCAAGATTTAAAGTCAAAATCCTAGTGTTCATATTGCCTTCATGGTGGACATATGTACAACCATAGGCTATTCTTCCCATTCTAGAAGGAGCTCTTGTTCAGTCTCCATGAAATTGAAGATGTACTTTCCTCATTATACACATAGACAAAATAATTCCACGATACACATTCATTTTATGTATTTACTACTTTTGAATTTAAAGCACAGCATCTGTCACTGGAGTAGGGATTTATGATCTGTTGCTGGTAGAAATGACAACAATACTCAGCCTATATGTTATGGGCAAGAATCATAAAGTGACATTCTTTGAAAAAAAATGTCCTGATTACTCCCTCAAAATTCATATATTCCTATGACCACTTATTATTTCCCACTTGATGCTGTCTACAAATGCCCAGGGCATCAAGTTTTACATATTGTAAATTTGTGACTGCATGTTTTCCCTGCATCTCCAATTTCTGTTTTACAGAAATTCCTGTTGTCAGTAAATTTTCTATCACATGAATTAGGGATTATCCTCATTTTTTTCCATGCAAATTACAATTGTTATAAGAGTTACAGAGAAACAGTCTGGGAGAATATTTGCATTAACAGGTTTCTTTGCAGTTTTAGATATTACAAAGCTCCTAGAACTTATTTTAATCTGTGCTGTCTAAATCTCTAGTGCTTCCATTTTCAGGAGAGTCACCTTTGCACAAGAAGTGCCCCAGAGTGCTTGCACAGTTACCATCTCTTCACTCTTTGTCCCATCCCTTGTTATTCATGGTTTCATGATATCCTTGTGTTTCATGTATGTTCTGAGACAGGTTTTGGATGGGTATCCATACTATCATATATTCATAATTCCATGTTTCATGGTAAATGACAGTATGAGTTTCCATACCTCCAGTTCCTGTACCCCCACTGCTGGCTTTTTACTCAGCACTCTCTCAATTGGCAGTTTCCATTTTACAAACCGTGTTTGTCTAACTTAGGCTGAAAACACCAACAAATTAAATGCATTTCCAGTATTTCTACATATAGCAGTATGTCAGTTATAAATTCCCTTGGGCCTGTGATCTTTAGAGTGAGTTTTGACCAGTTTTCAGTGCCATGTCTGTATTTCCTTTGTCAGCTGACCTCAGTTCAAACCAGTAGTTTCTGTTACCTGCTTGTCACTGCTTCACTGGTAGATAAACATTGTCAGACAGATTGGTACATGGTTAGCATCTAGGGAGAGCCATTAATGACTCTTTACACTCATCAGCCTACAGAGCAGGCTGAATTTGTATTCTAAGTCAGCATATCCAAGATCGGTTTAGACACTGAGTTGTCTTCGGACTTCTCAGATTATTCTTTATGAATGTATAAAACCAAATGATATTTTCTTGTATTTTTCTGTAGCTTTTTAAGTGTATTATCAGATTGGATTATTCTCTTGGGATATTTGTAGCTCTTGAGTTGAAGAATTATGTTTCTTGTAATTTGAGAAAACTTGCCTTCCTCATAGCCTTTTGAGAACATTGAAAATATTCTGCTTACTTTCTCTTTGTAAGTACTGCTGCACTGTGATAATTTAGTGTGGAGGCTTTGCAAATCCTTGTCTGTCTTCTGAATAGATTAGATTGGTGACAGTTGCCTTCAGTTTATGTAATGATAGGTTTATGATGTTGGCTAGTATCTTCATTAGACTCAGTGATGTTCCTTCTATTCTACATTCTTCAGAGCTTTCATAATCATCCACTGTGATACTTTGCCCTAGGCCTTTCATAGATATATTGACATGGTTGTGAGCCTTCTCTCACTGATTGTACATAGTTTGTGCCTTGAGTTGTTTGGTTTGTACTTGTTGAAACAGTTTTGAATCTCTGGCATGAAATCAAGTTGAGTTTACTTTCTACATCTATTAGATAGAAACTTTTTTTCAGTTTACACTGGTGCACCTGTACTGTTGTTATTTTCTCTGTGTGTATTTTTATGGTCAGTTTCTTTTGAATACAGGTAAAGTTAGCTTTGGGTGATGACTATGCCACATTCCCCTTCTTACTGTATTCTGTACTATTTTCTGTGCAAATTTATAGTGGGATTTTTCGAAAGAATATTGTGAATTTGATGCTGCATATGTTTATTCCTCAGACAGTGTTAGAAGGAACACTGAGGGAGTGGGTTTCCTCACTTGCTTATTCCCAGGCCTGGAGTTATGACATAGAAAGCTTACTTGTTTATTGTTCCTAGAAAACAAATAATTTCCTCACCAATTCTCATTCATTTATAGAACATTACATGGTACTTCATCACCTTCCTTTTCCCAGTCTACACTTCTGAGGCAGAGGCTTTGAAAGAGACCATTCATATACTTGTTAAATACTAAGAAAAACTGTTGACATGAGAGAAACATAAGGTCAATGAAATACATTAAAAGTGTTGAATATTTGCTGATACCATGGTCATGACAACTTTCCTTAGTAAAAGTATCTCAACATTCAGAATTAATACTTTTGTTTTTATTCATGCCTAAGCATATGTTTGTATATGTATGTATTTGTGTACAGATATGTGTATGTATATGTTTTTATATATATGCAAGGAAATCCGTATCACACATTCTTTCTCTCATGTGAACCTACAAAAATGAGAACCAGAGATTAAATTTGTAACAACAAGGCTCAAAGCGTCTAATTGTATTCATATTCATTACTGATTGGGAACATGAGATAAGCCTGGAACAATGCCAAGATTCAGGAAGATATTCCAACAGTGATAGTATTTTAGCAGATTTGATATAACAAGTGAATCATTCCAAGGGCATACCCTGAAATGGTTCATTTTATGCCTGTGTATACATATTAGCCCTGTATCCCAGGTATCAGTGAGTTTCTACGATGCATCCTCCTTGATTTTGTTTTCACATTGCCTAGATCCCATGTTTTAAACCCTTGAATTGTGACTTCTTTGTGGTCAGTTGACACTTTCGTAAGGGAAATCAAGGACTAACCATCATAAAACACATATTTCTTATGGTCTTGGGAACTGATAGACCATCCTGTTATCAATCTTCATGTGGGTCTGAAACTTGTAGATGCATCAACTTATGAGTTCCTGTAACTGTAATAAAAGTTTCCCATACCATTAGAAAAGTGGAGAACAACTGGCCTAAAGTTTGAGCAGAATTATATTATATTTAAAGACATTTCTGGCTTTAATAGTCATATTCCACATATTAATGTGTTTATGTAGATGTCAAGGGATCAAGATTTATGCATACAAAGATTTGCGAGGGAGTGAGAAAACAGTCATATTGAAAGGAGTAGTATATTGGAATATAGGTTTTTTTCTCATGACCAATCGAAAGCCTCCTTAGATGATGATGAAAACGACTATAACAAAATCTGATGACAACTTATTCTTTTGCAAAAGCTTTGATGTTTGGCAGATAGAATCTTTGTACACCAAGACAACATGCACACATGAAAAATAAATATACCGTGTCTACCTAGTAGAAGGAAGTGGAATTACATCAAAGGGTCAGATATCATATTCTAGTGTGATGGTTAATGAATTCCCATTCAATTCTAGACATCAGTCATGGTAGCAGTAGCCATGGGTCCTTGAGTCTAGGCCCAGGAAGATTAGTTCTCAGAAATAACTCTGAGTAATAGTGCTTTACAGCAGTTATGCATGTGCTCTCTGTTTTTGTCTGGTGCCAGTTGATGTTAGAAAGAGGCCACAGATTGTACTCATATTCCTTTCCACACTAAGTATGTTACTATATGCTCTTGTCTGTAGAAATGTTGACAAGATTCCTGGTATCATTATGCATTTAATGTATTTTTATGTGGTTTAGCGTTGTCCATAATGGAGTTTTATTAATTTCCTTTTTGTGTTTTTCAAACTGTGTTGTGCAATTTCAAGAAGATTTACAATGTTTGAAACTGGGAGAAGAACAACAAAAAGAATGAGTGCTTCACTGGTAAACATACCACAGGTCAGTGTGCTGTCCACACTTCGTTTTTTTTTTTTTTTTTTTTTTTTTTTTTTTTTTTTTTTTTTGCTTTTTAAATAAATAAAATTTATTTAAAATTAACAGCAAAACTGTGCTAGGCATATACAAATACAAAATGAAAATGGTATCTAGAGTTTCTTTTACACATCTCTTTATTATTCAAAACATTAAAAAGTTTTAGTATCTATATGTGGTAATGTTATCTAAAGGGCTTATTTTCTCTGATCTTCCTTTTCTTATGGAATAATGAAAATTTAATGTTTAGACCTTTCACTTGTATAACACCAATATATTTTTACTGGATTTTCTCCTCTGAGGACATCGAATTTCCATGGAATGAAGACCTGCAGGTCTCAAAGAGAATCTATTGTAAATGATTCTTAGAATCTATATTGATGGCTAATTTCTATATTAGATGGAAGTGGGTACCTTTATTTTAATGTGGAAGGAACTTCTCATGTGTCATATAAGTTGCATTTCAGATATTTCAGGGTTCCAGAAAAAAGCTTGTGATTGCGGATATAGAAATATGAGGACACTGATGTCACTGAGCAATATATGGAAGAGAACAGTTTGTAGAAGTATAAAATTGTAAGAGCCCACAGTCTGGAGTCCTAATAGTAAAAATATTAGCTTCCTAGAGGCACAGATGATGACAGGAATATATGTCTTTCTTTTGCCATAACACTGATATGTTTGTGAGCAGATGCAGATTGCAGTGTTCCTTTTTTAAATTTTTCTCTTTTTAATCTATCTATCTATCTATCTATCTATCTATCTATCTATCTATCTATCTATGTTTTTACACTGTAGATTTTATCCGAACACCCTGATCCACCCTCTGACTGTTCCATATCGCATACCTCCTCCCCACTTCCCTGTCTCCACCAGGATTTCCCCCCCAAACCCCACCACTCAAGCAGTTCTCTAAAATCCCTGGGGCCTCTAGTCTCTGGAGGGTTAGGTGCATCTTCACTGACTGAACAAAAGTCCAGCTGCCTCTACTTTATATGTGATGGGGGCCTCATTACAGCTGGTGTATCCTGCATGGTTGATGTTCCAGTATCTAAGAGATCAGAGGATTTGAGGGGCCAGGTTAATTAAGATTGCTAGTTCTCCTACAGGTTTGCCCTCCTCCTCAGCTTCTTCTTGCCTTTCCCTAATTCAACCATTAGTAGCTTCTGTCCATTGGTTGGGGGCAGATATCTGCTTCTGACTCTTTCAGGTGCTTCTTGGGTTTTCTGGATTGTGGACATGATAGTCCCTTTTTGTGAGCACTCCATAGCCTCAGTAATATGTCAGGCATTGGGAGCTCCTCTTGAACTGGAACCCACTTTGGGCCTGGTGCTGTAACTTCTTTTACTCAGCCTCCTCTCCACTTTGATCCCTGCAGTTCTTTCAGGAAGAAATATGGGTCAGTGTTTTGACTGTGGAATGGCAACCTGTCACTCACTTGATGCCCTGTCTTCCTGCTGGAGGTGGGCTCTATATGTTCCCTCTCCCTATGGTCATGCATTAAATCTAAGGTCCATCCCTTTGAGTCCTGAGAATCTCTCACCTCGTAGGTCTCTGGTGCATTCTGGAGGATCCCTGCAACCTCCTTCTTCCTGATGTTGGTTTCCATTCTTTCTGCTGGCCTTCAGGACTTTAGTCCTTTTACCTCACCCAATACCAGGTCAGGTTCTCTTCTTCCCCACTCCCTCCCCTATTCATTTTCACACCCAGGTCCCTCCCTTCTTACCAGTGATTGCTTTCTTCTACATCCAAATGAGACTGAGGAGTCCTCACTTGGTCCCTTCATCTTGTTGACCTTTTTGAGTTCTGTAAATTGTATCTTTTTTCTTGCATTTTATGGGACACAATGATCACGGGTGCATTTACACCTGAAATATGTGTTTCTCAGAAGAGATACTGCCAAGTGCTCTATGACAAGTTCCCTTTGTCTTTTGGTCTGTGAGGTTATTTCTGGGTCTTCAGTGCTATTCCATTGTCCTGCCTGCTGGTCTTTGTACCAATTCAATGTGTTTTTTTTTCACTATTGCTTTAACTAGAGTTTGAGGTCAGGGATGGTGATTCCCACTGAAATTTTCATATTATTGTGATTAGTTTTTGCTATCCTGGGTTTTGTTTTTTTTTTTTTTTTGTTATTCCAGATCAATTTGGGAATTGCTCTATCTCTGTGAAGAATTGATTTGGAATTTTGATGGGTATTGCGTTGATTCTGCATATTGCTTTTGGCAAGATGTCCATTTTTCCTGTTAATCCTGATGACCCATGAATATGGGAGATGTTTCCATTTTCTGAGGTCTTCTTAGAATTCTTTCTTCAAGCACTAGAAGTACTTGTCAAACAGATCTTTTAGTTGCTTGGTTACACTCACAACGGATATTTTAAATTACTTGTGAGTATTGTGAAGGGTGTTGTTTTCCTAATTTTGTTCTCAGTCCATTTATCCTTTGAATAGAAGAAGGCTTCTTATTTGTTTGAGTTAATGTTATATTCATCCTATTTTCTGATGTTGTTCACTAGCTCTGTGAGTTCTCTGGTAGAATTTTGTTGTCACTAATGCATACCATCCTATCATCAGCAAATAGTGACATCTTGACTTCTTCCTTTCCAATTTGTATCACTTTGACCTCCTTTTGTAGTCTAATTGCTCTTACCAGAAGTTTGAGTACTGTGTTGAATAGATAGGGAGAGAGTGGGCAGCCTTGTCTACTCCCTGATTTTAGTCTCAGTGCTTCAAATTTCTTTCCATTTAGTTTGATTTTGGCTATTGGTTTGCTGTGCCTTGGTTTGCTTTCCTTATATTTTGTTATGAGCATTGAATTAGTGATATATCCAAGTTTTATAATAAGTAGGGGTCTTGTATTTTGTCAAAGGCCCTTAAAGCATCTAATGAGATGATCATTTTTTTTCTTTCTTTGAGATTCTTGATACAGTGTTTTATGTTGATGGATATTGAACCGTCCCTGAATACCTAGGATGAAACCTACTTGATCATGGCGAATGATTATTTTGATGTGTTCTTGGATTCAGTTTGCTAGAATTTTATTGAGTATTTTGCATTGATATTCATATGGGAAATTGGTCTTTAGTTCTCTTTCTGTTTTGGGTCTTTGAGTGTTTATGCATCAGTGTAACTGGCTTCATAACAGAAATTAGGTAGTGTTCCTTCTGACTCTATTATGTGGAATAATTTGAAAAGTATTGGTATTAGGTCTTCTTGGAATGTCTCATAGACTTCTGCATTAAACCCATCTCAGCCTGGGCTGCTTTTGTTTCTTTTTTTGTTTTTGTTTTTGTTTTTGTTTTTGTTTTTTTTTTTTTTTTTTTTTTTTTTTTGCTTTGAGGCCTTTTACTGACTGCTTCTATTTCTTTTCTTATTATGGGACTGTTTAGATGGTTTATGTGATCCTGATTTAACTTTGGTACTTGGCAACTGGCTAGAAAATCACCTAGTTCATCTAAATTTTCCATCTATGTTGAATATAGCCTTTTGTTATACTATCTTGATTTTTTGAATTTCCTCAGGTTCTGTTGTTATGTCTTCCTTTTCATTTCTGATTTTGTTAATTTGCATACTGTCTCTGTACTCTTGAGTTAGTCTGGCTAAGGGTTTATCCATATTGTTTATTTTCTCACAGAACCAGATCCTGTTTTTTGTGATTCTTTGTATAGTTTTTTTTTTTTTTTTTTTTTTTGCTGCTTGGTTGAATTCAACACAGAGATTGATTGTTTCCTTCCTTCTTTTCCTCTTGGGTGTGTTTGCTTCTTTTTCTTCTATCGCTTTCAGGTATGCTGTTCAGTTGATAGTGTATGATCCGTCCAATTTCTTTATGGATGCACTCAGAGCCATGAATTTTCCTCCAGTCCTTGTATCTTATAAGTTTGGACACGTTGTTTCCTCATTTTTTTTTTGAATTCTAAAATGTCTTTAATTTCAATCTACATTTCTCCCCTGACCAAGTTATTATTGAGTAGTGAGTTTTTCAGCTTCCATGTGTATGTGGGCTTTCTGTTGGTTTTGTTGTTATTGAATACAATTCTTAGTCCACGGTGATAGGATGCATGAGATTATTGCAATCTTCCTGTATCAGTTGACACAGGTTTTGTGTCTGGTTATAGTGAAATTTGAGACACGTACAATGAGGTGCTAAGAAGAACATATATATATATATATATATATATATATATATATATATATATATATGCATATATATTGTTTTGTTTTATGGTGAAATGGTCTGTAGATTAAATCCATTTGGTTCATAAATTAAACCCATTTGGTTTACAACTTCTGTTAGTTTCACTATGTCTCTCTTTAGTTTCTGTTTCCATGATCTGTCTGTTGGTTAGAATGTGTTGTTGAAGTCTCCTACTATTACTGTGTCAGGATCAATGTGTGCCTTGACCTTTAGTAATGTTTCATTTACAAATGTGAGTGTCTTTGCGTTTGGGACATAGATGTTCCCAATTGAGAGTTTATCTTGGTAGTTTCTGACTTTGATGTGAATGAAGTGATGTCCTTCCTCATCTTTTTTAATCACTTTTGGCTGAAAGTCAATTTTCTTCGATATTTGAATGGCTACTCGAGCTTGTTCCTTTGGACCATTTGCTTGGAATTTCTTATCCAATTTTTGTACCCTTTTCTTCTTTAGAAGGAAGAATTATTCATCTACTGTGTTTCTTCTTCCCCGAAATGATGTGTTACATCAGTAAAACTGAAGGGTTGTGTTGATATCTTTATTCTGTTCAATAATTTTTATGTATATAATTGATGATCTGCATGTTTTGATGTACACTGAATGATGCTTTATGTGCCTAGATCCCTGGGTTCAGCATCAAACCCTTGAGACTGAAGTAACAACAAGTGCATTTACCTCTTAGGCATTTTTTCATGACCCAGGATTATATTTCTGATGTCCAATTGTAACAGACATAATGTTTAGCCTGGGTATTATAGTTTTTGAAAAATAAAGAAAAACTTGAAAGTAATACTTATCTATGCAAGGTACTATTCTGATACACAAATGAGGTCATATTTCAAAGAATGAAAATAGCTTTATATAACAAGATCAAAATGTTTCATTTGGTCAGTCCCATGAGGAATAAAGTATTCCATATTAATGAAGTATTAACGTGATTCTCCCTCAATTTAAAACAAGATTTAATCAAAGAAAATGATTCTATTTCATCAATATGCATTGTGACAAGCCATTTATTTATATATATGTACATATCTAAGTATTCTGGTGTGTAAGGCTATATGGAATGTATGAAGTTTTTATTAGCTGTATTTCTTTTGTCAGCTTTTATTTAACATTAAATAATGTTAACCTCTCTAATAGTGGTTTTTCTAATTCTTCTTTTAAAAGATTTATTTATTTATTTCATATATGTCAGTACACTGTCATCGTCTTCAGACACACCAGAAGAGGGCATCATATTTCCAATAAAGATAGTTGTGAGTCACTATTTGATTGCTGGGAATTTAGCTCAGGTCCTCTGGAAGAGCAGTCAGTGCTCTTAAATGCTGAGCCATCTCCCCAACGCCAGTTTTACTAATTCTTGGTCATGAATATACTTTCATAAAATAATTTCCCTAAGTATTTGATTCTATGTGTCATTTGGAAGGTTTAATATATGTCCTGACTTTGTAGATTTTTTCTGTTTAAAGAAAAGATACTCTGACATATATTCCATCCATTAGTTTTCTTTCTATTTCATATTTTACCTGTTTTTTTAAATAGAAAGTTTGTAGAGTTTTACCTACGCCTCAAAATGTCAAAGAGATATGTAACAAAATAGTCATGTGAGACACTACTTCACACAGGATTGAACTAGTGTCCATATTTGGATAAGGTGGGCATTGTAGAATCGGACACATATTTTTCCTCATTGTAACTTGACCATCTGTGATTTGACACTGGTATTCTGTTTAAAATTGATGAATACTTCATAAAAGTACATTACTGAATAAAGATATCAAATGTACGTGGTATATTCTGTAAATGTTTGCAGCTTTTAAGGTGATTATATCATGCTTTCTCAGAGAGATATAAATGCAAGGAAGTCTGACTATTTTAGGAAAGGAAATTTTTTAGAATAAACATTTTTGTATAATGTATCTTGTTTACATTTGCCTGAAATTATGCATGTGTGATATATATTCTTCCTGCCAGTGGTATTCATCAAAGATCATTGGATTTTAAAGAACTGTGTTTAAAAATCCATTGTGCAGTGCCATGAGGTTTCTGTGAAACAAATTTCATAATAGAGGACTTTAAAAGATATTATACAATCCCAACTGCACACAAAAATTTTGAATGTAGTGCTGGTGGAAAATCTTTCCTTTGCTGCTAAGGTCTCAGAAAACCACAGAAAATTTATGAAGGTGAGAGACTTAATAAATGAGAGCTTTGTAGTAAGTTATTGTACAGATTGTCTATGGAAGAGCAGTAATTCATAACTTCAGACACATCTCCATGAAACTATTAGAAAACATTTGTCCTTCAATATTTTCCTTTCCTCATCTGTATCAGAAAGTATCTCCCATTCTTAAAGGCTTTATATTAACATAGGAAAGCAATTTTGTCCAGTAGCAAATAAGTTGTTTTCCATTGCAGGGTCTGTTAACCTTCAAGGACGTGGCTCTGGACTTCTCACTGGAGGAATGGGAATGTCTCAGTTTTGCTCAGCAGGAATTATACATGGATGTGATGTTGGAGAATTATAACAATGTATTGTTTGTGGGTAAGACTATACTCGTTGAATTCCTGAATCATTATTTGAATTTTCTTACATTCTGTTTCTGTAAACTCTCTGAAATGTCAAGAGACTACTAGAATAAGGGAATTCTGGTAAGAATCACAACTTTTTCATGGTATTTCCTTTACAGTTCTCTGCTTTCTTTGGAAGAGTATGCAGTGCTACATTCTTTGAGGGCTTTCCATACCTCTTATATAGCTTTAATTGTAAACTTCTGAGTTGAAAAAATTCAGATTAAGGAATAATATTTCTATACACATAAAAATTTCAGCACTTAATTTTACTATTATATTAAACTTTTTACTTGTTTATGATTTTCAGCCTTAATATTGGTTTTATTATCAAAACACTTGTGTCAAATTAAGCACATCTCTTCAAAATCAGAAAATGTAGTATATACTGTTGGATAGAAAGAGAAAAATGTAAACAGTAAGCAACTCTTTTCAATAGAGAAAAAGCCCACATGAGGTTTTGATATTATACATTCTGATTGGTGTAAGGTGGAGTGTCTGGGTCATTTGAATTTCCATTACTTTGTTCACTGAGGACTTTCAAGGTTTCTTTGAGTACTTTTCATCCATTTGACATTCCTTTGTTTTGAATTCTCTAGTTCTATACCACATTTTTGATTGGGTTGTTTTGTTTCTTTATGGTTATCTTCTTACATTCATTTTTTCAGTTTAGGTATTAGCCCTTTGTTGGACGTGGGATTAGGAATATTTATTCTCAAACTGTAGGCTGCTGGTTTGTCATTTTGACTTACAAAAGCTGTTCAGTTTCATGAGATCACATCAATAGATTCTTGAGGTCAGAGCCTGAGCCAGTGGAATTCTGTTGAGGAATTTTCCCCCTGTGTCAGTGAGGTTGAGAATCTTTCCAACTTTGTTTCTTATTAGATTCGGTTTATCTGGTTTTATGTTACAGTCTTGATCTAGTTGGACTTGAGCTTTGTGGGCGGTGATAGACATGTATCTATTTTCATTTATCTACATACAGACTGTCATTTATTGAAGATGCTTTCTTTTTTCTGTTGTATATTTTTGACCTCTTTGTCAAAATCATGTGTCCATAAGTATGTGATTTTATTTCTGGATCTTTACTTCTTATTCATTGGTCAACCTGTCAGTCTCTGTCCCAATACCATGTTGTTTTAATCAATATACCTGTGTAGTATAGTTTGAGGTCTAGGATGGTGATTTCCCATAGTTCTTTTATTGTAAGACTCTGTGTCCTACTGCTTTTTCAGATGAACTTGAGAATTTTTTTCCATATATGTGAATAATTTTGTTTGGATTTTGTTGGTATTTGCATTAATCTGTAGATTGCTTTTGGTAGAATGGCCATTTTTACTATCTTAATTCAACCAATTCATGAGCATTGTAGATCTTTCTATTTTCTGAGGTCTTATTCGATTTCTTTCTTGAGAGACTTGAAGTTCTTGTCATACAGATATTTCACTTGTTTGGTTAAAGTTTACCCCAAAATTTTTTATATTATTTGTGACTACTTTGAAGGGTGTTGTTTCTCTAATTTCTTTCTCATCCCATTTATCATTCTTATAAAGGAAGACTGTTAATTTATTTGAATTAATTTTATATCCAGCTACCTTGAAAAATTTGTTTATCAGCTAAAGAAGAACTCTGATAGAATTTTTGGTATTGTTCATGTATATCATCATGTGCTATCTTTCTAGAAAACCATTTTCTTCTAGATTTTCTAGTTTTGTTGAATATAGATTTTTATAGTTGGATTTGATGATTTTTTTTTAATTTCTTCCATTGTGTTGTTATGTGTCTCTTTTCATTTCTGATTTTCTTAGTTTGGATACTGTCTCTGGTCCCTTTAGTTTGTTTAATTAGGAGTTTATCTATCTTATTGATTTCCACAAAACCAAACCAAACAAAATATATTTTGCTTTTCTTGATTCTTTTTATAGTTCTTTTTGTTTCTATTTGGTTGATTTCAGCTCTTAGTTTGACTATTTGCTGTCATCTCTTCCTCTTGGGTATGTTTGCTTCTTTTTGTTCTAGAGCTCTCAGATGTGCTGTTCAGTTGCTAGTGTAGGTTCTCTCCAATTGTTTTACCAGGGCACTCAGTGTTCCATAAGTTAGGGTATGGTGTGTCTTCATATTCATTGAATTCCAGGAAATCTTTAATTTCTTAAGTTATTTCTTTCCTGACAAATTTATCATTGAGTAGAGAGTTATTCAGTTTCCAGAGTTATGTGAGTTTTCTGTTGTTTGTGTTGTTATTAAAGACAAACCTTGGTCTGAAGTGATGACTCAGTGGATAAGAGCACTGATTGCTCTCCCGAAAGTCTTGAGTTCAAATCCCAGCAGTCACATGGTGGCTCACAGTCATCCATAATGAGATCTGATGCCCTCCTCTGGGTTGTGTGACGACATCTACAGTGTACTTAGATATAATAAATAAATATTTCTTAAAAAAAGAGCAGCCTTACTCTGTGGTGATCTGATAGTATTCATGGGAGTTTTTCAATCTTCTTGTACCAGTTGAGGCTAGTTTTGTGACTGATTACATGGTATGTTTTATAGAAGGTACCATGAGATGTTGAGAAGTAGATGCATTCTTTTATTTTAGGTGAAATGTTCTGTAGATTTCTGTTAAATCAATTTGGTTCATAACCTCTATTAATTTCACTGTGTCTCTGTTTAGTTTTTGTTTTAATGACTGGTACATTAGTGTGAATTCGGTGTTGAAGTCTCTCCCTATTATTGCATGGGGTTCAATGTTTAATTTGAGCTTTAGTAAACATTTTTATTAATGTGAGTGCCCTTGTATTTGGGGCATAGGTGTTCAGAATTGATACTTTTCCTTGATGGATTTTTCCTTTGAATATGAAGTGTTTGTCCTCATCTCGTTTGAAAACTTTTGATTGAAAGTCTATTTTATTGAATATTAGGATGGCATCTCTGCTTGTTGCTTGGGAGCATTTTCTTGGAAGATTGTTTTCCCATTTTAGTCTGTGATAGTGTCTGTCTTTGTTATTGAGGTGTGTTTTTTGCATGTAGCAAAATTCTGGATCCTGTTTTTATACCCAGTCTGTTAGCATATGTCTTTTTATAGGCGAATTGAAGTGCGTTGATGTTGAGAAATAGTTAAGACAGATGCCTGTTGGTTCCTGTTATGTTTCTTTTGTAGGTGACTTTATGTGCTTGTGGCTCTCTTCTTTTGACTTTGTTGTGAGATGATTAATAACTTGTGTTATTGTTTTTGTTTTTGTGGTACAGGTACCCTCCTTTTGTTGGAATTTTCCTTCTAGAATGCTTTGTAAGGCTGCAATGGTTTATAAATATTGTTTGAATTTAATTTAGTGTTGGAATATTTTGTTTTTTTCCATCAGTGTTGATTGAGAGTTTTGCTTTGTATAGTAGCCTGGGCTGTCATTTGAGTTCTCTTAGGGTCTCCATGACCTCTGTGCAATCTCTCTTGGCTTTTCATCTGTCAGTTGAGTAGTCTGGTGTAATTTTGTTAGGTCTGCCTTCATGGGAGACTTGGTTTTTTCTCTTGCAGCTTTCAATGTTGTTTCTTTGTTCTGTGCATTTAGTGTTTTGAATATATGATAAGAGGATTTGCTTTTCTGGTCCAATCTATTTGGTGTTCTAACTGCTTTTTGTACATTTATGGTCTTATCTTTCTTTAGATTTGGGAAGTTGTCTATGATTTTGTTGAAGGTAATTTATGGACATTTGAGCTGGGAATTGTCAACCTCGTCTATTCCTATTATTCTTAGATTTTTGTCTTTTCATTGTGTCCTTGTTTTCCTGAATGTTTTTGTTTATGAGATTTTTATGTGTTGAATTTTCTTTGACTGTGTTGTCAATCTCATCTACGGTATCTTTTGCACCTGATATTCTGTTGGTGGTGCTTATGTCTGTAATTCCTGGACTCTTTCCTAGGATTTCCATTTCAAGGATTGCCTCCATTTGTGTTTTCTTTATTGTTTCTACATCCCTTTTCAAGTCTTGGATTGCTTTGTTCAATTCCTTCCCATATTTGATTGTGTTTTCCTGTATTTCTTTAAAGGATTTATTTGTTTCCTCTTTAATAGCTTCTACCTTACCCACATTTTCCTGTATTTTTTCAGTTAGTTATTATATCTTCTTTAAAGGACTCTATTATCTTCATGAGATAGGATTTTAGGTCAGCTTCCTGATTTTCAGGTGTGTTGTTGTATCAGGGTTTGCTGTGGTGGGAGAACTAGGTTCTGTTGAGACCAAAGCATATTGGCTTCTATTGCTTGTACTCTTCTACTTGTCTTTCACAATCTGGTTATCCCTGATGCTAGGTGGTCTGAGAGTCTTTCTCTGATGTCTGCCTCTTGTGTTCCTGGGTTGTTGCCAGTCTCCTAGAAGACCAGTTGCCCTTGCTATAGCAAACTTCATGTCAGGCTTTCAGACTGTGGGGCTATTGCCTTTTTTTGTTGATGTTTTCCTGGGAGGTCTAAAGACTGTGAGGTCTGTTGCCCTGTGTGATCCAGAACAGTTGCCCTGTGTGTAGTGGATTTCCTGGATTCCTTGACTGTGGTGTTTTCAAGGTTTAGACATTGTGGCATTCTGCTGAGGCAGATGGCACAAACTAAAGGGGAGTGTAATTTGGAATGCATGGGATTTGGGGGTGGATGGGTCTAGAGACCACCAGGCTCCTTGGGATTCCCAATGTTTTTAACTGGTAGAGAAGGTTCCTTACAAGTTGCCCTGCATGTGTCAGACATCCCAGCATCTTCAAGACCACAGTGTCCACAGACAAGATGGTGATTTCTTCATGTAAGTTTTTTTGTTTTTGTTTTTGTTTTTCAACAATTCTAAAGGTTTTATGTAGATACAGAGGTGGTTTTTTTTTTTTGGAGAATTTTGGTGTTACTTGTTTATTCACATTTTGACATGTGGTCTCTGTGTTTATTACTGATACAACATGATCTTTATCCTAGTAATTTGCTTGCTGAAACATGCAAATATAAAGGATTCATTTTATATCATTAATTTCTAGCTTACTAAGCTATACAGTGTCACTATGAATCAAATTGTAATAAGAAATTTAGAGGTACACTGTTGATAGATCTTCTTTGAGAAAGTTCAGTACTGATCAATCACTTATTTGTCCTAGCTTCAGCAAAATGTATTTAAAACAAGATTGAGAAGCATATTATCATTTCCTGTCAGTTGATGTAGATCAGAATTGACTATTTTCTGAGGATCCATGTAATAACTACGAAAAAAGAAAAACCTGTTTGAGAATATGAAAGTTTGACAAGGTCTAGTTAACCTGAAATTTCAGCAGACACCCATTTTTGATTCTCTTTTTCCTCAGTACAGTAATTCCTGCCATATCTACTTGTCCTTTTTCAGAAAATCATCTCATACATGGAAAACATGGGAATGTCTTAGATCAAGACACAGAATGCATTGTCCATGAGCATGTGAATATACAAGAGAAGTCTTATAAATGTAATGAGCTTAGCAAAAGGATTAATGAATCCACCCAAAGTACACCTTATAAAACTAACCACAGAGAAGCCTCACTTCTATCCTCAAACCTAAAAAGACTTAAAACTGGAAAAACCAGAGGAGTTTCCAAATATAAAGACAGTGTAAAGTGTTTAAATGAGTGTTCTATTATTAATCTAAATCAAGGAATGCACATAGGGAAGAAAGAAAATAAAAATAAAGAATTTGATAAGGGTTTTGTATCTAAACATAAACTTATGCTGAAACAAAACAATAATGTTAAAAAGCTTTACAAATGTAGTGAATGTGACAAATTCTTTACCAACAAAGGCCATTTTATTATTCATCAAAGAATTCATACAGGAGAGAAACCATACACATGTAGTGAATGTGACAAATGCTTTATTGACAAACCTCATCTGAGAATTCATCAGAGAACTCATACTGGAGACAAACCTTACAAATGCAGTGATTGTGATAAATGCTTTACTGATAAAGGCAGTCTTAGAATTCATCATAGAATTCATACGGGAGATAAACCTTACAAATGCAGTGAATGTGACAAATACTTTACCAAAAAATGCAATCTTCGAAGTCATCAGAGAACTCATACAGGAGAGAAACCTTACAAATGCAATGAATGTGACAAATGCTTTACCCAAAAATGCCATCTTCGAAGTCATCAGAGAATTCATACAGGAGAGAAACCTTACAAATGCAGTGAATGTGACAAATGTTTTAAGTACAAAGATAATCTGCAAAGTCATCAACGAATTCATACAGGAGAAAAGCCTTACAAATGCAGTGAATGTGACAAATGCTTCAAGTACAAAGATAATCTGCAATGTCATCAGAGAATTCATACAGGAGAGAAACCTTACAAATGCAGTGAATGTGAAAAATGCTTTACAAAAAAATGTAATCTTCGAAGTCATCAGAGAGTTCATATAGGAGAGAAACCTTACAAATGCAGTGAATGTGACAAATGCTATACTGACAAAGGTAACCTTAGAATTCATCATAGAAATCACACTGGAGAGAAACCTTACAAATGCAGTGAATGTGACAAAAGCTTTACCCAAAAATGCAGTCTTCATTGTCATCAGAGAATTCATACAGGAGAGAAACCTTACAAATGCAGTGAATGTGACAAATGCTTTACCAAAAAATGCAATCTTCAAAGTCATCAGAGAATTCATACAGGAGAGAAACCTTACAAATGCAGTGAATGTGTCAAATGTTTTACCCAAAAACGCTGTCTTCGTAGTCATCAGAGAATTCATACAGGAGAGAAACCTTACAAATGCAAATAATTCCGTATACTAGAGAATTATTATAAGTATGCAAAAGTTGTGAAAGCATTCATGCCCTGTTCAAATGTTAGATAATGTGAACTACTTCTGTGGGGAAATACTCTGAAAATGTGACAATATAGGAAAGTTTTACTGATTCACCCTCAAATATTGTAAGATAAAAACCAAGTAGGGAAGTCAGAAGAATATAGTATTTTGGAACTTCCCTTGATACTGAAATAAACGTTTCAAAAAGAAACCTAATTAATGTATGTAATAAAGCTTTTAAACTGTTTAATAATCCTGACAGTGTTCTTATATTTAATTCACATAAAGAAATTCAGACAAATTATACTTAAAAGAGCATTTGATACATTGAGACACCTAAAGAAATAGGATGTTCTTTATCCTATAGAGATGACTACAGGGCTGGGCAGTGGTGGTGCATGCCTTTAATCTGAACACTTCGGGAACAGATGCAGGCAGATTTCTTAGTTCCAGGCTAGCCTGGTCTACACAGAGAAACTTTCTCTCTCAAAAAAAAAAAGATGCATACAGATATGCTTGGAGTATCCAGTACTCATCTCTATCAAATGCTGGTTTTAAGTTTCAGGGTAACAACTTAATACCTGTCCCTTGTGCTCTGCTCAACAAGTTCTTCCTCTCTGTCCTGTAAGTATATCCAATAAAGCTCTTTGATTAATCCAGTTTGACTTGTTTTTTTTTTTGTTTGTTTGTTTGGTTGGTTGGTTTTCAGTTTCCACTTGTGATGCTTAGATGAATATATGTTGTGTTTGGCCAGGAAATATATCTCTTATGAAACATATGAGAGAGTCACTAAAATTTTCTGCAGACTTGTACCATGAACTTAATACTAGTAATTTTCAATGTGTGGATAGCAGATTCTTTGGAGCGTGAAATGACCCTGTCATAGGGTACGATTACGAGCAAATGAAAACATGTATTTCCAAAGCATTAGGATTGATACATCAATCCTTTGACTCTCATTGAATCTGACCACATGAAAATAATTTGGTTTGTATGTCAGTATTATAAACTTGAAAACACTAGGAACAGTTTAGGAAAGTTGGAAACACTGTATTAGAGATGATGATTTGTGTTAACTAAAGTAGGTAAGATTTTGTTTTCAAAGACCAAGCTTACTTCCATAGTATTACTAGGTTAATTTAATAACCCTTGAAACAGACAAAATGGAGAGAATTTTAGAGCATCAACAGTAAGTCTCCTCTCTTTCATGAATTCGTGGAAATATGAGAGAAAAGTCAACCAAACAATGAATAAAAATAAAAATATGGCTTCATAATTATCAGGGATAGACATTCATATTGTGCTGTGTAACTTCATTTCTCTAAACTCTAATAGCATTTGATTGAGGCAAATTCCAATAAAACTCAGATCAATGCTACCTATTGGCTCATACGACACATTTTAATGGTGCCATGTCTTGTTGTGCCTTAAGACTCCAACACAAGAAGTCTATTAGGTTTTTGTTTTCAAAGACATTTTTCCTGGTTTGTGGTAAAGAATATTTATTCCCAGTGTGTCCGTTATATATAAAGACACCAAAAAAATCCCTATACTTTCAAAATGGAAAAAAGATTATGTTTAACTCTTGAGTTTATTAGTGAGAATGAAAGTCTATGTTTGATGTTTACTGGTAAGGTGATATAAGTGTGGGGATCTCTGCAAATTCTAGGTCTGACAGAATGTCTTTACACATGAGACAAAAGAAAAGTATTTCAATACCACTCTGTAAGAATTTCAGTGTTGGCTGTGGGTGCATTGTGGGTTATTTCCAAAGTAAGTCTTGTAGCTCTTAGGGAAAAGGTGTCCTACTGCAAGTGTTACAGCTCTCAGGTAAACAGACTCCTGGCCATGCCAAGTCATGATATTCCACAAAGCCCCATGAAACAACTAACCACATACAAGAGATTTACTGGTAAGAAAACTGGAGGGAGGCTGTCTTGGCTCAGGTAAGGAACCGAGTGGGACACAGTCTTTGTATAGGGTTTCTTGGTGGGGGTAGGATTTTCAGGATTAGAAATATCTAAAGCTGGGTATTTGTGGCATTCTATGTCCTGAGACTGAATGAACTAAGAGATTCATATTTTATTAAAACCCAGATATAAATTCTGAATTTTTGCCCTCCAGACAGTAGCCAGTGTTGGATCAAACTTCTAGATTCTGGTTTATTTAGGAATATTTAAATACCATATAATTTTGGGAAAAAATTTCCTGATAAAAATTAACTCCATCCTCCATGCACAAGAAAGACTAAAGTGTGACTACTTCAAAGCTATTTTTCAGAGTACATGTGACTCTTATAAAGTTGGGTCCTCAATCTAAAGGGCCATGAGGAGCATCAAACAAGCAGTGTAGAGTTCAATAAGCTCTAAAGTGCACATGGCACCTTCCCTAAGGCAGCATTCTATTACCTGAGAATCAATGCCCTAGGGAAGTAGAGTCTTGGATAAATAGTCTGGGAGTTTCAGGCATGGCCTGGCACTATATATACCACAGGTCACTAAGCTATTTACTACATTCATTTCCTCACTTCTGGTCATAAAATAGTGTACTTATCTTCCATCAAAGAGAAAACCCTGTGGATTTACATTTCTGCTTTGCCTAGAGCTAACCTCTGACCACAAGGATTGTTGTGCTCTATAGATAAAGTATATTTTATGGATGTTTCTAGTTCTTATGATGTTAGTATTTTGTTAGTGTGAATCAAAATAGTCAAAAGATCTTTTCCAGAATATTAATTATGTTGTTCAAATACACAAAGTGTAATTACATTGCCTGACTCTATAGACATAAAACAGACAAATGATGCTGGCATAATCTCAGCATTCAGATAACTGGGGCAGGTGTATACCTTTTCATTCGAGGCCAGAGTACTCTACATCAAAGTTTCATTCCAAATCATGAGCTCCAATTCCTTCTTCTGGACTAGGTGAACCCTGCACATGTGTGGTTACTTCCCTTCACACTGTATGCAGTTGTGTCTGTGTATTTCATGTGTTGGTTACCATATTGGCAGAGAGCTAAATGCTAACAAAATCTTCTTATTGTCATTTCTGTATTCCATCAACAGCCTTACATTTGTAAATACTTGTCTTTCCAAATTTGCTCAGATACTTGAAGTTCAGGGTATTCTCTATGCCTAGAGTCAATCTAAAGTTGTATTACATCTGATATCTTGTTCGAAGTTCAGTTCCTGGGATGATAATTGGAGGGTAGAATTCCTAGACAGAGAGAGGGATACAGGAGGGGCAAAGCAGATGCATGAGATTTAGAAGAGGATAGAGAAGAGAACAGATAGATGGGAACAGGAGCAAAGAAGTAAAGAGATAGTCACATGTCAAGTCATAGGCTTGAATTCTCTGAAATTTAAATGATAGCTGAGAGACTGTTCCAATGAATGTCCTATCCTTTAAACTATGTAGAAATTGCCTTGTCATTATAACACTGGTGGTGGTTCCTCAAAAAAAGCTCCCAGTATCCTCATGTTCTTAAATATATTTGAATACTGATATATAACATTTATCACATATGTCTTTGATATTTAAGTCAAATCAGATATTGATTGGATACTCCCAATGTCATTGAGACATTACTGACCTGGCATGTTTTGCAGGAAGGACAGATTATAGATCAAAGGCTTTGTGCTTGGTTCAGTGTGTGCATTTCTCTTTATGTAGCTTCCAAAGCACCTACCTTCCATTAACAAGGACATTGGAACATAAGAGTCAAAGTTCTTTCAGTCAACAGCTTAACCTCTTCATATACAATGAGTTGTATCAGTCTTGTCTTTAGCAATGATGACTTGTTATCAGTTTGTGGAGAGCAACACCTTCATATATTTTAAGATAACACTTTTCAATTTTTATTTCTCTTACACATACATTACAAAGATTTTAGTCAGCAGAACTCCATAGAGTTCTAGGCAGTTGTTCTCCAGGGACGCCTGTCTGTCCCGGGGAATCCTCCATGGTGCTGCCCAAGTCCAGCTCCAAGCTGGAGTGCTGCCCATGACTCTAGCTGCCTGCCTTGGGCTAGGGGAGGGAACATATCTACAGCTCTCTGTGGGCCCTCCAGACCCAGTCAGTTTTCAATGCACAGGCTGCTGCAGATTTTGATCACTCTCCCAACTATGTATTTGGGGATGGGGTAGTGTCAGTGAACTTTTATCTCAGGTTAGAAGGGTTTTAATCAATACATTGGGTGCCAGTTTGTTGCAGTAAATCTCCAACCACAATAAGCCTGTGCACAGAACACACAACTCAATTACAATATTTATAAACTGCATGCCTTGATTGGGCAGATTTACCACTACACTATACTATTATATTCCCCAGCTATGAGATCCCTTCCTCCTTGCAGCTTCTCCCGACCATGTGGTTCTACTCCATCTTCCTTCTTCCTCCTTTCTTTTTCCTTCCTCTGTCTCCTCTGTTTCCTGGCATTCCACACGTCGTTCCTCTCTTCTCCCTCTCTAAATGCTCCATACCCCCTTTCCCTTCTACTGTACAATCAGTGGCTGTAGCCTTTATTAGAACAATTAAAATGGGGAGAAGGGTCACATGAAATCACCAGAGTACGTGATCCATTTCTATGTAAGGACTGACCATTCAGGAGATAGAACGTTGGACTTCCATTCCCCTTAAACTACCATGACCTTCCTCCACTGGTGCTACCATGTGCGCATACAGCAGTGGCCTAACAAACACAGAAGTTCTCCACTAAGCATAAGACACCTGAGTCCATTACACAATTTACTCCTTCCTCAAATTTTCCCTTTCTTGTTAATTTAAATCCATGTCTCATTTTGCATTCAGTAGCCTCACCTCCTGCATGAAACCCCAAAGAGTGTCCCTTAGGTTCTTCCTTGTCCACAGGGCCATGAATGTCATGTTCTCAGATCTGGAAACATTCTGGACTGAGGCAACAGTTCTAGCCCCAAGCATCCCTCTGAGAATCTGTGGAAACCTGATGTATGGATAAAGGTTTCTTTCAAGCACAGAAATGCATGGTTAATTCTGGGATAATTCACCCTACCTCTTTTGTTCTGATTTGGCTTGACATTATCAGTAGTCTAAAATCTTTTTCCCCAGAGGAACTTATTGCCACTCACAATAAACATTGTCAGGAACAGGGGAGTGTGAACATGCCCATAACTGCCTCTCCTCCAGCCCTCTGGGCCTTGGCAGACTCCTTGGCTGCCTCCTTAGGCTCATAGGGCCTGACCCAAGACTTAAAAGGGAGATCATCCCCAATTCTAAGGACAACTGCCTGCACAAGGCCTCCTTCCACTGAGTCCAAATGTGACCCTCACCTGACCCTGGTAGAGGCCTTGTCTCACCTAAACTTCCTCAGCTTTGACAATCAGGGATTAAGTCCTGCCTATAAACATTGGGTTTTCCTACCCAGGAATACCCCATTTCATTGGTACAGTGGAGAGATCCCCTAACTTCATAATGGCAGTCACCTGCTCCCTTGCTGATACAAGGTCAAGGATATGATTGGTTTTTTCCACAGGAATCCACAACCGGTGAATGGATGCCAATATGGGCCACCTGACCAAACAGGAAAAAGGAAGACAAGGATGAAGTCTCCTCTCCCTTAGACCTTTAGGCTGAGGAGGTGGCTCTTGTTAGAGATAAGCCTCTACTTGCCTGTGATCCCTGCATTCATGTTATTTGCCTTAAACCCTATCAAGTACAAAATATTTCCCAGGCCCATTGAGCAAACTGTCCCATGTAAGACAGACATGGACAATTATACAGGAGGCCACCTGAGGTGGGGCCAGAGCAAAGCACTTTGACTCCCATTGTTCTATCAAAATAAATCAAAAGGGTGGAAAAGTCCGAGGAATGTAGCCATGCAGACCCTGCCTCAACCTTCCTCCCTGAGCCAACCAAGTATCTGTCAGCATGGCTAGAGACCCCTGAAGCTGAATGAGGCAATGGAGCAAGCCAGTGAAAAAGAGACAGTCCCTCATCGGGCTACTTGAGAGCCAGTGAGATGCTTGGAATCTGTATAAAGGTTTTCCCAGTTACTGCAATAAATTAATCTGCTTTTGCCACTTGCTTGGCACCAGAGTCGGTGTCTTTGATTCTGTGCCTTCTTACCACTACTCCTAAGGGTCTTGGTCAGAGTTGCAAGCAAAAACTACATAATTCAAATGTGCAGTACTAAAACTCTGTTGTGGTATTGCCTTTTAACTATAGAAACTGGGAAGTTTAATCAGGAGAAAATCAAAGTTATTGTCTTGGGGAAACAGAAACTGGCATCAAGGTGAACTGAGTCAAGACAGCTTGTCTCAGAAACAGTTTTATAAAAGACTGAAGACACAACTGTGCCCAGATCATGAGATTCCCATAGACACCACCAGATACCTGTACCACAACTCTGATACAAGCACAGGAGACTCTTCATACAAGCCCGAGCATGGGCCACAAACCTTCCCAATGCAACAGGACAAGAGAGTGGAACTGATGTCTGGGGTAATGGATTTATAATGGGGAAAAAAACATTAGTGGGTGATTTCCAAGCCTTATCGTTACATGGTTGGGAAAGAGGGTAACAGAATGTTGCCCTTTAAGCGTATTGGCTTATACCACCTGGTCTAAGCAAAAGGAGGGACCACCCATCCAAAGGAACATCATGACTCAGGAAAGGCTCACAATTCCTGAGCCCATCCCATTACTTTCATCTGGCCCCAGCTATTATGTCCATTTTCCAACAGCCAGGAACATCTCATGTTTTTTGCTGGAACTCAAAATATGTGGTGAGTCACTCTGAGAGCAAAAGCCTAAAATGGAGTCTAAAAATCAAAATGGAGTTTGTCTGGTACCTCAGTCATTTCACACATGGAACAACTGGTTCACAATCTATCCTTAGTAGGTATCAGTACCAACAGATCAGACTGTTATAGTTCAGAAGGCCTGCTGCTAGTTGCATGTGAACATTGGCTCCCAAACTCATCCTGGTATGGCTTGAGGACTTCCTCAGGGTTCCCCACAGCTCCATCAGAGTTCTCCTAGAAAGAATATTGAAGCAATCTCACACTGGTGCTCCTCATTGCTAGGCCTGCCAAGAATCACTCATTAACTTCATGAAGCTGGGCCATAGGACAGGAGCAGCTCCTCTAATTGGGGGAATCAGAGATCAAATGACTCAGCCAGCAGGGGTATTCCTAGCTCTGCTCTGCCAACCTAGAGGTAGATAGAGCTCTAGTCTGGGAAATGTGTATTTTAGGAGAACTTTCTAGTCTCCTAGAGCACTTCCAATTCCTCTTCCAAAGCATATCCTTAGTGTGCACATGCAATTACACACTCAATGCATACTGCAGCAATCTCTACCTCATAGCTGGGAAGTCCTGCAGGCAACCTTCAGTCAATGACAAATGGTAACAACAACTAAAGCTAAAAGTGGCCATGAAGTTGAAAGTACTGTGCAGGTAATGGGAGGTGAATGAAATAATGAAATAAAAAGGAAAGGATATGGTTCCTCTTAGGTATGGTGAAGTAGAATGTTTCTTATCAATAAATGAGAGGGCATAGCCAAACACAGTGACAGTTCACCACAGATGTGACCTTGAACCTCATGAGGACAGGGAGGATATAGAACCTGTCAAAGAGTCTGGGAGGTTAATTGATCAATAAAAAAGACCCTGTAGACAAAATGATTGCATCACATGAGGAAAGATTCCTGGGAGGATATTTTCCAACTCCTGTACTACAGTCTGTGAATGACAGCAATACCCTGTAACAGGTAGGTCTGGAGGGATGTTGGGAGAAATTGGCAAGTATACCTTTTGTCCCAGGGTTTAATATTTAACAGTAGGGAGGATTGAACCAACCTGGGACTGCCACACCTAGGGATCCATCATATCTGCAGACAACAAAGCCAACACTTGCCTTGGTCAAGAAGCACTTGCTGACAGGAACCTAGTGAAATGGTTCCTTGTGAGGTCCAGCCCGAAACTGACCAATGCAGAGGGGGATTCTTGGAGCCAACCATCAGATTGAACTCAGCAAACCTGGTGGGGGAGCTAGAGGAAGGACTAGAAGAACAGAGAGGGATTGTAACCCCATTGGATGAACAACATAGGCTGGCCTGCTGCCCAGTTCTCCCAGAGTCTAGACTGCCAACGAAAAAGTGTACCTGAAGGGATCCATGACTCCATATGTATATATATATATATATATATATATATATATATATATGTATGTATATATATGTATGTATATGTATGTATATATATGTATATATATATATGCATATATGTAGCAGAGGATGGCCTTGCCTGACAGCAACAAGAGGGGAGGCCCTTGGTTCCAGAGAGGTTAGATGTGCCAGCATAGGGGGATGCTGGAGTGGTAGGGTGGGAGAGTGGGTAGGGGAGCACTCATATACAGGAAAAGGGGAGTGGAGAGGGTGGATGTGGGATGGGGGTTGGTGGAGGGATAATTGAGAAGTGAGATATCATTAGAGAGGTAAAAGAATGGGATGTTTACTAAAAATAAGGGAAAAAAGAAAAGATTGGAATGATTTAATTAAAACCTCAAAAGTTATTTTGAAAGATTGAACTAGTTCTTTTTTTCTTCACTGACTAAGTTATCAATAGAGGCAAAGGGAGGGAGGGACCTAGGTGGGAGGCAGGAGGAGCAGGGGAAATGGGAAGCAGGATCAGTTATGGGTGGGAGAGAAGAGAACACAGAGAACCAGAAGAATGAATGTAAACATGGAGCTGTAGGAGGTGGGGATTGGAGGGAAACCAACAGAAAGTCCTATACACCTGGGTTGTGAGAGGCTTCCTGAATGCTGCCATGCTCACCTTGATGATAATGAACGGAACCTCCAAACGCGTTGTCCTTATAAGAGTTGCCTTGGTCATGAGTCTGTTCACAACAGTAAAATCCTAAGACAGCAAGTCTTAACTACAAAGCATGAAGAAAGGCTGAATTATAGGACATATTGCTCTAAAACAGAAACAACTAAGAAAGCATTTGAACAAAGGCATGAAATCCTTCCTGACAGGGAAATATTGGGAATAGAAACAAGTAAGAGATTGGAGCAGTGATGCATAAAGACTACGAAAATTAAATCTCAATAGTAAAATAAATAATATAATTGAAAAATCCCCAAGACACAGCAACTCTGCTGTGGTAGGACCTTTTAACTCAAGTATTTGAACCCTTTAATGAAGAGAAAAAGCAAGGTCATTGTCCAAGGGAAAAACAAACTGGGATCAAGGTCACCTGAGACCCCACAGTTTATATCAGAAACAGTTTTTGTAAATGTTTCTTCTTGTAAAAGGTTGAAGATCGAGCTGTCCTAGAATTAATATACCTTCCCAGAGAGAAATCACTCCACACACAAGTAAAAGGTGAATAAAAAATCCCTTTACTGACTGTGTTCATTCATCTCAGGCTAATTATCAAAGTAGTCAGCCTAGCATAAATTTTTCATTTAACATATGCTATCACCCTTAAGTCTCTTTTAGGTCCAGGACCCAGATTATGCTTTGAACACTTTAAGTATGGATGGGAGTCTGCAAGTCTAGACATATAGGCACATAGAATATTTACATACTACAGATATTGTCAGACTCATTTCTTTCTGACACCATTGCCCTAAAACATCAGGTTATTCTACCTGGCTGATTCAACTCAGCTGTTCAGGCTCAAACTCCTCTCCAAGATGGCATTCAATCTGGCTTCTCTGAGCTTCTCTTCCATTGCTCTGTTTGGCCTTATACTACCTCTGGCAACATGTTCCAATCTATCTCCTTATTCTCGGGCTTGTTCTGTCTTCACCTGTATCAGCTTGTCCTCACTTCAACCTGTCTCTGCAAATGTCTCCTGGGAACCTGGCCCTTTCTCTGCACTGTACTTTATGAAGTAACTTCCCTATCCTCTGTCTTTTGGGGACAGTTGACCACATCCAGTACTTTAAACTCTCTCTCTCTCTCTCTCTCTCTCTCTCTCTCTCTGTTTTTTCACTTTATATGCCACTAAATTAAACATCACTTTCAAACGTAGGTGCTTCCTTTTAAAACTAACTTGACATTCCTTTTATATCAAGGGCAAATCCAGAGAGAATGATTGAAGGGATGTGCTAAGGGCTGAGTCACACTAGAGCATAATCTCTGGATTCCACATGTGATCATATATCCTGCAACTGAGCTCTATTTTATTATCAATACTTTGGGCCCTGAGTGAGTGCCCCCAAGTCCCAGGCCTCAGGATATTACTGGGTCTGCCAAGCATATTCCTGGGTTGAGAATGTGTGTACATTTCTCCATATGTAGGGCCTCATGTAAAGCCTTGTTTGATCAGGCTAGCCCTCAACAGGATAGTGTTTTTTCATTTGCAAAAGTTGACAACAGTGTACTTTGGCTCTTGTGGCTGACTATGATTTTTCACAAAGAAAATTGGACCATTATGGCACAGCGGTCCTAATGTTGGGTGTGACCCAGTATTGCCCCTTGAACAGCTATTTAGAGGCCTGGTCTTTGATATGGGGATGGCCTAGTTGCTGGATGTAAATCAGGGCTGTCCTATTTGTTATGGGTTGGAGTAAAATTTTGGGACGATTCTGGTAAACAAATGTGAATTTCAGCATTCTAATCTCTACCAGGCCTGATTAGCGTAGTACTTATCTGTGTGGTTTTTGAGAAGCAGTCATGCTTTCTACTTGGTTTCACTATTATCTAAGCATGTGTAAATCCTTTACATTTCATCTGTACTCTTGAACATCACATTTAGTATCTGAGTCCTACCTAACACAAAAGATACCTTTTACAACCTCCACCAAATTCACTACAAAAGGATCTTACTCCTAAATGTTAAATGCTAAGGGCAGAACTTGTAGAAGACAGTAAGCGAAACTAGGGCACTGGTTCTCTAAATTTTGCCGTCTACCTTGGTAGACAAAACCACCTATTCCAAATGCTCTGTGCATATGCAGCCCTGCACAGCCCATAATCAATTCCAGGGATTGACCAGAATTTTAAAAAAAACAAACAAACACAAGAACAAATACCCTAATAGGGGAACACATATGTCTTCAACTTACCACATAGACCAAGAGAGGACACACACCAACTCCAGGTCTTAAGATGCTTGTTCCTCCCTATTGTAGGCAGTGACCCTGGGCTCAACATGTTGGTTGCTATTTCTAGGCTTGCCTGAGCTCCCCTCAAAGCACTCAGTCGGCACTTCTCCTTTTTCCTCCTGAAATCAAGGTAGAGAGGATATATATATATATATATAATTCCCAAAATAAACTTGCATGGCTCACATCCCCAGGAACCAGGTTATTCCCTGGAGTGTTGGGATTTTTAGTTCTGTCGAAATAAGTAGGCCTAATGGAAAAATATCATGACCTGATACATTTTTTTATGTAAGTCCCTTGAATATGTGTGTGGCTCCTTACACCTGGCAAATTTTGGATGCATTTTCCTGATTAATGTCCATCACTTGGTCTGTATTTAATATATAACAAATGATTACATTTTGCTGGGTAAAGATAAAGTATATTCTCTATGGGTCATTATAATAAATGAAGGCATGAAAAAGCTAAAATTTCAAAGGGGAAGAAATTTTGTTCTTATCCTTGAGATTCTTAGAATATGAAAGATTATGATTGATGTTTCCTGGTTAGGTGATATAAGTGTGGCAGTCTCTGTAAACACTAGGTCTAGTAGATTAACAATCCATGAGGCAAAAATAAATCTACTTCAATACCACTCTGTAAGTATTTCAGTACTGGTTGTGGGTGTGTTGTGGGTTATTGCCAATGAAATTCTTGCAGCACTCAGGGAAAAGTGTTCCCAGAGCATGTGTTAAAAACTCTGATGTAAAATGTCTCCTGGCAGTCAGAAGTCAAGATACACCACAAAGCCCCATGGAACAATTAACCACACACAAGAGATTTACTGAAAAAAAAAAACCCATCAGAGGGAGGCTGCCTCTGCTCAGGTGAGAAGCAGGAGAGAACTGAGTGGCAGGCAGGCTTTGTGTTGGTTTCCTTATTGGGGTAAGATTTTCAGATTGGAATATTGCTGGTTGGAGACTGCAGGAATGTTACATGTTGAGCTTGAGTAAACTTAGGGATTTCTGAGTTATTGAGCCCGGGAAGTAAACTATAAATTTTTCCTGTAGACTCAGTAGCCAAAGTTGAGTAAAACTTCTAGATTCTGACCCCAAGATGGTTTATTTTAGGAAAGAATAAGCACAGTATAATTTTGGAATAAATTTCTTAGTAATAATTGTCTCAATCCTCTGCACACAATGAAGATGAAAGTGTGACTACCTCAAAAGTCTATTGCAAATTATATGTGACACTATCGTAAAGTTCAGTTCTAAACTAAAGGGCCTGGGGGAGGATCAAGCATACAGTGTAGAGGACACCAAGCTATAAGGTCCAATATTGGCAGAAAACTAAGAGCTAGCAGGGTCTTGATATCATCGTTCCTATGGCGCATTGCCAGCCTTACATTTGTAAATACTTGTCCTTCCACACCTGCAGAGATGATTGAAGGGCAGGCAGCTCTCTGCCTAGAGGCAATCTACTGAAGTTCTAGGGAAGTCTCACACCTGATTGCATGTAAAAAAAAATCCTGACATCCAGGACAAGAATTGGAAGGTGAAATTTCTGGATAGAAATAGTGATGTAGGGAGGAGAAAACAGATGGAGGTGATTTAGTGGGAGACAGAGAAGAGGACAGATGAGAAGAGAAGCACAGAGATAAAGAGCTAGCTACATATGAGGTCATAGGCTTGAATAGTCTTACATTTAAATGATAGTTGGGATACTGCTCAAATGAAGATTTTATGCTTTAAACTATATAGAAACCTCTTCTCACTATTTATAAATATAAAAAATAAACATTATTTTCCTTGGATTTCTCTTGTTATCATCTTTTAAAACCTAAGGTGATGCATAGCTACAATGGTAATTTATGTGCTTTTTCATGTCCTGCCCAGAAACTGCATGAGTGTCATTTGCTGAAAGCATGAAATACAGAGGCTTAAAGCAACCTTTCAAAAATAAGTATACTGTTATGGGTATTGATTAATAAACAATGCTGTCTAAAAATATTTGTTGTCTTGATCACTTGGAGCCAATTATCTAATCCTTTTTAAAACTCTGTACACTATCCCATTCCTTCCCCGTGTGATGGTTTTTGTGATCGTCCATAAACTCTGCAAAGGTCTTTTTTTTTCCTATTTTCTCATCACTTATTGTTTTTTATTAGTATTATTTTCTAAGTTTTTTTATTTACATTCCAAATGATTTCCCCTTTCCTGTTTCCTCCCTCCCAGAAAGTCCCTTAAACCCTCTTCCCTCCCCCTCTTATCCATTCAATCCCCTTTTGCTTCTCTGTCCTGTTACTCCCCTACATCCAGTCTTTCCAGGACCAGGGGTCTCTCCTTCCATCTTCTTGGAAATCTATTGATATTTGAATTGTGTCTTGGGTATTCCGAGATTCTGGGTTAATATCCCCTTATCAGTGACTGCATACCATGTGTGTTCTTTTGTGATTGGGTTACCTCACTAAGGATGATATTTTCCAATTCTGACCATTTGCCTAGGAATTTTGTGAATTCATTGTTTTTAATTGCAGGGTAGTATTCCATTGTGTAAATATACCACATCTTCTGAATACATTTCTCCGTTGAGGGACATCAAATGTCTTTCTTAAGGCCAGCCAGGGAGATACAAACAAACCACATACATGCATACAGAGTACACAGATAGACATAAACACAGAGACAGAGGGCAGACACACAGGGAGAGATACACAAGGAAGCTTGCAGGACGGTACAGATTTAAGCTAACTGAACAGATACACAGAAGATGGAAGGCACAGGGAACATGGAGTATAGAATTCATGTTTGGACTCACACTTAGTTAAATGCCTGTGTGGTTCCTTACTCAACTCAGATGCATTATTAATCACCAAGGAATCAACTTGTGGCATGATTTTTTTTGGCATAAAACTCACCACAATGAGAAATAAGGATTCTTGCCATCTGAAAGGTGTGGAAGGGCTAAAAACCCTGTTCTTTAAAGATAGACACCAGTGTTTCTGAGTTCTCACCTCCTTGCTGAGCTGGAATCTATTTTAACCTGTCACAACCATCACAACAGGTTTTGAATCTCAGAGGTTTCAAGAGAATCCCAGAACTCCTTTTAATCATGAAAAGAGTTGACATCCTAGCTCTATTTTCACAAGAGACGTTAGTAGTTTTCATGTCTGCTTTCCCCAGCCTATGCAGATGTCGATGGGTGTCCATAGAAAATTACAGAGAACAGTCAAGAAACCATCTATGAACAAATGGCTAAACAGTGCAGTATGTATTGTAGTTCTATTTCTAGTTGTCTTTCCTTTTCCTACTTTGCTTCCTTCCTTCCTTTCTTCCTTTCTTCCTTTCTTTCTTTCTTTCTTTCTTTCTTTCTTTCTTTCTTTCTTTCTTTCTCTCTCTCTTTCAATTTTTTTGACAAAACTCCAAACAGTTTTCCAAAGGAGTTTCTCTTTATTGCCTCACCCTGCAAGCAGTAAATAATATTGTGCCTTAATCTAACATTTTAATTTATCATTCTCTGTGACTGAGGCATCCAGCTCCTCCACCTTTTCTTCAAGTCTGATAATCTGTCTATCACAGATTCTCTCTGAGTTATTATTATTTGCCTTACTGAATTTTCTTTTCAGGAACTTTTTTTGGTGTTTCTAAATATTTATTGAACTCAAGTGTCCTATCCTATGTTGTTCTCATTTCATCCAGGCGTCTGCTATTATTTTCTTTCCCACAAATCATTTGGTTCCTGTCCTCTTTCTTTTGATTCACATGGTTTACAAACTTTGATCTCTTTGATCATGACTCTGGGTTTTCAATTGTTTATGTTGAACCTCAAATAAATTGTCCTCCTTAGGGGATACATATATGGTTTGTGGATTGAGCCAATGACATTTTATGTTAGTTTTACTTAATTTTGTGTATTTGTTCTGACAATCAGAATTCTGAGAAATTGCTTAATTTTGTGCATTTTAGCTTGGGGGCTAGACTCACAATGTGAGAAGTTAGGCAGGACTTGTATCAGAAGGGTTAAGAAGCCAGATGCAGTGTGCTACTACATCCAATTCTGTTCTACTATGGCAAAAGCTTGTGGGGGAATCTGTGCAGAGTAGGTCCTGGGAAGTAGTGTAGAAGGCAGCCTGCAACAGAAGTGGAGGAGTAGTACCTGATGGGGAGGGTGGGCCTCCTGCATGATTAGATGAGTTTAAGAAAAAGATAAAATAACAACACAGGAACAGTCTATCAAAAAATCAAGCAATAAATTAATCACGCAAGCAAGCAATCAAAAATCCAAAACAACAAATTTGCTCTAAAGAACTGGGATGTTAATTAATTAAATGGTCCGGAATTAGGTGGGCTTAGAAGAATCCCAGGAATTTAATGAATATTGGGCGGGTCCAGAAGGAGTGGCTCCAAGGAACCAGGCCCAAGTAGCAGGAAGTTCTGCCAGTCCAATCTCTCCATTTATCTAGTCTGCCTCGTGGTCCGGAAGTCATGGTGGGAGACTAGTGGCTGGTATTTGCGGAACCTGAAAACTTTCTTATTCTACAGTTGCTGTGCTGGCTTCCTAGGACATTCATCAGCTGGTCATGTCTCCTGCCAGGTCAGAGAAGCTGTTGGGCTGGGAAACGGGCAGAAAGAGAGCAGGAGTTTGCAGCAGGGGTGCATTTTCTGCTGTCACTCTCACAATTCTGTTGTGGATATCTTACCATTATCAAGAATTTTGAAATCCTATGAACTGGGGTTTATGATGATGTTTTAATTAATTTTATGGTTGCCAGAATATTTTTCTGAAATAACCTAGTAGATCTTTGTCCATATCTGGAGTTTGTATACCAGGAGGGTTGTCTTTGCAAAAGCCTTAATAAAGCTCCTCGAATTCAAATTCCTTCATGCTTTCTTAACTCCCCTGTTCTTCCATTTGCCATTTCATTTCTCTTTCTCCAGGGAACTGAATAGGCATCCTGAGAGAGCATTGTAGATATTTTTTCATATGGGGGAGCAGTGCAGATTTGAATGATTTAGAAAATATTCATTGTAAAGCACCATCATATGGCTCTACATATTAATTGTAACCAAGCCAATTATACTCCCTATTAATTTTACTGAGGAATTTGCAATATTTGATGTAAACACAACATTTTAAAAGTGTCTTCATAGGCTTAGTTATTAATGTTACACCGTAGGTTTGAATGAAAAATGAAGACAGGATTGATGCCAGGTACTGCTAAGGAGAAGGTATGTTGTTGGTTCTGTTAGCCCTGAGTGTCTCCAGAGAAAATCCAGTTCCACCCTGTGGGTAAGCTTTATAAAATTTTACATCCTGACCAAGAGATGAACTTTGTTCACATGCTACAGGTGGTTTTATAGGACATTGTGGTTTCCTATGAGGCTTTATAAATTTCCAGAGACATGCAACCTGCGGCATTCCAAGAAGATACCTTTTTGGGGGGTTGGTGGTGCTTAGAGGGTAGCTTTTGGCTTTTCAGTCTGAGGAAAGAATTAGTAAGAGTATCTGGTTCAGTACAACCTGTACCAGGTCTTGGAGGGGGGAGGGTCATTGAAGACTAGCAAGGAGGGTGGAGGGGCTGGCCAAGTGAGGATCCAGGAATCAAAACAAAGCTGAGTTAAGAAAGTCTGCATTGATATGTTAATTGACACTCCAGTTAGCCATTCCTCCTGAATTTCTTTGAGTCCTTGCAAGGATTAGCCCAGCATCCTCTGAGAGCATAGTATCAGGCCAAGATGTTTTTATGGATATAAAACTAAGTAAGGATTAAGACAAAATTAAGACAGGTCATTTGAAATAATTATGATTGCTCACTTAAGAAAAATGTTTCCTTTGTTCATGAAAAGCACGCTGCCCTTGCACATTCATGGTTTGTTGAGTTCTGCAGTGTGGAATTCTTGCACGGATGGGAATGTTTAGACCCTGCACTCATTGCTTACTTTGCAGACATCTTGTTGGAGAGGTTTAACCTTCTGGATTCAGTGTGTCACAATACGTTCTTTATATTCTTCCTTGCTCCTCTACTGAGTTGCTGGGAAAAAGACTCTAGATTTGTCTTAACTTTGTGACTAACTCTCACATCTTTGGGTAATCTGATATTCTCAGTTACAAAGTGACATTTTCATGATATCTTATTGTTCCTTCATGTTTATC
The DNA here is from genome assembly GCA_036184795.1 of Tokudaia tokunoshimensis. Taxonomy (NCBI): domain Eukaryota; kingdom Metazoa; phylum Chordata; class Mammalia; order Rodentia; family Muridae; genus Tokudaia; species Tokudaia tokunoshimensis. The sequence goes on from BTHU01000005.1 coordinate 128,698,944, forward strand.
ATTTTTCCTACTGTTGGCATCTTTCATCTTTGTCTCATGAAATGTTCCAGGTTCTTTCTGATCAGTATTTTCCAGTTTTCAGGTCTCTATATGCTCCAACAAAACTGCAAAACTATAAGTCAAAACTAAGAGCCCCGAATGGAAAAGGCCAAGGAGTCTCAAGGATCCAGGTGTGTTAGAGGGATTAAACAAGGGATGGGGTGGGGCTCACCTGGCAGCAGAAAGAGGACATGAGATTGGTTTTGCCAGATTCTATCAATGACCCTGGAAAATTTCACTGAGAATATTATTAGATGTGATGAGGATTTCCCATGGTAGGTAGTGCAGACAGCAGTCAGTTGATGTCAACATTTGCTTAGTTTTGAGTCTCTGAATTAGCAGCTTCCCATTGAAAACAAAGTTTCCTTTAGCCAGACTGAAATCAGGATCAGGCAATGGGTGTGACAAGGGCCATTTACACATGAAGGAAATATCAGTAGTGTTCTCCCTCCTAGGGCTTGTGACCTTGCTTTTTGGATTTTCACCAGATTCTCAGTATTTTTCCCTAGCTGAGGAGCTAGCTGAACTCATCTAGAACAAGGAAATCTTCTGTTACCCTCAGGCATCTTGCCACCATGATACTTTTGGACATGCCTTACCTGGCATACTATGATTGTAGCACAAAGGATACAAATCATGGTATGGTCTTTAGTAACTCTGGCTCCTGCCCCAGTTTGCATAGCAGTTTTTGACATTATTGCCACCACCATAGACTCCATCCAGGATATTTGTTGACAGTGTAAATGGTCCGAGCTGAGTTGTTGTTTCACCCCAGAACATGCATTTGCTTTCTGAATCACATCTTCTGTCCAGTCTAAATGATATTTAGTCCTTCAGTTGTGTTCTCAGTAATGCACTGTGTTGATTTAAAACTGATTAGAGTAGAATAATTACTGTTGATCTTTTCTGTACGGTTTGGTTGAGTCTCTTTTCCTTAGTATTCTGTGATAAGTTTCTTCTCTTCTTACATTCTAGAAAGCTTTTATACTGAGCAGTGTTAGATTTTCCACAGGGCTGTAAAAGTAACTTTTATTTTCCTATTGTAATTATTGTCTGGGAGGCTTACTGCCTCTCTCTATTTACCTTGGCCTAGTCCTGAAAGACTCCAGTCTCTAAACAAACTCATCCAGACCTAGAGTGTTTTCTGCCTGTGAAATTTCCTGCTGAAAAGCTCCCTCTTTTTTTGTTCATTCTTAACTCTTAACTGGCTGGTGCTACTCAGCTGTTCCAGCTCAAACTCCTCTCCCAGTTGTCTCATTCAATCTGGTTCTTCTCTGAGACACTGAAATGCTCTGCTTGGCCTTAAATTAACTGTACTAATCTTATATGTACTAATTCTAATATGTACTAATATAAATCTAATATGTACTAATTCTCTGTACATATTAGGGACAACAGATTGGATTTGATGTTGACATCTTTTTGGTCATAGTGCAGTATATTTTGTATGCAAGCAGTTTCAATAAAGTTTGATCTTCCTCTGCTAAATTGGTGTTGATATAATCATTACAATGATTGCTTTTAAAATAGGACAGAAATCTATAGGTAGTGTTATGTTACCCAATGTAACTGTTACCATTGGAAATTTTACATGTCTTAGGAGGTTAGCCGTTATTTACCAACTTTCAAGAACATAATCTTCTTTAATAAGTTGAAATACCAATATTTGGTACACAGTCACAATATACCGTTAAAATATGCGCTAAGTCTCTCTTTTTTTTTTTAACAAAGACTGAATTCAGCAAGGCACTAAGTTGCTTAAATGTGAATTACTAACTTCTAAAACTGTAATTTGATTCACATGTTTTCAAATCAAGTTGGAGTTGATTCATATTGCAATATTTGTGTTCAAAATGTGTATGTTTTTCAGTTCAAAGTCATGTTTTTTAAACCTTATTAAAGTTTCAAAAATTTGAAGATTGCTTATCTTACCTAGATATAAATTTTCATTAAAAAGTTGCACTTATGAAAAAGCATTAAAAAATCTTCTGGGCCATCTCTTTCTCTTGCTCATTGTGTCTTTAACTGTGACTATCATGTTCCCTCTTCAGTCTGACATAAAAAAATCTATCAGAGTATATGCTAGGAGACCCATATCACACATTCTTTCTCTCATGTGAACCTACAAGAATGAGGGCCTGAGATTAAATTTGTAAGAGCAAAGCTTAAAGAGTCTCACTGTATTCATATTTATTACTGATTGGGAACCTGAGATCAGCCTGGGTCTGTGCCAAGATTCAGATATATGCATGTTCAGGAAGATACTCTAACAGTGATAGTATTTTAGCAGATTTGATATAATGAGTGAATCATTCCAAGGGCATGCCCTAAAATGGTTCATTTTATGCCTGTGTGTACATATTATCCCTATATCCCAGCAATCAGTGAGTTTCTACCATGCATCCTCTTTGACTTTGTTTTCACATTGCCTAGAACCCATGTTTTATACCCTTGAAATGTGACTACTTGTGCTCAGTTGACACTTTCATAAGGGAAATCAAGGACTAACCACCGTAAAACACATATTTCTTATGGTGTTGGGAACTGATAGACCATCCTTTTATCAATCTGCATGTGGGTCTGAAACTTGTAAATGCATCAACTTTTGAGTTCCTATAACTGTAATAAAAGTTTACCATACCATTAGAAGAGTGGAGAACAACTGGCCTAAAGTTTTAGCAGAATTAAATTATATTTAAAGACATTTCTGGCTTTCATAGTCATATTCTACACATTAATGTGTTCATGTAGATGCCAAGGAATCAAGATTAATTCATACAAATGTTTGCATGGGAGTGAGAAAACATGGCCATATTGAAAGGAGTAGTATATTAGAATACAGGTTTTTTTCTCATAACCAATTGGAAACCTTAGATGATGATGAAAATGGCTATAACTAAGTCTGATGACAACTTATTCTTTTGCAAAAGCTTTGATGTTTGGCAGATAGAATCTTTTTACACCAAGACAACAGGCACACATGGAAAGTAAATATACTGTGTCTACCTGGTAGAAGGAAGTGGAATCTCATCAAAGGGTCAGATATCATATACTAGTGTGATGGCTAATGAAGTGCCATTCAATTCTAGGCTTCAATCATGGTAGCAGTATCCATGGGTCCTTGAGTCTAGACCCAGGAAGATAAGTTCTCAGAAATAACTCTGAGTAATAGTGTTTTACAGCAGATATGCATGTGCTCTCTGTTTTTGTCTGATGCCAGTTGAAGTTAGAAAGAGGCCTCAGATTATACTCCTTTCCACACTAAATATGTCACTCCATGCCCACATGACTTTAGAAATGTTGAAAAGATTCCTGGTATTATTTTGTGTTTAATGTATTTTTATGTGGTCTAGCGTTGTCCATAATGGAGTTTTATTAATTTCATTTTTGTGTATTTCAAACTGCATTGTGCAATTTCAAGAAGATTTACAATACTTGAAACTGGGAGAAGAACAACAAAAAGAATGAGTGCTTCTCTGGGAAACGCTCCACAGGTCAGTGTGCTGTCCACATTTCTTCTACAAATCTCTTTATTATTCAAACCATTCAAAAGTTTTAGTATCTATTATGTGATAATGTTATCTAAAGGACTTATTTTCCATGATCTTCCTTTTCTTATGGAATAATAAAAATTTAGTGTTTAGACCTTTCACTTATATAACACCACATATTTTCACTGCATTTTCTCCTGTGAGGACATTGAATTTCCATGGCATGAAGACCTGCCGGTCCCAAAGAGAATCTGCTGTAAATGATTCTTAGAATCTCTACTGATGGCTAATTTCTACATTAGATGGAGTTGGGTACTTTTCTTTTAATGTGGAAGGAAAGTCTCATGTGTCACATGAGTTGCATTTCAGATATGTCAGGGTTCCATACAAAAGCTTGTGATTACGCATATAGAACTATGAGGACACTGATGTCACTGAGCAGTATATGGAAGAGAACAATTTGTAGAAGTATAAAATTATAAGAACCCAATGTCTGGAATCCTAATAGTAAAAATAAGCTTCCTAGAGGCACAGGTGTTGACAGGAATATGTGACTTTCTTTTGCCATAACACTGATATGTTGTGAGCAGATACAGATTGCAGTATTCTTTTTTTTTAATTTTAAAATTTTTTGTTTTTTTAATTTATCTATCTATCTGTCTGTCCAACTGTCTGTCTGTCTGTCTGACTTTCTGTCTGTCTATCATCTATGTAAGTATGTATGTATGTATGCATGTATGTATGTATCAACTGTCTGTCTGTCTGTCTATCGCTCTGTCTATTTTTGATTTTACACTGTAGATTTTATTCCCACACCCTGATCCACTCTCTGACTGTTCCATATTGCATGCCTCCTCCCCACCTCCCTGTCTCCACCAGGATTTTCCCACCATCCAACCCATCCTCCCACTCAACCCAACCTGTAAATTCCCTGGGCCTTCTAGTCTCTTGAGGGTTAGGTGCATTGTCACTGACTGAACACAAATCCAGCTGTCCTCTACTGTATATGTGTTAGGGGCCTGATTACAGTTGGTGTATACTGCATGGTTGGTGTTCCAGTATCTGAGAGATCTGAGGATCTGAGGGGCCACGGTAATTGAGATTGCTGGTGCTCCTACAGGAGAGCCCTCCTCAAGAGCTTCTTCTTGCCTTTCCCTAATTGAACCATCAGTAGTTTCTGTTCATTGGTTGGTGCAAATATCTGCATCATCTGACTCAAGTGCTTCTTGGGTTTTCTGGATTGTGGACATGATAGTTCCCTTTTTGTGAGTACTCCATGGCCTCAGTAATATGTCAGGCATTGGGAGCTCCTCTTGAGCTGGAAACCAATTTGGGCCTGGTGCTGTGCCTTGTTTTACTCAGCCTCCTCTCCACTTCGATCCCTGCAGTTCTTTCAGACAGGAAGAAAAATAGGTCAGTGTTTTGACTGTGGAATGGCAACCTGTCACTCACTTGATGCCCTGTATTCCTGCTGGAGGTGGACTCTATATGTTCCCTTTCCCTACTATCATGCATTAAATCTAAGGCCCCTCCCTTTAAGTCCTGAGAATCTTTCACCTCTTAGGTCTCTGGTGCATTCTGGCGGGTCCCCAAAACCTCCTACTTCCTGATGTTGCATGTTTCCATTCTATCTTCTGGCTCTCAGGGCTTTAGTCCTTCTCCCTCACCCAATACCAGATCAGGTTCCCCTCTTCCCTCCTCTCTCCCCTGTCCACTGTCACTCCCACATCCCTCCCTCCTTACCTGTGATTGCTTTCTTCTCCATCCAAATGTGACTGAGGAGTCCTCACTTGGGCCCTTCAGCTTGTTGACCTTTTTGAGTTCTGTGGACTGCATATTTTTTCGCATTTTGTGGGTCACAATGAACATGGGTGCATTTACACCTGAAATCGGTTTCTCTCAGAAGAGATACTGCACAGTGTGGTGCTCTATGACTAGTTCTCAATACAGAAATAGTTATTTCCCTTTGTCTCTTGGTGTGTGAATTTGCTTCCACTCCACTGTCTTTGTACTGATTCCATGTGGTTTTTATCACTATTGCTTTGTACTAGAGCTTGAGGTCAGGGATGCTGATTCCCACCGAAATTCTCATATTATTGAGATTAGTTTTTGCTATTCTGGGTTTTTCGTTATTCCAGACCAACTTGGAAATTGCTCTATCTCTGTGAAGAAGTGAGTTGGAATTTTGATGGGTATTGCATTGATTCTGCATATTGCTTTTGGTAAGATGGCCATTTTTCCTTTTAATCCTGCTGATCCATGAACATGGGAGATCATTCCATCTTCTGAGGTCTTCTTTGAATTCTTTCTTCCAGCACTTGAAGTTCTTGTCAAACAGATCTTTCACTTACTAGGTTAGAGTCACATCAGATATTTTTAATTACTTGTGAGTATTGTGAATGGTGTTGTTTCCCTAATTTTATTCTCAGCCCATTTATCCTTTGAATAGAAGAAGGCTTCTGATTTGTTTGAGTTGATGTTATATCCATCATGTTCTCTGATGTTGTTCCCTAACTCTATTAGTTCTCTGGTAGAATTTTTGTTGTCACTTATGTATTCCATCATATCATCAGCAAATAGTGATATCTTGACTTTTTCCTTTCCAAATTGTATCCCTTTGACCTCCTGTTGTAGTCTAATTGCTCTTTTCAGAAATTTGAGTACTATGTTGAACAGATAGGGAGAGAGTGGACAGCCTTGTCTACTCCCTGATTTTAGTCACAGTGCTTCAAGTTTCTCTACATTTAGTTTGATTTGGGCTATTGCTTTGCTGTGCATTGGGTTGCTTTCACTATACTTTGTTATGGCCATTGAATTACTGATCTTTCTGAGGTTTATAACAAAGGTTTGTATTTTGTCAAAGATTTTTAAGCATCTAATGAGATGATCACTTGTTTTCTTTCTTTGAGATTCTTGATTCAGTGTATTATGTTGATGGATTTCTGTATATTGAACCATCTCTGAATCCCTGGGGTGAAGCCAACTTGATCATGGTGAATGATCATTTTGATGTGTTCTTGCATTCAGTTTGCAAGAATTTTATTGAGTATTTTGCATTGATATTCATATGGAAAATTGGTCTGAAGTTCTCTTTCTTTGTTGGGTCTTTGAGTGTTTATGCGTCAATGTAACTGTGGCTTCATAGAAGAAATTAGGTAGTGTTCCTTCTGATTCTATTTAGTGGAATAAGTTGAAAAGTATTGGTATTAGGTCTTCTTTGAACATCTGATAGACTTCTGCATTAAATCCAACTCAGTCGGGGCTTTTATTTTTTTGGGGAGGGTGGGGGTTGGGAGACTTTTACTGACTGCTTCTATTTCTTTTGTGATTTTGGGACTGTTTCAGTGGTTTATGTGATCCTGATTTAACTTTGGTACTTGGCAACTCGCTAGAAAATCACCTAGTTCATCTAAATTTTCCAGTTATGTTGAATATAGGCTTCTGTTATAGTATCATGATTTTTTGAATTTCCTCAGTTTCTGTAGTTATGTCTCCCTTTTCATTTTTGATTTTGTTAATGTGGATACTATTTCTGTGCCCTGGAGTTCATCTGGCTAAGGCTTTATCCATCTTGTTGATTTTCTCACAGAACCCCCTCCTGTTTTTTGTGATTCTTTGTATAGTTTTCTTTGTTGCAGCTTGGTTGACTTCATCTCTGAGATCAATTGTTTCCTTCCTTCTGCTCCTCTTGGGTGTGTTTGTTTCTTTTCTTCTAAATTTTTCAGGTATCCTGTTAAGTTGGTAGTGTATGATCTCTCCACTTTCTTTCTGGATGCACTCAGAGCCTTGAATTTTCCTCCAGTCCTTGTATCTTATAAGTTTGGATACATCATTTTTTCATTTTTTTAAATACTAAAAAGTCTTTAATTTCAATCTACATTTCTCCCCTGAACAAGCTATTATTGAGTAGTGAGTTTTTCAACTTCCATGTGTATGTTGGCTTTCTGTTGTTTTTGTTGTTATTGAATACAATTCTTAGTCCATGGTGATACGATAGGATGCATGAGATTATTGCAATATTCCTGTGTCAGTTGACACTTGTTTTGTGTCCAATTATATGGTGAATTTTGAGGAATATAAAAAGAGGTGTTAAGAAGAACATATATATACATACATATATATATATATATATATTGTTTTGTTTTATGGTGAAATGTTCTGTAGATTAAATCTATTTGGTTCATAAATTAAACCCATTTTTTTCATAATTTCTATTTGTTTAACTATGTCTCTGTTTAGTTTCTGTTTCCATGATGTGTCTATTGGTGTGTTGTTGAAGTCTCCTACTATTTCTGTGTCAGGATCAATGTGTGCCTTGACCTTTAGTAACATTTCGTTTACAAATATGAGTGTCCTTGAACTTGGGACATAGATATTCACAATTGAGAGCTTACCTTGGTAGATTTTTCCTTTGATGTGAATGAAGTGATGTCCTTCCTCATCTTTTTAAATCACTTTTGGTTGACAGTCAATTTTCTTCGATATTTGAATGGCTACTCCAGCTTGTTTCTTAGGAACATTTGCTTGGAATTTCTTTTCCAATTTTGTTCCCGTTTCTTCTTTAGAAGGAAGAATTGTTTATAGTGTTTCTTCTTCCCTAAAATGATGTGTTACATCAGTAAACCTGAAGGGTTGCATTGATATTTTTATTCTTTTCAATATTTTTTATGAATATAATTGACCATCTCCATGTTTTTATATACAGTGAATGATACATTATTTGCCTAAACCCCTGGGTTCAGCATGAAACCCTTGAGACTGAAGTAACAAAAAGTGCATTTCCTCTTAGGCATTTTTTCATGCCCCAGGATTATATTTCTGATGCCCATTTGTAACAGACATAATATTTAACCTGGGTATAATACTTTTTGAAAAATAAAGAAAAACTTGAAAGTAATACTTATCTATGCAAGGTACTATTGTGATACACAAATGAGGTCATATTCCAAAGAATGAAAATAGCATTATATAACAAGATCAAAATGTTCCATTAAGTCCATCCCATGAGGAATAAAGTATTCCATATTAATGAAGTGTTAGCATGGTTCTCCCTCAATTTATAACAAGATTTAATCAAATAAAGTGATTCTACTTCATCAAATGCATTGTGACAAAAGTCATTTATTTACATATACATACATATGTAAGTATTCTTATGTGAGAGGCTATATGGAATGTATGAAATTTTTCTTATCTCTATTTCTTTTGCCAGCTTTTATTTAACATTAAATAATGTAAACCTCTCTAATAGTGCTTTTTCTAATTCTTCTTTTAAAAGATTTATTTAGTTATTTCAAATATGTCAGTACACTGTCGTTTTCTTCAGACACAGCAGAAGAGGGCATCAAATTTCCAAGAAAGATAGTTGTGAGTCACTATTTGATTGCTGGGAATTTAACTCAGGTCCCCTGGAGGAGCAGTCAGTGCTCTTAAATGCTGAGCCATCTCCCCAACCACGGTTTTACTAATTCTTGGTCATAAATATACTTTCATAAAATGATTTTCCAAAGTATTTGATTCTTTGTGTCATTTGGAATATTTAATATATGTCCTGGAAAGACTGGATGTAGGGGAATGCCAAGACAGTGAAGCGAGAGGGGGTTGAATGGGGGAAAGAGAGAGGGAAGGGGGCTTATGGAACTTTCAGGGAGGGAGGAAAGAGGAAAGGGGAAATGATTTTGAATGTAAGTAAAAAGAAACTTAGAAAATAAAATAAAAAGGAAGAAAAGTTTCTACTAAAAAAAAAAAACATATGTCCAGATTTTGTCGTTTTTTTCTGTTTAAAGAAAAAATACTCTGACATTTATTCCATCCATTAGTTTTCTTTCTATTTCATATTTTATCTGTTTTTTTTTTATAGAAAGTTTGTAGAATTTTACCTACACCTCAAATGTCAAAAAGATATGTTACAGTCATGTGAGAGCCAGCTTCAAACATGATTGAACTACTGTCCATATTTGGGTAAGGTGGACATTGTAGAACTGGATGCATATTTTTCCTCATCATAACTTGACCATCTGTGATTTGACAATGGTATTCTCTTTAATATTAATGCATACTTCATAAAAGTGCATTACTGAACAAAGATATCAAATGTACATGGTATATTCTGTAAATGTATGCAGCTTTTAAGGTGAATATATCATGCATCCTCAGAGAGATATAAATGCAAGGAAGTCTGATTATTTTAGGAAAGTACATTTTTTAGAGTAAACATCTTTTTTGTATAATGTATGTTGGCTACATTTGCCTGAAATTATGCATATGTGCTATACATTCTTCCTGCCAGTGGTGTTCATCAAAGATCATTGGATTTTAAAGAACTGTGTTTAAAAATCCATTGTGTACTGCCATGAGGTTTCTGTGAAACAAATTTCATAATAGAGGACTTTTAAAGATAATATACAATCCCAACTGCACACAAAAATTTTGAATGTAGTACTGGTGGCAAATCTTTCCTTTGCTGCTAAGGTCTCAGAAACCTCAGAAAATTCATGAAGGTGAGTGCTTAATAAATGGGAACTTTCTAGTAAGTCATTGTATAGGTTGTCTATGGAAGAGCATTAATTTATAACTTCAGATACATCTCCATGAAACTTTTAGAAAACGTTTGTCCTTCAATATATTCACTTCTTCATCTGTATAAGAAAGTATGTCCTATTCTTAAAGGGTTTTTTTTATCTCCTATCCTTAAAAGTTTTTTATCAACATAGGAATGAAATTTTGTCCAGTAGCAAATAAGTAGTTTTCCGTTGCAGGTTCTGTTAACCTTCAAGGATGTGACTCTGGACTTCTCACTGGAGGAATGGGAATGTCTCAGTATTGCTCAGCAGGCTTTGTACATGGATGTGATGTTGGAGAATTATAACAATGTATTGTTTGTGGGTAAGACTACACTTGTTGAATTTCTGAATCATTATTTGAATTTTCATACATTCTGTTTATGTAAACTCTCTGAAATGTCAAGAGACTACTAGAATAAGGGAAGTTCTGGTTAGAGTGACAACTTTTCCATGGTATTTACTTTACTGTTCTCTGCTTTCTTTGGAAGAGTACCCAGTGTTATGTTCTTTGAGGGCTTTCCGTACCTCTTATGTAGCATTAACTGGAAAATTCTGAGTTGAAAAAATTCAGAAAAAGGAATTATATTTCTATACACATAACAATTTCAGTACTTAATTTTATTATTATATTAAATTCTTTATTTATGATTTTTCAGCCTTAATAATGGTTTTATTATCAAGACACTTGTGTCACATTAAGCAAATCTCTACAAAACCACAAAATGTAGCACTTGCTCTAGTATAGAAAGAGCAAAATGTAACAGTAAGCAACTCTTTTCAAAAGAGAAAAAGCCCCCATGAGGTTTTGATATTAGATATTACGATTGATGTAAGGTGGAATCTCTGGGTCATTTTAATTTCCATTACTTTGTTCAGTGACAACTTTCAAGGTTTCTTTGATTACTTCTCATCCATTTTTTATTCCTGGGTTTTGAATTCTCCATTTCGTTCTATGCCACATTTTTTGATTGGTTTGTTTTGTTTCTTTATGGTTATCTTCTTACATTCATTTTTTTTTTTCTTTTTTGGGTATTAGCCCTCTGTTGGATGTGGGATTACAGAATATTTATTCCCAACCTGTAGGTTACTAGTTTGTCATTTTGACTTACAAAAGCTGTCCAGTTTCATGAGGTCACATTTATAGATTCTTGAGCTTAGAGCCTGAGCCAGTGGAATTCTGTTTAGAAATTTTCCCTTTGTGTCAGTGAGGTTGAGAATCTTTCCAACTTTGTTTCTTATTAGATTCAGTTTATCTGGTTTTATGTTACAGTCTTGATCTAGTTGGACTTGAGCTTTGTGGGCAGTGATAGACATGTATCTATTTTCATTTATCTACATACAGACTGCCAGCTGGACGAGCACCATTTACTGAAGATGCTTTCTTTTTTCTGTTGAATATTTTTGGCCTCTTTGTCAAAGATCATGTGTCCATAAGTATGTGATTTTATTTCTGGATCTTTACTTCTTATTCATTGAGCAACCTGTCTGTCTCTGTCCCAATACCATGTTGTTTTAATCACTATTCCTGTGTAGTATTGTTTGAGGTCTAGGATGGTGATTTCCCATAGTTCTTTTATTGTTAAGAATTGTTTTACCTACTCTGGGTCTTACTGATTTTTCAGATTAATTTGAGAATTTTTTTCCATATATGTGAATAATTTTGTTTGGATTTTGTTGGTATTTGCATTAATCTGTAGATTGCTTTTGGTAGAATGGCCATTTTTACTATCTTAATTCAACCAATTCATGAGCATGGTAGATCTTTCTCTTTTCTGAGGTCTTATTCGATTTCTTTCTTGAGAGACTTGAAGTTCTTGTCCTACAGATATTTCACTTGTTTGGTTAGAGGTTACCCCAAGATTTTTTATATTATTTGTCACTACTTTGAAGGGTGTTATTTCTCTAATTTCTTTCTCATTCCTATAAATTAAGACTACTGATTTATTTGAGTTAATTTTATATCCAGCTACCTTATAAAAGTTATCAGCTATAGAAGAACTCTGGTAGAATTTTTGGGATTGTTCATGTATACTATAATATCTGTCTAGAACACCATTTTTTTTCTAGATTTTCTAGTTTTGTTGAATGTAGACTTTTGTAGTAGGATTTGATGATTTATTTTAAATTTCTTCCATTGTGTTTTTATGTGTCTCTATTCATTTCTGATTTTCTTAGTTTGGTTACTGTCTCTGGACCCTTTAATTTGTTTAATTAGGAGTTTATCTAACTTACTGATTTTCACAAAAAAACATAATTTGGTTTTCTTGATTCTTTTTATAGTTCTTTTTGTTTCTATTTGGTCGATTTCAGCTCTTACTTTGACAGTTTGCTGTCATCTAGTCCTCTTGGGTATGTTTGCTTGTTTTTGTTCTAGAGCTCTCAGATGTGCTGTTCAGTTGCTAGTGTAGGTTCTTTCCAATTTTTTACCAGGGTACTCAGTGTTTCATAAGTTAGGGTACGGTGTGTCTTCATATTCATTGAATTTCAGGACATCTTTGATTTCTTATGCTATTTCTTCTCTGACCAATTTATCATTGAGTAGAGAGTTATTCAGTTTCCAGAGTTATGTGAGTTTTTTTGTTGTTTGTGTCATTATTAAAGACCAGCCTTGATCTGAAGTGATGGCTCAGTGGACAAGAGCACTGACTGCTCTTCAGAAAGTCTTGAGTTCAAATCCCAGCAACCATATGGTGGCTCACTGCCATCCATAATGAAATCTGATGCCCTCCTCTGTTGTGTCTGAAGACATCTACAGTGTACTTACATATAATAAGTAAATCTTTTAAAAAGAAGAACAGCCTTACTCTGTGGTGATCTGATAGGATTCATGGGATTATTTCAATCTTGTATCAGTTGAGGCTTGTTTTGTGACTGATTATATGGTAAGTTTTGAAGAAGGTACCATGAGGTGCTGAGAAGCAGATGCATTCTTTCATTTTAGGGTGAAATGTTCTGTAATTTTCTATTAAATCAATTTGGGTCATAACCTCTATTAATTTCACTGTCTCTGTTTAGGTTTTGTTTTAATGACCTGTCCATTAGTGGGAATTCGGTGTTGAAGTCTCTCCCTATTATTGCATGGGGTTCAATCTTTAATTTGAGCTTTAATAATCTTTTATTAATGTGAGGTCCCTTGGATTTGGGGCATAGGTGTTCAGAATTGATACTTTTCCTTGATGGAGTTTTCCATTGATGATGAATATGAAGTGTCTGTCCTCACTTCACTTGAAAACTTGGTTGAAAGTCTATTTTATTGAATATTAGGATGGCAACTCTGCTGGTTTCTTGGGAGCATTTACTTGGAAGAATATTTTCCCATTTTATACTGCGATAGTGCCTGTCTTTGTTATTGAGGTGTGTTTTTTGTATGTAGCAAAATTCTGGATCCAGTTTGTATATCCAGTCTGTTAGCATATGTCTTTTTATCGTGGAAATGAGTCCATTGATATTGAGAGACAGTTGAGACAGATGACTGTTGGTTTCTGTTATGTTTCTTTTGTAGGTGGCTTTATGTGCTTGTGGCTCTCTTCTTTTGGCTTTGTTGTGAGATGGATAATATCTTGTGTTTTGTTTGGTTTTGTTGGAATTTTCCTTCTAGAATGCTCTGAAAGGCTGCAATGGTTTATACATATTGTTTGAGTTTCATTTAGTGTTGGAATATTTTGGTTTTTCCATCTCTGTTGATAGATAGTTTTGCTTTGTATAGTAGTCTGGCATTCTCTTAAGTTCTGCATGACCTCTGTGCAATCTCTCTTGGCTTTTCATGTGTCAGTTGAGTAGTCTGGTTTAATTCTGTAGGTCTGCCTTTATATGAAACTTGGTCTTTTTCTCTTGCAGCTTTTAATATTGCTTCTTTGTTCTGTGCATAGCATTTTGAATATATGATAAGAGGATTTTCTTTTCTGGTCCAATCTATTTGGTGTTCTATCAGCTTTTTGTTTATTCATGGTCTTTTCTTTCTTTAGATTTGGGAAGTTTTCTGTGATTTTGCTGAAGGTATTTTATGGCCATTTGAGCTGGGAATTGTCAATCTCATCTATTCCTATTATTCTTAGATTTTGTCTTTTCATTGTGTCCTAGTTTTCATGGACATTATGGATTATGAAATTTTTATGTTTTTACTTTTCTTTGACTGTTTTGTCAATCTCATCTAAGGTACTGTTTGTACCTGATATATTCTATTCTATCTTTTGTATTATGTTGCTGGTGCTTATGTCTGTAATTCATGAACTCTTTCCGTGGTTTTCTATTTCAAGGCTTGCCTCCCTTTGTGTGTTCTTTATTGTTTCTACATCCCTTTTCAGTTCTTGGATTGCTTTGTTCAATTCCTTCACATATTTGATTGTGTTTTCATATATTTCTTTAAGGGATTTATTTGTTTCCTCTTTAATAGCTACTACCTATTTACCCACATTTTTCCAGAATTTTTTTCAGTTAGTTATTATATCCTCTTTAAAGGACTCTATTGTCTTCATGAGATAGGAATTTAGGACAGCTTCCTTATTTTCAGGTGTGTTGATGAATCAGGGCCTGCTGTGGTGGGAAAACTAAGGTCTGTTGAGACCAAAGTATATTTGCTTCTATTTCTTATACTCTTCCACTTGTCTCTCACATTCTGGTTATCCTTGGTCCTAGGTGGTCTGAGAATCTTTGTCTGATGCCTACCTCTTGTGTTCCTGGGTTGTTGCCAGTTTCCTAGTAAGCCAATTGACCTGGCTATAGCAAACTTCATGTCAGGCCTATGGACTGTGGGGTGTATTGCCCTGCATGATCCAGAACATTGGACTTGTGTGCAGTGTTTTTCCTGGATTCCTCGAGACTGGTGTTTTCAGAGGTTTAGACAATGTGGCATTCTGCTGAGGCAGAAGGCTCAGGCTAAAGGGGAGTGAAATTTGGAACACATGGGTTTTTGAGGGTGGATGGGGGTAGAGACCACCAAATTCCTTGGGATTCCCAATGGGTTTAACTGCTAGAGAAGTTTCCTTACAAGTTTTTATATATATATATATATATATATATATATATATATATATATATATATATTAATATGACCTCCTAGCATCTTCAAGATCACAGTGTCCCCAGTAAAGATGGTGATTTCCTCATTGAGGTTTATTGGGGGAGAATTTTGATGTTACTTTTTTATTCACATTTTGACATGTGGTGTCTGTGTTTATTACTGATACAACATGATCTTTATTCTAGCAATTTGCTTACAGAAACATGCATATATAAAGGATTCATTTTATATCATTAATTTCTAGCTAACTAAGCTATACAGTGTTACTATAAATCAAATTGTAATAAGAAATTTAGAGGTACATTGTTGAGAGATCTACTTTGTAAAAGTTCAGTACTGATCAGTCACTTATTTGTCCTAACTTCTGCAAAGTGCCATATTTAAAACAAGATTTAGAAGGTTATTATCCTTTCCTATCAGTTGATGTGATTAGAATTGGCTGTTTTCTGAGGATCCTTGTAATCACTATGGAAAAAGAAAAACCTGTTTGAGAGCATGAAAGCTTGAGAAGGTCTAGTTAACCTCAAATTTCAGGAGACACCCATTACTGAATCTCTTTTTCCTCAGTACAGTAATTCCTGCCATCTCTATTTGTACTTTTTCAGAAAATCATCTCATACATGGAAAACATGGGAAGGTCTTAGATCAAGACACAGAATGCATTGTCCATGATCATGTGAATATACAAGAGAAATCTTATAAATGTAATGAGCTTAGCAAAAGGATTAATGAATCCAACCAAAGTACACCTTATAAAGCTAAACATAGAGATGCTTCACTTCAATCCTTACACCTAAAAAGACTTAAAACTGGAAAAACCAGAGGAGTTTCCAAATATAAAGACTATGTAAAGTGTTTAAATGAGTGTTCTATCATTAATATAAATCAAGGAATACTCATAGGGAAGAAAGAAAACAACAATACAGAATTTGATAAGGGTTTTGTGTCTAAACATAAACTTATGCAGAAACAAAATTATAATAGTAAGAAGCTTTACAAATGTAGTGAATATGACAAATTCTTTACCTACAAAGACCATTTTAGTATTCATCAAAGAATTCATACAGGAGAGAAACCATACACATGTAGTGGATGTGGCAAATGCTTTACTGAGAAAGGAAGTCTTAGAATTCATCATAGAACTCATACAGGAGAGAAACCTTCCAAATGCAGTGAATGTAACAAATGCTTTAATGACCAAGGCAGTCTTACAGTTCATCATAAAACTCATACAGGAGAGAAGCCTTACAAATGCAGTGAATGTGACAAATGCTTTACTGACAAACGTAACATTAGAATTCATCATAGAACTCATACTGGAGAGAAACCTTGCAAATGCAGTGAATGTGACAAATCCTTTACTGAAAAACACAGTCTTAGAATTCATCATAGCATTCATACAGGAGAGAACCCTTTCAAATGCAGTGAATGTGACAAATGCTTTACCAAAAAATGTAGTCTTCATCGTCATCAGAGAATACATACAGGAGAGAAACCTTACAAATGCAGTGAATGTGAAAAATGCTTTACCCAAAAATGCCATCTTCGAACCCACCAGAGAATTCATACAGGAGAGAAACCTTATAAATGCAGTGAATGTGACAAATGTTTTACCCGAAAACGGGGTCTTGGTAATCATCAGAGAGTTCATACAGGAGAGAAACCTTACAAATGCAGTGAATGTGACAAATGCTTTACTGACAAACACAGTCTTAAAATTCATCATAGAATTCATGCAGGAGAGAACCCTTTCAAATGCAGTGAATGTGACAAATGCTTTACCCGAAAATGGAGGCTTCATAGTCATCAGAGAATACATACAGGAGAGAAACCTTACAAATGCAGTGAATGTGACAAATGCTTTACCGAAAAATGCCATCTTCAAAGACACCAGAGAATTCATACAGGAGAGAAACCTTACAAATGCAATGAATGTGACAAATACTTTAAGTGCAAAGATAGTATGCATTGTCATCAGCGAATTCATACAGGAGAGAAACCTTACAAATGCAGTGAATGTGGCAAATGCTTTACCCAAAAATGTAGTCTTCATACTCATCAGAGAGTTCATACAGGAGAGAAACCTTACACATGCAGTGAATGTGACAAATGCTTTAAGTACAAACATAGTATGCAATGTCATCAGCGAATTCATACAGGAGAGAAACCTTACAAATGCAGTGAATGTGACAAATGCTTTACTGACAAATGCAGTCTTAGAATTCATCATAGAATTCATACAGGAGAGAACCCTTTCAAATGCAGTGAATGTGACAAATGCTTTACCCGAAAATGGAGGCTTCATAGTCATCAGAGAATACATACAGGAGAGAAACTTTACAAATGCAGTGAATGTGACAAATGCTTTACCGAAAAATGCCATCTTCAAAGACACCAGAGAATTCATACAGGAGAGAAACCTTACAAATGCAATGAATGTGACAAATACTTTAAGTGCAAAGATAGTATGCATTGTCATCAGCGAATTCATACAGGAGAGAAACCTTACAAATGCAGTGAATGTGGCAAATGCTTTACCCAAAAATGTAGTCTTCATATTCATCAGAGAGTTCATACAGGAGAGAAACCTTACACATGCAGTGAATGTGACAAATGCTTTAAGTACAAACATAGTATGCAATGTCATCAGCGAATTCATACAGGAGAGAAACCTTACAAATGCAGTGAATGTGACAAATGCTTTACTGAAAAATGCAGTCTTAGAGTTCATCATAGAATTCATACGGGAGAGAACCCTTTCAAATGCAGTGAATGTGACAAATGCTTTAAGTACAAAGATAGTCTGCATTGTCATCAGCGAATTCATACAGGAGAGAAACCTTACAAATGCAGTGAATGTGACAAATGCTTTACCCGAAAATGGAGTCTTCATATTCATCAGAGAGTTCATACAGGAGAGAACCCTTTCAAATGCAGTGATTGTGACAAATGCTTTACCAAAAAATGCAATCTTCAAAGTCATCAGAGAATTCATACAGAACAGAAAAATTACAGATTCAGTGTATGTGACAAATGATTTTCCCAAAATTGCAATCTTCATTTCCATTAGCAAATTCATACAGGAGAGAAACCTTAAAAATGCAGTGAATGTGACAAATGCTTTAAGTACAAATTTTGTCTGCAATGTCATCAGTGAATTCATACAGGAGAATAACCTTACAAATGCCGTGAATGTGACAAATGCTTTACTGACAAAGGCAGTTTTAATGCATCAAAGAACTAATACAGGAGAGAAACCTTACAAATGCAAATAATTCTCTATACTAGAGAATTAAAATAAGTATGCAAAACTTGTGAAAACGTTCATGCCATGTTCAAATCTTAGCTATTGTGAACTATTTCTGTGGGGAAATGCTCTGAAAATGTGAGCATATAGGAAAGTTTTACTGGTTCAAGCTCAAATATTATAGAAAAAAATCAAGTAGGGAAGCCAGAAGAATATAGTATTTTGGACACTTTCCTTGATACTGAAATAAATGATTAAAAAAACTAATTAATGCATGTAATAAACCTTTTAAACTGTTTCATAATACTGACAGCATTCTTTATATTTAATTCACATAAAGAAATTCAGAAAATCATACTTAAAAGAGCATTTGATACACTGGAACACCTAATGAAAATAGGATGTTCCTTATCCTATAGAGATGCAGGCCTACAGGGCTGGGCAGTGGTGGTGCATGTCTTTAATCCCATCACTTTGGGGCATGATGCAGGCAGATTTCTGAGTGCCAGGCTCACATGGTCTACACAGAGAAACCTCTCAAAAAAAAAGCCTACCAATATGCTTGGAGTATCCAGTATTCATAATCTCTACCAAATGGTCATTTTACATTTCACTGTAACAACTTACTATCAGTCCCTTGTGCTCTGTTCAACAAGTTCTTCCTCTTTGTCCTGTAAGTATATCCAATAAAGCTCTTTTATTAAAGCCACTTTGACTTGGTTTTTTTTGTGCTTGTTTGTTTGTTTTTCAATTTCCACTTGGGATGCTTAGATGAATATATGTTGTGTCTCCCCTGGAAATACCTCTCATGAAATTGAGCGAGCAACTAAAATTTTCTGCAGACTTGTAACATGAACTTAATACTAGTAATTTTCAATGTGTGGATAACAGCTCCTTTGGAGAGTGAAATGACCCTGTCACAGGGTTTGATTAAGAACAAATGAATACATGTATTTTCAAAGTCTTAGGATTGAGAAATCCTAAGTTTTTAGTTTTAACTAAACTAGATAAAATTTTGTTCCAAGGATCAAGCTTACTGCCATAATACTACTAGATTAATTTAATAAGCCTTGAAACAGACAATGTGAAAAGACTTTTAGTGCCTCAACAATAAGTCTCCTCTCTTTCAAAAATTCTTGGAAATATGAGAGAATAGCTACTAAACAATAAATGAAAATATGGCTTCATCATTTTCAGGAATAGACATCCATATTGTGCTGTATAGCTGCATTTCTCTAAACTCTAATAGCATTTGATTGAGGCAAATTCCAAGAAAACTCAGAAAAATGCTACCTATTAGCTCATACTACAGATCATAATGGTGCCATGTCTTGTCGTGCCTTAGGACTTCAACACAAGAAATCTACTAGATTTCCTCATTTTTCTTAAGTCATTTCCAGAAGGCTAATATTTTATACATCACACCATATACATCCTGAAAAATTACTCAACTTATTACCAATATATTGCCCTCATCTAATTTCATGTGTGAGTTCATTCATACAAATATCATGAACCTTTGAGATAGCTTATCATTATTAGATCAGGAACATGCTCACACATAGTTTAGAAATAATAAACATCCTGGACATCCATTTGGATGTACTGAAAAAAGACAAAAGACTTTACTTCAAGCAAAAGTATTATATTAAAATATTCATACAAAATTCCAGAAGTCTCAGAAAATTGGGATCTTAGAAAATGTAACATGTTATATTGAACACATCCTTACATAATTTAATTTCACGCTTGCTTAAAACCGGAAATGAAATTGTTGAACTTATGAAAAAATTCCACATTATAACCTTGTTTTTGGTATTTATGTTTGTGGACACATGATAAGTTTAACAGAATCTTTAGTACACCAGGGCCCTGCTTTAAAATGATTATGTCTAAGCTCTGTCAATTGGAATGTCAGGGATATTGAAAGCTCACCAACCAGGCAAGTGGAAGTTAGGTGTCTGGAATAACCCTTTACAATCTGGAAATTGCAACCAATTAGAAAGTTTTTGGAGATTTCAGTTACACAAGTTCATTGTATCTACGATCCACTACTTGATGACTTATTATTGGAATAATGTGATAATCATTCCAAATGTGCAGAGATTTCATGTGCTATTGCATATTTTCAAATTGTGGACAATAAAAATATATATCAACTTCTACCCCTAACACAATATGATTTTCTTCATTCTATAACCATTTATACATATACTTCTTGTCTATGGTACAGTAAGCCTAGGGTGAGGGTGGAAAGAATAGGTCCAAGTAGATTCACTGTTGGAGTTATGTGGGAAAGAACACATGAAGAGTTTGAAAAGTGAAAGTCATTTTCTTAGTGAAAATCACCATATCACATTTGAAGAGCAAGGAATCAGAGGCTTTCTAGATTTTGAACATGCAGTATTTGTGGAAGAGCATTGTAAGGACCACACTGCCTGCCATACTACAGGAGCCTCAAGGGCTTTCCTAGAGGAACTTCCAGTGACTTCATTTTTAGGAACCCAGCAGGACTAAGAACATAACATGCAGGGAACTATAACTTCTTTTCAGCTGCAGGACAACTTGTCAGAAACTCCGAGGATGGAAAACTTTTGGAGTATGTGGTAAAAGTCATTACTTGATTGAAACTGGTATTCTTATGGGAGAAGTCAGTAAAGGGACTGAGATCCTGAAGGAAGGAAGGATCAGGAAATTATCCTTGTCCTGAGGATTCTGGAAATGGTATGGAGTGGAATGAGGAGAGGAAGACACTGTCTTTTATCTCACAGCAATAAAAATATTCCCTTGATCTGCTGAACTTCCTGCACATTTAGGCCTTGAGAAAAGTATCAGTCTCACCAGTACTGGGTGGAACTGCATTGAAGACTGGCTTTGGTTCTGCCCTTTATAACCTCTTCTCTCCAAAAGCTGCCACTAGGAGGACATTTCTCCCTGAACTTATGTATGGACCAAAGCTTTTGAGAGGAAAGACACTGGAACAAAGGGGCTCCTCAAGGGATTGTATGGCTTGTGTAATGAGGGAAAGCCCTGAAAGAATTACCCTACTTTTCGGGGAATTGTGATATCTCATTGGACTCAAAGCTATTTATTGTTTTCTCATCACCTGCTGCCTATTTCGAGAGCCCGTGGGTAGCGTTGTCCATTTCCATCTGTGTGGGAAACCACAGGATTAGCATGAACCTGAAAGTGTGGTAGAGGCTGTGCAAGTTACATGAGTTTCCAGAACACTGGGATTCCAGGTATCCCAGTGGACAGTTGCAAATAGGATGAGGAGCAGAATGTGACTCCAGCTAATTTTGGGACTGTGCCCTCTTACACATGGTGTGCATCCCTCTATCCATCCTGTATCATCCACAAATTCATGGTAGGAAGAGCTTTAATGATCTGATCCTCTGGTTGTGTGTTAGATAAGTTCCCTGCTCTAAGAGGTCAGAGGCAGCAAGGCCAGTATTGTGAGCTAGCCTTAGCAAGAAAGCTTGCTAAAAGGTTATTGAATGCAAACAGGTTTTGGCTGGTAAAATCCTCAACCCCGGGACAGGCATGGTGTCTTTCTCCTACATGGTATGTAAAATGGCCTTATTCACTGAGTTCCTCAGACCCATATTCATAGCACTTAGGAGGGCAGTCCCCCAGAGCCAATGCAGTCAGTCTTACCTCACCCACACACAGGACATAGAGCCTGAGGGGGACTAGTGATAGAGATGGATCTGTTCACAGGCCTTTATGTTTCCATTATGTGTCTCATATCCTAGTTCGAATGGGAGTTAAAAGGTGTTGTACTTATGCTTGTTGGAGGACAAAGGAGCTACAATTGGGAGGAGCGAAAAACCTTTTGGCTCTACTATAAGTAGGGTCCAAAGTGACCATCCTCAGTATTGGACTCTCTTGAGTGGCTTAGTAAAGTCATACAAGTGAGTTGTTCAAGGACAAGTCCAGTGGAAAAGAATTTTACTAATATCCCTACCTTCTCCTCTATCTTTGGGAGGATTGTGGTGTGACCAGGAGTGTATTGCATGACATCCAGAGTTTGCTTTCATTATCTATGTCAATGGCAGTGAGAGGTAAAGGGGACATTGCAGTCTGTTTAGAATTAGAAGACCACTGACTAGTGAACAGTGATACACTTCACCTGTCGATTTCCACAGCCACCCAGGGTGCTGCAGATTTTACTTCTTTAGTGTCTAAAGGCTTCGTCCTCATGATCTCCAGTCTGGCACATGAGCTGTGATCTCTGTATAGCATTAAGAATGAGGAATGAAACCAGAAATAGTATAGCATAGGTAGGAGGATCTCTGGAGTTTGGGGCCAACCTGATCTACATAGCAAATTTCAGAACAGTAAGGACTTCACAGAGAAACTTAGGCCTATTAATCTCATGGCAGGTGGCTCTCTGTCCCTCTGAAGCAAGGGGAATCTGCTTTCCTCCTCCTTCATCTCTTAACCTGCCTATTGGTGCCTAGAAATCCCACCATTTCTGCCCATCCTTTAGCTGCTAACATCTGTATTGATTGATAAAAACCAATTGGGAAACAGGAACATCTGTATTCACAAAGATTACCAAACTAAGTATCAGAACCACTCCCTACAAAAAAGAGAGACCACATGTCTTGAACTGTACTCCCCATATGCGTACTCCCACCTGTGTGTCCACGGTCTAAACTCCACAGAACATGTCTATGTCTGGATGTCAAGATGTTGGGAATGTAATCATGTAAACATCTAGCCCTACTTCAGTAACATTGATATTCTTCTAAATGGAACTTCAGCAAGGTACAAGCAGAAAGAGATTGTATGTAATCCTGTAAGAGAGTGCCTATTTAGAAGAAAAGGAAGAGACCTTCAGAAGCCAGACCATCAGTGCTTGAAATTGGACATCAACATACAGAACTAGGAGCAGTTAGATTTCTGTTGGGTAATCATTGCAGTCTCTGGAGTTGTGCCATAGCCCAGGTAGACCAATTAAACTACTCCAGGCTCAATGTTCCTGGTCTGAACTGCATGATACATGAGGAACAAATTCAAACACATTATTCTTATGTGTTTTGTACACATGCATCTGTGGGGGAGAGAGCCTAACACAAGAGCTTATAAGATGGATCTTCAGGTTAAAGTGCTTGCTGCACAATCCTGATGACCTGAATTCTGTCCTATGGACAATTTCAGTGGAAGGAGAGAGTCACAATTGCAAGCTATCCTCTGATCTCTAGTTGTGTGCCAATACACTCAAAGAAACAGAATGATAGATAGATAGATAGATAGATAGATAGATAGATAGATAGATAGATAGATAGATAGATAGACAGACAGACAAACAGACAGACAGGAAGACAAATGATTACCCTGACAAATACATCTTAAGCAAGTCTTTCTTTAGGAGGATAGGCTCTTGGTTCCAGAGAAATACAATCCTGTCTTGCAAGGAAAGCATGTTTACAGGATCCTGAATATGGATGGTCACATTGTGTCTGCAGTACAGAAACAGAAAGAGATGCATGGTGGTACTCAGCTTACTTTCCACTTTTCCCAGGTCCACAGCCTACTGTTATGTGCTGCATACATCCAGGTTGTTTGTTCCATTCTCAGTTAAAGCTCTGAGGAAATGTGCTCATAGACATGTCTAGCAGCGTGTTCCTTGGTGAGTTATTTAGTAAATTTAGTAATGGTGACAGTAAAGATTGAGATCAGATAAGATCATGGAATTTTTCCACTTATGCCAATACTCTGGAATTATTAGGATGTTTAATTTGGGGATATACTAGATTTTGAATTTTCAGAGTAGGGATAATCAACCTTTGCTGTGATGGTTTGCATGGACATAACTTCTCAATAAGGTAAAACTATCATTGTGTGTTCATGAAAGGGCTGATCCATTTTCATATGTGTGCTACCTGGCACAGTAATGTATCCTCTTGTGGGGTAGATGAGACACTGGAGTGTTTTCTTTCTTTTTTTTATTAGAAATATTCTTTATATACATTTCAAATGATTTCCCTTTACCTGGTTAGCCCTTCCCCGAAAGTCCCCAGTCAACCCCCTTCCACTTCCCTGTTCTGTATTCCCCTACACTGCTGAGTCAAGCCTTTCCAGGACCAGGGGCCTCTCCTCCCTTTGATGTCCAACAAAATCAGAAATGAAAAGGGAAACATAACAACAGAAACTGACGAAATTCAAAAAATCATGAGATGCTATAATAAAAGGCTATATTCAACAAAACTGGAAAATGTAGGCGAACAAGGGAACTTTTCTAGACAGATATCAGGTACAGGAATTAAATAAGGATCACATAAACCACTGAAACAGACATAAACTACCTAAACAGACCCATAACTCCAAAAGAAATAGAAGTTGTCAGTAAGAGTCTCCCGGAAAAGAAAGAAAGAGAGAAAGAAAGAAAGAAAGAAAGAAAGAAAGAAAGAAAGAAAGAAAGAAAGAAAGAAAGAAAGAAAGAAAGAAAGAAAGAAGAAAAAGGTCCAGACTGAGAGGGGTTTAATGCAGAAGTCTATCAGATGTTCAAAGAAGACCGAATACCAATACTTTTCAGATTATTCCACAAAATAGAATCAGAAGGAACACTACTTAATTTCTTCTATGAAGCCACAGTTACACTAATGCATAAACACTCAAAGACTCAACTGAGAAAGAGAACTTCAGACCAATTTCCCATATGAGTATCAAGGCAAAATAATCAATAAAATTCTAGCAAACTGAAGCCAAGAGCACAGCAAAATGATCATTCACCATGATCCAGTAGGTTTCATCCCAGGGATTCAGAGATGGTTCAATATACAGAAATCTATCAACATAATACACCGTATAAAGAATCTCAAAGAAAGAAAACAATGATCATCTCATTAGATGCTTAAAATGCCTTTGAGAAAATACAAGATCTTACTTGTTATAAAATTTGTAAAGATCAGTAATTCAAAGCCCATTATGAAACATAATGAAAGCAAACTAATGTACAGCAAACCAATAGCCAAAACTCAAACTAAATGGAGATAAACTTAAAGCACTCTGATTAAAATCAGGGACTAGACAATGCTGTCCACTCTCTCCCTATCTATTCAACATAGTGCTCAAATTATGGAAAGATAAATTAGGCTAAAAAAGGAGGTCAAAGGGATACAAATTGGAAAGAAAGGAATCAAGATATCACTATTTGCAGGTGTTATGATATATATATATATATATATATATATATATATATATATATATGTGCCAAAAAATTTAACCAGAACACTCATAGTACTGGTGAACATCATCTACAAACAAGCTGGATATAACATTAGCTCAAACAAATCAGAAGCCTTCTTCTACTCAAAGGATAAATGGACTGAGAATGAAATTGGGGAAACAACACCCTTCACAATAGTCACAAGTAATCTAAAATATTTGGTGTGAAGATCTGTTTGACAAGAACTTCAAATTCCTGAAGAAAGAATTTGAAGGAGACCTCAGAAGATGGAAAGATCTCCCATGCTCATGAATCAGCAGGATTAACAGAGGAAAGTTGGCCATTTTACCAAAAATAATCAACAGAATCAATGCAATACCCATCAAAATTCAAACTCAATTCTTCACCGAGATAGAGGAATTCCCAAATTGATCTGGAATAACAAAAACCCAGGATAGCAAAAACGAGTCTCGATAATATGAGAATTTCAGTTGGAATCACCATCCCTTTCTTCAAGCTCTACTGAAACACAGTAGTGATAAAAAAGCACGTGGAACTGGCACAAAGACTGGCAGGCAGGACAATGGATTAGAATTGATGACGCAGAAATAAACTCACACACTAAAAGATAAAGGGAAATAACCATTTCTGTATTGAGAACCTGTCACAGAGCAGCACACTGGGCAGTATCTTCTCTGAGAAAAACAGACTTCAGGTGTAAATGCACCCATCATCATTGTGTCCTTCAAAATGCAAAAAAAAAAAAAAAGAAAAAAAAAGATACAGTCAACAGAACTCAAAAAAGTCAAAAAGCAGAAAGGCCCAAGTGAGGACTCCTGTGTCTCACATTGGGGGGAGAAGAAAACAATCAGAAGTAAGGAGGGAGAAACTGGGAGTAAAAGTGGACAGGTTAGGGGTTGGGGAAAAGGGGAACCTGATCTGGTACTGGGTGAGGGAAGAGGACTGAATCCCTGAGGTCCAGCAGGAAGAATGGAAACATGCAACCTCAGGAGGTTGGAGGTTGTGGAGACCCTCCAGAACGCACCAGAGTCCTGGGAGGTAAGAAACTCTAATTACTCAAAGGGAGGGAACTTAGATTTAATGGATGACAGTAGGAAAAGGTAACTTATAGAGCCAACCTCCAGCAGAAAGACAGGACATCCAGTGAGTGAGGGGGTTGCCATTCCACAGTCAAAACTCTGACCCATATTTGTTCCTGTCTGAAAGAACTGCAGGGATGGAAATGTAGAGGAGCTTGAGGAAAAGGTACAGCAACAGTTCCAAAGTAGGTTCCAGCTCAAGAGGAGGTCCCAAGACCTGACACTATTATTGAGGCTATGGAGTGCTCACAAAAAAGAGACCTATCATGTCCACTCCAGAAAACCCAACAAGTAGTTAAAAGAGTCAGATGCACATATTTGTACCCAACCAATGGACAGATGCTACTGACCCCTGTTGTTGAATTAGGGAAAGGCCAGAAAGAGCTGATGAGGAGAGCAAGGCTGTAGGAGAACTAGCAATCTCAATTAACTTGGAACCCCAGATCCTCAGATCTCTCAGATACTGGAACATCAACCACGCAGCATACACCAGCTGATATGAGTCCCCAAACACATATACAGTAGAGAACAGCTTGGTCAGGGTTAAGTCAAAGAAGATGCACCTAACCCTCAAGAGACTATAGGCTCCAGGGATTTTAGAGGTCTGGTTAGATGGGGGTGGGGGTGGGAGGGTGGGGATATCATGGTGGAGACAGGGAGGTGGGGAGGAGGTATGGGATATGGAACAGTGAGAGGGTGGCTCGGGGGGAGGAGATAAAATCTGGAGTGTATAAACATAAATTAATTAATTAATTATCTAACAAATAACAAAGTTATAAAGTTAAAATGAAATAATGTTGCAATCTTCATATGCTCAAAAACACATCATTGTTATGGCAAAAAAAGACACATATTCTAGCCATCATCTCTGCCTCTAGGGAGCTAATATATTTACACTTAGGATATAAGACAGTGAGGTTCTAAGACACTTATCCTTCTATAAATTGTTCTCTTCCATATATTGCTCAGTGACATCAGTGTCCACATATTTTAATATCCACAATCACAAGCTTTTGTGTGGAACCCTGACCATATCTGAAATGCAACTTGTGTGATACATGAGATTTTCTTCCACATTAAAATTAACGTACCCAACCCTATCTAATGTAGAAATTAACCATCAATATAGTTTTTAAAAACCATTTACAATAGATTTTCCTTGAGGCCTGTAGGTCTACAATCCATGGAAATTGTATGTCCTAACAGTAGAAAGTCCAGTGAAAATATGCTGGTTTTATATATGTGACAGGCCTAAATATTAAGTTTTCATTATCCCATAAGAAAATGAAGACCATACAAAATAAGCACTTAGGTAATATTACCACATACAGATAATAAAACTTTTGAATGGTTAGAATGATAAGGAGATTTCTAAAAGAAATGTGGACAACACACAGACCTGTGGAGTGCTAACTAGAGAAGCACTCATTCTTTTTGTTGTTCTTTCCCCAGTTTCAGATATTGGAACTGTTCTTGAAATTTCACAATAGGGTTTGAAAAACACAAAGGTAAAATGAATACAACTCGATTATGGACAATACTCAACCACATAAAAATATATTAAAAGAGAAATGATATGAGGAAACTGGTCAACATTTCTACAGACATGAGAGCATGGATTGATATATTTAGTTTGGAAAAGAATATGAGTATGGTCTGAGACCATACCCTGAGATTTCACCTCACACCAGTCAGAATGGCCAAGACCAAAACTCAGGAGACAGCAGGTGTTGGCAAGGATGTGGAGAGAGAGGAACAGTCCTCCACTGCTGGTAAGATTGCAAAGTGATTCATCCACTCTGGAAAGCAGTCTGGTGGTTTCTGAGAAAACTGGGCATGACACTCCTGGAGGACCCTTTTACACCACTCCTGGGCACATACCCAGAGGATTCCCCAGCATGTAATAAGGACACATGATCTACCATGTTCATAGCAGCCTTATTTATAATAGCCAGAAGCTGGAAAGAAACCAGATGTCCCTCAACATAGAAATGGATAGAGAAGATGTGGTATATTTACAGAATGGAATACTACTCAGCAATTAAAAACAGTGAATTCATGAAATTCTTAGGCAAATGGTCAGAACTGGAAAATATCATCCTTAGTGAGGTAACCCAACCACAAAAGAACACGCATGGTATGTACTCACTGATAAGTAGATATTAACCCAGAAGCTTGGAATACCCAAGGCACAATTCACATATCAATTCATTTCCAAGAAAGAAGCAGAGGCCCCTGGTCCTGGAAAGACTGTATGTAGCAGTAGGGGAACACCAGGGCAGAGAAGTGGGAGGGGATTGGCTGGGGAATAGGGGGAGAGAGAGGGCTTATTGGACTTTTGGGGAGGGGGGCACCAGGAAACAGGATATCATTCGGAATGTAAATAAAGAATATAGAAAACAAACAAAACAAATCAAAACAAAAACAAAAAAATAAACAAAAACTAAACAGAGACTCTGTGAAATTAATAGAGGTCATGAACCAAATTGATTCAACAGAAATCTACTGAACATTTCACCCTGAAATAAAAGAATGTACCTTCTTCAAAATTGACCATATAATCAGTCACAAAACTAACTTCAACTGATAAAAGAAGACTGAAATAATCCCACACATCCTATCTAATCTCCACAAAGTAAGGGTTGTCTTTAATAACAACACAAAAACAGAAAACTCGAATACCCATGGAAACTGAATAATTCTCTGCTCAATGTTAACTTGGTCAGGGAAGAAATAACAAAAGAAATTAAAGGCTTTCTGAAATTCAATGAGAATAGAGACTTACCATACCCTAACTTATGGAACACTATAAAAGAAGTGCTAGGAGGAAAATTCATAGCACTGAGTATTCTGGTAAAGAAATTGGAGAGATCCTACACTAGCAACTCAACAGCACATGTGAGAGTTCGAGAACAAAAAGTAGAAAACACACCCAAGAAGAGTAGCCTGCAGTAAGTAGTCAAACTCAGAGTTGAAATTTACCAAATAGAAAGAAAAAGAATTATACAAAAAGAATCAAGAAAGCCAAATTCTGGATTTTGAAAAACATCAACAAAATAGATAAAACCTTATCCAAACAAACTATAGGGCCTAGACACAGTCTCCAAATTAACAAAATCAGAAATGAAAAGAGAGACATAACAACACAAATGGAGGAAATTCAGAAAAATCATCAGATTCTAATACAAATGCCTAGACTCAACAAACCTGGAAAATCTAGATGAAATGGATGGTTTTCTAGACTGATACCACATGATGATATCATAGTATACATGGACAATAACAAAAATTCTACCAGAGAATTTCTATAGCTAATAAATTATTTTTAAAGGTTGCTGAATATAAAATTAACTAAAATAAATCAGTAGACTTCTTTTATAGGAATGATAAATGGACTGAGAAAGAAATTACAGAAATAACACCCTTCAAATAGCCACAGATCATATTAAATATCTTGGGGTAACTCTAATGAAACAAGTGAAATGTCTGTATGACAAAAACTTCAAGTCTATCAAGAAAGAAATCAAATAAGACCATAGAAATTAGATCTCCCATACTCGTGATTTAGTAGAATTAAGATAATTAAATTGGCCATCCCACTGAAAGAAATCTTCAGATTTAGTGCAATTAACATCAAAAACCCAACAAAATGTTTCAAAGATATGTTAAATGAAATTCTCAAATTCATCACGATAAAAAAAGAAAAGAAACAGGATAGCTAAAAATGATGCTTAACAATAAAAGAACTTCAGAGTGAATCACCCTCCTAGACCTCAAGCTACACTACACAGGAATAGTGATAAAAACAAAGTAGTATTCATAGAGAGACAGACAGGTTGATCAATGGAATAAAATTGAAGATCCAGAAATAAAATAGCATACTTTTGGACACTTGATCTTTGAGAAAGAAGCCAAACTATACAATGGAAAAAAGAAAGTTGACCCATCCAGCAGGTCTAGTTATTCAGGGTCCCGAAGAGGCACTACCTGAGGGTCAAGGGGGGGAGAAAAGAAGGAGACCAAGCAAGGTTCCCTTGTCAAGATTTCTTTTATTGTCACACAAGCAGCAGTTTTTAAGCAATAGGGATGAGGAAGTTGGGAGGGGGAACTATGGGGAAGTGAGCTATGGGCCAAGCCCTGAATGAGGAAGTTGAGAGGGGGTGCTAGGGGGAAGTGAGCTATGGGCCAAGCCCTGGGTGGGGTGCCTGTGACATTCCTCGGTTATTCCCGGGAAGGTCACAGATTTTTATCTTGGTCTTGATGTTCCATCAGGAAGGTCAGGAGTTTCACTCGAGGGGAGGGGCGGCCTGTCTATGTAGCTGGCAGTTGGCCTGTCAGCCCCCAACATGTCCCTCTTCTTTGTATAATTGATGGAGAGTCTGTCTTAGGCTACATGATGTGCACCCACAGCCAGCACCTAGAAGAGAGGGGTAGAGTCTCTATCTTAGGCTACATGAGGTGCCTCCATGCCCAGAACCCCCAATAGGAGTTTGCTCCCTGGGCAATGGCCTCACATTACTCCTGTCATGGAGTTACTCTACAGCCCTGGGATCATGATCTACCGACTGTATTAGCCAGGCTCTCAGGTGTGAATCTGGCATGTGGCATCATGGTACTCCCATCATGGACATCTCCATAGCTTTTTATACCAAGGGTTTTGGTAGGCTGTGGCCAGGATCGAGAAAGTGAGGCCAGCAGAGGGGGTGCCCAAGGGCTCCTTGTAGGCACCCGGGTCATTATCTCTGACCTCTACACGATGGTAATGCACTGAAACTGGCTTGTTGGTGAAAGCGGCATCCACCTGTGACTTGACAAAAAGAGTTAATTTTTGGAAGGCCCACAGCCCAAAAGAAATGAGCATGAGAAGGCCCACCAAAGGTCCCAAAAGACTAGGTAACAGATTAGAGAGCCAAGGGGATGTAGAGAACCAGTTTTGATACCATGATTCTTTTTTCTTTCTTTCTTCCGGTTTTCTAGAATTTCCCTGACCCTTTTTTAGGCTATCTTCAACCAATCCTGTCTTGTCTGCATAAAAGCAGCATTCTTCTTTAAGGGCAGTGCATAACCCACTTTGTTGTAAAAAGAGCAAATCTAAACTCTTCTGTTTTGTAACACTACCTCAGAGAGGGATGTAACAGAATCTTTAAGATTCTTTAGTCCTAACTGTAGCTCTTGTAGGCCTCTATTGACCACCGAGCTGAGCTGCGCATACTGCTGACTGGAAGTGACCAAGGAGGCAATTCCTGTTCTGGCCCCTGTGGCTCCCAAACCAAGGAGTATAGCCAGGGTGATTGCTGTTCTCTCTTTTGTCTGGGCAAATGAGTTCCCCTTTCCCAAAAATTAAGGAGCTCATCAGAATCATGAATGGTCAATCGGGGAGGAGCTTGACAAACACACAATATTCTCTATTCTCTAAAAAGGCAGCTGAAACTATAGAAGAGGTCAATCCCGAGGAGCAAGCAAGATAGGAATCATTAGAAACAGCAACATATTGAAAGGAAGCATTAATTACAATAGTTTGATTGAAAACCTCAATCAGGATCTTGGGGGGCAGCATATCAGTTCTCAGAAGGCACATGCCTAGGCCAGAAATTTGGCCAAGGGTGAGTCCTTGCTTCTCTGGAGGACTCCATCGCAGAAGCGAGGTATCATTAGTGGGTAATAATTCTCCAAAGCTTGCTATCCCTTCATAAAAGGGCAGGGAGGGTGAATAACAGACCCAAGATTCCTCTAAAATGGAAAAATTAGCTTCATGTATGGCTTGTATCGAAGCATTAGCTAATGACAGCACAAGCTCAGTAGTCGAGGGAGGACCCATAGGTAGAGTAGGCTGAAACAAAGGATTGGGTGTTCGGGTATCTGGGATAGTGGGTGTTGCAGGGACCTGGTTTCCAGATAGATGTCTACTACCTCCAGCTCTTAACTGTAGCTCAGGGTTTGGGCCAAGAGCGGCTGTTTGGGGAGCAGGGATCGTTTTTGATAACTTGATCTGGAAGGTTAGCCCCATATCATAATCATCCTTATATAGGTGGAGACCCCATTGGGCTCCTCTAGACTTTTACTTATCAAATTTTTTGCCCGCCTCTGTAAAGGCAATCTGGAGGGGGCTGCACCATCCTTTAGATGTTTTATTTTTAATGGAGCATGCCAAGGAATTTCCTTCCCACTTTAGGTATGGGGTGCTAGGATTGTGTGTTGGAGGATACTTTCTTTTTACGGTAATAAGGTCCCAAGAGGAGCTGGGTTTCCAGTAAGTGTCTGCTGTAGTCTTGCAGCCCCAGGCTTTACAGTAAAAGTCAGATTCTTACTCACATGGTTGGGCAATGGAGCGGTTGCGATGACCTCCCGGGCAGACATAAAGTCCCCAGGGAAGGAGCCTTAAGTGTTTTCGCCTGCCTTCAGTGGAGCACCCGGGGGACCAGTTAGAATCTGAAAGCTCAGGCGTGCTTTTTTGAGGGACAAAGGTGTCAGGGGTACCCCAATCCTCACTAGCTCCCCGAGCGAGCTGGTGAGCAACCACCTCATTGGGGCTACACATCATCGTCCCCATTTGAGAGAGAATGTCTCTCTCCCCCAAAGATTGACAGGGAGGCCCTCAACAATAAAAGGCTCAACAGTGCCCTAATTCCCCTCTGAATCTTTCCATGTCAACAACTTTGAACTTTGTAAGGTATTTTTAGACTGGCCAATGCCTTGTAAATGAGTCATCGAGGGCTGGAGAGGCCAGGCAGAAGGCCAGGAGCTCAAACTAAGAACTGTGGTATCAGCTCCCGTATCTGTAATGCCGTCAAACTTTCGCCCGTCCAACTTAAGGCACAAGGAGGGGCGCTCCTTAGAGAGTTGCTGGACCCCGTAGGCATCAGAGGAACCAGGTTGGCTATCTCCTCTGAACCCTCCCATGTGAGCACCAGAGGAATCAAGCAGGAGAGGGAGCGCCTGGGCTACTCTCTGACCAGGGAGAATGGTGACCGGGCCCTTTTCTGCCTTAAAACTTTTATCTCTCCAGTACAGTCTGCATCCACAAGCGACAGGTGGACACTGAGACCCTGCATGGTAGCTGAGGCATGCCCTA
Source organism: Tokudaia tokunoshimensis (assembly GCA_036184795.1). Classification (NCBI taxonomy): domain Eukaryota; kingdom Metazoa; phylum Chordata; class Mammalia; order Rodentia; family Muridae; genus Tokudaia; species Tokudaia tokunoshimensis. The sequence continues at coordinate 128,732,653 of BTHU01000005.1, forward strand.
TAATGAGAAAAAAATGTGCCAGATGGCGGGGGTCCAAAAATTCCTGTGGAGAGAACCTAAACACCATCTTGGGGGTTCAAAATTGTGTTGGAGGAGGCACACAGGTCCAGTCCTGTGCTCCCTGCTGTTGCCCTAGATAAGCTAGTGCTGCAGGAGCTTGGTGCTGTACTTGGGGGTGTGTGGTCATCTGTGGGTAGGAGCCCTGGTGCGGTGGCCCCTTGGCTGTTTCCCTGGACTGCAGGGAGGGCTTGCCTATTAGCATCAGTTCTAGACCAACATTCCTTGGCCCAATGACAGCTTCTCCTACAACAAGGACAAACTCTCAGTGCGGTAGGCTTAGGGGCCCCTTGGCCAATGACGGGATTAAATGGCTGGCTTGGGTTGAGAGCACTACATTCTCTACCAAAGTGACCAGGCTACCCACATCTAAAGAATGTTTTGCCTCTAGGGCGGCCAGAATCTCCAGTTTTTTGGAACACAGCCCCCGATAGCTAAACTGATAGACTTGGACACTTGATGTGAGAAGGAGTCAACATCATTGCAAAGTTTAATCGTTCCTGTAATATTAAGATCTTTAGTCTTGCCTCGTAGAGCAGCTTTGCACGCCGAGTTAGCGTTCTCAAGAGCAAGCTGCTTAAGGAGGAGCCCCTCACTTTCACTTTGACCTAGGATTCTTTCTGCTGCTTCCTGTAACCTCCCCACAAATTGAGCGTAGGGTTCCTGGGCCCCCTGGACTATTTTAGTTAAGGGGGTGGTGAGAGCTCCTGTAACAGGAACCGCTCTCCAGGCAGATAAGGCAGCCTGTGCTGTTTGAGCAAGTATGCCAGGGGACAATCCTAATTGTTTTTCCTCGGAGGCAAATGGGCCCCATCCCACACAACTTGTCCGCTGTCCAAGAGGCGGTCCTTCCTAGAGGGATTTTTCTGTTCCTAGTGGCCAGACTCTCAGCCCTATCTATGAATTCAGATTTCTAAGTTAAGTATTGTACTCTGGTGAGGACAGACTGCACCACCTTAGTCCATTCACTAGGAGTCAGATATCCGGACCCCGCGAGTCCTTCTAAAACGGACAAGGTAAAGGGTGCAGTTAAACCATAATTTTTAACAGCTGAATGCAATTCTTTGATATGTTTAAGTTTGAGTTTCTTGTATACGGGACGTGAGGTCTTGTATTCACCTTGATCGGAGTCCTCCTCTTCAGAATCTAGAGCTACCTTGTCATAGTCTGTCTCTTCTTCAATCTCCTCCCCTTGGTTAGCATAGGTACTATCTGGCTCAGGACCATCTCGGGCCGTCTAGTTCGTGACCTCGGGCTATCTAACTCGGACTCCTCCCTGGCTTGTCTGGCACGTGCCCTGATCATAACAGGAAAAGTTAGCTTTGGCTGGGATCTTTTTATGGCTTTAGGCAGTCTTTTTGGGGCATCTTGTCCCTTTCTCATGGTCTCTTGTAAAGTTTGAATATCTAAAGTAAGATCTCTTAATTCCTGCTGTAATTGTAAAACTTGTCTAAGGCCAGTAATTTGTGCCTGAAGTGCAGCCTTAGTTTGGGTTAGCCCCTCTACCACTTCCATCGGCAGGGGCGCAGGGGGAGCTGACGGTAATGGGGGCAAGTAGGGCGGGGGGCGATTGGGTCTGGAATTTTGAGTGAAAAAAATCTGGGAATGTCGAGGTCCAGGACCGTACCTCTCTTCCTCATATCTAGCGGCCTCCTCCTCTAATTCAGCCTCAGAGGCTGGATCGAGGTCCGAATCAGAAAAACGGCGAGATTGATATCGTTTGTTCTTGCCTCTTTTTCGATTGTTGGAAATCTCTTTAAGAGAGGGATAGATGGTCTTTGGGTCTTTGGACGCACTGGGATCTTACAGGGAGTGTAGCGCCTTGGGCAGGGGACTTCCCCCCTCTCCTGGCATATCGATAATAATGGAGGGGCAAGGAGAATGAGGCTCGCCACTTTTACTTTCGTTTTTATGTGACGGCGGCCTTGAGGCCTGCAAGAAGTCCTCTGCTATAGTTAAGAGACGGGCATTCTCGCCCCCTTTCTCAGCATCTTGTATTATGTCTCTTATAATGCCCCAATAACTAAAAAATGCAGCGGACACTGGGTCACCAGCATTTAAAAGCTTATTAATATCTTTACCAACCTTATTCCACGTAAGTGGATGTATATCAGGGCCGCTTAAAACAAGCCAAGGACATTTTACATCAACAAAACAAAAGAACTTAATTAAATCTTTTTTCTTTACTCTTATTCCTCTCTCCCTGAGAAAACGCTTGATTTCTCCTATAAAACAAGCTTCCTTAGACAATTGTTTCCCCATGACAATCGGACGACAGTTATTTGGCCAAACTCACCTCCCTTTCCAACGACGCACAAGCGATGCAGTGTGAAAGGTCCTCGATTCCTTTTCCCGGGGTTCCTCCATCGTCTGGTTGGCCGTGCTTCGTGTCCCTGTTCAGGAACCATTTCACCCGTCCAGCAGGTCTAGTTATTCGGGGTCCTGAAGAGGCGCTACCTGAGGTTCAAGGAGGGGAGGGAGAAAAGAAGGGGACCAAGCAAGGTTCTGTTGTCAAGGTCCCGTTTATTGTCACACAAGCAGCAGTTTTTAAGCAATAGGGATGAGGAAGCTGGGAGGGGAGCTAGGGGGAAGTGACCTTTGCAAAACGCAAAGGAAGGAGGGGTCAAGGTATTCCTGACAGCAGGAAGCTCAAAGGGCATCTGGTGAAGACATCTGGTATCTGCGCACGTAGGGACATTCCACGGTTAAGGGTGGAGCGATCCGTAGTTACTATCGGAATCCTTATGTACCGGCAGTTCCTGGGCAGGTCTTTGTTCAACAATCTCATGGTCATAAGACAGCCATGGCTGAATGACCTTGTTTGGCTCCCCACACCTACTTGTCAATTCTACACTGGAAGACATACCTTGTCAGACAGGCTGGTATTACAGCCCTAGTGTCAGCATCTAGGGAGAATCATTAATGACTCCCTACACCCATCAATCTACAGAGCCCTTTTTAGTACTTTGCATGGTAAACCAGCATATCCAAGATCCTTGTAGACACTGAGTGGTCTTCTGACTTCTCAGATTTTTCTTTAGGCATGTATAAAATCAAATGATATTTTCTTGTATTTTTCTGTATCTTATTAAGTGTATTATCAAGTTGAATTACTCTCTTGGGATATTTGTAGCTCTTTAGTTGAAAAATTATGTTTCTTGTAATTTGAGAAAACTTGCCTTCAACTTATCCTTATTTGAACATTGAAATTATTCTAACTAAGGCTTACTTTCTCTTTGTAAGCCCTGCTGCACTGTGATAAGTTTGTTTTCCACATCCTTATCTCTCCTTTGACTAGAATAGATTGATGGCAACTGTCTTCATTTTGTGTAATGATAGGTTTAGGATGTTGACTACTATCTTAATTAGACTCAGTAATGTTCCTTCTATTGTCACATGCTTTAGAACGTTCACAGTGATTGACTATGACATTTTGCCCTAGGCATTTCATAGATATATTGACATGGTTGTGAGTCTTCTTTCACTGATTATACATAGTTTGTGCCTTGAGTTGTTTGGTTTGTGCTTGTTGAAACAGTTTTGAATCTCTGGGATGAAATCAAGTTGAGTTTACTTTCTGCATCTATTAGAGAGAAACTTTTTTCAATTTACACTGGTACACCTGTACTGTTATTATTTTCTGTGTGCATATTTTTATGGTCATTTGCTTTTGGATCCAGGTAAATTCATCTTTGTGTGAGGTTGTATCACATTCCCCTTCTTTCTGTATTCTGCACTATTTTCTGTGCAAGTTTATTGTGGGGTTTTCTTAAGAAATTTGTGAATTCAGTGCTGTGTATGTTTATTCCTCAGACAGTGTTAGAAGGAACAGTGAGAACCTGGGTGTCTACATGTAATTATTCCCTGGCCTATTGGTATGACATAGGTTTACTGTTTATAGGTTATTGTTCCTAGGAAATCAATATTTTCCTCATCAATTCTCATTAATTTTATGACTTTTCATGGCACTCCATCATCCGCTATTTCCCAGGGTCAATCTAAACTTTCTAGGTAGGGACATTGAAAGAAATAATTCACATACCTGTTAAATGCCAAGAGAAATATTTGTTATGAGAGAAATATAAGGTCAATGAAATACATAAAATTTGCAGAATATTTGACAAGTTTCTTCAGTTATAGTATCTTGAAGTTCAGAATGAATTCTTTTGTTTTTATTCGTGCATAAGCATATATATGTATATATGTATGTTTGTGTGCATATATGCATATGTATATATTTTTCTATGTATTTCATGAGACCCTTTTCACACATTTTTTCATATATATACATATACCCTGAAGCTATCAGTGACACCCATTTCACACATTCTTTCATGCACACACACACACATATACATACACACACACACACACACACACACACACACACACAAACCCTGGGAGCTATCAATGAGTTTCTACCATGCCTCCTCCTTTCTTTTGTTTTCACATTGCCTAGAAACCGTGTTCTCAAACCCAAAATTGTGACTTCTTTGTGGTCAATTGACACTTTCGCAAGGGATGTCAAAGACCAACCATCATAAAACACATATTTCTTAAGGTCTTGGGACCTGACACACCATTCCTGTTATCAATCTGTATGTGAGTCTGAAACATGTAGAAGCATCAATTTATGAGTTCCTGGAACTATAATAAAAGTTTACCACACCATTAGAAAAGGTGAGAACAAATGGATTAAAATGTTAACAGAATTAAATATTATTTAAACACTTTTCTGACTTTTATTCTAATATTCCACATATTAATGCATTCATGTAGATGTCAAGAGATCAAGATCAATGCATGCATAGGTGGGCATGGGAGTTAGAAAACAGAGCCATATTGAAAGGAGAAGTAAGTTGGAAATATAGGTTTAATCTCATGACCAATTGAAAGCCTTCTTAGATAATGATGATGAAAATGGCTGTCACTAAATCTGATGATAACTTATTTTCTTTGAAAATGCCATGATATTTGGCAGATAGAATCTTTGTACTCCAAGACAACAGACACACATGGAAAATAGATATACTGTATCTACCTGTTTGAATGAAGTGGAATCTCATTAATGAGACAGATATTGTATTCTAGTGTGATGGCTAATGAAATGCCATTCAATTGTAGGCATCAATCATGGTAGTCAGTAGCCCTTTGTCCTTGAGTATAGACCCAGGAAGATAAGTCCTCAGAAATAACTCTGAGTAATAGTGTTTTATAGCAGATATGCTTGTGCTCCTGTTTTTGTCCGGTACAGGCTGATGTTAGAAAGAGGCCTCAGGTTATATTCATATTCCTTTCCACACTAAATATGGCACTCCATGTTCTCATATCTGTTGAAATGTTGAGAAGATTCCTGGTCTCATTTTGCTTTTAATGTATTTTTATGTGGTTTATCATTGACCATAATGGGGTTTTATTAATTTTATCTTTGTGTTTTTCAAACTGTGTTGTCAAATTTCGAGAAGAGTTCCAATATTTGAAACTTGGAGAAGAACAACAAAAAGAATGAGTGTTTCTCTGGTAAACACTTCACAGGTCAGTGAGATGTCCACATTTCTTTTAGAAATCTCTTTATCATTCAAGTCATTCAAATGGGAAAGGGGAATTCATTTCGTATGTAAATAAAAAAACTTAGAAAATAAAAAAAAATGTTTTAGTGTCTGTATGTAGTAGTGTTATCTAAAGGGCTTATATTCTAAGATCTTAATTTTCTTCTGGTATAAAGAAAATTTAATGTTTAAGACTTTCATATATATAAAATCATGATATTTTCACTGGATTTTCTACTGTTAGAACACACAATTTCCATGGGCTGAAGACCGGCAGGTGTCAAGGAGAATCTATTGTAAATGATTCTCAAAAATGGTATCAATGACTAATTTCTACATTGGATATAATTGTATACTTTTATATTACTCTGGAAGGAATGGCTCATTTGTCACAGAAGTTGCATTACATATATGGTCAGAGTTCCAGACAAAAGCTTGTGATTGTGGATATTGAAATATGTGGACACTGATGTCACTGAGCAATATATGGAAGAGAACAATTTGTAGAAGGATAAAATTATAAGAACCTCACTATCTTGAATCCTAATAGTAAATATATTAGATCGCTAGAGGCACCGATGATGTCAGGAATATGTGTCTTTCTTTTGCCAAAACAGTGCTGTATTTGTGAGCAGATGCAGTTGCAGTATTCTTTTTTTTTTTTAATTTTGCAACTTTTTTGTCTTTTATTTATTATTTATTTTTTTTACATTCCAGATTTCATTCCCCCATAGCCCCTATCCCCGATCTGACTGTTCCCCATTCCATTCCTTCTCCCCAACCACTGTCTCCACAAGGATTTACACACTCCCCGCCCCCACTCTCCACCCAACCAGACCTGTAAACTCCCTGGTGCCTCTAGTCTCTTAAGGATTGGATTCATCTTCTCTGACTGAACCAAGCCCCAGTTCTTCTCTTCTGTATATGTGTGTTCTCATATCAGTTGGTTTATTCTGACTGGTTGGTTCAGTGTTTGAGAGATCTCAGGGATCCAGCTTAATTGAAACTGCTGATCCTCCTTAAGGATTGCCCTCCTACTCAGTTTCTTCCAGTCTTTCCCTAATTTAACCATAGGGATCAGCAGCTGCTGTCCATTGGTTTGCTGCAAATATCTGTATCTGACTCTTTCAGCAGCTTGTTGGGTCTTCTGGAGGGCAGTAATGCTAGGTCCCTTTTTGTGAAGACTCCATAGCCTCAGAAATAGTCTCAGGTCTTGGGACATCCCCTTGAGCTGGATCCCTCTTTGGACCTGTTGCTGGACCTTCTTTTCCTCAGGCTCTTCTCCATTTCTATCTTTGCAGTTCTTTCAGACAGGAATAATATGGGTCAGAGTTTTGACTGTGGGATGACAACCCCCTCCCTCACTGGATACCCTGTCGTCCTGGTGGAGGTAGGCTCTATATGTTTTCTCTCCCTACTGTCATGCATTTCATCTAAGGTCCCTCCCTTTGAGTCCTGAGAGTCTCTCACCTTCCAGGTCTCTGGTACATTCTGCAAGATGCCCCCAACCTCCTACCTCCCTAGGTTGCCTGTTTCCATTCTTTATCCTGACCCTCAGGGCTTCAGTCCATTTCCCTCACAAGATTCCAGATCAGGATTCCTTCTTTCCCCCCATAGCCTCCATCCACTTTACCTGCCAGATCCCTTCCTTCCTACTTTGATTGCTTGCTTTCTTCTCCCTCATAAGTGGGACCGAGGAGTCCTCACTTTAGCCCATCATCTTGTTGACTTTTTTGAATTCTATCGATTGTATCTTTTTTTGGGGGGGGGGCATTTCATGTAACACAATGATCATGGTTATGTTTACACCTGAAACCTGTTTGTCTCAAGAGATACTGCCCAGTGTAGTGCTCTATGGTAAGTTCTCAATACAGAAATGTTATTTCCCTTGGTCCTTTGGTGTGTGGGTTTATTTCTTGGTCTTCAGTACTATTCCATTGTCCTGCCTGCCTGTCTCTTTACCAATACCATGTTGTTTTTAATCACTATTGCTTTGTACTAGAAATTGAGGTCAGGAATGCTGATTCCCACTGAAATTCTCATATAATTGAGAGCTTTTGCCATCCTGGGATTTTTGGTATTCCTGATCAATCTGGGAACTGCTCTATCTCTGTGAAGAATTGAGTTAGAATTTTGATGGGTATTGTGTTTAATCTGTAGATTGATTTTGGTAAGAAGACCATTTTTCCTGCCAATCTTGAGCATGAGAAATCTTTCCATTTTCTGAGGTCTTCTTTGTATTCTTTCTTCAGGGACTTGAAGTTCTTGTCAAACAGATCTTTCAGTTGATTGTTTAAAGTCACATCAAATATTTTATATTTCTTGTGACTATTGTGAAGGGTGTTGTTTCCCTAATTTCTTTCTCAGCCCATTTAGCCTTTGAATAGAGGAAGTCTACTAATTTGTTTGAGTTAGTTTTATATCCAGCCACTTCGCTGAAGTTGACATTTAGTCCATCCATTAATTCTCTATGTCATATTCTACCTTTTTCTTATAGAAAGTTGGTAGTCTTTTATATAGGCATCAAAATGTTAAATAGATATGTTACAATACATTCATGTGAGACCCAGCTTCACACAGGATTTAACTAGTGTCCATATTTGAGCAAGGTGTATGAGGTATTTGTGCATATTTTTCCTCATCATAACTTGACCATCTGTGATGTGACACCAGTATTCTGTTTAATATCAATTCATATTTCATAAAGGTATATTACTGAATATAGATATCAAATGTATGTGTTATATTCTGAAAATGTTTGCGGCTTTTATGATGATTATATCATTCATTCTCAGAGAGATCAATACAAGGAAGTCTATGACTATTTTAGTAATTTGGTAAAGTATATTTTATTAGAGTTAACATCTTTTATTGTATAATGTATGTTGGTTTCATTTGCCTGAAATTATGCAAATGTGTTGTATATTCTTCCTGTCCGTAGTGTTCAGTGGAAATCATTGGATTTTAAAGAACTGGGTTAAAAAATCCATGGAGTAGTGCCATGAGGTTGCTGGAAAAGAAATTTCATAAAACAGGACTTTAAAAAGGTATTATACAATCCCAACTGTACACAAAATTTCTGAATGTAGTGCTGGTGGAAAATCTTTCAATTGCTCCTAAGGTCTCAGAAAGCCACAGAAAATTCATGAATGTGAGGGCCTTAAGAAATGAGAACATTATTGTAAGTCATTGTATACACTGTCTATGAAAGAGCAGCAATTCCTATCTTCAGGCACATCTCTATTAAACTTTTAAAAAACATTTGTCCTTCAATATTTTCCTTTTTTCATCTGTATCAGAAAGTTTCTCCTATTCTTTCTGGCATTTTATTAACATAGGAAAACAATTTTGTCCAGTAGCAAATAAATAGTTTTCCATTACAGGGTCTGTTAACCTTCAATGATGTGTCTTTGGACTTCTCACTCGAGGAATGGAAGTGTCTCAATTTTGCTCAACGGTCATTGTACATGGAGGTGATGTTGGAGAATTACAATAATCTATTGTTTGTGGGTAAGATTGCACTTCTTTTGGAATATCTGAATCTTTATTTGAATTTTCTTGCATTCTGTTTATGTAAACTCTGAAATGTCAAGAGACCACTAGAATAAGGGAAGTTCTTGTAAGAATCACAACTTTTTCATGGGATTTCCTTCTCAGTTCTATGATTTCTTTTGAAGAATACCCTGTACTATATTCTTTGATGTCTTTCCATACTTCTTATATAGCTTTAATTGGAAATTTCTGAGTTGAAAAAAAATTAAATGTTGAGAACAAGTAATTATATTTCTATACACATAATAATTTCAGCAAATAATGTTACTATTACATTAACTCTTATTTATGATTTTTTTCAACCTTAACACTGGTTTTATTATTAAAACCCTGTGTATAATTAACCAAATCTTTACAAACCACAAAATATTATACTTCCATTGTCATAGAATGTGAAAAATGTAAACAGTAAATGACAATTTTCAACAGAGACAAAGTTTCATAATGATAGTAGAACGTACAAATCTAAAGAAAGACCAAGGCAGATCAAATAATTCCAACATGAGAATTATATCAAGTTCTACTCAAAGAAGCAGAGCACTTTGTTGGTTTGTTTTTGTGACATTTCAAAGATTAAACCTTGTATACATACTAAATAAGCTAAACTTTAACAATTAGACAAATATTGTATGTTTTCATTTATAAAAGCCATCTGTGAAGGTCATACAAGTGTAAAAAGTTTAACATTGGTTGTCCACAGCTAAGAATAGAGAAAAAGAATTGTTTTTCAACTGTCATTAATGTTCTTACACATTGACTAAGCTATGGAAATATTCCATACAGTGAAATCTGTCCAATCATAACTACATAGGAATGGCACCGACACACACACTTGATAGTTTTTAATTTTTAATAAATGGATACAAATATGAAATTCATCCTGCCACAATTACCACACACATTCTTTTATCATCTCCTCAATTCATCCCACTATTAGGCTATTGGGGCATTTTTGTTTTGCTCTTATTTAGTTCTTGTTTTGTGGATCATTGAATGTAAGTGTAGAGGTAATCATTGGAGAAGAGATGACATCACCAGTAGTTATACTACTAAAGCAGTGATTTTCCTTTTACAAATATTTCTTGTTAAGAACATGAAGGGATATTGGGGAGAGAGGCAGTCATCAGGATGTAAACTACATTTTGAAAGAAGAGTATGTCTATCAATACATTTTATGCAATATGTACTCTCAGCATAAAATATTCATAGCAACACTACTCATACAATTGCCTACAGAACTTGGACACAAGTCGGGTGTCCTTTTTACATTACGGACATTTAAATTGATCTTTTATTAAATTTTATAATTTTCTCTGCACCCATTCTATACCTTTTCCCCCAACTCATCTTCAAGAGGATGTTTCCCCCAACCACTAGCTGACCAAGCCTCCGCACTCCCTGGGACTTTAAGTCTCTGGAAGGTTAGGTACATCTTCTTTCACTGAGGCCAGACCAGGCAGTCCTCTACAGTTTAGGTGTTGTGGTCCTCATGTCAGCTGGTGTGTGCTGCCTGGTTGGTGGCTCAGTGTCTAAGAGATCTCAGCAGTCTAGTTCAGTTGATACTGCTGGCCTTCCCATGGGTCCACCATCCTCCTCTGCTTCTTCTTTCTTCCCTCACTTCAACCACAGGGTTTTCCAGCTTCTATCCATTGTTTGGGTGACAGTATCTGCATCTGACTCTTTCAGCTGCTTGGTGGACCTCTCAGAGGAAAGCCATGCCAGGCTCCTGTCTATAAGCACACCACAACATCAGTAACAGTGTCAGGGTCCTGGATCTCCCCTTGGGCTGGATCCCAATTTGGGACTGTCACTAGACCTACTTTCTTTTATGTTCTTCTTCATATTGTCCCTGCAGTTCTTACAGTCAGAAACAATTCTGGGTCAGAGCTTACAAATATAACAACCCCATTTCTCCACTTGATGCCTGTCCCACCACTGGAGGTGGACTCTACAAGTTTCCCTTCCTCACTGTAGAGCACTTCATCCAAGGTCCCTCCCTTTGAGTTCTGGGAGTGTCTCTCTTCTAGGTCTCTGGTAAAAGCTAGAGGGCCCTCCATCTCCTGCCTCCTGAGGTTGCCCATTTAAATTTTTCTACTGTCCCTCAGGGCTTCAGTCCTGTTACCCTCCCCAAATAACTGATCACATTCCCCCTCGTCTCCTCCATCTCCCCTCTCCCACTGTGGTCTCTCCCTCCTTCTACCCTGTGACTGTTTTCTTTTCTCTCCCAAGTAGGATTGAGGCATCCTCACTTGAGTCCTTCTGCTTGTTAACTTTCTTGAGTCCTGTGGGTTGTGTCCTATGTACTATGTAATTTTGGCTAATATCCACTTATTAGTGAGTACATACTAAGTATGTCCTTTTGGGTCTGAGTTACCTCAATCAGAATATTTTCTAGTTCCATCCATTTGCCTGCATAGCTCATAATGTACGCATTCTTAATAGCTGAGTACTATTCAATTGTGTAAATGAACCACATTTTCTGCATTCATTCTTCCATTGTGGGCCATCTGGGTTGTTTCCAGTTTCTGGCTATCACAAACAGGGCAGCTATGAACATAGTAGAACATGTGTCATAGTGGCATGGTGGGGCATCCCTTGAGTATATGTCCAATAGTGTTATTATTGGGTCTTTAGGTAGATCTATTTCCAATTTTCTGAGGAAATTTCAGATTGATTTCTGAAGTGGTTGTACCAGTTTGAAATCACACCAGCAAAGGAGGAGCGGTCCTCTTTCTCCACATCCTGGCTAGCATGTGCTATCACCTGAGGTTTTGATATTAGCCATTCTGTTTGGTATAAGGTGGAATCTCAGGGTCCTTTTAATTTTCATTACCTTGATCACTAAGGACACATTTTCTGTATCCATTCTTCCAGTGTTTCTTTAAGTGCTTATCAGCTATTTGAGATTTCGCTGTTTTGAATTCTGTTTTTAGTTCTCTGTCACATTTGGTTGTTTTGATTGGATTATTTTGTTTCTTGGTGGTTATAGTCTTGTTCCCTTTTTGTTATTGTTTTTGTTTTGTTCTGTTTTGTTTTATTTTTTGTTTTTTTTCATTTGGGAAATTAGTCCTCTTTTGGATGTGGGTTTAGAGAATATTTTTCCCAGCCTGTAGTTTGATGGTTTGTCCTTCTGACTTACAAAAGCTTTGCAGTTTTGTGAGGTCACATTTATCAATTCTTGATCTTAGAGTCTGAGCCATGGGAATTCTGTTCAGGAATTTTCCCCTGTCCTACTGAGTCTGAGGCTCTTTCACACTTTGTCTCTTATTAGATTCAGTGTATCTGGGTTCTTGATGTTGAGGTTCTAGATCCATGTGGAGTTAAGCTTTCTGCATGGTGATAAATACGTATCTATTTTCATTTTTCTACATACAGACTGCTAGTTAGACCAGCACAATTTATTAAAGATGCTTTCTTTTTTCCATTGTATATTTTTTTGACTTCTTTGTCAATGACCAAGTAACCATAAGTACTTGGTGTTATTTCAGGATTTACCTGTCTTTATACCAATACCATGTTGTTTTTATCACTATTCCTGTGTCATTTAGCTTGAGGTCTAGGATGGTGATTCCCCCAGAAGTTCTTTGATTATTTGGGGTTGTTTTAGCTATTCTGTGTTTTTTTACTTTTCCAGATGTATTTGAGAATTTATTTTTCCATATCTTTGAAGAATGTTGTTGGGATTTTGAAGGGGATTGCATTAAATCTGTAGATTGCTTTTAGTAGGATGGTCATTTTGACTATCTTAATTCTACGAATCTATGAACATGGGTGATCTCTCTAATTTCTGAACTCTTATTTAATTTCTTTCTTGAGAGACTTGAGATTCTTTTCATACAGATAATTCACTTGTTTGGTTAGAGTTATCCCAAGTTATTTTATATTACTTGTGACTACTTTGATAGATATATGCATTATTAATCATCAATGTGTTTAATCTATTACTATATGCATCATCTACAATTGGTGACATCATTTTTTTGCATAACCATTGAATAGGAAACAATAAAACTGACCACAATGGAAAACAAGGAGCCCTGCCATCTGAACAGTGTTCATGGCCTCAGATCTCTGTTCTTTAAGGACAGACCCATAGCTCTGAGCTTTTGTTCGTGAGTTCTGATCACCATACTGAGCTGAAATCCATTTTATTCTGTCTCAATCAAGACAAAGCTTTTGGAACCTCAGAACTCATCTGAGAAACCTGGTCCTCATTATAATCATGAAAAAGATCAATTTCCTAGCTAGTTTACCTACAGTGACTTGGGAGTCTCTTTTCCTCAGCCTACGCAGAGGTGCATAGGTTTACCTAGAATATAGAGAACAATCAGGAATTCATCTATGAAGAGCTGGTTATACAATGTATTATTCTGTGGGACCTTAATGAGTCTTGTGGCCACACCCCAGGTTCTAGCCAGACTCCACCTCGGCAGTCACTGCCTGCAGCCACACTCTCCCCGCCTCTCAGTTACCTGACCACCTAATCCTATAAATAGCACCCCTCAGGCTGTTCTCTCTCTCTCTCTCTCTCTCTCTCTCTCTCTCTCTCTCTCTCTCTCTCTCTCTCTCTCTCTCCTGCTTATTCTCCCTCAGGCCCTCTTCTTTGTCTCTCTCTCTGTCTCCCCATTCTCTTCCCTTTCCACGTGGTCGTGGCTTCTCTTATCTTTTTTCTCCTCTTTCTTTATCTTTCTATCACTTTTCTCTTTCTATTTTCTTAATAATAAAACATCAAAGCTATGTGCCGCCTCTTATTAAATTTGCCACACAGAGCTAGCTGGTATGCGCCGTCTGAAACTCTGGGATTCAGCCATGTGGACAGTCTGAGTACAGGTAACAGGAAGAGAAATCCACACCAGAACGCCTTCTGTGTGGCATTTCTCTGTGCTCGTGGGTGCCCCAACACGCGGAGACCAGCTGGCAGTGTGACTGCCCACTCCCCGTAGGCCGAGGCATGCATGCATCTTGCCTGCTTCCCCAAAAACCCCCCATGGAACCTCTGTGTCTGCCTGTGTCCTCTGCATATACACGCTACCTTGGTCTGAGAGCAAGGCCCGCGTGCCTCTGGCCTGGCCTGGCCCCGTGCTTTCCTTTTTTTCCCTCACATTATTCTTTATTGTTCTATTTGTAGTTGTTTGTTTGTTTGTTTTTAGAAAAATCTTGACAGTTGTCCCAAGGAGTTACTCTATTTTATTCCTTCTCCCCTCCACACTACAAGCAGTAAATAATATTATGCCTTAGGTAACATCATTTCAATTCATCATTTTCTTTGACTGAGGTATTCCAGCAACTCTTACCTTGTGTTCAATCCTATTAATCTATTCTCCACAGGAACTCTTTGAGTTGTTTTTATTTGGCTCAATGCATTTTCATTACTTTTTTTCATTTCAGAATTTTGAGGATGTTTCTAAATACTTATTGAACTCCATTTTCATATACTAAATTGTCCACATTTCCTTCAGGTATCAGCTATTATTTTCTTGTTCATGAATCATTTTATTCCTGTACTCTTTGAGTTGATTGGCATGCTCTACAAGCTTTGATCTCCTTGACCCTGACTCTGGGTTTTCAGTTCTTCGACTTGAATATCATGTAAATTGCTCTCCTTAGCGGAGGCATATATGGTCTGTGTTTTCAGATAGGGCATTTTGTCTTGGTTTTACTTTGTTTTGGAAATGGATTCTGAGCATCAGAATTTGGAGGGATTGTTCTCTTTAGTGCTGTTTTAGCCCAAGGGGGTTGCATGTTAATGTAAGAAGGTAGGCAGCATAACTTGGAAGTGAATGAGTCAGAACCCAGGTGTACTGTCCTAGTACATTCAGTTCTTGTCCAGATAGACAGAAAACTTGTGGAAAAGCTAAGTAGAGTAGGTCCTGGGAAGCTGTGTGGAAGGCAGACTGCAACAGGGTTGGAGGAGTGGTTCCTGATGAGGAGTGAGGGCACAACTGCCTGATTAGATGCATTTATGAAAACAAACGATGAAGCAAGCAAACAAGGAAAAAGAAATGACAACAACAACACCCAGAGCAGAGAGGAACTAGGAAGCTAATTAATTAAAGGAGCCTAAAGTAGGTGGGTTCGTTAGAAACGTGTACCAGGAAGTTGCTGAATAATTGGGCAGATCCAGGAGTTGCTCCAAGGAGTCAGTCCATAGTGACAGAAAATTCCACCATTCCAGTATTCTCTGTGTTTCTTGGCTGTCCTCATGGTCAGGAAACTATGTGGGGAGACTAGAGTCAAGCATTTGACAAACCAGAAAACTTCCTTAAGCTACTGTTGCTGTGTGCGCATTCTGGGAGAGTCACCAGTCAGCAGTTTGTCATGGAACCAGCCAGGTCAGAGGAATTGGAAGGAGTTGAGGAGGCATGTGGAGCAGGAGTGCAGCACAGGAGTGCATTTTCTGCAGCTACTCTCACTATTCTGTTGTGAATATTTTACAATCATTGGGATGTTTGAGACTCTATTAGGAAATGAGAAACCTAAGCCAGGCTCGATAGTCTCCTCTGACTTAGACCTATTGACTGAGGAGATGGCACTTGCTAGAGATAAGTCTCTATTTGCCTGTGATCCCTGTATTCATACTATTTGCCTTTCACCTTACCAAGCACAAAATATTTCCCAGGCCCATGAACAAACCTTTCCATTATACTAAGGGAACCTGAGCCAAAAACCTTTTAAACTATTTGTTCCTACTTAGAGAAAGTATATATACTAGCTCAATGAGACTTGGGTACCTGTTCTTGTTGTTGATATGGGGTCCATGATAGAGGTTTGGAACAATATACAAAGGTGTTTTAACTCTTCCTTGATAGTATTTTATGCTATAATTGTAGGTATTTTAATAATAATGATGATGATGATGATGGTGATGATAGCAATAGTAACAATAACAATTATACTGCTTAAGTGTCTTGTACAGCACATCTCTTGGCAATGCTCTATCAACACATGTGTGCTTCAACTACTGATGGCTCTTGAGCATCTAGACAGAGGACTGCCCAGAGAGGTGATTAGAGCTTGACTCATAGAAATTTTCCAGTGTTCACTTTAGTCTCCCTCCTGGAGACTCTGATCTGCACTCTGGGACAGCTGTCTGTTCAGGGCTGTTAATCAATGAAGAGTAAGAACATGCTTGGCAGGTCACTGTAAGTCAGACATGGTCAATTATACTTGAGGCCACCTAAGGTGGGGCCAGAGCAAAGTACTTTGACTCAAACTGTGCTATCAAAATAAAACAAAAGGGTAGAAAAGTAGGAGGAATGTAGCCAAGCAGTCCCTGCCTCAAAATTCCTCCCTGAGCCAACCAAGTATCTGCCAGCATGGCTAGAGACCCCTGATGCTGAATCAGGCAATGGAGCAAGCCAATGAAAAAGAGACAGTCCCACATCAGGCTACTTGAGAGCCAATGAGATGCTGGGAATCTGTATAAAAGTTTTCCCAGTTACTTCAATAAATAAACCTGCTTTTGCCACTTGCTTGATGCCAGAGTCTATATCTTTGATTCTGTGCCTTCTTACCACTACTCCTAAGGGTCTTGTCCAGAGTTGCAAGCAAAAACTACATAATTCAAATGTGCAGTATTAAAACTCTGTTGTGGTATGATCTTTTAACTATAGAAACTGGGAAGTTTAATCAGGAAAAAAAATCAAATTTATTGCCTTGGGGCAACAACAGACTGGCATCAAGGTGACCTGAGTCAAGACAGCTTGTCTCAAAAACAGTTTTATAAGAGGCTGAAGATGCAACTGTGCCCAGATCATGAGACCCTCCAAAGACACCACCAGATACCTGTGCCACAACTCTGATGCAAGCACAGGAGACTCTTCATTCAAGCTTGAGCTTGGGCCACAAACCTTCCTGATGGAACAGGATAGGAGTGTGGAACTGATGTCTAGGGTAATGGGGTTTATAATGGGAAAAATATTAGTGGGAGATTTCCAATCCTTACCATTACATGGTTGGAAAAGAGGGTAACTGAATGTTGACCTTTAAGCTTATTGGTTTATACCACCTGGTCTAAGCAATAGGAGGGCCCACCCATCCAAAAGGAACATCATGACTCAGGAAAGGCTCATATTTCCTGAACCCTACCCATTATTTTCATTTGGCCCCAACTATTATGTCAATTTTCCAACCGAAAATCTCATGGTTTTTCCTGAACTAAAGGAGGTGGTGAGTCACTCTGATGACAAAAGCCTAAAATTGAGTCTAAAAAGCAAAATGGAGTTTGTCTGGTATCTCAGTTCTTTCACAAATGGAACAACTGGTTCACAATCTATCCATAGTTGGTCTCAGTCCCAACAGATCAGACTCTCATAGCTCAGCAGGCCTGCTTCTTCTTGCATGTGAACATTGGCTTCCAAATTCATCATGGCATGGCTTGAGGACTTCCTCAGAGCTCCCTACAGCTTCATCAGAGTTCTCCTACAAAGAATATTGAAGCAACCTCACACTGGTGCTCCTCATTGCTAGGCCTGCCAAGAGTCACTCATTAATTTCATGAAGCTGGGCCATAGGACAACAGCATCTCCTCTAATTGGGCGAATCAGAGATCAAATGACTCAGCCAGCTGGGGTATTCCTAGCTCTGCTCTGCCAGCCTAGAGATAGACAGAGTCTGGGAAATGTGTATTTTAGGAGAATTTTCTAGTCTCCCAGAGCACTTCTGATTCCTCTTCCAAAGCATATCCTTAGTGTGCACATGCTATTACACACTCAATGCCTACTGCAGCAATCTCTACCTCATAGCTGGGAAGTCCTGTGGGCAACCTTCAGTCAATGTCAAATGATAACAACAACTAAAGCTAAAAGCGGCCATGAAGTTGAAAGTACAGTGCAGGTAATGGAATGTGAATGAAATAATGAAATATAAAGGAAAGGATGTTTTTCCTGCGCGGTCTGCTCCTCTAGTTCACCTAGGATAATGGTGACAGCCAAAATACTGAACATCGGGAAGAAACTCTATGAGGGCAAAACAAAAGAAGTGTATGAATTGTTAGACAATCCAGGAAGAGTCCTCCTGCAGTCCAAGGACCAGATTACAGCAGGGAATGCAGCTAGAAAGAACCACCTGGAATGCAAAGCTGCCATCTTCAATAAGATCACCAGCTGCACATTTCAGTTGTTACAGGAAAGCTGCTATAAAAACTGCTTTCACCAAGAAATTTGGGGAGACTGCTTTCATTGCACCACAGTGTGAAATGATTCCAATTGAATGGGTGTGCCGAAGAATAGCAACTGGATCTTTTCTCAAAAGGAACTCTGGTGTAAAGGAGGGCTACAAGTTTTATCCACTAAAAGTGGAAATGTTCTTCAAGGATGATGCCAACAATGATCCGCAGTGGTCTGAGGAGGAGCTCATCGCTGCAAAATTTTGTTTTGCTGGCCTTGTTATAGGGCAGACTGAAGTGGACATCATGAATCATGCCACACAAGCTATTTTTGAAATGCTGGGGAAATCCTGGCTGCCCCAGAACTGTACACTGGTTGATATGAAGATTGAATTTGGTGTTGATATAAACACCAAAGAGATCATTCTTGCTGATGTCATCAATAATGTTTCCTGAAGGCTATGGCCATCGGCTGCTGGGAGGATAATTTCCCAACTCCTGTGCTACAAGTCTGTGAATGACATCAATACTCTGTAACAGGTAGGGGTGGAGGAATGTTGGGAGAAAGTGGCAACTTGACCTTTTTTTCCAGGGTTTAATGTTTAACAGTAGGGAGGATTGAGCCAACCTGGGACTGCCACATCTGGGAATCCATCATGTCTGTAGTCAAGAAGCACTTGCTGAGAGGAACCTAGTGTGATGTTTCCTTGGGAGGTCCAGCCAGAAACTGGCCAATGCAGAGGGGGATTCTTGGAGCCAACCATCAGATTGAGCTCAGCGAACCTGGTGGGGGAGCTAGAGGAAGGAATGGAAGAGCAGAGATGGATTGTAACCCCATTGTATGAACAACATAGGCTGGCCTGCCGCCCAGTTCTCCCAGAGTATAGACTGCCAACCAAAAAGTGTACCTGAAGAGATCCATGACTCCATATATATATCTACTACATATATACATATATATATATATCTACTACATATATATATATATGTATATATATATGTAGTAGAGGATGACCTTGCCTGAAAACAAAAGGAGGAGATGCCCTTGGTTCCAGGGAGGTTAGATGTCCCAGCATAGGGGGATGCTGGAGCGGTAGGGTGGGAGAGTGTGAGTGGGTAGGGGAGCATTCATATACAGGCAAAGGGGAGTGGAGTGGGTGGATGTGGGAAGGGGGTTAGTGGAGGGGTAACTGGGAAGTGGGATACCATTAGAGATGTAAACGACTGGAATGATTACTAAAAATAAGGTAAAAAAGAAAAGATTGAAATGATTTAATTATAATCTCAAAAGTTATTTTAAAAAATTGAACTAGTTCTTTTATTTCTTCACTGACTAAGGTATCAACAGAGGCAAAGGGAGGGAGGGACCTAGGTGGGTAGCAGAAGGAGCAGGGGAAATTGGGAGCAGGATCAGTTATGGGTAGGAGAGAAGAGAGCCCACAGAGTCAGAAGAATGAATAGAAACATCGAGCTGAAGGAGGAGGAGATTGGAGGGAAACCAACAGAAATTCCTATACACCTGGGTGTGAGAGGCTTCCTGAATGCTGCCATGCTCACCTTGATGATAATGAACTCAACCACTAAACGTGTTGTCCTTATAAGAGTTGCCTTGGTCATGTGTCTGTTCACAACAGTAAAACCCTAACTAAGACAGCAAGTCTTAACTACAAAGCATGAGGAAAGGCTAAGCTAAAGGACATGTTGCTCTAAACAGAAAAAAAAAAAAACAAAAACAAAAAAATATGAAAGCAGTTGAGCAGAGGCATGAAATCCTTCCTGACAGGGAAATACTGGGAATAGAAACAAGTAAGTGATTGGAGCAGTGATGCATAAAGAATACGAAATTTAAATCTTAATAGAAATATAAATAATATAACTGAAAAATCCCCAAGACACACCAACTCTGCTGCGGTAGGACCTTTTAACTCAAGTAGTTGAGCCCTTTAATGAAGAGAAAAAGCAAGGTCGTTGTCCAGGGGAAAAACAGACTGGGATCAAGGTCACCTGAGATCCCACAGTTTATATCAGAAACAGTTTTGTAAATGTTTTTTTTCTTGTAAAAGGCTGAAGACCGAGCTGTCCTAGAGTTAATACACCTTCCCAGAGAGAAATCACTCCACACACAAGTAAAAGGTGAATAAAAAAATCGCATAACTGACTGTGTTCATTCATCTCAGGCTAATTATCAAAGTAGTCAGCCTAGCATAAATTTTTCATTCAACATATGCTGTCACCCTTAAGTCTCTTTTAGGTCCAGGACCCAGATTATGCTTTGAACACTTTAAGTATGGATGGGAGTCTGCAAGTCTAGACATATAGGCACATAGAATATTTACATACTACAGATATTACCAGACTCATTTCTTTCTAACAGCATTGCCCTAAAACATCAGGTTATTCTACCTAGCTGATTCAACTCAGCTGTTCAGGCTCAAGCTCCTCTCCAAGATGGCATTCAATCTGGCTTCTCTGAGCTTCTCTTCCATTGCTCTGTTTAGCCTCATACTACCTCTGGCAACATGTTCCAATCTATCTCCTTATCATTCTCGGGCTTGTTCTGTCTTCACCTGTTTCTGCAAACCTCTCCTGGGAACCTGGCCCTTTCTCTGCACTGTACTTTATGAAGTAACTTCCCTATCCTCTGTCTTTTGGGGACAGTTGGCCACATCCAATTCTTTAAAATCTCTCTCTCTCTCTCTCTCTCTCTCTCTCTCTCTCTCTCTCTCTCTCTCTCTCTCACTCTCCCTCTCTCTCTCTATTTGATTTGTCACTTTATATGCCACTAAATTAAACATCACTTTCAAACGTGGGTGCTTCCTTTTACAAACTAACTTGACATTCCTTTTTTATCAAGGGCAAATCCAGAGAGAATGGTTGAAGGGATGTGTTAAGGGCTGAGTCACACTAGAGCATAATCTCTGGATTCCACATGTGATCAAATATCCTGCAACTGAACTCTATTTTATTATCAATTTTTTGGGCCCTGAGTGAGTGCCCTCAAGTCCCAGGCCTCAGGCTATTTCTGGGTCTGGCAAGCATATTCCTGGGTTGAGAATGTGTGTACATTTCTCCATATGTGAGGGCCTCATGTAAAGCCTTGTTTGATCAGGCTAGCCCTTAACAGAATAGTGTTTTTTCATTTGCAAAAGTTGACAACAATGTACTTTGGCTCTTGTGGCTGACTATGATTTTCTCACAAAGAAAATTGGACCATTATGGCACAGCAGGCCTAATGTTGGGTGTGACCCAGTATTGCCCCTTGAACAGCTATTTAGAGGCCTGGTCTTTGATATACGGATGGCCTAGTTGCTGGATGTAAATCAGGGCTGTCCCATTTGTTATGGGTTGGAGTAAAATTTTGGGACGATTCTGGTAAACAAATGTGAATTTCAGCATTCTAATCTCTACCAGGCCTGATTAGCGCACTACTTATCTGTGTGGTTTTTGAGAAGCAGTCATGCTTTCTACTTGGCTTCACTATTATCTAAGCATGTGTAAATCCTTTACATTTCAATTGTACTCTTGAACATCACATTTACTATCTGAGTCCTACCTAACACAAAAGATACCTTTTACAACCTCCACAAAATTCACTACAAAAGAATCTTACTCCTAAATGTTAAATGCTAAGGGCAGAACTTGTAGAAGACAGTAAGCGAAACTAGGGCACTCATTCTCTAAATTTTGCCGTCTACCAAGGCATTTTCCACAAAACCACCTATTCCAAATGATCTGTGCATATGCAGCCCTGCACAGCCCACAATCAATTCCAGGGATTGACCAGAATTAAAAAAAAATAAAAAACAAACAGAAGAATAAAAACCCTAATAGGGGAACACATATGTCTTCCACTTACCATGTAGACCCAGAGAGGACCCACACCAACTCCAGGTCTTAAGATGCTTGTTCTTCCCTATTTTAGGCAGTGACCCTGGGCTCAACATGTTGGTTGCTATTTCTGAGCTTGCCTGAGCTCCCCTCAAAGCATTCAGTAGGTACTTGTCCTTTTTCCTCCTGAAATCAAGGTAGAGAGGATGTATATATAATTCCCAAAATAAACTTGCATGACTCACATCCCCAGGAACCAGGTTATTCCCTGGAGTGTCGGGATTTGTAGTTCTGTCGAAATAAGTAGGCCTAATGGAAAAGTATCATGACCTGATACATTTTTTTATATAAGTCCCTTGAATACATGTGTGGCTCCTTACACCTGGCAAATTTTGGATGCATTTTCCTGATTAATGTCCATCCCTTGGTCTGTATTTAATATATAACAAATTATTACAATTTGCTGGGTAAAGATAAAGTATATTCTCTATGGGTCATTATAATAAATGAAGACATGAAAAAGCTAAAATCTCAAAGGGGAAGAAATTTTGTTCTCATCCTTGAGATTCTTAGTCAGAATATGAAAGACTACGATTGATGTTTCCTGGTTAGGTAATATAATTGTGGCAGTCTCTGTACACACTAGGTCTAGTAGATTAACAATCCATGAGGCAAATACAGATCTACTTCAATACCACTCTGTAAGTATTTCAGTCCTGGTTGTGGGTGTGTTGTGGGTTATTGCCAATGAAATTCTTGCAGCACTCAGGGAAAAGTGTTCCCAGAGCGTGTGTTAAAAACTCTGATGTAAAACGTCTCCTGGCAATCAGAAGTCAAGATACACCACAAAGCCCCATGGAACAATTAACCACACACAAGAGATTTACTGAAAAAAAAAAACCCACGGGAGGGAGGCTGCCTCTGCTCAGGTGGGAGGCTGCCTCTGCTCAAGTGAGAAGCAGAAGAGAACTGAGTGGCAGGCAGGCTTTGTACTGGGTTTCCTTATTGGGGTAAGATTTTCAGATTGGAATATTGCTGGTTGGAGACTGCAGGAATGTTACATGTTGACCTTGAGTAAACTTAGGGATTTCTGAGTGATTGAACCCAGGAAGTAAACTATAAATTTTCCCTGTAGACTCAGTAGCCAAAGTTGAGTAAAACTTCTAGATTCTGACCCCAAGATGGTTTATTTTAGGAAAGAATAAGCACAGTAAAATTTTGGAAAGAAATTTCTTAGTAATAATTGCCTCAATCCTCTACACAGAATGAAGATTAAAGTGTGACTACCTCAAAAGTCTATTGCAAATTATATGTGACACTATCGTAAAGTTCAGTTCTAAACTAAAGGGCCTGGTGGAGGATGAAGCATACAGTGTAGAGGACACCAAGCTACAAGTTCCAATATTGGCAGAAAACTAAGGGCTAGCAGGGTCTTGATATCATCGTTCCTATGGCCCATCACCAGCCTTACATTTGTAAATACTTGTCCTTCCACACCTGCAGAGATGATTGAAGGGCAGGCAGCTCTCTGCCTAGAGGCAATCTACTGAAGTTCTGGGGAAATTTCACACCTGACTGCTTGTAAAAAAATCCTGACATCCAGGACAAGAATTGGAAGGTGGAATTTCTGGATAGAAATAGTGATGTAGGGAGGAGAAAGCAGATGGAGGTGAT
Source organism: Tokudaia tokunoshimensis (assembly GCA_036184795.1). NCBI lineage: Eukaryota > Metazoa > Chordata > Mammalia > Rodentia > Muridae > Tokudaia > Tokudaia tokunoshimensis. The sequence goes on from BTHU01000005.1 coordinate 128,756,419, forward strand.
TTAGTGGGAGACAGAGAAGAGGATAGATGGGAAGAAAAGCACAGAGATAAAGAGCTAGCTAGCTACATGTGAGGTCAGAGGCTTGAATAGTCTTACATTTAAATGATAGCTTGGATACTGCTCAAATGAAAGTTTTATGCTTTAAACTATATAGAAACCTCTTCTCAATATTTGTAAATATAAAAAAATAACATTATTTTCCTTGGATTTCTCTTGTTATCAACTTTTAAAACCTAAGGTGATGCATAGCTACAATGGAAATTTATGTGCTTTTTCATGTCCTGCCCAGAAACTGCATGAGTGTCATTTGCTGAAAGCATGAAATACAGAGACTTAAAGAAACCTTTCAGAAATAAATATACTGTTATGGGTATTGATTAATAAACAATGATGTCTAAAAATATTTGTTGTCTTGATCACTTGGAGCCAATTATCTAATCCATTTTAAAACTCTGTACACTATCCCATTCCTTCCCCGTGTGATGGTTTTTGTGATGGTCCATAAACGCTGCAAAGGTCTTTCTTTTTTTTTTTTTTTCCTATTTTCTCATCACTTATTGTATTTTTTATTATTATTATTTTCTAAGTTTTTTTTATTTACATCCCAAATGATTTCCCCTTTCCTGTTTCCTCCCTCCCAGAAAGTCCCATAAGCCCTCTTCCTTCTCCCTGTTATCCATTCAATCCCCTCTCGCTTCTCTGTCCTGATATTCCCCTACATCCAGTCTTTCCAGGACCAGGGGTCTCTCCTTCCATCTTCTTGGAAATCTATTGATATTTGAATTGTGTCTTGGGTATTCCGAGATTCTGGGTTAATATCCCCTTATCAGTGACTGCATACCATGTGTGTTCTTTTGTGTTTGGGTTACCTCACTAATTATGATATTTTCCAGTTCTGACCATTTGCCTAGGAATTTCGTGAATTCATTGTTTTTAATTGCAGGGTAGTATTCCGTGGTGTAAATATACCTCATCTTCTGAATACATTTCTCCGTAGAAGGACATCAAAGGTCTTTCTTAAGGCCAGCCAGGGAGATACAAACAGACAACAGACATACATACAGAGTACACAGATAGACAGAAACACAGAGACAGAAGCAGACACACAGGGAGAGATATGCAAGGCAGCTTGCAGGAAGGTACAGATTTAAGCTAACTGAACAGATACACAGAAGATGGAAGGCAGAGGGAACATGGAGTATAGAATTCATGTTTGGACTCACACTTAGTTAAATGCCTGTGAGGGAAAGACTTTTATTTGGTTCCTTACTCAACTCAGATGCATTATTAATCACCAAGGAATCAACTTGTTACATAATGTTTTTGGGCATAAAACTCACCACAATGAGAAATAAGGATTCTTGCCATCTGAAAGGTGTGGAAGGGCTAAGAACCCTGTTCTTTAAAGATAGACACCAGTGTTTCTGAGTTCTCACCTCCTTGCTGAGCTGGAATCTATTTTAACCTGTCACAACCATCACAACAGGTTTTGAATCTCAGAGGTTTCAAGAGAATCCCAGAACTCCTTTTAATCATGAAAAGAGTTGACATCCTAGCTATATTTTCACAAGAGACGTTAGTAGTTCTCATGTCTACTTTCCTCAGCCTATGCAGATGTCGATGGGTGTACATGGAAAATTACAGAGAACAGTCAAGAAACCATCTATGAACAAATGGCTAAACAGTGCAGTATGTATTGTAGTTCTATTTCTAGTTGTCTTTCCTTTTCCTACTTTGCTTCCTTCCTTTCTTCCTTCCTTCCTTCCTTCCTTTCTTTCTTTCTTTCTTTCATTCTCTCTTTCAATTGTTTTTGACAAAACTCTGAACAGTTGTCCAAAGGATTTTCTCTTTATTGCCTCACCCTTCAAGCACTAAATAATATTGTGCCTTAATCTAACATTTTAATTTATCATTCTCTCTGACTAAGGCTTCCAGCTCCTCCACCTTTTCTTCAAGTCTGATAATCTGTCTATCACAGATTCTCTCTGAGTTATTATTATTTGCCTTACTGAATTTTCTTTTCAGGAACTTTTTTGGTGTTTCTAAATATTTATTAAACTCAAGTTTCCTATCCTATGTTGTTCTCATTTCATCCAGGCGTCTACTATTATTTTCTTTCCCACAAATCATTTTGTTCCTATCCTCTTTCAGTTGATTCACATGGTTTACAAACTTTGATCTCCTTGATCATGACTCTGGGTTTTCAATTCTTTATGTCAAACCTCAAATAAATTGTCCTCCTTAGGGGATACATATATGGTTTGTGAATTGAGCCAATGACATTTTATGTTAGTTTTACTTAGTTTTGTGTATTTGTTCTGAGCATCAGAATTCTGAGAAATTGCTTAATTTTGTGCATTTTAGCTCGGTGGCTAGACTCACAATGTGAGAAGTTAGGCAGGACTTGTATCAGAAGGGTTAAGAAGCCAGATGCAGTGTGCTACTACATCCAATTCTGTTCTACTATGGCAAAAGCTTGTGGGGGAATCCGTGCAGAGTAGGTCCTGGGAAGTAGTGTAGAAGGCAGCCTGCAACAGAAGTGGAGGAGTAGTACCTGATAGGGAGGGTGGGCCTCCTGCATGATTAGATGAGTTTAAGAAAAAGACAAAATAACAACACAGGAACAGTCTATCAAAAAATCAAGCAATCAATTAATCACGCAAGCAAGCAATCAAAAATCCAAAACAACAAAAATTGCTGTAAAGAATTGGGAAGCTAATTAATTAAATGGTCCGGAAGTAGGTGGGCTTAGAAGAATCACAGGAAGTTAATGAATATTGGGTGGGTCCAGAAGGAGTGGCTCCAAGGAACCAGGCCCAAGTAGCAGGAAGTTCTGCCGGTCCAATCTCTCCACATATCTAGTCGGCCTCGTGGTCCGGAAGTCATGGTGGGAGACTAGTGGCTGGTATTTGCAGAACCTGAAAACATTCTTATTCTGCAGTTGCTGTGCTGGCTTCCTAGGACATTCAGCAGCTGGTCATGTCTCCTGCCAGGTCAGAGAAGCTGTTGGGCTGGGAAACGGGCAGAAAGAGAGCAGGAGTTTGCAGGAGGGGTGCATTTTCTGCTGTCACTCTCACAATTCTGTTGTGGATATCTTACCATTATCAGGAATTTTGAAATCCTATGAACTGGGGTTTATGATGATGTTTTAATTAACTTTATGGTTGCCAGAATATTTTTCTGAAATAACCTAGTAGATCTTTGTCCATATCTGGAGTTTGTATACCAGGAGGGTTGTCTTTGCAAAAGCCTTAATAAAGCTCCTCGATTTCAAATTCCTTCATGCTTTCTTAACTCCCCTGTTCCTCCATTTGCCATTTCATTTCCCTTTCTCCAGGGAACTGAATAGGCATCCTGAGAGAGCATTGTAGATATTTTTCATACTCCCTGTTAATTTTACTGAGGAATTTGCAATATTTGATGTAAACACAACATTTTAAAAGTGTCTTCATAGGCTTAGTTATTAATGTTACACCGTAGGTTTGAATGAAAAATGAAGACAGGATTGATGCCAGGTACTGCTAAGGAGAAGGTATGTTGTTGGTTCTGTTAGCCCTGAGTGTCACCAGAGAAAATCCAGTTCCACCCTATGGGTAAGCTTTATAAAATTTTACATTCTGACCAAGAGATGAATTTTGTTCACATGCTACAGGTGGTTTTATAGGACATTGTGATTTCCTATGAGACTTTATAAATTTCCAGAGACATGCAACCTGCAGCATTCCAGAAGATACCTTTTTTGGGGGTTGGTGGTGCTTAGAGGGTAATTTTTGGCTTTTCAGTCTGAGGAAAGAAGTAGTAAGAGTATCTGGTTCAGTACAGCCTGAACCAGGTCTTGGAGGGGGGAGGGTCACTGAAGACTAACAAGGAGGGTGGAGGAGCTGGCCATGTGAGGATCCAGGAATCAAAACAAAGCTGAGTTAAGAAAGTCTGCATTGATATGTTAATTGACACTCCAGTTAGCCATTCCTCCTGAATTTCTTTGAATCCTTGCAAGGATTAGCCCAGCATCCTCTGAGAGGATGGTATCAGGCCAAGATGTTTTTAAGGATATAAAAATAAGTATAGATTAAGACAAAATTAAGACAGGTCATTTGAAATAATTATGATTGCTCACTTAGTTCAGAAAAATATCTCCTTGGTTCATGAAAAGCACTCTGCCCTTGCACCTTCATGGTTTGTTGAGTTCTGCAGTGTGGAATTCTTGCATGTATGGGAATGTTTAGACCCTGCATTCAGTGCTTACTTTGCAGACATCTTGTTGGAGAGGTTTAACCTTCTGGATTCAGTGTGTCACAATACGTTTTTCACATTCTTCCTGCTCCTCTACCTAGTTGCTGGGAAAAAGACTCTGGATTTGTGTTAACTTTGTGACTGACTCTCACATCTCTAGGACAATCATAAATTCTCAGATACAAAGCGACATTTTCACGATATCTTCTCGTTCCTTCATGTTTATCGTTTTTCCTACTGTTGGCATCTTTCATCTTTGTCTCATGAAACGTTCCAGGTTCTTTCTGATCAGTATTTTCAAGTTTTCAGGTCTCTATATGCTCCAACAAAACTGCAAAACTATAAGTCAAAACTAAGAGCCCCGAATGGAAAAGGCCAAGGAGTCTCAAGGATCCAGGTGTGTTAGAGGGATTAAAAAATGGATGGGGTGGGGCTCACCTGTCAGCAGAAAGAGGACATGAAATTGGTTTTACCAGATTCTATTTCATCAATGACCCTGGAAAATTTCACTGAGAATATTATTAGATGTGATGAGGATTTCCCATGTTAGGTAGTACACAGCAGTCAGTTGATGTCAACATTTGATTAGTTTTGAGTCTCTGAATTAGCAGCTTCCCATTGAAAACAAAGTTTCCTTTAGCCAGACTGAAATCAGGATCAGGCAATGGGTGTGACAAGGGCCAATTACACATGAAGGGAATATCAGTACTGTTTTCCCTCCTAGGGCTTGTGACCTTCCTTTTTGGATTTTCGCCAGATTGTCAGTTTAATCGATGTATTTTTCCCCCCTGAGGAGCAAGCTGAACTCATCTAGAACAAGGAAATCTTCTGTTACCCTCAGGCATCTTGCCACCATGATACTTTTGGGCATGCCTTACCTGGCATATTATGATTGTAGCACACAGGATACAAATCAGGGTATGGTCTTTAATAACTCTGGCTACTGCCCCAGTTTGCATAGCAGTTTTTGACATTATTGCTACCACCATAGACTCCATCCAGGATATTTGTTGACAGTGTAAATGGTCCGAGGTGAGTTGTTTCACCCCAGAACATGCATTTGCTTTCGGAATCACATCTTCTGTCCTGTCTAAATGATATTTAGTCCTTCAGTTGTGTTCTCACTAATGCCCTGTGTTGATTTAAAACTGATTAGAGTAGAATAATTACTGTTGATTTTTTTCTGTACTGTTTGGTTGAGTCTCTTTTCCTTAGCATTCTGTGGTAAGTTTCTTCTCTTCTTACATTCTAGAAAGCTTTTATACTGAGCAGTGTTAGATTTTCCACAGGGCTGTAAAAGTAACTTTTATTTTCCTATTGTAATTATTGTCTGGGAGGCTTACTGCCTCTCTCTCTTTTCCTTGGCCTAGTCCTGATAGACTCCAGTCTCCAAACAAACTTATCCAGACCTAGAGTGTTTGCTGCCTGTGAAATTTCCTGCTGAATAAGGTCCCTCTTTTTTGTTCATTCTTAACTCTTAACTGGCTGGGGCTACTCAGCTGTTCCAGCTCGAACTCCTCTCCCAGTTGTCTCATTCAATCTGGTTCTTCTCTGAGACACTGAAATGCTCTGCTTGGCCTTAAATTAACTGTACTAATCTTATATGTACTAATTCTAATATGTACTAATATAAATCTAATATGTACTAATACTCTGTACATATTAGGGACAACAGATTGGATTTTATGTTGACATCTTTTTGGTCATAGTGCAGTATATTTTGTATGCAAGCAGTTTCAATAAAGTTTGATCTTCCTCTGCTAAATTGGTGTTGATATAATCATTACAATGATTGCTTTTAAAATAGGACAGAAATCTATAGGTAGTGTTATGTTACCCAATGTAACTGTTACCATTGGAAATTTTACATGTCTTAGGAGGTTAGCCGTTATTTACCAACTTTCAAGAACATAATCTTGTTTAATAAGTTGAAATACCAATATTTGGTACACAGTCACAATATACCGTTAAAATATGCACTAAGCCTCTTTTTTTTACAAAGACTGAATTCAGCAAGGCACTAAGTTGCTTAAATGTGAATTACTAACTTCTAAAACTGTAATTTGATTCACATGTTTTCAAATCAAGTTGGAGTTGATTCATATTGCAATATTTGTGTTCAAAATGTGTATGTTTTTCAGTTCAAAGTCATGTTTTTTAAACCTTATTAAAGTTTCAAAAATTTGAAGATTGCTTATCTTAACTAGATATAAATTTTTATTAAAAAGTTGCACTTATGAAAAAGCATTAAAAAATCTTCTGGGCCTTCTTTTTCTCTTGCTCATTGTGTCTTTAACTGTGACTATCATGTTCCCTCTTCAGTCTGACAATAAAAAATCTATCAGAGTATATGCTAGGAGACCCATATCACACATTCTTTCTCTCATGTGAACCTACAAGAATGAGGGCCAGAGATTAAATTTGTAAGAGCAAAGCTTAAAGATTGTCACTGTATTCATATTTATTACTGATTGGAAACCTGAGATCAGCCTGGGTCTGTGCCAAGATTCAGATATATGCATGTTCAGGAAGATACTCCAACAGTGATAGTATTTTAGCAGATTTGATATAATGAGTGAATCATTCCAAGGGCATACCCTGAAATGGTTCATTTTATGCCTGTGTGTACATATTATCCCTGTATCCCAGCAATCAGTGAGTTTCTACCATGCATCCTCCTTGACTTTGTTTTCACATTGCCTAGAACCCATGTTTTATACCCTTGAAATGTGACTATTTGTGCTCAGTTGACACTTTCATAAGGGAAATCAAGGACTAACCACCATAAAACACATATTTCTTATGGTCTTGGGAACTGATAGACCATCCTGTTATCAATCTGTATGTGGGTCTGAAACTTGTAGATGCATCAAGCTATGTGTTCCTGTAACTGTAATAAAAGTTTACCATACCATTATAAGAGTGGAGAACAACTGGCCTAAAGTTTTAGCAGAATTAAATTATATTTAAAGACATTTCTGGCTTTCATAGTCATATTCTACATATTAATGTGTTCATGTAGATGTCAAGGAATCAAGATGAATGCATACAATTGTTTGCATGGGAGTGAGAAAACATGGCCATATTGAAAGGAGTAGTATATTGGAATATAGGTTTTTTTCTCATAACCAATTGGAAACCTTAGATGATGATGAAAATGGCTATAACTAAGTCTGATGACAACTTATTCTTTTGCAAAAGCTTTGATGTTTGGCAGATAGAATCTTTTTACACCAAGACAACAGGCACACATGGAAAGTAAATATACTGTGTCTACCTGGTAGAAGGAAGTGGAATCTCATCCTAGGGTCAGATATCATATACTAGTGTGATGGCTAATGAAGTGCCATTCAATTCTAGGCTTCAATCATGGTAGCAGTAGCCATGGATCCTTGAGTCTAGACCCAGGAAGATAAGTTCTCAGAAATAACTCTGAGTAATAGTGTTTTACAGCAGGTATGCATTTGCTCTCTGTTTTTGTCTGATGCCAGTCGATGTTAGAAAGAAGCCTCAGATTATACTCCTTTCCACACTAAATATGTCACTCCATGCCCTCATGTCTTTAGAAATGTTGACAAGACTCCTGGTATTATTTTGCATTTAATGTATTTTTATGTGGTTTAGCGTTGTCCATAATGGAGTTTTATTAATTTCATTTTTGTGTATTTCAAACTGCATTGTGCAATTTCAAGCAGATTTACAATACTTGAAACTGGGAGAAGAACAGCAAAAAGAATGAGTGCTTCTCTGGGAAACGCGCCACAGGTCAGTGTGCTGTCCACATTTTTTCTACAAATCTCTTTATTATTCAAACCATTCAAAAGTTTTAGTATCAATTATGTGGTAATGTTATCTAAAGGGCTTATTTTCCATGATCTTCCTTTTCTTATGGAATAATGAAAATTTAATGTTTAGACCTTTCACTTATATAACACCACATATTTTCACTGGATTTTCTCCTGTGAGGACATTGAATTTCCATGGAATGAAGACCTTCCGGTCCCAAAGAGAATCTACTGTAAGTGATTCTTAGAATCTCTACTGATGGCTAATTTCTACATTAGATGGAGTTGGGTACTTTTATTTTAATGTGGAAGGAAAGTCTCATGTGTCACATAAGTTGCATTTCAGATATGTCAGGGTTCCATACAAAAGCTTGTGATTGCGGATATAGAACTATGAAAACATTGATGTCACTGAGCAATATATGGAAGAGAACAATTTGTAGAAGTATAAAATTATAAGAACCCAAAGTCTGGAATCCTAATAGTAAAAATATTAGCTTCCTAGAGGCACAGGTGTTGACAGGAATATGTGAATTTCTTTTGCCATAACACTGATATGTTTGTGAGCAGATACAGATTGCAGTATTCTTTTTTTTTTAATTTTACAATTTTTTGTATTTTTATAATTTATCTATCTATCTGTCTGTCCGTCTGTCTGTCTGACTTTCTATCTGTCTATCTATCATCTATGTAAGTATGTATGTATGTATCTTCTATCTGTCTGTCTCTCTATCTATCTGTCTGTCTATTTATGTTTTTACACTGTAGATTTTATTCCCATACCCTGATCCTCTCTCTGACTGTTCCATATTGCATGCCTCCTCCCCACCTCCCTGTCTCCACCAGGATTTCCTCACCCTCCAACCCATCCCCCCACTCAACCAGACCTGTAAATTCCCTGGGCCTTCTAGTCTCTTGAGGGTTAAGTGCATTGTCACTGACTGAACACAAATCCAGCTGTCCTCTACTGTATATGTGTTGGGGGCCTCATTACAGTTGGTGTATACTGCATGGTTGGTGTTCCAGTATCGGAGAGATCTGAGGATCTGAGGGGCCAGGTTAATTGAGATTGCTAGTGCTCCTACAGGAGAGCCCTCCTCAAGAGCTTCTTCTTGCCTTTCCCTAATTGAACCATCAGTAGTTTCTGTTCATTGGTTGGTGCAAATATCTGCATCATCTGACTCAAGTGCTTCTTGGGTTTTCTGGATTGTGGACATGCTAGGTCCCTTTTTGTGAGCACTCCATGGCCTCAGTAATATGTCAGGCATTGGGAGCTCCTCTTGAGCTGGAAACCAATTTGGGCCTGGTGCTGTGCCTTGTTTTACTCAGCCTCCTCTCCACTTCGATCCCTGCAGTTCTTTCAGACAGGAAGAAAAATAGGTCAGTGTTTTGACTGTGGAATGGCAACCTGTCACTCACTTGATGCCCTGTCTTCCTGCTGGAGGTGGACTCTATATGTTCCCTCTCCCTACTATCATGCATTAAATCTAAGGACCCTCCCTTTGAGTCCTGAGAATCTTTCACCTCCTAGTTCTCTGGTGCATTCTGGAGGGTCCCCAAAACCTCCTACTTCCTGATGTTGCATGTTTCCATTCTATCTTCTGGCTCTCAGGGCTTTAGTCCTTCTCCCTCACCCAATACCAGATCAGGTTCCCCTCTTCCCTCCTCTCTCCCCTGTCCACTGTCACTCCCACTTCCCTCCCTCCTTACCTGTGATGGCTTTCTTCTCCATGCAAATGAGACTGAGGAGTCCTCACTTGGGCCCTTCAGCTTGTTGACCTATTTGAGTTCTGTGGACTGTATATTTTTTGGCATTTTGTGGGTCACAATGATCATGGGTGCATTTACACCTGAAATCGGTTTCTTTCTTCCAGCACTTGAAGTTCTTGTCAAACAGATCTTTCACTTACTAGGTTAGAGTCACATCAGATATTTTTAATTACTTGTGAGTATTGTGAATGGTGTTGTTTCCCTAATTTCATTTCAGCGCATTTATCCTTTGAATAGAAGAAGGCTTCTGATTTGTTTGAGTTGATGTTATATCCATCGTGTTCTCTGATGTTGTTCCCTAACTCTATTAGTTCTCTGGTAGAATTTTTGTTGTCACTTATGTATTCCATCATATCATCAGCAAATAGTGATATCTTGACTTTTTCCTTTCCAAATTGTATCCCTTTGAACTCCTGTTGTAGTCTAATTGCTCTTTTCAGAAATTTGAGTACTATGTTGAAGAGATAGGGAGAGAGTGGACAGCCTTGTCTACTCCCTGATTTTAGTCACAGTGCTTCAAGTTTCTCTACATTTAGTTTGATTTTGGCTATTGCTTTGCTGTACATCGGTTTGCTTTCATTATATTTTGTTATGGCCATTGAATTACTGATCTTTCTGAGGTTTATAACAAAGGTTTTTACTTTGTCAAAGATTTTTAAGCATCTAATGAGATGATCACTTGTTTTCTTTCTTTGAGATTCTTGATTCAGTGTATTATGTTGATGGATTTCTGTATATTGAACCATCTCTGAATCCCTGGGATGAAGCCAACCTGATCATGGTGAATGATCATTTTGATGTGTTCTTGCATTCAGTTTGCAAGAATTTTATTGAGTATTTTGCATTGATATTCATATGGAAAATTGGTCTGAAGTTCTCTTTCTTTGTTGGGTCTTTGAGTGTTTATGTGTCAATGTAACTGTTTTATTGAGTATTTTGCATTGATATTCATATGGAAAATTGGTCTGAAGTTCTCTTTCTTTGTTGGGTCTTTGAGTGTTTATGTGTCAATGTAACTGTGGCTTCATAGAAGAAATTATGTAGTGTTCCTTCTGATTCTATTTAGTGGAATAAGTTGAAAAGTATTGGTATTAGGTCTTCTTTGAACATCTGATAGACTTCTGCATTAAATCCATCTTAGTCGGGGCTTTTATTTTTTGGGGGAGGGTGCTGGTTGGGAGACTTTTACTGACTGCTTCTATTTCTTTTGGGATTTTGGGACTGTTTCAGTGGTTTATGTGATCCTGATTTAACTTTGGTACTTGGCAACTCGCTAGAAAATCACCTAGTTCATCTAAATTTTCCAGTTATGTTGAATATAGGCTTTGGTTATAGTATCATGATTTTTTGAATTTCCTCAGTTTCTGTTGTTATGTCTCCCTTTTCATTTCTGAGTTTGTTAATTTGGATACTATTTCTGTGCCCTTGAGTTCATCTGGCTAAGGCTTTATCCATCTTGTTGATTTTCTCACAGAACCCCCTCCTGTTTTTTTGTGATTCTTTGTATAGTTTTCTTTGTTGCAGCTTGGTTGACTTCATCTCTGAGATCAATTGTTTCCTTCCTTCTGTTCCTCTTGGGTGTGTTTGTTTGTTTTCTTCTAAATTCTTCAGGTATCCTGTTAAGTTGGTAGTGTATGACCTCTCCACTTTCTTTCTGGATGCACTCAGAGCCTTGAATTTTCCTCCATTCCTTGTATCTTATAAGTTTGGATACATCATTTTTTCATTTTTTAAATGCTAAAAAGTCTTTAATTTCAATCTACATTTCTCCCCTGAACAAGCTATTATTGAGTAGTGAGTTTTTCAACTTCCATGTGTATGTTGGCTTTCTGTTGTTTTTGTTGTTATTGAATACAATTCTTAGTCTATGGTGATATGATAGGATGCATGAGATTATTGCAATATTCCTGTGTCAGTTGACACTTTTTTTGTGTCCAATTTTATGGTGAATTTTGAGGAATGTAAAATGAGGTGCTAAGAAGAACATATATATATATATATATATATATATATATATATATATATATATATATATATATTGTTTTGTTTTATGGTGAAATGTTCTGTAGATTAAATCTATTTGGTTCATAAATTAAACCCATTTTTTTCATAATTTCTGTTAGTTTAACTATGTCTCTGTTTAGTTTCTGTTTCCATGATGTGTCTATTGGTGTGTTGTTGAAGTCTCCTACTATTACTGTGTCAGGATCAATGTGTGCCTTGACCTTTAGTAACATTTCGTTTACAAATATGAGTGTCCTTGAACTTGGGACATAGATATACACAATTGAGAGCTTACCTTGGTAGATTTTTCCTTTGATGTGAATGAAGTGATGTCCTTCCTCATCTTTTTTAATCACTTTTGGTTGACAGTCAATTTTCTTCGATATTTGAATGGCTACTCCAGCTTGTTTCTTAGGAACATTTGCTTGAAATTTCTTTCCCAATTCTGTTCCCGTTTCTTCTTTAGAAGGAAGAATTGTTTATCTACAGTGTTTCTTCTTCCCTGAAATGATGTGTTACATCAGTAAACCTGAAGGGTTGCATTGATATTTTTATTCTTTTCAATATTTTTTATGAATATAATTGACCATCTCCATGTTTTTATATACAGTGAATGATGCATTATTTGCCTAAACCCCTGGGTTCAGCATGAAACCCTTGAGACTGAAATAACAAAAAGTGCATTTCCTCTTAGGCTTTTCTTCATGCCCCAGGATTATATTTCTGATGCCCATTTGTAACAGACATAATATTTAACCTGGGTATTATAGTTTTTGAAAAATAAAGAAAAACTTGAAAGTAATACTTATCTATGCAAGGTACTATTCTGATACACAAATGAGGTCATATTCCAAAGAATGAAAATAGCATTATATAACAAGATCAAAATGTTCCATTAAGTCCATCCCATGAGGAATAAAGAATTCCATATTAATGAAGTGTTAGCATAGTTCTCCCTCAATTTATAACAAGATTTAATCAAATAAAGTGATTCTACTTCATCAAATGCATTGTGACAAAAGTCATTTATTTACATATACATACATATGTAAGTATTCTTATGTGAGAGGCTATATGGAATGTATGAAATTTTTCTTATCTCTATTTCTTTTGCCAGCTTTTATTTAACATTAAATAATGCAAATCTCTCTAATATTGCTTTTTCTAATTCTTCTTTTAAAAGATTTATTTAGTTATTTCAAATATGTCAGTACACTGTTGTTTTCTTCAGACACAGCAGAAGAGGGCATCAAATTTCCAAGAAAGATAGTTGTGAGTCACTATTTGATTGCTGGGAATTTAACTCAGGTCCCATGGAGGAGCAGTCAGTGCTCTTAAATGCTGAGTCATCTCCCCAACCACGGTTTTACTAATTCTTGGTCATAAATATACTTTCATAAAATGATTTTCCAAAGTATTTGATTCTTTGTGTCATTTGGAATATTTAATATATGTCCTGGAAAGACTGGATGTAGGGGAATGCCAAGACAGTGAAGCGAGAGGGGGTTGAATGTGGAAAAGAGAGAGGGAAGGGGGCTTATGGGACTTTCAGGGAGGGAGGAAACAGGAAAGGGGAAACGATTTTGAATGTAAGTAAAAAGAAACTTAGAAAATAAAATAAAACGGAAGAAAAGTTTCTACTAAAAAAAAAAAACCGTATGTCCAGATTTTGTCGTTTTTTTCTGTTTAACGAAAAAATACTCTGACATTTATCCCATCCATTAGTTTTTTTTCTATTTCATATTTTATCTGTTTTTTTTATAGAAAGTTTGTAGAATTTTACCTACACCTCAAATGTCAAAAAGATATGTTACAGTCTTTTGAGACCCAGCTTCAAACATGATTGAACTACTGTCCATATTTGGATAAGGTGGACATTGTAGAATTGGATGCATATTTTTCCTCATCATAACTTGACCATCTGTGATTTGACAATGGTATTCTCTTTAACATTAATGCATACTTCATAAAAGTGCATTACTGAATAAAGATATCAAATGTACATGGTATATTCTGTAAATGTATGCAGTTTTTAAGGTGAATATATCATGCATCTTCAGAGAGATATAAATGCAAGGAAATCTGATTATTTTAGGAAAGTACATTTTTTAGAGTAAACATCTTTTTTGTATAATGTATGTTGGCTACATTTGCCTGAAATTATGCATATGTGCTATACATTCTTCCTGCCAGTGGTGTTCATCAAAGATCATTGGATTTTAAAGAACTGTGTTTAAAAATCCATTGTGTACTGCCATGAGGTTTCTGTGAAAAAATTTCATAATAGAGGACTTTTAAAGATAATATACAATCCCAACTGCACACAAAAATTTTGAATGTAGTACTGGTGGCAAGTCTTTCCTTTGCTGCTAAGGTCTCAGAAACCTCAGAAAATTCATGAAGGTGAGTGCTTAATAAATGGGAACTTTCTAGTAAGTCATTGTATAGGTTGTCTATGGAAGAGCATTAATTTATAACTTCAGACACATCTCCATGAAACTTTTAGAAAACGTTTGTCCTTCAATATATTCACTTCTTCATCTGTATAAGAAAGTATCTCCTATTCTTAAAGGTTTTTTATCAACATAGGATTCAAATTTTGTCCAGTAGCAAATAAGTAGTTTTCTATTGCAGGTTCTGTTAACCTTCAAGGATGTGACTCTGGACTTCTCACTGGAGGAATGGGAATGTCTCAGTATTGCTCAGCAGGCTTTGTACATTGATGTGATGTTGGAGAATTATAACAATGTATTGTTTGTGGGTAAGACTACACTTGTTGAATTTCTGAATCATTATTTGAATTTTCATACATTCTGTTCATGTAAACTCTCTGAAATGTCAAGAGACTACTAGAATAAGGGAAGTTCGGGTTAGAATGACTTTTCCATGGTATTTACATTACTGTTCTCTGCTTTCTTTGGAAGAGTATCCAATGCTATAATCTTTGAGGGCTTTCCATACCTCTTATGTAGCTTTAACTGGAAAATTCTGAGTTGAAAAAATTCAGAAAAAGGAATTATATTTCTATACACATAACAATTTCAGTACTTAATTTTATTATTATATTAAATTCTTTATTTATTTATGATTTTTCAGTCTTAATAATGGTTTTATTATCAAAACACTTGTGTCAAATTAAGCAAATCTCTACAAAACCACAAAATGTAGCACTTCCTGTAGAATAGAAAGAGAAAAATGTAATGGTAAGCAACTCTTTTCAAAAGAGAAAAAGCCCCCATGAGGTTTTGGTATTAGATATAATGATTGATGTAAGGTGGAATCTCTGGGTCATTTTAATTTCCCTTACTTTGTTCAATGAGAACTTTCAAGGTTTCTTTGATTACTTTTCATCCATTTTTCATTCCTTTGTTTTTAATTCTCTATTTCATTCTATGCCATATTTTTTTTTATTGGGTTGTTTTGTTTCTTTATGGTTATCTTCTTACATTATTTTTTTTTCTTTTTTGGGTATTAGCCCTCTGTTGGACGTGGAATTAGAGAATATTTATTCCCAACCTGTAGTTTGCTAGTTTGTCATTTTGACTTACAAAAGCTGTCCAGTTTCATGTGGTCACATTTATAGATTCTTGAGCTTGGAGCCTGCGCCAGTGGAATTCTGTTTAGAAATTTTCCCTCTGTGTCAGTGAGTTTGAGAATCTTTCCAACTTTGTTTCTTGTTAGATTCAGTTTATCTGGTTTTATGTTAGAGTCCTAGATCCACTTGGACTTGAGCTTTGTGGGCGGTGATATGTATCTATTTTCATTTATCTACTAACAGAGTGCCAGCTGGACCAGCACCATTTATGGAAGATGCTTTCTTTTTTCTGTTGTATATTTTTGGCTTCTTTGTCAAACATCAATGTCCATAAGTATGTGATTTTATTTCTGGATCTTCACTTCTTATTCATTGATCAACCTGTCTGTCTCTGTACCAATGGCATGTTGTTTTAATCACTATTCCTGTGTTGTGTAGCTTGATGTCTAGGATGGTGATTTCCCATAGTTCTTTTTTTGTTAAGAATTGTTTTACCTACTCTGGGTTTTATTGCCTTTCCAGATAAATTTGAGAATTTCTTTTTCCATATCTGTTAAGAAGTTTGTTGGAGTTTTGATGGTATTTGCATTAAATCTGTAGATTTCTTTTGGTAGAAGAGCCATTTTTACTATCTTAATTCAACCAATTCATGAGCATGGTAGATCTTTCTATTTTCTGAGGTCTTATTAGATTTCTTTCTTGAGAGACGTGAAGTTCTTGTCCTATAGATATTTCACTTGTTTGGTTAGAGGTTACCCCAAGACTTTTTATAGTATTTGTCACTACTTTGAAGGGTGTTGTTTCTCTAATTTCTTTCTCATTCCTATAAATTAAGACTACTAATTTATTTGAGTTAATTTTATATCCAGCTACCTTGTAAAAGTTGTTTATCAGCTATAGAAGAACTCTGGAAGAATTCTTGGGATTGTTCATGTATACTATAATATCTGTCTAGAGCACCATTTTTTTTCTAGATTTTCTAGTTTTGTTGAATGTAGACTTTTGTACTAGGAGTTGATGATTTATTTTAAATTTCCTCCATTGTGTTTTTATGTGTCTCTTTTCATTTCTGATTTTCTTAGTTTGGTTACTGTCTCTGGACCTTTTAATTTAATTAGGAGTTTATCTAACTTACTGATTTTCACAAAAAAAACCATAATTTGGTTTTCTCGATTCTCTTTATAGTTCTTTTTGTTTCTATTTGGTCGATTTCAGCTCTTCTTTTGACAATTTGCTGTCATCTATTCCTCTTGGGTATGTTTGCTTGTTTTTGTTCTAGAGCTCTCAGATGTGCTGTTCAGTTGCTAGTGTAGATTCTCTCCTATTTTACCAGGGCACTCAGTGTTTCATAAGTTAGGGTATGGTGTGTCTTCATATTCATTGAATTTCAGGACATCTTTGATTTCTTATGTTATTTCTTCTCTGACCAATTTGTCATTGAGTAGAGAGTTATTCAGTTTCCAGAGTTATGTGAGTTTTCTGTTGTTTGTGTCATTATTAAAGACCAGCCATGGTCTGAAGTAATGGCTCAGTGGACAAGAGCACTGACTGCTCTTCAGAAAGTCTTGAGTTCAAATCCCAGCAACCATATGGTGGCTCACTGCCATCCATAATGAAATCTGATGCCCTCCTCTGTTGTGTCTGAAGACATCTACAATGTACTTACATATAATAAATGAATCTTTTAAAAAGAAGAACAGCCTTACTCTGTGGTGATCTGATAGTATTCATGGGATTATTTCAATCTTGTATCAGTTGAGGTTTGTTTTGTGACTGATTATATGGTAAGTTTTGAAGAAGGTACCATGAGGTGCTGAGAAGCAGATGCATTCTTTCATTTTAGGGTGAAATGTTCTGTAGTTTTCTATTAAATCAATTTGGGTCATAACCTCTATTAATTTCACTGTGTCTCTGTTTAGGTTTTGTTTTAATGACTTGTCATTAGTGGGAATTCAGTGTTGAAGTCTCTCCCTATTATTGCATGGGGTTCAATGTTTAATTTGAGCTTTAATAATCTTTTATTAATGTGAGGTCCCTTGGATTTGGGGCATAGGTGTTCAGAATTGATACTTTTCCTTGATGGAGTTTTCCATTGATGATGATTATGAATTGTCTGTCCTCACTTCAATTGAAAACTTTTGGTTGAAAGTCTATTTTATTGAATATTAGGATGGCAACTCTGCTGGTTTCTTGGGAGCATTTGCTTGGAAGAATATTTTCCCATTTTATACTGCGATAGTGTCTGTCTTTGTTATTGAGGTGTGTTTTTTGTATGTAGCAAAATTCTGGATCCTGTTTGTATACCCAGTCTGTTAGCATATGTCTTTTCATAGTGGAAATGAGTCCATTGATATTGAGAGATAGTTGAGACAGATGATTGTTGGTTCCTGTTATGTTTCTTTTGTAGGTGGCTTTATGTGCTTGTGGCTCTCTTCTTTTGGCTTTGTTGTGAGATGGATAATATCTTGTGTTTTGTTTTGTTTTGTTGGAATTTTCCTTCTAGAATGCTCTGAAAGGCTGCAATGGTTTATACATATTGTTTGAGTTTCATTTAGTGTTGGAATATTTTGGTTTTTCCATCTCTGTTGATAGAGAGTTTTGCTTTGTATAGTAGTCTGGCATTCTCTTAAGTTCTGCATGACCTCTGTGCAATCTCTCTTGGCTTTTCATGTGTCAGTTGAGTAGTCTGGTTTAATTCTGTAGGTCTGCCTTTATATGAAACTTGATCTTTTTCTCTTGCAACTTTCAATATTGCTTCTTTGTTCTGTGCATAGCGTTTTGAATATATGATAAGAGGATTTTCTTTTCTGGTCCAATCTATTTGGTGTTCTATCAGCTTTTTGTATATTTATGGTCTTTTCTTTCTTTAGATTTGGGAAGTCTTCTGTGATTTTGCTGAAGGTATTTTATGGCCATTTGAGCTGGGAATTGTCGATCTTGTCTATTCCTATTATTCTTAGATTTTGTCTTTTCATTGTGTCCTAGTTTTCATGGACATTATGGATTATGAAATTTTTATGTTTTTAATTTTCTTTGACTGTTTTGTCAATCTCACCTAAGGTATCATTTGTACCTGATATATTCTATTCTATCTTTTGTATTATGTTGCTGGTGCTTATGTCTGTAATTCATGAACTCTTTCCTTGGTTTTCTATTTCAAGGCTTGCCTCCCTTTGTGTGTTCTTTATTGTTTCTACATCCCTTTTCAGGCCTTGGATTGCTTTGTTCAATTCCTTCCCATATTTGATTGTGCTTTCCTGTATTTCTTTAAGGGACTTATTTGTTTCCTCTTTAAAAACTTCTACCTATTTACCCACATTTTCCTGTATATTTTCAGTTAGTTATTATATCCTCTTTAAAGGACTCTATTATCTTCATGAGATAGGATTTTAGGTCAGCTTCCTTATTTTCAGGTGTGTTGTTCTACCAGGGTTTGCTGTGGTGGGAGAACTAGGTTCTGTTGAGACCAAAGCATATTGGCTTCTATTGCTTATACTCTTCCACTTGTCTCTCACAATCTGGTTATCCTTAGTGCTAGGTGGTCTGAGAGTCTTTGTCTGATGCCTACCTCTTGTGTTCCTGGGTTGTTGCCAGTTTCCTAGTAAGCCAATTGTCCTGGCTATAGCAAACTTCATTTCAGGCCTAAAGACTGTGGGTTCTATTTCCCTGCATGATCCAGAGCATTGGCCTATGTGCAGTGTTTTTGTAACAAGCGTTTTTGAGGATGGATGGGGGTAGAGACCAACTGGTTCCTTGGGATTCCCAATGGGTTTAACTGCTAGAGAAGTTTCCTTACAAGTTGCCATATGTATATGTGTGTGTGTGTGTGTGTGTGTGTGTGTGTGTGTGTGAATATGACCTCCTAGCGTCGTCAAGATCACAGTGTCCCCAGTCAAGATGGTGATTTCCTCATTTAGGTTTTTTTAAACCATATTAAAGGTTTTATGTTGATATAGAGGTTTTCTTGGGGGGAGAATTTTGATGTTACTTGTTTATTCACATTTTGACATGTGGTGTCTGTGTTTATTTTTGATACAACATGATCTTTATCCTAGCAATTTGCTTACAGAAACATGCATATATAAAGGATTCATTTTATATCATTAATTTCTGGCTAACTAAGCTATACAGTGTCACTATGAATCAAAATGTAATAAGAAATTTAGAGGTACATTGTGGAGAGATCTACTTTGTAAAAGTTCAGTACTGATCAGTCACTTATTTGTCCTAACTTCTGCAAAGTGCCATATTTA
Source organism: Tokudaia tokunoshimensis (assembly GCA_036184795.1). Taxonomy (NCBI): domain Eukaryota; kingdom Metazoa; phylum Chordata; class Mammalia; order Rodentia; family Muridae; genus Tokudaia; species Tokudaia tokunoshimensis. The sequence goes on from BTHU01000005.1 coordinate 128,775,999, forward strand.
AAACAAGATTTAGAAGGTTATTATCCTTTCCTGTCAGTTGATGTGATTAGAATTGACTGTTTTCTGAGGATCCATGTAATCACTATGGAAAAAGAAAGACCTGTTTGAGTGCATGAAAGCTTGAGAAGGTCTAGTTAACCTCAAATTTCAGGAGACAACCATTATGGAATTTCTTTTTCCTCAGTACAGTAATTCCTGCCATCTCTATTTGTTCTTTTTCAGAAAATCATCTCATACATGGAAAACATGGGAAGGTCTTAGATCAAGACACAGAATGCATTGTCCATGAGCATGTGAATATACAAGAGAAATCTTATAAATGTAATGAGCTTAGCAAAAGGATTAATGAATCCAACCAAAGTACACCTTATAAAGCTAACCACAGAGATGCTTCACTTCAATCCTTAAACCTAAAAAGACTTAAAACTGGAAAAACCATAGGAGTTTCCAAATATAAAGACTATGTAAAGAGTTTAAATGAGTGTTCTATCATTAATATAAATCAAGGAATACACATAGGGAAGAAAGAAAACAACAATATAGAATTTGATAAGGGTTTTGTGTCTAAACATAAACTTATGCAGAAACAAAATTATAATAGTAAGAAGCTTTACAAATGTAGTGAATGTGACAAATTCTTTACCCACAAAGGCCATTTTAGTATTCATCAAAGAATTCATACAGGAGAGAAACCATACACATGTAGTGGATGTGGCAAATGCTTTACTGAGAAAGGCAGTCTTAGAATTCATCATAGAACTCATACAGGAGAAAAACCTTACAAATGCAGTGAATGTGACAAATGCTTTATTCACAAAGGCAGTCTTAGAATTCATCATAGAACTCATACAGGAGAGAAACCTTACAAATGCAGTGAATGTGACAAGTGCTTTACCCAAAAATGCCATCTTCGAATTCACCAGAGATTTCATACAGGAGAGAAACCTTACAAATGCAGTCAATGTGACAAATTCTTTACTAAGAAAGGTAGCCTTCAAATTCATCATAGAACTCATACAGAAGAGAAACCTTACAAATGCAGTGAATGTGAAAAATGCTTTACTCAAAAATGCCATCTTCGAAGTCACCAGAGAATTCATACAGGAGAGAAACCTTACAAATGCAGTGAATGTGATAAATGCTTTACTGACAAAGGTAGTCTTAGAATTCATCATAGAACTCATACAGGAGAGAAACCTTACAAATGCAGTGAATGTAACAAATGCTTTCCTGACCAAGGCAGTCTTAGAGTTCATCATAGAACGCATACAGGAGAGAAGCCTTACAAATGCAGTGAATGTGAAAAATGCTTTACTGACAAACGTAGCCTTAGAAGTCATCATAGAACTCATACTGGAGAGAAACCTTACAAATGCAGTGAATGTGACAAATGCTTTACTGACAAATGCAGTCTTAGAATTCATCATAGAATTCATACAGGAGAGAAGCCTTTCAAATGCAGTGAATGTGACAAATGCTTTACCAAAAAATGTAGTCTTCGTAGTCATCAGAGAATACATACAGGAGAGAAACCATACAAATGCAGTGAATGTGACAAATGCTTTACCCAAAAAGGCCATCTTCAAAGTCACCAGAGAATTCATACAGGAGAGAAACCTTACAAATGCAATGAATGTGACAAAAACTTTAAATACAAAGATAGTCTGCATTGTCATCAGCGAATTCATACAGGAGAGAAACCTTACAAATGCAATGAATGTGACAAATGCTTTAGCCAAAAATGGAGTCTTCATAGTCATGAGAGAGTTCATACAGGAGAGAAACCTTACACATGCATTGAATGTGACAAATGCTTTAAGTACAAAGATAGTCTGCAATGTCATCAGCAAATTCATACAGGAGAGAAACTTTACAAATGCAGTGATTGTGACAAATGCTTTACCAAAAAATGCAATCTTCAAAGTAATCAGAGAATTCATACAGAATAGAAAAATTACAGGTACAGTGTATATGACAAATGATTTTCCCAAAATTACAATCTTCATTTCCATCAGCAAATTCATACAGGAGAGAAACCTTAAAAATGCAGTGAATGTGACAAATGCTTTAAGTACAAATTTTGTCTGCAATGTCATCAGTGAATTCATACAGGAGAATAACCTTACAAATGCTGTGAATGTGACAAATGCTTTACTGACAAAGGCAATCTTAGAATTCATCAAAGAATTCATACAGGAGAGAAACCTTAGAAATGCAAATAATTCTCTATACTAGAGAATTATAATAAATATGCAAAACCTGTGAAAACATTCATGCCATGTTTAATATCTTAAATATTGTGAACTATTTCTGTGGGGAAATGCTCTGAAAATGTGAGAATATAGGAAAGTTTTACTGGTTCACGCTCAAATATTACAAGAAAAAATCAAGTAGGGAAGCCAGAAGAATATAGTATTTTGGACACTTTCTTTGAAACAGAAATAAATGATTAAAAAAACTAATTAATTTATGTAATAAACCTTTTAAACTATTTCATAATACACACAACATTATTTATATTTAATTCACATAAAGAAACTCAGAAAATCATACTTAAAAGAGCATTTGATACACTGGGACACCTAATGAAAATAGGATGTTAATTGTCCTATAGAGATGCATGCCTACAGTGCTGAGCAGTGGTGGTGCATGTCTTTAATCCCATCACTTTGGGGCATGATGCAGGCAGATTTCTGAGTGCCAGGATCGCATGGTCTATACAGAGAAACCCCTAAAAATAGCCTACAAATATGCTTGGAGTATCCAGTATTCATAATCTCTACCAAATGGTCATTTTATGTTTCACTGTAACAACTTGCTATCAGTCCCTTATGCTCTGTTCAACAAGTTCTTCCTCTTTGTCCTGTAAGTATATCCAATAAAGCTCTTTTATTAAAGCCACTTTGACTTGTTTTTTTTTTGTGCTTGTTTGTTTGTTTTTCAATTTCCACTTAGGATGCTTAGATGAATATATGTTGTGTCTCCCCTGGAAATATCTCTCATGAAACATGAGCGAGCAACTAAAATTTTCTGCAGACTTGTAACATGAACTTAATACTAGTAATTTTCAATGTGTGGATAACAGCTCCTTTGGAGAGTGAAATGACCCTGTCACAGTGTTTGATTAAGAACAAATGAATACATGTATTTCCAAAGTCTTAGGATTGAGAAATCAATCATTTGACTCTCACTGAATCTGACCACATGAAAATAGTTTGGAATGTATGTCAGTATTATAAACTTGGAAACACTAGGAAAAGTTTAGGAAATTTGGAAACAATGTATTAGAGATGATGATTAATTTTAACTAAACTAGGTAAAATTTTGTTCCAAGGATCAAGCTTACTGCCATAATACTACTAGATTAATTTAATAAGCCTTGAAACAGACAATGTGAAAAGACTTTTAGTGCCTCAACAATAAGTCTCCTCTCTTTCAAAAATTCTTGGAAATATGAGAGAATAGCTACTAAACAATAAATGAAAATATGGCTTCATCATTTTCAGGAATAGACATCCATATTGTGCTGTATAGCTGCATTTCTCTAAACTCTAATAGCATTTGATTGAGGCAAATTCCAAGAAAACTCAGAAAAATGCTACCTATTAGCTCATACTACAGATCATAATGGTGCCATGTCTTGTCGTGCCTTAGGACTTCAACACAAGAAATCTACTAGATTTCCTCATTTTTCTTAAGTCATTTCCAGAAGGCTAATATTTTATACATCACACCATATACATCCTGAAAAATTACTCAACTTATTACCAATATATTGCCCTCATCTAATTTCATGTGTGAGTTCATTCATACAAATATCATGAACCTTTGAGATAGCTTATCATTATTAGATCAGGAACATGCTCACACATAGTTTAGAAATAATAAACATCCTGGACATCCATTTGGATGTACTGAAAAAAGACAAAAGACTTTACTTCAAGCAAAAGTATTATATTAAAATATTCATACAAAATTCCAGAAGTCTCAGAAAATTGGGATCTTAGAAAATGTAACATGTTATATTGAACACATCCTTACATAATTTAATTTCACGCTTGCTTAAAACCGGAAATGAAATTGTTGAACTTATGAAAAAATTCCACATTATAACCTTGTTTTTGGTATTTATGTTTGTGGACACATGATAAGTTTAACAGAATCTTTAGTACACCAGGGCCCTGCTTTAAAATGATTATGTCTAAGCTCTGTCAATTGGAATGTCAGGGATATTGAAAGCTCACCAACCAGGCAAGTGGAAGTTAGGTGTCTGGAATAACCCTTTACAATCTGGAAATTGCAACCAATTAGAAAGTTTTTGGAGATTTCAGTTACACAAGTTCATTGTATCTACGATCCACTACTTGATGACTTATTATTGGAATAATGTGATAATCATTCCAAATGTGCAGAGATTTCATGTGCTATTGCATATTTTCAAATTGTGGACAATAAAAATATATATCAACTTCTACCCCTAACACAATATGATTTTCTTCATTCTATAACCATTTATACATATACTTCTTGTCTATGGTACAGTAAGCCTAGGGTGAGGGTGGAAAGAATAGGTCCAAGTAGATTCACTGTTGGAGTTATGTGGGAAAGAACACATGAAGAGTTTGAAAAGTGAAAGTCATTTTCTTAGTGAAAATCACCATATCACATTTGAAGAGCAAGGAATCAGAGGCTCTCTAGATTTTGAACATGTAGTATTTGTGGAAGAGCATTGTAAGGACCACACTGCCTGCCATACTACAGGAGCCTCAAGGGCTTTCCTAGAGGAACTTCCAGTGACTTCATTTTTAGGAACCCAGCAGGACTAAGAACATAACATGCAGGGAACTATAACTTCTTTTCAGCTGCAGGACAACTTGTCAGAAACTCCGAGGATGGAAAACTTTTGCAGTATGTGGTAAAAGTCATTACTTGATTGAAACTGGTATTCTTATGGGAGAAGTCAGTAAAGGGACTGAGATCCTGAAGGAAGGAAGGATCAGGAAATTATCCTTGTCCTGAGGATTCTGGAAATGGCATGGAGTGGAATGAGGAGTGGAAGACACTGTCTTTTATCTCACAGCAATAAAAATATTCCCTTGATCTGCTGAACTTCCTGCACATTTAGGCCTTGAGAAAAGTATCAATCTCCCCAGTAGTGGGTGGAACTGCATTGAAGACTGGCTTTGGTTCTGCCCTTTATAACCACTTCTCTCCAAAAGCTGCCACTAGGAGGACATTTCTCCCTGAACTTATGTATGGACCAAAGCTTTTGAGAGGAAAGAGACTGGAACAAAGGGGCTCCTCAAGGGATTGTATGGCTTGTGTAATGAGGGAAAGCCCTGAAAGAATTACCCTACATTTCGGGAATTGTGATATCTCACTGGACTCAAAGCTATTTATTGTTTTCTCATCACCTGCTGCCTATTTCGAGAGCCCGTGGGTAGCGTTGTCCATTTCCATCTGTGTGGGAAACCACAGGATTAGCATGAACCTGAAAGTGTGGTAGAGGCTGTGCAAGTTACATGAGTTTCCAGAACACTGGGATTCCAGGTGCCCCAGTGGACAGTTGCAAATAGGATGAGGAGCAGAATGTGACTCCAGCTAATTTTGGGACTGTGCCCTCTTACACATGGTGTGCATCCGTCTATCCATCCTGTATCATCCACAAATTCATGGTAGGAAGAGCTTTAATGATCTGATCCTCTGGTTGTGTGTTAGATAAGTTCCCTGCTCTAAGAGGTCAGAGGCAGCAAGGCCAGTATTGTGAGCTAGCCTTAGCAAGAAAGCTTGCTAAAAGGTTATTGAATGCAAACAGGTTTTGGCTGGTAAAATCCTCAACCCCAGGACAGGCATGGTGTCTTTCTCCTACATGGTATGTAAAATGGCCTTATTCACTGAGTTCCTCAGACCCATATTCATAGCACTTAGGAGGGCAGTCCCTCAGAGCCAATGCAGTCAGTCTTACCTCACCCACACACAGGACATAGAGGCTGAGGGGGACTAGTGATAGAGATGTATCTGTTCACAGGCCTTTATGTTTCCATTATGTGTCTCATATCCTAGTTCGAATGGGAGTTAAAAGGTGTTCTACTTATGCTTGTTGGAGGACAAAGGAGCTACAATTGGGAGAAGCGAAAAACCTTTTGGCTCAACTATAAGTAGGGTCCAAAGTGACCATCCTCAGTATTGGACTCTCTTGAGTGGCTTAGTAAAGTCATACAAGTGAGTTGTTCAAGGACAAGTCCAGTGGAAAAGAATTTTACTAATATCCCTACCTTCTCCTCTACTTTGGGAGGATTATGGTGTGACCAGGAGTGTATTGCATGACATCCAGAGTTTGCTTTCATTATCTATGTCAATGGCAGTGAGAGGTAAAGGGGACATTGCAGTCTGTTTAGAATTAGAAGACCACTGACTAGTGAACAGTGATACACTTTACCTGTCGATTTCCACAGCCACCCATGGTGCTGCAGATTTTACTCCTTTAGTGTCTAAAGGCTTCGTCCTCATGATCTCCAGTCTGGCACATGAGCTGTGATCTCTGTATAGCATGTAAACATCTAGCCCTACTTCAGTAACACTGATATTCTTCTAAATGGAACTTCAGCAAGGTACAAGCAGAAAGAGATTGTATGTAATCCTGTAAAAGAGTGCCTATTTATAAGAAAAGGAAGAGACCTTCAGAAGCCAGACCATCAGTGCTTGAAATTGGACATCAACATACAGAACTAGGAGCAGTTAGATTTCTGTTGGGTAATCATTGCAGTCTCTGGAGTTGTGCCATAGCCCAGGTAGACCAATTAAACTACTCCAGGCTCAATGTTCCTGGTCTGAACTGCATGATACATGAGGAACAAATTCAAACACACTATTCTTATGTGTTTTGTACACATGCATCTGTGGGGGAGAGAGCCTAACACAAGAGCTTATAAGATGGATCTTCAGGTTAAAAGCTTGCTGCACAATCCTGATGACCTGAATTCTGTCCTATGGACAATTTCAGTGGAAGGAGAGAGTCACAATTGCAAGCTATCCTCTGATCTCTAGTTGTGTGCCAATACACTCAAAGAAACAGAATGATAGATTGATAGATAGATAGATAGATAGATAGATAGATAGATAGATAGATAGATAGATAGACAGACAGACAGACAGACAGACAGACAGACAGACAGACAGACAGGAAGACAAATGATTACCCTGACAAATACATCTTAAGCAAGTCTTTCTTTAGGAGGATAGGCTCTTGGTTCCAGAGAAATACAATCCTGTCTTGCAAGGAAAGCATGTTTACAGGATCCTGAATATGGATGGTCACATTGTGTCTGCAGTACAGAAACAGAAAGAGATGCATGGTGGTACTCAGCTTACTTTCCACTCTTCCCAGGTCCACAGCCTACTGTTATGTGCTGCATACATCCAGGTTGTTTCTTCCATTCTCAGTTAAAGCTCTGAGGAAATGTGCTCATAGACATGTCTAGCAGCGTGTTCCTTGGTGAGTTATTTAGTAAATTTAGTAATGGTGACAGTAAAAATTGAGATCAGATAAGATCATGGAATTTTTCCATTTATGCCAATACTCTGGAATTATTAGGATGTTTAATTTGGGGATATACTAGATTTTGAATTTTCAGAGTAGGGATAATCAACCTTTGCTGTGATGGTTGGCATGGACATAACAACTTCTCAATAAGGTAAAACTATCATTGTGTGTTCATGAAAGGGCTGATCCATTTTCATATGTGTGCTACCTGGCACAGTAATATATCCTCTTGTGGGGTAGATGAGACACTGGAGTGTTTTCTTTCTTTTTTTTTATTAGAAATATTCTTTATATACATTTCAAATGATTTCCCTTTACCTGGTTAGCCCTTCCCCGAAAGTCCCCAGTCAACCCCCTCCCACTTCCCTGTTCTGTATTCCCCTACACTGCTGAGTCAAGCCTTTCCAGGACCAGGGGCCTCTCCTCCCTTTGATGTCCAACAAAATCAGAAATGAAAAGGGAAACATAACAACAGAAACTGAGGAAATTCAAAAAATCATGAGATGCTATAATAAAAGGCTATATTCAACAAAACTGGAAAACGTAGGTGAACAAGGGAACTTTTCTAGACAGATATCAGGTACAGGAATTAAATAAGGATCACATAAACCACTGAAACAGACATAAACTACCTAAACAGACCCATAACTCCAAAAGAAATAGAAGTTGTCAGTAAGAGTCTCCCGGAAAAGAAAGAAAGAGAGAAAGAAAGAAAGAAAGAAAGAAAGAAAGAAAGAAAGAAAGAAAGAAAGAAAGAAAAAGAAAGGAAGGAAGGAAGGAAGGAAGGAAGAAAGAAAGAAAGAAAGAAAGAAAGAAAGAAGAAAAAAAAGGTCCAGACTGAGAGGGGTTTAATGCAGAAGTCTATCAGATGTTCAAAGAAGACCGAATACCAATACTTTTCAGATTATTCCACAAAATAGAATCAGAAGGAACACTACTTAATTTCTTCTATGAAGCCACAGTTACACTAATGCATAAACACTCAAAGACTCAACTGAGAAAGAGAACTTCAGACCAATTTCCCATATGAGTATCAAGGCAAAATAATCAATAAAATTCTAGCAAACTGAAGCCAAGAGCACAGCAAAATGATCATTCACCATGATCCAGTAGGTTTCATCCCAGGGATTCAGAGATGGTTCAATATACAGAAATCTATCAACATAATACACCGTATAAAGAATCTCAAAGAAAGAAAACAATGATCATCTCATTAGATGCTTAAAATGCCTTTGAGAAACTACAAGATCTTACTTGTTATAAAATTTGTAAAGATCAGTAATTCAAAGCCCATTATGAAACATAATGAAAGCAAACTAATGTACAGCAAACCAATAGCCAAAACTCAAACTAAATGGAGATAAACTTAAAGCACTCTGATTAAAATCAGGGACTAGACAATGCTGTCCACTCTCTCCCTATCTATTCAACATAGTGCTCAAATTATGGAAAGATAAATTAGGCTAAAAAAGGAGGACAAAGGGATACAAATTGGAAAGAAAGGAATCAAGATATCACTATTTGCAGGTGTTATGATATATATATATAAGTGCCAAAAAATTTAACCAGAACACTCATAGTACTGGTGAACATCATCTACAAACAAGCTGGATATAACATTAGCTCAAACAAATCAGAAGCCTTCTTCTACTCAAAGGATAAATGGACTGAGAATGAAATTGGGGAAACAACACCCTTCACAATAGTCACAAGTAATCTAAAATATTTGGTGTGAAGATCTGTTTGACAAGAACTTCAAATTCCTGAAGAAAGAATTTGAAGGAGACCTCAGAAGATGGAAAGATCTCCCATGCTCATGAATCAGCAGGATTAACAGAGGAAAGTTGGCCATTTTACCAAAAATAATCAACAGAATCAATGCAATACCCATCAAAATTCAAACTCAATTCTTCACCGAGATAGAGGAATTCCCAAATTGATCTGGAATAACAAAAACCCAGGATAGCAAAAACGAGTCTCGATAATATGAGAATTTCAGTTGGAATCACCATCCCTTTCTTCAAGCTCTACTGAAACACAGTAGTGATAAAAAAAGCACGTGGAACTGGCACAAAGACTGGCAGGCAGGACAATGGATTAGAGTTGATGACGCAGAAATAAACTCACACACTGAAAGATAAAGGGAAATAACCATTTCTGTATTGAGAACCTGTCACAGAGCAGCACACTGGGCAGTATCTTCTCTGAGAAAAACAGACTTCAGGTGTAAATGCACCCATCATCATTGTGTCCTTCAAAATGCAAAAAAAAAAAAAAAAAAAAAAAAGATACAGTCAACAGAACTCAAAAAAGTCAAAAAGCAGAAAGGCCCAAGTGACGACTCCTGTGTCTCACATTGGGGGGAGAAGAAAACAATCAGAAGTAAGGAGGGAGAAATTGGGAGTAAAAGTGGACAGGTTAGGGGTTGGGGAAAAGGGGAACCTGATCTGGTACTGGGTGAGGGAAGAGGACTGAATCCCTGAGGTCCAGCAGGAAGAATGGAAACATGCAACCTCAGGAGGTTGGAGGTTGCGGAGACCCTCCAGAACGCACCAGAGTCCTGGGAGGTAAGAAACTCTAATTACTCAAAGGGAGGGACCTTAGATTTAATGAATGACAGTAGGGAAAGGTAACTTACAGAGCCAACCTCCAGCAGGAAGACAGGACATCCAGTGATTGAGGGGTTGCCATCCCATAGTCAAAACTCTGACCCATATTTGTTCCTGTCTGAAAGAACTGCAGGGATGGAAATGTAGAGGAGCCTGAGGAAAAGGTACAGCAACAGTTCCAAAGTAGGTTCCAGCTCAAGAGGAGGTCCCAAGACCTGACACTATTATTGAGGCTATGGAGTGCTCACAAAAAAGAGACCTATCATGTCCACTCCAGAAAACCCAACAAGTAGTTAAAAGAGTCAGATGCACATATTTGTACCCAACCAATGGACAGATGCTACTGACCCCTGTTGTTGAATTAGGGAAAGGCCAGAAAGAGCTGATGAGGAGAGCAAGGCTGTAGGAGAACTAGCAATCTCAATTAACTTGGAACCCCAGATCCTCAGATCTCTCAGATACTGGAACATCAACCACGCAGCATACACCAGCTGATATGAGTCCCCAAACACATATACAGTAGAGAACAGCTTGGTCAGGGTTAAGTCAAAGAAGATGCACCTAACCCTCAAGAGACTATAGGCTCCAGGGATTTTAGAGGTCTGGTTAGATGGGGGTGGGGGTGGGAGGGTGGGGATATCATGGTGGAGACAGGGAGGTGGGGAGGAGGTATGGGATATGGAACAGTGAGAGGGTGGCTCGGGGGCAGGAGATAAAATCTGGAGTGTATAAACATAAATTAATTAATTAATTATCTAACAAATAACAAAGTTATAAAGTTAAAATGAAATAATGCTGCAATCTTCATATGCTCAAAAACACATCATTGTTATGGCAAAAAAAGACACATATTCTAGCCATCATCTCTGCCTCTAGGGAGCTAATATATTTACACTTAGGATATAAGACAGTGAGGTTCTAAGACACTTATCCTTCTATAAATTGTTCTCTTCCATATATTGCTCAGTGACATCAGTGTCCACATATTTTAATATCCACAATCACAAGCTTTTGTGTGGAACCCTGACCATATCTGAAATGCAACTTATGTGATACATGAGATTTTCTTCCACATTAAAATTAACGTACCCAACCCTATCTAATGTAGAAATTAACCATCAATATAGTTTTTAAAAACCATTTACAATAGATTTTCCTTGAGGCCTGTAGGTCTACAATCCATGGAAATTGTATGTCCTAACAGTAGAAAGTCCAGTGAAAATATGCTGGTTTTATATATGTGACAGGCCTAAATATTAAGTTTTCATTATCCCATAAGAAAATGAAGACCATACAAAATAAGCACTTAGGTAATATTACCACATATAGATAATAAAACTTTTGAATGGTTAGAATGATAAGGAGATTTCTAAAAGAAATGTGGACAACACACAGACCTGTGGAGTGCTAACTAGAGAAGCACTCATTCTTTTTGTTGTTCTTTCCCCAGTTTCAGATATTGGAACTGTTCTTGAAATTTCACAATAGGGTTTGAAAAACACAAAGGTAAAATGAATACAACTCGATTATGGACAATACTCAACCACATAAAAATATATTAAAAGAGAAATGATATGAGGAAACTGGTCAACATTTCTACAGACATGAGAGCATGGATTGATATATTTAGTTTGGAAAAGAATATGAGTATGGTCTGAGACCATACCCTGAGATTTTACCTCACACCAGTCAGAATGGCCAAGACCAAAACTCAGGAGACAGCAGGTGTTGGCAAGGATGTGGAGAGAGAGGAACAGTCCTCCACTGCTGGTAAGATTGCAAAGTGATTCATCCACTCTGGAAAGCAGTCTGGTGGTTTCTGAGAAAACTGGGCATGACACTCCTGGAGGACCCTTTTACACCACTCCTGGGCACATACCCAGAGGATTCCCCAGCATGTAATAAGGACACATGATCTACCATGTTCATAGCAGCCTTATTTATAATAGCCAGAAGCTGGAAAGAAACCAGATGTCCCTCAACAGAGAAATGGATAGAGAAGATGTGGTATATTTACAGAATGGAATACTACTCAGCAATTAAAAACAATGAATTCATGAAATTCTTAGGCAAATGGTCAGAACTGGAAAATATCATCCTTAGTGAGGTAACCCAACCACAAAAGAACACGCATGGTATGTACTCACTGATAAGTGGATATTAACCCAGAAGCTTGGAATACCCAAGGCACAATTCACATATCAATTCATTTCCAAGAAAGAAGGAGAGGCCCCTGGTCCTGGAAAGACTGTACGTAGCAGTAGGGGAACACCAGGGCAGAGAAGTGGGAGGGGATTGACTGGGGAATAGGGGGAGAGAAAGGGCTTATTGGACTTTTGGGGAGGGGGGCACCAAGAAACAGGATATCATTCGGAATGTAAATAAAGAATATAGAAAACAAACAAAACAAATCAAAACAAAAACAAAAAAATAAACAAAAACTAAACAGAGACTCTGTGAAATTAATAGAGGTCATGAACCAAATTGATTCAACAGAAATCTACTGAACATTTCACCCTGAAATAAAAGAATGTACCTTCTTCAAAATTGACCATATAATCAGTCACAAAACTAACTTCAACTGATAAAAGAAGACTGAAATAATCCCATACATCCTATCTAATCTCCACAAAGTAAGGGTTGTCTTTAATAACAACACAAAAACAGAAAACTCACATACCCATGGAAACTGAATAATTCTCTGCTCAATGTTAACTTGGTCAGGGAAGAAATAACAAAAGAAATTAAAGGCTTTCTGAAATTCAATGAGAATTGAGACTTACCATACCCTAACTTATGGAACACTATAAAAGAAGTGCTAGGAGGAAAATTCATAGCACTGAGTGTTCTGGTAAAGAAATTGGAGAGGTCCTACACTAGCAACTCAACAGCACATGTGAGAGTTCGAGAACAAAAAGTAGAAAACACACCCAAGAAGAGTAGCCTGCAGTAAGTAGTCAAACTCAGAGTTGAAATTTACCAAATAGAAAGAAAAAGAATTATACAAAAAGAATCAAGAAAGCCAAATTCTGGATTTTGAAAAACATCAACAAAATAGATAAAACCTTATCCAAACAAACTATAGGGCCTAGACACAGTATCCAAATTAACAAAATCAGAAATGAAAAGAGAGACATAACAACACAAATGGAGGAAATTCAGAAAAATCATCAGATTCTAATACAAATGCCTAGACTCAACAAACCTGGAAAATCTAGATGAAATGGATGGTTTTCTAGACTGATACCACATGATGATATCATAGTATACATGGACAATAACAAAAATTCTACCAGAGAATTTCTATAGCTAATAAATTATTTTTAAAGGTTGCTGAATATAAAATTAACTAAAATAAATCAGTAGACTTCTTTTATAGGAATGATAAATGGACTGAGAAAGAAATTACAGAAATAACACCCTTCAAATAGCCACAGATCATATTAAATATCTTGGGGTAACTCTAATGAAACAAGTGAAATGTCTGTATGACAAAAACATCAAGTCTATCAAGAAAGAAATCAAATAAGACCATAGAAATTAGATCTCCCATACTCGTGATTTAGTAGAATTAAGATAATTAAATTGGCCATCCCACTGAAAGAAATCTTCAGATTTAGTGCAATTAACATCAAAAACCCAACAAAATGTTTCAAAGATATGTTAAATGAAATTCTCAAATTCATCACGATAAAAAAAGAAAAGAAACAGGATAGCTAAAAATGATGCTTAACAATAAAAGAACTTCAGAGTGAATCACCCTCCTAGACCTCAAGCTACACTACACAGGAATAGTGATAAAAACAAAGTAGTATTCATAGAGAGACAGACAGGTTGATCAATGGAATAAAATTGAAGATCCAGAAATAAAATAGCATACTTTTGGACACTTGATCTTTGAGAAAGAAGCCAAACTATACAATGGAAAAAAGAAAGTTGACCCATCCAGCAGGTCTAGTTATTCAGGGTCCCGAAGAGGCACTACCTGAGGGTCAAGGGGGGGAGAAAAGAAGGAGACCAAGCAAGGTTCCCTTGTCAATATTTCTTTTATTGTCACACAAGCAGCAGTTTTTAAGCAATAGGGATGAGGAAGTTGGGAGGGGGAACTATGGGGAAGTGAGCTATGGGCCAAGCCCTGAATGAGGAAGTTGAGAGGGGGTGCTAGGGGGAAGTGAGCTATGGGCCAAGCCCTGGGTGGGGTGCCTGTGACATTCCTCGGTTATTCCCGGGAAGGTCACAGATTTTTATCTTGGTCTTGATGTTCCGTCAGGAAGGTCAGGAGTTTCACTCGAGGGGAGGGGCGGCCTGTCTATGTAGCTGGCAGTTGGCCTGTCAGCCCCCAACATGTCCCTCTTCTTTGTATAATTGATACAGGCTACATGATGTGCACCCACAGCCAGCACCTAGAAGAGAGGGGTAGAGTCTCTATCTTAGGCTACATGAGGTGCCTCCATGCCCAGAACCCCCAATAGGAGTTTGCTCCCTGGGCAACGGCCTCACATTACTCCTGTCATGGAGTTACTCTACAGCCCTGGGATCATGATCTACCGACTGTGTTAGCCAGGCTCTCAGGTGTGCATCTGGCATGTGGCATCATGGTACTCCCATCATGGACATCTCCATAGCTTTTTATACCAAGGGTTTTGGTAGGCTGTGGCCAGGATCGAGAAAGTGAGGCCAGCAGAGGGGGTGCCCAAGGGCTCCTTGTAGGCACCCGGGTCATTATCGCTGACCTCTACACGATGGTAATGCACTGAAACTGGCTTGTTGGTGAAAGCGGCATCCACCTGTGACTTGACAAAAAGAGTTAATTTTTGGAAGGCCCACAGCCCAAAAGAAATGAACATGAGAAGGCCCACCAAAGGCCCCAAAAGACTAGGTAACAGATTAGAGAGCCAAGGGGATGTAGAGAACCAGTTTTGATACCATGATTCTTTTTTCTTTCTTTCTTGCGCTTTTCTAGACTTTCCCTGACCCTTTTTTAGGCTATCTTCAACCAATCCTGTCTTGTCTGCATAAAAGCAGCATTCTTCTTTAAGGGCAGTGCATAACCCACTTTGTTGTAAAAAGAGCAAATCTAAACTCTTCTGTTTTGTAACACTACCTCAGAGAGGGATGTAACAGAATCTTTAAGATTCTTTAGTCCTAACTGTAGCTCTTGTAGGCCTCTATTGACCACCGAGCTGAGCTGCGCATACTGCTGACTGGAAGTGACCAAGGAGGCAATTCCTGTTCTGGCCCCTGTGGCTCCCAAACCAAGGAGTATAGCCAGGGTGATTGCTGTTCTCTCTTTTGTCTGGGCAAATGAGTTCCCCTTTCCCAAAAATTAAGGAGCTCATCAGAATCATGAATGGTCAATCGGGGAGGAGCTTGACAAACACACAATATTCTCTATTCTCTAAAAAGGCAGCTGAAACTATAGAAGAGGTCAATCCCGAGGAGCAAGCAAGATAGGAATCATTAGAAACAGCAACATATTGAAAGGAAGCATTAATTACAATAGTTTGATTGAAAACCTCAATCAGGATCTTGGGGGGCAGCATATCAGTTCTCAGAAGGCACATGCCTAGGCCAGAAATTTGGCCAAGGGTGAGTCCTTGCTTCTCTGGAGGACTCCATCGAAGAAGCGAGGTATCATTAGTGGGTAATAATTCTCCAAAGCTTGCAATCCCTTCATAAAAGGGCAGGGAGGGTGAATAACAGACCCAAGATTCCTCTAAAATGGAAAAATTAGCTTCATGTATGGCTTGTATCGAAGCATTAGCTAATGACAGCACAAGCTCAGTAGTCGAGGGAGGACCCATAGGTAGAGTAGGCTGAAACAAAGGATTGGGTGTTCGGGTATCTGGGATAGTGGGTGTTGCAGGGACCTGGTTTCCAGATAGATGTCTACTACCTCCAGCTCTTAACTGTAGCTCAGGGTTTGGGCCAAGAGCGGCTGTTTGGGGAGCAGGGATCGTTTTTGATAACTTGATCTGGAAGGTTAGCCCCATATCATAATCATCCTTATATGGTGGAGATCCCATTGGGCTCCTCTAGAGTTTTACTTATCAAATTTTTTGCCCGCCTCTGTAAAGGCAATCTGGAGGGGGCTGCACCATCCTTTAGATGTTTTATTTTTAATGGAGCATGCCAAGGAATTTCCTTCCCACTTTAGGTATGGGGTGCTAGGATTGTGTGTTGGAGGATACTTTCTTTTTACGGTAATAAGGTCCCAAGAGGAGCTGGGTTTCCAGTAAGTGTCTGCTGTAGTCTTGCAGCCCCAGGCTTTACAGTAAAAGTCAGATTCTTACTCACATGGTTGGGCAATGGAGCGGCTGCGATGACCTCCCGGGCAGACATAAAGTCCCCAGGGAAGGAGCCTTAAGTGTTCTCGCCTGCCTTCAGTGGAGCACCCGGGGGACCAGTTAGAATCCGAAAGCTCAGGCGTGCTTTTTTTGAGGGACAAATGTGTCAGGGGTACCCCAATCCTCACTAGCTCCCCGAGCGAGCTGGTGAGCAACCACCTCATTGGGGCTAAACATCATCATCCCCATTTGAGAGAGAATGTCTCTCCCCCAAAGATTGACAGGGAGGCCCTCAACAATAAAAGGCTGCACAGTGCCCGAATTCCCCTCTGAATCTTTCCATGTCAACAACTTTGAACTTTGTAAGGTATTTTTAGACTGGCCAATGCCTTGTAAATGAGTCATCGAGGGCTGGAGAGGCCAGGCAGAAGGCCAGGAGCTCAAACTAAGAACTGTGGTGTCAGCTCCCGTATCTGTAATGCCGTCAAACTTTCGCCCGTCCAACTTAAGGCACAAGGAGGGGCGCTCCTTAGAGAGTTGCTGGACCCCGTAGGCATCAGAGGAACCAGGTTGGCTATCTCCTCTGAACCCTCCCATGTGAGCACCAGAGGAATCAAGCAGGAGAGGGAGCACCTGGGCTACTCTCTGACCAGGGAGAATGGTGACCGGGCCCTTTTCTGCCTTAAAACTTTTATCTCTCCAGTACAGTCTGCATCCACAAGCGACGGGTGGACACTGAGACCCTGCATGGTAGCTGAGGCATGCCCTATAATGAGAAAAAAAATGCCAGATGGAGGGGGTCCAAAAATTCCTGTGGAGAGAACCTAAACACCATCTTGGGGGTTCAAAATTGTGTTGGAGGAGGCACACAGGTCCAGTCCTGTGCTCCCTGCTGTTGCCCTAGATAAGCTAGTGCCGCAGGAGCTTGGTGCTGTACTTGGAGGTGTGTGGTCATCTGTGGGTATGTGCCCCGGTACGGTGGCCCCTTGGCTGTTTCCCTGGACTGCAGGGAGGGCCTGCCCATTAGCATCAGTTCTAGACCAACATTCCTTGGCCCAATGACAGCTTCTCCTACAACAAGGACAAACTCTCAGTGCGGTAGGCTTAGGGGCCCCTTGGCCAATGACGGGATTAAATGGCTGGCTGGGGTTGAGAGCACTACATTCTCTACCAAAGTGACCAGGCTACCCACATCTAAAGAATGTTTTGCCTCTAGGGCGGCCAGAATCTCCGGTTTTTTGGAACACAGCCCCCGATAGCTAAACTGATAGACTTGGACACTTGATGTGAGAAGGAGTCAACATCATTGCAAAGTTTAATCCTTCCTGTAATATTAAGATCTTTAGTCTTGCCTCGTAGAGCAGCTTTGCACGCCGAGTTAGCGTTCTCAAGAGCAAGCTGCTTAAGGAGGAGCCCCTCACTTTCACTTTGACCTAGGATTCTTTCTGCTGCTTCCTGTAACTTCCCCACAAATTGAGCATAGGGTTCCTGGGCCCCCTGGACTATTTTAGTTAAGGGGGTGGTGAGAGCTCCTGTAGCAGGAACCGCTCTCCAGGCAGATAAGGCAGCCTGTGCTGTTTGAGCAAGTATGCCAGGGGACAATCCTAATTGTTTTTCCTCGGAGGCAAATGGGCCCCTCCCACACAACTTGTCCGCTGTCCAAGAGGCGGTCCTTCCTAGAGGGATTTTTCTGTTCCTAGTGGCCAGACTCTCAGCCCTATCTATGAATTCAGATTTCTAAGTTAAGTATTGTACTCTGGTGAGGACAGACTGCACCACCTTAGTCCATTCACTAGGAGTCAGATATCCGGACCCCGCGAGTCCTTCTAAAACGGACAAGGTAAAGGGTACAGTTAAACCATAATTTTTAACAGCTGAATGCAATTCTTTGATATGTTTAAGTTTGAGTTTCTTGTATACGGGACGTGAGGTCTTGTATTCACCTTGATCGGAGTCCTCCTCTTCAGAATCTAGAGCTACCTCGTCATAGTCTGTCTCTTCTTCAATCTCCTCCCCTTGGTTAGCATAGGTACTATCTGGCTCAGGACCATCTCGGGCCGTCTAGTTCGTGACCTCGGGCTATCTAACTCGGACTCCTCCCTGGCTTGTCTGGCACGTGCCCTAATCATAACAGGAAAAGTTAGCTTTGGCTGGGATCTTTTTATGGCTTTAGGCGGTCTTTTTGGGGCATCTTGTCCCTTTCTCATGGTCTCTTGTAAAGTTTGAATATCTAAAGTAAGATCTCCTAATTCCTGCTGTAATTGTAAAACTTGTCTAAGGCCAGTAATTTGTGCCTGAAGTGCAGCCTTAGTTTGGGTTAGTCCCTCTACCACTTCGATCGGCAGGGGCGCAGGGGGAGCTGACGGTAATGGGGGCAAGTAGGGCGGGGGGCGATTGGGTCTTTGGACGCACTGGGATCTTCCAGGGAGTGTAGCGTCTTGGGCAGGGGACTTCCCCCCTCTCCTGGCATATCGATAATAATGGAGGGGCAAGGAGAATGAGGCTCGCCACTTTTACTTTCGTTTTTATGTGACGGCGGCCGTGAGGCCTGCAAGAAGTCCTCTGCTATATATAGTTAAGAGACGGGCATTCTCGCCCCCTTTCTCAGCATCTTGTATTATGTCTCTTATAATGCCCCAATAACTAAAAAATGCAGCGGACACTGGGTCACCAGCATTTAAAAGCTTATTAATATCTTTACCAACCTTATTCCATGTAAGTGGATGTATATCAGGGCCGCTTAAAACAAGCCAAGGACATTTTTCATCAACAAAACAAAAGAACTTAATTAAATCTTTTTTCTTTACTCTTATTCCTCTCTCCCGGAGAAAACACTTGATTTCTCCTATAAAACAAGCTTCCTTAGACAATTGTTTCACCATGACAATCGGACGACAGTTATTTGGCCAAACTCACCTCCCTTTCCAGCGAGGCACAAGCGATGCAGTGTGAAAGGTCCTCGATTCCTTTTCCCGGGGTTCCTTCATCGTCTGGTTGGCCGTGCTTCGTGTCCCTGTTCAGGAACCATTTCACCCGTCCAGCAGGTCTAGTTATTCGGGGTCCTGAAGAGGCGCTACCTGAGGTTCAAGGAGGGGAGGGAGAAAAGAAGGGGACCAAGCAAGGTTCTGTTGTCAAGGTCCCGTTTATTGTCACACAAGCAGCAGTTTTTAAGCAATAGGGATGCGGAAGCTGGGAGGGGTGCTAGGGGGAAGTGACCTTTGCAAAACGCAAAGGAAGGAGGGGTCAAGGCATTCTTGACAGCAGGAAGCTCAAAGGGCATCTGGTGAAGACATCTGGTATCTGCGCACGTAGGGACATTCCACTGTTAAGGGTGGAGCGATCCGTAGTTACTATCGGAATCCTTATGTACCGGCAGTTCCTGGGCCAGATCCCTTCCTTCCTACTTTGATTGCTTGCTTTCTTCTCCCTCATAAGTGGGACCGAGGAGTCCTCACTTTAGCCCATCATCTTGTTGACTTTTTTGAATTCTATCGATTGTATCTTTTTTTTGGGGGGGGGGCATTTCATGTAACACAATGATCATGGTTATGTTTACACCTGAAACCTGTTTGTCTCAAGAGATACTGCCCAGTGTAGTGCTCTATGGTAAGTTCTCAATACAGAAATGGTTATTTCCCTTGGTCCTTTGGTGTGTGGGTTTATTTCTTGGTCTTCAGTACTATTCCATTGTCCTGCCTGCCTGTCTCTTTACCAATACCATGTTGTTTTTATCACTATTGCTTTGTACTAGAAATTGAGGTCAGGAATGCTGATTCCCACTGACATTCCCCTTCTTTCTGTATTCTGCACTATTTTCTGTGCAAGTTTATTGTGGGGTTTTCTTAAGAAATTTGTGAATTCAGTGCTGTGTATGTTTATTCCTCAGACAGTGTTAGAAGGAACAGTGAGAACCTGGGTGTCTACATGTAATTATTCCCTGGCCTATTGGTATGACATAGGTTTACTGTTTATAGGTTATTGTTCCTAGGAAATCAATATTTTCCTCATCAATTCTCATTAATTTTATGACTTTTCATGGCACTCCATCATCTGCTATTTCCCAGTGTCAATCTAAACTTCCTAGGTAGGGGCATTGAAAGAAATAATTCACATACCTGTTAAATGCCAAGAGAAATACTTGTTATGAGAGAAATATAAGGTCAATGAAATACATAAAATTTGCAGAATATTTGACAAGTTTCTTCAGTTATAGTATCTTGAAGTTCAGAATGAATTCTTTTGTTTTTATTCGTGCATAAGCATATATATGTATATATGTATGTTTGTGTGCATATATGCATATGTATATATTTTTCTATGTATTTCATGAGACCCTTTTCACACATTTTTTCATATATATACATATACCCTGAAGCTATCAGTGACACCCATTTCACACATTCTTTCATGCACACACACACACATACACACACACACACACACACACACACACACAAACCCTGGGAGCTATCAATGAGTTTCTACCATGCCTCCTCCTTTCTTTTGTTTTCACATTGCCTAGAAACCGTGTTCTCAACCCAAAATTGTGACTTCTTTGTGGTCAATTGACACATTCGCAAGGGATGTCAAAGACCAACCATCATAAAACACATATTTCTTAAGGTCTTGGGACCTGACACTCCATTCCTGTTATCAATCTGTATGCGGGTCTGAAACATGTAGATTCATCAATTTATGAGTTCCTGGAACTATAATAAAAGTTTACCACACCATTAGAAAAGGTGAGAACAACTGGATTAAAATGTTAACAGAATTAAATATTATTTAAACACTTTTCTGACTTTTATTCTAATATTCCACATATTAATGCATTCATGTAGATGTCAAGAGATCAAGATCAATGCATGCATAGGTGGGCATGGGATTTAGAAAACAGAGCCATATTGAAAGGAGAAGTAAGTTGGAAATATAGGTTTAATCTCATGACCAATTGAAAGCCTTCTTAGATAATGATGATGAAAATGGCTGTCACTAAATCTGATGATAACTTATTTTCTTTGAAAATGCCATGATATTTGGCAGATAGAATCTTTGTACTCCAAGACAACAGACACTCATGGAAAATAGATATACTGTATCTACCTGTTTGAATGAAGTGGAATCTCATTAAAGAGACAGATATTGTATTCTAGTGTGATGGCTAATGAAATGCCATTCAATTGTAGGCATCAATCATGGTAGTCAGTAGCCCTTTGTCCTTGAGTATAGACCCAGGAAGATAAGTCCTCAGAAATAACTCTGAGTAATAGTGTTTTACAGAAGATATGCTTGTGCTCCTGTTTTTGTCCGGTACAGGCTGATGTTAGAAAGAGGCCTCAGGTTATATTCATATTCCTTTCCACACAAAATATGGCACTCCATGTTCTCATATCTGTTGAAATGTTGAGAAGATTCCTGGTCTCATTTTGCTTTTAATGTATTTTTATGTGGTTTATCATTGACCATAATGGGGTTTTATTAATTTTATCTTTGTGTTTTTCAAACTGTGTTGTGAAATTTCAAGAAGAGTTCCAATATTTGAAACTTGGAGAAGAACAACAAAAAGAATGAGTGTTTCTCTGGTAAATACTTCACAGGTCAGTGTGCTGTCCACATTTCTTTTAGAAATCTCTTTATCATTCAAGTCATTCAAATGGGAAAGGGGAATTCATTTCGTATGTAAACAAAAAAACTTAGAAAATAAAAAAAAATGTTTTAGTGTCTGTATGTAGTAGTGTTATCTAAAGGGCTTATATTCTAAGATCTTAATTTTCTTCTGGTATAAAGAAAATTTAATGTTTAAGACTTTCATATATATAAAATCATGATATTTTCACTGGATTTTCTACTGTTAGAACACACAATTTCCATGGGCTGAAGACCGGCAGGTGTCAAGGAGAATCTATTGTAAATGATTCTCAAAAATGATATCAATGGCTAATTTCTACATTGGATATAATTGTATACTTTTATATTACTCTGGAAGGAAAGTCTCATTTGTCACAGAAGTTGCATTACATATATGGTCAGAGTTCCAGACAAAAGCTTGTGATTGTGGATATTGAAATATGTGGACACTGATGTCACTGAGCAATATATGGAAGAGAACAATTTGTAGAAGGATAAAATTATAAGAACCTCACTATCTTGAATCCTAATAGTAAATATATTAGATCGCTAGAGGCACCGATGATGTCAGGAATATGTGTCTTTCTTTTGCCAAAACAGTGCTGTATTTGTGAGCAGATGCAGTTGCAGTATTCTTTTTTTTTAATTTTGCAACTTTTTTGTCTTTTATTTATTATTTATTTTTTTTACATTCCAGATTTCATTCCCCCATAGCCCCTATCCCCGATCTGACTGTTCCCCATTCCATTCCTTCTCCCCAACCACTGTCTCCACAAGGATTTACACACTCCCCACCCCCACTCTCCACCCAACCAGACCTGTAAACTCCCTGGTGCCTCTAGTCTCTTGAGGATTGGATTCATCTTCTCTGACTGAACCAAGCCCCAGTTCTTCTCTTCTGTATATGTGTGTTCTCATATCAGTTGGTTTATTCTGACTGGTTGGTTCAGTGTTTGAGAGATCTCAGGGATCCAGCTTAATTGAAACTGCTGATCCTCCTTAAGGATTGCCCTCCTACTCAGTTTCTTCCAGTCTTTCCCTAATTTAACCATAGGGATCAGCAGCTGCTGTCCATTGGTTTGCTGCAAATATCTGTATCTGACTCTTTCAGCAGCTTGTTGGGTCTTCTGGAGGGCAGTAATGCTAGGTCCCTTTTTGTGAAGACTCCATAGCCTCAGAAATAGTCTCAGGTCTTGGGACATCCCCTTGAGCTGGATCCCTCTTTGGACCTGTTGCTGGACCTTCTTTTCCTCAGGCTCTTCTCCATTTCTATCTTTGCAGTTCTTTCAGACAGGAATAATATGGGTCAGAGTTTTGACTGTGGGATGACAACCCCCTCCCTCACTGGATACCCTGTCGTCCTGGTGGAGGTAGGCTCTATATGTTTTCTCTCCCTACTGTCATGCATTTCATCTAAGGTCCCTCCCTTTGAGTCCTGAGAGTCTCTCACCTTCCAGGTCTCTGGTACATTCTGCAAGATGCCCCCAACCTCCTACCTCCCTAGGTTGCCTGTTTCCATTCTTTATCCTGACCCTCAGGGTTTCAGTCCATTTCCCTCACAAGATTCCAGATCAGGATTCCTTCTTTCCCCCCATAGCCTCCATCCACTTTACCTGCCAGATCCCTTCCTTCCTACTTTGATTGCTTGCTTTCTTCTCCCTCATAAGTGGGACCGAGGAGTCCTCACTTTAGCCCATCATCTTGTTGACTTTTTTGAATTCTATCGATTGTATCTTTTTTTTGGGGGGGGGCATTTCATGTAACACAATGATCATGGTTATGTTTACACCTGAAACCTGTTTGTCTCAAGAGATACTGCCCAGTGTAGTGCTCTATGGTAAGTTCTCAATACAGAAATGTTATTTCCCTTGGTCCTTTGGTGTGTGGGTTTATTTCTTGGTCTTCAGTACTATTCCATTGTCCTGCCTGCCTGTCTCTTTACCAATACCATGTTGTTTTTAATCACTATTGCTTTGTACTAGAAATTCAGGTCAGGAATGCTGATTCCCACTGAAATTCTCATATAATTGAGAGCTTTTGCCATCCTGGGATTTTTGGTATTCCTGATCAATCTGGGAACTGCTCTATCTCTGTGAAGAATTGAGTTAGAATTTTGATGGGTATTGTGTTTAATCTGTAGATTGATTTTGGTAAGAAGACCATTTTTCCTGCCAATCTTGAGCATGAGAAATCTTTCCATTTTCTGAGGTCTTCTTTGTATTCTTTCTTCAGGGACTTGAAGTTCTTGTCAAACAGATCTTTCAGTTGATTGTTTAAAGTCACATCAAATATTTTATATTTCTTGTGACTATTGTGAAGGGTGTTGTTTCCCTAATTTCTTTCTCAGCCCATTTAGCCTTTGAATAGAGGAAGTCTACTAATTTGTTTGAGTTAGTTTTATATCCAGCCACTTCGCTGAAGTTGACATTTAGTCCATCCATTAATTCTCTATGTCATATTCTACCTTTTTCTTATAGAAAGTTGGTAGTCTTTTATATAGGCATCAAAATGTTAAATAGATATGTTACAATACATTCATGTGAGACCCAGCTTCACACAGGATTTAACTAGTGTCCATATTTGAGCAAGGTGTATGAGGTATTTGAGCATATTTTTCCTCATCATAACTTGACCATCTGTGATGTGACACCAGTATTCTGTTTAATATCAATTCATATTTCATAAAGGTATATTACTGAATATAGATATCAAATGTATGTGTTATATTCTGAAAATGTTTGCGGCTTTTATGATGATTATATCATTCATTCTCAGAGAGGTATCAATACAAGGAAGTCTATGACTATTTTAGTAATTTGGTAAAGTATATTTTATTAGAGTTAACATCTTTTATTGTATAATGTATGTTGGTTTCATTTGCCTGAAATTATGCAAATGTGTTGTATATTCTTCCTGTCCGTAGTGTTCAGTGGAAATCATTGGATTTTAAAGAACTGGGTTAAAAAATCCATGGAGTAGTGCCAAGAGACCACTAGAATAAGGGAAGTTCTTGTAAGAATCACAACTTTTTCATGGGATTTCCTTCTCAGTTCTATGATTTCTTTTGAAGAATACCCTGTACTATATTCTTTGATGTCTTTCCATACTTCTTATATAGCTTTAATTGGAAATTTCTGAGTTGAAAAAAAATTAAATGTTGAGAACAAGTAATTATATTTCTATACACATAATAATTTCAGCAAATAATGTCACTATTACATTAACTCTTATGATTTTTTTCAACCTTAACACTGGTTTTATTATTAAAACCCTGTGTATAATTAACCAAATCTTTACAAACCACAAAATATTATACTTCCATTGTCATAGAATGTGAAAAATGTAAACAGTAAATGACAATTTTCAACAGAGACAAAGTTTCATAATGATAGTAGAACGTACAAATCTAAAGAAAGACCAAGGCAGATCAAATAATTCCAACATGAGAATTATATCAAGTTCTACTCAAAGAAGCAGAGCACTTTGTTGGTTTGTTTTTGTGACATTTCAAAGATTAAACCTTGTATACATACTAAATAAGCTAAACTTTAACAATTAGACAAATATTGTATGTTTTCATTTATAAAAGCCATCTGTGAAGGTCATACAAGTGTAAAAAGTTTAACATTGGTTGTCCACAGCTAAGAATAGAGAAAAAGAATTGTTTTTCAACTGTCATTAATGTTCTTACACATTGACTAAGCTATGGAAATATTCCATACAGTGAAATCTGTCCAATCATAACTACATAGGAATGGCACCGACACACACACTTGATAGTTTTTAATTTTTAATAAATGGATACAAATATGAAATTCATCCTGCCACAATTACCACACACATTCTTTTATCATCTCCTCAATTCATCCCACTATTAGGCTATTGGGGCATTTTTGTTTTGCTCTTATTTAGTTCTTGTTTTGTGGATCATTGAATGTAAGTGTAGAGGTAATCATTGGAGAAGAGATGACATCACCAGTAGTTATACTACTAAAGCAGTGATTTTCCTTTTACAAATATTTCTTGTTAAGAACATGAAGGGATATTGGGGAGAGAGGCAGTCATCAGGATGTAAACTACATTTTGAAAGAAGAGTATGTCTATCAATACATTTTATGCAATATGTACTCTCAGCATAAAATATTCATAGCAACACTACTCATACAATTGCCTACAGAACTTGGACACAAGTCGGGTGTCCTTTTTACATTACGGACACTTAAATTGATCTTTTATTAAATTTTATAATTTTCTCTGCACCCATTCTATACCTTTTCCCCCAACTCATCTTCAAGAGGATGTTTCCCCCAACCACTAGCTGACCAAGCCTCCGCACTCCCTGGGACTTTAAGTCTCTGGAAGGTTAGGTACATCTTCTTTCACTGAGGCCAGACCAGGCAGTCCTCTACAGTTTAGGTGTTGTGGTCCTCATGTCAGCTGGTGTGTGCTGCCTGGTTGGTGGCTCAGTGTCTAAGAGATCTCAGCAGTCTAGTTCAGTTGATACTGCTGGCCTTCCCATGGGTCCACCATCCTCCTCTGCTTCTTCTTTCTTCCCTCACTTCAACCACAGGGTTTTCCAGCTTCTATCCATTGTTTGGGTGACAGTATCTGCATCTGACTCTTTCAGCTGCTTGGTGGACCTCTCAGAGGAAAGCCATGCCAGGCTCCTGTCTATAAGCACACCACAACATCAGTAACAGTGTCAGGGTCCTGGATCTCCCCTTGGGCTGGATCCCAATTTGGGACTGTCACTAGACCTACTTTCTTTTATGTTCTTCTTCATATTGTCCCTGCAGTTCTTACAGTCAGAAACAATTCTGGGTCAGAGCTTACAAATATAACAACCCCATTTCTCCACTTGATGCCTGTCCCACCACTGGAGGTGGACTCTACAAGTTTCCCTTCCTCACTGTAGAGCACTTCATCCAAGGTCCCTCCCTTTGAGTTCTGGGAGTGTCTCTCTTCTAGGTCTCTGGTAAAAGCTAGAGGGCCCTCCATCTCCTGCCTCCTGAGGTTGCCCATTTAAATTTTTCTACTGTCCCTCAGGGCTTCAGTCCTGTTACCCTCCCCAAATAACTGATCACATTCCCCCTCGTCTCCTCCATCTCCCCTCTCCCACTGTGGTCTCTCCCTCCTTCTACCCTGTGACTGTTTTCTTTTCTCTCCCAAGTAGGATTGAGGCATCCTCACTTGAGTCCTTCTGCTTGTTAACTTTCTTGAGTCCTGTGGGTTGTGTCCTATGTACTATGTAATTTTGGCTAATATCCACTTATTAGTGAGTACATACTAAGTATGTCCTTTTGGGTCTGAGTTACCTCAATCAGAATATTTTCTAGTTCCATCCATTTGCCTGCATAGCTCATAATGTACGCATTCTTAATAGCTGAGTACTATTCAATTGTGTAAATGAACCACATTTTCTGCATTCATTCTTCCATTGTGGGCCATCTGGGTTGTTTCCAGTTTCTGGCTATCACAAACAGGGCAGCTATGAACATAGTAGAACATGTGTCATAGTGGCATGGTGGGGCATCCCTTGAGTATATGTCCAATAGTGTTATTATTGGGTCTTTAGGTAGATCTATTTCCAATTTTCTGAGGAAATTTCAGATTGATTTCTGAAGTGGTTGTACCAGTTTGAAATCACACCAGCAAAGGAGGAGCGGTCCTCTTTCTCCACATCCTGGCTAGCATGTGCTATCACCTGAGGTTTTGATATTAGCCATTCTGTTTGGTATAAGGTGGAATCTCAGGGTCCTTTTAATTTTCATTACCTTGATCACTAAGGACACATTTTCTGTATCCATTCTTCCAGTGTTTCTTTAAGTGCTTATCAGCTATTTGAGATTTCGCTGTTTTGAATTCTGTTTTTAGTTCTCTGTCACATTTGGTTGTTTTGATTGGATTATTTTGTTTCTTGGTGGTTATAGTCTTGTTCCCTTTTTGTTATTGTTTTTGTTTTGTTCTGTTTTGTTTTATTTTTTGTTTTTTTTTCATTTGGGAAATTAGTCCTCTTTTGGATGTGGGTTTAGAGAATATTTTTCCCAGCCTGTAGTTTGATGGTTTGTCCTTCTGACTTACAAAAGCTTTGCAGTTTTGTGAGGTCACATTTATCAATTCTTGATCTTAGAGTCTGAGCCATGGGAATTCTGTTCAGGAATTTTCCCCTGTCCTACTGAGTCCGAGGCTCTTTCACACTTTGTCTCTTATTAGATTCAGTGTATCTGGGTTCTTGATGTTGAGGTTCTAGATCCATGTGGAGTTAAGCTTTCTGCATGGTGATAAATACGTATCTATTTTCATTTTTCTACATACAGACTGCTAGTTAGACCAGCACAATTTATTAAAGATGCTTTCTTTTTTCCATTGTATATTTTTTTGACTTCTTTGTCAATGACCAAGTAACCATAAGTACTTGGTGTTATTTCAGGATTTACCTGTCTTTATACCAATACCATGTTGTTTTTATCACTATTCCTGTGTCATATAGCTTGAGGTCTAGGATGGTGATTCCCCCAGAAGTTCTTTGATTATTTGGGGTTGTTTTAGCTATTCTGTGTTTTTTTACTTTTCCAGATGTATTTGAGAATTTATTTTTCCATATCTTTGAAGAATGTTGTTGGGATTTTGAAGGGGATTGCATTAAATCTGTAGATTGCTTTTAGTAGGATGGTCATTTTGACTATCTTAATTCTATGAATCTATGAACATGGGTGATCTCTCTAATTTCTGAACTCTTATTTAATTTCTTTCTTGAGAGACTTGAGATTCTTTTCATACAGATAATTCACTTGTTTGGTTAGAGTTATCCCAAGTTATTTTATATTACTTGTGACTACTTTGATAGATATATGCATTATTAATCATCAATGTGTTTAATCTATTACTATATGCATCATCT
The DNA here is from genome assembly GCA_036184795.1 of Tokudaia tokunoshimensis. Classification (NCBI taxonomy): domain Eukaryota; kingdom Metazoa; phylum Chordata; class Mammalia; order Rodentia; family Muridae; genus Tokudaia; species Tokudaia tokunoshimensis. The sequence goes on from BTHU01000005.1 coordinate 128,804,967, forward strand.
ACAATTGGTGACATCATTTTTTTGCATAACCATTGAATAGGAAACAATAAAACTGACCACAATGGAAAACAAGGAGCCCTGCCATCTGAACAGTGTTCATGGCCTCAGATCTCTGTTCTTTAAGGACAGACCCATAGCTCTGAGCTTTTGTTCGTGCGTTCTGATCACCATACTGAGCTGAAATCCATTTTATTCTGTCTCAATCAAGACAAAGCTTTTGGAACCTCAGAACTCATCTGAGAAACGTGGTCCTCATTATAATCATGAAAAAGATCAATTTCCTAGCTAGTTTACCTACAGTGACTTGGGAGTCTCTTTTCCTCAGCCTACGCAGAGGTGCATAGGTTTACCTAGAATATAGAGAACAATCAGGAATTCATCTATGAAGAGCTGGTTATACAATGTATTATTCTGTGGGACCTTAATGAGTCTTGTGGCCACACCCCAGGTTCTAGCCAGACTCCACCTCGGCAGTCACTGCCTGCAGCCACACTCTCCCCGCCTCTCAGTTACCTGACCACCTAATTCTATAAATAGCACCCCTCAGGCTGTTCTCTCTCTCTCTCTCTCTCTCTCTCTCTCTCTCTCTCTCTCTCTCTCTCTCTCTCTCTCCTGCTTATTCTCCCTCAGGCCCTCTTCTTTGTCTCTCTCTCTGTCTCCCCATTCTCTTCCCTTTCCACGTGGTCGTGGCTTCTCTTATCTTTTTTCTCCTCTTTCTTTATCTTTCTATCACTTTTCTCTTTCTATTTTCTTAATAATAAAACATCAAAGCTATGTGCCGCCTCTTATTAAATTTGCCACACAGAGCTAGCTGGTATGCGCCGTCTGAAACTCTGGGATTCAGCCATGTGGACAGTCTGAGTACAGGTAACAGGAAGAGAAATCCACACCAGAACGCCTTCTGTGTGGCATTTCTCTGTGCTCGTGGGTGCCCCCACACGCGGAGACCAGCTGGCGGTGTGACTGCCCACTCCCCGTAGGCCGAGGCATGCATGCATCTTGCCTGCTTCCCCAAAAACCCCCCATGGAACCTCTGTGTCTGCCTGTGTCCTCTGCATATACACGCTACCTTGGTCTGAGAGCAAGGCCCGCGTGCCTCTGGCCTGGCCTGGCCCCGTGCTTTCCTTTTTTTCCCTCACATTATTCTTTATTGTTCTATTTGTAGTTGTTTGTTTGTTTGTTTTTAGAAAAATCTTGACAGTTGTCCCAAGGAGTTACTCTATTTTATTCCTTCTCCCCTCCACACTACAAGCAGTAAATAATATTATGCCTTAGGTAACATCATTTCAATTCATCATTTTCTTTGACTGAGGTATTCCAGCAACTCTTACCTTGTGTTCAATCCTATTAATCTATTCTCCACAGGAACTCTTTGAGTTGTTTTTATTTGGCTCAATGCATTTTCATTACTTTTTTTCATTTCAGAATTTTGAGGATGTTTCTAAATACTTATTGAACTCCATTTTCATATACTAAATTGTCCACATTTCCTTCAGGTATCAGCTATTATTTTCTTGTTCATGAATCATTTTATTCCTGTACTCTTTGAGTTGATTGGCATGCTCTACAAGCTTTGATCTCCTTGACCCTGACTCTGGGTTTTCAGTTCTTCGACTTGAATATCATGTAAATTGCTCTCCTTAGCGGAGGCATATATGGTCTGTGTTTTCAGATAGGGCATTTTGTCTTGGTTTTACTTTGTTTTGGAAATGGATTCTGAGCATCAGAATTTGGAGGGATTGTTCTCCTTAGTGCTGTTTTAGCCCAAGGGGGTTGCATGTTAATGTAAGAAGGTAGGCAGCATAACTTGGAAGTGAATGAGTCAGAACCCAGGTGTACTGTCCTAGTACATTCAGTTCTTGTCCAGATAGACAGAAAACTTGTGGAAAAGCTAAGTAGAGTAGGTCCTGGGAAGCTGTGTGGAAGGCAGACTGCAACAGGGTTGGAGGAGTGGTTCCTGATGAGGAGTGAGGGCACAACTGCCTGATTAGATGCATTTATGAAAACAAACGATGAAGCAAGCAAACAAGGAAAAAGAAATGACAACAACAACACCCAGAGCAGAGAGGAACTAGGAAGCTAATTAATTAAAGGAGCCTAAAGTAGGTGGGTTCGTTAGAAACGTGTACCAGGAAGTTGCTGAATAATTGGGCAGATCCAGGAGTTGCTCCAAGGAGTCAGTCCATAGTGACAGAAAATTCCACCATTCCAGTATTCTCTGTGTTTCTTGGCTGTCCTCATGGTCAGGAAACTATGTGGGGAGACTAGAGTCAAGCATTTGACAAACCAGAAAACTTCCTTAAGCTACTGTTGCTGTGTGCGCATTCTGGGAGAGTCACCAGTCAGCAGTTTGTCATGGAACCAGCCAGGTCAGAGGAATTGGAAGGAGTTGAGGAGGCATGTGGAGCAGGAGTGCAGCACAGGAGTGCATTTTCTGCAGCTACTCTCACTATTCTGTTGTGAATATTTTACAATCATTGGGATGTTTGAGACTCTATTAGGAAATGAGAAACCTAAGCCAGGCTCGGAAGTCTCCTCTCCCTTAGACCTATTGACTGAGGAGATGGCACTTGCTAGAGATAAGTCTCTATTTGCCTGTGATCCCTGTATTCATACTATTTGCCTTTCACCTTACCAAGCACAAAATATTTCCCAGGCCCATGAACAAACCTTTCCATTATACTAAGGGAACCTGAGCCAAAAACCTTTTAAACTATTTGTTCCTACTTAGAGAAAGTATATATACTAGCTCAATGAGACTTGGGTACCTGTTCTTGTTGTTGATATGGGGTCCATGATAGAGGTTTGGAACAATATACAAAGGTGTTTTAACTCTTCCTTGATAGTATTTTATGCTATAATTGTAGGTATTTTAATAATAATGATGATGATGATGATGGTGATGATAGCAATAGTAACAATAACAATTATACTGCTTAAGTGTCTTGTACAGCACATCTCTTGGCAATGCTCTATCAACACATGTGTGCTTCAACTACTGATGGCTCTTGAGCATCTAGACAGAGGACTGCCCAGAGAGGTGATTAGAGCTTGACTCATAGAAATTTTCCAGTGTTCACTTTAGTCTCCCTCCTGGAGACTCTGATCTGCACTCTGGGACAGCTGTCTGTTCAGGGCTGTTAATCAATGAAGAGTAAGAACATGCTTGGCAGGTCACTGTAAGTCAGACATGGTCAATTATACTTGAGGCCACCTAAGGTGGGGCCAGAGCAAAGTACTTTGACTCAAACTGTGCTATCAAAATAAAACAAAAGGGTAGAAAAGTAGGAGGAATGTAGCCAAGCAGTCCCTGCCTCAAAATTCCTCCCTGAGCCAACCAAGTATCTGCCAGCATGGCTAGAGACCCCTGATGCTGAATCAGGCAATGGAGCAAGCCAATGAAAAAGAGACAGTCCCACATCAGGCTACTTGAGAGCCAATGAGATGCTGGGAATCTGTATAAAAGTTTTCCCAGTTACTTCAATAAATGAACCTGCTTTTGCCACTTGCTTGATGCCAGAGTCTATATCTTTGATTCTGTGCCTTCTTACCACTACTCCTAAGGGTCTTGTCCAGAGTTGCAAGCAAAAACTACATAATTCAAATGTGCAGTATTAAAACTCTGTTGTGGTATGATCTTTTAACTATAGAAACTGGGAAGTTTAATCAGGAAAAAAAATCAAATTTATTGCCTTGGGGCAACAACAGACTGGCATCAAGGTGACCTGAGTCAAGACAGCTTGTCTCAAAAACAGTTTTATAAGAGGCTGAAGATGCAACTGTGCCCAGATCATGAGACCCTCCAAAGACACCACCAGATACCTGTGCCACAACTCTGATGCAAGCACAGGAGACTCTTCATTCAAACTCGAGCTTGGGCCACAAACCTTCCTGATGGAACAGGATAGGAGTGTGGAACTGATGTCTAGGGTAATGGGGTTTATAATGGGAAAAATATTAGTGGGAGATTTCCAATCCTTACCATTACATGGTTGGAAAAGAGGGTAACTGAATGTTGACCTTTAAGCTTATTGGTTTATACCACCTGGTCTAAGCAATAAGAGGGCCCACCCATCCAAAAGGAACATCATGACTCAGGAAAGGCTCATATTTCCTGAACCCTACCCATTATTTTCATTTGGTCCCAACTATTATGTCCATTTTCCAACCGAAAATCTCATGGTTTTTCCTGAACTAAAGGAGGTGGTGAGTCACTCTGATGACAAAAGCCTAAAATTGAGTCTAAAAAGCAAAATGGAGTTTGTCTGGTATCTCAGTTCTTTCACAAATGGAACAACTGGTTCACAATCTATCCATAGTTGGTCTCAGTCCCAACAGATCAGACTCTCATAGCTCAGCAGGCCTGCTTCTTCTTGCATGTGAACATTGGCTTCCAAATTCATCATGGCATGGCTTGAGGACTTCCTCAGAGCTCCCTACAGCTTCATCAGAGTTCTCCTACAAAGAATATTGAAGCAACCTCACACTGGTGCTCCTCATTGCTAGGCCTGCCAAGAGTCACTCATTAATTTCATGAAGCTGGGCCATAGGACAACAGCATCTCCTCTAATTGGGCGAATCAGAGATCAAATGACTCAGCCAGCTGGGGTATTCCTAGCTCTGCTCTGCCAGCCTAGAGATAGACAGAGTCTGGGAAATGTGTATTTTAGGAGAATTTTCTAGTCTCCCAGAGCACTTCTGATTCCTCTTCCAAAGCATATCCTTAGTGTGCACATGCTATTACACACTCAATGCCTACTGCAGCAATCTCTACCTCATAGCTGGGAAGTCCTGTGGGCAACCTTCAGTCAATGTCAAATGATAACAACAACTAAAGCTAAAAGCGGCCATGAAGTTGAAAGTACAGTGCAGGTAATGGAATGTGAATGAAATAATGAAATATAAAGGAAAGGATGTTTTTCCTGCGCGGTCTGCTCCTCTAGTTCACCTAGGATAATGGTGACAGCCAAAATACTGAACATCGGGAAGAAACTCTATGAGGGCAAAACAAAAGAAGTGTATGAATTGTTAGACAATCCAGGAAGAGTCCTCCTGCAGTCCAAGGACCAGATTACAGCAGGGAATGCAGCTAGAAAGAACCACCTGGAATGCAAAGCTGCCATCTTCAATAAGATCACCAGCTGCACATTTCAGTTGTTACAGGAAAGCTGCTATAAAAACTGCTTTCACCAAGAAATTTGGGGAGACTGCTTTCATTGCACCACAGTGTGAAATGATTCCAATTGAATGGGTGTGCCGAAGAATAGCAACTGGATCTTTTCTCAAAAGGAACTCTGGTGTAAAGGAGGGCTACAAGTTTTATCCACTAAAAGTGGAAATGTTCTTCAAGGATGATGCCAACAATGATCCGCAGTGGTCTGAGGAGGAGCTCATCGCTGCAAAATTTTGTTTTGCTGGCCTTGTTATAGGGCAGACTGAAGTGGACATCATGAATCATGCCACACAAGCTATTTTTGAAATGCTGGGGAAATCCTGGCTGCCCCAGAACTGTACACTGGTTGATATGAAGATTGAATTTGGTGTTGATATAAACACCAAAGAGATCATTCTTGCTGATGTCATCAATAATGTTTCCTGAAGGCTATGGCCATCGGCTGCTGGGAGGATAATTTCCCAACTCCTGTGCTACAAGTCTGTGAATGACATCAATACTCTGTAACAGGTAGGGGTGGAGGAATGTTGGGAGAAAGTGGCAACTTGACCTTTTTTTCCAGGGTTTAATGTTTAACAGTAGGGAGGATTGAGCCAACCTGGGACTGCCACATCTGGGAATCCATCATGTCTGTAGTCAAGAAGCACTTGCTGAGAGGAACCTAGTGTGATGTTTCCTTGGGAGGTCCAGCCAGAAACTGGCCAATGCAGAGGGGGATTCTTGGAGCCAACCATCAGATTGAGCTCAGCGAACCTGGTGGGGGAGCTAGAGGAAGGAATGGAAGAGCAGAGATGGATTGTAACCCCATTGTATGAACAACATAGGCTGGCCTGCCGCCCAGTTCTCCCAGAGTATAGACTGCCAACCAAAAAGTGTACCTGAAGAGATCCATGACTCCATATATATATCTACTACATATATACATATATATATATATATCTACTACATATATATATATATGTATATATATATGTAGTAGAGGATGACCTTGCCTGAAAACAAAAGGAGGAGATGCCCTTGGTTCCAGGGAGGTTAGATGTCCCAGCATAGGGGGATGCTGGAGCGGTAGGGTGGGAGAGTGTGAGTGGGTAGGGGAGCATTCATATACAGGCAAAGGGGAGTGGAGTGGGTGGATGTGGGAAGGGGGTTAGTGGAGGGGTAACTGGGAAGTGGGATACCATTAGAGATGTAAACGACTGGAATGATTACTAAAAATAAGGTAAAAAAGAAAAGATTGAAATGATTTAATTATAATCTCAAAAGTTATTTTAAAAAATTGAACTAGTTCTTTTATTTCTTCACTGACTAAGGTATCAACAGAGGCAAAGGGAGGGAGGGACCTAGGTGGGTAGCAGAAGGAGCAGGGGAAATTGGGAGCAGGATCAGTTATGGGTAGGAGAGAAGAGAGCCCACAGAGTCAGAAGAATGAATAGAAACATCGAGCTGAAGGAGGAGGAGATTGGAGGGAAACCAACAGAAATTCCTATACACCTGGGTGTGAGAGGCTTCCTGAATGCTGCCATGCTCACCTTGATGATAATGAACTCAACCACTAAACGTGTTGTCCTTATAAGAGTTGCCTTGGTCATGTGTCTGTTCACAACAGTAAAACCCTAACTAAGACAGCAAGTCTTAACTACAAAGCATGAGGAAAGGCTAAGCTAAAGGACATGTTGCTCTAAACAGAAAAAAAAAAACAAAAACAAAAAAATATGAAAGCAGTTGAGCAGAGGCATGAAATCCTTCCTGACAGGGAAATACTGGGAATAGAAACAAGTAAGAGATTGGAGCAGTGATGCATAAAGAATACGAAATTTAAATCTTAATAGAAATATAAATAATATAACTGAAAAATCCCCAAGACACACCAACTCTGCTGCGGTAGGACCTTTTAACTCAAGTAGTTGAGCCCTTTAATGAAGAGAAAAAGCAAGGTCGTTGTCCAGGGGAAAAACAGACTGGGATCAAGGTCACCTGAGATCCCACAGTTTATATCAGAAACAGTTTTGTAAATGTTTTTTTTCTTGTAAAAGGCTGAAGACCGAGCTGTCCTAGAGTTAATACACCTTCCCAGAGAGAAATCACTCCACACACAAGTAAAAGGTGAATAAAAAAATCGCATAACTGACTGTGTTCATTCATCTCAGGCTAATTATCAAAGTAGTCAGCCTAGCATAAATTTTTCATTCAACATATGCTGTCACCCTTAAGTCTCTTTTAGGTCCAGGACCCAGATTATGCTTTGAACACTTTAAGTATGGATGGGAGTCTGCAAGTCTAGACATATAGGCACATAGAATATTTACATACTACAGATATTACCAGACTCATTTCTTTCTAACAGCATTGCCCTAAAACATCAGGTTATTCTACCTAGCTGATTCAACTCAGCTGTTCAGGCTCAAGCTCCTCTCCAAGATGGCATTCAATCTGGCTTCTCTGAGCTTCTCTTCCATTGCTCTGTTTAGCCTCATACTACCTCTGGCAACATGTTCCAATCTATCTCCTTATCATTCTCGGGCTTGTTCTGTCTTCACCTGTTTCTGCAAACCTCTCCTGGGAACCTGGCCCTTTCTCTGCACTGTACTTTATGAAGTAACTTCCCTATCCTCTGTCTTTTGGGGACAGTTGGCCACATCCAATTCTTTAAAATCTCTCTCTCTCTCTCTCTCTCTCTCTCTCTCTCTCTCTCTCTCTCTCTCTCTCTCTCTCTCTCTCTCTCACTCTCCCTCTCTCTCTCTATTTGATTTGTCACTTTATATGCCACTAAATTAAACATCACTTTCAAACGTGGGTGCTTCCTTTTACAAACTAACTTGACATTCCTTTTTTATCAAGGGCAAATCCAGAGAGAATGGTTGAAGGGATGTGTTAAGGGCTGAGTCACACTAGAGCATAATCTCTGGATTCCACATGTGATCAAATATCCTGCAACTGAACTCTATTTTATTATCAATTTTTTGGGCCCTGAGTGAGTGCCCTCAAGTCCCAGGCCTCAGGCTATTTCTGGGTCTGGCAAGCATATTCCTGGGTTGAGAATGTGTGTACATTTCTCCATATGTGAGGGCCTCATGTAAAGCCTTGTTTGATCAGGCTAGCCCTTAACAGAATAGTGTTTTTTCATTTGCAAAAGTTGACAACAATGTACTTTGGCTCTTGTGGCTGACTATGATTTTCTCACAAAGAAAATTGGACCATTATGGCACAGCAGGCCTAATGTTGGGTGTGACCCAGTATTGCCCCTTGAACAGCTATTTAGAGGCCTGGTCTTTGATATACGGATGGCCTAGTTGCTGGATGTAAATCAGGGCTGTCCCATTTGTTATGGGTTGGAGTAAAATTTTGGGACGATTCTGGTAAACAAATGTGAATTTCAGCATTCTAATCTCTACCAGGCCTGATTAGCGCACTACTTATCTGTGTGGTTTTTGAGAAGCAGTCATGCTTTCTACTTGGCTTCACTATTATCTAAGCATGTGTAAATCCTTTACATTTCAATTGTACTCTTGAACATCACATTTACTATCTGAGTCCTACCTAACACAAAAGATACCTTTTACAACCTCCACAAAATTCACTACAAAAGAATCTTACTCCTAAATGTTAAATGCTAAGGGCAGAACTTGTAGAAGACAGTAAGCGAAACTAGGGCACTCATTCTCTAAATTTTGCCGTCTACCAAGGCATTTTCCACAAAACCACCTATTCCAAATGATCTGTGCATATGCAGCCCTGCACAGCCCACAATCAATTCCAGGGATTGACCAGAATTAAAAAAAAATAAAAAACAAACAGAAGAATAAAAACCCTAATAGGGGAACACATATGTCTTCCACTTACCATGTAGACCCAGAGAGGACCCACACCAACTCCAGGTCTTAAGATGCTTGTTCTTCCCTATTTTAGGCAGTGACCCTGGGCTCAACATGTTGGTTGCTATTTCTGAGCTTGCCTGAGCTCCCCTCAAAGCATTCAGTAGGTACTTGTCCTTTTTCCTCCTGAAATCAAGGTAGAGAGGATGTATATATAATTCCCAAAATAAACTTGCATGACTCACATCCCCAGGAACCAGGTTATTCCCTGGAGTGTCGGGATTTGTAGTTCTGTCGAAATAAGTAGGCCTAATGGAAAAGTATCATGACCTGATACATTTTTTTATATAAGTCCCTTGAATACATGTGTGGCTCCTTACACCTGGCAAATTTTGGATGCATTTTCCTGATTAATGTCCATCCCTTGGTCTGTATTTAATATATAACAAATTATTACAATTTGCTGGGTAAAGATAAAGTATATTCTCTATGGGTCATTATAATAAATGAAGACATGAAAAAGCTAAAATCTCAAAGGGGAAGAAATTTTGTTCTCATCCTTGAGATTCTTAGTCAGAATATGAAAGACTACGATTGATGTTTCCTGGTTAGGTAATATAATTGTGGCAGTCTCTGTACACACTAGGTCTAGTAGATTAACAATCCATGAGGCAAATACAGATCTACTTCAATACCACTCTGTAAGTATTTCAGTCCTGGTTGTGGGTGTGTTGTGGGTTATTGCCAATGAAATTCTTGCAGCACTCAGGGAAAAGTGTTCCCAGAGCGTGTGTTAAAAACTCTGATGTAAAACGTCTCCTGGCAATCAGAAGTCAAGATACACCACAAAGCCCCATGGAACAATTAACCACACACAAGAGATTTACTGAAAAAAAAAACCCACGGGAGGGAGGCTGCCTCTGCTCAGGTGGGAGGCTGCCTCTGCTCAAGTGAGAAGCAGAAGAGAACTGAGTGGCAGGCAGGCTTTGTACTGGGTTTCCTTATTGGGGTAAGATTTTCAGATTGGAATATTGCTGGTTGGAGACTGCAGGAATGTTACATGTTGACCTTGAGTAAACTTAGGGATTTCTGAGTGATTGAACCCAGGAAGTAAACTATAAATTTTCCCTGTAGACTCAGTAGCCAAAGTTGAGTAAAACTTCTAGATTCTGACCCCAAGATGGTTTATTTTAGGAAAGAATAAGCACAGTAAAATTTTGGAAAGAAATTTCTTAGTAATAATTGCCTCAATCCTCTACACAGAATGAAGATTAAAGTGTGACTACCTCAAAAGTCTATTGCAAATTATATGTGACACTATCGTAAAGTTCAGTTCTAAACTAAAGGGCCTGGTGGAGGATGAAGCATACAGTGTAGAGGACACCAAGCTACAAGTTCCAATATTGGCAGAAAACTAAGGGCTAGCAGGGTCTTGATATCATCGTTCCTATGGCCCATCACCAGCCTTACATTTGTAAATACTTGTCCTTCCACACCTGCAGAGATGATTGAAGGGCAGGCAGCTCTCTGCCTAGAGGCAATCTACTGAAGTTCTGGGGAAATTTCACACCTGACTGCTTGTAAAAAAATCCTGACATCCAGGACAAGAATTGGAAGGTGGAATTTCTGGATAGAAATAGTGATGTAGGGAGGAGAAAGCAGATGGAGGTGATTTAGTGGGAGACAGAGAAGAGGATAGATGGGAAGAAAAGCACAGAGATAAAGAGCTAGCTAGCTACATGTGAGGTCAGAGGCTTGAATAGTCTTACATTTAAATGATAGCTTGGATACTGCTCAAATGAAAGTTTTATGCTTTAAACTATATAGAAACCTCTTCTCAATATTTGTAAATATAAAAAAATAACATTATTTTCCTTGGATTTCTCTTGTTATCAACTTTTAAAACCTAAGGTGATGCATAGCTACAATGGAAATTTATGTGCTTTTTCATGTCCTGCCCAGAAACTGCATGAGTGTCATTTGCTGAAAGCATGAAATACAGAGACTTAAAGAAACCTTTCAGAAATAAATATACTGTTATGGGTATTGATTAATAAACAATGATGTCTAAAAATATTTGTTGTCTTGATCACTTGGAGCCAATTATCTAATCCATTTTAAAACTCTGTACACTATCCCATTCCTTCCCCGTGTGATGGTTTTTGTGATGGTCCATAAACGCTGCAAAGGTCTTTCTTTTTTTTTTTTTTCCTATTTTCTCATCACTTATTGTATTTTTTATTATTATTATTTTCTAAGTTTTTTTTATTTACATCCCAAATGATTTCCCCTTTCCTGTTTCCTCCCTCCCAGAAAGTCCCATAAGCCCTCTTCCTTCTCCCTGTTATCCATTCAATCCCCTCTCGCTTCTCTGTCCTGATATTCCCCTACATCCAGTCTTTCCAGGACCAGGGGTCTCTCCTTCCATCTTCTTGGAAATCTATTGATATTTGAATTGTGTCTTGGGTATTCCGAGATTCTGGGTTAATATCCCCTTATCAGTGACTGCATACCATGTGTGTTCTTTTGTGTTTGGGTTACCTCACTAATTATGATATTTTCCAGTTCTGACCATTTGCCTAGGAATTTCGTGAATTCATTGTTTTTAATTGCAGGGTAGTATTCCGTGGTGTAAATATACCTCATCTTCTGAATACATTTCTCCGTAGAAGGACATCAAAGGTCTTTCTTAAGGCCAGCCAGGGAGATACAAACAGACAACAGACATACATACAGAGTACACAGATAGACAGAAACACAGAGACAGAAGCAGACACACAGGGAGAGATATGCAAGGCAGCTTGCAGGAAGGTACAGATTTAAGCTAACTGAACAGATACACAGAAGATGGAAGGCAGAGGGAACATGGAGTATAGAATTCATGTTTGGACTCACACTTAGTTAAATGCCTGTGAGGGAAAGACTTTTATTTGGTTCCTTACTCAACTCAGATGCATTATTAATCACCAAGGAATCAACTTGTTACATAATGTTTTTGGGCATAAAACTCACCACAATGGGAAATAAGGATTCTTGCCATCTGAAAGGTGTGGAAGGGCTAAGAACCCTGTTCTTTAAAGATAGACACCAGTGTTTCTGAGTTCTCACCTCCTTGCTGAGCTGGAATCTATTTTAACCTGTCACAACCATCACAACAGGTTTTGAATCTCAGAGGTTTCAAGAGAATCCCAGAACTCCTTTTAATCATGAAAAGAGTTGACATCCTAGCTATATTTTCACAAGAGACGTTAGTAGTTCTCATGTCTACTTTCCTCAGCCTATGCAGATGTCGATGGGTGTACATGGAAAATTACAGAGAACAGTCAAGAAACCATCTATGAACAAATGGCTAAACAGTGCAGTATGTATTGTAGTTCTATTTCTAGTTGTCTTTCCTTTTCCTACTTTGCTTCCTTCCTTTCTTCCTTCCTTCCTTCCTTCCTTTCTTTCTTTCTTTCTTTCATTCTCTCTTTCAATTGTTTTTGACAAAACTCTGAACAGTTGTCCAAAGGATTTTCTCTTTATTGCCTCACCCTTCAAGCACTAAATAATATTGTGCCTTAATCTAACATTTTAATTTATCATTCTCTCTGACTAAGGCTTCCAGCTCCTCCACCTTTTCTTCAAGTCTGATAATCTGTCTATCACAGATTCTCTCTGAGTTATTATTATTTGCCTTACTGAATTTTCTTTTCAGGAACTTTTTTGGTGTTTCTAAATATTTATTAAACTCAAGTTTCCTATCCTATGTTGTTCTCATTTCATCCAGGCGTCTACTATTATTTTCTTTCCCACAAATCATTTTGTTCCTATCCTCTTTCAGTTGATTCACATGGTTTACAAACTTTGATCTCCTTGATCATGACTCTGGGTTTTCAATTCTTTATGTCAAACCTCAAATAAATTGTCCTCCTTAGGGGATACATATATGGTTTGTGAATTGAGCCAATGACATTTTATGTTAGTTTTACTTAGTTTTGTGTATTTGTTCTGAGCATCAGAATTCTGAGAAATTGCTTAATTTTGTGCATTTTAGCTCGGTGGCTAGACTCACAATGTGAGAAGTTAGGCAGGACTTGTATCAGAAGGGTTAAGAAGCCAGATGCAGTGTGCTACTACATCCAATTCTGTTCTACTATGGCAAAAGCTTGTGGGGGAATCCGTGCAGAGTAGGTCCTGGGAAGTAGTGTAGAAGGCAGCCTGCAACAGAAGTGGAGGAGTAGTACCTGATAGGGAGGGTGGGCCTCCTGCATGATTAGATGAGTTTAAGAAAAAGACAAAATAACAACACAGGAACAGTCTATCAAAAAATCAAGCAATCAATTAATCACGCAAGCAAGCAATCAAAAATCCAAAACAACAAAAATTGCTGTAAAGAATTGGGAAGCTAATTAATTAAATGGTCCGGAAGTAGGTGGGCTTAGAAGAATCACAGGAAGTTAATGAATATTGGGTGGGTCCAGAAGGAGTGGCTCCAAGGAACCAGGCCCAAGTAGCAGGAAGTTCTGCCGGTCCAATCTCTCCACATATCTAGTCGGCCTCGTGGTCCGGAAGTCATGGTGGGAGACTAGTGGCTGGTATTTGCAGAACCTGAAAACATTCTTATTCTGCAGTTGCTGTGCTGGCTTCCTAGGACATTCAGCAGCTGGTCATGTCTCCTGCCAGGTCAGAGAAGCTGTTGGGCTGGGAAACGGGCAGAAAGAGAGCAGGAGTTTGCAGGAGGGGTGCATTTTCTGCTGTCACTCTCACAATTCTGTTGTGGATATCTTACCATTATCAGGAATTTTGAAATCCTATGAACTGGGGTTTATGATGATGTTTTAATTAACTTTATGGTTGCCAGAATATTTTTCTGAAATAACCTAGTAGATCTTTGTCCATATCTGGAGTTTGTATACCAGGAGGGTTGTCTTTGCAAAAGCCTTAATAAAGCTCCTCGATTTCAAATTCCTTCATGCTTTCTTAACTCCCCTGTTCCTCCATTTGCCATTTCATTTCCCTTTCTCCAGGGAACTGAATAGGCATCCTGAGAGAGCATTGTAGATATTTTTCATACTCCCTGTTAATTTTACTGAGGAATTTGCAATATTTGATGTAAACACAACATTTTAAAAGTGTCTTCATAGGCTTAGTTATTAATGTTACACCGTAGGTTTGAATGAAAAATGAAGACAGGATTGATGCCAGGTACTGCTAAGGAGAAGGTATGTTGTTGGTTCTGTTAGCCCTGAGTGTCACCAGAGAAAATCCAGTTCCACCCTATGGGTAAGCTTTATAAAATTTTACATTCTGACCAAGAGATGAATTTTGTTCACATGCTACAGGTGGTTTTATAGGACATTGTGATTTCCTATGAGACTTTATAAATTTCCAGAGACATGCAACCTGCAGCATTCCAGAAGATACCTTTTTTGGGGGTTGGTGGTGCTTAGAGGGTAATTTTTGGCTTTTCAGTCTGAGGAAAGAAGTAGTAAGAGTATCTGGTTCAGTACAGCCTGAACCAGGTCTTGGAGGGGGGAGGGTCACTGAAGACTAACAAGGAGGGTGGAGGAGCTGGCCATGTGAGGATCCAGGAATCAAAACAAAGCTGAGTTAAGAAAGTCTGCATTGATATGTTAATTGACACTCCAGTTAGCCATTCCTCCTGAATTTCTTTGAATCCTTGCAAGGATTAGCCCAGCATCCTCTGAGAGGATGGTATCAGGCCAAGATGTTTTTAAGGATATAAAAATAAGTATAGATTAAGACAAAATTAAGACAGGTCATTTGAAATAATTATGATTGCTCACTTAGTTCAGAAAAATATCTCCTTGGTTCATGAAAAGCACTCTGCCCTTGCACCTTCATGGTTTGTTGAGTTCTGCAGTGTGGAATTCTTGCATGTATGGGAATGTTTAGACCCTGCATTCAGTGCTTACTTTGCAGACATCTTGTTGGAGAGGTTTAACCTTCTGGATTCAGTGTGTCACAATACGTTTTTCACATTCTTCCTGCTCCTCTACCTAGTTGCTGGGAAAAAGACTCTGGATTTGTGTTAACTTTGTGACTGACTCTCACATCTCTAGGACAATCATAAATTCTCAGATACAAAGCGACATTTTCACGATATCTTCTCGTTCCTTCATGTTTATCGTTTTTCCTACTGTTGGCATCTTTCATCTTTGTCTCATGAAACGTTCCAGGTTCTTTCTGATCAGTATTTTCAAGTTTTCAGGTCTCTATATGCTCCAACAAAACTGCAAAACTATAAGTCAAAACTAAGAGCCCCGAATGGAAAAGGCCAAGGAGTCTCAAGGATCCAGGTGTGTTAGAGGGATTAAAAAATGGATGGGGTGGGGCTCACCTGTCAGCAGAAAGAGGACATGAAATTGGTTTTACCAGATTCTATTTCATCAATGACCCTGGAAAATTTCACTGAGAATATTATTAGATGTGATGAGGATTTCCCATGTTAGGTAGTACACAGCAGTCAGTTGATGTCAACATTTGATTAGTTTTGAGTCTCTGAATTAGCAGCTTCCCATTGAAAACAAAGTTTCCTTTAGCCAGACTGAAATCAGGATCAGGCAATGGGTGTGACAAGGGCCAATTACACATGAAGGGAATATCAGTACTGTTTTCCCTCCTAGGGCTTGTGACCTTCCTTTTTGGATTTTCGCCAGATTGTCAGTTTAATCGATGTATTTTTCCCCCCTGAGGAGCAAGCTGAACTCATCTAGAACAAGGAAATCTTCTGTTACCCTCAGGCATCTTGCCACCATGATACTTTTGGGCATGCCTTACCTGGCATATTATGATTGTAGCACACAGGATACAAATCAGGGTATGGTCTTTAATAACTCTGGCTACTGCCCCAGTTTGCATAGCAGTTTTTGACATTATTGCTACCACCATAGACTCCATCCAGGATATTTGTTGACAGTGTAAATGGTCCGAGGTGAGTTGTTTCACCCCAGAACATGCATTTGCTTTCGGAATCACATCTTCTGTCCTGTCTAAATGATATTTAGTCCTTCAGTTGTGTTCTCACTAATGCCCTGTGTTGATTTAAAACTGATTAGAGTAGAATAATTACTGTTGATTTTTTTCTGTACTGTTTGGTTGAGTCTCTTTTCCTTAGCATTCTGTGGTAAGTTTCTTCTCTTCTTACATTCTAGAAAGCTTTTATACTGAGCAGTGTTAGATTTTCCACAGGGCTGTAAAAGTAACTTTTATTTTCCTATTGTAATTATTGTCTGGGAGGCTTACTGCCTCTCTCTCTTTTCCTTGGCCTAGTCCTGATAGACTCCAGTCTCCAAACAAACTTATCCAGACCTAGAGTGTTTGCTGCCTGTGAAATTTCCTGCTGAATAAGGTCCCTCTTTTTTGTTCATTCTTAACTCTTAACTGGCTGGGGCTACTCAGCTGTTCCAGCTCGAACTCCTCTCCCAGTTGTCTCATTCAATCTGGTTCTTCTCTGAGACACTGAAATGCTCTGCTTGGCCTTAAATTAACTGTACTAATCTTATATGTACTAATTCTAATATGTACTAATATAAATCTAATATGTACTAATACTCTGTACATATTAGGGACAACAGATTGGATTTTATGTTGACATCTTTTTGGTCATAGTGCAGTATATTTTGTATGCAAGCAGTTTCAATAAAGTTTGATCTTCCTCTGCTAAATTGGTGTTGATATAATCATTACAATGATTGCTTTTAAAATAGGACAGAAATCTATAGGTAGTGTTATGTTACCCAATGTAACTGTTACCATTGGAAATTTTACATGTCTTAGGAGGTTAGCCGTTATTTACCAACTTTCAAGAACATAATCTTGTTTAATAAGTTGAAATACCAATATTTGGTACACAGTCACAATATACCGTTAAAATATGCACTAAGCCTCTTTTTTTTACAAAGACTGAATTCAGCAAGGCACTAAGTTGCTTAAATGTGAATTACTAACTTCTAAAACTGTAATTTGATTCACATGTTTTCAAATCAAGTTGGAGTTGATTCATATTGCAATATTTGTGTTCAAAATGTGTATGTTTTTCAGTTCAAAGTCATGTTTTTTAAACCTTATTAAAGTTTCAAAAATTTGAAGATTGCTTATCTTAACTAGATATAAATTTTTATTAAAAAGTTGCACTTATGAAAAAGCATTAAAAAATCTTCTGGGCCTTCTTTTTCTCTTGCTCATTGTGTCTTTAACTGTGACTATCATGTTCCCTCTTCAGTCTGACAATAAAAAATCTATCAGAGTATATGCTAGGAGACCCATATCACACATTCTTTCTCTCATGTGAACCTACAAGAATGAGGGCCAGAGATTAAATTTGTAAGAGCAAAGCTTAAAGATTGTCACTGTATTCATATTTATTACTGATTGGAAACCTGAGATCAGCCTGGGTCTGTGCCAAGATTCAGATATATGCATGTTCAGGAAGATACTCCAACAGTGATAGTATTTTAGCAGATTTGATATAATGAGTGAATCATTCCAAGGGCATACCCTGAAATGGTTCATTTTATGCCTGTGTGTACATATTATCCCTGTATCCCAGCAATCAGTGAGTTTCTACCATGCATCCTCCTTGACTTTGTTTTCACATTGCCTAGAACCCATGTTTTATACCCTTGAAATGTGACTATTTGTGCTCAGTTGACACTTTCATAAGGGAAATCAAGGACTAACCACCATAAAACACATATTTCTTATGGTCTTGGGAACTGATAGACCATCCTGTTATCAATCTGTATGTGGGTCTGAAACTTGTAGATGCATCAAGCTATGTGTTCCTGTAACTGTAATAAAAGTTTACCATACCATTATAAGAGTGGAGAACAACTGGCCTAAAGTTTTAGCAGAATTAAATTATATTTAAAGACATTTCTGGCTTTCATAGTCATATTCTACATATTAATGTGTTCATGTAGATGTCAAGGAATCAAGATGAATGCATACAATTGTTTGCATGGGAGTGAGAAAACATGGCCATATTGAAAGGAGTAGTATATTGGAATATAGGTTTTTTTCTCATAACCAATTGGAAACCTTAGATGATGATGAAAATGGCTATAACTAAGTCTGATGACAACTTATTCTTTTGCAAAAGCTTTGATGTTTGGCAGATAGAATCTTTTTACACCAAGACAACAGGCACACATGGAAAGTAAATATACTGTGTCTACCTGGTAGAAGGAAGTGGAATCTCATCCTAGGGTCAGATATCATATACTAGTGTGATGGCTAATGAAGTGCCATTCAATTCTAGGCTTCAATCATGGTAGCAGTAGCCATGGATCCTTGAGTCTAGACCCAGGAAGATAAGTTCTCAGAAATAACTCTGAGTAATAGTGTTTTACAGCAGGTATGCATTTGCTCTCTGTTTTTGTCTGATGCCAGTCGATGTTAGAAAGAAGCCTCAGATTATACTCCTTTCCACACTAAATATGTCACTCCATGCCCTCATGTCTTTAGAAATGTTGACAAGACTCCTGGTATTATTTTGCATTTAATGTATTTTTATGTGGTTTAGCGTTGTCCATAATGGAGTTTTATTAATTTCATTTTTGTGTATTTCAAACTGCATTGTGCAATTTCAAGCAGATTTACAATACTTGAAACTGGGAGAAGAACAGCAAAAAGAATGAGTGTTTCTCTGGGAAACGCGCCACAGGTCAGTGTGCTGTCCACATTTTTTCTACAAATCTCTTTATTATTCAAACCATTCAAAAGTTTTAGTATCAATTATGTGGTAATGTTATCTAAAGGGCTTATTTTCCATGATCTTCCTTTTCTTATGGAATAATGAAAATTTAATGTTTAGACCTTTCACTTATATAACACCACATATTTTCACTGGATTTTCTCCTGTGAGGACATTGAATTTCCATGGAATGAAGACCTTCCGGTCCCAAAGAGAATCTACTGTAAGTGATTCTTAGAATCTCTACTGATGGCTAATTTCTACATTAGATGGAGTTGGGTACTTTTATTTTAATGTGGAAGGAAAGTCTCATGTGTCACATAAGTTGCATTTCAGATATGTCAGGGTTCCATACAAAAGCTTGTGATTGCGGATATAGAACTATGAAAACATTGATGTCACTGAGCAATATATGGAAGAGAACAATTTGTAGAAGTATAAAATTATAAGAACCCAAAGTCTGGAATCCTAATAGTAAAAATATTAGCTTCCTAGAGGCACAGGTGTTGACAGGAATATGTGAATTTCTTTTGCCATAACACTGATATGTTTGTGAGCAGATACAGATTGCAGTATTCTTTTTTTTTTTAATTTTACAATTTTTTGTATTTTTATAATTTATCTATCTATCTGTCTGTCCGTCTGTCTGTCTGACTTTCTGTCTGTCTATCTATCATCTATGTAAGTATGTATGTATGTATCTTCTATCTGTCTGTCTCTCTATCTATCTGTCTGTCTATTTATGTTTTTACACTGTAGATTTTATTCCCATACCCTGATCCTCTCTCTGACTGTTCCATATTGCATGTCTCCTCCCCACCTCCCTGTCTCCACCAGGATTTCCTCACCCTCCAACCCATCCCCCCACTCAACCAGACCTGTAAATTCCCTGGGCCTTCTAGTCTCTTGAGGGTTAAGTGCATTGTCACTGACTGAACACAAATCCAGCTGTCCTCTACTGTATATGTGTTGGGGGCCTCATTACAGTTGGTGTATACTGCATGGTTGGTGTTCCAGTATCTGAGAGATCTGAGGATCTGCGGGGCCAGGTTAATTGAGATTGCTAGTGCTCCTACAGGAGAGCCCTCCTCAAGAGCTTCTTCTTGCCTTTCCCTAATTGAACCATCAGTAGTTTCTGTTCATTGGTTGGTGCAAATATCTGCATCATCTGACTCAAGTGCTTCTTGGGTTTTCTGGATTGTGGACATGCTAGGTCCCTTTTTGTGAGCACTCCATGGCCTCAGTAATATGTCAGGCATTGGGAGCTCCTCTTGAGCTGGAAACCAATTTGGGCCTGGTGCTGTGCCTTGTTTTACTCAGCCTCCTCTCCACTTCGATCCCTGCAGTTCTTTCAGACAGGAAGAAAAATAGGTCAGTGTTTTGACTGTGGAATGGCAACCTGTCACTCACTTGATGCCCTGTCTTCCTGCTGGAGGTGGACTCTATATGTTCCCTCTCCCTACTATCATGCATTAAATCTAAGGACCCTCCCTTTGAGTCCTGAGAATCTTTCACCTCCTAGTTCTCTGGTGCATTCTGGAGGGTCCCCAAAACCTCCTACTTCCTGATGTTGCATGTTTCCATTCTATCTTCTGGCTCTCAGGGCTTTAGTCCTTCTCCCTCACCCAATACCAGATCAGGTTCCCCTCTTCCCTCCTCTCTCCCCTGTCCACTGTCACTCCCACTTCCCTCCCTCCTTACCTGTGATGGCTTTCTTCTCCATGCAAATGAGACTGAGGAGTCCTCACTTGGGCCCTTCAGCTTGTTGACCTATTTGAGTTCTGTGGACTGTATATTTTTTGGCATTTTGTGGGTCACAATGATCATGGGTGCATTTACACCTGAAATCGGTTTCTTTCTTCCAGCACTTGAAGTTCTTGTCAAACAGATCTTTCACTTACTAGGTTAGAGTCACATCAGATATTTTTAATTACTTGTGAGTATTGTGAATGGTGTTGTTTCCCTAATTTCATTTCAGCGCATTTATCCTTTGAATAGAAGAAGGCTTCTGATTTGTTTGAGTTGATGTTATATCCATCGTGTTCTCTGATGTTGTTCCCTAACTCTATTAGTTCTCTGGTAGAATTTTTGTTGTCACTTATGTATTCCATCATATCATCAGCAAATAGTGATATCTTGACTTTTTCCTTTCCAAATTGTATCCCTTTGAACTCCTGTTGTAGTCTAATTGCTCTTTTCAGAAATTTGAGTACTATGTTGAAGAGATAGGGAGAGAGTGGACAGCCTTGTCTACTCCCTGATTTTAGTCACAGTGCTTCAAGTTTCTCTACATTTAGTTTGATTTTGGCTATTGCTTTGCTGTACATCGGTTTGCTTTCATTATATTTTGTTATGGCCATTGAATTACTGATCTTTCTGAGGTTTATAACAAAGGTTTTTACTTTGTCAAAGATTTTTAAGCATCTAATGAGATGATCACTTGTTTTCTTTCTTTGAGATTCTTGATTCAGTGTATTATGTTGATGGATTTCTGTATATTGAACCATCTCTGAATCCCTGGGATGAAGCCAACCTGATCATGGTGAATGATCATTTTGATGTGTTCTTGCATTCAGTTTGCAAGAATTTTATTGAGTATTTTGCATTGATATTCATATGGAAAATTGGTCTGAAGTTCTCTTTCTTTGTTGGGTCTTTGAGTGTTTATGTGTCAATGTAACTGTGGCTTCATAGAAGAAATTATGTAGTGTTCCTTCTGATTCTATTTAGTGGAATAAGTTGAAAAGTATTGGTATTAGGTCTTCTTTGAACATCTGATAGACTTCTGCATTAAATCCATCTTAGTCGGGGCTTTTATTTTTTGGGGGAGGGTGCTGGTTGGGAGACTTTTACTGACTGCTTCTATTTCTTTTGGGATTTTGGGACTGTTTCAGTGGTTTATGTGATCCTGATTTAACTTTGGTACTTGGCAACTCGCTAGAAAATCACCTAGTTCATCTAAATTTTCCAGTTATGTTGAATATAGGCTTTGGTTATAGTATCATGATTTTTTGAATTTCCTCAGTTTCTGTTGTTATGTCTCCCTTTTCATTTCTGAGTTTGTTAATTTGGATACTATTTCTGTGCCCTTGAGTTCATCTGGCTAAGGCTTTATCCATCTTGTTGATTTTCTCACAGAACCCCCTCCTGTTTTTTTGTGATTCTTTGTATAGTTTTCTTTGTTGCAGCTTGGTTGACTTCATCTCTGAGATCAATTGTTTCCTTCCTTCTGTTCCTCTTGGGTGTGTTTGTTTGTTTTCTTCTAAATTCTTCAGGTATCCTGTTAAGTTGGTAGTGTATGATCTCTCCACTTTCTTTCTGGATGCACTCAGAGCCTTGAATTTTCCTCCATTCCTTGTATCTTATAAGTTTGGATACATCATTTTTTCATTTTTTAAATGCTAAAAAGTCTTTAATTTCAATCTACATTTCTCCCCTGAACAAGCTATTATTGAGTAGTGAGTTTTTCAACTTCCATGTGTATGTTGGCTTTCTGTTGTTTTTGTTGTTATTGAATACAATTCTTAGTCTATGGTGATATGATAGGATGCATGAGATTATTGCAATATTCCTGTGTCAGTTGACACTTTTTTTGTGTCCAATTTTATGGTGAATTTTGAGGAATGTAAAATGAGGTGCTAAGAAGAACATATATATATATATATATATATATATATATTGTTTTATGGTGAAATGTTCTGTAGATTAAATCTATTTGGTTCATAAATTAAACCCATTTTTTTTCATAATTTCTGTTAGTTTAACTATGTCTCTGTTTAGTTTCTGTTTCCATGATGTGTCTATTGGTGTGTTGTTGAAGTCTCCTACTATTACTGTGTCAGGATCAATGTGTGCCTTGACCTTTAGTAACATTTCGTTTACAAATATGAGTGTCCTTGAACTTGGGACATAGAGATACACAATTGAGAGCTTACCTTGGTAGATTTTTCCTTTGATGTGAATGAAGTGATGTCCTTCCTCATCTTTTTTAATCACTTTTGGTTGACAGTCAATTTTCTTCGATATTTGAATGGCTACTCCAGCTTGTTTCTTAGGAACATTTGCTTGAAATTTCTTTCCCAATTCTGTTCCCGTTTCTTCTTTAGAAGGAAGAATTGTTTTTCTACAGTGTTTCTTCTTCCCTGAAATGATGTGTTACATCAGTAAACCTGAAGGGTTGCATTGATATTTTTATTCTTTTCAATATTTTTTATGAATATAATTGACCATCTCCATGTTTTTATATACAGTGAATGATGCATTATTTGCCTAAACCCCTGGGTTCAGCATGAAACCCTTGAGACTGAAGTAACAAAAAGTGCATTTCCTCTTAGGCATTTTTTCATGCCCCAGGATTATATTTCTGATGCCCATTTGTAACAGACATAATATTTAACCTGGGTATTATACTTTTTGAAAAATAAAGAAAAACTTGAAAGTAATACTTATCTATGCAAGGTACTATTCTGATACACAAATGAGGTCATATTCCAAAGAATGAAAATAGCATTATATAACAAGATCAAAATGTTCCATTAAGTCCATCCCATGAGGAATAAAGAATTCCATATTAATGAAGTATTAGCATAGTTCTCCCTCAATTTATAACAAGATTTAATCAAATAAAGTGATTCTACTTCATCAAATGCATTGTGACAAAAGTCATTTATTTACATATACATACATATGTAAGTATTCTTATGTGAGAGGCTATATGGAATGTATGAAATTTTTCTTATCTCTATTTCTTTTGCCAGCTTTTATTTAACATTAAATAATGTAAACCTCTCTAATATTGCTTTTTCTAATTCTTCTTTTAAAAGATTTATTTAGTTATTTCAAATATGTCAGTACACTGTTGTTTTCTTCAGACACAGCAGAAGAGGGCATCAAATTTCCAAGAAAGATAGTTGTGAGTCACTATTTGATTGCTGGGAATTTAACTCAGGTCCCATGGAGGAGCAGTCAGTGCTCTTAAATGCTGAGCCATCTCCCCAACCACGGTTTTACTAATTCTTGGTCATAAATATACTTTCATAAAATGATTTTCCAAAGTATTTGATTCTTTGTGTCATTTGGAATATTTAATATATGTCCTGGAAAGACTGGATGTAGGGGAATGCCAAGACAGTGAAGCAAGAGGGGGTTGAATGTGGAAAAGAGAGAGGGAAGGGGGCTTATGGGACTTTCAGGGAGGGAGGAAACAGGAAAGGGGAAACGATTTTGAATGTAAGTAAAAAGAAACTTAGAAAATAAAATAAAACGGAAGAAAAGTTTCTACTAAAAAAAAAAAGAAAAAAAAACCGTATGTCCAGATTTTGTCATTTTTTTCTGTTTAACGAAAAAATACTCTGACATTTATCCCATCCATTAGTTTTTTTTCTATTTCATATTTTATCTGTTTTTTTTTATAGAAAGTTTGTAGAATTTTACCTACACCTCAAATGTCAAAAAGATATGTTACAGTCTTTTGAGACCCAGCTTCAAACATGATTGAACTACTGTCCATATTTGGGTAAGGTGGACATTGTAGAATTGGATGCATATTTTTCCTCATCATAACTTGACCATCTGTGATTTGACAATGGTATTCTCTTTAACATTAATGCATACTTCATAAAAGTGCATTACTGAATAAAGATATCAAATGTACACGGTATATTCTGTAAATGTATGCAGTTTTTAAGGTGAATATATCATGCATCTTCAGAGAGATATAAATGCAAGGAAATCTGATTATTTTAGGAAAGTACATTTTTTAGAGTAAACATCTTTTTTGTATAATGTATGTTGGCTACATTTGCCTGAAATTATGCATATGTGCTATACATTCTTCCTGCCAGTGGTGTTCATCAAAGATCATTGGATTTTAAAGAACTGTGTTTAAAAATCCATTGTGTACTGCCATGAGGTTTCTGTGAAAAAATTTCATAATAGAGGACTTTTAAAGATAATATACAATCCCAACTGCACACAAAAATTTTGAATGTAGTACTGGTGGCAAGTCTTTCCTTTGCTGCTAAGGTCTCAGAAACCTCAGAAAATTCATGAAGGTGAGTGCTTAATAAATGGGAACTTTCTTTTTTTTTTTTTTTTAATAAAAGAGCTTTATTGGATATACTTACAGGACAAAGAGGAAGAACTTGTTGAACAGAGCACAAGGGACTGATAGTAAGTTGTTACAGTGAAATGTAAAATGACCATTTGGTAGAGATTATGAATACTGGATACTCCAAGCATATTGGTAGGCTTTTTTTTTGAGAGGTTTCTCTGTGTAGACCATGTGAGCCTGGCACTCAGAAATCTGCCTGCATCATGCCCCAAAGTGATGGGATTAAAGACATGCACCACCACTGCCCAGCCCTGTAGGCCTGCATCTCTATAGGATAAGGAACATCCTATTTTCATTAGGTGTTCCAGTGTATCAAATGCTCTTTTAAGTATGATTTTCTGAATTTCTTTATGTGAATTAAATATAAAGAATGCTGTCAGTATTATGAAACAGTTTAAAAGGTTTATTACATGCATTAATTAGTTTTTTTAATCATTTATTTCAGTATCAAGGAAAGTGTCCAAAATACTATATTCTTCTGGCTTCCCTACTTGATTTTTTTCTATAATATTTGAGCTTGAACCAGTAAAACTTTCCTATATGCTCACATTTTCAGAGCATTTCCCCACAGAAATAGTTCACAATAGCTAAGATTTGAACATGGCATGAACGTTTTCACAAGTTTTGCATACTTATTTTAATTCTCTAGTATAGAGAATTATTTGCATTTGTAAGGTTTCTCTCCTGTATTAGTTCTTTGATGCATTAAAACTGCCTTTGTCAGTAAAGCATTTGTCACATTCACGGCATTTGTAAGGTTATTCTCCTGTATGAATTCACTGATGACATTGCAGACAAAATTTGTACTTAAAGCATTTGTCACATTCACTGCATTTTTAAGGTTTCTCTCCTGTATGAATTTGCTAATGGAAATGAAGATTGCAATTTTGGGAAAATCATTTGTCACATACACTGAATCTGTAATTTTTCTGTTCTGTATGAATTCTCTGATGACTTTGAAGATTGCATTTTTTGGTAAAGCATTTGTCACAATCACTGCATTTGAAAGGGTTCTCTCCTGTATGAACTCTCTGATGAATATGAAGACTCCATTTTCGGGTAAAGCATTTGTCACATTCACTGCATTTGTAAGGTTTCTCTCCTGTATGAATTCGCTGATGACAATGCAGACTATCTTTGTACTTAAAGCATTTGTCACATTCACTGCATTTGAAAGGGTTCTCTCCCGTATGAATTCTATGATGAACTCTAAGACTGCATTTTTCAGTAAAGCATTTGTCACATTCACTGCATTTGTAAGGTTTCTCTCCTGTATGAATTCGCTGATGACATTGCATACTATGTTTGTACTTAAAGCATTTGTCACATTCACTGCATGTGTAAGGTTTCTCTCCTGTATGAACTCTCTGATGAATATGAAGACTACATTTTTGGGTAAAGCATTTGCCACATTCACTGCATTTGTAAGGTTTCTCTCCTGTATGAATTCGCTGATGACAATGCATACTATCTTTGCACTTAAAGTATTTGTCACATTCATTGCATTTGTAAGGTTTCTCTCCTGTATGAATTCTCTGGTGTCTTTGAAGATGGCATTTTTCGGTAAAGCATTTGTCACATTCACTGCATTTGTAAAGTTTCTCTCCTGTATGTATTCTCTGATGACTATGAAGCCTCCATTTTCGGGTAAAGCATTTGTCACATTCACTGCATTTGAAAGGGTTCTCTCCTGTATGAATTCTATGATGAATTCTAAGACTGCATTTGTCAGTAAAGCATTTGTCACATTCACTGCATTTGTAAGGTTTCTCTCCTGTATGAATTCGCTGATGACATTGCATACTATGTTTGTACTTAAAGCATTTGTCACATTCACTGCATGTGTAAGGTTTCTCTCCTGTATGAACTCTCTGATGAGTATGAAGACTACATTTTTGGGTAAAGCATTTGCCACATTCACTGCATTTGTAAGGTTTCTCTCCTGTATGAATTCGCTGATGACAATGCATACTATCTTTGCACTTAAAGTATTTGTCACATTCATTGCATTTGTAAGGTTTCTCTCCTGTATGAATTCTCTGGTGTCTTTGAAGATGGCATTTTTCGGTAAAGCATTTGTCACATTCACTGCATTTGTAAGGTTTCTCTCCTGTATGTATTCTCTGATGACTATGAAGCCTCCATTTTCGGGTAAAGCATTTGTCACATTCACTGCATTTGAAAGGGTTCTCTCCTGCATGAATTCTATGATGAATTTTAAGACTGTGTTTGTCAGTAAAGCATTTGTCACATTCACTGCATTTGTAAGGTTTCTCTCCTGTATGAACTCTCTGATGATTACCAAGACCCCGTTTTCGGGTAAAACATTTGTCACATTCACTGCATTTATAAGGTTTCTCTCCTGTATGAATTCTCTGGTGGGTTCGAAGATGGCATTTTTGGGTAAAGCATTTTTCACATTCACTGCATTTGTAAGGTTTCTCTCCTGTATGTATTCTCTGATGACGATGAAGACTACATTTTTTGGTAAAGCATTTGTCACATTCACTGCATTTGAAAGGGTTCTCTCCTGTATGAATGCTATGATGAATTCTAAGACTGTGTTTTTCAGTAAAGGATTTGTCACATTCACTGCATTTGCAAGGTTTCTCTCCAGTATGAGTTCTATGATGAATTCTAATGTTACGTTTGTCAGTAAAGCATTTGTCACATTCACTGCATTTGTAAGGCTTCTCTCCTGTATGAGTTTTATGATGAACTGTAAGACTGCCTTGGTCATTAAAGCATTTGTTACATTCACTGCATTTGGAAGGTTTCTCTCCTGTATGAGTTCTATGATGAATTCTAAGACTTCCTTTCTCAGTAAAGCATTTGCCACATCCACTACATGTGTATGGTTTCTCTCCTGTATGAATTCTTTGATGAATACTAAAATGGTCTTTGTAGGTAAAGAATTTGTCATATTCACTACATTTGTAAAGCTTCTTACTATTATAATTTTGTTTCTGCATAAGTTTATGTTTAGACACAAAACCCTTATCAAATTCTGTATTGTTGTTTTCTTTCTTCCCTATGAGTATTCCTTGATTTATATTAATGATAGAACACTCATTTAAACACTTTACATAGTCTTTATATTTGGAAACTCCTCTGGTTTTTCCAGTTTTAAGTCTTTTTAGGTGTAAGGATTGAAGTGAAGCATCTCTATGTTTAGCTTTATAAGGTGTACTTTGGTTGGATTCATTAATCCTTTTGCTAAGCTCATTACATTTATAAGATTTCTCTTGTATATTCACATGCTCATGGACAATGCATTCTGTGTCTTGATCTAAGACCTTCCCATGTTTTCCATGTATGAGATGATTTTCCACAAACAATACATTGTTATAATTCTCCAACATCACATCCATGTACAAAGCCTGCTGAGCAATACTGAGACATTCCCATTCCTCCAGTGAGAAGTCCAGAGTCACATCCTTGAAGGTTAACAGAACCTGTGGAGCGTTTCCCAGAGAAGCACTCATTCTTTTTGTTGTTCTTCTCCCAGTTTCAAGTATTGTAAATCTTCTGGATCCTTGAGACTCCTTGGCCTTTTCCATTCGGGGCTCTTAGTTTTGACTTATAGTTTTGCAGTTTTGTTGGAGCATATAGAGACCTGAAAACTTCTCCTTAGCAGTACCTGGCATCAATCCTGTCTTCATTTTTCATTCAAACCTGGCAGGAGACATGACCAGCTGATGAATGTCCTAGGAAGCCAGCACAGCAACTGTAGAATAAGAAAGTTTTCAGGTTCCGCAAATACCAGCCACTAGTCTCCCACCATGACTTCCGGACCACGAGGCAGACTAGATAAATGGAGAGATTGGACTCAAATGGGAACTTTCTAGTAAGTCATTGTATAGGTTGTCTATGGAAGAGCATTAATTTATAACTTCAGACACATCTCCATGAAACTTTTAGAAAACGTTTGTCCTTCAATATATTCACTTCTTCATCTGTATAAGAAAGTATCTCCTATTCTTAAAGGTTTTTTATCAACATAGGATTCAAATTTTGTCCAGTAGCAAATAAGTAGTTTTCTATTGCAGGTTCTGTTAACCTTCAAGGATGTGACTCTGGACTTCTCACTGGAGGAATGGGAATGTCTCAGTATTGCTCAGCAGGCTTTGTACATTGATGTGATGTTGGAGAATTATAACAATGTATTGTTTGTGGGTAAGACTACACTTGTTGAATTTCTGAATCATTATTTGAATTTTCATACATTCTGTTCATGTAAACTCTCTGAAATGTCAAGAGACTACTAGAATAAGGGAAGTTCGGGTTAGAATGACTTTTCCATGGTATTTACATTACTGTTCTCTGCTTTCTTTGGAAGAGTATCCAATGCTATAATCTTTGAGGGCTTTCCATACCTCTTATGTAGCTTTAACTGGAAAATTCTGAGTTGAAAAAATTCAGAAAAAGGAATTATATTTCTATACACATAACAATTTCAGTACTTAATTTTATTATTATATTAAATTCTTTATTTATTTATGATTTTTCAGTCTTAATAATGGTTTTATTATCAAAACACTTGTGTCAAATTAAGCAAATCTCTACAAAACCACAAAATGTAGCACTTCCTGTAGAATAGAAAGAGAAAAATGTAATGGTAAGCAACTCTTTTCAAAAGAGAAAAAGCCCCCATGAGGTTTTGGTATTAAATATAATGATTGATGTAAGGTGGAATCTCTGGGTCATTTTAATTTCCCTTACTTTGTTCAATGAGAACTTTCAAGGTTTCTTTGATTACTTTTCATCCATTTTTCATTCCTTTGTTTTTAATTCTCTATTTCATTCTATGCCATATTTTTTTTATTGGGTTGTTTTGTTTCTTTATGGTTATCTTCTTACATTATTTTTTTTTCTTTTTTGGGTATTAGCCCTCTGTTGGACGTGGAATTAGAGAATATTTATTCCCAACCTGTAGTTTGCTAGTTTGTCATTTTGACTTACAAAAGCTGTCCAGTTTCATGTGGTCACATTTATAGATTCTTGAGCTTGGAGCCTGCGCCAGTGGAATTCTGTTTAGAAATTTTCCCTCTGTGTCAGTGAGTTTGAGAATCTTTCCAACTTTGTTTCTTGTTAGATTCAGTTTATCTGGTTTTATGTTAGAGTCCTAGATCCACTTGGACTTGAGCTTTGTGGGCGGTGATATGTATCTATTTTCATTTATCTACTAACAGAGTGCCAGCTGGACCAGCACCATTTATGGAAGATGCTTTCTTTTTTCTGTTGTATATTTTTGGCTTCTTTGTCAAACATCAATGTCCATAAGTATGTGATTTTATTTCTGGATCTTCACTTCTTATTCATTGATCAACCTGTCTGTCTCTGTACCAATGGCATGTTGTTTTAATCACTATTCCTGTGTTGTGTAGCTTGATGTCTAGGATGGTGATTTCCCATAGTTCTTTTTTTGTTAAGAATTGTTTTACCTACTCTGGGTTTTATTGCCTTTCCAGATAAATTTGAGAATTTCTTTTTCCATATCTGTTAAGAAGTTTGTTGGAGTTTTGATGGTATTTGCATTAAATCTGTAGATTTCTTTTGGTAGAAGAGCCATTTTTACTATCTTAATTCAACCAATTCATGAGCATGGTAGATCTTTCTATTTTCTGAGGTCTTATTAGATTTCTTTCTTGAGAGACGTGAAGTTCTTGTCCTATAGATATTTCACTTGTTTGGTTAGAGGTTACCCCAAGACTTTTTATAGTATTTGTCACTACTTTGAAGGGTGTTGTTTCTCTAATTTCTTTCTCATTCCTATAAATTAAGACTACTAATTTATTTGAGTTAATTTTATATCCAGCTACCTTGTAAAAGTTGTTTATCAGCTATAGAAGAACTCTGGAAGAATTCTTGGGATTGTTCATGTATACTATAATATCTGTCTAGAGCACCATTTTTTTTCTAGATTTTCTAGTTTTGTTGAATGTAGACTTTTGTACTAGGAGTTGATGATTTATTTTAAATTTCCTCCATTGTGTTTTTATGTGTCTCTTTTCATTTCTGATTTTCTTAGTTTGGTTACTGTCTCTGGACCTTTTAATTTAATTAGGAGTTTATCTAACTTACTGATTTTCACAAAAAAAACCATAATTTGGTTTTCTCGATTCTCTTTATAGTTCTTTTTGTTTCTATTTGGTCGATTTCAGCTCTTCTTTTGACAATTTGCTGTCATCTATTCCTCTTGGGTATGTTTGCTTGTTTTTGTTCTAGAGCTCTCAGATGTGCTGTTCAGTTGCTAGTGTAGATTCTCTCCTATTTTACCAGGGCACTCAGTGTTTCATAAGTTAGGGTATGGTGTGTCTTCATATTCATTGAATTTCAGGACATCTTTGATTTCTTATGTTATTTCTTCTCTGACCAATTTGTCATTGAGTAGAGAGTTATTCAGTTTCCAGAGTTATGTGAGTTTTCTGTTGTTTGTGTCATTATTAAAGACCAGCCATGGTCTGAAGTAATGGCTCAGTGGACAAGAGCACTGACTGCTCTTCAGAAAGTCTTGAGTTCAAATCCCAGCAACCATATGGTGGCTCACTGCCATCCATAATGAAATCTGATGCCCTCCTCTGTTGTGTCTGAAGACATCTACAATGTACTTACGTATAATAAATGAATCTTTTAAAAAGAAGAACAGCCTTACTCTGTGGTGATCTGATAGTATTCATGGGATTATTTCAATCTTGTATCAGTTGAGGCTTGTTTTGTGACTGATTATATGGTAAGTTTTGAAGAAGGTACCATGAGGTGCTGAGAAGCAGATGCATTCTTTCATTTTAGGGTGAAATGTTCTGTAGTTTTCTATTAAATCAATTTGGGTCATAACCTCTATTAATTTCACTGTGTCTCTGTTTAGGTTTTGTTTTAATGACCTGTCATTAGTGGGAATTCAGTGTTGAAGTCTCTCCCTATTATTGCATGGGGTTCAATGTTTAATTTGAGCTTTAATAATCTTTTATTAATGTGAGGTCCCTTGGATTTGGGGCATAGGTGTTCAGAATTGATACTTTTCCTTGATGGAGTTTTCCATTGATGATGATTATGAATTGTCTGTCCTCACTTCAATTGAAAACTTTTGGTTGAAAGTCTATTTTATTGAATATTAGGATGGCAACTCTGCTGGTTTCTTGGGAGCATTTGCTTGGAAGAATATTTTCCCATTTTATACTGCGATAGTGTCTGTCTTTGTTATTGAGGTGTGTTTTTTGTATGTAGCAAAATTCTGGATCCTGTTTGTATACCCAGTCTGTTAGCATATGTCTTTTCATAGTGGAAATGAGTCCATTGATATTGAGAGATAGTTGAGACAGATGATTGTTGGTTCCTGTTATGTTTCTTTTGTAGGTGGCTTTATGTGCTTGTGGCTCTCTTCTTTTGGCTTTGTTGTGAGATGGATAATATCTTGTGTTTTGTTTTGTTTTGTTGGAATTTTCCTTCTAGAATGCTCTGAAAGGCTGCAATGGTTTATACATATTGTTTGAGTTTCATTTAGTGTTGGAATATTTTGGTTTTTCCATCTCTGTTGATAGAGAGTTTTGCTTTGTATAGTAGTCTGGCATTCTCTTAAGTTCTGCATGACCTCTGTGCAATCTCTCTTGGCTTTTCATGTGTCAGTTGAGTAGTCTGGTTTAATTCTGTAGGTCTGGCTTTATATGAAACTTGGTCTTTTTCTCTTGCAACTTTCAATATTGCTTCTTTGTTCTGTGCATAGCGTTTTGAATATATGATAAGAGGATTTTCTTTTCTGGTCCAATCTATTTGGTGTTCTATCAGCTTTTTGTATATTTATGGTCTTTTCTTTCTTTAGATTTGGGAAGTCTTCTGTGATTTTGCTGAAGGTATTTTATGGCCATTTGAGCTGGGAATTGTCGATCTTGTCTATTCCTATTATTCTTAGATTTTGTCTTTTCATTGTGTCCTAGTTTTCATGGACATTATGGATTATGAAATTTTTATGTTTTTAATTTTCTTTGACTGTTTTGTCAATCTCACCTAAGGTATCATTTGTACCTGATATATTCTATTCTATCTTTTGTATTATGTTGCTGGTGCTTATGTCTGTAATTCATGAACTCTTTCCTTGGTTTTCTATTTCAAGGCTTGCCTCCCTTTGTGTGTTCTTTATTGTTTCTACATCCCTTTTCAGGCCTTGGATTGCTTTGTTCAATTCCTTCCCATATTTGATTGTGCTTTCCTGTATTTCTTTAAGGGACTTATTTGTTTCCTCTTTAAAAACTTCTACCTATTTACCCACATTTTCCTGTATATTTTCAGTTAGTTATTATATCCTCTTTAAAGGACTCTATTATCTTCATGAGATAGGATTTTAGGTCAGCTTCCTTATTTTCAGGTGTGTTGTTCTACCAGGGTTTGCTGTGGTGGGAGAACTAGGTTCTGTTGAGACCAAAGCATATTGGCTTCTATTGCTTATACTCTTCCACTTGTCTCTCACAATCTGGTTATCCTTGGTGCTAGGTGGTCTGAGAGTCTTTGTCTGATGCCTACCTCTTGTGTTCCTAGGTCGTTGCCAGTTTCCTAGTAGGCCAATTGACCTGGCTATAGCAAACTTCATGTCAGGCCTAAAGACTGTGGAGTCTATTGCCCTGCATGATCCAGAACATTCGACTTGTGTGCAGTATTTTTCCCGGATTCCTCGAGACTGGTGTTTTCAGAAGTTTAGACAATGTGGCATTCTGCTGAGGCAGAAGACTCAGGCTAAAAGGGAGTGGAATTTGGAACACATGGGTTTTTGAGGATGGATGGGGGTAGAGAACACCAGGTTCCTTTGGATTCCCAATGGGTTTAACTGCTAGAGAAGTTTCCTTACAAGTTGATATATATATATATGAATATGACCTCCTAGCGTCTTCAAGATCCCAGTGTCCCCAGTCAAGATGGTGATTTCCTCATTTAGGTTTTTTTTTAACCATACTAAAGGTTTTATGTTGATATTGAGGTTTTTTTGGGGAAAATTTTGATGTTACTTGTTTATTCACATTTTGACACGTGGTGTCTGTGTTTATTACTGATACAACATGATCTTTATTCTAGCAATTTGCTTACAGAAACAAGCATATATAAAGGATTCATTTTATATCATTAATTTCTAGCTAATTAAGCTATACAGTGTCACTATGAATCAAATTGTAATATGAAATTTAGAGGTACATTGTTGAGAGATCTACTGTGTAAAAGTTCAGTACTGATCAGTCACTTATTTGTCCTAAATTCTGCAAAGTGCCGTATTTAAAACAAGATTTAGAAGGTTATTATCCTTTCCTGTCAGTTGATGTGATTAGAATTGCCTGTTTTCTGAGGATCCTTGTAATCACTATGGAAAAAGAAAAACCTGTTTGAGAGCATGAAAGCTTGAGAAGGTCTAGTTAACTTCAAATTTCAGGAGACACCCATTACTGAATCTCTTTTTCCTCAGTACAGTAATTCCTGCCATCTCTATTTGTTCTTTTTCAGAAAATCATCTCATACATGGAAAACATGGGAAGGTCTTAGATCAAGACACAGAATGCATTGTCCATGAGTATGTGAATATACAGGAGAAATCTTATAAATGTAATGAGCTTAGCAAAAGGATTAATGAATCCAACCAAAGTACACCTTATAAAGCTAAACATAGAGATGCTTCACTTCAATCCTTACACCTAAAAAGACTTAAAACTGGAAAAACCAGAGGAGTTTCCAAATATAAAGACTATGTAAAGTGTTTAAATGAGTGTTCTATTATTAATATAAATCAAGAAATACACATAGGGAAGAAAGAAAACAACAATACAGAATTTGATAAGGGTTTTGTGTCTAAACATAAACTTATGCAGAAACAAAATTATAATAGTAAGAAGCTTTACAAATGTAGTGAATGTGACACATTCTTTACCTACAAAGGCCATTTTAGTATTCATCAAAGAATTCATACAGGAGAGAAACCATACACATGTAGTGGATGTGGCAAATGCTTTACTGAGAAAGGCAGTCTTAGAATTCATCATAAAACTCATACAGGAGAGAAGCCTTACAAATGCAGTGAATGTGACAAATGCTTTACTGACAAACGTAACCTTAGAGTTCATCATAGAACTCATACAGGAGAGAAACCTTGCGAATGCAGTGAATCTGACAAATGCTTTACCAAAAATTGTAGTCTTCATAGTCATCAGAGAATACATACAGGAGAGAAACCTTACAGATGCAGTGAATGTGAAAAATGCTTTACTGAAAAATGCCATCTTCAAAGACACCAGAGAATTCATACAGGAGAGAAACCTTACAAATGCAGTGAATGTGACAAATGCTTTACCCGAAAATGGAGTCTTCGTAATCATCAGAGAGTTCATACAGGAGAGAAACCTTACAAATGCAGTGAATGTGAAAAAGGCTTTAAGTACAAAGATAGTCTGCAATGTCATCAGCGAATTCATACAGGAGAGAAACCTTACAAATGCAGTGAATGTGACAAATGCTTTACTGAAAAACGCAGTCTTAGAATTCATCATAGAATTCATACGGGAGAGAACCCTTTCAAATGCAGTGAATGTGACAAGTGCTTTAACAAAAAATGTAGGCTTCGTAGTCATCAGAGAATACATACAGGAGAGAAACCTTACAGATGCAGTGAATGTGAAAAATGCTTTACTGAAAAATGCCATCTTCAAAGACACCAGAGAATTCATACAGGAGAGAAACCTTACAAATGCAGTGAATGTGACAAATGCTTTACCCGAAAATGGAGTCTTCGTAATCATCAGAGAGTTCATACAGGAGAGAAACCTTACAAATGCAGTGAATGTGAAAAAGGCTTTACTGAAAAATGCCATCTTCAAAGACACCAGAGAAGTCATACAGGAGAGAAACCTTTCAAATGCCGTGAATGTGACAAGTGCTTTAAGTACAAAGATAGTCTGCATTGTCATCAGCGAATTCATACAGGAGAGAAACCTTACAAATGCAGTGATTGTGACAAATGCTTTACCAAAAAATGCAATCTTCGAAGTCATCAGAGAATTCATACAGAACAGAAAAATTACAGGTGCAGTCTATGTGACAAATGATTTTCCCAAAATTGCAATCTTCATTTTCATTAGCAAATTCATACAGGAGAGAAAATTTAAAAATGCAGTGAACGTGACAAATGCTTTAAGTACAAATTTTGTCTGCAATGTCATCAGTGAATTCATACAGGAGAATAACCTTACAAATTCCGTGAATGTGACAAATGCTTTACTGACAAAGGCAGTCTTAGAATTCATCAAAGAACTAATACAGGAGAGACACCTTACAAATGCAAATAATTCTCTATACTAGAGAATTATAAGAAGTATGTAAAACTGGTGAAAACGTTCATGCCATGTTCAAATCTTAGCTATTGTGAATTATTTCTGTGGGGAAATGCTCTGAAAATGTGAGAATATAGGAAAGTTTTACTGGTTCAAGCTCAAATATTATAGAAAAAAATCAAGTAGGGAAGCCAGAAGAATATAGTATTTTGGACACTTTCCTTGATACTGAAATAAATGATTAAAAAAACTAATTAATGCATGTAATAAACCTTTTAAACGGTTTCATAATACTGACAACATTCTTTATATTTAATTCACATAAAGAAATTCAGAAAATCATACTTAAAAGAGCATTTGATACACTGGGACACCTAATGAAAATAGGATGTTCCTTATCCTATAGAGATGCTTGCCTACAGGGCTGGGCAGTGGTGGTGCATGTCTTTAATCCCAACACTTTGGGGCATGATGCAGGCAGATTTCTGAGTGCCAGGCTCACATGGTCTACACAGAGAAACCGCTCAAAAAAAAAACCCTACAAATATGCTTGGAGTATCCAGTATTCATAATCTCTACCAAATGGTCATTTTACATTTCACTGTAACAACTTACTATCAGTCCCTTATGCTCTGCTCAACAAGTTCTTCCTCTTTGTCCTGTAAGTATATCCAATAAAGCTCTTTTATTAAAGCCACTTTGACTTGTTTTTTTTTTTGTGCTTGTTTGTTTGTTTTTCAATTTCCACTTGGGATGCTTAGATGAATATATGTTGTGTCTCCCCTGGAAATATCTCTCATGAAACATGAGCGAGCAACTAAAATTTTCTGCAGACTTGTAACATGAACTTAATACTAGTAATTTTCAATGTGTGGATAACAGCTCCTTTGGAGAGTGAAATGACCCTGTCACAGGGTTTGATTAAGAACAAATGAATACATGTATTTCCAAAGTCTTAGGATTGAGAAATCAATCATTTACTCTCATTGAATCTGACCACATGAAAATAATTTGGAATGTATGTCAGTATTATAAACTTGGAAACACTAGGAAAAGTTTAGGAAATTTGGAAACAATGTATTAGAGATGATGATTAATTTTAACTAAACTAGGTAAAATTTTGTTCCAAGGATCAAGCTTACTGCCATAATACTACTAGATTAATTTAATAAGCCTTGAAACAGACAATGTGAAAAGACTTTTAGTGCCTCAACAATAAGTCTCCTCTCTTTCATAAATTCTTGAGAGAAAATCTACCAAACAGTAATGAAAATATGGCTTCATCATTTTCAGGAATAGACATCCATATTGTGCTGTATAGCTGCGTTTCTCTAAACTCTAATAGCATTTGATTGAGGCAAATTCCAAGAAAACTCAGAAAAATGCTACCTATTAGCTCATACTACAGATCATAACGGTGCCATGTCTTGTTGTGCCTTAGGACTTCAACTCAAGAAATCTATTAGATTTCCTTATTTTTCTTAAGTCATTTCCAGAAGGCTAATATTTTATACATCACACCATATACATCCTGAAAAATTACTCAACTTATTACCAATATATTGCCCTCATCTTAATTTCATGTGTGAACTCATTCATACAAATATCATGAACCTTTGAGATAGCTTATCATTATTAGATCAGGAACATGCTCACACATAGTTTAGAAATAATAAACATCCTGGAAGTCCATTTTGATGTACTAAAAAAAGACCAAAGACTTTACTTCAAGCAAAAGTATTATATTAAAATATTCATACAAAAGTCCAGAAGTCTCAGAAAATTGGGATCTTAGAAAATGTAACATGTTATATTGAACACATCCTTACATAATTTAATTTCCCCCTTGCTTAAAACCGGAAATGAAATTGTTGAACTTATGAAAAAATTCTACATTATAACCTTGTTTTCGGTATTTATGTTTGTGGATACATGATAAGTTTAACAGAATCTTTTGTACACCAGAGCCCTGCTTCAAAATAATTATGTCTAATTTCTGTCAATAGGAATGTAGGGATATTGAAAGCTCTCCAACCAGGCAAGTGAAAGTTAGGTGTCTGGAATAACCCTTTACAATCTGGAAATTGCATCCAATTAGAAAGTTTCTGGAGATTTCAGTTACACAAGTTCATTGTATCTAGGATCCACTACTTGATGGCTTATTATTGGAATAATGTGATAATCATTCCAAATGTGCAGAGATTTCATGTGCTATTGTATATTTTCAAATTGTGGACAATAAAAATATATATCAACTTCTGCCCCTAACACAATATGATTGTCGTCATTCTATAACCATTTATACATATACTTCTTGTCTATGGTACAGTAAGCCTAGGGTGAGGGTGGAAAGAATAGGTCCAAGTAGATTCACTGTTAGAGTTATGTGGGAAAGAACACATGAAGAGTTTGAAAAGTGAAAGTCATTTTCTTAGTGAAAATCACCATATCACATTTGAAGAGTAAGGAATCAGAGGCTCTCTAGATTTGGAAGATATAGTATTTGTGGAAGAGCATTGTAAGGACCACACTGCCTGCCATACTACAGGAGCCTCAAGGGCTTTCCTAGAGGAACTTCCAGTGACTTCATTTTTAGGAACCCAGCAGGACTACGAACATAACATGCAGGGAACTATAACTTCTTTTCAGCTGCAGGACAACTTGTCAGAAACTCCGAGGATGGAAAACTTTTGCAGTATGTGGTAAAAGTCATTACTTGATTGAAACTGGTATTCTTATGGGAGAAGTCAGTAAAGGAACTGAGATCCTGAAAGAAGGAAGGATCAGAAAATTATCCTTGTCCTGAGGATTCTGGAAATGCCATGGAGTGGAATGAGGAGAGGAAGACACTGTCTTTTATCTCACAGCAATAAAAATATTCCCTTGATCTGCTGAACTTCCTGCACATTTAGGCCTTGAGAAAAGTATCAGTCTCCCCAGTAGTGGGTGGAACTGCATTGAAGACTGGCTTTGGTTCTGCCCTTTATAACCACTTCTCTCCAAAAGCTGCCACTAGGAAGACATTTCTCCCTGAACTTATGTATGGACCAAAACTTTTGAGAGGAAAGAGACTGGAACAAAGGGGCTCCTCAAGGGATTGTATGGCTTGTGTGATGAGGGAAAGCCCTGAGAGAATTACCCTACCTTTCGGGGAATTGTGGTATCTCATTGGACTCAAAGCTATTTATTGTTTTCTCATCACCTGCTGCCTATTTTGAGAGCCTGTGGGTAGCGTTGTCCATTTCCATCTGTGTGGGAAACCACAGGATTAGCAAGGACCTGAAAGTGTGGTAGAGGTTGTGCAAGTTACATGAGTTTCCAGAACACTGGGATACCAGGTGTCCCAGTGGACAGTTGCAAATAGGATGAGGAGCAGAATGTGACTCCAGCTAATTTTGGGACTGTGCTCTCTTACACATGGTGTGCATCCCCCATCCATCCTGTATCATCCGCAAATTCATGGTAGGAAGAACTTCAATGATCTGATCCTCTGGTTGTGTGTTAGATAAGTTTCCTGCTCTAAGAGGTCAGAGGCAGCAGGGCCAGTATTGTGAGCTAGCCTTAGTAAGAAAGCTTGCTAAGGGCTGGAGAGATGGCTCAGTGGTTAAGAGCACAGACTGCTCTTCCAAAGGTCCTGAGTTCAAATCCCAGCAACCACATGGTGGCTCACAACCATCTGTAATGGGATCTGACGCCCTCTTCTGGTGTGTCTGAAGACAGCTACAGTGTACTTACATATATATAATAAATAAATAAATCTTTAAAAAAATGTTTAAAAAAAAAAAGAAAGCTTGCTAAAAGGTTATTGAATGCAAACTGGTTTTGGCTGATACAGTCCTCAACCCCGGGACATGCATGGTGTCTTTCCCCTACATGGTATGTAAAATGGCCTTATTCACTGAATTCCTCAGACCCATATTCATAGCACTTAGGAGGGCAGTCCCTCAGAGCCAATGCAGTCAGTCTTACCTCACCCACACACAGGACATAGAGGCTGAGGGGGACTAGTAGGAGAGATGGACCTGTCCAATGCAGTCAGTTTTACCTCACCCACACACAGGACATAGAGGCTGAGGGAGACTAGTGAGAGAGATGGATCTGTTCACAGGCCTTTATGTTCCCATTTATGTGTCTCATATCCTAGTTCGAATGGGAGTTAAAAGGTGTTGTACTTATGCTTGTTGGAGGACAAAGGAGCTACAATTGGGAGGAGCGAAAAACCTTTTGGCTCAACTATAAGTAGGGTCCAAAGTGACCATCCTCAGTATTGGACTCTCTTGAGTGGCTTAGTAAAGTCATACAAGTGAGTTGTTCAAGGACAAGTCCAGTGGAAAAGAATTTTACTAATATCCCTACCTTCTCCTCTATCTTTGGGAGGATTGTGGTGTGACCAGGAGTGTATTGCGTGACATCCAGAGTTTGCTTTCATTATCTATGTCAATGGCAGTGAGAGGTAAAGGGGACATTGCAGTCTCTGTTTAGAATTAGAAGGCCACTGACTAGTGAACAGTGAAACACTTCACCTGTCGATTTCCACAGCCACCCAGGGTGCTGCAGATTTTACTTCTTTAGTGTCTAAAGGCTTCGTCCTCATGATCTCCAGTCTGGCACATGATCTGTGATCTTTGTATAGCATCAAGAATGAGGAATGAAACCAGAAATAGTATAGCATAGGTAGGAGGATCTCTGGAGTTTGGGGCCAACCTGATCTACATAGCAAATTTCAGAACAGTAAGGACTTCACAGAGAAACTTTGGCCTATTAATCTCATGACGGGTGGCTCTCTGTCCCTCTGAAGCAAGGGGAACCTGCTTTCCTCCTC
The DNA here is from genome assembly GCA_036184795.1 of Tokudaia tokunoshimensis. Lineage (NCBI taxonomy): Eukaryota > Metazoa > Chordata > Mammalia > Rodentia > Muridae > Tokudaia > Tokudaia tokunoshimensis. The sequence continues at coordinate 128,845,886 of BTHU01000005.1, forward strand.
CTTCATCTCTTAACCTGCCTATTTGTGCCTAGAAATCCCACCATTTCTGCCCATCCTTTAGCTGCTAACATCTGTATTGATTGATAAAAACCAATTGGGAAACAGGAACATCTGTATTCACAAGCAGATTACCAAACTAAGTATCAGAACTGCTCCCTACAAAAAAGAGAGACCACATGTCTTGAACTGTCCTCCCCATGGGCGTACTCCCACCTGTGTGTCCAAGGTCTAAACTCCACAGAGCATTTCTATGTCTGGATGTCAAGATGTTGGGAAGGTAATCATGTAAACATCTAGCCCTATTTCAGTAATATTGATATTCTTCTTAATGGAACTTCAGCAAGGTATAAGCAGAAAGAGATTGTATGTAATCCTGTAAGAGAGTGCCTATTTAGAAGAAAAGGAAGAGACCTTCAGAAGCCAGACCATCAGTGCTTGAAATTGGACATCAACATACAGAACTAGGAGCAGTTAGATTTCTGTTGGGTAATCATTGCAGTCTCTGGAGTTGTGCCATAGCCCAGGTAGACCAATGGAACTACTCCAGGCCCAATGTTCCTGGTCTGAACTGCATGATACATGAGGAACAAATTCAAACACATTATTCTTATGTGTTTTGTACACATGCATCTGTGGGGGAGAGAGCCTAACACAAGAGCTTATAAGATGAATCTTCAGGTTAAAGTGCTTGCTGCACAATCCTGATGGCCTGAATTCTGTCCCATGGACCATTTCAGTGGAAGGAGAGAGTCACAATTGCAAGCTATCCTCTGATCTCTAGTTGTGTGCTAATACACTCAAAGAAACAGAATGAAAGATACATAGATAGATAGATAGATAGATAGATAGATAGATAGATAGATAGATAGACAAACAGACAGACAGGAAGACAAATGATTACCCTGACAAATACACCTTAAGCAAGTCTTTCTTTAGAAGGATAGGCTCTTGGTTCCAGAGAAATACAATCCTGTCTTGCAAGGAAAGCATGTTTACAGGATCCTGAATATGGATGGTCACATTGGGTCTGCAGTACAGAAACAGAAAGAGTTGCATGGTGGTACTCAGCTTACTTTCCACTTTTCCCAGGTCCACAGCCTACTGTTATGTGCTGCATACATCCAGGTTGTTTGTTCCATTCTCAGTTAAAGCTCTGAGGAAATGTGCTCATAGACATGTCTAGCAGCATGTTCCTTGGTGACTTATTTAGTAAATTTAGTAATGGTGACAATAAAGATTAAGATCAGATAAGATCATGGAATTTTTCCACTTATGCCAATACTCTGGAATTATTAGGATGTTTAATTTGGGGATATACTAGATTTTGAATTTTCAGAGTAGGGATGATCAACCTTTGCTGTGATGGTTGGCATGGACATAACAACTTCTCAATAAGGTAAAACTATCATTGTGTGTTCATGAAAGGGCTGATCCATTTTCATATGTGTGCTACCTGGCACAGTAAAATATCCTCTTGTGGGGTAGATGAGACACTGGAGTGTTTTCTTTCTTTTTTTTTATTAGAGATATTCTTTATATACATTTCAAATGATTTCCCTTTTCCTGTTTACCCCTTCCCCGAAAGTCCCCAGTCAACCCCCTCCCACTTCCCTGTTCTGTATTCCCCTACACTGCTGAGTCAAGCCTTTCCAGGACCAGAGGCTTCTCCTCCCTTTGATGTCCAACAAAATCAGAAATGAAAAGGGAAACATAACAACAGAAACTGAGGAAATTCAAAAAATCATGAGATGCTATAATAAAAGGCTATATTCAACAAAAGTGGAAAATTTAGGCAAACAAGGTCACTTTTCTAGACAGATATCAGGTACAGGAATTAAATAAGGATCACATAAACCACTGAAACAGACATAAACTACCTAAACAGTCCCATAAACCCAAAAGAAATAGAAGCTGTCAGTAAGAGTCTCCTGGAAAAGAAAGAGAGAGAGAGAGAGAGAGAGAGAGAGAGAGAGAGAGAGAGAGAGAGAGAGAGAGAGAGAGGCAGGCTGAGAGGGGTTTAATGCAGAAGTCTATCAGATGTTCAAAAAAGACCGAATACCAATACTTTTCAAATTATTCCACAAAATATAATGAGAAGGAACACTACTTAATTTCTTCTATGAAGCCACAGTTACACTGATGCATAAACACTCAAAGACTCAACTAAGAAAGGGAACTTCAGACCAATTTCCCATATGAATATCAAGGCAAAATAATCAATAAAATTCTAGCAATCTGAATCCAAGAGCACAGCAATATGATCATTCACCATGATCCAGTAGGTTTCATCCCAGGGATTCAGAGATGGTTCAATATACAGAAATCTATCAACATAATACATCGTATAAAGAATCTCAAAGAAAGAAAACAATGATCATCTCATTAGATGCTTAAAATGCCTTTGAGAAAATACAAGATCCTACTTGTTATAAAATTTGTAAAGATCAGTAATTCAAAGCCCATTATGAAGCATAATGAAAGCAAACTAATGTACAGCAAACCAATAGCCTAAACTCAAACTAAATGGAAAAAACTTGAAGCACTCTGATTAAAATCAGGGACTAGACAATGCTGTCCACTCTCTCCCTATCTATTCAACATAGTGCTCAAATTATGGAAAGATAAATTAGGCTACAAAAATTAGGGATACAAATTGGAAAGAAAGGAATCAAGATATCATTATTTGCAGGTGTTATGGTATATATAAGTGTCAAAAAAATTTAACCAGAACACTCATAGTACTGGTGAACAACATCTGCAAACAAGCTGGATATAACATTAGCTCAAACAAACCAGAAGCCTTCTTCTACTCAAAGGATAAATGGACTGAGAATGAAATTGGTGAAACAACACCCTTCACAATAGTCACAAGTAATCTAAAATATTTGGTGTGACTTTAACCAATAGTGAAAGATCTGTTTGACAAGAACTTCAAGTTCCTGAAGAAAGAATTCGAAGGAGACCTCAGAAGATGGAAAGATCTCCCATGCTCATGAATCAGCAGGATTAACAGAGGAAAGTTGGCCATCTTACCAAAAATAATCTACAGAATCAATGCAATACCCATCAAAATTCAAACTCAATTCTTCACCGAGATAGAGGAATTCCCAAATTGATCTGGAATAAAAAAAATCCAGGATAGCAAAAACGAGTCTCGATAATATGAGAATTTCAGTTGGAATCACCATCCCTTTCTTCAAGCTCTACTGAAACACAGTAGTGATAAAAAAAACACGTGGAACTGGCACAAAGACTGGCAGGCAGGACAATGGATTAGAATTGATGACGCAGAAATAAACTCACACACTAAAAGATAAAGGGAAATAACCATGTCACAGAGCAGCACACTGAGCAGTATCTTCTCAGAGAAAAACAGACTTCAGGTGTAAATGCACCCATCATCATTGTGTCCTTCAAAATCCAAAAAAAAGATACAGTCAACAAAACTCAAAAAAGTCAAAAAGCTGAAAGGCCCAAGTGAGGACTTCTGTGTCTCACATTGGGGGGAGAAGAAAACAATCACAAGTAAGGAGGGAGAAACTGGGAGTAAAATTGGACAGGTTAGGGGTTGGGGAAAAGGGGAACCTGATCTGGTACTGAGTGAGGGAAAAGGACTGAATCCCTGAGGTCCAGCAGGAAGAATGGAAACATGCAACCTCAGGAGGTTGGAGGTTGCGGAGACCCTCCAGAACACACCAGAGTCCTGGGAGGTAAGAAACTCTAATTACTCAAAGGGAGGGACCTTAGATTTAATGGTTGACAGTAGGGAAAGGTAACTTATAGAGCCAACCTCCAGCAGGAAGACAGGACATCCAGTGAGTGAGGGGGTTGCCACCCCACAGTCAAAACTCTGACCCGTATTTGTTCCTGTCTGAAAGAACTGCAGGGATAGAAATGTAGAGGAGCCTGAGGAAAAGGTACAACAACAGTTCCAAAGTAGGTTCCAGCTCAAGATGAGGTCCCAAGACCTGACACTATTACTGAGGCTATGGAGTGCTCACAAAAAGAGACCTATCATGTCCACTCCAGAAAACCCAACAAGTAGTTAAAAGAGTCAGATGCACATATTTGCACCCAACCTTCGAACAGATGCTACTGACCCCTGTTGTTGAATTAGGGAAAGGCTAGAAAGAGCTGATGAGGAGAGCAAAGCTGTAGGAGAACTAGCAATCTCAATTAATCTGGAACCCCAGATCCTCAGATCTCTCAGATACTAGAACATCAACCACACAGCATACACCAGCTGATATGAGTCCCCAAACACATATACAGTAGAGAACAGCTTGGTCTGGATTCAGTCAAAGAAGATGCACCTAACCCTCAAGAGACTATAGGTTCCAGGGTTTTTAGAGGTCTGGTTAGATGGGGGGTAGGGGTGGGAAGGTGGGGATATCATGGTGGAGACAGGAAGGTGGGGAGGAGGTATAGGGTATGGAACAGTGAGATGGTGGCTCGGGGGGGGGAGATAAAATCTGGAGTGTATAAACATAAATTAATTAATTAATTATCTAACAAATAACAAAGTTATAAAATTAAACTGAAATAATACTGCAATCTTCATATGCTCAAAAACACATCAGTGTTATGGCAAAAAGACACATATTCTAGCCATCATCTCTGCCTCTAGGGAGCTAATATATTTACACTTAGGATATAAGACAGTGAGGTTCTTAGACATTTATCCTTCTATAAATTTTTCCCTTCCATATATTGCTCAGTGACATCAGTGTCCACATATTTTAATATCCACAATCACAAGCTTTTGTGTGGAACCCTGACCATATCTGAAATGCAACTTATGTGATACATGAGACTTTCCATCCACATTGAAATTAATGTACCAAACCCCATCTAATGTAGAAATTAACCATCAATATAGTTTTCAAAAACCATTTACAATAGATTTTCCTTGAGGCCTGTAGGTCTACAATCCATGGAAATTGTATGTCCTAACAGTAGAAAATCCAGTGAAAATATACTGGTTTTATATATGTGACAGGCCTAAATATTAAGTTTTCATTATCCCATAAGAAAATGAAGACCATACAAAATAAGCACTTAGGTAATATTACCACATACAGATAATAAAACTTTTGAATGGTTAGAATGATAAGGAGATTTCTAAAAGAAGTGTGGACAACACACAGACCTGTGGAGTGCTAACTAGAGAAGCACTCATTCTTTTTGTTGTTCTTTCCCCAGTTTCAGATATTGAAACTGTTCTTGAAATTTCACAACAGGGTTTGAAAAACACAAAGATAAAATTAATACAATGCCATTATGGACAATACTCAACCACATAAAAATATACTAAAAGCGAAATGATACAAGGAAACTGGTCAACATTTCTACAGACATGAGAGCATGGATTGATATATTTAGGGTGGAAAGGAATATGAGTATGGTCTGAGACCATACCCTGAGATTTCACCTCACACCAGTCAGAATGGCCAAGATCAAAAACTCAGGAGACAGCAGGTGTTGGCAAGGATGTGGAGAAAGAGGAACAGTCCTCCACTGCTGTTGGGATTGCAAAGTGGTTCAACCACTCTGGAAAGCAGTCTGGTGGTTTCTGAGAAAACTGGGCATGACACTCCTGGAGGACTCTGTTACACCACTCCTGGGCACATAACCAGAGGATTCGCCAGCATATAATAAGGACACATGATCTACCATGTTCATAGCAGCCTTATTTATAATAGCCAGAAGCTGGAAAGAACCCAGATGTCCCTCAACAGAGGAATGGATACAGAAGATGTAGTATATTTACAGAATGGATTACTACTCAGCAATTAAAAACAATGAATTCATGAAATTCTTAGGCAAATGGTCAGAACTGGAAAATATCATCCTTAGTGAGGTAACCCAACCACAAAAGAACACGCATGGTATGTACTCATGGATAAGTGGATATTAGCCCAGAAGCTTGGAATACCCAAGGCACAATTCACATATCAATTCATTTCCAAGAAAGAAGGAGAGGCCCCTGGTCCTGGAAAGACTGTATGTAGCAGTAGGGGAACACCAGGACAGAGAAGTGGGAGGGGATTGACTGGGGATTAGGGGGAGAAAGAGGGCTTATGGGACTTTTGGGGAGGGGGGCACCAGGAAAGGGGATATCATTGGGAATGTAAATAAAGAATATATAAAATAAACAAAACAAATCAAAACAAAAAAAATAAACAAAAACTAAACAGAGACTCTATGAAATTAATAGAGGTCATGAACCAAATTGATTTAATAGAAATCTACTGAACCTTTCACCCTAAAATAAAAGAATGTACCTTCTTCAAAATTGACCATATAATCAGTCACAAAACTAACTTCAACTGATAAAAGAAGGCTGAAATAATCCCATACATCCTATCTAATCTCCACAAAGTAAGGGTTGTCTTTAATAACAACACAAAAACAGAAAACTCGAATACCCATGGAAACTGAATAATTCTCTGCTCAATGATAACTTGGCCAGGGAAGAATTAACAAAAGAAATTAAAGGCTTTCTGAAATTCAATGAGAATTGAGACATACCATAACCTAACTAATGGAACACTATAAAATAAGTGCTAAGAGGAAATTTCATAGCACTGAGTGTTCTGGTAAAGAAATTGGAGAGATCCTACACTAGCAACTCAACAGCACATGTGAGAGTTCAAGAACAAAACGTAGAAAACACACCCAAGAGGAGTAGCCTGACGTAAGTAGTCAAACTCAGAGTTGAAATTTAGCAAATAGAAAGAAAAATAACTATACAAAAAGAATCAGGAAAGCCAAATTCTGGATTTTGAAAAAATCAACAAAATAGATAAAACCTTATCTAAACAAACTATAGGGCCTAGACACAGTCTCCAAATTAACAAAATCAGAAATGAAAAGAGAGTCATAACAACACAAATGGAGGAAATTCAGAAAAATCATCAGATTCTAATACAAATGCCTAGACTCAACAAACCTGGAAAATCTAGATGAAATGGATGGTTTTCTAGACTGATACCACATGATGATATCATAGTATACATGGACAATAACAAAAATTCTACCAGAGAATTTCTATAGCTGATAAATTATTTTTAAAGGTTGCTGAATATAAAAATAACTAAAATAAATCAGTAGACTTCTTTTATAGGAATGATAAATGGGTTGAGAAAGAAATTACAGAAATAACACCCTTCAAATAGTCACAGATCATATTAAATATCTTGGGGTAACTCTAATGAAACAAGTGAAATGTCTGTATGACAAAAACTTCAAGTCTATCAAGAAAGAAATCAAATAAGACCATAGAAATTAGATCTCCCATACTTGTGTGTTAGTAGAATTAAGATAATTAAATTGCCATCCCACTGAAAGCAATTTTCAGATTTAATGCAATTAACATCATAAACCCAACAAAATGCTTCAAAGATATGTAAAATGAAATTCTCAAATTCATCACGATAAAAAAGAAAAGAAACAGGACAGCTAAAAATGATGCTTAACAATAAAAGAACTTCAGAGTGAATCACCCTCCTAGACCTCAAGTTACACTACACAGGAATATTGATAAAAACAAAGTAGTATTCATAGAGAGACAGACAGGTTGATCAATGAAATAGAATTGAAGATCCAGAAATAAAATAGCATACTTTTGGACACTTGATCTTTGAGAAAGGAGCCAAAAATATACAATGGAAAAAAGAAAGTTGACCCATCCAGCAGGTCTAGTTACTCAGGGTCCCGAGGAGGCACTACCTGAGTGTCAAGGGGGGGAGAAAAGGAGACCAAGCAAGGTTCCGTTGTAAAGGTCTCGTTTATTGTCACACAAGCAGCAGTTTTTAAGCAATAGGGATGAGGAAGTTGGGAGGGGGAACTATGGGGAATTGAGCTATGGGCCAAGCCATGAATGAGGAAGTTGGGAGGGGGAGCTAGGGGGAAGTGAGCTGTGGGCCAAGCCCTGGGTCGGGTGCCTGTGACATTCCTCGGTTATTCCCGGGAAGGTCACAGATTTTTATCTTGGTCTTGATGTTCCGTCAGGAAGGTCAGGAGTTTCACTCGAGGGGAGGGGCGGCCTGTCTATGTAGCTGGCAGTTGGCCTGTCAGCCCCCAACATGTCCCTCTTCTTTGTATAATTGATACAGGCTACATGATGTGCACCCACAGCCAGCACCTAGAAGAGAGGGGTAGAGCCTCTATCTTAGGCTACGTGAGGTGCCTCCATGCCCAGAACCCCCAATAGGAGTTTGCTCCCCAGGCAATGGCCTCACGCTACTCCTGTCATGGAGTTACTCTACAGCCCTGGGATCATGCTCTACTGACTGATTTAGCTAGGCTCCCAGGTGTGAATCTGGCATGAGGCATCATGATATTCCCGTAATGGACGTCTCCATAGCTTTTTATACCAAGGGTTTTGGTAGTCTGCAGCCAGGATCGAGAAATTGAGGCCAGCAGAGGGGGTGCCCAAGGGCTCCTCTTAGGCACCCGGGTCTCTGACGTCTAGACGATGGTAATGCACTGAAACCGGCTTGTTGGTGAAAGCGGCATCCACCTGTGACTTGACAAAAAGAGGTAATTTTTGGAAGGCCCACGGCCCAAAAAAATGAGCATGAGAAGGTCCACCAAAGGTCCCAAAAGACTAGGTAACAGAGTAGAGAGCCAAGGGGATGTAGAGAACCAGTTTTGATACCATGATTCTTTTTTCTTTCTTTCTTGTGGTTTTCTAGACTTTCCCTGACCCTTTTTTAGGCTATCTTCAACCAATCTTGTCTTGTCTGCATAAAAGCAGCATTCTTCTTTAAGGGCAGTGCATAACCCACCTTGTTGTAAAAAGAGCAAATCTAAACCTTTTCTGTTTTGTAACACTACCTCAGAGAGGGATGTAACAGAATCTTCAAGATTCTTTAGTCCTAATTGTAGCTCTTGTAGGCCTCTATCGACCACCGAGCTGAGCTGCGCATACTGCTGACTGGAAGTGACCAAGGAGGCAATTCCTGTTCCGGCCCCTGTGGCTCCCAAACCAAGGAGTATAGTATAGGGTGACTGCTGTTCTCTCTTTTGTCTGGGCAAATGATTTCCCCTTTCCCAAAAATTAAGGAGCTCATCAGAATCATGAATGGTCAATCAAGGGAGGAGCTTGACAAACACACAATATTCTCTATTCTCTAAAAAAGCAGCTGAAACTATAAAAGAGGTCAATCCCGAGGAACAAGCAAGGTAGGAATCATTAGAAACAGCAACGTATTGAAAGGAAGCATTAATTACAATAGTTAGATTGAAAACCTCATTCAGGGTCTTGGGGGGCAGTATATCAGGTCCCAGAAGGCACATGCCTAGGCCAGAAATTTGGCCAAGGGTGAGTCCTTGCTTCTCTGGAGGACTCCATCGCAGAAGCGAGGTATCATTAGTGGGTAATAATTCTCCAAAGCTTGCAATCCCTTCATAAAAGGGCAGGGAGGGTGAATAACAGACCCAAGATTCCTCTAAAATGGAAAAATTAGCTTTATGTATGGCTTGTATCGAAGCATTAGCTAATGATAGCACAAGCTCAGTAGATGAGGGAGGACCCATAGGTAGAGTAGGCTGAAACAAAGGATTGGGTGTTCGGGTATCTGGGATAGTGGGTGTTGCAGGGACCTGATTTCCAGATAGATGTCTACTACCTCCAGCTCTTAACTGTAGCTCAGGTTTGGGCCAACAGCGGCTGTTTGGGGAGCAGGGATCGTTTTTGATAACTTGATCTGGAAGGTTAGCCCCATATCATAATCATCCTTATATAGGTGGAGACCCTATTGGGCTCCTCTAGAATTTTCCTAATCAAATTTTTTGCTCGCCTCTGTAAAGGCAATCTGGAAGGGGCTGCACCATCCTTTAGATGTTTTATTTTTAATGGAGCATGCCAAGGAATTTCCTTCCCACTTTAGGTAAGGGGTGCTAGGATTGTGTGTTGGAGGATACTTTCTTTTTACAGTAATAAGGTCCCAAGAGGAGCTGGGTTTCCAGTAAGTGTCTCCTGTAGTCTTGCAGCCCCAGGCTTTACAGTAAAAGTCAGATTCGTACTCACATGCTCGGGCAATGGAGCGGTCGTGATGACCTCCCAGGCAGACATAAAGTCCCCAGGGAAGGAGCCTTAAGTGTTTTCGCCTGCCTTCAGTGGAGCACCTGGGGAACCAGTTAGAATCTGAAAACTCGGGCATGATTTTTTGAGGAACAAAGGTGTCAGGGGTACCCCAATCTGCACTAGCTCCCCAAGCGAGCTGGTGAGCAACCACTTCATTGGGGCTACACATCTTCATCCCCATTTGAGAGAGAATGTCTCTACCCCAAAGATTGACAGGGAGGCCCTCAACAATAAAAGGCTGCACAGTGCCTGAATTCCCCTCTGAATATTTCCATGTCAACAACTTTGAACTTTGTAAGGTATTTTTAGACTGGCCAATGCCTTGTAAATGAGTCATCAAGGGCTGGAGAGGCGAGGCAGAAGGCCAGGAGCTCAAACTAAGAACTGTGGTATCAGCTCCCGTATCTGTAATGCCGTCAAACTTTCGCCAGTCCAACGTAAGGCACAAGGAGGGGCGCTCCTTAGAGAGTTCCTGGACCCAGTAGACATCAGAGGAACTAAGTTGGCTATCTCCTCTGAGCCCTCCCATGTGAGCACCAGAGGAATCAAGCAGGAGAGGGAGCGCCTGGACTACTCTCTGACAAGGGAGAATGGTGACCGGGCCCTTTTCTGCCTTAAAACTTTTATCTCTCCAGTACAGTCTGCGTCCACAAGTGACAGGTGGACACTGAGACCCTGCATGGTAGCTGAGGCATGCCCTATAATGAGAAAAAATGTGCCAGATGGCGGGGGTCCAAAAATTCCTGTGGAGAGAACCTAAACACCAACTTGGGAGTTCAAAATTGTGTGGGAGGAGGCACACAGGTCCAGTCCTGTGCTCCCTGCTGTTGCCCTAGATAAGCTAGTGCCGCCAGAGCTTGGTGCTGTACCTGGGGGTGTGTGGTCATCTGTGGGTAGGAGCCCTGGTGCGGTGGCCCCTTGGCTGTTTCCCTGGACTGCAGGGAGGGCTTGCCCATTAGCATCAGTTCTAGACGGACATTCCTTGGCCCAATGACGGCCTCTCCTACATCGAGGACAAACTCCCAGCACGGTAGGCTTAGGGGCCCCTTGGCCAATGACGGGACTAAATGGCTGGCTGAGGTTGAGTGCGCTACATTCTCTAGCAAAGTGACCAGGCTGCCCACATCTAAAGCATGTTTTGCCTCTAGGGCAGCCAGAATCTCCAGTTTTTTGGAACACAGCCCCGATAGCTAAACTGATAGAATTGGACACTTGATGTGAGAAGTAGTCAACATCATTGCAAAGTTTAATCATTCCCGTGAGGTCAAGATCTTTAATCTTGCCTCGTAGCGCAGCTTTGCACACCGAGTTGAGTTAGCATTCTCAAGAGCAAGCTGCTTAACGAGGAGCCCCTCACTTTCACTTTGACCTAGGATTCTTTCTGCTGCTTCCTGTAACCTCCCCACAAATTGAGCGTAGGGTTCCTGGGCCCCCTGGACACCTTAGTCCATTCACTAGGAGTCAGATATCTGGACCCCGTGAGTTCTTCTAAAATGGATAAGGTAAAGGGTGCAGTTAAACCATAATTTTTAACAGCTGAGTGTAATTCTTTGATATGTTTAAGTTTGAGATTTTTGTACACGGGACGTAAGGTCTCGTATTCACCTTGATCGGAGTCCTCCTCTTCAGAATCCATAGCTACCTCATCATAGTCTGTCTCTTCTTCAATCTCCTCCCCTTGGTTAGGATAGGAACTATCTGGCTCGGGCCCATCTCGGGCCGGTCTAGTTCGTGACCTCGGGCTATCTAACTCAGACTCCTCCCTGGCTTGTCTGGCACGTGCCTTGGTCATAACAGGAAAAGTTAGCTTTAGCTGGGATCTTTTTATGGCATTAGATGGTCTTTTTGGGGCATCTTGTCCCTTTCTCATGGTCTCTTGTAAATTTTGAATATCTAAAGTAAGATCTCCTAATTCCTGCTGTAATTGTAAAACTTGTCTAAGGCTGGTAATTTGTGTCTGAAGTGCAGCCTTAGTTTGGGTTAGTCCCTCTACTACTGCGATCAGCAGGGGCACAGGGGGAGCTGATGGTAATGAGGGCAAGTAGGGCGGGGGGCGATTGGGTCTGGAATTTTGAGTGAAAAATATCTGGGAATGTTGAGGTCCAGGACCATATCTCTCCCTCTCATATCTAGCGGCTTCCTCCTTTAATTCAGCCTCAGAGGCTGGATCGGGGTCCAAATCAGAAACATGGCAAGATTGATATTGTTTGTTCTTGCCTCTTTTTCGATTGTTAGAAATCTCTTTAAGAGAGGGATAGATGGTCTTTGGGTCTTTGGATGCACTGGGATCTTCCAGGGAGTGTGGCGTATTGGGCGGGGGACTTCCCCCCTCTCCTGGCATATCAATAATATGGAGGGGCAAGGAGAATGAGGCTTGCCACTTTTACTTTTGTTTTTACATGACGGCGGCCGGCCGTGAAGCCTGCAAGAAGTCCTCTGCTATAGTTAAGAGACGGGCATTCTCGCCCCCTTTCTAAGCATCTTGTATTATGTCTCTTATAATGCACCAATGACAAAAAAATGCAGCGGACACTGGGTCACCAGCTTTTAAAAGCTTATTAATATCTTTACCAACCTTATTCCACGTAAGTGGGTGTATAGCAGGGCCACTTAAAACCAGCCAAGGACATTTTTCATCAACAAAACAAAAGAACTAAATTAAATCTTTTTTCTTAACTCTTATTCCTCTCTCCCTGAGCAAACACTTGATTTCTCCTATAAAACAAGCTTCCTTAGACAATTGTTTCCCCATGACAATCGGACGACAATTATTTGGCCAAACTCACATCCCTTTCCAGCGATGCACGAGCGATGCGGCATGAAAGGTCCTCGATTCTTTTTCCCGGGGTTCCTCCATCATTCAGTAGTTGGCTGTGCTTTGGGTCCCTGTTCAGGCACCACTTGACCCGTCCAGCAGGTCTAGTTATTCATGGTCCCGAAGAGGCGCTACCTGACGGTCAAGGCGGGGAGAAAAGAAGGAGACCAAGCAAGGTTCCGTTGTCAAGGTCTCGTTTATTGTCACACAAGCAGCAGTTTTCAAGCAGTAGGGATGAGGAAGCTGGGAGGGGGAGGTAGGGGGAAGTGAGCTATGGGCTAAGCCCTGGGTCGGGTGCCTGGGACATTCTGCGGTTTTTCCCGGAAAGGTCACAGATTTTTATCTTGGTCTTGATGTTCCGTCAGGAAGGTCAGGAGTTTCACTCGAGGGGAGGGGCGGCCTGTCTATGTAACTGGCAGTTGGCCTGTCAGCCCCCAACATCTGTGCTTTAAGGACAGACCCATAGCTCTGAAGTTTTGTTCCTGAGCTTTGATCATCATGCTGAGCTGAAATCTAATTTAATCTGTCCTAATCATCACAAAACTTTTTGAATCTCCGAACTTATCAGAGAAACCTGGTCCTCATTATAACCATGAAAAAATCAACCTCTTAGCTTGTTTATCTAAAGTGACTTAGGAGTCCTCAACCTATGCAGCTGTGCATGGATTTACACAGTATACAGAAAACTTTCAGGGAATCATCTATGAACATCTGGTTAAACAGTGTATTATTTATTATAGTTCTATTTTTAGGTGTTTGGTCTTTTTTGTTTGTTTGTTTGTTTTTTAGAAAATTCTAGACAGTTGTCCCAAGGAGTTACTCTATTTTATTCCACACCCCCCTACAAGCCGTAAATAATAATGTGCCTTACCTAACATCATTTCAATTCATCATTTTCTTTGACTGAGGTAGTCCAGCAAATTTTTCCTTGTGTTCAATCCTGATAGTCTATTCCCCACAGGAACTCTTGTAGTTATTTTCATTCAGCTCAATGCATTTTCATTACTTTTTTCTTTTCAGTTTTTTGAGGATGTTTCTAACTACTTACTGAACTCCATTTTCATATCCTAAGTTGTCCTCATTTCCTTCAGGCATCAGCTATTATTTTCTTCTTCACAAATCATTTTGCTCCTGTCCTCTTTAAGTTGATTGGCATGCTCTACAAGCTTTGATCTCCTTGACCCTGACTCTGGATTTTCTGTTCTTTATCTTGGATGTCCTGTATATTGCTCTCCTTACCCGAGACCTATATGGTCTGTGTTTTGAGACTAGGGTATTTTATCTTGGTTTTACTTTTGTTTGGAAATGAATTCTGATCATCAGAATTTAGAATGATTGTTCTCTTTAGTGTCTTTTTAGCCCAAGGGTGTCGGCATGTTACTGTAAGAATGTTGGTAACATAACTAAGATGTGAATGCGTCAAAACCCAGGTACACTGTCCTATTCTATTCAGTTCTCATCTAGACAGACAGCAAACTCGTGGGGAAGCTGTGTAGTGTAGGTCCTGCGCTTCCTGATAGCTGAGCTGCAGTTGTATGGAAGGAAGCCTGCAACAATGATGGAGGAGTGGTTCCTGAGAGGAGTGAGGGCACAACTGCCAGATTAGATGCATTTAAGAGAAAAATGAAAACAAACAATGAAGCAAGCAAACAAGGAAAAACAAACAAACAAAAACATAGCAGAGTAGAACTGGAAATCTAATTAATTAAAAGAGTCTGAAGTGTGTGGGTCATTAGAAATGTGGAGCAGGAAGTTGCTGAATAACTGGGTGGATCCAGGAGTCACTCCAAGGAATCAGTCCATAGTGGCAAAAAATTCCACCATTCCAGGATTCTCCTTGTATCTTTGCTGTCTTGATGGTCAGTATGTTGTGGTGGGTGACTAGAGACAAGCATTTGACATACCAGAAATCTTCCTTAAGCTACCATTGCTGTGTGGGCATTCTGGGAGATTCACAAATCAGCAGTTTGTCATGGAACCTGCCAGGTCAGAGGAACTGTCGGCAGTAGAGAAGGCATGTGGAGCAGGGGTGCATTTTCTGCAGCTACTCTCACTATTCTGTTGTGAATATTTTATAATTTTTGTGATGTTTGAGATTCTATTAAGAAATGAGAAACTTAATCCAGGCTCAGAGACATAAGTTTAGACCAAAAATCTGGTCTCAGGGTGAGACCTGCCCAGCCAGCTGTAGCTGCCAAGAGTTACAGGCCTTACTACATTCTTTCCTGCATAGTTTCCCCTCAAGAGATAGTGTTCCCTAGCAACCCTTCCTTTCCTGTATGTTTTCCCTCAGGAAATAGCATTCCCTTGCAACTCTAGCAACACTGCCTCATGAACTCAAAGAGTGGTAATTGCTCCTCTTCAGTAGAAACTATTAATTAAAAGCCAGATGTTCTCCTAATGGCCTGGCCAGAGGCATTGTGGCCTTGGAGCCTAAAACAGACCAATCACTTCAAAAGTCAACTTGCCTATAAACCTCTTACACAAACATATAATGGCAAGGCTTAGAGACCCAGAGGTGTGCGTTTTTTTCCTTTAAAAAACCCTTCCCCCTAAAACTTGTGGTCACTTGCCTAACCTATTGTATCAGGGAAGGTTTATGTCCCAAGTTCGAATAAACCCTCATGCAAATTGCATCAGAAATGAATCCTGGTGAGTGTTGGGGTTTCATGATCTGGGCATAACTTCATGAACTGGAGTTCACCATAATGTTTTAATTAATTTTACGCTTTCCAGGATATTCTTCTGAAATAACGTCAGATCATTTGCAGTATCTATGGTTTGTACATGGAGATTCTCTTTGATAAAGCAGTAGCAAAATTCCCTAAATTCAAATTCATCCATGCTTTCTTAACTCCTCTCTTTCTCCATTTGTCATCTCAAGAGAGTAGCCTTTTGTCAGGAGAATGACTTCGTATGCATCTCCAGAGAGCTTTGTAGATATTAGTCACATGAGGATCCAGTGAAGATTTGATAGATTCAGAAAATGTACATTATAAAGCACCATCATTTTGGGTGTAAATAACATTTACTAAGTAAAATTTTACCCTCCATTAATTTTAGACTGAGGTATATGTATTCTTTGATTTGAATACGGCATTCACAAATATGTCTTCATAGGTTAAATTATTAATATTACACCTTAGGTCTGAGTGAAAAGTGAAGTCATTACTGCAGAATGGTCTGGCAGAGGAGAAGAAATAATGTAAGTTCTGTTAACCCTGAATGTAACCAGAGAAAGACTGCTTCCATCATGTTGGCAAGCTTTATTTAATATTACATCCTGACCAACAGATGGACTGTGGACACTTCTAACAAGGGTTTCTAAAGACAATCATATAGATCATTGTAGTTTCTAATGAGTCTTCAACATTTTCCTAAGACTTGCAGCTGGTAGCATTCCATGAAGGTTCCCAGTTCTTGGGCAGGTGGGGCTTATGGGTTAATTTTGGGGCTTAGAGTCTGAAGGAGGAAGTAATCAGAGGTATCTGGGGGGGTCCAGACATAATCATGAGAGGAGGGGGAGGGGTGTGGAGAAAGAGAAGGTAAGATAGAGGGACTGGCCAAAAGAGGAACTAGGAGCCAAGGAAGCTCCTAGGAAACAAAGTCCACATTGATATGTTAAGAAGCACCCCAGTGAGCCATTTGTCCTGAGTTTCCTTGAGACCTAAAAAGGTCCAGGCCAGCCCTTGTTGGAGACAACTCCTGTTGGATTTCAGCTATCTTTGTTATGTGGGTCAGAATAGTTTTCTTGCAATCATTTTTTTGCTCCTCTTCAGGGTTCCTGGGAAAAGGACTCTGAATGTCTGTGAACTGTGTGAAGGAGTGGAAGATCTTGTAGCATAAACTGAAATCCTCATAGAAAAAGAAACAATTTTCATCGTATCTTCTGTTTCATTCATGTATATACTTTTGTCAGGTGTTGGCATCATTTATTTTTGTTTCATGAAAAGTTTCAGCTTCTTGTGACAAATGTTTTCCCTTATTCAGGTCTCCCTCTGCTCAGCCACATCTGCTCACCCTAAAACCAAAGCTAAAAGCCCTGGAAGCTGAAGGCCAAGGAGATTGTAACAAAGAGTCCAGGAGTGTTAGAGGGATTGACAAAGGGTGGGCTGAGTCTTCTCCTGACAGTAGAGTGAGGACATGAATTTGGTTTTGCCAGATCCTATTTCAGTAATGATTCTGGAAAGCTTCACTGAGAATAATATTACATGTGGTGATATCGACTTCCCATTATGGGCAGTGCAAAGACCAGTGAGTTGATCTCAATATTTGATTAGTTTTGAGTCTCTGAAATTATACATGCAGCAAATGTCAGTAGTTGATTCCCTTCTATGACCTTATAAACTTCTTTATTGGATTTTAGCCAGGTTTCCACTGTAACTTCTGTATTTTTTTTCCCTGTGGAGCTGATGTCAGCTTGAATCAGAAAACCGTCTGTTACCCACAAATAGTCTTGCCACTCTAATATCAGTGGTCATGCCTTACCTGTCAGATTGAGATTGTAGCACCCAGGATACAAATCTAGGTTAGGCCATTCATAACTCTGCCTCCTGTCCCAGATTTCAGAGCAGTTTTGACACTATGAATGCTATCACCAGGCGAGTCAAAGATATTTGTTGGCAGAGTGAATAATAGTGTGGCCTGAGTTGTTTTTCTCCAGAAAATATATTCATTTTTTGAATCACTTATTCTTTCCACTCTAAAGGTTTTTCTGACCTTGAATTATGTCTAACTGATGCACTGTGTAGAATTAGGCATTATTAAAGTGGAATAATTACTGTTGACCTTTTCTGTACTGTTTAATTTTCTTTTGTTTCTCTATGCTTTTATTATTCTGAGGTATGTTTCTTATCTTCTTACATTCTTCAGAGCTTTTATACTAAGAATTGTCTAAGATTTACCTCAGGGCTGTAAAAGTAACTTTTATTCTCCTATTGTACTTGTCGTCTGGGAGGCTTACCACCTCCATCTATTTTCCTAGGCCTAGTCCTCTAGTCCTGAAAGCCTCTAGCATTCATACAATCTTAACTATGCCTAGAGTGTTTTTAGCCTCTGGAATTTCTTGGAGAATAAACTTCTCCTTTGTTGTTCCTTCTCAACGCTTAACTGGATGGTTCAACTCAGCTTCAGGCCTGAACTCCTCTCCTGGCTGAGCTAATCAATCTTATTCCTCTCTTAGACACTGAATTGCTCTGCTTGGCCTTACATTAACTGTAGTAATATTTTCTGATATTCTGACCCCGTCTCTTTTGTTTGGTCATTCTGTATTTTCCTGTCTCTAGCATGTTCTCTCTTCAATCTGTCTCTGTAAACACTTCCAGTAAAATTGCTTTTTCCTCCATCCATGTTGCTCGACCCACTCAACTCTAGTGTATTGCTCTCCATGAACTCTATTGTATTGCTTATTGTATTCTCTTTTTCCTGTACTGATCTGTTGCCCTCTTCTGGGGTGACTGAAGACAACTATAGTGTACCTATACATAATAAATAAATCTTACAAACATAAATAGAGTTCACCAAGCGAAAATGCTAAAGCAGATGATCAAAATTCAAAGAAGGAATATAACGATGGCCTAATGAAGTTTTGTTAATGGATTTGCCTCACATACATTTAACTCTAATATCTACTTCAAATATTTCAAAATACACACTCCAACAAAAATTGGTGATCACCTTCACTACACTTAAGTAAACATAATAAACAATATTCTTCGTTCAAAGTCATGATGAAAAAGACAAGAAGCAAGATTATTTTTTCTGGAAACTGAAGACAGCTCTGCTGTTTAAAGTCTTTTATCCAAAGGTCACATGAATAGTGTTTTCATTTTGTGTGGTTTCTGTCCTATATATACTTGTGAATGCATTCATTCCTATTAAGGCATCTAAACACCTACCTACAGAATTTTTCTTCATCATGAATTTGTTCATATAACAGAAACTAAGCATGTAGGCTTCAAGTCAGAAAAAACAATCCTTCCTGGTTGGTAGTATCATTTGGTAAGATTTAGTAGATGCTGTCTTGGTGGAAGCAATATATCACTTCAGGTGGGCATGAGGTTTTACATCCATATACCATTTTTAAGTCCCAGTCTCTGCTTCATTCTTCAAGTTTGAATGTCATCTCTGAGATTCCTGTTTTAGCTGGGCAGCGATGGCACACACATTTAATCCTAGCACTTGGGAGTTAGAGACAGGCAGATTTCTGAGTTCAAGGCCTACCTGGTCTTCAGAGTGAGTACCAGGAGAGCCAGGGATATACAGACAAATCATGTCTCAAAAAAAAAAAACCAAAAAAAAAAAGAAGAAAAATAAAAGAAAAGAGATTCGTGTTTTAGCTTCGATATGTGACACTTGTTGGGATGCCACCTTCTTGGAGACCACACATCCCTCTCAACAGTAAGACAAATTAAAAACTTTCATTAGTTGCCTTAGAGATTGTGTTTTATTACCACAACAGAAAAGGCTCTTATACACACCATAAAGCTTAACACTTGGATGTATTATTTCATGTAATTAAAGACAATTGTGAAACCTAAAAGAGTTACCTTATTGTGAAATTTCCTAGGGCATTTTTCCATATGAATTTTGCAAGTACAAACAAAATCAAGAGTGAGATCATAATGTTTGAATAGATTGTTGACACTTACCAGACTCTATTTCTCCAGAATCAATAATTTTGTATGACTGGATGTAACTGTGTTACCTAAAGATATTTCCAAATCTTTTGTAGACATTTATTCCCTTCAGTATGAGGTTTTTCAGATCCTCAATACTTCAGGAATATGCAAAATCTCTAAGAGATTCATTACACACACACACACACACACACACACACATATTTGGTAAATATATATATATATATATATATATATTTACCAATTCGAACAAACTTACTGAGTTTCTCTGCAGTATGATTTTTCTCATGGTTTATAAGACTACTGTAACATTTGAAGGCTTTGTCACATTGCTTATTCTTGGGGATTCTCTCCAATATGCATTTTTTATATATTCTGAGATGTTATTTCTGTGAAAAGTCATCTTCATATTCATTAGAATAGGTAGGCAAAATCCTGTACAATTCACACCAAACTTCAGGTCTTACATGGAAGTTTTTATTGGTAGAAGCAGTCTCTGAGAGGGGGATAGAGGTAAGAAGAAGAGAAGGCGTTGTCAACAGGGGAAGACTGTTTTATTCAGTACGTGACAATGGGAAGCACATAAAAGGGAAGTGGTGCCATGATGGTGCCATGATGGGTGCCATGGCAATAGATGCAGGAGCAGGGCTGTGGCCTACAGATGAGGACTCTCCTCACTGTGTCAAGAAGCTGGCTGTAAAGACGCTTCTAGCTATCAACAGATGCACCTGATGCTAACAACATTGTTTATATTTGTAGGATTTCTCTTCAGTATAATTTATTTCATGACATTTAGATGATAATGAAGTGCAAAGTCTTTACTGAATTGATTATGTTTATAGGGTTTGTCTTCAGTAGGAATTTTTTTTTTAACAGACTCCAGAGACCAGCTTATTTTTTCCATATTGTGTCATAATCTAATCATCCTGGATATTTGACTGAGGGAAATTCAAAGGCAGGTACAGTTTAACATGGTCTCTTTTCTTCGGAAATATCAACCTGAAGGAAGCACAAGAATTTCATGCAAGCTTTCATTAACATGCACCATTGAAAAAATGGTTTTCAATAACAACAACAAAAAACAACACAGCAACAGAAACAACAACAACAGTCTCCTTTACAGATGTGGAGTGTCCTTCATGTATAAACTTTAATATCTGTGACCCTTGTATCTTATGCAGTATGGTTGAAAAATCATGGTTGGTGCATTAATAATACTCATGACCTTAGTTTTGGGAGACTGAAGTATGTTCATATCATTGTGGACAATTTCAGAACAATTTCCCTCATGGACATTGATGCAAAATACTAAATAAATTACTCAAATGCTGTATCCAAAAAACATAACTAAGATTCCATCCAAAATGATGAAGATTCTTTTCTAATCTAGTCTGTCTTGAAGATCTTCAATTACCTCTACTTCTCTCAGCTCCTCTCCAATTTTCAGCCCTTCTGTATCAAATCCCTTTCTGTCTCTCAATAGAAAATATTCAGAGACCCACTTATTGATAAATATGCCCAAAAAACAATTAGGTAAAAGTTATAATATCGTATTAGTTTGGGTTTTACTTCTGTGAACAGACACCAATGACCAATGCAAGTTTTATAAAAGACATTTACTTGGGGCTGGCTTACAGGTTCAGAGATTTAGTCCATTGTCATCAAGGCAGAAGCATGGCAACATCCAGGCAGGCATGGTGCAGTAGGAGCTGAGGGTTCTACACATTTATCCAAAGGAAAGCAGGAACAGACTGGGCATCTTCAGGCATTTAAGAGGAAGATCTCTAAGCCCAACCCTACAGTGACACACTTCCTCCAGTAAGGCCACACCTTCTAATAGTGCCACTCCCTGGGACAAGCATATACAAAATGTCACATTCCACTCCCTGGTCCCCATAGGCTTGTTCAAACATTAGTCTATGGGGGCAATACCTAAACACAGCATAATGCAAAATACATTTAGTCCAACTTCAAAAGTCCCCACAGTCTATAGTATTCTCACCAGTGTTAAAAGTCCACAGTTCAAAGTCTCTTCTGAGATTCATCCAATCACTTAACTGTAATCCCAAAAGCAAGACAGGAAACCAGCTGGGCAGTCTCCAAACTCTGCATCTCCATGTCTGATGGCAAAGCAGTCTTCAGATCTTCAGCTCGTTTTTCATCTTTGTTGACTGCAACAAGGTTCTTTCTCCTGGGCTGGTTCCACTCCCTGTTAGGAGCATTCCTGGCAGGCATCTTGTGTCTCTGTCATCTTTAACATCTTGGGGTCCCCAAGTCAACTTCAGCTTCACAGCTTCTTGTTCCAATGTCTGAGTTCCACACATGATCTTCTGTGCATCTCCAAAGGACTGGTGTCACTTCTCCAGCTCTGCCCTCTGTAGCACTCTAAGTTCAAGTTGATCCATTCCGCTGCCACTGCTGTTCTTGGTGGTCATCCCATGGTACTGGCATCTCCAATATGCTAGGGTCTTCTACTGCAACTATGCTTCACCAAAGCCTCTCATAGGCTGTCTTCATGGTATCAAGCCTCAACTCCTTTGCATGACCCCTTCAGTCCTTCGCTGTCAACTACAACTGAGGTTACACTTTCACCAATGGCTTTCCATGGCCTCTCACAGTGTCAAACCTCAGCTGTTCTTCATGATGACTTCATGCCTTCAAAGCCAGTACCACCTGGATTATTCTTACACATTACCAAGTACAGCTGCAGCATGAGGTACAACCTTGGCTATCTCTGGAACACAGCTTCTTTGTGCTCTCAGGAAACACTTCCCATAAAATATCACCTAAGTGATGCTGGTCTTTTCTTAATCACCACTAATTTCTTAGCTCCAGCTAACCAGCATCAATTGTCCCAATAGTCTCCTTCTCCTCTTGAGTATAAAGCCAGAGACACATGGCCTAAGCTGCTCAGTTCTGCTGTTTGCAGGACCTGGAACATTGGCACCCTTGTTCCCTTATCACTAGCTTCCTTTATTCCAACTCTTTCACTGTCTAAGCTTGGCTGTCCTGGATCTTGTCCATAGACTGACTTTGAATTCAGAGATCTGCATGCCTGTCTCCTAAGAACTGGGACTAAAGTGTGATCCACCAATCCTGGATTTAAGTTTTTCTTCACCTAGAATTTGCTCTGTTCTAGGCTGGCCTTGAACTCAGAGATCGGCTTATCTTTGTCTCCTGGGATTAAAGGCCTGTACTACCATACTTAAACCTAAATTTAGCTGGGAGGAATCTTGCCTCAAAGTCACTACTTCCTTAATTCAGTTTAATATCCTTGAATTCAGCTCCATTTCACTTCCTGGTGTCCCTTTAATGCTCAAACTATATATTTTGTATGTTTCCTTTCTCAGATTGCTATGTTTGTTCAAAATGCTCTTCATCAGACTTAACCAGAGAACAAAGTCTCTGTTGGGCTTTTTTGAGACTTCCTTTGTCAATACAATTAATATACATCTCTTTTCCTTAGCCTTAGGCAGTCTCTTCAGAAAATGGCAAAAAGCAGCCATGTTCTTCACCAAAACATCACAAAAACAGTCTCTCAACCACATATGAAAGTTCTTCTCCACTGAAACCTTTTGGGTCATCAGGCCTACACAGTTGAAATGACCCTCCATACCACTGTCTTCCATATTCCTACTAGGCTGGCCAACTAAGCTCCACTTAAAACATTCTATGTTTTCCAAATCCAAATTTCCAAAACCCACATTATTCCAAACAAAAGCATGGTCAGGCCTATCACAGCAATACCCCACTCCCAGTACCAACTTCTGTATTAGTTTGGGTTTTACTGCTGTGAACAGACACCAATGACCAATGCAAGTTTTATAAAAGATATTTACTTGGGGTTGCCTTACAGCTTCAAAGGTTTAGTCCATTGTCATCAAGGCAGAAGCCTGGCAACATCCAGGTAGGCATGGTGCAGGAGGAGCTGAGGGTTCTACACCTTTATCCAAAGGAAACCAGAAACAGATTGGGCATCTTCAGGCATTTAAGAGGAAGATCTCTAAGCCCAACCCTACAGTGACACACTTCCTCCAACAAGGTCACACCTTCTAATAGTGCCACTTCCTGGGACAAGCATATACAAACCATCACAAATATATCTCAGAGAACCTGGCACAAACCTATAGAGGCCCTGTGCTTACTGTTTTAGACTCTGTGATTTCACATGAACTTCATTCAGTTGATTAAGATTGCCTTATCTACTTGTGTCCTCCATCCCCTTTGGCTATTACACTCTTTCACCCAAGCAGTTGTCTCACCTGTTTTGGTTTCAATATCTGTGTTCTAAGAAGTCTGTCTTTCCTCAATATTTGGCAGTAGGTGTCTGCATCACTTCCTGCCTGATATAGAAGGAAGCTTCTCTGATGATGACTGAAAAAGACACTTGTCTTGAGTATGACTGTCATTAGTATTCAAATTATTGTTACTTTTTTTTCTAGAGTGGTAGTGTTGATTTTTCCCCTGGGTCTTTATCTAGTGTATGGTTCTAGGCAAATGATGCAGAATTGCATATGAGTTCCAGCTTGCAATGTGGGATGTAGGTCAATTGAGACATTGGTTAGCTTATTTTTAAGGTTTGTACCATGATTGCCCTAGCATATTTGTGAGATAGCTAAAATTTTAGCAAAAGTTTAGAGACTAGGTTCCTTTTCACATTCCTCTGTTGGTAGCCTGCTTAGTAACATCTCATACCAAAGACAATATTATATAGGCAAAAAGGTTCAACTTCTTCATGTCTAATGAGTTCTCTGGATAATACGCTTGGTAATGGAGAACTGCTCTCAATTTTAACAGAGCAAAGAGTTATCTTAGCAAAAACCTAGTTTGCTGAGTGGTCCAAAAGACCCACTCAGTCAACATTTCAATGGAATAAAACTCAGTTAGGGTATTAGAAAGTTCATTTGAAGCAAATGCTGGATCAGATGGAACTTCTTCATCACCATTAGTAGGATACTGAATTTGGAATGCCTTTATAGCAGTTAGGGTGCATATGCAACAGTAGATTTCCATATCATCACTTAAATTCCCCTCTCACTCACAACTGTTTCTCATTATTTCCTCCCTCAACCTCAACCTTCCTCCCACTCTGTACCTAATTCTCCCATTCACATCCCAGTCTGCCCCCAGTCCATCCATGAAATCTACTTTATTTTCCTCTACCAGTGTAGCCATGTTCTAGAAGGCCCACCACATTCAACTCTTTTATACTTAGTATCTCTGGATACAATGGGTTTGTATATTGCCAGATGATTATTGTAGTATTGGCTAATATCCATACATACATGAATACATTCCATATTTATCCATGTCTGAGTTACCTCAGTGGATATTTTTTTCTAACTACATCTAATTGCCTGAATTTTTTAAAGACATATTCTTTATTTACATTTCAAATGATTTCCCCTTTCCTGGATCCCCTCTCCCCAAAAGTCCCATAAACACTCTTCCCTCCCCCTGATCCCCAATCATCTCCTTCCTGATTCCCTGTCCTGGTATTCCCTTATACTCCTGCATTGAGCCTTTCCACGACCAAGAGTCTCTCCTTCCTTCTTCTTGGGCATCATTTGATATGTGAATTGTTTCTTGGGTATTCCAAACTTCTGGGCAAATATCCACTTATCAGTAAGTGCATATTGTGTGTTCTTTTGTGATTGGGTCACCTCACTCAGGATGACATTCTCCAGTTACACCCACTTGCCTAAAAAATTTCATGAATTCATTGTTTTTAATAGCTGATTAGTATTGCATAGTGTAAATAAACCACATTTTCTGTATCCATTCCTTCATTGAGGGACATCTGGGCTCTTTCCAGCTTCTGGTTAATATAAATAGGGCTGCTATGAACATAATGGAGCATGTGTCCTTATTACATGATGGGAAATCCTCTGGGTATATGCCCAGGAGAGGTATAACGGGGTCCTCTGGTAGTATCATGCCCAGTTTTCTGAGGAATAGCTAGACTAATTTTCAGAGTGGTTATACCAGCTTGCAACCCCACCGGCCGTGAGTTCCTCTTTCTCCACATCCTCACCAGCACCTGTTATCTCCTGAGATTTTGATATGGGCCATTCTGTCAGGCATGAGGTGAAATCTCATAGTTGTTTTGATTTGCATTTCCCTGATGATTAAGAATATTGAACATTTCTTTAGGTGCTTCTCAGCTATTTGATATTCCTCAGGTGAAAATTCTTTGTTTAGCTCTGTACCCCATTTTTTAATAGGGTTATTTGGCTCTCTGGAGTATATCTTCTTGAGTTCATTTTATATCTTGGATATTAACCCTCTGTCGGATGTATGGTTGGTAAAGATCTTTTCCCAATTTGCTTGTTGCCATTTTGTCCTTTTGACAGTGTCCTTTGCCTTACAGAAACTTTGTAATTTTATGAGGTCCCATTTGTCAATTCTTGATCTTAGAGCATAAGCTATTGGTGTTATGTTCAGGAAATTTTCCCCTGTGCCCATGTACTCAAGGTTCTTCCCCAGTTTCTTCTCTATTAGTTTCAGTGTATCTGGTTTTATGTTGAGGTCCGTGATTCACTTGGACTTGAAGCTTAGTACAAGAAGATAAGAATGGGTCAACCCCCAGTTGAGCCAGCACCATTTGTTGAAAAGGCTCCTTTTTACCACTGGATGGTTGTAACTCCTTTGTCAAAGATCAAGTGACCTTACATAGGATTGTGGGTTCATTTCTGGGTCTTCACTTCTATTCCATTGATCTACCTGCCTGTCACTGTACCAATACTGTTGGGGGCCAACAGGTCAACCGCCAGCTACATAGACAGGCTGCCCCTCCCCTCCTGTGAAACTCCTGACCTTCCTGACGGAACATCAAGACCAAGATAAAAATCTGTGACCTTCGCGGGAAAAACCGCAGAATGTCCCAGGCACCCGGCCCAGGGCTTGGCCCATAGCTCACTTCTCCCTAGCTCTCCCTCCCAACTTCCTCATTCAGGGCTTGGCCCATAGGTCACTTCCCCATAGTTCCCCTTCCCAACTTCCTCATCCCCACTGCTTAAAACGTGCTGCCTGTGTGACAATAAACGAGGCCTTGACAAATGGAATCTTGCTTGATCTCTTTCTTCTCTCCCCCCCATGACCCTCAGATAGCGCCTCTTCGGGACCCTGAATAACTAGACCTGCTGGACGGGTCACAATACCATGCAGTTTTTAACACTATTGCTCTGTAGTACTGCTTGAGGTCGGGGATACTGATTCTCACAGAAGTTCATTTACTGTTGAGATTAGTTTTAGCTATCCTGGGTTTTTTGCTATTCCAGATGAATTTTTGAATTACTCTTTCTAACTCTGAAGAATTGAGTTTGGATTTTGATGGGGATGGAATTGAATCTGTATCTTGCTTTTGGCAAGATAACGATTTCTACTATATTAATCCTGACAATCCAAGAGCATGGAATATCTTTCCATCTTCTGAGGTCTTCTTGGATTTCTTTCTTCAAAGACTTGAAGTTTCTGTTATACAGATCTTTCTCTTGTTTGGTTAGTGTCACACCAAGATACTTTATATTGTTTGTGGCTATTGTGAAGGGTGTCATTTCCCTAATTTCTTTCTCATCTTGTTGTTTATCCTTTGAGTATAGGATGACTACTGATTTGCTTGAGTTGATTTTATATCCGGCCACTTTGCTAAAGTTGTTTATCAGTTGTAGGAGTTCTCTGGTGGAATTTTTTGAATTCTTCCTTTCCAATTTTTATCCCTTTGACCTCCTTTTGTTGGCTAATTGCTCTAGGTAGAACTTCAAGTACTATACTGAATAAATATGGAGAAAGAGATCAGCCTTGTCTAGTCCCTGATTTTAGTGGGATTGCTTCAAGTTTCTCTCTATTTAGTTTGATGTTGGGTACTGGTTTGCTGTATACTGCTTTTACTATGTTTAAGAATGGGCCTTGAGCCGGGCAGTGGTGGCGCACGCCTTTAATCCCAGCACTTGGGAGGCAGAGGCAGGCGGATTTCTGAGTTCGAGGCCAGCCTGGTCTACAAAGTGAGTTCCAGGACAGCCAGGGCTATACAGAGAAACCCTGCCTCGAAAAAAACGAAAAAAAACAAAAGAACAAAAAAAAAACCAAACAAACAAAGAATGGGCCTTGAATTCTGTTCTTTCCAAGACCTTTAGCATGAAAAGATGCTGAACTTTGTCAAATGCTTTTTCAGCATCTAATGAAATGACCATGTGGTTTTTTTCTTTGAGTTTGTTTATGTAGTGGATTACATTTATGGACTTCTGTATACTAAACCATCCCTGCGTCCTTGGGCTGAAGCCTACTTGATCAAGGTGAATGGTCATTTTGATGTGTTCTTGGATTTGGTGGCAAGAATTCTATTGAGTATTTTTGCATCGATATTTATAAGGGAAATTGTTCTAAAGTTCTCTTTATTTGTGGGATCTTTGTGTGGTTTTGGTATCAGCGAAATTGTGGCTTTATAGAACGAGTTGGGTATTGTTCCTTCTGTTTCTATTTTGTGGAATAATTTGAAGAGTATTGGTGTTAGGTGTTTTTTGAAGGTCTGATAGAATTCTGCACTAAAACTATCTGGTCCTGTGCTTTTTTTTGGTTGGGAGACCATCAATGACCACTTCTATTTCCTTAGGGGTTATGGGACCATTTAGATGGTCTATTTGAGCCTGATTAAACTTTGGTAGTTGATATCTGTCTAGGAAATTGTCCATTTCCTCCAGATTTTCCAGTTGTGTTGAGTATAGGCTTTTGTAGTAGGATCGGATAATTTTATTGAATTTCCTCAGTTTATTTTGTTATTTCTCCCTTTTCATTTCTGATTTTTTAAATTGGATACTGTCTCTGTGCCCTCTGGTTAGTCTGACTAAAGGTTTATCTATCTTGTTGTTTTTCTCAAAGAACCTGCTCCTGGTTTTGTTGATTCTTTGTACAGTTCTTTTTGTTTCTACTTGGTTGATTTCAGCCCTGAGTTTGATGATTTCCAGCCTTCTACTCCTCTTGGGTGTATTATCTTCTTTCTGTTCTAAAGCTTTCAGGTGTGCGGTTAAGCTTCTAGTGTATGATCTCTCAAGCTTCCTTTTGGAGGCACTCAGAGCTATGAGTTTTCCTCTTAGTACTGCTTTCATTGCATCCCATAATTTTGCGTATGTATGCCTTCATTTTCATTAAATTCTAAAAGTTTTTGATTTCTTTCCTTATTTTTTCTTTAACCAAGGTATCATTGAGTAGAGCATTGTATCAGCTTCCATGTGTGTGGGCTTTCAGTTGTTTTTTCTGCTATTGAAGACTACCCTTACTCCATAGTGATCTGATAAAAGGCATGGGATTAGTTTGAGATCTTCTTATATCTGTTGAGATCTGTTTTCTGACCAAGTATATGGTCAATTTTGGAGAAGGTACCATGAGGTGCTAAGAAAGAAGGTATATTCTTTGATTTAGGATGAAATGTTCTATAGATATCTATTAAATCTATTTGGTCCAAAACTTTTGTTAGTTTCACTGTATCTCTGTTTAGTTTGTGTTTCCCTGATCTGTCCATTGAGGAGAGTAGGGTGTTGAAGTCACCCACAATTATTGTGTGGGGTGCGATGTGTGCTTTAAGCTTTAGTAAATTTTCTTTTACGAATGAGGATGCCCTTTCATTTGGAGCAGAGATGTTCAGAATTGAGAGTTCTTCCTGGTATATTTTTCCTTTGATGTGTATAAAGTGTGCTTCTTTGTCTTTTTTGATGACTTTCGGTTGAAAGTCTATTTTATTGGATATTAGAATTGCTACTCCAGCTTGTTTCATGGGACCATTTGTTTCAAAAACTGTTTTCCAGCCTTTTACTCTGAGGTAGTGTTTGTCTTTGACACTGAGATATGTATTCTGTGTGCCCCAAAATGTTGGGTCCTGTTTGCGTATCCAGTCTGGTAGTCTATGTCTTTTTATTGGGGAATTGAGTCCATTGATGTTAAGAGATATTAAGGAATAGTGATTGTTGCTTCCTGCTATTTTTGATATAATTTTTATGTTTGTATGGTTATCTTCTTTTGGGTTTGTTGAAAGAAGATTCATTTCTTGCTTTTTCTAGTGTGTAGTTTCCCTCCTTTTTTTTTGGTTTCCATTCATTATTCTTTGAAGAGCTGGATTTGTGGAAAGATACTGTGTAAATTTGTTTTGTCATGGAATTTCTTGTTTTCTCCATCTGTGGTAATTGAGACATTTGCTGAATATAGCAGTCTGGGTTGGCATTTGCATTCCTTTAGGGTCTGTATGACATCTGTCCAGGCTCTTCTGGCTTTCATGGTCTCTGGTGGGAAGTCCAGTGTAATTCTGATATGTCTACCTTTATATGTTACTTCATATGATCTGTGAGTTGAATCATGGGTATTAAAAACGTTTGGGATAATATCCACTTATCAGCGATTGCATACCTTGTGTGCTCTCTTGAGATTAGGTTACCTCACTCAAGACAATAGTTT
Organism: Tokudaia tokunoshimensis; assembly: GCA_036184795.1. NCBI lineage: Eukaryota > Metazoa > Chordata > Mammalia > Rodentia > Muridae > Tokudaia > Tokudaia tokunoshimensis. The sequence continues at coordinate 128,875,875 of BTHU01000005.1, forward strand.
GTAGCTCCATCCATTTGCCTACAAATTTCATGAATTCATTGTTTTTAATAGCTAAGTAGTACTTCATTGTGTAAATGTACCACATTTTCTGTATCTATTCCTCTCTTGAGGGACATCTGGGTACATTCTGCAAATATTTTACTCAAGAACGTTCCTGTGGGTGTAGACTGGAACTTGGTCTAGACTTGACTCCAGGCAGGAGGGGGAAGCTTATAGGAGGGTATGGGACTGGAAAACCCCTTAGGGTCCCTTGTTATCAACTTTTAACTAACCTGATGTATAGCTACAATGGTAATTTCTGTACTTTTTCATGCCCAGACCAGAAACTGCTTGAATGTCATTTGCTGAAAGCATGAAATAGGGAAGCTTAAAGCAACTTTCCTAAACGAATTTACCATTGTGGATATTGACTGATATACAGTGATGTTTTTAATTGTTTGTTGTCTTGATCACTTGCTGTCAGTTATCTAATCCTTTTAAAACTCTGCTAAAGATTTCTGTACACTATCCCATTCCTTCCCCATGTGATGGCTTCCTTAATGTTCCATTAAAACTGCAAAGCTCTTTCTTAATGGCAGCCAGGAAGATACAAATAGACAATGGACAAATACATACAAAATACACAGATAGACACAAACCCAGAGACAGATGGCAGACACACAGGTAGAGATACACAGGACAGTCTTCATACTTCAGTCACATTTAAATTCATCCAATAGACAAACTGAGGATCAAAGGCACAGGGAACATGAATATAGAATTCATTGTAGGACTCACCCTTAGTTAAATGCCTCTGAAGGAATGGCTATTATTCTTAATTCAACTCAGAAACATTATTAATCACCAATATGTTTAATCTATTCACATATGCAGAATCAGTTAGTTTATGAGATCAGTTTTTGCGTACACATAATATGGGTAAAAAGCAAAACTCACCACAAAGGAAAACAAGAAGCCCTGCCCTCTGAAAGGTGTCCATGGGCTCAGAAATCTGTAATTTAAAGACAGACCCCCCCAGGTCTAGGCTTGTGTTTCTTTGCTCTCACTTGATGCTGAAATAGAATCTGTTTTAATCTGTCACAATCATCATAAGAGTTAATGAACCTCAGAAGTCTCCTGAGAATCCTGAAACTTATTATAATCATGAAGAGTTGATTTCCCAGCTAGAATCTCTAAAGAGACTTGGGTAATTCTGTACTGTCCTTTCCAGAGCATATGCATATGTGCACGGGTGAACATAGAGAACACTCAGGAAACCATCTATGAAAATGACTAAACAGAGCTGTCTGTATTATAGTTCTATTTCTAGTTTTCTTTCTTTCTTTTTCTTTTGTTTCTGTGAAAAATCTAGACAGTTTTCTAAAGGAGCTTCTCTATTTAACATCCCCCTTCAAGTAGTAAATAATATTGTGCCTTAACCTAACATTTTAATTCATCATTTTGTTTGACTGAGGAATCCAGTTCCTCTACCTTTTTTTCAAGTCTGATAATCTGGCTCCCCCAGGTTCTCTATGAGACATTATTATTCACCATACTGCATTTAATTTTCAGAGTGTTTGTGTGTGTGTGTGTGTGTGTGTGTGTTTCTAAGTACCTATTAAACTCAATTTACATATCCTATGTTTTCCTCATTTTCTTCAGGCATCTGCTATTATTTTCTTTGCCAAAAATCATTTTGTTCCTTTCCTCTTTCAGTAGATCTACTTGGTTTACAGGTTTGATCTCTTTGATCTGGGTTTTCAATTCTTTTATCTTGGATCTCCTGTAAATTGCCCTCCTTAGGGGATACATATATGGTTTGTGGTTTGATCCAAGGAAATTTTATCTTAGTATTACTTTGTTTCAAGTATTTATTCTGAGCATCAGAATTCAGAGGGATTGCTTAACCATGTGTACTTTTAGCCCAGGCAGCTAGACTCACAATGTGAGAAGTTAGGCAGGATCACTGGTTTCTGATTGGTTCAGAACCCAGGTGTGATTCTGGTCTTGTCTGTCAGCAAGGTCTTGGGGAAACTGTGTGGCTTATGTCCTGGGCATCCTGACAGCTGCACTAGTGTGGAAGGCATCTTGCAACAGAGTTGGGAGAGTGGTTCCTGATAGGGAGGGAGGGCACACCTGCTTGTTTAAATAAGTTTAAGAAAAAGACAAAATAAAAAGGAAGTAAAAATCAAGCAAGCAAGCAAGCAAGCAAAATTCTAAAGAAACAAATATTGCTGTGAAGAACTGGGAAACTAATTAATTCAAAGGTCCTGAAGTAGGTGGGCTTAGAAGAATTACAGGAAGCTGCTGAATACTGGGCGGGTCCAGAAGGAGTGGCTGTGAGGAACCAGGTCAAAGAGACAGGAAATTCCACAATTCCAGCATTCTCTATGCAACTGGGCTGCCTCCTGGTCAGGAAGTCATGCTGGGAGTCTAGTGCCTAGTATTTGCAGAACGTGAAAACCTCCTTAATCTGCAGTTGCTGTGCTGGCCTCCTAGGACATTCAGCAGCTGGTCCTGTCACCTGCCAGGTCAGAGGAGCTGTTGGGCTGGGAAATGGGCAGGAGCAGAGCAGGGGTGTGGAGCAGGGGTGCATTTTCTGATGCCACTCTCACAATTCTGTTGTGGGTAACTTACACTCATGAGGAAGTTTAAGATCCTATGAACTGGGGTTTATGGTGATATTTTAATTAATTTTATAGTTGCCAGAATATTTTTCTGAAATAGCCTCATAGATCCTTGGTCTTATCTGCAGTTTGTATACCAGGAGAGTTGTCTTTGCAAAAAAGCCTTAAAAAAACTCCTAGAATTCAAATTCATTCATGCTTTCTCAGCTCCCCTGTTCCTCCATTTGCCATTTGAGTTCCCTTTCCCCTGGAAACTGAATAAGCATCCTGAGAGAGGTTTGTAGATATTTGTCATATGGAGGACCAGGGCTGATTTGATTGAATTAGAAAATTTTCATTATAAAGCACCATTGTATGGCTGTAAATATTGGAATTAACCAAGCAAAGTTATACTCTCCATTAATTTAAAACTGAGGTATATGCAGTCTTTGATGTAAATACAGCATTCAGAAATGTGCCCTCATAGGTTTAGTTTAACCTTAGGTTTGAATTTAACCTTAGGTTTGAATGAAGTCAGGACTATAGCAAGCTATGGCTGAGGAGAAGATGTATTGTAGCTTCTGTTAAGCCTGAGAGTCACCAGAGAAAATTAGTTCCAACAGGTGGGCAAACTTTATAAAATTTTACATCCTGACCAAGAGATGGGTTTTGTTGATATGCTACAGGCAGTTTTATGGACCGTTGTGGTTACCTGTGAGGATTATTATTTTCCAAAGTCACTCAATCTGCAGCATTCCAAGAAGATAGCTTTTTGGGGCCTGGTGGTGCATAGAGGTTAATTTTTGGCTTTTCAGTCACAGGAAGGAAGCAGTCACAGTATTGGGTTGGGTAAAGGTTGAACCAAGTCATTGAGCAGGGGAGGGTCATTGAGGACAAGCAAGGAGGGTGTAGGGGCTGGCCAAGTCAGGAACCAGGAGCCAAGAAAAAGCTGAGTCAACAAAGTCTGCATTGATATGTTAATGGACACCCCAGTTAGCCATTCCTCTGAAATTCTTTGAACCCTTCCAAGGATCAGCCCAGCATCCTGTGAGAGGATGATATCAGGCCAAGATAGATGTTTTTATAGATATAAAACTAAGTATAGATTAAGTCAAAATTAGACAGCTCCTTTGAAATAATTATGATTGCTCTCTTAATTAAGAAAAATGTCTCCTTGGTTCATGAAAAGCATTCTGTCCTTGCACATTCATGATGTGTTGTGTTCTGCAACATGGACTTCAAGCAGGTGTGGGAATGATTGGACCCTGCACTCAGGGCTGTTTTTACAGACCTCTTGTTGGAGAAGTTCAACAGTCCAGTCTGGACTCTGTGCATCACAACACTTTTTTTTTTTTCACATTTTTCCTTGCTCCTCTTCTGAGTTGCTGGGAAAAGGACTCTGGATTTGTGTTAACTTTGTGACTGACTCTGACATCTCTAGGGTAATCTGAAATCCTCAGATAAAAGGAGACATTTTCATGATATCTTCTCTTTCCTTCATGTTTATCCTTTTGTCTGGTGTTGGCATCTTTCATTTTTGCCCCATGAAATGTTCCAGGTTCTTTCTGATCAATATTTTCCTGTTTTCAGGTCTCTATATGCTCAGACAAAACTGCATAACTATAAATCAAAACTAAGAGCCCTGAATGGAAAAGGCCAAGGAGTCTCAAGGATCCAGGTGTTTTAGAAGGACTGAACAATTGGTGGGGTGGGGCTCACCTGTTCAGTAGAAAGAGGACATTAATTTGGTTTTTGCCAGATTCTATTTCATTTATGATCCTGGAAAATTTCAGTGAGAATATGTTAGATGTGATGAGGATTTCCCATGGTAGGCAGGGCAGGCAGCAGTCAGTTGATGTTAATATGTGATTAGTTTTGAGGCTCTGAATTAGCATCTGCCCATTGAAAACAAAGTTTCTTTTAGCCAGACTGAAATCAGCTTCAGGGGATGGGTGTGACAAGGGCCATTTATACATGATGAAAATATCAGTTGTGTTTTCCCTTCTAGGGCCTGTCATTTTCCTCATTGGATTTTAGCCAGATTCTCAGTTTAATCTATGTATTTTTTTCCTGAGGAGATGGGCTCATCTAGAACAAGAGAATCTTGTTACTCACAGAGCATCTTGACACTATGATACAAGTGGCTATGCCTTACTTGCAGATTGAGGTTGTAGCACACAGGATGCAAATCTGTGGATGGCCATGGATAACTCTGTCCCCTGCCCTAGTTTGGATAGCACTTTTTGACACTTTGAATGCTACCGCCAGAGAGTCAGTCCATGATATTTGTTGACAGAATGAATGATCTGAGCTGAGTTGTTTTTCTCCAGAAGATGCACTTGCTTTCTGAATCACATATTTTTTACAGTCTAAATGATATTTAGTCCTTGAATTGTATTCTTATTGATGCAGTGTGTTGAGTTAGTGCTGATTAGAGTGGAATAATAACTGTTTACCTTTTCTCTACTGTTTAGTTTAAATTCGAATCTCTTTCCCTTAGTATTCTGAGGTATGTTTATTTTCTTCTTACATTCTGAAAGCTTTTATACTGAGAACTCTTAGATTTTTCCATAGGGCTATAAACGTAACTTGTATTCTCCTATTGTAAATTTTGTCTGCGAGGCCTACTTCTTCTATTTACCTAGGCCTAGTCCTGGAAGCCTCTAAACAATCTTATCAAGACCTAGAGAGTTTCCAGCTTCTAAAACTTCCTTCTGAATAAGCTTCTCCTTTCTTGTTCTTTCTCAGCTCTTAACTGACTGGTTCAACTCAGCTCTCCAGATCACACTCCTCTCCCAGCTGTCTTATTCAATCTGGTTCATCTTTGAGGCACTGTATTGATCTGCTTGGCCTTAAATTAATCTTTTTAAAATTTTCTGACTCCTTGTCTTTCTCTTGCTCATTCTTTCTTTACCTGTGCATAGCATGTACTCTGTAAAATTCTGCCATTAAAACTGTTTCCTTCTCACTCTCTGTTCCTCTACCCTCTCAACTGCACTCTACTGCTCTCATGCACTCTACTGTATTCCTTTACTATTCTCTTCTTCCTTTACTGTCTTTTTCTTCCTTAAATATCTTCCCTTTTCTCTCTCACCGTCGGAGAGTTGTGCATATCCTGTTCTGTCAGATCTTTCTCTGACATTTCACATTTTCTGCCATTCAATTAGACCACACTTTCAAACATGGGTGCCTCCTTCTACTTAGTAACTGTCTTTTGTTGTTTGGAATTAAAGTGAACACTAAGGGCTTGCTTGTGTTCCAACCACAGTGATTAAAGTTGTGTGTCATGGCCGAACCACACCCTAAGTTAGAACAGACTCAAATATCCCTACATAATATTCATTCAGTTTTCCTCTGCACAATTTCTTTTCCTAAACTGAAAACCAAGATTCAAAAATAATACTCTTCGTTATGTAGATAGGTGTTTTATCTATTCTGACTTCTACCAAGGATTTTATGGGGAACTACTTTGATGATTGGTCAATGAAATTCTCTTCTTTGTGAGATTGTATTCCTTAGGATTTGTAATCTAGAAATTTTGCTGGCATTGTGAGTGGTAAAGTATGGTACACATTTTCCCCATTCCTTGTGTAGAATAGAGCTTTACTGTGTTGTACATTAGGAATATTTCCTAGTTTTCTTGTTGCCATTCATTCTTTACAAGTAATGTGTTATTTCTTTTGATATCATGAAAAATGTATGTCTTATTCTTTTGTGCATATTTTCATGAGTTTATTATCTAAGTAGGTTTTTCTCTATAAAACATGTCTTAATGTATTACTAGGTTCAAATATACCTATACACTTTCAATACTAGTAGCCCCTTTTCTATATTTAACATTACAGTTGCCAGTTATGTTCTCTCAGGTCTTGATATATATTATTCCATGCACTCCTGATTTTAATCTACAGATAAATATTTAGTACTACTATATGTTAATATAATGTCATCTCTTTTGAAGGTAAAGGATAGAACAAGAAAACTGGAAAGAGATGTACATTGTTATAGCACTTAGATATGACAATCGTCAAATAAATCTGTGAGTACATGAATCCAATCTCTAAGAGATATTCCTAGGGAATGCTTGCCTAGAATGCTATGGTCTTCTTTTTTTTTTTTTTTAATTATTTATTTTATTTTTTTATTTTTTTTAATTTACATTCCAAATCATTTCCCCTTTGCTATGGTCTTCTAATACTCAAGATTCACAGGTTCTGAACACTGCACATTGCTATTTGTGTCTATCTACATTAAGAAGATTGAGATGAACCAAGTGATAGTTAATTTTGAACAGAAGGCTCAAAAGTGTGAAATTGTGACTATTCAGAATCAGGTGTGTATTTGAAGATGTCAGTTCCAATATTTAAAGTCGAAACCCTAGTGTTCATATTGACTTCATGGGTGAAGTATGTAAAGTCATGGGTTATTCTTCCCATTCTAAAATTAGCTGTTGTTCAGTCTCCATGAAATAGAAGATGTAATTTTGCTATTATACACATAGGCAAGATAATTACATGACATACACTCATTTTATATATTCACTGTTTTTGAATTTAAAGCACAGCATCTGTCACTGGAGCACGCATTTATGATCTGTTGCTGTTAGAAATGACAACATTACTCGATCTGTGTGTCACAGGCAAGCATCATAAAGTGACATGCCTTGAAATATGTCCTGATTGCTACCTGAAAATTCATGTATTCCTGTATCCATATTTTATTACCCACTTGATGCTATCCACAAATGCCATAGGCATCAAGTTTTACATATTGTGGCTATGACAGCATTATGCTTTTACCTACATCTCCAATTGCTATTTTATAGAAATTTCTGTTGTCAGTAAATTTTCTATCATATGAATTAAGGACTATCCTCATTTTTTTCAAATATACTATAATTGTTAGAATATTTACAGAGAAACATTCTGGTAGAGTACTTATACTATCTGGTTTCTTTGTCCTTTCAGATATTACAAAGCTCCTAGAATTGGTTTTAAACTATGCTGTCTAAATTCTCTACTGCTTGCATTTTCAGGTGAGTGGCCTTTGTACATGAAGTGCCCCAGAGTGCTTCCACAGTTACCATCTCTCCATTCTCTGTCCCATCCCTTCATATTCATGTTTTCATTATATCCTTATATTTCAAGTATCTTCTGAGACAGGTTTTAGATGAGAATCCATGCTGTCATATATTCATCATTCCATGTTTCATGGTAAATGACAGTATGGGTTTCCATAACTCCAGTTCGTCCATCTTTTAGAACTTTTCCTGTTTCCCCACTCCTGGCTTTTTACTCAGCACTCTCTCAATTGTCAGTTTCTCCTTACAAACCATGTTTGTCTGACTTTGGATGAAAGTCCTAAGAATTTAAATGCATATCCAGTATTTCTACATATTGCAGTATATCAGTTATAAATTCAACTTTGGTCCTTTGATCTTTAGAGTGACTTTTGACCAGCTTCCAGTTCCATGTCTGTATTTCATCTGTAGGCTGACCTCAGTTCAATCCAGTAAACTTTCTGTTACCTACTTGTCAATTCTACTCTGGTAGACAAACCTTGTCAGACAGGTTGGTATTACAGCCCTAGTATCAGCATCTAGGGAGAATCATTAATGACTCCTTACACCCATCAATCTTCAGAGCCCTTTTTAGCACTTTGTATGGTAAACCAGCATATCCAAGATCCTTGTAGACACTGAGTGGTCTTCTGACTTCTCAGATTTTTCTTTAGGCATGGATAAAATCAAATGATATTTTCTTGTATTTTTCTATATCTTATTAAGTTTATTATCAAGTTGAATTACTCTCTTGGGATATTTGTAGCTCTTCAGTTGAAAAATTATGTTTCTTGTAATTTGAGAAAACTTGCCTTCAACTTATCCTTATTTGAACATTGAAATTATTCTAACTAAGTCTTACTTTCTCTTTGTAAGCCCTGCTGCACTGTGATAAGTTTGCTTTGCACATCCTTGTCTCTCTTCTGACTAGAATAGATTGATGGCAGCTGTCTTCAGTTTGTGTAATGATAGGTTTAGGATGTTGACTATTATCTTCATTAGACTCAGTAATGTTCCTTCTATTGTCACATGCTTCAGAACTTTCACAGTGATTGACTATGATATTTTGCCCTAGGCATTTCTTAGATATATTGACATGGTTGTGAGTTTTCTCTCACTGATTATACAGTTTGTGCCTTGAGTTGTTTGGTTTGTGCTTGTTGAAACAGTTTTGAATCTCTGGGATGAAATCAAGTTGAGTTTACTTTCTGCATCTATTAGAGAGAAACTTTTTCCAATTTACACTGGTACACCTGTACTGTTATTATTTTCTGTGTGCATATTTTTATGGTCATTTGCTTTTTGATCCAGGTAAATTCATCTTTGTGTGAGGTTGTATCACATTCCCCTTCTTTCTTTATTCTGCACTATTTTCTGTGCAAGTTTATTGTGGGGTTTTCTTAAGAAATTTGTGAATTCAGTGCTGTGTATGTTTATTCCTCAGACAGTGTTAGAAGGAACAGTGAGAACCTGGGTGTCTACATTCAATTATTCCCTGGCCTATTGGCATGACAGAGGTTTATTGTTTATAGCTTATTGTTCCTAGGAAATCAATATTTTCTCATCAATTCTCATTACTTTTATGACTTTTCATGGCACTCCATCATCTGCCATTTCCCAGTGTCAATCTAAACTTCCTAGGTAGGGGCATTGAAAGAAATAATTCACATACCTGTTAAATGCCAAGAGAAATACATGTTATGAGAGAAATATAAGGCCAATGAAATACATAAAATTTGCAGAATATTTGACAAGTTTCTTCAGTTATAGTATCCTGAAGTTCAGAATGAATTCTTTTGTTTTTAGTCTTGCATAAGCATATATATGTATATATGTATGTTTGTGTGCATATATGCATATGTATATATTTTTCTATGTATGCCAAGAGACCCATTTCAAACATTTTTCATTTATATACATACACCCTGAAGCTATCAGTGAGACCCATTTCACACATTCTTTCATACACACACACACACACACACACACACACACACACACACACACACAAACCCTGGGAGCTATCAATGAGTTTCTACCATGCCTCCTCCTTGCTTTTGTTTTCACATTGCCTAGAAACCATGTTCTCAACCCAAAATTGAGACTTCTTTGTGGTCAATTGACACATTCTCAAGGAATGTCAAAGACCAACCATCATAAAACACATATTTATTAAGGTCTTGGGACGTGACACACCACTCCTGTTATCAATCTGTATGTGGGCCTGAAACATGTAGATGCATCAATTTATGAGTTCCTGGAACTGTAATAAAAGTTTACCACACCATTAGAAAAGGTGAGAACAACGGGATTAAAATGTTAGCAGAATTAAATATTACTTAAACACTTTTCTGACTTTCATTCTAATATTCCACATATTAATGCATTCATGTAGATGTCAAGAGATCAAGATCAATGCATGCATAGGTGTGCATGGGAGTTAGAAAACAGAGCCATATTGAAAGGAGAAGTAAGTTGGAAATATAGGTTTAATCTCATGACCAATTGAAAGCCTTCTTAGATAATGATGATGAAAATGGCTGTCACTAAATCTGATAACTTATTCTCTTTGAAAATGTCATGATATTTGGCAGATAGAATCTTTGTACTCCAAGACAACAGACACACATGGAAAATAGATATACTGTATCTATCTGTTTGAATGAAGTGGAATCTCATTAAAGAGACAGATATTGTATTCTAGTGTGATGGCTAATGAAATGCCATTCAATTATAGGCATCAATCATGGTAGTCAGTAGCCCTTTGTCCTTGAGTATAGACCCAGGAAGATAAGTCCTCAGAAATAACTCTGAGTAATAGTGTTTTACAGCAGATATGCTTGTGCTCCTGTTTTTGTCCGGTACAGGCTGATGTTAGAAAGAGGCCTCAGGTTATATTCATATTCCTTTCCACACTAAATATGGCACTCCATGTTCTCATATCTGTTGAAATGTTGAGAAGATTCCTGGTCTCATTTTGCTTTTAATGTATTTTTATGTGGTTTATCATTGTCCATAATGGGGTTTTATTAATTTTATCTTTGTGTTTTTCAAACTGTGTTGTGAAATTTCGAGAAGAGTTCCAATATTTGAAACTTGGAGAAGAACAACAAAAAGAATGAGTGTTTCTCTGGTAAACACTTCACAGGTCAGTGTGCTGTCCACATTTCTTTTAGAAAGCTCTTTATCATTCACGTCATTCAAACGGGAAAGGTGAAATCATTTGGAATGTAAATAAAAAAACTTAGAAAATAAAAAAAAAAGTTTTAGTGTCTATATGTAGTACTGTTATCAAAAGGGCTTGTTATCTAAGATCTTAATTTTCTTCTGGCATAAAGAAAATTTAATGTTTAGGACTTTCACATATATAAAATCATGATATTTTCACTGGATTTTCTACTGTTAGAACATACAGTTTCCATGGGCTGAAGACCTGCAGGTCTCAAAGAGAATCTATTGTAAGTGATTCTCAAAAATGATATCAATGGCTAATTTCTACATTGGATGGAATTGTATACTTTTATATTACTCTGGAAGAAAAGGCTCATTTGTCACAGAAGTTGCATTTCATAAGTTGCATTTGATATATCATCAGAGTTCCACACAAAAGCTTGTGATTGTGGATATTGAAATATGTGGACACTGATGTCACTGAGCAATATATGGAAGAGAACAATTTGTAGAAGGATAAAATTATAAGAACCTCACTGTCTTGAATCCTAACAGTAAATATATTAGATCGCTAGAGGCACAGATGATGGCAGGAATATGTGTCTTTCTTTTGTCATAACACTGATTTGTTTGTGAGCAGATGCAGATTGCAGTATTCTTTTTTTTTAAATTTTACAACTTTTTTGTCTTTTATTTATTATTTATTTTCTTACATTCCAGATTTCATTCCCCCATAGCCCCTATCCACTATCTGACTGTTCCCCATTCATTTCTTCTCCCCAACCACTGTCTCCACAAGGATTTCGACACTTCACACCCCACTCTCTGCCCAACCAGACCTGTAAACTCCCTGGTGCTTCTAGTCTCTTGAGGATTGGATTCATCTTCTCTGACTGAACCAAGCCCCAGCCCTTCTCTTCTGTATATGTGTGTTCTCATATCAGCTGGTTTATTCTGACTGGTTGGTTCAGTGTTTGAGAGATCTCAGGGGTCCAGCTTAATTGAGACTGCTGATCCTCCTTAAGGATTGCCATCCTTCTCAGTTTCTTCCAGTCTTTTCCTAATTTAACCATAGGGATCAGCAGCTTCTGTCCATTGGTTCACTGCAAATATCTGTATCTGACTCTTTCAGCAGCTTATTGTGTCTTGTGGAGGGCAGTAATGCTAGGTCCCTTTTTGTGAAGACTCCATAGCCTCAGAAATAGTCTCAGGTCTTGGGACATCCCCTTGAGCTGGATCCCACTTTGGACCTGCTGCTGGACATTCTTTTCCTCAGGCTCTTCTCCATTTCTATCTCTGAAGTTCTTTCAGACAGGAATAATATGGGTCAGAGTTTTGACTGTGGGATGACAACCCCCTCCCTCACTGGATACCCTGTCGTCCTGGTGGAGGTAGGCTCTATATGTTCTCTCTCCCTACTGTCATGCATTTCATCTAAGGTCCCTCCCTTTGAGTCCTGAGAGTCTTTCACCTTCCAGGTCTCTGGTACATTCTGCAAGATCACCCCAACCTCCTACCTCCCTAGGTTGCCTGTTTCCATTCTTTATCCTGAACCTCAGGGCTTCAGTCCATTTCCCTCACAAAATACCAGATCAGGTTCCCTTCTTTCCCCCCATAGCCTCCATCCACTTTACCTGCCAGATCCCTTCCTTCCTACTTTGATTGCTTTCTTTCTTCTCCCTCATAAGTGGGACTGAGGAATCCTCACTTTAGCCCATCATCTTGTTGACTTTTTTGAATTCTATCGACTGTATCTTTCTTTTTTGGGGGGCATTTCATGTAACACAATGATCATCGTTGTGTTTACACCTGAAACCTGTTTGTCTCGAGAGATACTGCCCAGTGTAGTGCTCTATGGTAAGTTCTCAATACAGAAATGGTTATTTCCCTTGGTCCTTTGGTGTGTGAGTTTATTTCTTGGTCTTCAGTACTATTCCATTGTCCTGCCTGCCTGTCTCTTTACCAATACCATGTAGTTTTTATCACTATTGCTTTGTACTAGAGCTTGAGGTCAGGAATGATGATTCCCACTGAAATTCTCATATAATTGAGATTAGTTTTTGCCATCCTGGGATTTTTGGTATTCCTGATCAATCTGGGAACTGCTCTATCGCTGTGAAGAATTGAGTTAGAATTTTGATGGGTATTGCATTTAATCTGTAGATTGATTTTGGTAAGATGGCCATTTTCCACCGTTAATCCTGCCAATCTTGAGCATGGGAAATCTTTCCATTTTCTGAGGTCTTCTTCATATTCTTTCTTCAGGGACTTGAAGTTCTTGTCAAACAGATCTTTCACTTGATTGTTTAAAGTCACATCAAATATTTTATATTTCTTGTGACTATTGTGAAGGGTGTTGTTTCCCTAATTTCTTTCTCAGGTTGCTGGAAAACAAATTTCATAAAACAGGACTTTAAAAAGGTATTATACAATCCCAACTGTACACAAAATTTCTGAATGTAGTGCTGGTCGAAAATCTTTCAATTGCTCCTAAGGTCTCAGAAAGCCACAGAAAATTCATGTATGTGAGGGCCTTAATAAATGAGAACATTATAGTAAGTCATTGAATACACTGTCTATGAAAGAGCAGCAATTCATATCTTCAGACACATCTCTATTAAACTTTTAAAAAACATTTGTCCTTCAATATTTTCCTTTTTTCATCTGTATCAGAAAGTATCTCCTATTCTTTCTGGCATTTTATTAACATAGGAAAACAATTTTGTCCAGTAGCAAATAAGTAGTTTTCCATTACAGGGTCTGTTAACCTTCAATGATGTGTCTTTGGACTTCTCACTGGAGGAATGGAAATGTCTCAATTTTGCTCAGCGGTCATTGTACATGGAGGTGATGTTGGAGAATTACAATAATCTATTGTTTGTGGGTAAGATTGCACTTCTTTTGGAATATCTGAATCTTTATTTGAATTTTCTTGCATTCTGTTTATGTAAATGCTGAAATGTCAAGAGACCACTAGAATAAGGGAAGTTCTTGTAAGAATCACAACTTTTTCATCGGATTTCCTTCTCAGTTCTATGATTTCTTTTGAAGAATACCCTGTACTATATTCTTTGATGTCTTTCCATACTTCTTATATAGCTTTAATTGGAAATTTCTGAGTTGAAAAAATTGAATGTTGAGAACAAGGAATTATATTTCTGTACACATAATAATTTCAGCAAATAATATTACTATTACATTAACTCTTATTTATGATTTTTTTCAACCTTAACACTGGTTTTATTATTAAAACCCTGTGTATAATTAACCAAATCTTTACAAACCACAAAAATATTGTACTTCCATTGTCATAGAATGTGAAAAATGTAAACAGTAAATGACAATTTTCAACAGAGACAAAGTTTCATAATGATAGTAGAACGAACAAATCTAAAGAAAGACCAAGGCAGATCAAATAATTCTAGCATGAGAATTGCATCAAGTTCTACTCAAAGAAGCAGAGCTCTTTGTTGGTTTGTTTTTGTGACATTTCAAAGATTGAACCTTGTATACATACTAAATAAGCTAAACTTTAACAATTAGGCAAATATTGTATGTTTTCATTTATAAAAGCCATCTGTGAAGGTCATACAAGTGTAAAAAGGTTAACATTAGTTGTCCACAGCTAAGAATAGAGAAAAAGAATTGTTTTTCAACTGTCATTAATGTTCTTACACATTGACTAAGCTATGGAAATATTCCATACAGTGAAATCTGTCCAATCATAACTACATAGGAATGGCACCGACACACACATTTGATAGTTTTAATTTTTAAACAAATGGATGCATATATGAAATGCATCCTGACACAATTACCACACACATTCTTTTATCATCTCCTCAATTCATCCCACTATTAGACTATTGGGTCATTTTGTTTTGCTTTTATTTAGTTCTTGTTTTGTGAATCATTGAACGTAAGTGTAGAGGTAATCATTGGAGCAGAGATGACATCACCAGTAGTTATACTACTAAAGCAGTGATTTTCCTTTTACAAATATTTCTTGTTAAGAACATAAACAGATATTGGGGAGAGAGGCAGTCATCAGGATGTAAACTACATTTTGAAAGAAGAGTATGTCTATCAATACCTTTTATGCAATATGTACTCTCAGCATAAAATATTCATAGCAACACTACTCGTACAATTGCCTACAGAACTTGTACACAAGTCAGGTGTCCTTTTTACATTAAGGACACTTAAATTGATCTTTTATTAAATTTTATAATTTTCTCTGCACCCATTCTATACCTTTTTCCCCCACCTCACCTTCAAGAGGATGTTTCCCCCAACAACTAGCTGACCAAGCCTCCGCTCACCCTGGGACTTTAAGTCTCTGGAGGGTTAGGTACATCTTCTTTCACTGAGGCCAGACCAGGCAGTCCTCTACAGTTTAGGTGTTGTGGTCCTCATGTCAGCTGGTGTGTGCTGCCTGGTTGGTGGCTCAGTGTCTAAGAGATCTCGGCAGTCTAGTTCAATTGATACTGCTGGCCTTTCCATGGGTCCACCA
The DNA here is from genome assembly GCA_036184795.1 of Tokudaia tokunoshimensis. Taxonomy (NCBI): domain Eukaryota; kingdom Metazoa; phylum Chordata; class Mammalia; order Rodentia; family Muridae; genus Tokudaia; species Tokudaia tokunoshimensis. The sequence goes on from BTHU01000005.1 coordinate 128,891,203, forward strand.
TCCTCCTCTGCTTCTTCTTTCTTCCCTCACTTCAACCACAGGGTTTCCCAGCTTCTATCCATTGTTTGGGTGATAGTGTCTACATCTGACTCTTTCAGCTGCTTGGTGGACCTCTCAGAGGAAAGCCATTCCAGGCTCCTGTCTATAAGCACACCACAACATCAGTAACAGTGTCAGGGCCCTGGACCTCCCCTTGGGCTGGATCCCAATTTGGGACTGTCACTAGACCTACTTTCTTTTATGTTCTTCTTCTGCAGTTCTTACAGTCAGAAACAATTCTGGGTCAGAGCTTACAAATATAACAACCCCATTTCTCTACTTGGTGCCTGTCCCATCACTGGAGGTGGACTCTACAAGTTTCCCTTCCCCACTGTAGAGCACTTCATCCAAGGTCCCTCCCTTTGAGTTCTGGGAGTGTCTCACTTCCTAGGTCTATGGTAAATGCTAGAGGGCTCTCCATCTCCTGCCTCCTGAGGTTGCCCATTTAAATTTTTCTACTGTCCCTCAGGGTTTCAGTCCTGTTACCCTCCCCCAATAACTGATCACATTCCCCCTCGTCTCCTCCATCTCCCCTCTCCCACGGTGGTCTCTCCCTCCTTCTACCCTGTGGCTGTTTTCTTTTTTCTCCCAAGTAGTATTGAGGCATCCTCACTTGGGTCCTTCTGCTTGTTAACCTTCTTGAGTCCTGTGGGTTGTGTCCTATGTACTATGTAAGCTTTCTGCATGGTGATAAATACGTATCTATTTTCATTTTTCTACATACAGAGTGCTAGTTAGACCAACACAATTTATTAAAGATGCTTTCTTTTTCCCATTGTATATTTTTTTGACTTCTTTGTCAATGACCAAGTAACCATAAGTACTTGGTTTTATTTCAGGATTTACCTGTCTCTATGCCAATACCATGTTGTTTTTATCACTATCCCTGTGTCATATAGCTTGAGGTCTAGGATGGTGATTCCCCCAGAAGTTCTTTGATTATTAGGGGTTGTTTTAGCTATTCTGTGTTTTTTGCTTTTCCAGAGGTATTTGAGAACTTATTTTTCCATATCTTTGAAAAATTTTGTTGGGATTTTGAAGGGATTGCGTTAAATCTGTAGATTGCTTTTAGTAGAATGGTCATTTTTACTATCTTAATTCTACCAATCCATGAACATGGGTGATCTCTCTATTTTCTGAACTCTTATTTAATTTCTTTCTTGAGAGACTTGAGGTTCTTTTCATAAGGATAATTCACTTGTTTGGTCAGAGTTACCACAAGTTATTTTATATTACCTGTGACTACTTTGAAGGGTGTTCTTTCTCTAATTTCTTTTCATCTCATTTATCGTTCTTATAAAGGAAGACTAATGAGTAGTTTGAGTGAGTTTTATTTCCAGCTACATTGCTACTGTTGTTTATCAACTGTAGAAGTTCTCTGGTAGCATTTTTAGGATTGTTCATGTATACTGTCATCATCATGTTGTATATGTCTAGAAAACCATCCATTTCATTGGGTCACAACCAACATTAGGACCGCTGTGCCATAATGGTCCAATTTTCTTTGTGAAAAATCATAGTCAGCCACAAGAGCCAAAGTACACTGTTGTCAACTTTTGCAAATGAAAAAACACTATCCTGTTGAGGGCTAGCCTGATCAAACAAGGCTTTACATGAGGCCCTCACCTATGGAGAAATGTACACACATTCTCAACCCAGGAATATGCTTGCCAGACCCAGAAATAGCCTGAGGCCTGGGACTTGAGGGCATTCACTCAGGGCCCAAAAAATTGATAATAAAATAGAGTTCAGTTGCAGGATATTTGATCACATGTGGAATCCAGAGATTATGCTCTAGTGTGACTCAGCCCTTAACACATCCCTTCAACCATTCTCTCTGGATTTGCCCTTGATAAAAAAGGAATGTCAAGTTAGTTTGTAAAAGGAAGCACCCACGTTTGAAAGTGATGTTTAATTTAGTGGCATATAAAGTGACAAATCAAATAGAGAGAGAGAGGGGGAGAGAGAGAGAGAGAGAGAGAGAGAGAGAGAGAGAGAGAGAGAGAGAGAGAGAGAGAGAGAGAGAGATACTTTAAAGAATTGGATGTGGCCAACTGTCCCCAAAAGACAGAGGATAGGGAAGTTACTTCATAAAGTACAGTGCAGAGAAAGGGCCAGGTTCCCAGGAGAGGTTTGCAGAAACAGGTGAAGACAGAACAAGCCCGAGAATGATAAGGAGATAGATTGGAACATGTTGCCAGAGGTAGTATGAGGCCAAACAGAGCAATGGAAGAGAAGCTCAGAGAAGCCAGATTGAATGCCATCTTGGAGAGGAGCTTGAGCCTGAACAGCTGAGTTGAATCAGCCAGGTAGAATAACCTGATGTTTTAGGGCAATGGTGTCAGAAAGAAATGAGTCTGGTAATATCTGTAGTATGTAAATATTCTATGTGCCTATATGTCTAGACTTGCAGACTCCCATCCATACTTAAAGTGTTCAAAGCATAATCTGGGTCCTGGACCTAAAAGAGACTTAAGGGTGACAGCATATGTTGAATGAAAAATTTATGCTAGGCTGCCTACTTTGATAATTAGCCTGAGATGAATGAACACAGTCAGTTATGCGATTTTTTTATTCACTTTTTACTTGTGTGTGGAGTGATTTCTCTCTGGGAAGGTGTATTAACTCTAGGACAGCTCGGTCTTCAGCCTTTTACAAGAAAAAAAACATTTACAAAACTGTTTCTGATATAAACTGTGGGATCTCAGGTGACCTTGATCCCAGTCTATTTTTCCCCTGGACAACGACCTTGCTTTTTCTCTTCATTAAAGGGCTCAACTACTTGAGTTAAAAGGTCCTACCGCAGCAGAGTTGGTGTGTCTTGGGGATTTTTCAGTTATATTATTTATATTTCTATTAAGATTTAAATTTCGTATTCTTTATGCATCACTGCTCCAATCTCTTACTTGTTTCTATTCCCAGTATTTCCCTGTCAGGAAGGATTTCATGCCTCTGCTCAACTGCTTTCATATTTTTTTGTTTTTGTTTTTTTTTTTTTCTGTTTAGAGCAACATGTCCTTTAGCTTAGCCTTTCCTCATGCTTTGTAGTTAAGACTTGCTGTCTTAGTTAGGGTTTTACTGTTGTGAACAGACACATGACCAAGGCAACTCTTATAAGGACAACACGTTTAGTGGTTGAGTTCATTATCATCAAGGTGAGCATGGCAGCATTCAGGAAGCCTCTCACACCCAGGTGTATAGGAATTTCTGTTGGTTTCCCTCCAATCTCCACCTCATTCAGCTCGAAGTTTCCATTCATTCTTCTGGCTCTGTGGGCTCTCTTCTCTTCTACCCATAACTGATCCTGCTCCCAATTTCCCCTGCTCCTTCTGCTACCCACCTAGGTCCCTCCCTCCCTTTGCCTCTGTTGATACCTTAGTCAGTGAAGAAATAAAAGAACTAGTTCAATTTTTTAAAATAACTTTTGAGATTATAATTAAATCATTTCAATCTTTTCTTTTTTACCTTATTTTTAGTAATCATTCCAGTCGTTTACATCTCTAATGGTATCCCACTTCCCAGTTACCCCTCCACTAACCCCCTTCCCACATCCACCCACTCCACTCCCCTTTGCCTGTATATGAATGCTCCCCTACCCACTCACACTCTCCCACCCTACCGCTCCAGCATCCCCCTATGCTGGGACATCTAACCTCCCTGGAACCAAGGGCATCCCCTCCTTTTGTTTTCAGGCAAGGTCATCCTCTGCTACATATATATATATATATATATATATATATATATATATATATATATATATATATATGGAGTCATGGATCTCTTCAGGTACACTTTTTGGTTGGCAGTCTATACTCTGGGAGAACTGGGCGGCAGGCCAGCCTATGTTGTTCATACAATGGGGTTACAATCCATCTCTGCTCTTCCATTCCTTCCTCTAGCTCCCCCACCAGGTTCGCTGAGCTCAATCTGATGGTTGGCTCCAAGAATCCCCCTCTGCATTGGCCAGTTTCTGGCTGGACCTCCCAAGGAAACATCACACTAGGTTCCTCTCAGCAAGTGCTTCTTGACTACAGACATGATGGATTCCCAGATGTGGCAGTCCCAGGTTGGCTCAATCCTCCCTACTGTTAAACATTAAACCCTGGAAAAAAAGGTCAAGTTGCCACTTTCTCCCAACATTCCTCCACCCCTACCTGTTACAGAGTATTGATGTCATTCACAGACTTGTAGCACAGGAGTTGGGAAATTATCCTCCCAGCAGCCGATGGCCATAGCCTTCAGGAAACATTATTGATGACATCAGCAAGAATGATCTCTTTGGTGTTTATATCAACACCAAATTCAATCTTCATATCAACCAGTGTACAGTTCTGGGGCAGCCAGGATTTCCCCAGCATTTCAAAAATAGCTTGTGTGGCATGATTCATGATGTCCACTTCAGTCTGCCCTATAACAAGGCCAGCAAAACAAAATTTTGCAGCGATGAGCTCCTCCTCAGACCACTGCGGATCATTGTTGGCATCATCCTTGAAGAACATCTCCACTTTTAGTGGATAAAACTTGTAGCCCTCCTTTACACCAGAGTTCCTTTTGAGAAAAGATCCAGTTGCTATTCTTCGGCACACCCATTCAATTGGAATCATTTCACACTGTGGTGCAATGAAAGCAGTCTCCCCAAATTTCTTGGTGAAAGCAGTTTTTATAGCAGCTTTCCTGTAACAACTGAAATGTGCAGCTGGTGATCTTATTGAAGATGGCAGCTTTGCATTCCAGGTGGTTCTTTCTAGCTGCATTCCCTGCTGTAATCTGGTCCTTGGACTGCAGGAGGACTCTTCCTGGATTGTCTAACAATTCATACACTTCTTTTGTTTTGCCCTCATAGAGTTTCTTCCCGATGTTCAGTATTTTGGCTGTCACCATTATCCTAGGTGAACTAGAGGAGCAGACCGCGCAGGAAAAACATCCTTTCCTTTATATTTCATTATTTCATTCACATTCCATTACCTGCACTGTACTTTCAACTTCATGGCCGCTTTTAGCTTTAGTTGTTGTTATCATTTGACATTGACTGAAGGTTGCCCACAGGACTTCCCAGCTATGAGGTAGAGATTGCTGCAGTAGGCATTGAGTGTGTAATAGCATGTGCACACTAAGGATATGCTTTGGAAGAGGAATCAGAAGTGCTCTGGGAGACTAGAAAATTCTCCTAAAATACACATTTCCCAGACTCTGTCTATCTCTAGGCTGGCAGAGCAGAGCTAGGAATACCCCAGCTGGCTGAGTCCTTTGATCTCTGATTCGCCCAATTAGAGGAGATGCTGTTGTCCTATGGCCCAGCTTCATGAAATTAATGAGTGACTCTTGGCAGGCCTAGCAATGAGGAGCACCAGTGTGAGGTTGCTTCAATATTCTTTGTAGGAGAACTCTGATGAAGCTGTAGGGAGCTCTGAGGAAGTCCTCAAGCCATGCCATGATGAATTTGGAAGCCAATGTTCACATGCAAGAAGAAGCAGGCCTGCTGAGCTATGAGAGTCTGATCTGTTGGGACTGAGACCAACTATGGATAGATTGTGAACCAGTTGTTCCATTTGTGAAAGAACTGAGATACCAGACAAACTCCATTTTGCTTTTTAGACTCAATTTTAGGCTTTTGTCATCAGAGTGACTCACCACCTCCTTTAGTTCAGGAAAAACCATGAGATTTTCGGTTGGAAAATTGACATAATAGTTGGGGCCAAATGAAAATAATGGGTAGGGTTCAGGAAATATGAGCCTTTCCTGAGTCATGATGTTCCTTTTGGATGGGTGGGCCCTCCTATTGCTTAGACCAGGTGGTATAAACCAATAAGCTTAAAGGTCAACATTCAGTTACCCTCTTTTCCAACCATGTAATGGTAAGGATTGGAAATCTCCCACTAATATTTTTCCCATTATAAACCCCATTACCCTAGACATCAGTTCCACACTCCTATCCTGTTCCATCAGGAAGGTTTGTGGCCCAAGCTCGAGCTTGAATGAAGAGTCTCCTGTGCTTGCATCAGAGTTGTGGCACAGGTATCTGGTGGTGTCTTTGGAGGGTCTCATGATCTGGGCACAGTTGCATCTTCAGCCTCTTATAAAACTGTTTTTGAGACAAGCTGTCTTGACTCAGGTCACCTTGATGCCAGTCTGTTGTTGCCCCAAGGCAATAAATTTGATTTTTTTTCCTGATTAAACTTCCCAGTTTCTATAGTTAAAAGATCATACCACAACAGAGTTTTAATACTGCACATTTGAATTATGTAGTTTTTGCTTGCAACTCTGGACAAGACCCTTAGGAGTAGTGGTAAGAAGGCACAGAATCAAAGATATAGACTCTGGCATCAAGCAAGTGGCAAAAGCAGGTTTATTTATTGAAGTAACTGGGAAAACTTTTATACAGATTCCCAGCATCTCATTGGCTCTCAAGTAGCCTGATGTGGGACTGTCTCTTTTTCATTGGCTTGCTCCATTGCCTGATTCAGCATCAGGGGTCTCTAGCCATGCTGGCAGATACTTGGTTGGCTCAGGGAGGAATTTTGAGGCAGGGACTGCTTGGCTACATTCCTCCTACTTTTCTACCCTTTTGTTTTATTTTGATAGCACATTTTGAGTCAAAGTACTTTGCTCTGGCCCCACCTTAGGTGGCCTCAAGTATAATTGACCATGTCTGACTTACAGTGACCTGCCAAGCATGTTCTTACTCTTCATTGATTAACAGCCCTGAACAGACAGCTGTCCTAGAGTGCAGATCAGAGTCTCCAGGAGGGAGACTAAAGTGAACACTGGAAAATTTCTATGAGTCAAGCTCTAATCACCTCTCTGGGCAGTCCTCTGTCTAGATGCTCAAGAGCCATCAGTAGTTGAAGCACACATGTGTTGATAGAGCATTGCCAAGAGATGTGCTGTACAAGACACTTAAGCAGTATAATTGTTATTGTTACTATTGCTATCATCACCATCATCATCATCATCATTATTATTAAAATACCTACAATTATAGCATAAAATACTATCAAGGAAGAGTTAAAACACCTTTGTATATTGTTCCAAACCTCTATCATGGACCCCATATCAACAACAAGAACAGGTACCCAAGTCTCATTGAGCTAGTATATATACTTTCTCTAAGTAGGAACAAATAGTTTAAAAGGTTTTTGGCTCAGGTTCCCTTAGTATAATGGAAAGATTTGTTCATGGGCCTGGGAAATATTTTGTGCTTGGTAAGGTGAAAGGCAAATAGTATGAATACAGGGATCACAGGCAAATAGAGACTTATCTCTAGCAAGTGCCATCTCCTCAGTCAACAGGTCTAATGGAGAGGAGACTTCCAAGCCTAGCTTAGGTTTCTCATTTCCTAATAGAGTCTCAAATATCCCAATGATTGTAAAATATTCACAACAGAATAGTGAGAGTAGCTGCAGAAAATGCACTCCTGTGCTGCACTCCTGCTCCACATGCCTCCTCAACTCCTTCCAATTCCTCTGACCTGGCTGGTTCCATGACAAAATGCTGACTGGTGACTCTCCCAGAATGCGCACACAGCAACAGTAGCTTAAGGAAGTTTTCTGGTATGACAAATGCTTGACTCTAGTCTCCCACCATGGCTTCCTGACCATGAGGACAGCCAAGAAACACAGAGAATACTGGAATGGTGGAATTTTCTGTCACTATGGACTGACTCCTTGGAGCAACTCCTGGATCTGCCCAATTATTCAGCAACTTCCTGGTACACGTTTCTAACGAACCCACCTACTTTAGGCTCCTTTAATTAATTAGCTTCCTAGTTCCTCTCTGCTCTGGGTGTTGTTGTTGTCATTTCTTTTTCCTTGTTTGCTTGCTTCATCGTTTGTTTTCATAAATGCATCTAATCAGGCAGTTGTGCCCTCACTCCTCATCAGGAACCACTCCTCCAACCCTGTTGCAGTCTGCCTTCCACACAGCTTCCCAGGACCTACTCTACTTAGCTTTTCCACAAGTTTTCTGTCTATCTGGACAAGAACTGAATGTACTAGGACAGTACACCTGGGTTCTGACTCATTCACTTCCAAGTTATGCTGCCTACCTTCTTACATTAACATGCAACCCCCTTGGGCTAAAACAGCACTAAGGAGAACAATCCCTCCAAATTCTGATGCTCAGAATCCATTTCCAAAACAAAGTAAAACCAAGACAAAATGCCCTATCTGAAAACACAGACCATATATGCCTCCGCTAAGGAGAGCAATTTACATGATATTCAAGTCGAAGAACTGAAAACCCAGAGTCAGGGTCAAGGAGATCAAAGCTTGTAGAGCATGCCAATCAACTCAAAGAGTACAGGAATAAAATGATTCATGAACAAGAAAATAATAGCTGATACCTGAAGGAAATGTGGACAATTTAGTATATGAAAATGGAGTTCAATAAGTATTTAGAAACATCCTCAAAATTCTGAAATGAAAAAAAGTAATGAAAATGCATTGAGCCAAATAAAAACAACTCAAAGAGTTCCTGTGGAGAATAGATTAATAGGATTGAACACAAGGTAAGAGTTGCTGGAATACCTCAGTCAAAGAAAATGATGAATTGAAATGATGTTACCTAAGGCATAATATTATTTACTGCTTGTAGTGTGGAGGGGAGAAGGAATAAAATAGAGTAACTCCTTGGGACAACTGTCAAGATTTTTCTAAAAACAAACAAACAAACAACTACAAATAGAACAATAAAGAATAATGTGAGGGAAAAAAAGGAAAGCACGGGGCCAGGCCAGGCCAGAGGCACGCGGGCCTTGCTCTCAGACCAAGGTAGCGTGTATATGCAGAGGACACAGGCAGACACAGAGGTTCCATGGGGGGTTTTTGGGGAAGCAGGCAAGATGCATGCATGCCTCGGCCTACGGGGAGTGGGCAGTCACACCGCCAGCTGGTCTCCGCGTGTGGGGGCACCCAGGAGCACAGAGAAATGCCACACAGAAGGCGTTCTGGTGTGGATTTCTCTTCCTGTTACCTGTACTCAGACTGTCCACATGGCTGAATCCCAGAGTTTCAGACGGCGCATACCAGCTAGCTCTGTGTGGCAAATTTAATAAGAGGCGGCACATAGCTTTGATGTTTTATTATTAAGAAAATAGAAAGAGAAAAGTGATAGAAAGATAAAGAAAGAGGAGAAAAAAGATAAGAGAAGCCACGACCACGTGGAAAGGGAAGAGAATGGGGAGACAGAGAGAGAGACAAAGAAGAGGGCTTGAGGGAGAATAAGCAGGAGAGAGAGAGAGAGAGAGAGAGAGAGAGAGAGAGAGAGAGAGAGAGAGAGAGAACAGCCTGAGGGGTGCTATTTATAGAATTAGGTGGTCAGGTAACTGAGAGGCGGGGAGAGTGTGGCTGCAGGCAGTGACTGCCGAGGTGGAGTCTGGCTAGAACCTGGGGTGTGGCCACAAGACTCATTAAGGTCCCACAGAATAATACATTGTATAACCAGCTCTTCATAGATGAGTTCCTGATTGTTCTCTATATTCTAGGTAAACCTATGCACCTCTGCGTAGGCTGAGGAAAAGAGACTCCCAAGTCACTGTAGGTAAACTAGCTAGGAAATTGATCTTTTTCATGATTATAATGAGGACCAGGTTTCTCAGATGAGTTCTGAGGTTCCAACAGCTTTGTCTTGATTGAGACAGATTAAAATGGATTTCAGCTCAGTATGGTGATCAGAACTCACGAACAAAAGCTCAGAGCTATGGGTCTGTCCTTAAAGAACAGAGATCTGAGGCCATGAACACTGTTCAGATGGCAGGGCTCCTTGTTTTCCATTGTGGTCAGTTTTATTGTTTCCTATTCAATGGTTATGCAAAAAAATGATGTCACCAATTGTAGATGATGCATATAGTAATAGATTAAACACATTGATGATTAATAATGCATATATCTATCAAAGTAGTCACAAGTAATATAAAATAACTTGGGATAACTCTAACCAAACAAGTGAATTATCTGTATGAAAAGAATCTCAAGTCTCTCAAGAAAGAAATTAAATAAGAGTTCAGAAATTAGAGAGATCACCCATGTTCATAGATTCGTAGAATTAAGATAGTCAAAATGACCATCCTACTAAAAGCAATCTACAGATTTAATGCAATCCCCTTCAAAATCCCAACAACATTCTTCAAAGATATGGAAAAATAAATTCTCAAATACATCTGGAAAAGTAAAAAAACACAGAATAGCTAAAACAACCCCAAATAATCAAAGAACTTCTGGGGGAATCACCATCCTAGACCTCAAGCTATATGACACAGGAATAGTGATAAAAACAACATGGTATTGGTATAAAGACAGGTAAATCCTGAAATAACACCAAGTACTTATGGTTACTTGGTCATTGACAAAGAAGTCAAAAAAATATACAATGGAAAAAAGAAAGCATCTTTAATAAATTGTGCTGGTCTAACTAGCAGTCTGTATGTAGAAAAATGAAAATAGATACGTATTTATCACCATGCAGAAAGCTTAACTCCACATGGATCTAGAACCTCAACATCAAGAACCCAGATACACTGAATCTAATAAGAGACAAAGTGTGAAAGAGCCTCGGACTCAGTAGGACAGGGGAAAATTCCTGAACAGAATTCCCATGGCTCAGACTCTAAGATCAAGAATTGATAAATGTGACCTCACAAAACTGCAAAGCTTTTGTAAGTCAGAAGGACAAACCATCAAACTACAGGCTGGGAAAAATATTCTCTAAACCCACATCCAAAAGAGGACTAATTTCCCAAATGAAAAAAAACAAAAAATAAAACAAAACAGAACAAAACAAAAACAATAACAAAAAGGAAACAAGAATATAACCACCAAGAAACAAAATAATCCAATCAAAACAACCAAATGTGACAGAGAACTAAAAACAGAATTCAAAACAGAGAAATCTCAAATAGCTGATAAGCACTTAAAGAAACACTGGAAGAATGGATACAGAAAATGTGTCCTTAGTGATCAAGGTAATGAAAATTAAAAGGACCCTGAGATTCCACCTTATACCAAACAGAATGGCTAATATCAAAACCTCAGGTGATAGCACATGCTAGCCAGGATGTGGAGAAAGAGGACCGCTCCTCCTTTGCTGGTGTGATTTCAAACTGGTACAACCACTTCAGAAATCAATCTGAAATTTCCTCAGAAAATTGGAAATAGATCTACCTAAAGACCCAATAATAACACTATTGGACATATACTCAAGGGATGCCCCACCATGCCACTATGACACATGTTCTACTATGTTCATAGCTGCCCTGTTTGTGATAGCCAGAAACTGGAAACAACCCAGATGGCCCACAATGGAAGAATGAATGCAGAAAATGTGGTTCATTTACACAATTGAATAGTACTCAGCTATTAAGAATGCGTACATTATGAGCTATGCAGGCAAATGGATGGAACTAGAAAATATTCTGATTGAGGTAACTCAGACCCAAAAGGACATACTTAGTATGTACTCACTAATAAGTGGATATTAGCCAAAATTACATAGTACATAGGACACAACCCACAGGACTCAAGAAAGTTAACAAGCAGAAGGACTCAAGTGAGGATGCCTCAATCCTACTTGGGAGAGAAAAGAAAACAGTCACAGGGTAGAAGGAGGGAGAGACCACAGTGGGAGAGGGGAGATGGAGGAGACGAGGGGGAATGTGATCAGTTATTTGGGGAGGGTAACAGGACTGAAGCCCTGAGGGACAGTAGAAAAATTTAAATGGGCAACCTCAGGAGGCAGGAGATGGAGGGCCCTCTAGCTTTTACCAGAGACCTAGAAGAGAGACACTCCCAGAACTCAAAGGGAGGGACCTTGGATGAAGTGCTCTACAGTGAGGAAGGGAAACTTGTAGAGTCCACCTCCAGTGGTGGGACAGGCATCAAGTGGAGAAATGGGGTTGTTATATTTGTAAGCTCTGACCCAGAATTGTTTCTGACTGTAAGAACTGCAGAAGAAGAACATAAAAGAAAGTAGGTCTAGTGACAGTCCCAAATTGGGATCCAGCCCAAGGGGAGATCCAGGACCCTGACACTGTTACTGATGTTGTGGTGTGCTTATAGACAGGAGCCTGGCATGGCTTTCCTCTGAGAGGTCCACCAAGCAGCTGAAAGAGTCAGATGCAGATACTGTCACCCAAACAATGGATAGAAGCTGGAAAACCCTGTGGTTGAAGTGAGGGAAGAAAGAAGAAGCAGAGGAGGATGGTGGACCCATGGGAAGGCCAGCAGTATCAACTGAACTAGACTGCTGAGATCTCTTAGACACTGAGCCACCAACCAGGCAGCACACACCAGCTGACATGAGGACCACAACACCTAAACTGTAGAGGACTGCCTGGTCTGGCCTCAGTGAAAGAAGATGTACCTAACCTTCCAGAGACTTAAAGTCCCAGGGAGTGCGGAGGCTTGGTCAGCTAGTGGTTGGGGGAAACATCCTCTTGAAGATGAGTTGGGGGAAAAGGTATAGAATGGGTGCAGAGAAAATTATAAAATTTAATAAAAGATCAATTTAAGTGTCCTTAATGTAAAAAGGACACCCGACTTGTGTCCAAGTTCTGTAGGCAATTGTATGAGTAGTGTTGCTATGAATATTTTATGCTGAGAGTACATATTGCATAAAATGTATTGATAGACATACTCTTCTTTCAAAATGTAGTTTACATCCTGATGACTGCCTCTCTCCCCAATATCCCTTCATGTTCTTAACAAGAAATATTTGTAAAAGGAAAATCACTGCTTTAGTAGTATAACTACTGGTGATGTCATCTCTTCTCCAATGATTACCTCTACACTTACATTCAATGATCCACAAAACAAGAACTAAATAAAAGCAAAACAAAAATGCCCCAATAGCCTAATAGTGGGATGAATTGAGGAGATGATAAAAGAATGTGTGTGGTAATTGTGGCAGGATGAATTTCATATTTGTATCCATTTATTAAAAATTAAAAACTATCAAGTGTGTGTGTCGGTGCCATTCCTATGTAGTTATGATTGGACAGATTTCACTGTATGGAATATTTCCATAGCTTAGTCAATGTGTAAGAACATTAATGACAGTTGAAAAACAATTCTTTTTCTCTATTCTTAGCTGTGGACAACCAATGTTAAACTTTTTACACTTGTATGACCTTCACAGATGGCTTTTATAAATGAAAACATACAATATTTGTCTAATTGTTAAAGTTTAGCTTATTTAGTATGTATACAAGGTTTAATCTTTGAAATGTCACAAAAACAAACCAACAAAGTGCTCTGCTTCTTTGAGTAGAACTTGATATAATTCTCATGTTGGAATTATTTGATCTGCCTTGGTCTTTCTTTAGATTTGTACGTTCTACTATCATTATGAAACTTTGTCTCTGTTGAAAATTGTCATTTACTGTTTACATTTTTCACATTCTATGACAATGGAAGTATAATATTTTGTGGTTTGTAAAGATTTGGTTAATTATACACAGGGTTTTAATAATAAAACCAGTGTTAAGGTTGAAAAAAATCATAAATAAGAGTTAATGTAATAGTAACATTATTTGCTGAAATTATTATGTGTATAGAAATATAATTACTTGTTCTCAACATTTAATTTTTTTTCAACTCAGAAATTTCCAATTAAAGCTATATAAGAAGTATGGAAAGACATCAAAGAATATAGTACAGGGTATTCTTCAAAAGAAATCATAGAACTGAGAAGGAAATCCCATGAAAAAGTTGTGATTCTTACAAGAACTTCCCTTATTCTAGTGGTCTCTTGACATTTCAGAGTTTACATAAACAGAATGCAAGAAAATTCAAATAAAGATTCAGATATTCCAAAAGAAGTGCAATCTTACCCACAAACAATAGATTATTGTAATTCTCCAACATCACCTCCATGTACAATGACCGTTGAGCAAAATTGAGACACTTCCATTCCTCGAGTGAGAAGTCCAAAGACACATCATTGAAGGTTAACAGACCCTGTAATGGAAAACTATTTATTTGCTACTGGACAAAATTGTTTTCCTATGTTAATAAAATGCCAGAAAGAATAGGAGAAACTTTCTGATACAGATGAAAAAAGGAAAATATTGAAGGACAAATGTTTTTTAAAAGTTTAATAGAGATGTGCCTGAAGATAGGAATTGCTGCTCTTTCATAGACAGTGTATACAATGACTTACAATAATGTTCTCATTTCTTAAGGCCCTCACATTCATGAATTTTCTGTGGCTTTCTGAGACCTTAGGAGCAATTGAAAGATTTTCCACCAGCACTACATTCAGAAATTTTGTGTACAGTTGGGATTGTATAATACCTTTTTAAAGTCCTGTTTTATGAAATTTCTTTTCCAGCAACCTCATGGCACTACTCCATGGATTTTTTAACCCAGTTCTTTAAAATCCAATGATTTCCACTGAACACTACGGACAGGAAGAATATACAACACATTTGCATAATTTCAGGCAAATGAAACCAACATACATTATACAATAAAAGATGTTAACTCTAATAAAATATACTTTACCAAATTACTAAAATAGTCATAGACTTCCTTGTATTGATCTCTCTGAGAATGAATGATATAATCATCATAAAAGCCGCAAACATTTTCAGAATATAACACATACATTTGATATCTATATTCAGTAATATACCTTTATGAAATATGAATTGATATTAAACAGAATACTGGTGTCACATCACAGATGGTCAAGTTATGATGAGGAAAAATATGCACAAATACCTCATACACCTTGCTCAAATATGGACACTAGTTAAATCCTGTGTGAAGCTGGGTCTCACATGAATGTATTGTAACATATCTATTTAACATTTTGATGCCTATATAAAAGACTACCAACTTTCTATAAGAAAAAGGTAGAATATGACATAGAGAATTAATGGATGGACTAAATGTCAACTTCAGCGAAGTGGCTGGATATAAAACTAACTCAAACAAATTAGTAGACTTCCTCTATTCAAAGGCTAAATGGGCTGAGAAAGAAATTAGGGAAACAACACCCTTCACAATAGTCACAAGAAATATAAAATATTTGATGTGACTTTAAACAATCAACTGAAAGATCTGTTTGACAAGAACTTCAAGTCCCTGAAGAAAGAATACAAAGAAGACCTCAGAAAATGGAAAGATTTCTCATGCTCAAGATTGGCAGGAAAAATGGTCTTCTTACCAAAATCAATCTACAGATTAAACACAATACCCATCAAAATTCTAACTCAATTCTTCACAGAGATAGAGCAGTTCCCAGATTGATCAGGAATACCAAAAATCCCAGGATGGCAAAAGCTCTCAATTATATGAGAATTTCAGTGGGAATCAGCATTCCTGACCTCAATTTCTAGTACAAAGCAATAGTGATTAAAAACAACATGGTATTGGTAAAGAGACAGGCAGGCAGGACAATGGAATAGTACTGAAGACCAAGAAATAAACCCACATACCAAAGGACCAAGGGAAATAACATTTCTGTATTGAGAACTTACCATAGAGCACTACACTGGGCAGTATCTCTTGAGACAAACAGGTTTCAGGTGTAAACATAACCATGATCATTGTGTTACATGAAATGCCCCCCCCCAAAAAAAGATACAATCGATAGAATTCAAAAAAGTCAACAAGATGATGGGCTAAAGTGAGGACTCCTCGGTCCCACTTATGAGGGAGAAGAAAGCAAGCAATCAAAGTAGGAAGGAAGGGATCTGGCAGGTAAAGTGGATGGAGGCTATGGGGGGAAAGAAGGAATCCTGATCTGGAATCTTGTGAGGGAAATGGACTGAAACCCTGAGGGTCAGTATAAAGAGTGGAAACAGGCAACCTAGGGAGGTAGGAGGTTGGGGGCATCTTGCAGAATGTACCAGAGACCTGGAAGGTGAGAGACTCTCAGGACTCAAAGGGAGGGACCTTAGATGAAATGCATGACAGTAGGGAGAGAAAACATATAGAGCCTACCTCCACCAGGACGACAGGGTATCCAGTGAGGGAGGGGGTTGTCATCCCACAGTCAAAACTCTGACCCATATTATTCCTGTCTGAAAGAACTGCAAAGATAGAAATGGAGAAGAGCCTGAGGAAAAGAAGGTCCAGCAACAGGTCCAAAGAGGGATCCAGCTCAAGGGGATGTCCCAAGACCTGAGACTATTTCTGAGGCTATGGAGTCTTCACAAAAAGGGACCTAGCATTACTGCCCTCCAGAAGACCCAACAAGCTGCTGAAAGAGTCAGATACAGATATTTGCAGCAAACCAATGGACAGCAGCTGCTGATCCCTATGGTTAAATTAGGGAAAGACTGGAAGAAACTGAGTAGGAGGGCAATCCTTAAGGAGGATCAGCAGTTTCAATTAAGCTGGATCCCTGAGATCTCTCAAACACTGAACCAACCAGTCAGAATAAACCAACTGATATGAGAACACACATATACAGAAGAGAAGAACTGGGGCTTGGTTCAGTCAGAGAAGATGAATCCAATCCTCAAGAGACTAGAGGCACCAGGGAGTTTACAGGTCTGGTTGGGGGGAGAGTGGGGGTGGGGAGTGTGTAAATCCTTGTGGAGACAGTGGTTGGGGAGAAGGAATGGAATGGGGAACAGTCAGATCGGGGATAGGGGCTATGGGGGAATGAAATCTGGAATGTAAAAAAAATAAATAATAAATAAAAGACAAAAAAGTTGCAAAATTAAAAAAAAAGAATACTGCAACTGCATCTGCTCACAAATACAGCACTGTTTTGGCAAAAGAAAGACACATATTCCTGACATCATCGGTGCCTCTAGCGATCTAATATATTTACTATTAGGATTCAAGATAGTGAGGTTCTTATAATTTTATCCTTCTACAAATTGTTCTCTTCCATATATTGCTCAGTGACATCAGTGTCCACATATTTCAATATCCACAATCACAAGCTTTTGTCTGGAACTCTGACCATATATGTAATGCAACTTCTGTGACAAATGAGACTTTCCTTCCAGAGTAATATAAAAGTATACAATTATATCCAATGTAGAAATTAGCCATTGATATCATTTTTGAGAATCATTTACAATAGATTCTCCTTGACACCTGCCGGTCTTCAGCCCATGGAAATTGTGTGTTCTAACAGTAGAAAATCCAGTGAAAATATCATGATTTTATATATATGAAAGTCTTAAACATTAAATTTTCTTTATACCAGAAGAAAATTAAGA
This sequence comes from Tokudaia tokunoshimensis, assembly GCA_036184795.1. Classification (NCBI taxonomy): domain Eukaryota; kingdom Metazoa; phylum Chordata; class Mammalia; order Rodentia; family Muridae; genus Tokudaia; species Tokudaia tokunoshimensis. The sequence continues at coordinate 128,908,418 of BTHU01000005.1, forward strand.
TCTTAGAATATAAGCCCTTTAGATAACACTACTACATACAGACACTAAAACATTTTTTTTTATTTTCTAAGTTTTTTTGTTTACATACGAAATGAATTCCCCTTTCCCGTTTGAATGACGTGAATGATAAAGAGCTTTCTAAAAGAAATGTGGACAGCACACTGACCTGTGAAGTATTTACCAGAGAAACACTCATTCTTTTTGTTGTTCTTCTCCAAGTTTCAAATATTGGAACTCTTCTCGAAATTTCACAACACAGTTTGAAAAACACAAAGATAAAATTAATAAAACCCCATTATGGTCAATGATAAACCACATAAAAATACATTAAAAGCAAAATGAGACCAGGAATCTTCTCAACATTTCAACAGATATGAGAACATGGAGTGCCATATTTTGTGTGGAAAGGAATATGAATATAACCTGAGGCCTCTTTCTAACATCAGCCTGTACCGGACAAAAACAGGAGCACAAGCATATCTTCTGTAAAACACTATTACTCAGAGTTATTTCTGAGGACTTATCTTCCTGGGTCTATACTCAAGGACAAAGGGCTACTGACTACCATGATTGATGCCTACAATTGAATGGCATTTCATTAGCCATCACACTAGAATACAATATCTGTCTCTTTAATGAGATTCCACTTCATTCAAACAGGTAGATACAGTATATCTATTTTCCATGAGTGTCTGTTGTCTTGGAGTACAAAGATTCTATCTGCCAAATATCATGGCATTTTCAAAGAAAATAAGTTATCATCAGATTTAGTGACAGCCATTTTCATCATCATTATCTAAGAAGGCTTTCAATTGGTCATGAGATTAAACCTATATTTCCAACTTACTTCTCCTTTCAATATGGCTCTGTTTTCTAAATCCCATGCCCACCTATGCATGCATTGATCTTGATCTCTTGACATCTACATGAATGCATTAATATGTGGAATATTAGAATAAAAGTCAGAAAAGTGTTTAAATAATATTTAATTCTGTTAACATTTTAATCCAGTTGTTCTCACCTTTTCTAATGGTGTGGTAAACTTTTATTATAGTTCCAGGAACTCATAAATTGATGAATCTACATGTTTCAGACCCGCATACAGATTGATAACAGGAATGGAGTGTCAGGTCCCAAGACCTTAAGAAATATGTGTTTTATGATGGTTGGTCTTTGACATCCCTTGCGAAAGTGTCAATTGACCACAAAGAAGTCACAATTTTGGGTTGAGAACACGGTTTCTAGGCAATGTGAAAACAAAAGAAAGGAGGAGGCATGGTAGAAACTCATTGATAGCTCCCAGGGTCTGTGTGTGTGTGTGTGTGTGTGTGTGTGTGTGTGTATGTATATGTGTGTGTGTGTGCATGAAAGAATGTGTGAAATGGGTGTCACTGATAGCTTCAGGGTATATGTATATATATGAAAAAATGTGTGAAAAGGGTGTCATGAAATACATAGAAAAATATATACATATGCATATATGCACACAAACATACATATATACATATATATGCTTATGCACGAATAAAAACAAAAGAATTCATTCTGAACTTCAAGATACTATAACTGAAGAAACTTGTCAAATATTCTGCAAATTTTATGTATTTCATTGACCTTATATTTCTCTCATAACAAGTATTTCTCTTGGCATTTAACAGGTATGTGAATGATTTCTTTCAATGCCCCTACCTAGGAAGTTTAGATTGACACTGGGAAATAGCAGATGATGGAGTGCCATGAAAAGTCATAAAATTAATGAGAATTGATGAGGAAAATATTGATTTCCTAGGAACAATAACCTATAAACAGTAAACCTATGTCATACCAATAGGCCAGGGAATAATTACATGTAGACACCCAGGTTCTCACTGTTCCTTCTAACACTGTCTGAGGAATAAACATACACAGCACTGAATTCACAAATTTCTTAAGAAAACCCCACAATAAACTTGCACAGAAAATAGTGCAGAATACAGAAAGAAGGGGAATGTCAGTGGGAATCAGCATTCCTGACCTCAATTTCTAGTACAAAGCAATAGTGATAAAAACAACATGGTATTGGTAAAGAGACAGGCAGGCAAGACAATGGAATAGTACTGAAGACCAAGAAATAAACCCACACACCAAAGGACCAAGGGAAATAACCATTTCTGTATTGAGAACTTACCATAGAGCACTACACTGGGCAGTATCTCTTGAGACAAACAGGTTTCAGGTGTAAACATAACCATGATCATTGTGTTACATGAAATGCCCCCCCCCCAAAAAAAGATACAATCGATAGAATTCAAAAAAGTCAACAAGATGATGGGCTAAAGTGAGGACTCCTCGGTCCCACTTATGAGGGAGAAGAAAGCAAGCAATCAAAGTAGGAAGGAAGGGATCTGGCCCAGGAACTGCCGGTACATAAGGATTCCGATAGTAACTACGGATCGCTCCACCCTTAACAGTGGAATGTCCCTACGTGCGCAGATACCAGATGTCTTCACCAGATGCCCTTTGAGCTTCCTGCTGTCAAGAATGCCTTGACCCCTCCTTCCTTTGCGTTTTGCAAAGGTCACTTCCCCCTAGCACCCCTCCCAGCTTCCGCATCCCTATTGCTTAAAAACTGCTGCTTGTGTGACAATAAACGGGACCTTGACAACAGAACCTTGCTTGGTCCCCTTCTTTTCTCCCTCCCCCCCTTGAACCTCAGGTAGCGCCTCTTCAGGACCCCGAATAACTAGACCTGCTGGACGGGTGAAATGGTTCCTGAACAGGGACACGAAGCACGGCCAACCAGACGATGGAGGAACCCCGGGAAAAGGAATCGAGGACCTTTCACACTGCATCGCTTGTGCGTCGCTGGAAAGGGAGGTGAGTTTGGCCAAATAACTGTCGTCCGATTGTCATGGTGAAACAATTGTCTAAGGAAGCTTGTTTTATAGGAGAAATCAAGTGTTTTCTCCAGGAGAGAGGAATAAGAGTAAAGAAAAAAGATTTAATTAAGTTCTTTTGTTTTGTTGATGAAAAATGTCCTTGGCTTGTTTTAAGCGGCCCTGATATACATCCACTTACATGGAATAAGGTTGGTAAAGATATTAATAAGCTTTTAAATGCTGGTGACCCAGTGTCCGCTGCATTTTTTAGTTATTGGGGCATTATAAGAGACATAATACAAGATGCTGAGAAAGGGGGCGAGAATGCCCGTCTCTTAACTATATATAGCAGAGGACTTCTTGCAGGCCTCACGGCCGCCGTCACATAAAAACGAAAGTAAAAGTGGCGAGCCTCATTCTCCTTGCCCCTCCATTATTATCGATATGCCAGGAGAGGGGGGAAGTCCCCTGCCCAAGACGCTACACTCCCTGGAAGATCCCAGTGCGTCCAAAGACCCAATCGCCCCCCGCCCTACTTGCCCCCATTACCGTCAGCTCCCCCTGCGCCCCTGCCGATCGAAGTGGTAGAGGGACTAACCCAAACTAAGGCTGCACTTCAGGCACAAATTACTGGCCTTAGACAAGTTTTACAATTACAGCAGGAATTAGGAGATCTTACTTTAGATATTCAAACTTTACAAGAGACCATGAGAAAGGGACAAGATGCCCCAAAAAGACCGCCTAAAGCCATAAAAAGATCCCAGCCAAAGCTAACTTTTCCTGTTATGATCAGGGCACGTGCCAGACAAGCCAGGGAGGAGTCCGAGTTAGATAGCCCGAGGTCACGAACTAGACGGCCCGAGAGGGTCCTGAGCCAGATAGTACCTATGCTAACCAAGGGGAGGAGATTGAAGAAGAGACAGACTATGACGAGGTAGCTCTAGATTCTGAAGAGAAGGACTCCGATCAAGGTGAATACAAGACCTCACATCCCGTATACAAGAAACTCAAACTTAAACATATCAAAGAATTGCATTCAACTGTTAAAAATTATGGTTTAACTGCACCCTTTACCTTGTCCGTTTTAGAAGGACTCGCGGGGTCCTGATATCTGACTCCTAGTGAATGGGCTAAGGTGGTGCAGTCTGTCCTCACCAGAGTAAAATACTTAACTTAGAAATCTGAATTCAAAGATAGGGTTGAGAGTCTGGCCACTAGGAACAGAAAAATCCCTCTAGGAAGGACCGCCTCTTGGACAGCGGACAAGTTGTGTCGGAGGGGCCCATTTGCCTCCGAGGAAAAACAATTAGGATTGTCCCCTGGCATACTTGCTCAAACAGCACAGGCTGCCTTATCTGCCTGGAGAGCAGTTCCTGCTACAGGAGCTCTCACCACCCCCTTAACTAAAATAGTCCAGGGGGCCCAGGAACCCTACGCTCAATTTGTGGGGAGGTTACAGGAAACAGCAGAAAGAATCCTAGGTCAAAGTGAAAGTGAGGGACTCCTCCTTAAGCAGCTTGCTCTTGAGAACGCTAACTCGGCGTGCAAAGCTGCTCTACGAGGCAAGACTAAAGATCTTAATATTACAGGAAGGATTAAACTTTGCAATGATGTTGACTCCTTCTCACATCAAGTGTCCAAGTCTATCAGTTTAGCTATCGGGGGCTGTGTTCCAAAAAACTGGAGATTCTGGCCGCCCTAGAGGCAAAACATTCTTTAGATGTGGGTAGCCTGGTCACTTTGGTAGAGAATGTAGTGCTCTCAACCCCAGCCAGCCATTTAATCCCGTCATTGGCCAAGGGGCCCCTAAGCCTACCGCACTGAGAGTTTGTCCTTGTTGTAGGAGAAGCTGTCATTGGGCCAAGGAATGTTGGTCTAGAACTGATGCTAATGGGCAGGCCCTCCCTGCAGTCCAGGGAAACAGCCAAGGGGCCACCGCACCAGGGCTCCTACCCACAGATGACCACACACCCCCAAGTACAGCACCAAGCTCCTGCGGCACTAGCTTATCTAGGGCAACAGCAGGGAGCACAGGACTGGACCTGTGTGCCTCCTCCAACACAATTTTGAACCCCCAAGATGGTGTTTAGGTTCTCTCCACAGGAATTTTTGGACCCCCGCCATCTGGCACATTTTTTTCTCATTATAGGGCATGCCTCAGCTACCATGCAGGGTCTCAGTGTCCACCCGTCGCTTGTGGATGCAGACTGTACTGGAGAGATAAAAGTTTTAAGGCAGAAAAGGGCCCAGTCACCATTCTCCCTGGTCAGAGAGTAGCCCAGGCGCTCCCTCTTCTGCTTGATTCCTCTGGTGCTCACATGGGAGGGTTCAGAGGAGATAGCCAACCTGGTTCCTCTGATGCCTACTGGGTCCAGCAACTCTCTAAGGAGCGCCCCTCCTTGTGCCTTAAGTTGGACGGGCGAAAGTTTGACGGCATTACAGATACGGGAGCTGACACCACAGTTCTTAGTTTGAGCTCCTGGCCTTCTGCCTGGCCTCTCCAGCCCTCGATGACTCATTTACAAGGCATTGGCCAGTCTAAAAGTACCTTACAAAGTTCAAAGTTGTTGACATGGAAAGATTCAGAGGGGAATTCGGGCACTGTTGAGCCTTTTATTGTTGAGGGACTCCCTGTCAATCTTTGGGGGAGAGACATTCTCTCTCAAATGGGGATGATGATGTTTAGCCCCAATGAGGTGGTTGCTCACCAGCTCACTCGGGGAGCTAGTGAGGATTGGGGTACCCCTGACACCTTTGTCCCTCAAAAAAGCGCGCCCGAGCTTTCGGATTCTAACTGGTCACCCGGGTGATCCACTGAAGGCAGGCGAAAACACTTAAGGCTCCTTCCCTGGGGACTTTATGTCTGCCCGGGAGGTCATCGCGACCGCTCCATTGCCCAACCATGTGAGTAAGAATCTGACTTTTACTGTAAAGCCTGGGGCTGCAAGACTACAGCAGACACTTACTGGAAACCCAGCTCCTCTTGGGACCTTATTACCGTAAAAAGAAAGTATCCTCCAACACACAATCCTAGCACCCCATACCTAAAGTGGGAAGGAAATTCCTTGGCATGCTCCATTAAAAATAAAACATCTAAAGGATGGTGCAGCCCCCTCCAGATTGCCTTTACAGAGGCGGGCAAAAAATTTGATAAGTAAAAGTCTAGAGGAGCCCAATGGGGTCTCCACCTATATAAGGATGATTATGATATGGGGCTAACCTTCCAGATCAAGTTATCAAAAACGATCCCTGCTCCCCAAACAGCTGCTGTTGGCCCAAACCATGAGCTACAGTTAAGAGCTGGAGGTAGTAGACATCTATCTGGAAACCAGGTCCCTGCAACACCCACTATCCCAGATACCCGAACACCCAATCTTTGTTTCAGCCTACTCTACCTATGGGTCCTCCCTCGACTACTGAGCTTGTGCTGTCATTAGCTAATGCTTCGATACAAGCCATACATGAAGCTAATTTTTCCATTTTAGAGGAATCTTGGGTCTGTTATTCACCCTCCCTGCCCTTTTATGAAGGGATTGCAAGCTTTGGAGAATTATTACCCACTAATGATACCTCGCTTCTTCGATGAAGTCCTCCAGAGAAGCAAGGACTCACCCTGGCCAAATTTCTGGCCTAGGCATGTGCCTTCTGAGAACTGATATGCTGCCCCCCAAGATCCTGATTGAGGTTTTCAATCAAACTATTGTAATTAATGCTTCCTTTCAATATGTCGCTGTTTCTAATGATTCCTATCTTGCTTGCTCCTCGGGATTGACCTCTTCTATAGTTTCAGCTGCCTTTTTAGAGAATAGAGAATATTGTGTGTTTGTCAAGCTCCTCCCCGATTGACCATTCATGATTCTGATGAGCTCCTTAATTTTTGGGAAAGGGGAACTCATTTGCCCAGACAAAAGAGAGAACAGCAATCAACCTGGCTATACTCCTTGGTTTGGGAGCCGCAGGGGCCAGAACAGGAATTGCCTCCTTGGTCACTTCCAGTCAGCAGTATGCGCAGCTCAGCTCGGTGGTCAATAGAGGCCTACAAGAGCTACAGTTAGGACTAAAGAATCTTAAAGATTCTGTTACATCCCTCTCTGAGGTAGTGTTACAAAACAGAAGAGTTTAGATTTGCTCTTTTTACAACAAAGTGGGTTATGCACTGCCCTTAAAGAAGAATGCTGCTTTTATGCAGACAAGACAGGATTGGTTGAAGATAGCCTAAAAAAGGGTCAGGGAAAGTCTAGAAAAGCGCAAGAAAGAAAGAAAAAAGAATCATGGTATCAAAACTGGTTCTCTACATCCCCTTGGCTCTCTAATCTGTTACCTAGTCTTTTGGGGCCTTTGGTGGGCCTTCTCATGTTCATTTCTTTTGGGCTGTGGGCCTTCCAAAAATTAACTCTTTTTGTCAAGTCACAGGTGGATGCCGCTTTCACCAACAAGCCAGTTTCAGTGCATTACCATCGTGTAGAGGTCAGCGATAATGACCCGGGTGCCTACAAGGAGCCCTTGGGCACCCCCTCTGCTGGCCTCACTTTCTCGATCCTGGCCACAGCCTACCAAAACCCTTGGTATAAAAAGCTATGGAGATGTCCATGATGGGAGTACCATGATGCCACATGCCAGATTCACACCTGAGAGCCTGGCTAACACAGTCGGTAGATCATGATCCCAGGGCTGTAGAGTAACTCCATGACAGGAGTAATGTGAGGCCATTGCCCAGGGAGCAAACTCCTATTGGGGGTTCTGGGCATGGAGGCACCTCATGTAGCCTAAGATAGAGACTCTACCCCTCTCTTCTAGGTGCTGGCTGTGGGTGCACATCATGTAGCCTGTATCAATTATACAAAGAAGAGGGACATGTTGGGGGCTGACAGGCCAACTGCCAGCTACATAGACAGGCCGCCCCTCCCCTCGAGTGAAACTCCTGACCTTCCTGACGGAACATCAAGACCAAGATAAAAATCTGTGACCTTCCCGGGAATAACCGAGGAATGTCACAGGCACCCCACCCAGGGCTTGGCCCATAGCTCACTTCCCCCTAGCACCCCCTCTCAACTTCCTCATTCAGGGCTTGGCCCATAGCTCACTTCCCCATAGTTCCCCCTCCCAACTTCCTCATCCCTATTGCTTAAAAACTGCTGCTTGTGTGACAATAAAAGAAATCTTGACAAGGGAACCTTGCTTGGTCTCCTTCTTTTCTCCGCCCCTTGACCCTCAGGTAGTGCCTCTTCGGGACCCTGAATAACTAGACCTGCTGGATGGGTCAACTTTCTTTTTTCCATTGTACAGTTTGGCTTCTTTCTCAAAGATCAAGTGTCCAAAAGTATGCTATTTTATTTCTGGATCTTCAATTTTATTCCATTGATCAACCTGTCTGTCTCTCTATGAATACTACTTTGTTTTTATCACTATTCCTGTGTAGTGTAGCTTGAGGTCTAGGAGGGTGATTCACTCTGAAGTTCTTTTATTGTTAAGCATCATTTTTAGCTATCCTGTTTCTTTTCTTTTTTTATCGTGATGAATTTGAGAATTTCATTTAACATATCTTTGAAACATTTTGTTGGGTTTTTGATGTTAATTGCACTAAATCTGAAGATTTCTTTCAGTGGGGTGGCCAATTTAATTATCTTAATTCTACTAAATCACGAGTATGGGAGATCTAATTTCTATGGTCTTATTTGATTTCTTTCTTGATAGACTTGAAGTTTTTGTCATACAGACATTTCACTTGTTTCATTAGAGTTACCCCAAGATATTTAATATGATCTGTGGCTATTTGAAGGGTGTTATTTCTGTAATTTCTTTCTCAGTCCATTTATCATTCCTATAAAAGAAGTCTACTGATTTATTTTAGTTAATTTTATATTCAGCAACCTTTAAAAATAATTTATTAGCTATAGAAATTCTCCGGTAGAATTTTTGTTATTGTCCATGTATCCATGATATCATCATGTGGTATCAGTATAGAAAACCATCCATTTCATCTAGATTTTCCAGGTTTGTCGAGTCTAGGCATTTGTATTAGAATCTGATGATTTTTCTGAATTTCCTCCATTTGTGTTGTTATGTCTCTCTTTTCATTTCTGATTTTGTTAATTTGGATACTGTGTCTAGGCCCTATAGTTTGTTTGGATAAGGGTTTATCTATTTTGTTGATGTTTTTCAAAATCCAGAATTTGACTTTCTTGATTCTTTTTGTATAATTCTTTTTCTTTCTATTTGGTAAATTTCAACTCTGAGTTTGACTACTTACTGCAGGCTACTCTTCTTGGGTGTGTTTTCTACTTTTTGTTCTCGAACTCTCACATGTACTGTTGAGTTGCTAGTGTAGGATCTCTCCAATTTCTTTACCAGAACACTCAGTGCTATGAATTTTCCTCCTAGCACTTCTTTTATAGTGTTCCATAAGTTAGGGTATGGTAAGTCTCTATTCTCATTGAATTTCAGAAAGCCTTTAATTTCTTTTGTTATTTCTTCCCTGACCAAGTTAACATTGAGCAGAGAATTATTCAGTTTCCATGGGTATGTGAGTTTTCTGTTTTTGTGTTGTTATTAAAGACAACCCTTACTTTGTGGAGATTAGATAGGATGTATGGGATTATTTCAGTCTTCTTTTATCAGTTGAAGTTAGTTTTGTGACTGATTATATGGTCAATTTTGAAGAAGGTACATTCTTTTATTTCAGGGTGAAATGTTCAGTAGATTTCTGTTGAATCAATTTGGTTCATGACCTCTATTAATTTCACAGAGTCTCTGTTTAGTTTTTGTTTATTTTTTTGTTTTTGTTTTGATTTGTTTTGTTTGTTTTCTATATTCTTTATTTACATTCCGAGTGATATCCTGTTTCCTGGTGCCCCCCTCCCCAAAAGTCCAATAAGCCCTCTCTCTCCCCCTATTCCCCAGCCAATCCCCTCCCACTTCTCTGCCCTGCTGTTCCCCTACTGCTACATACAGTCTTTCCAGGACCAGGGGCCTCTCCTTCTTTCTTGGAAATGAATTGATATGTGAATTGTGCCTTGGGTATTCCAAGCTTCTGGGCTAATATCCACTTATCAGTGAGTACATACCATGCGTGTTCTTTTGTGGTTGGGTTACCTCACTAAGGATGATATTTTCCAGTTCTGACCATTTGCCTAAGAATTTCATGAATTCATTGTTTTTAATTGCTGAGTAGTATTCCATTGTGTAGATATACCACATCTTCTCTATCCATTTCTCTGTTGAGGGACATCTGATTTCTTTCCAGCTTCTGGCTATTATAAATAAGGCTGCTATGAACATGGTAGATCATGTGTCCTTATTACATGCTGGCGAATCCTCTGGGTATGTGCCCAGGTGTGGTGTAACAGGGTCCTCCAGGAGTGTCATGCCCAGTTTCTTCAGAAACCACCAAACTGCTTTCCAGAGTGGTTGAACCACTTTGCAATCCCACCAGCAGTGGAGGACTATTCCTCTTTCTCCACATCCTTGCCAACACCTGCTGTCTCCTGAGTTTTGATCTTGGCCATTCTGACTGGTGTGAGGTGAAATCTCAGGGTATGGTCTCAGACCATACTCATATTCTTTTCACACTAAATATGTCAATCCATGCTCTCATGTCTGTAGAAATGTTGACCAGTTTCCTCATATCATTTCTCTTTTAATATATTTTTATGTGGTTGAGTATTGTCCATAATGGAGTTGTATTCATTTTACCTTTGTGTTTTTCAAACCCTGTTGTGAAATTTCAAGAACAGTTCCAATATCTGAAACTGGGGAAAGAACAACAAAAAGAATGAGTGCTTCTCTAGTTAGCACTCCACAGGTCTGTGTGTTGTCCACATTTCTTTTAGAAATCTCCTTATCATTCTAACCATTCAAAAGTTTTATTATCTGTATGTGGTAATATTACCTAAGTGCTTATTTTGTATGGTCTTCATTTTCTTATGGGATAATGAAAACTTAATATTTAGGCCTGTCACATATATAAAACCAGCATATTTTCACTGGATTTTCTACTGTTAGGACATACAATTTCCATGGATTGTAGACCTACAGGCCTCAAGGAAAATCTATTGTAAATGGTTTTTAAAAACTATATTGATGGTTAATTTCTACATTAGATAGGGTTGGGTACGTTAATTTTAATGTGGAAGAAAATCTCATGTATCACATAAGTTGCATTTCAGATATGGTCAGGGTTCCACACTAAAGCTTGTGATTGTGGATATTAAAATATGTGGACACTGATATCACTGAGCAATATATGGAAGAGAACAATTTATAGAAGGATAAATGTCTTAGAACCTCACTGTCTTATATCCTAAGTGTAAATATATTAGCTCCTTAGAGGCAGAGATGATGGCTAGAATATGTGTCTTTTTTTGCCATAACACTGATGTGTTTTTGAGCATATGAAGATTGCAGTATTATTTCATTTTAACTTTATAACTTTGTTATTTGTTAGATAATTAATTAATTAATTAATGTTTATACACTCCAGATTTTATCTCCTCCCCCCGAGCCACCCTCTCACTGTCCATATCCCATACCTCCTCCCCACCTCCCTGTCTCCACCATGATATCCCCACCCTCCCACCCCCACCCCCATCTAACCAGACCTCTAAAATCCCTGGAGCCTATAGTCTCTTGAGGGTTAGGTGCATCTTCTTTGACTTAACCCTGACCAAGCTGTTCTCTACTGTATATGTGTTTGGGGACTCATATCAGCTGGTGTATGCTGCGTGGTTGATGTTCCAGTATCTGAGAGATCTGAGGATCTGGGGTTCCAAGTTAATTGAGATTGCTAATTCTCCTACAGCCTTGCTCTCCTCATCAGCTCTTTCTGGCCTTTCCCTAATTCAACAACAGGGGTCAGTAGCATCTGTCCATTAGTTGGGTACAAATATGTGCATCTGACTCTTTTAACTACTTGTTGGGTTTTCTGGAGTGGACATGATAGGTCTCTTTTTTGTGAGCACTCCATAGCCTCAGTAGTAGTGTCAGGTCTTGGGACCTCCTCTTGAGCTGAAACCTACTTTGGAACTGTTGCTGTACCTTTTCCTCAGGCTCCTCTACATTTCCATCCCTGCCGTTCTTTCAGACGGGAACAAATATGGGTCAGAGTTTTGACTGTGGAATGGCAACCCCCTCACTCACTGGATGTCCTGTCTTCCTGCTGGAGGTTGGCTCTATAAGCTACCTTTCCCTACTGTCATCCATTAAATCTAAGTTCCCTCCCTTTGAGTAATTAGAGTTTCTTACCTCCCAGGACTCTGGTGCGTTCTGGAGGGTCTCCACAACCTCCAACCTCCTGAGGTTGCATGTTTCCATTCTTCCTGCTGGACCTCAGGGATTCAGTCCTCTTCCCTCACCCAGTACCAGATCAGGTTCCCCTTTTCCCCAACCCCTAACCTGTCCACTTTTACTCCCAGTTTCTCCCTCCTTACTTCTGATTGTTTTCTTCTCCCCCCAATGTGAGACACAGGAGTCCTCACTTGGGCCTTTCTGCTTTTTGACTTTTTTGAGTTCTGTTGACTGTATCTTTTTTTTTTTTTTGCATTTTGAAGGACACAATGATGATGGGTGCATTTACACCTGAAGTCTGTTTTACTCAGAGAAGATACTGCCCAGTGTGCTGCTCTGTGACAGGTTCTCAATACAGAAATGGTTATTTCCCTTTATCTTTTAGTGTGTGAGTTTATTTCTGCGTCATCAATTCTAATCCATTGTCCTGCCTGCCAGTCTTTGTGCCAGTTCCACGTGCTTTTTTATCACTACTGTGTTTCAGTAGAGCTTGAAGAAAGGGATGGTGATTCCAACTGAAATTCTCATATTATCGAGACTCGTTTTTGCTATCCTGGGTTTTTGTTATTCCAGATCAATTTGGGAATTCCTCTATCTCGGTGAAGAATTGAGTTTGAATTTTGATGGGTATTGCATTGATTCTGTTGATTATTTTTGGTAAAATGGCCAACTTTCCTCTGTTAATCCTGCTGTTTCATGAGCATGGGAGATCTTTCCATCTTCTGAGGTCTCCTTCGAATTCTTTCTTCAGGAATTTGAAGTTCTTGTCAAACAGATCGTCACACCAAATATTTTAGATTACTTGTGACTATTGTGAAGGGTGTTGTTTCCCCAATTTCATTCTCAGTCCATTTATCCTTTGAGTAGAAGAAGGCTTCTGATTTGTTTGAGCTAATGTTATATCCAGCTTGTTTGTAGATGATGTTCACCAGTACTATGAGTGTTCTGGTTAAATTTTTTGGCACATATATATATATATATATATATATATATATATATATATATATATCATAACACCTGCAAATAGTGATATCTTGATTCCTTTCTTTCCAATTTGTATCCCTTTGACCTCCTTTTTTAGCCTAATTTATCTTTCCATAATTTGAGCACTATATTGAATAGATAGGGAGAGAGTGGACAGCATTGTCTAGTCCCTGATTTTAATCAGAGTGCTTTAAGTTTATCTCCATTTAGTTTGAGTTTTGGCTATTGGTTTGCTGTACATTAGTTTGCTTTCATTATGTTTCATAATGGGCTTTGAATTACTGATCTTTACAAATTTTATAACAAGTAAGATCTTGTATTTTCTCAAAGGCATTTTAAGCATCTAATGAGATGATCATTGTTTTCTTTCTTTGAGATTCTTTATACGGTGTATTATGTTGATAGATTTCTGTATATTGAACCATCTCTGAATCCCTGGGATGAAACCTACTGGATCATGGTGAATGATCATTTTGCTGTGCTCTTGGCTTCAGTTTGCTAGAATTTTATTGATTATTTTGCCTTGATACTCATATGGGAAATTGGACTGAAGTTCTCTTTCTTAGTTGAGTCTTTGAGTGTTTATGCATTAGTGTAACTGTGGCTTCATAGAAGAAATTAAGTAGTGTTCCTTCTGATTCTATTTTGTGGAATAATCTGAAAAGTATTGGTATTCGGTCTTCTTTGAACATCTGATAGACTTCTGCATTAAACCCCTCTCAGTCTGGGCCTTTTTTTTCTTCTTTCTTTCTTTCTTTCTTTCTTTCTTTCTTTCTTTCTTTCTTTCTTTCTTTCTTTCTTTCTTTTCCGGGAGACTCTTACTGACAACTTCTATTTCTTTTGGAGTTATGGGTCTGTTTAGGTAGTTTATGTCTGTTTCAGTGGTTTATGTGATCCTTATTTAATTCCTGTACCTGATATCTGTCTAGGAAAGTTCCCTTGTTCGCCTACATTTTCCAGTTTTGTTGAATATAGCCTTTTATTATAGCATCTCATGATTTTTTGAATTTCGTCAGTTTCTGTTGTTATGTTTCCCTTTTCATTTCTGATTTTGTTGGACATCAAAGGGAGGAGAGGCCCCTGGTCCTGGAAAGGCTTGACTCAGCAGTGTAGTGGAATACAGAACAGGGAAGTGGGAGGGGGTTGACTGGGGACTTTCGGGGAAGGGGTAAACAGGAAAAGGGAAATCATTTGAAATGTATATAAAGAATATTTCTAATAAAAAAAAAGAAAGAAAACACTCCAGTGTCTCATCTACCCCACAAGAGGATACATTACTGTGCCAGGTAGCACACATATGAAAATGGATCAGCCCTTTCATGAACACACAATGATAGTTTTACCTTATTGAGAAGTTATGTCCATGCAAACCATCACAGCAAAGGTTGATTATCCCTACTCTGAAAATTCAAAATCTAGTATATCCCCAAATTAAACATCCTAATAATTCCAGAGTATTGGCATAAGTGGAAAAATTCCATGATCTTATCTGATCTCAATCTTTACTGTCACCATTACTAAATTTACTAAATAACTCACCAAGGAACACGCTGCTAGACATGTCTATGAGCACATTTCCTCAGAGCTTTAACTGAGAATGGAACAAACAACCTGGATGTATGCAGCACATAACAGTAGGCTGTGGACCTGGGAAAAGTGGAAAGTAAGCTGAGTACCACCATGCATCTCTTTCTGTTTCTGTACTGCAGACACAATGTGACCATCCATATTCAGGATCCTGTAAACATGCTTTCCTTGCAAGACAGGATTGTATTTCTCTGGAAACAAGAGCCTATCCTCCTAAAAAAAGACTTGCTTAAGATGTATTTGTCAGGGTAATCATTTGTCTTCCTGTCTGTCTGTTTGTGTGTCTGTCTGTCTGTCTGTCTATCTATCTATCTATCTATCTATCTATCTATCTATCTATCTATCTATCTATCTATCATTCTGTTTCTTTGAGTGTATTGGCACACAACTAGAGATCATAGGATAGCTTGCAATTGTGACTCTCTCCTTCCACTGAAATTGTCCATAGGACAGAATTCAGGTCATCAGGATTGTGCAGCAAGCACTTTAACTTGAAAATCCATCTTATAAGCTCTTGTGTTAGGCTCTCTCCCCCACAGATGCATGTGTACAAAACACATAAGAATGATGTGGTTGAATTTGTTCCTCATGTATCATGCAGTTCAGACCAGGAACATTAAGCCTGGAGTAGTTTAATTGGTCTACCTGGGCTATGGCACAACTCCAGAGACTGCAATGATTACCCAACAGAAATCTAACTGCTCCTAGTTCTGTATGTTGATGTCCAATTTCAAGCACTGATGGTCTGGCTTCTGAAGGTCTCTTCCTTTTCTTATAAATAGGCACTCTTTTACAGGATTACATACAATCTCTTTCTGCTTGTACCTTGCTGAAGTTCCATTTAGAAGAATATCAATGTTACTGAAGTAGGGCTAGATGTTTACATGATTACCTTCCCAACATCTTGACATCCAGACATAGACATGTTCTGTGGAGTTTAGACCTTGGACACACAGGTGGGAGTACGCACATGGGGAGTACAGTTCAAGACATGTGGTCTCTCTTTTTTGTAGGGAGCGGTTCTGATACTTAGTTTGGTAATCTGCTGTTGAATACAGATGTTCCTGTTTCCCAATTGGTTTTTATCAATCAATACAGATGTTAGCAGCTAAAGGATGGGCAGAAATGGTGGGATTTCTAGGCACAAATAGGCAGGTTAAGAGATGAAGGAGGAGGAAAGCAGATTCCCCTTGCTTCAGAGGGACAGAGAGCCACCCGCCATGAGATTAATAGGCCAAAGTTTCTCTGTGAAGTCCTTACTGTTCTGAAATTTGCTATGTAGATCAGGTTGGCCCCAAACTCCAGAGATCCTCCTACCTATGCTATACTATTTCTGGTTTCATTCCTCATTCTTGATGCTATACAAAGATCACAGCTCATGTGCCAGACTGGAGATCATGAGGACGAAGCCTTTAGACACTAAAGGAGTAAAATCTGCAGCACCGTGGGTGGCTGTGGAAATCGACAGGTGAAGTGTATCACTGTTCACTAGTCAGTGGTCTTCTAATTCTAAACAGACTGCAATGTCCCCTTTACCTCTCACTGCCATTGACATAGATAATGAAAGCAAACTCTGGATGTCATGCAATACACTCCTGGTCACACCACAATCCTCCCAAAGATAGAGGAGAAGGTAGGGATATTAGTAAAATTCTTTTCCACTGGACTTGTCCTTGAACAACTCACTTGTATGACTTTACTAAGCCACTCAAGAGAGTCCAATACTGAGGATGGTCACTTTGGACGCTACTTATAGTAGAGCCAAAAGGTTTTTCGCTCCTCCCAATTGTAGCTCCTTTGTCCTCCAACAAGCATAAGTACAACACCTTTTAACTCCCATTCGAACTAGGATATGAGACACATAATGGAAACATAAAGGCCTGTGAACAGATCCATCTCTATCACTAGTCCCCCTCAGGCTCTATGTCCTGTGTGTGGGTGAGGTAAGACTGACTGCATTGGCTCTGGGGGACTGCCCTCCTAAGTGCTATGAATATGGGTCTGAGGAACTCAGTGAATAAGGCCATTTTACATACCATGTAGGAGAAAGACACCATGCCTGTCCCGGGGTTGAGGATTTTACCAGCCAAAACCTGTTTGCATTCAATAACCTTTTAGCAAGCTTTCTTGCTAAGGCTAGCTCACAATACTGGCCTTGCTGCCTCTGACCTCTTAGAGCAGGGAACTTATCTAACACACAACCAGAGGATCAGATCATTAAAGCTCTTCCTACCATGAATTTGTGGATGATACAGGATGGATAGACGGATGCACACCATGTGTAAGAGGGCACAGTCCCAAAATTAGCTGGAGTCACATTCTGCTCCTCATCCTATTTGCAACTGTCCACTGGGACACCTGGAATCCCAGTGTTCTGGAAACTCATGTAACTTGCACAGCCTCTACCACACTTTCAGGTTCATCCTAATCCTGTGGTTTCCCACACAGATGGAAATGGACAACGCTACCCACGGGCTCTCGAAATAGGCAGCAGGTGATGAGAAAACAATAAATAGCTTTGAGTCCAATGAGATATCACAATTCCCCGAAATGTAGGGTAATTCTTTCAGGGCTTTCCCTCATTACACAAGCCATACAATCCCTTGAGTAATCCCTTTGTTCCAGTCTCTTTCCTCTCAAAAGCTTTGGTCCATACATAAGTTCAGGGAGAAATGTCCTCCTAGTGGCAGCTTTTGGAGAGAAGTGGTTATAAAGGGCAGAACCAAAGCCAGTCTTCAATGCAGTTCCACCCAGTACTGGTGAGACTGATACTTTTCTCAAGGCCTAAATGTGCAGGAAGTTCAGCAGATCTAGGGAATATTTTCATTGCTGTGAGATAAAAGACAGTGTCTTCCACTCCTCATTCCACTCCATGCCATTTCCAGAATCCTCAGGACAAGGATAATTTCCTGATCCTTCCTTCCTTCAGGATCTCAGTCCCTTTACTGACTTCTCCCATAAGAATACCAGTTTCAATCAAGTAATGACTTTTACCACATACTCCAAAATTTTTCCATCCTCGGAGTTTCTAACAAGTTGTCCTGCAGCTGAAAAGAAGTTATAGTTCCCTGCATGTTATGTTCTTAGTCCTGCTGGGTTCCTAAAAATGAAGTCACTGGAAGTTCCTCTAGGAAAGCCCTTGAGGCTCCTGTAGTATGGCAGGCATTGTGGTCGTTACAATGCTCTTCCACAAATACTGCATGTTCAAAATCTAGAGAGCCTCTGATTCCTTGCTCTTCAAATGTGATATGGTGATTTTTCACTAAGAAAATGACTTTCACTTTTCAAACTCTTCATGTGTTCTTTCCCACATAACTCCAACAGTGAATCTACTTGGACCTATTCTTTCCACCCTCACCCTAGGCTTACTGTACCATAGACAAGAAGTATATGTATAAATGGTTATAGAATGAAGAAAATCATATTGTGTTAGGGGTAGAAGTTGATATATATTTTTATTGTCCACAATTTGAAAATATGCAATAGCACATGAAATCTCTGCACATTTGGAATGATTATCACATTATTCCAATAATAAGTCATCAAGTAGTGGATCGTAGATACATGAACTTGTGTAACTGAAATCTCCAAAAACTTTCTAATTGGTTGCAATTTCCAGATTGTAAAGGGTTACTCCAGACACCTAACTTTCACTTGCCTGGTTGGTGAGCTTTCAATATCCCTGACATTCCAATTGACAGAAATTAGACATAATCATTTTAAAGCAGGGCCCTGGTGTACTAAAGATTCTGTTAAACTTATCATGTGTCCACAAACATAAATACCAAAAACAAGGTTATAATGTGGAATTTTTTCATAAGTTCAACAATTTCATTTCCGGTTTTAAGCAAGCGTGAAATTAAATTATGTAAGGATGTGTTCAATATAACATGTTACATTTTCTAAGATCCCAATTTTCTGAGACTTCTGGAATTTTGTATGAATATTTTAATATAATACTTTTGCTTGAAGTAAAGTCTTTTGTCTTTTTTCAGTACATCCAAATGGACGTCCAGGATGTTTATTATTTCTAAACTATGTGTGAGCATGTTCCTGATCTAATAATGATAAGCTATCTCAAAGGTTCATGATATTTGTATGAATGAATTCACACATGAAATTAGATGAGGGCAATATATTGGTAATAAGTTGAGTAATTTTTCAGGATGTATATGGATGGTGTGATGTATAAAATATTAGCCTTCTGGAAATGACTTAAGAAAAATGAGGAAATCTAATAGATTTCTTGAGTTGAAGTCCTAAGGCACGACAAGACATGGCACCATTATGATCTGTAGTATGAGCTAATAGGTAGCATTTTTCTGAGTTTTCTTGGAATTTGCCTCAATCAAATGCTATTAGAGTTTAGAGAAATGCAGCTATACAGCACAATATGGATGTCTATTCCTGAAAATGATGAAGCCATATTTTCATTTATTGTTTAGTAGCTATTCTCTCATATTTCCAAGAATTTATGAAAGAGAGGAGACTTATTGTTGAGGCACTAAAAGTTTTTTCACATTGTCTGTTTCAAGGCTTATTAAATTAATCTAGTAGTATTATGGCAGTAAGCTTGATCCTTGGAACAAAATTTTACCTAGTTTAGTTAAAACTAAAAACTTAGGATTTCTCAATCCTAAGACTTTGAAAATACATGTATTCATTTGTTCTTAATCAAACCCTGTGACAGGGTCATTTCACTCTCCAAAGGAGCTGTTATCCACACATTGAAAATTACTAGTATTAAGTTCATGTTACAAGTCTGCAGAAAATTTTAGTTGCTCGCTCAATTTCATGAGAGGTATTTCCAGGGGGAGACACAACATATATTCATGTAAGCATCCCGAGTGGAAATTGAAAAACAAACAAACAAGCACACAAAAAAAAACCAAGTCAAAGTGGCTTTAATAAAAGAGCTTTATTGGATATACTTACAGGACAAAGAGGAAGAACTTGTTGAGCAGAGCATAAGGGACTGATAGTAAGTTGTTACAGTGAAATGTAAAATGACCATTTGGTAGAGATTATGAATACTGGATACTCCAAGCATATTGGTAGGCTTTTTTTTTTGAGAGGTTTCTCTGTGTAGACCACATGAGCCTGGCACTCAGAAATCTGCCTGCATCTTGCCCCAAAGTGATGGAATTAAAGACATGCACCACCACTGCCCAGCCCTATAGGCATGCATCTCTATAGGATAAGGAACATCCTATTTTCATTAGGTGTTCCAGTGTATCAAATGCTCTTTTAAGTATGATTTTCTGAATTTCTTTATGTGAATTAAATATAAAGAATGCTGTCAGTATTATGAAACAGTTTAAAAGGTTTATTACATGCATTAATTAGTTTTTTTAATCATTTATTTCAGTATCAAGGAAAGTGTCCAAAATACTATATTCTTCTGGCTTCCCTACTTGATATTTTCTACAATATTTGAGCTTGAACCAGTAAAACTTTCCTATATTCTCACATTTTCAGAGCATTTCCCCACAGAAATAGTTCACAATAGCTAAGATTTGAACATGGCATGAACGTTTTCACAAGTTTTGCAGACTTATTATAATTCTCTAGTATAGAGAATTATTTGCATTTGTAAGGTTTCTCTCCTGTATTAGTTCTTTGATGCATTAAAACTGCCTTTGTCAGTAAAGCATTTGTCACATTCACAGCATTTGTACGGTTATTCTCCTGTATGGATTCACTGATGACATTGCAGACAAAATTTGTACTTAAAGCATTTGTCACATTCACTGCATTTTTAAGGTTTCTCTCCTGTATGAATTTGCTAATGGAAATGAAGATTGCAATTTTGGGAAAATCATTTGTCACATACACTGAATCTGTAATTTTTCTGTTCTGTATGAATTCTCTGATGACTTCGAAGATTGCATTTTTTGGTAAAGCATTTGTCACAATCACTGCATTTGAAAGGGTTCTCTCCTGTATGAATTCGCTGATGACAATGCAGACTATCTTTGTACTTAAAGCATTTGTCACATTCACTGCATTTGAAAGGGTTCTCTCCTGTATGAATTCTCTGATGAACATGAAGACTCCATTTTCGGGTAAAGCATTTGTCACATTCACTGCATTTGTAAGGTTTCTCTCCTGTATGAATTCGCTGATGACAATGCATACCATCTTTGTACTTAAAGTATTTGTCACATTCATTGCATTTGTAAGGTTTCTCTCCTGTATGAATTCTCTGGTGTCTTTGAAGATGGCATTTTTCGGTAAAGCATTTGTCACATTCACTGCATTTGTAAAGTTTCTCTCCTGTATGTATTCTCTGATGACTATGAAGCCTCCATTTTCGGCTAAAGCATTTGTCACATTCACTGCATTTGAAAGGGTTCTCTCCTGCATGAATTCTATGATGAATTTTAAGACTGTGTTTGTCAGTAAAGCATTTGTCACATTCACTGCATTTGTAAGGTTTCTCTTCTGTATGAACTCTCTGATGATTACTAAGACGCCGTTTTTGGGTAAAACATTTGTCACATTCACTGCATTTATAAGGTTTCTCTCCTGTATGAATTCTCTGGTGGGTTCGAAGATGGCATTTTTGGGTAAAGCATTTTTCACATTCACTGCATTTGTAAGGTTTCTCTCCTGTATGTATTCTCTGATGACGATGAAGACTACATTTTTTGGTAAAGCATTTGTCACATTCACTGCATTTGAAAGGGTTCTCTCCTGTATGAATGCTATGATGAATTCTAAGACTGTGTTTGTCAGTAAAGGATTTGTCACATTCACTGCATTTGCAAGGTTTCTCTCCAGTATGAGTTCTATGATGAATTCTAATGTTACGTTTGTCAGTAAAGCATTTGTCACATTCACTGCATTTGTAAGGCTTCTCTCCTGTATGAGTTTTATGATGAACTGTAAGACTGCCTTGGTCATTAAAGCATTTGTTACATTCACTGCATTTGGAAGATTTCTCTCCTGTATGAGTTCTATGATGAATTCTAAGACTTCCTTTCTCAGTAAAGCATTTGCCACATCCACTACATGTGTATGGTTTCTCTCCTGTATGAATTCTTTGATGAATACTAAAATGGTCTTTGTAGGTAAAGAATTTGTCATATTCACTACATTTGTAAAGCTTCTTACTATTATAATTTTGTTTCTGCATAAGTTTATGTTTAGACACAAAACCCTTATCAAATTCTGTATTGTTGTTTTCTTTCTTCCCTATGAGTATTCCTTGATTTATATTAATGATAGAACACTCATTTAAACACTTTACATAGTCTTTATATTTGGAAACTCCTCTGGTTTTTCCAGTTTTAAGTCTTTTTAGGTGTAAGGATTGAAGTGAAGCATCTCTATGTTTAGCTTTATAAGGTGTACTTTGGTTGGATTCATTAATCCTTTTGCTAAGCTCATTACATTTATAAGATTTCTCTTGTATATTCACATGCTCATGGACAATGCATTCTGTGTCTTGATCTAAGACCTTCCCATGTTTTCCATGTATGAGATGATTTTCTGAAAAAGTACAAATAGAGATGGCAGGGATTACTGTACTGAGGAAAAAGAGATTCAGTAATGGGTGTCTCCTGAAATTTGAGGTTAACTAGACCTTCTCAAGCTTTCATGCTCTCAAACAGGTTTTTCTTTTTCCATAGTGATTACAAGGATCCTCAGAAAACAGCCAATTCTAATCACATCAACTGATAGGAAAGGATAATAACCTTCTAAATCTTGTTTTAAATATGGCACTTTGCAGAAGTTAGGACAAATAAGTGACTGATCAGTACTGAACTTTTACAAAGTAGATCTCTCAACAATGTACCTCTAAATTTCTTATTACAATTTGATTCATAGTGACACTGTATAGCTTAGTTAGCTAGAAATTAATGATATAAAATGAATCCTTTATATATGCATGTTTCTGTAAGCAAATTAGTAGAATAAAGATCATGTTGTATCAGTAATAAACACAGACACCACATGTCAAAATGTGAATAAAAAAGTAACATCAAAATTCTCCCCCAAAAAACCTCAATGAGGAAATCACCATCTTTACTGGAGACACTGTGATCTTGAAGATGCTAGGAGGTCATATTCATATGTATATATATATATATATATATATCAACTTGTAAGGAAACTTCTCTAGCAGTTAAACCCATTGGGAATCCCAAGGAATTTGGTGGTCTCTACCCCCATCCACCCTCAAAAACCCATGTGTTCCAAATTTCACTCCCCTTTAGCCTGAGCCTTCTGCCTCAGCAGAATGCCACATTGTCTAAACCTCTGAAAACACCAGTCTCGAGGAATCCAGGAAAAACACTGCACACAAGTCCAATGTTCTGGATCATGCAGGGCAATAGACCCCACAGTCTTTAGGCCTGACATGAAGTTTGCTATAGCCAGGTCAATTGGCTTACTAGGAAACTGGCAACAACCCAGGAACACAAGAGGTAGGCATCAGACAAAGATTCTCAGACCACCTAGGACCAAGGATAACCAGAATGTGAGAGACAAGTGGAAGAGTATAAGAAATAGAAGCAAATATACTTTGGTCTCAACAGACCTTAGTTCTCCCACCACAGCAGGCCCTGATTCATCAACACACCTGAAAATAAGGAAGCTGACCTAAATTCCTATCTCATGAAGACAATAGAGTCCTTTAAAGAGGATATAATAACTAACTGAAAAAAATACTGGAAAATGTGGGTAAATAGGTAGCAGCTATTAAAGAGGAAACAAATAAATCCCTTAAAGAAATATATGAAAACACAATCAAATATGTGAAGGAATTGAACAAAGCAATCCAAGAACTGAAAAGGGATGTAGAAACAATAAAGAACACACAAAGGGAGGCAAGCCTTGAAATAGAAAACCAAGGAAAGAGTTCATGAATTACAGACATAAGCACCAGCAACATAATACAAAAGATAGAATAGACTATATCAGGTACAAACGATACCTTAGATGAGATTGACAAAACAGTCAAAGAAAATTAAAAACATAAAAATTTCATAATCCATAATGTCCATGAAAACTAGGACACAATGAAAAGACAAAATCTAAGAATAATAGGAATAGATGAGATTGACAATTTCCAGCTCAAACGGCCATAAAATACCTTCAGCAAAATCACAGAAAACTTCCCAAATCTAAAGAAAGAAAAGACCATGAATAAACAAAAAGCTGAAAGAACACCAAATAGATTGGACCAGAAAAGAAAATCCTCTTATCATATATTCAAAATGCCATGCACAGAACAAAGAAGCAATATTAAAAGCTGCAAGAGAAAAAGACCAAGTTTCATATAAAGGCAGACCTACAGAATTAAACCAGACTACTCAACTGACACATGAAAAGCCAAGAGAGATTGTACAGAGGTCATGCAGAACTTAAGAGAACGCCAGACTACTATACAAAGCAAAACTCTCTATCAACAGAGATGGAAAAACCAAAATATTCCAACACTAAATGAAACTCAAACAATATGTATAAACCATTGCAGCCTTTCAGAGCATTCTAGAAGGAAAATTCCAACAAAACAAAACAAAACACAAGATATTATCCATCTCACAACAAAGCCAAAAGAAGAGAGCCACAAGCACATAAAGCCACCTACAAAAGAAACATAACAGAAACCAACAGTCATCTGTCTCAACTGTCTCTCAATATCAATGGACTCATTTCCACTATAAAAAGACATATGCTAACAGACTGGGTATACAAACTGAATCCAGAATTTTGCTACATACAAAAAACACACCTCAATAACAAAGACAGGCACTATCGCAGTATAAAATGGGAAAATATTCTTCCAAGTAAATGCTCCCAAGAAACCAGCAGAGTTGCCATCCTAATATTCAATAAAATAGACTTTCAACCAAGTTTTCAAGTGAAGTGAGGACAGACACTTCATATTCATCATCAATGGAAAACTCCATCAAGGAAAAGTATCAATTCTGAACACCTATGCCCCAAATCCAAGGGACCTCACATTAATAAAAGATTATTAAAGCTCAAATTAAACATTGAACCCCATGCAATAATAGGGAGAGACTTCAACACCGAATTCCCACTAATGGACAGGTCATTAAAACAAAACCTAAACAGAGACAGTGAAATTAATAGAGGTTATGACCCAAATTGATTTAATAGAAAATTACAGAACATTTCACCCTAAAATGAAAGAATGCATCTGTTTCTCAGCACCTCATGGTACCTTCTTCAAAACTTACCATATAATCAGTCACAAAACAAGCCTCAACTGATACAAGATTGAAATAATCCCATGAATCCTATCAGATCACCACAGAATAAGGCTGTTCTTCTTTTTAAAAGATTTACTTATTATATGTAAGTACACTGTAGATGTCTTCAGACACAACAGAGGAGGGCATCAGATTTCATTATGGATGGCAGTGAGCCACCATATGGTTGCTGGGATTTGAACTCAAGACTTTCTAAAGAGCAGTCAGTGCTCTTGTCCACTGAGCCATCACTTCAGACCAAGGCTGGTCTTTAATAATGACACAAACAACAAAAAACTCACATAACTCTGGAAACTGAATAACTCTCTACTCAATGATAAATTGGTCAGAGAAGAAATAGCATAAGAAATCAAAGATGTCCTGAAATTCAATGAATATGAAGACACACCGTACCCTAACTTATGAAACACTGAGTACCCTAGTAAAAAATTGGAGAGAACCTACACTAGCAACTGAACAGCACATCTGAGAGCTCTAGAACAAAAACAAGCAAACATACCCAAGAGGACTAGATGACAGCAAACTGTCAAAGTAAGAGCTGAAATCGACCAAATAGAAACAAAAAGAACTATAAAAAGAATCAAGAAAACCAAATTATGATTTTTTGTGAAAATCAGTAAGTTAGATAAACTCCTAATTAAATAAATTAAAGGGTCCAGAGACAGTAACCAAACTAAGAAAATCAGAAATGAATAGAGACACATAAAAACACAATGGAAGAAATTTAAAATAAATCATCAAATCCTCCTACAAAAGTCTACATTCAACAAAACTAGAAAATCTAGAAAAAAATGGTGTTCTAGACAGATATTATAGTATACATGAACAATCCCAAAAATTCTACCAGAGTTCTTCTATAGCTGATAAACAACTTTTATAAGGTAGCTGGATATAAAATTAACTCAAATAAATCAGTAGTCTTAATTTATAGGAATGAGAAAGAAATTAGAGAAACAACACCCTTCAAAGTAGTGACAAATAATATAAAAAATCTTGGGGTAACCTCTAACCAAACAAGTGAAATATCTGTAGGACAAGAACTTCAAGTCTCTCAAGAAAGAAATCGAATAAGACCTCAGAAAAGAGAAAGATCTACCATGCTCATGAATTGGTTGAATTAAGATAGTAAAAATGGCCATTCTACCAAAAGCAATCTACAGATTAATGCAAATACCAACAAAATCCAAACAAAATTATTCACATATATGGAAAAAAATTCTCAAATTCATCTGAAAAATCAGTAAGACCCAGAGTAGGTAAAACAATTCTTAACAATAAAAGAACTATGGGAAATCACCATCCTAGACCTCAAACAATACTACACAGGAATAGTGATTAAAACAACATGGTATTGGGACAGAGACAGACAGGTTGCTCAATGAATAAGTAAAGATCCAGAAATAAAATCACATACTTATGGACACATGATCTTTGACAAAGAGGGTAAAAATATACAACAGAAAAAAGAAAGCATCTTCAGTAAATGGTGCTCGTCCAGCTGGCAGTCTGTATGTAGATAAATGAAAATAGATACATGTCTATCACCACCCACAAAGCTCAAGTCCAACTAGATCAAGACTGTAACATAAAACCAGATAAACTGAATCTAATAAGAAACAAAGTTGGAAAGATTCTCAACCTCACTGACACAAAGGGAAAATTTCTAAACAGAATTCCACTGGCTCAGGCTCTAAGCTCAAGAATCTATAAATGTGACCTCATGAAACTGGACAGCTTTTGTAAGTCAAAATGACAAACTAGTAACCTACAGGTTGAGAATAAATATTCTCTAATCCCACATCCAACAGAGGGCTAATACCCAAAAAAGAAAAAAAAAATGAATGTAAGAAGATAACCATAAAGAAACAAAACAAACCAATCAAAAAATGTGGCATAGAACGAAATGGAGAATTCAAAACACAGGAATAACAAATGGATGAAAAGTAATCAAAGAAACCTTGAAAGTTCTCACTGAACAAAGTAATGGAAATTAAAATGACCCAGAGATTCCACCGTACATCAATCGTAATATCTAATATCAAAACCTCATGGGGGCTTTTTCTCTTTTGAAAAGAGTTGCTTACCATTACATTTTTCTCTTTCTATACTAGACCAAGTGCTACATTTTGTGGTTTTGTAGAGATTTGCTTAATTTGACACAAGTGTCTTGATAATAAAACCATTATTAAGGCTGAAAAATCATAAATAAAGAATTTAATATAATAATAAAATTAAGTACTGAAATTGTTATGTGTATAGAAATATAATTCCTTTTTCTGAATTTTTTCAACTCAGAATTTTCCAGTTAATGCTACATAAGAGGTACGGAAAGCCCTCAAAGAACATAACACTGGGTACTCTTCCAAAGAAAGCAGAGAACAGTAAAGTAAATACCATGGAAAAGTTGTCACTCTAACCAGAACTTCCCTTATTCTAGTAGTCTCTTGACATTTCAGAGAGTTTACATAAACAGAATGTATGAAAATTCAAATAATGATTCAGAAATTCAACAAGTGTAGTCTTACCCACAAACAATACATTGTTATAATTCTCCAACATCACATCCATGTACAAAGCCTGCTGAGCAATACTGAGACATTCCCATTCCTCCAGTGAGAAGTCCAGAGTCACATCCTTGAAGGTTAACAGAACCTGCAACGGAAAACTACTTATTTGCTACTGGACAAAATTTCATTCCTATGTTGATAAAAAACCTTTAAGGATAGGAGATTAAAAAAAAAAAACCTTTAAGAATAGGACATACTTTCTTATACAGATGAAGAAGTGAATATATTGAAGGACAAACGTTTTCTAAAAGTTTCATGGAGATGTGTCTGAAGTTATAAATTAATGCTCTTCCATAGACAACCTATACAATGACTTACTAGAAAGTTCCCATTTATTAAGCACTCACCTTCATGAATTTTCTGAGGTTTCTGAGACCTTAGCAGCAAAGGAAAGATTTGCCACCAGTACTACATTCAAAATTTTTTTGTGCAGTTGGGATTGTATATTATCTTTTAAAGTCCTCTATTATGAAATTTGTTTCACAGAAACCTCATGGCAGTACACAATGGATTTTTAAACACAGTTCTTTAAAATCCAATGATCTTTGATGAACACCACTGGCAGGAAGAATGTATAGCACATATGCATAATTTCAGGCAAATGTAGCCAACATACATTATACAAAAAGATGTTTACTCTAAAAAATGTACCTTCCTAAAATAATCAGACTTCCTTGCATTTATATCTCTCTGAGGATGCATGATATATTCACCTTAAAAGCCGCATACATTTACAGAATATACCATGTACATTTGATATCCTTATGCAGTAATGCACTTTTATGAAGTATGCATTAATATTAAAGAGAATACCATTGTCAAATCACAGATGGTCAAGTTATGATGAGGAAAAATATGCATCCAGTTCTACAATGTCCACCTTACCCAAATATGGACAGTAGTTCAATCATGTTTGAAGCTGGGTCTCAAAAGACTGTAACATATCTTTTTGACATTTGAGGTGTAGGTAAAATTCTACAAACTTTCTATAAAAAAAAACAGATAAAATATGAAATAGAAAGAAAACTAATGGATGGAATAAATGTCAGAGTATTTTTTCTTTAAACAGAAAAAAACGACAAAATCTGGACATATGTTTTTTTTTTAGTAGAAACTTTTCTTCCTTTTTATTTTATTTTCTAAGTTTCTTTTTACTTACATTCAAAATCATTTCCCCTTTCCTCTTTCCTCCCTCCCTGAAAGTTCCATAAGCCCCCTTCCCTCTCTCTTTCCCCCATTCAACCCCCTCTCGCTTCACTGTCTTGGCATTCCCCTACATCCAGTCTTTCCAGGACATATATTAAATATTCCAAATGACACAAAGAATCAAATACTTTGGAAAATCATTTTATGAAAGTATATTTATGACCAAGAATTAGTAAAACTGTGGTTGGGGAGATGGCTCAGCATTTAAGAGCACTGACTGCTCCTCCAGGGGACCTGAGTTAAATTCCCAGCAATCAAATAGTGACTCACAACTATCTTTCTTGGAAATTTGATGCCCTCTTCTGCTGTGTCTGAAGAAAACGACAGTGTACTGACATATTTGAAATAACTAAATAAATCTTTTAAAAGAAGAATTAGAAAAAGCACTATTAGAGAGGTTTACATTATTTAATGTTAAATAAAAGCTGGCAAAAGAAATAGAGATAAGAAAAATTTCATACATTCCATATAGCCTCTCACATAAGAATACTTACATATGTATGTATATGTAAATAAATGACTTTTGTCACAATGCATTTGATGAAGTAGAATCACTTTATTTGATTAAATCTTGTTATAAATTGAGGGAGAACCATGCTAACACTTCATTAATATGGAATACTTTATTCCTCATGGGACGGAATTAATGGAACATTTTGATCTTGTTATATAATGCTATTTTCATTCTTTGGAATATGACCTCATTTGTGTATCAGAATAGTACCTTGCATAGATAAGTATTACTTTCAAGTTTTTCTTTATTTTTCAAAAAATATAATACCCAGGTTAAATATTATGTCTGTTACAAATGGGCATCAGAAATATAATCCTGGGGCATGAAAAAATGCCTAAGAGGAAATGCACTTTTTGTTACTTCAGTCTCAAGGGTTTCATGCTGAACCCAGGGGTTTAGGCAAATAATGTATCATTCACTGTATATAAAAACATGGAGATGGTCAATTATATTCATAAAAAATATTGAAAAGAATAAAAATATCAATGCAACCCTTCAGGTTTACTGATGTAACACATCATTTCAGGGAAGAAGAAACACTGTAGATAAACAATTCTTCCTTCTAAAGAAGAAACGGGAACAAAATTGGAAAAGAAATTCCAAGCAAATGTTCCTAAGAAACAAGCTGGAGTAGCCATTCAAATATCGAAGAAAATTGACTGTCAACCAAAAGTGATTAAAAAAGATGAGGAAGGACATCACTTCATTCACATCAAAGGAAAAATCTACCAAGGTAAGCTCTCAATTGTGAATATCTATGTCCCAAGTTCAAGGACACTCATATTTGTAAACGAAATGTTACTAAACGTCAAGGCACACATTGATCCTGACACAGTAATAGTAGGAGACTTCAACAACACACCAACAGACACATCATGGAAACAGAAACTAAACAGAGACATAGTTAAACTAATAGAAATTATGAAAAAAATGGGTTTAATTTATGAACCAAATAGATTTAATCTACAGAACATTTCACCATAAAACAAAACAATATATATATATGTATGTATATATATATGTTCTTCTTAACACCTCATTTTACATTCCTCAAAATTCACCATATAATTGGACACAAAACAAGTGTCAACTGACAAAGGAATATTGCAATAATCTCATGCATCCTATCATATCACCATAGACTAAGAATTGTATTCAATAACAACAAAAACAACAGAAAGCCAACATACACATGGAAGTTGAAAAACTCACTACTCAATAATCGCTTGTTCAGGGGAGAAATGTAGATTGAAATTAAAGACTTTTTAGTATTTAAAAAAATGAAAAAATGATGTATCCAAAATTATAAGATACAAGGACTGGAGGAAAATTCAAGGCTCTGAATGCATCCAGAAAGAAAGTGGAGAGATCATACACTACCAACTTAACAGTATACCTGAAAAATTTAGAAGAAAAGAAACAAACACACCCAAGAGGAACAGAAGGAAGGAAACAATTGATCTCAGAGATGAAGTCAACCAAGCTGCAACAAAGAAAACTATACAAAGAATCACAAAAAAACAGGAGGGGGTTCTGTGAGAAAATCAACAAGATGGATAAAGCCTTAGCCAGATGAACTCCAGGGCACAGAAATAGTATCCACATTAACAAAATCAGAAATGAAAAGGGAGACATAACAGCAGAAACTGAGGAAATTCAAAGAATCATGATACTATAACAGAAGCCTATATTCAACATAACTGGAAAATTTAGATGAACTAGGTGATTTTCTAGCGAGTTGCCAAGTACCAAAGTTAAATCAGGATCACATAAACCACTGAAACAGTCCCAAAATCACAAAAGAAATAGAAGCAGTCAGTAAAAGTCTCCCAACCCCCACCCTCCCCAAAAAAATAAAAGCACTGACTGAGTTGGATTAAATGCAGAAGTCTATCAGATGTTCAAAGAAGACCTAATACCAATACTTTTCAACTTATTCCACTAAATAGAATCAGAAGGAACACTACCTAATTTCTTCTATGAAGCCACAGTTACATTGATGCATAAATACTCAAAGACCCAACAAAGAAAGAGAACTTCAGACCAATTTTCCATATGAATATCAATGCAAAATACTCAATAAAATTCTTGCAAACTGAATGCAAGAACACATCAAAATGATCATTCACCATGATCAAGTTGGCTTCACCCTAGGGATTCAGAGATGGTTCAATATACAGAAATCCATCAACATAATACACTGAATCAAGAATCTCAAAGAAAGAAAAAAAGTGATCATCTCATTAGATGCTTAAAAATCTTTGACAAAATACAAACCTTTGTTATAAACCTCAGAAAGATCAGTAATTCAATGGCCATAACAAAGTATAGTGAAAGCAACCCAATGCACAGCAAAGCAATAGCCCAAATCAAACTAAATGTAGAGAAACTTGAAGCACTGTGACTAAAATCAGGGAGTAGACAAGGCTGTCCACTCTCTCCCTATCTGTTCAACATAGTACTCAAATTTCTGAAAAGAGCAATTAGACTACAACAGGAGGTCAAAGGGATACAATTTGGAAAGGAAAAAGTCAAGATATCACTATTTGCTGATGATATGATGGAATACATAAGTGACAACAAAAATTCTACCAGAGAACTAATAGAGTTAGGGAACAACATCAGAGAACATGATGGATATAACATCAACTCAAACAAATCAGAAGCCTTCTTCTATTCAAAGGATAAATGGGCTGAGAATAAAATTAGGGAAACAACACCATTCACAATACTCACAAGTAATTAAAAATATCTGATGTGACTCTAACCTAGTAAGTGAAAGATCTGTTTGACAAGAACTTCAAGTGCTGGAAGAAAGAATTCAAAGAAGACCTCAGAAGATGGAATGATCTCCCATGTTCATGGATCAGCAGGATTAAAAGGAAAAATGGCCATCTTACCAAAAGCAATATGCAGAATCAATGCAATACCCATCAAAATTCCAACTCACTTCTTCACAGAGATAGAGCAATTTCCAAGTTGGTCTGGAATAACGAAAAACCCAGAATAGCAAAAACTAATCTCAATAATATGAGAATTTCGGTGGGAATCAACATCCCTGACCTCAAGCTCTAGTACAAAGCAATAGTGATAAAAACCACATGGAATCAGGACAAAGACAGTGGAGTGGAAGCAAACTCACACACCAAGAGACAAAGGGAAATAACTATTTCTGTATTGAGAACTAGTCATAGAGCACCACACTGTGCAGTATCTCTTCTGAGAGAAACCGATTTCAGGTGTAAATGCACCCATGTTCATTGTGACCCACAAAATGCGAAAAAATATACAGTCCACAGAACTCAAAAAGGTTAACAAGCTGAAGGGCCCAAGTGAGGACTCCTCAGTCTCATTTGGATGGATAAGAAAGCAATCACAGGTAAGGAGGGAGGGACGTGGGAGTGACAGTGGACAGGGGAGAGAGGAGGGAAGAGGGGCACCTGATCTGGTATTGGGTGAGGGAGAAGGACTAAAGCCCTGAGGACCAGAAGATAGAATGGAAACATGCAACATCAGGAAGTAGGAGGTTGCAGGGATCCTCCAGAATGCACCAGAGACCTAGGAGGTGAAAGATTCTCAGGACTCAAAGTGAGGGGCCTTAGATTTAATGCATGATAGTAGGGAGAGGGAACATATAGAGTCCACCTCCAGCAGGAAGACAGGGCATCAAGTGAGTGACAGGTTGCCATTCCACAGTCAAAACACTGACCTATTTTTCTTCCTGTCTGAAAGAACTGCAGGGATCGAAGTGGAGAGGAGGCTGAGTAAAACAAGGCACAGCACCAGGCCCAAATTGGTTTCCAGCTCAAGAGGAGCTCCCAATGCCTGACATATTACTGAGGCCATGGAGTGCTCACAAAAAGGGAACTATCATGTCTACAATCCAGAAAACCCAAGAAGCACTTGAGTCAGATGATGCAGATATTTGCACCAACCAATGAACAGAAACTACTGATGGTTCAGTTAGGGAAAAGCAAGAAGAAGCTCTTGAGGAGGGCTCTCCTGTAGGAGCACCAGCAATCTCAATTACCCTGGCCCCTCAGATCCTCAGATCTCTCAGATACTGGAACACCAACCATGCAGGATACACCAACTGTAATCAGGACCCCAACACATATACAGTAGAGGACAGCTGGATTTGTGTTCAGTCAGTGACAATGCACCTAACCCTCAAGAGACTAGAAGGCCCAGGGATTTTACAGGTCTGGTTGAGTGGGAGGATGGGTTGGATGGTGGGAAAATCCTGGTGGAGACAGGGAGGTGGGGAGGAGGCATGCAATATGGAACAGTCAGAGAGTGGATCAGGGTGTGGGAATAAAATCTACAGTGTAAAATCAAAAATAGACAGACAGAGCGATAGACAGACAGACAGACAGATGATACATACATACATGCATACATACATACATACTTACATAGATGATAGACAGACAGAAAGTCAGACAGACAGACAGACAGTTGGACAGACAGATAGATAGATAAATTAAAAAAACAAAAAATTTTAAAATTAAAAAAAAAGAATACTGCAATCTGTATCTGCTCACAAACATATCAGTGTTATGGCAAAAGAAAGTCACATATTCCTGTCAACACCTGTGCCTCTAGGAAGCTTATTTTTACTATTAGGATTCCAGACATTGGGTTCTTATAATTTTATACTTCTACAAATTGTTCTCTTCCATATATTGCTCAGTGACATCAGTGTCCTCATAGTTTTATATCCGCAATCACAAGCTTTTGTATGGAACCCTGACATATCTGAAATACAACTCACGTGACACATGAGACTTTCCTTTCACATTAAAAGAAAAGTACCCAACTCCATCTAATGTAGAAATTAGCCATCAGTAGAGATTCTAAGAATCATTTACAGTAGATTCTCTTTGGGACCGGCAGGTCTTCATGCCATGGAAATTCAATGTCCTCACAGGTGAAAATATGTGGTGTTATATAAGTGAAAGGTCTAAACACTAAATTTTTATTATTCCATAAGAAAAGGAAGATCATGGAAAATAAGTCCTTTAGATAACATTATCACATAATAGATACTAAAACTTTTGAATGGTTTGAATAATAAAGAGATTTGTAGAAGAAATGTGGACAGCACACTGACCTGTGGAGCGTTTCCCAGAGAAGCACTCATTCTTTTTGTTGTTCTTCTCCCAGTTTCAAGTATTGTAAATCTTCTTGAAATTGCACAATGCAGTTTGAAATACACAAAAATGAAATTAATAAAACTCCATTATGGACAACGCTAGACCACATAAAAATACATTAAACGCAAAATAATACCAGGAATCTTTTCAACATTTCTAAAGTCATGTGGGCATGGAGTGACATATTTAGTGTGGAAAGGAGTATAATCTGAGGCCTCTTTCTAACATCAACTGGCATCAGACAAAAACAGAGAGCACATGCATATCTGCTGCAAAACACTATTACTCAGAGTTATTTCTGAGAACTTATCTTCCTGGGTCTAGACTCAAGGACCCATGGATACTGCTACCATGATTGAAGCCTAGAATTGAATGGCACTTCATTAGCCATCACACTAGTATATGATATCTGACCCTTTGATGAGATTCCACTTCCTTCTACCAGGTAGACACAGTATATTTACTTTCCATGTGTGCCTGTTGTCTTGGTGTAAAAAGATTCTATCTGCCAAACATCAAAGCTTTTGCAAAAGAATAAGTTGTCCTCAGACTTAGTTATAGCCATTTTCATCATCATCTAAGGTTTCCAATTGGTTATGAGAAAAAAACCTGTATTCTAATATACTACCCCTTTCAATATGGCCATGTTTTCTCACTCCCATGCAAACATTTGTATGAATTAATCTTGATTCCTTGGCATCTACATGAACACATTAATGTGTAGAATATGACTATGAAAGCCAGAAATGTCTTTAAATATAATTTAATTCTGCTAAAACTTTAGGCCAGTTGTTCTCCACTCTTCTAATGGTATGGTAAACTTTTATTACAGTTATAGGAACTCAAAAGTTGATGCATCTACAAGTTTCAGACCCACATGCAGATTGATAAAAGGATGGTCTATCAGTTCCCAACACCATAAGATATATGTGTTTTACGGTGGTTAGTCCTTGATTTCCCTTATGAAAGTGTCAACTGAGCACAAGTAGTCACATTTCAAGGGTATAAAACATGGGTTCTAGGCAATGTGAAAACAAAGTCAAAGAGGATGCATGGTAGAAACTCACTGATTGCTGGGATATAGGGATAATATGTACACACAGGCATAAAATGAACCATTTTAGGGCATGCCCTTTGAATGATTCACTCATTATATCAAATCTGCTAAAATACTATCACTGTTAGAGTATCTTCCTGAACATGCATATATCTGAATCTTGGCACAGACCCAGGCTGATCTCAGGTTCCCAATCAGTAATAAATATGAATACAGTGAGACTCTTTAAGCTTTGCTCTTACAAATTTAATCTCAGGCCCTCATTCTTGTAGGTTCACATGAGAGAAAGAATGTGTGATATGGGTCTCCTAGCATATACTCTGATAGATTTTTTTATGTCAGACTGAAGAGGGAACATGATAGTCACAGTTAAAGACACAATGAGCAAGAGAAAGAGATGGCCCAGAAGATTTTTTAATGCTTTTTCATAAGTGCAACTTTTTAATGAAAATTTATATCTAGGTAAGATAAGCAATCTTCAAATTTTTGAAACTTTAATAAGGTTTAAAAAACATGACTTTGAACTGAAAAACATACACATTTTGAACACAAATATTGCAATATGAATCAACTCCAACTTGATTTGAAAACATGTGAATCAAATTACAGTTTTAGAAGTTAGTAATTCACATTTAAGCAACTTAGTGCCTTGCTGAATTCAGTCTTTGTAAAAAAAAAAAAAAGAGAGACTTAGCGCATATTTTAACGGTATATTGTGACTGTGTACCAAATATTGGTATTTCAACTTATTAAACAAGATTATGTTCTTGAAAGTTGGTAAATAACGGCTAACCTCCTAAGACATGTAAAATTTCCAATGGTAACAGTTACATTGGGTAACATAACACTACCTATAGATTTCCGTCCTATTTTAAAAGCAATCATTGTAATGATTATATCAACACCAATTTAGCAGAGGAAGATCAAACTTTATTGAAACTGCTTGCATACAAAATATACTGCACTATGACCAAAAAGATGTCAACATCAAATCCAATCTGTTGTCCCTAATATGTACAGAGAATTAGTACATATTAGATTTATATTAGTACATATTAGGAATTAGTACATATAAGATTAGTACAGTTAATTTAAGGCCAAGCAGAGCATTTCAGTGTCTCAGAGAAGAACCAGATTGAATGAGACCACTGGGAGAGGAGTTTGAGCTGGAACAGCTGAGTAGCACCAGCCAGTTAAGAGTTAAGAATGAACAAAAAAGAGGGAGCTTTTCAGCAGGAAATTTCACAGGCAGAAAACACTCTAGGTCTGGATAAGTTTGTTTAGAGACTGGAGTCTTTCAGGACTAGGCCAAGGTAAATAGAGAGAGGCAGTAAGCCTCCCAGACAATAATTACAATAGGAAAATAAAAGTTACTTTTACAGCCCTGTGGAAAATCTAACACTGCTCAGTATAAAAGCTTTCTAGAATGTAAGAAGAGAAGAAACATAC
This sequence comes from Tokudaia tokunoshimensis, assembly GCA_036184795.1. NCBI lineage: Eukaryota > Metazoa > Chordata > Mammalia > Rodentia > Muridae > Tokudaia > Tokudaia tokunoshimensis. Next base: position 128,945,325 of record BTHU01000005.1, read on the forward strand.
CACAGAATACTAAGGAAAAGAGACTCAACCAAACCGTACAGAAAAGATCAACAGTAATTATTCTACTCTAATCAGTTTTAAATCAACACAGGGCATTAGTGAGAACACAGCTGAAGGACTAAATATCATTTAGACTGGACAGAAGATGTGATTCAGAAAGCAAATGCATGTTCTGGGGTGAAACAACTCACCTCGGACCATTTACACTGTCAACAAATATCCTGGATGGAGTCTATGGTGGTGGCAATAATGTCAAAAACTGCTATGCAAACTGGGGCAGGAGCCAGAGTTATCAAAGACCATACCATGATTTGTATCCTTTGTGCTACAATCATAGTATGCCAGGTAAGGCATGTCCAAAAGTATCATGGTGGCAAGATGCCCTGAGGGTAACAGAAGATTTCCTTGTTCTAGATGAGTTCAGCTAGCTCCTCAGCTAGGGAAAAATACTGAGAATCTGGTGAAAATCCAAAAAGCAAGGTCACAAGCCCTAGGAGGGAGAACACTACTGATATTTCCTTCATGTGTAAATGGCCCTTGTCACACCCATTGCCTGATCCTGATTTCAGTCTGGCTAAAGGAAACTTTGTTTTCAATGGGAAGCTGCTAATTCAGAGACTCAAAACTAAGCAAATGTTGACATCAACTGACTGCTGTCTGCACTACCTACCATGGGAAATCCTCATCACATCTAATAATATTCTCAGTGAAATTTTCCAGGGTCATTGATAGAATCTGGCAAAACCAATCTCATGTCCTCTTTCTGCTGCCAGGTGAGCCCCACCCCATCCCTTGTTTAATCCCTCTAACACACCTGGATCCTTGAGACTCCTTGGCCTTTTCCATTCGGGGCTCTTAGTTTTGACTTATAGTTTTGCAGTTTTGTTGGAGCATATAGAGACCTGAAAACTGGAAAATACTGATCAGAAAGAACCTGGAACATTTCATGAGACAAAGATGAAAGATGCCAACAGTAGGAAAAATGATAAACATGAAGGAACAATAAGATATCATGAAAATGTCGCTTTGTAACTGAGAATATCAGATTACCCAAAGATGTGAGAGTTAGTCACAAAGTTAAGACAAATCTAGAGTCTTTTTCCCAGCAACTCAGTAGAGGAGCAAGGAAGAATATAAAGAACGTATTGTGACACACTGAATCCAGAAGGTTAAACCTCTCCAACAAGATGTCTGCAAAGTAAGCAATGAGTGCAGGGTCTAAACATTCCCATCCGTGCAAGAATTCCACACTGCAGAACTCAACAAACCATGAATGTGCAAGGGCAGCGTGCTTTTCATGAACAAAGGAAACATTTTTCTTAAGTGAGCAATCATAATTATTTCAAATGACCTGTCTTAATTTTGTCTTAATCCTTACTTAGTTTTATATCCATAAAAACATCTTGGCCTGATACTATGCTCTCAGAGGATGCTGGGCTAATCCTTGCAAGGACTCAAAGAAATTCAGGAGGAATGGCTAACTGGAGTGTCAATTAACATATCAATGCAGACTTTCTTAACTCAGCTTTGTTTTGATTCCTGGATCCTCACTTGGCCAGCCCCTCCACCCTCCTTGCTAGTCTTCAATGACCCTCCCCCCTCCAAGACCTGGTACAGGCTGTACTGAACCAGATACTCTTACTAATTCTTTCCTCAGACTGAAAAGCCAAAAGTTACCCTCTAAGCACCACCAACCCCCCAAAAAGGTATCTTCTTGGAATGCCGCAGGTTGCATGTCTCTGGAAATTTATAAAACCTCATAGGAAACCACAATATCCTATAAAACCACCTGTAGCATGTGAACAAAGTTCATCTCTTGGTCAGGATGTAAAATTTTATAAAGCTTACCCACAGGGTGGAACTGGATTTTCTCTGGAGTCACTCAGGGCTAACAGAACCAACAACATACCTTCTCCTTAGCAGTACCTGGCATCAATCCTGTCTTCATTTTTCATTCAAACCTACGGTGTAACATTAATAACTAAGCCTATGAAGACACTTTTAAAATGTTGTGTTTACATCAAATATTGCAAATTCCTCAGTAAAATTAATAGGGAGTATAATTGGCTTGGTTACAATTAATATGTAGAGCCATATGATGGTGCTTTACAATGAATATTTTCTAAATCAATCAAATCTGCACTGCTCCCCCATATGAAAAAATATCTACAATGCTCTCTCAGGATGCCTATTCAGTTCCCTGGAGAAAGGGAAATGAAATGGCAAATGGAAGAACAGGGGAGTTAAGAAAGCATGAAGGAATTTGAATTCGAGGAGCTTTATTAAGGCTTTTGCAAAGACAACCCTCCTGGTATACAAACTCCAGATATGGACAAAGATCTACTAGGTTATTTCAGAAAAATATTCTGGCAACCATAAAATTAATTAAAACATCATCATAAACCCCAGTTCATAGGATTTCAAAATTCTTGATAATGGTAAGATATCCACAACAGAATTGTGAGAGTGACAGCAGAAAATGCACCCCTGCTGCAAACTCCTGCTCTCTTTCTGCCCGTTTCCCAGCCCAACAGCTTCTCTGACCTGGCAGGAGACATGACCAGCTGATGAATGTCCTAGGAAGCCAGCACAGCAACTGTAGAATAAGAAAGTTTTCAGGTTCCGCAAATACCAGCCACTAGTCTCCCACCACGACTTCCGGACCACGAGGCAGACTAGATAAATGGAGAGATTGGACTGGCAGAACTTCCTGCTACTTGGGCCTGGTTCCTTGGAGCCACTCCTTCTGGACCCGCCCAATATTCATTAAATTCCTGGGATTCTTCTAAGCCCACCTAATTCCGGACCATTTAATTAATTAACATCCCAGTTCTTTAGAGCAAATTTGTTGTTTTGGATTTTTGATTGCTTGCTTGCGTGATTAATTTATTGCTTGATTTTTTGATAGACTGTTCCTGTGTTGTTATTTTATCTTTTTCTTAAACTCATCTAATCATGCAGGAGGCCCACCCTCCCCATCAGGTACTACTCCTCCACTTCTGTTGCAGGCTGCCTTCTACACTACTTCCCAGGACCTATTCTGCACAGATTCCCCCACAAGCTTTTGCCATAGTAGAACAGAATTGGATGTAGTAGCACACTGCATCTGGCTTCTTAACCCTTCTGATACAAGTCCTGCCTAACTTCTCACATTGTGAGTCTAGCCCCCAAGCTAAAATGCACAAAATTAAGCAATTTCTCAGAATGCTGATTGTCAGAACAAATACACAAAACTAAGTAAAACTAACATAAAATGTCATTGGCTCAATCCACAAACCATATATGTATCCCCTAAGGAGGACAATTTATTTGAGGTTCAACATAAACAATTGAAAACCCAGAGTCATGATCAAAGAGATCAAAGTTTGTAAACCATGTGAATCAAAAGAAAGAGGACAGGAACCAAATGATTTGTGGGAAAGAAAATAATAGCAGACGCCTGGATGAAATGAGAACAACATAGGATAGGACACTTGAGTTCAATAAATATTTAGAAACACCAAAAAAAGTTCCTGAAAAGAAAATTCAGTAAGGCAAATAATAATAACTCAGAGAGAATCTGTGATAGACAGATTATCAGACTTGAAGAAAAGGTGGAGGAGCTGGATGCCTCAGTCACAGAGAATGATAAATTAAAATGTTAGATTAAGGCACAATATTATTTACTGCTTGCAGGGTGAGGCAATAAAGAGAAACTCCTTTGGAAAACTGTTTGGAGTTTTGTCAAAAAAATTGAAAGAGAGAGAAAGAAAGAAAGAAAGAAAGAAAGAAAGAAAGAAAGAGAGAAAGAAAGAAAGAAAGAAAGGAAGGAAGAAAGGAAGGAAGGAAGCAAAGTAGGAAAAGGAAAGACAACTAGAAATAGAACTACAATACATACTGCACTGTTTAGCCATTTGTTCATGGATGGTTTCTTGACTGTTCTCTGTAATTTTCTATGGACACCCATCGACGTCTGCATAGGCTGGGGAAAGCAGACATGAGAACTACTAACGTCTCTTGTGAAAATAGAGCTAGGATGTCAACTCTTTTCATGATTAAAAGGAGTTCTGGGATTCTCTTGAAACCTCTGAGATTCAAAACCTGTTGTGATGGTTGTGACAGGTTAAAATAGATTCCAGCTCAGCAAGGAGGTGAGAACTCAGAAACACTGGTGTCTATCTTTAAAGAACAGGGTTTTTAGCCCTTCCACACCTTTCAGATGGCAAGAATCCTTATTTCTCATTGTGGTGAGTTTTATGCCAAAAAAAATTATGCCACAAGTTGATTCCTTGGTGATTAATAATGCATCTGAGTTGAGTAAGGAACCACACAGGCATTTAACTAAGTGTGAGTCCAAACATGAATTCTATACTCCATGTTCCCTGTGCCTTCCATCTTCTGTGTATCTGTTCAGTTAGCTTAAATCTGTACCGTCCTGCAAGCTGCCTTGTGTATCTCTCTCTGTGTGTCTGCCTTCTGTCTCTGTGTTTATGTCTATCTGTGTACTCTGTATGCATGTATGTGGTTTGTTTGTATCTCCCTGGCTGGCCTTAAGAAAGACATTTGATGTCCCTCAACGGAGAAATGTATTCAGAAGATGTGGTATATTTACACAATGGAATACTACCCTGCAATTAAAAACAATGAATTCACAAAATTCCTAGGCAAATGGTCAGAATTGGAAAATATCATCCTTAGTGAGGTAACCCAATCACAAAAGAACACACATGGTATGCAGTCACTGATAAGGGGATATTAACCCAGAATCTCGGAATACCCAAGACACAATTCAAATATCAATAGATTTCCAAGAAGATGGAAGGAGAGACCCCTGGTCCTGGAAAGACTGGATGTAGGGGAATGCCAGGACAGAGAAGCAAAAGGGGATTGAATGGATAAGAGGGGGAGGGAAGAGGGTTTAAGGGACTTTCTGGGAGGGAGGAAACAGGAAAGGGGAAATCATTTGGAATGTAAATAAAAAAACTTAGAAAATAATACTAATAAAAAAAACAATAAGTGATGAGAAAATAGGAAAAAAAAAAAAAGACCTTTGCAGCGTTTATGGACCATCACAAAAACCATCACACGGGGAAGGAATGGGATAGTGTACAGAGTTTTTAAAAGGATTAGATAATTGGCTCCAAGTGATCAAGACAACAAATATTTTTAGACAGCATTGTTTATTAATCAATACCCATAACAGTATACTTATTTTTGAAAGGTTGCTTTAAGCCTCTGTATTTCATGCTTTCAGCAAATGACACTCATGCAGTTTCTGGGCAGGACATGAAAAAGCACATAAATTACCATTGTAGCTATGCATCACCTTAGGTTTTAAAAGATGATAACAAGAGAAATCCAAGGAAAATAATGTTTATGTTTTATATTTATAAATAGTGAGAAGAGGTTTCTATATAGTTTAAAGCATAAAACCTTCATTTGAGCAGTATCCCAACTATCATTTAAATGTAAGACTATTCAAGCCTATGACCTCATATGTAGCTAGCTCTTTATCTCTGTGCTTCTCTTCTCATCTGTCCTCTTCTCTGTCTCCCACTAAATCACCTCCATCTGTTTTCTCCTCCCTACATCACTATTTCTATCCAGAAATTCCACCTTCCAATTCTTGTCCTGGATGTCAGGATTTTTTTACAAGCAGTCAGGTGTGAGAATTCCCCAGAACTTCAGTAGATTGCCTCTAGGCAGAGAGCTGCCTGCCCTTCAATCATCTCAGCAGGTGTGGAAGGACAAGTATTTACAAATGTAAGGCTGGCAATGCGCCATAGGAACGATGATATCAAGACCCTGCTAGCTCTTAGTTTTCTGCCAATATTGGACCTTATAGCTTGGTGTCCTCTACACTGTATGCTTGATCCTCCCCCAGGCCCTTTAGTTTAGTCTGTCACCAGAGAAAAGTACACTGCTGTCAACTCTTTGCAAAGGAAAAACAACATCCTGTTGAGGGCTGTCCTGATCAAACAAGGATTTACATGAGGCCCTAACACAGGAAGAATGACATAGCTTATGCTCATGCCAGGAATGTGCTTGGCAGAGCCAGTAACAGTCTGGGGCCTAGGCCTTGGAGCAGTCACTAAGGGACCAACTTATTGACAATAAATTCCAGCTGTGTTGTAGGATATTTGATCGCTTAGGGAAACCAGAATTTGTGCTCTAGAGTGGCTCAGCCCTTAGCACATGCTTTCAATCATTCTGCCTCGATATTTGTCCTTGGTTGGTTAGTTTGTAAAAGGTAGCAACCAAGTTTGAAAGTGATGTTTAATTTAGTGGGAGATGAAGTGAAAAATCCGAGAGAGATTTTCAAGAATCGCATACGCCCAACTGTCCCAGAAAGACAGGTAAGGGAAGTTACTTCACAGAGAACAGTGCAGAGAAAGGACCAGGAGAGATTGAAAGAGACAGGGTGAAATGAGGAGAAGCTGACACAGGTGAAGACAGAACAAGGCAGAGAATGATAAGGAGCTAGAAGACTGGATTATATTGCCAGGGTTAGTATGAGGCCAAGCAGAACAATGGAAGAAAAGCTGAGAGAAGCCAGATTAAATACCTTCATGGAGAAGAGTTTGAGCCTGAATAACTGAGTTGAATCATCACGTAGAATAACCTGCTGTTTTAGGGCAATGGTATCAGAAATGAGTCTGGCAATATCTGTCCTTTGTAAACATTCCATCTACCTAAGTGTCAAGACTTGCAGTCTCCAGTCCATATTTAAACTGTTCAAAGCATTTCCTGGGTCCTGAACATAAAAGAGACTTAAGAGTGATAGCATATGTTGAATGAAAAATTTATGCTAGTCTGACTACTCTGATAATTAGCCTGAGATGAATACATGCGTTCACTAAAGCAATTTTTCTTAATTCACCCTTTACTTGTGTGTGCAGTGATTTCTCTCTGGGAAGGCATATTAATTCTGATAGAGTTCCATCTTCAGCCTTTTACAAAAAGAAACACTTAAAAATATAAACAAACTATGGGTTCTCAGGTCACCATGATCCCAATCTGTTGCTCCCCTTGACAATGACCTTGCTTTTTCACATGCGTAAACTTCTCAAATTCTTGAGTTAAAAAGTCCTGTAGGGTCAGTTCAGGACCTTTTGGAAAATTCCTCCTTACCTCTCCCCTCTGGAAGGGGAAGGCTAATTAACATTCCACAGGACAGACTGACCATTGGCATCCTGAGGGTGGGGGAGGGCTGGAGCAGGTAAACACATTCTGCAGGACAGATCCTGCCCCCATATTCACCAAATACCAATCAGTTTTAAAGTTACACTGTCCTGCCAATCACATTGTATCTAATGACTGCTGTTCTGAAAAACTCTATAAAGACTGACCAAACGGGTTGGGGGTGGGGGGTCACCACTTCCCCTTTGGGTGTAGGATGACCTCAATTCATAGGAATAATAACTTCTTGATTTTTACATGGATTCCTGGATCGGTGTTGTTTACTCAGGGTTTCACTGGTAAGCTAAGGTTTGTCAGAGTCTTACAGTCCTACCACAAATGAGTTGGTTTGTTTACCTTTGACATTTTTTTCAATTATATTATTTATCTTGCTATTGCTCTTTAAATTTTGTTTTCTTTATGCATCACTGCTATGATTTCTTGTTTCTATTCACAATATTTCCCAGTTATGAAGAATTTCATTCCGTTGTTCAACTGCTTTCATGTTTGTTTCTGTTTAGAGCAACATGTCCTATATAGCTCAGTCTCCTTGTGCTCTGTAGTTAAGACTTGCTGTCTTAGTTAGGGTTTTATTGTTGTGAACAGACACATGACCAAGGCAACTCTTATAAGGACAACACATTAGAAGATCAGTTCATTATTACCAAGGTGGGAGCATGGCAGCATCCAGGAATCCTCTTGACTCCAGCTCTATAGGACTTTCTAAAGACTTCCCTACAACCTCTGCCTCCTATAGCTCCATATTTCCATTCATTCTTCTGGCTCTCTGTGCTCTCTTCTCTGCCACCATATCTGATTCTGTACTCCTTTTCCCTGCTCCTCATGTCTCCCACCTAGGTCCCTCCCTCATTCTGCCTCTATTGATAACTTAGGGAAGAAATAAAAGAAATATTTCAATTTTTAAAATAAAATTTAAGATTATAATTCATTTCAGTCATGATTTCATTTTTTAAAATTAGTCATTCCATTCATTTATATCTCAAATGATATCCCACTTCCTGGTTAACCCCTGCACCAACCCCTCTTCCCATGATATCCCACTTACTGGTTACCCCTCCACCACCACCACCCACCCATATCTGCCCTCCCTCTTCCCTTTGCCTAGATGAGAGTGCTCACCTACCTTCCCACCCATACTCTCCCACCCCACTGCTCCAGTATTTCCCTATACTGGGGTATCAAACCTCCCTGGAACCAAGGGCTTCCCCTCCCATTGCTGTCAGGCAAAGCCATCCTCTGCTACATATTTATCTAGAGTCATGGACTTCTCCAGGAATACTCCTTGGTTGGCAGTCTAGACCCTGGTTGAAATAGTGCTCAGGTCAGCCTATGTTGTCCTTCCAATGAGGTTACAATCCCTTACTGTTCCTGCATTCCTTCCACCAGCTCCCCCACCAGGTTTCTTAAGCTCATTCTGATGGTTGGCTCCAAGCATTCACATCTGCATTGGTCAGTGAGTGCCAGGACCTCCAAAGGAACCACCACTAGGTTCCTCTCAGCAAGTGCCTCTTGACCAAGGCAAGAGTGTTGGGTTTGTTGTCTACAGACATGATGGATGACCAGGTGGGGCAGTCCTAGGTTGGCTCATCCCTCCCTACTGTTAGATCTTAAATCCTGGAACAAATTGCCAAAGTGCCTAATTAACAAATCAAAGTAGTCCTGGTTTCCTTGTTCTCCTAACATCCCTCCATCCCTGCCTGTTACAGGGTGTTTATATCATTTACAGACCCCTAGCCCAGGGGTTAGGAAAATGTCCTCCCAGCAACCCTTCTTCCTTATGTAATGCAACTATTTTTGGCTACCTGATCTTTTTTATTGACCATTTAACCTCCTGGAGTCTTGATCTGGCTCTGCCTCCTCCTTCTCCTCATGTGGCTTATGGTCATGTCCATTATGGACTATCCCTGTGTTTGGCTATGCTCTCTTTTATTGATAAGAAACATTGTTCTTCACCATACCTAGGGGAAGCCATATCCTTTCCTTTATATTCCTTTTTTTCATTCACTTTCCATTAACTGCACAGTGCTTCCAAATTCATGGCCACCTTTTGCTTTAGTTGTTGTTACCATTTTACATTGACTGAAGGTTGCCTGCAGAACTTTCTAGTTATGAGGTAGAAATTGCTACAGAGGGCATTGACTGTGTAATAGAAAGTTCACACAAAGGACCATGTGCTTTGGAAGAGAAATAGGAAGTGCACTGGGAGACTAGAAAACTCTCCTAAAATACACATTTGCAAGACTAGGTCTCTGTCTGCACCTAGGGTGGCAGTGCACAGCTTGCAAGGCTCCAGCAGGCTGAGTCATTTGATTTCCGATTCCTCTTAGTAGAGGAGGTGCTGCTGTCCTATGGCCCAGCTTCATGAAGTTAATGAGGGTCTGTAGGCAGGCCTAGCAATGGGGAGCTCCAGTGTAAGCTTGCTTCAGTGTTCTTTCTAGGAGAGCTCTGATGCAGCTCTAGGGAAGTCTGAAGAAGTCCATAAGCCATGCCATGATGAATTTGGGAACCAGTGTTCACAGACAAGAAGGAGAAGGTCTGGTGAGCTACAGGAGTGTGATCTTCCAGGACTGAGACTAATCATGAATAGATTGTGAATCTGTTGGTCCATGTGTGAAAGGACTGAGGTAGCAGACAAACTCCATTTTGCTTTTTAGACTCCATTTTAGGGTTTTGTCCTCAGAGTGACTCGCCTCCTTACAACCCCCTGTGAGTTCTGGAAAAAAAAAATGAGATATTCCTGGCAGTTGGAAAATAGACATAACATATGGGGCCTACCAAAAACAATGGGATGGGCTCAGGAAACTTGAGCCCTTCCCAGGTAATGATTCGTCTTTTGGATGAGTGGTCCTTCCTTGTGGTTATACAAGATAGTATAAACCAATGAGCTTAAAGGACAACATTCCTTTACCCTCTTATGCAATCATGGAATGTCAAGGCTTGGAAAATACCTCTTGCCTTTTTTTTCCTTTATAACCCTTTTACCCTAAAACTCCATGCTGTTCCCCTATCCTGTTGCATCAGGAAGGTTTGTGGCCCAAGCTGGAGCTTGAATAAAGACTCCCCTGTGCTTTCATCAGAGATGTCCCTGGTGGTATCTTTGTGCATCTCTCAATCTCTGTATATTTAGCATTTTACAAAAATGTTTCTGAGACAAAGGTGACTCAGGTCACCTTAATGCCAGTCTGTTATTTCTGAAGACAATGAGGTATTTTGATTTCCTTCTGATTAAATTCTTGAAAGGCTATTCCACAGCAGAATTTTAAAACTGCACATTTAAGTGGTATAGCCCCAAACAATACCCTTGGAGTGGAGGGTAAGAAGGAACAGAATCAAAGACATAGACTCTGGTAGTCAGGCAAGAGGAAAAGGTTGACTCATTTATTGCAGGAACAGGGCAAACATTTATACCTTCCACCCAGGATCTCACTGGCTCTCAAGTAGTCAGATATGCGGCTGTCACATTTTCATTGGCTTTCACCATTGCCTTGTCCAGCATCAGTGGTCTCTATCCATGCTGGCAGATGCTTAGTTGGCTCCGTGAGGAATATTTGAGGCTGGGTCTGCTTGGCTAATTTCCTCCTACATTTCACCCTTTTGTTTTAATTTTTGAAAGCACAGTAGGAATCAGAATTCTTTGCTCTGGCCCTACCTCAGGTAGCCTCCAGTATAGTTGACCATGCCTGTCTTATGTTTTCCTGTGAAGCAGGTTCTTACCCTTCATTGACTACTAGCTCTGAAAGGACAATCAATCCAGGGAGCATATCAGAGTATAAGGAATGAGCCTAAACAGAACCCTGGAGAATTTCTTTGCAAAACTCTAATCACCTCTCTGGGCAGGCCTCAATCAAGAGCCATCACTTGTTGATAGAACGTTGCCAAGAGATGTGCTGCACAATACACTTAAACAACATAGTAATAATAATTCACATATTAATTGATTTCCAAGAAGATGGAAGGAGAGACCCCTGGTCCTGGAAAGACTGGATATAGGGTAATGCCAAGACAGAGAAGTGAGAGGGGGGTGAATGGGGAACAGGGGAAGGGAAGACTGCTTATGGGATTTTCGGGGAGGGAGGAACCAGGAAAGGGGAAATCATTGGGAATGTAAATAAAAAAAATATATAAAATAAATAAGAAAAAATAATAATATAATGTAATAATAATAATAACAGTTAACAATTACTAATAGTAGTAACTGTAGTAGTAATAATAGTAATAGAAGTAGCAGTAGTTTGCCTCCCATTATGGCATGAGATCCTGTCCAGGAGGAGACAAAAAACATTTTTATGTTGTTCCAAACTTTTCCATGAACCCTTTATCAAAAGCAAGATTAGTTGCCCTGGATTCATTGATCTGAGATATACTTTCTCTGAGTAGGAGTGAATATTTAAAAATTTGTTGGATCAGGTTCACTCAGTGTAACGGGCCAGCCTGGGAAATATTTTGTACTTGATAGGGTGTAAGGCAAATGGCAGGGATCACAGGCAAGTAGAGACTTATCTTTAACAAGTGCCACTTCCTCAACCAAAAGTTCTGAGGGAGAGGAGGTTTCATCCCTTTCTTCTTTTTCTTGGCTGTTCTGATGTCCCATATTGGCATCCATCCAGGTGTGGTGGATTCCTGTGGGAAAATACAAGCATATCTTTGCCCCTGTGTCAGCAAAGGGGTAGGTGACTGCCATTATGACGTTAGGAGACCTCTCCACTATACCAATGAAAAATGGGAATTCTTCAGTAGGAAAGTTCATCCAATGTTTATAGGCAAGACTTAATCCTTGATCATCAAAGCTGAGGAAGTAAAAGTGACACAAAGCCTCTACCAGGGTCAGGTGAGGGTCATATTTGGATTCAGGGGAAGGATGCCCAATATGGGCAGCAGTCCTTAGAATAATGGGTCAAATCTTTTAAAGCTTCAGGTACAGCCCTGTGGACCTAGGGAGGAAGCTGTGAGGCAGGGGATTGTTGGAGTCCAACTGCAGGTGGCTGCATATGTGAGGGGGAGGCTTGTAGGTGTGGGAGAGGTATGGCAGTAACATCCCTGGCACAAAGTTTATGCCATGGGTACTGGGGAGGAGAGCAGGCTTGAAGTTTAGCACCAGGCATTCAAACACCTTCAAAAGACTCCTCCTCATCACCATGCAATGAGTCTGCCAATGCCAAGAGACCTTGAGGAAAGGGAGTTTTCGACATGTTCACACTCTCCTGTTCCTGACAATGTTTATTGTGAGTGACAAAAACTTCCTCTGGGGAAGAAGATTTTAGACTACTAACAATGTCAATAAGAATCAGAACAAAGGAAATGGAGGTGGGGGGACTACCCCAGAATTTACCACATATTTCTCAGCCTGAAAGAAAACCTTCATCCAGGAAACAGGTTCCCACATTTTCTCAAAGCAATGCATGGGACTAGAATTGCTGCCTCAGTCCAGAAGGTTTCCAGATCTGAGAACTTGACATTCATGCCCCTGAGGAAAAGGAGGAACCTAAGGGATCTAATTTGGAGCTAGATGCATTGGTCTATGAGACACAGGGGTAAATTAACAAGAAAGGGAAAATTGAAGAAGCAGGAAAGTGTGTTTTGAACTCAGGTGACTTGCACTTAGTGCGGGACTTCTGTGATTGTTATGCCACAGCTGTATGCCCACGTCATGTCTCCAGTGGAGGAAGGTCATTGCTTGGTGGGGGCAGGGAGGGGGCAGTCCTTGTGGATTGCTTTGGTGCAATTTGTATTTTGATGCTAATTCGCTTTCTCAATTGGGGCTTCCCCAAATAGGAGTCAATCAAGTGCCCTGGTGATTTCATATGAACCTTTTCCCCATTTTATTGGTCAAATAAAGGCTAGAGCCTGTGATTGGGCAGTGGAAGTGAAAGGTAGGCCTGGAAGTTTCAGAAAAAGAGAAGAGAGGAAGGAGGAGAGACAGACAAGGAGATAGAAGAAACAGAGGAAGACAGAAGAAAAGGAGGTAGAAGAAAGATGAAGTAGAACCATGTGACCTGGAGAAGCCACAAGAAGTAAAGGATCTCATAGCTCAGTGTCAGTAGCCATAATGGGACAAGCTAATATACTAGCAGGTGATCATCCTGAAATGGCCTGCTTCGAATTATTATATCATCTGTGACAGGTGAGCCCTCATTCAGCAAGGCTGTGGGGGACTCATTGTAGGAAAGATTCCTGCTATTAATATGATTTTCCTGTTATTATTATACATATATAATAATCAATAAGTAACAGCACACCCCTGTGGAGCAGATTTCTGCAGATCCACGAAGATGTACTCTTATAGTGGTGCTATATAGACAAATAGATGACTTAAGTTTTAATAATAATCCTATGAGAATTCCTAAAACTATATTCCATGATTATTAAACTCTTTTATAGTGGAACTTCTATTAGGTCCTTTCCTGATAGTCAAAACTGCAATGGGAACTCTGCCAGTCTCCCAAGTGTCACCAGTCAATTGCTCTTATATGGCAACCAGACTTTCTCCTACTCAGAGCACATTCCAAGAGGTTGTAAAACAATTAACCAAAGGTCATAAAAAGGGAACTAACGATTTATTATAGGTGCTAGGACAGAAGATAAAATATTGACTGGGTTTATCTATACAAAACTTCACGTATAACTTAGTTATGGTGTTAAACTTTCTATGAACTTGTAGAGAAGGCAAATGGTAGATGTTTAGCTAGATAATGGCTCCTAATGGGTATGCATGTGAACATTCTCTGTTGTAAAATCCTATTTCAATTTATGGTTTGCTTTTTGTGTGAACTTGTGATGAACTTTGTAACATATGATCATGTATTCTGCAAGATGTATAAGTACTGAAGACAAAAGAGAGAAACATCTCATCTCATCTCATATCTTCACTTTCTCTCCCCCCCCCACTCTCTCTCTCTCTCTCACTCACTTTTTACCTTTCCCGACTTAGAAGAAATTTTCCCTTTCTCCTCTTAGGATTTTTCCACTTTTCCCTCTTAGATAGCTTTCATAGGAAACTTTTTACAACTTAGTAATAAACTCATTAACCACTTCTCTAAGTATCCCGTTTTTCTCCTTGTAACTTCTGACTAGCAGGCTGAAAGTTAGAGCCCAGCAGATCCTGTGGAGACAGTACAAAGGCAATTTACCTAATCTTTAGCAGTTTGAGGAAGAGGTGCTAAATGCCAGAAACTGCAGTTTCTGGCCTCAGAGGATCATAGAAGACAGGTCAGCTACAGTAGCATAGTAACTTAGACTTAGATAAGTAAACTTTTTATTATATAGCAACCCTAAATTTTCCGTAAGGCAAAGTCTTACCCCCAGGATTTAGTAAGACAAAGTCTTACCCCCACCGATGCTCTTCCCCCCTCAGCTGCCTCAAGAAGAACCAAGAAGAAGAAACACCTCCGCCAGGGCTGGCTCCTGGCACCTCGGGAATAGAGTAGTGTAGTGGTAAATCTGCCCAATCAAGTCATGCAACTTATAAATATTGTAAATGATTTGTGTATTCTTTGTACAGGTTTATTGGACTTGGAGATTTACTGCATCAAATTGACACACAATATATTGTTTCAAACCCATCTAACCTGAGATAAAAGTCTGCTGCCCATCCCCCACCCCCAAATACAGAGCTCAGACAGAGATCTAATGCTGTAGTCTGCAGATTGAAGGTTGACTGGGTCTGAGGTGCCTACAGAGGTTCCCTACCCAAGGCCCAGGCAGGCAGCTCCAACCAGGGACCTCAGTCCAGGCTTGAGATGAATATGGGCAGTGCCATGTTGGATTCCCAGAGAGGCACAGGGGCCCTGGACAGCAACTTCATGGGAGGATTTTTATCTGGCAGATATAGTGAGCTGATTGGCACCTCTAAGCCTGAAAGGACATTTCTGTGCTCACTCCCCTCACATCCCCAGAGACTCCAAAAGACATGGGACAGCGAGACTGCCTCTCCCAACAGCTTGTGCTTCAGGCTGGATGAGATCAGCACACAAACAGCACACAAACCATAACAAAAGACAGAGAACTGTCTCAGAAGCACAAAAGCTGCTGGCCTTTCTACAGTCATCCCCTTCCTGTGGATAAAACAATCCATCATAGCTGTCTCCTGAGAGGTTCTGCCAGGGCCTGACAAATACAGAGGTGGATGCTAGCAGCCAACCATTGGACTAAGGACAGGGTCCCCAATGGAGGAGTTAGAGAAAGGACTGAAGGAGCTGAAGGGGTTCGCAATTCCATAGGAAGAATAACAATATCAACCAACCAGACCCCCCAGAGCTCCCAGGGACTAAACCACCAACCAAGGGTATACATGGAAGAACTCATGGCACCAGCTGCATATATAGCAGAGGATGGCCTTGTTGAGCATCAACGGGAGAAGAGGCCCTTGGTACAATGAAGACTCAGTGCCCCACTGTAGGGGAATATGAGGCCAGGGAGGTTGGAGTGGATAGTTGTGTGGGGGCACAACATCATAGAAGCAGGAGGAGTGGGGGATGGGATAGGGGGTTTCTTGGGGGGGTTACCAAAAAAGGAAAAGCTTTTGAAATGTAAATAAAGAAAATATCCAATAAACAAAACGTAAGTATCTATTTAAAAAATGTGTTCTATAAACACAACAGAATACTTTTGAGCCTTACAGAAAGGAGCGAAACTTTTTTGTTTGTTTGTTTGTTTTGTTTTGCTTTTCAAGACAGGGTTTCTCTACATAGCCCTGACTGTCCTGGACCTCACTCTGTAGATCAGGCTGACCTCGAACTTAGAAATTCATCAGCCTTTGCCTCCCAAGTGCTGGGGTTAAATGCGTGTGTCACCACCACCAGCAGGGAGAGGGAATATTATCATTTCAGATAACATGGTCAAAGTACAAGGAAATTATATTAAGTGAAAAAGACAGGCCTAAAAAGATAAGTTACCAAGATGTCACTTGCATATAAAAGCTAACAAAAAGTTGAAGTTGATAAGCTGAGAATCATCATGTAAAACACTGATCCTACCTTCATAATAAAGGTACTGAAAACTCAATAGCAAAATAAGACAGATTTATGTTCAGTTCAGTTCTGCAGAGGCTGAGCATCAACTTAGACTAAGGCAGAAACCAGTAGCAATAGCAAAAAAAAAAAAAATCCAAGAGAACTGCAGTTTGCTAAATCAAACAGCAGAGGGAGACAAATGTACAAAGGGCTCCATAGCTGGTAATAAGAATCATACATTCATAATAAAGATTGTGTGTGTGTGTGTGTGTGTGTGTGTGTGTGTGTGTGCGTATGTATATATTTGATCCTTAAAGATGAGCAAAACAATAAATACCTTTTGGGCTTTATGCGATGATATTTTGAACAGTTTGACAGGGATGGATTTAAAGGAAATACACAGTTTGTCATTTACTAATGCTGAAATATTTATTCTCTTCATGTACCATGTCTTCTCAAAAGACAGGGCCCTCATTAAAAAATTACATGCCTTAGAAAAGAGATTAGAGGAAACAATAGAGAAGTTCATAGATGAGGCAGAGCAACAGAGAGATAAACATAAGACTTGACAATGTGGCCTAGAGGAAATACTAGAGCTAAATGTTCAGAATTTTATCGGTCAAAATAAGCAACAGAAAGGGGAAGATAAAGGTTGGAGACAGGAGCTGGAAGAGATGCTAGGACAGAAATTTCAGAAGTTCAGAGATGAGACTGAGCAACAGAGATAAACTTGAGACTTGGCAACAAGGCTTAGAGAAAACACTAGAGCTAAAGGTTCAGAATTTCACAGGTCAAAATAAGCAACAGAAAGAAGAGAATGAAGGCTGGAGACAGGAGCTGGAAAATATTCTAGAAAAAGGTATTCAACAATTCATAGATCTGGCCAAACCGGGAAGTGATAGAGATAAAATTTGGAAACAAACTCTAGAGGATAATTTACTAAAACTAGTAAAACAAAATAAGGTAGATATTACAATATCAGAATTGCATCATAATGAGAAGCTAAAATTATGGAAGCAAGGCCTAGAACACAAGATACGGGAATTTATGAACATTTATATTATGCATGAACAGCAGAACGAGAAATTTAGGATTTGGTAACATCCTCGAGGAAATACTAGGATTGAAGACTCAGGAAATTATAGTTCAGAATAAGTGACAAAAAGATGAAAATAAAGGTGGGAGATAGGAGCTGGAAAAGAGGCTAAAACAAAGAATTCAATAGTTCTCAGATCAGACTGAGCAGCAAAGAAAAAATGAGGATTGGAAGCAAGACTTGGAGAATAACCTTTTAAAATTAATCAATCAAAATAAAATGAACAGAAGAATATCAAAATTAGAATATAAAGAAAAATTTTAACTGTGGAAGCAGAACCTTGAACAGAGAATACAGGAACAAAAGAATCAGGTGCATCGACAAAAGGAGAGAGATGAAGCATGGACACAGACCTTAAGGGAGGAATTTAAATTTTCAATTAAGGAAAATACTCAGGTAAAGACTGAAGATAGAGAAAGTCAATCCAGCCTGGAGTGTGATCTTATGTGAGAAAGGAACCATGGATTTGCCTTATTCTCAATGGTTTCTTGAAGGCATCACAAATACATGTATGGTATTCTGATCTTTATGTAGGAGAATGATAGAGAATAAACAGCCTGTACTGCATAATAGATAACCTAAAGTATATTGACTTATTCACCCAAAAAGAGTTAAAAGATTCTATGGATCACCAGCAAATCCCTTAATTGAACAGATCCAGGGTTCACAAGGATGTGAATAACATCCTCCGAGCCTGATATCTGCAGTAAAATTCCATATATTTCTTTCTTGGCATTCAAAGAGGCTATAGTGGCCTTAGGCATCAGGCTAGAACTTGGTAGCCTATAGGGCTTGTTTTAATAGGTAAATGGGGAAGAGTTACCAGGAACTTAACTTGCCATAGGTGTTTATCAAGAATCCCTGGAAACCTGCCAGTATTTCTTGAAAACTAAATGTATTTGCCCATAAAGATTGAGAGTACTTAAGAGAATAGAGCAATATTGTCTTATTAGGTTCCTTCTTATAAGTTCTTCTTGCAAACATTTTGCCTTAAGCAGGGGTATGCAACCTCATAGGAAGAACAACAATATCAACCAAGAAGAAACCCAGAGCTCCCAGGAACTAAGCCATCAATCAAGGGGTACAGATGGCTCCAGCTGCACATGTAGCAGAGGATTGCCTTATTAGACATCAATGGGAGCAGGATAAGGTATGGAAGCCAGATTGGACAGAAGCCCAGAGTGCCAGGAAAATGAACAGAAATATGTAACACTGTAGTAGTGAGGGGTGAGGTGAGCCTCTTGAAAGTCCCACTCAGTATGAATGTGGGAGGCTCCCAGGACCCAATGGGGATGACCTTAGTAGAATTTCCCAACAGTGGGTAGATGGAACCTCAATAAAACACATCTATTAAACAGACATGTTCCCCATTTGAGGCATGGGACACTAGACCATCTTCATAATTTTTGAGCCAGAATTTATCATGTCTAAAGGTAATGCAGTGAAAAAGTGGAGCACAGACTGAAGAAAACACCTCCACTGCCCAGCCCTACTTAGGATCCATCCCATGGGCAGGCAACAAACCATGACACTCTTACAGATATCATGCTGTGCTTTCAGAAAGGAGCTTGGCATGACTCTCCTCTGAGAGGCTCTATCAACATCTGACTGAAACAGATACAGATACTTACAGCTAAACTTTGGAGTGAAGTCAGGGACCCTCATGGAAGAGTTAGGAAAAAGACTGAAGGAGATGAAGAGGATTGCAACCTCATAGGAAGAACAACAGCATCAACTAATCTGAACACCACAGAGCTCCTAGAAACTAAGCCACAAACCAAAGAAAATACATGGGCTGGTCCATTCTCCCCACTACATGTGTACCACAGGACTGCCTTGTCTTTCCTCAGTGGGAAACAATTAGCTTAATTCTGTAGAAACTCATTGCCCCAGTGATGTGTGATAATGGAAGGGTGAGGTAGGTGTGGGAGGGAGAGTACCCTCTCAGACACAAAGGGAAGGGTTTCTGTAGTGAAGAGCTCATGGAGGGGGGGGCAAGAATTTGGGGTGACATGTAGAATGCAAATAAATGAAATTAATTTAAAAATTAATAAAATGAATGAAAGCAAAAAAAAAAAAATAGTTTCCACCAGATGTATGACAAGTAAGTGCAAACAGGTGAGGAAGACTGAAACTTCCTTCTTCCATCAACCTTATGGAGGCCTTCAGAAGAAGGTATGCCCCACATTAATTGTGTGCACAGCCATTCTGTGTTTTGGAATTTGTTTTGTGCT
Organism: Tokudaia tokunoshimensis; assembly: GCA_036184795.1. Classification (NCBI taxonomy): domain Eukaryota; kingdom Metazoa; phylum Chordata; class Mammalia; order Rodentia; family Muridae; genus Tokudaia; species Tokudaia tokunoshimensis. The sequence goes on from BTHU01000005.1 coordinate 128,964,782, forward strand.
AAGCTGGCCTTGATGTCAAAGTGCTGCTTGACTCACTTTCCTACAATAAATGTCATGTACTATCTTGTCTAGGCCTACACATCCCATAGTCACAATGCCTCAAGACATGGATCAAAAGTGTGTGTCATCCCATGTCAAGATGTGGGTCAGAAGCTTGTTTCTTAAAGCCACAAATCTAGATCACAGGTGTTTCCTCCATTTCTGGATTCTAGTTCATTCCAGATGTAGTCAAGTTGACAACCAGGAATATCCATCACAATTATATACCATGTAAAAAAACTGAAAGACAAACCCTATATAAATATCTCACTAGATGCCAAAAATGTGTTTGACAAAATCCTACAACCCTTTATGATAAATCTTGGAGAGGGAAAGGCTATAAGGGTCATACATAAACAAATTATAGGCAACATACAGCAAGCCAACAACCAAAATCGAATTAAATGGAGAAAAACTTACAGCCTTTCCACTAAAATCAGGGACAAGAGTGTCCACTCTCTCCATATCTGTTCAATACAGTACTAGACATTCTATCTCAAACATTAAGGCAATTAAAGGCGTCAAGGGGATATAAATTGGAAAAGAATAAGTCAACATATCACTATGATCAGAAGACATGATAGTATATATAAGTGAGCCCAAAAATTCTACCAGAATAATTCAGTTGATAAACATTTTAGCAAAGTGGCAGATATACAATTGACTAGAAGAAATCAGTAGTCCTGCCCTACAAAAGCAATAAACAGGCTGAGAAGAAGTTAGGGAAATTGAACCTGGAATACAAGGAAGGCGAGGTGGGAGTGGGTTGGTTGGGGAGCAGAGGGAGGGAAGAGGGCTTATGGGACTTTTGGGGAGGAGGGAACCAGTAAGAGGGAAATCATTTGAAATATAATTAAAGAATATACCGAATAAAAAAATTAAAAAAAGAAAAATTTCCAAGGGCCTATATTGGCAACAACTGCAAGTGAAGGGAATTTTTACATGACTGTGAGACCAAAGGAAGTGTTATCCTCCCCTTGTTCCACACTATGCACCTTCCAGAACCCTCCTGTCAAGGAGAGGCTTCTGATCCCACTCTTTTCCTTCAGGCCCTCAGGTCATATTCTGAGTTCTCCTGTTACAAAACCAGTATCAGTCAAGGAATGATTCTTTCCTCCTACTCTAAATGATTACCAACCCCAGGCTGCCTACAGCTGAAGAAAAGATTATCTTTCCCTGCAGGTACTGTGGGTTTCTAAAAACGTGGTCACAGGAAGGTCTTCTAGAAATACCTATGAGACTCCTGTAGCATGGCTCTTACTGTGTATATTAATATGGTCTTCCACAATTAGTGAATGTTACAAATCCAGTGAACCTCAGTTCCCATGGTCTTCAAATATGATATAGTTAATTTCCCTGAGCTAATAACTTGCATATTTCTCAATCTGAACATACTTAATTCCACATAACTCTAACAGCAGTCCACCTGGACCTATTTTGTACACCCTCAACATATGCTTGCTGTATCATAGACAATAATTATATGTATAAATGGTTATAGAATGAAGACAATCATATTTCATGATGGGTAAAAGGCAAAATGTGTTTTCTTTGTGCATGATTTACAATTTTTCCATGACCCTGGAAATCTCTTTATATTTGGGATAATGATCTCGAAGTCATTAAACAGTAGGGCCTAGATTCATTGAACATGTGAATAGGAATCACCAGAACTGTCCAGTTGGTTGCAATTTCCAGACTGCTAAGGGTTGTTTCAGACACTTAACTTTCAATAGCCTGATGTGTAGGCTTCAACATCCTTGATGCAGCAATTGACAAAAATTACCTATGATCATTAGAAAGCATGGGTCTCCACTGCTTCTACAACTAGTTAGATTCTACTAACAACAAAGTCCTGTATCAACAAGTTCCAATACTGAGAACAATGCACTGTTATCACTTAGAGTTTCTCACAAATTAAACAATTCCTTATTTTTTAGAACAAGAAAAATATTATGTAGTGATGTGTATTTGTTCATAGTAATATATAGCTTTTTCTTACATCTTAATTTTCCGAGCCTTTCTGAATTTAGTATAAGTATTCTGATTTAATGCATTAGCTTGGAGTAAAGATTTTTCATCTTTTTTCAGTACTTCCAATTATATTTCTAGGATGTTTGGATTTCTAAACTGTGCAAGAACATGTACCTCATCTACTATACAAAGGATATTTCCTTCAAGATTACAGATTCATGATATTTGTATGAATGGAATAACATATAAAATTAAGATAAAGATAATACTTTAACAGTGAGCTGTTGGGTTTTTATTCACAATGCATATTTGGGGTATGTAAAGTTGTACCATTATGAAAATGATATGTGAAAAGAATGGAAAAAAATCATTCCTTGTGGTAGAGTTGAGTATTAAAGCACAGAATGATAGCACAGCATAATAATTTGTAAATTGTGCTTATGAGTACCACTGTTCTGAGTGTTAAATGGAGTTTCTTTAATTAAGGGGAATTAATGAATTTAGAGTCATGCACATGCACAGCACAGTCTGGCTGGCTATCCATGAAAACGATGAAATCAGATTTCCATTAATTTTTGGTAGACTTTTCTCTCATTCAATGTTAGAATCAACAGGGAGAAAAAAACTTACTGCTGAGGCTCTGAAAGTCTCTGTGTATATTTTGTTTGAGTCTTTTCAACTTAACCTAGTACTATAATGGAAGTAAGCCTGGAACATTTAACACAATCTTCCCTGTTTTAGCTAACACAAATCAGCATCTCTATTACAGTGTTTCTAAATTTGTAATGCTAAAAACTGACATAAAATTCTAATTATTTTTTATGGGAAAAATTAATATTGACTTAAATTAGTATTAATATTAAATTAAATTAAATTAATATTGAATAAAAAATTCATATTGAATGAATGATTTCTCAGTTCTGAGACCATTAGAAATATATGTATTCAAATTATCTTAAGGAACCATTGTGGCAAAGTCATTCCAGCACCTAAGGGATGGTTACCTACACATTGAAAATCACTATTATTAAGTTTATCATACAGATTTGCAGAAAATTTTCATGACTTTAGCATATGATTCATGAGAAACATTTGCTGTAAAGATGCAACATTTATTCATCTAAGTAATCCAAGTATAAACTAAAAACAACGAAGTCAAACTTGTTGAATCATTCAGCTTTATTGACAAGACAATGGGGAAGAAGTTGCTGACCAGAGCACAAGGGACTCATATGTCAGATGTCATCCTGAAACATGAAACAAACATTTGATATGAAATATGAATTCTGTATACTCAAAGCATATTTCATATCTGTAGGCATAAATATAAGATAAAAAACATGCAGTTTTGGTGGCTCAGTTTGTCAAATACAGTTGTAAGAACAATTTGAATTATATATACAAAATGCTGCCAGTTTTATTGAAAATTTTTAAGGGTGTAGTACACACTTTAATTAGGTTCCATTTGGAATGGATGATTTCTGTCTCAATGAAAGTGTCACACAATATTATATTCTTATGACTTCCCCACTTGTCTTCATCTTGTAATATTTGAGAGTGAAGAAGTAAAAGTTCAAAGAAATCTTTCCTACATATTCGCATTTTCAAAGTTTCTCTCATAAATTTTTCTCATTATATAAGATTGAACATTGCAAGGTTTTCACGAGTTTTTGAAAGTCATACTAATTCTCTTTGTAGAGCCCCATGTATTGCAAAGAATAAAACATGAATAAAACATATGCCACATTTTTTTCCAGCAGAAATTCTTTCTCTATGAAAAAAGGTTTACATTTTTTCTCTGACCTGAAATGAAGTCAAAGATATTTCTGTGTACATTACATTTGTTAAGATTCTTGCCTTTATACATTCTCTGTTAAAAATTTAAAAGATAAAAGGATTCATATCTTCAATACAATTGAAAGGGTTTTTCTCCTGAAAGTATTGTGTAGTGAATTTTAAGATGATATTTTTCATAATGGATTCACTCATTCAATTCACTTATATATTTTATCTACTATGTGAATTCTCTGATGATTCTCAGACTGAGGTTGTAGTAATGCATTTATCATATACACAATATTTGTAAGGTTTGTCTCATGTAGGAATTCTCTGACTTTTCAGATGGTGTTTGTGGGTAAAGCATTTTTCACATTCACTACATCTTTAGGGTTTCTCTCCTGTATGAATTATCTGATGACTTCTCAGTCAAACTTCCTGCATAAAGCATTTGTCACATTCACTGTATTTGTAAGGTGTCTCTCGAGGATGAATTCTCTGATGAATTTGAAGACTGCATTTTTCACTATAGCATTTGTCACAATCAAAACATTTGTAAGGTTGTTCTCCTGTATGAATTCTCTGAAAAATACTAAGATGAGAATGTTGGGCAAAGCATGTGTTATGTACAGTACATTAGTAAGGTTTATATCTTGTATGGATTCTCTGACGCTATCACAGACTTAATTTCTCGGTAAAGCATTTGTCACATTCACGACATTTGTAAGGTTTCTCCCTTAAATGAATTCTCTGATGAGTCCTTAAGATGGTACAGCTGGGTAAAGGATATGTCACATTTAATATGTTTGTAAGGTTTCTCTCCTGTACATGTTCTCTGATGAATTCTCAGAATGCCCTTGTCAGTAAAGCATTCATAATTTGTATAGAATCTCTCCTGTAGGAATACTTTGATGAATACTAAGATGGGATTGTTGGGTAAAGCCTTTGTCACATTCATTGCAATTGTAAGGTTTCACTCCTGTATTAATTTACTGATGACTTCTCAGACTGCCTTTTTCAGTAAAGCATTTGTCACTTTCAGTGCATGTGTAAGGATTCTCTCCTGTATGAATTCTCTGATGTCTTCTCAGACTAAGTTTGTACATAAAGCATTTGTCACATTCAGTGCACTTGTATGGTTTCTCTCCTGTATGAATCCTCTGATGAATTCTCAGATTGCTTTTTTGAGTAAAGCATTTGTCACAGTCACTGCATTTGTAAGGTTTCTCTCCCGTATGAATTCTCTCATGATTCCTAAGATGGGATTGTTCCGTAAAGCATTTGTCACATTGACTGCATGTGTAAGATTTTTCTCCTGTATGAATTCTCTGATGTCTTCTCAGACTAAGTTTGTACATAAAGCATTTGTCACATTCAGTGCATTTGTAAGGTTTTTCTCCTGTGTGAATTCTCTCATGTTTATTAAGATGGGATTGTTGGGCAAAGCATTTGTCACAGTCACTGCATTTATAAGGTTTCTCTCCCGTATGAATTCTCTCATGATTCCTAAGATTGAATTGTTGTGTAAAGCATTTGTCACATTGACTGCATGTGTAAAATTTTTCTCCTGTATGAATTCTCTGATGACGTCTCAGACTACTTTTTTCAGTAAAACATTTGTCACATTCACTGCATTTGTAAGGTTTCTCTCCTGTATGAATTCTCTGATGATTTCTCAGACTAAGTTTGTATATAAAGCATTTGTCACATTCAGTGCACTTGTAAGGTTTCTCTCCAGTATGAATTCTCTGATGAATTCTCAGACTGCCGTTTTCAGTAAAGCATTTGTCACATTCAGTGCACTTGTAAGGTTTCTCTCCTATATAAATTCTCTGATATCTTCTCATACTAAAATGTTAATAACAAGGACAGAGAATGAAGATAGGGTAACTGTGTAAGCGCTGTGGGTTACTACTTGAGCAAAGGACATTCACCTGAAAATGCAAGCAAAAGAAAGAGTGATTTAGAAAGCATGGAATAAAGTGAACTCCTGGCATGTTAGAACATCTGCAACAACAAGAATACAGATAATCCAAATACCCATCAAAAATCTCTTTCTGTAAATATTCTAGCAAGTATAATTTTCATGAAACAAATGAGGATAATCCCTAGTTTGTGTGATAGAAAATTTAGTGACAACAAGACTTTCTGTACAACAGAATTTTGAGAGGCAGAAAAAATAAAATGTTTTCATAAATTTATTATATTTAAAACTCATACGTATGGCATTGGTGGACAACATGAGGTAGATAAGAAAAAATGGGCATAGGAATGCATAAATTTTCAAGAGAATTATCAAGATATTTTTTCATAGCACTTCACCTTATGTTTCTTGTCTGTGACATACAGACTGAGTATTGTTGTTATCTCTACGAGCAACACATCATGAAATCCTGCTCCACTGACAAATGCTGTGCTTAATTTCAACAATAGTAAATACATAAAATGAATGAATGTCATGGCATTATTCTGCCCATGTCTATAATGTGAAATATATACCTTCCACTTCATGGAGACTGAGCAACAAGTCATTCTAGGATGGAAAGGATATTCCATAATTTTACATGCTTTCACCACGAAGTCCCCATGTACACTCCAGCTTCTACTTTAAAACTTGGAACTAACATTTCCTCAAATACACACCTACTTCTGAATAGACATTATTCTGTACCTCAGAGCCTTCCAGTCAAAGTTAACTCTCCCATGTTACATCAAACATTTTACAGCAGACAAAGTTCAAATAGCTATATGTTGTGTTCAGACACTGGGACTCTTGATTACTACAAGGCCTTCTTATCTAGTGTTCACTAGAAATGTCTGTATAAGGTTGTTCTCCCCAACCCTCAGATGTACCTACTATTGTCACATCTAAGTGTTGTAACAATGTGGGTCTCTGTTCCAGTTGTCTAGTCCTCTCCCTTACCAACAAAAAAGGCTGCACTATAATAATATTTAGTAGTAATAAATATGTATCCATAATTAAAGTCAGGAGAGCATGGAATGATATTTATCAATCAATGAAAGAAAACAACTGCCAAATCTAGTGTTACTTCCAGAAAAAGTGACTACTAGTATATACAGTGCTTAACGTACGTTTGAATGCAGTAAATCATTAAGACATGTTTAGTCAACAACCAACTTAGATACTGAACAGATCAAATTATGCACAAAAGAATCAAATATGAATTTACATAAGGACACAGGTAATAAGAGAGTTCTTGTGAGGAATAACTCAATGCAAGAGAACACATGCACAACTCAGGAAAGCTCTATTGCACATAAGAAAAGGAGAACACTGTGAACCATAATATACCACCCACAATATCAGCAAAATCTTCTAGATTAAATATCCTAAAGAATAAAATTTCCAAAAGACCATTATTTCATCCAATAATCTTCCAAAACCTTCAATATAAAATCCCTAGTACAAGTCAGAATTGTTGAAACATATATCTATATAATGAATAGTATTATTTGTGAATCTTGGTTTTCAGTTCAGGAAGAAGGAACTGTGCAGAACTAAACAGATAGCATAACAAGAAAAAAGGTTCACATACTTCTCAATTGTACCGAATATATTTTAATCTACCTATAGGAGATGGAGTGAGGATTACTGGTTAGAACATTGTGTCTTCTTTCAGATGACTGGAGCTTTATAACAACACTCAAAAGGCAGCTATCATGAAAGAGAATCCTATGCCTGATTTTGTACTCTGAAGATCCTGCACATGTATGATTCACTCACATATATGCAAACTAAACACTCACTGTCATGAAACAACAAAAAAGGAGAAAAAACCCTACTAACCACAGACATTCGAAAAACACAAAGAAAACAGATACAACAGGAATGAAGATATTTAATTTAGTCTTTTCAATGATGGTGTGATTGTAAACAAAAACAAAACACACAAGCAGAATCCTTTGTTCATGGCAAATTCCTTAGTTATTGAAGAATACATGATTAAAAACACTTTAAAAAGGTCCTCTATTACTGCCACAGTCCTGTACATAGTATATAAAGACAAAAAAATGAGAATTTCAGAAACAATTTTTTAAGGGCAATGCAATTAAGACTAGTAATTAGGTGGCATTTTAGCTTGGATAATATAAGACCCACTTATAATCAAAGATCACTCTACACTCAAGGGCATAGAAAACTCTAAGGCCATGATGACAATATTTTACCCTATGCAGTTTCTGAATTAATCATGGACTAACAATGAAAGGAGGCTAACAGCTTCCAAAATAACACCTGTGTAGAAAAAAAAATAGTTCCTTAAAATGTTAATCATACTTTCAGAACTATACTGTAATCTACTAAATAACTAACACACAACCTACACATATGCACATCATTTGTTAAGAAACTCAGGTGATGAATACAAATGCTGGGCATACAGTCTCTGGGTTTTAATCCCTGCACACTGGTAGTAGATGCAGATCATGAGGATACAGGAGGTTCTTCAGGAGAGATATTTTTGTTTGTTTTTCTTTTTTTTTTTGAGGTTTTATTCTTTTTTCTTTTATTAAGTGTTTTTCTTTGATATTTTCTTTCTTTTTTATTGGATGTTTTCTCTGTTTGTATTTCAAATGTATCCCTTTCCTGGTACCCATGAAACCCCCTACTCTCCTCCCTCCACTTTCTTCTATGAGGGTTTTCCATTACCCACTCCCCCACCCCAGCCTCCTCTCATTGGCATTCACCTACACTGGGGCATCATGCCTTCATAGGACCAAGGCCTCTCTTCTCATTGATTCTTGACGAAGTCATCCTCTGCCATGGGTTCCTCAAATCCATTAGAAATGCCCAAAATGTCTCTATTAAACATTATGTTTTATCTAGAACTCTGCCCAGGCTAGACAATTCCTCTAACCAATTTTCCACTACACACCCTGACCTATGCTTCCATTCAGTCTCAGGAAGACTCCCACATAGCTGTCCTGGTGCTCTGGATCTGCTCTGCACCACCCCACATGTGCGCTACTTTCCTAGAACAGAGGTGGATCCAGTAGGAAGCTGAAACCTAGCTCTTGCACCCCCCCATAGATTAGCAAAGCATAAGCATAACACCTCATATGGAAAACTCTGCCTCCTGACCTAATGCCACACAGCAAAAGAAAACTAAGAGGATAGAACTAAAACAATTTGACAATGTTATAGAATCTATATACCCCAAATCACAGATGAAATAACAATGCTCATGACAAAATGAATTATGGAACAAACTCAAGAGACAGAACTCAAAATATTATTCGAGCAGTATTTAATGAGATCAAAGGATATAAAGAGGAAACAAGTACAGATACTCAAAGGGACAGAAACAAACTGAATGAAAGACATTAGAACTCCTGCAAGTGGCTAAGGAAATAATTAGGATAATGAAGGATGTGAACATTGCTTTCAGAGATATAAAAATCTGAGGAATCCTCAATCTGAAAGTAATGAGAAATGAACTCTGTAAGTGTGATGGTGACTCAATTGAGGGAAAATTCACCAAGACACAGCATTCAGAAGACAAACATCAGTGTTCCAATGCAAGCTGAAAGAGCTGGCTCAATCAATGAAGTCATAGGTGACACGAACAACAAAATACCTTGTGCATTTCAGCAGAAATATTAATTGATAAAAATTTAATTCAATTTTGATACAGTGGGGTGGGTCCTTAATCCTAGTAGCCAGGAGGCTCAGGCAGACAGACTTATATGTGCTAGAAGTCATTCTTATCTCCATATCAGGATATATGAAAGTCAAGTCTATAGGGTGACACCCTGTTTTGTAAACAAATAGTGAACCCAAACAAGAAATTAAACATACATCCTCTACATTCAAGTAAAAAGGAGTTGAACTGTGCAAGGATTAGAAGACTGATTACATAAGTTAGAATGAAGTAGTCTCTCATCAGTTTATACTTTTGAAGTTGGGTCCCAAGTTGGTCACAATATTCAAGGAAATTTACTTGTAGGAACATTACTGAATAAAGTATGACACAGGGGGTAGGTCTGAGAAAAAAAATAGACCCAAATCACTTAGTTCTCCTGCCTTTGATACTTAATTAGATACTCTGGGGGCATATATCAATAAAAAGTAAGGCAGAATTAATGGAGCATGAAGGATGCTTTCTTTGAATACAAGGATGAATACCAGCTCAGCCAGGGAAGACAACTGATTGCAAAGAAGTGAGGTGACATAGATACATTGAGAAATTTGGCAGTGAGACACTGGTTATAAAAGATATTTTCAGATAATTATGTACATGGGGTCTTGCAAGAATGAAAATGAATCATTCTTTAGAAAGACATTAGTAAGTTTCTGTAGAAATTAATAGAGACTCAAAGAGAATTCAATGATTCATCATAACATATTTGTTTCTGTAAAGACAGTAAAGTGCTGACAAAACATTGTTCAGCTTATTTAAACTGAAAGAATGTATGCATAGGAATGAGAACACAAACTATAAAAGTGACATTGTAATGTATGACTATGATGCCAGTGTTAACTTATGCACTACAGTGGAGAGTTATACACAAATGCATCACACAAGTGACAAAACAACCTCCTAAATTATAAAAGTAGAAGACACATGAAAAATGTGCTCAGACTGAAGCAGGAACAATTTTGCTTAATAGGGTCTGAGGACTGGACAGATTAGCATGGAATACTCCTTTCCTTCTGAAGTTATGCAAACTTCATACTAATGTCCAAAGTATATTGCATAAAACACAAAGAAGTGGAACACTAGAAAGACATCATACAAAGTTGGTTTACGTCTACACCTCAAGCAGGTAAACAGAAGGGACTATATACAAAGAAAAAAATTACAGAGCAGTTGCCAGAATATACAGAGAAACAGATATTGTTGCTGAATTATATGGAAATGGAAGGAATTTACATTAACTATGCAAGACTCTTTTAACACCTAAAATTAATCAATGTAAGATTACACAGATCTAGACACAGTGGAAGAAATATTAGAGCCGGGCAGTAGTGGCGCACGCCTTTAATCCCAGCACTTGGGAGGCAGAGGCAGGAGGATTTCTGAGTTCGAGGACAGCCTGGTCTACAAAGTGAGTTCCAGGACAGCCAGGGCTACACAGAGAAACCCTGTCTCGAAAAACCAAAAAAAAAAAAAAAAAGAATATTAGGTTGGGATCTTTGAACCTGTTTCTACTTAGGGTGTAGTTCTGCCCCGCAACACACATTTAATCACTCTGGTTGTAATACAGATAAGCTCTTTATACTAACTTTAATTCCAAACAATGAAGGTTTATTACTATATAGAAGGAAGCACCCAAGTTCTAAAGTGCTGTCTAATTGGTTGGTGAAAAGAATAACAAATCAGAGAAAGATTTGACAAAATAGGATAAGCCCTACTCTCATGAGAAGAGAGAGGAAAGGGACTGTACTTAAGGGTGAGAAGGACAGTACACAAAAAAGAGAATGGTAAAGGAATACAATAGAGTGCATGGACAGCTGTAGACATTTGAGAGGGTAAAGCAACAGAGAGGGGGAAAACAGTTTTCCTGGAAGAGTTTTAGAGTCACTTTGAAGAGAGAACTTGCTAGGTAAGGGCAAAGATAGAATGTGCAATAGAAGGAGAAGGAACCAGAAGATTAGAAAGATTGCTACAGTTAATTTCAGGTCAAGCAGAGCAATTCAGTGTCTGAGACAAGAACCAGATTGAATAGCTCAGCTATTGAGCCTGAACAGCTGAGGTGAACCAGCCAGGTAAGGTTGAAGATGGAACAAGAAATGGTAGCTTATTCAGCATCAAATTGTAGAAGATGAAAGCAATCTAGACCTAGATAAGATTGTATGGCTCCAGCCGCATATGTAGCAGAGGATGGCCTCGCTGGACATCAATGAGAAGAGAAGCTCTTGGTCCTGTGAAGCCTCATTGCCCCAGTGTTGGGAAATGCCAAGATTTGGAAGCAGGATTGGGTGGGTTAGTGAGTACGGGGAGGAAAGATGGGATAGGGGATTTTGGGTGGCAAAAAGGGGAAAGGGGATAACATTTGAATTGTAAATAAAGAAAATATCTAATAAAGCTGAAAGAAAAAAAAAAGAAAGTGTAATCTACGACAGAAAAACAACTAAAAACAAAACAACAACAACAAAAAAAACCCAAAAACAGATTGTATGGAAGGTAGAGGCTTCCAGGACTAGGCCTAGTATAACAGACAGAGACAATAAGCATGCTAGGCAACAACTACAATAGGAGAATAAAAGTTTGTTCTACCACCCTGTAGTAAAATCTGACTTTGATCCTTGTAAATGCTCTAAAGAATGTAAGCAGAGAAGAAACATACCTCAGAATAATAAAGGCAAAAGACACAAAAGAAAGGCAAACAGTATAGAAAGTGTCAACAGTAATTCCACTCTAATAAGCAAAAATTCAACACACTGCATAGGAAAAATCTCAATTCAAGAACATGAAAACATTAGCTTGAACAGAATCAGCCATTCAAAAGTGAGTGCATCTTCTGGAGTAAAACAACTCAGGTCAGACCATTCACTCCGTCAACAGATATCTTGGACTCCGTGATGGTGGCAAAATTCATAAAGTAAAAAACTGCTATATGAAAAGGGGCAGGGGACAGACTTATCAATGGCCTAACCTGGATATTCAGTCCGTGTGCTATAATCTCAATCTCCCAGGCAAGGAATGGCCACAGGTATCACAGTGGAAAGATTATTTGTGGTTTGTGAACCAGAGTGTTTTCTCGTTTGAGCTGAGGCCAGCTCCACAGGAAATACTGCATAGGGAACAGTAGTAACCTGGCTAAGGTCCAATAAGGAAGATCACAGGCCATAGGCAGGAAGCTACTACTGACATTTTATGCATGTGTAAATGGCACTTGGCATACACCCATAGCCTGAGGCTGCTTTCACTCTGAGAAAAAGAGACTGTTTTCAATAGGTAACAGTTATTTCAGAAACTCAAAACAATCAAATGTGGAGATTTACTCACTGCTGACTGCATGAGAAACCGTATCACCTCATCTTATATTCTTCTCAGTGAAACTTTACAGAATCATAGTGAAATGTAATCTGGCAAAACCATATTCATGTCCTCTTTTTCTCCTGACAGGTGAGCCCCATTCCACCCCTTGTTCAATCCCTCTAACACACCTGTATCCTTTCCTACACTCTCCTTGGCCGTGGGCTCTTATCTTTAAGGGTGAGCAGATTGGGTTGAGGAGACTTGAATATGTTCAAAAAGGCCCTGAAACTTTTCATGAAACAAAAATGAAAGATGCCAATACCTGGCAAAGGACACACATGAATGAAAGAGAAGATACCATGGACAATGCTCATTTTCTCTGAGGATTTCAGTTCACTATATGAGATGTGAGAATTCCTCACACAGTTCCCATATATGCAAAGTGCTTTTGCTAGGAATCAGGAGGAGAAGCAATTAAGACTGCAAGGAGACTATTTTGGACCAGATTTCTCTGGAGAGTTCTGAGGTTCAGAAGGTGTTGTGATGATTGTGATAGATGGAAATGGATTCCAGCTCGACATGGAAGTGAGAGCTCAGAAACACAAGCTGAGAGCTATGGGTCTGTCCTTAAAGTACAGGGTTCTGAGCCCATGGACATCATTCACATGGTGGGGCTACATGTTTCTAGTGGTTGTGAGTATTATTCTTTCAAAAATCATGATTTTGCAAAATATTAAATAAATAAAAAAATAAGATTCCAACAGCTAATAGATGGTGCATATGTGAATAGATTAAACACACTGATGATTGAAAATGCATCTGAGTTGTATTAAGGAAAGAAAAGAAAGCCTTTCACTCAGAGGCATTTAACAAAGAGTAAGTCTAAATTTGAATTCTCTGCTTCATGTTCCCTGTGCCTTCCATCCTCTGTTGCATGAATTTGAATCTGTGACTATCTCTAGGCTGTCTTGTGAATCTATCCCTGTGTGTCTGTCTCCTTTCTTTGGGCGTGTGTCTCTTGCCTATTTCTTTCTTTCTGACTGCCTTAAGTAAAATCTTTGCAGTCTTTTTGGAACAGCAGGAAAGCATCACATGGGGAAGGAATGGGATACTGTACTGAGTAATCTTTAAAGGACTGGGTCACTGGCTTCAACTGATCAAGATGGCAAACACATACAAACGATACTGTTTATCAAACACTATCCATAATGGCATATTCATTTTAGAAGGGTGCTTAAAGCCTCTGTACTGGATGCTTTTAGCAAATGATACACATGCTATTTCGGTTAGCTGCATAGAAAATTACATTAAGGTTATACTATGCATTAATTTTGGTTTTAAAAGTTGACAATATGAGAAGTCTAACGAAAATGACTTTTGCTTTTACATTGTTCTTTGAAAAGTATTTTAAACAATCAAGTTGAGTATTACACCGAATGATAGCATGTTTAAATCTTAAATTTCTAAAATTGTATTAACTCTGGCTGTTAGGCTAGGCAAAAGTACCAGTCTATTAGAATGGAAGATAGTTGTATAATATTACATTGCCACACATATGTTTCTGCCAATGCATAGGAAAACTCTATGGAGCAGAATTCAATGGAGTTCTGGTGACTGGAATCTTTGTAACATATGTGTAAGAAAGAAAAACTTGAAAAGTGCTATCTTAAAAGCATATGAAGGGATTGCTCCCCACAAACTGACAACAAGTCCTCCTTGCTAAAGGCAAGACTGACACAGCTCATCTTATATAAAGGTCAGGCTGGTACATGCAAGAACCTTCACTCCAGTGGCCCAGTGTTCTTGTTATGGGAAGGTGCTTTGCAACTACATAAGTAGAAAGGTACATACTTGAACCAACCAAAAAGCTTTTGGTTTACAATTTATCCTGCCTTCAAATCATGCCAGGTCATTGATATCTTAAAGATATTGGGAGTAAACAATCAATATCTGATTTGATTTAAATATAAAAAATTTGATAAATGTTATATATCAGTACTCAAATATGTTTATGGACTTGAGTATACAGGGAGCTTTTTGTGAAACCACCACCACTGTTATAATGACAACGGGGTTTCTACATAGTTTTAAGTACAGGACTTTCATTGGAGAAGTCTCTCAGTTATGACTTTAATGTTAGCATATTCAAGGCTATGACTAGCCACATGGCTAGCTCTTTACCTCTCTGTTCCTGTTCCTATCTATCTGTTCTCTTTTCTATCCTCTATAAAGCTACTGTATCTGCTTTTCCCTTCCTACATCTCTCTCTGTGTCTAAGAATTCCACTCTCCATTGATCATCCCAGGAACTGGACCTCTAACAAGCTATAAGGTGTAAGACATCACCAAGACATCTTTAGACATCACTAGGCATAGGGAATGGCCTGAACTTCAAATATCTGAGCATCCTGGCAAAGAAAAGAATTTACAAATGTAAGACTGTTGGTAGAATATAGAAACAGCAATATGAAGACACTACTGGCATTTAGCATTCTGCTAATATCATAACACATGAAAATACACACACACACACACACACACACACACACACACACACCTGAATACAATGTGAACGAAAGTTACCTCAACACATATGCAGTGCTCAAGCAGGCTAGGAGAAGGAATTGTAGCCCATGATTTGGAGTGACATATGATGTAGAGTATTTTGGCTTCTAGTGAAAAGGGATACACCTGCCTCAGTTCTCTGAATTCTGAGATTATGCCAGCATCACTTGCCTATTTTATGTCTATATAGTCAGGGGATGTAATCACACTTTCTATATCAGAATAGCATAATGTATATTCTTGAAACATCTTTTGACTCTTTCAATTTACACTCACATAATACATTGTAAGAAATTGAAAAATCCATAAAATATATTTTATCTGTAGAAGGCAAAGGATCTTGTGGTCAAAGATTATTTCTTGGAAAGAAGGGCTATAAAACCACAAGGTTTTGTCTTCAATGGAAGGTATGTACACACTTTTCTGACTAGATAGGGAATGGATGTACTAAGTAGCTTGGTGACCAGTGGTATATTTAGTGCCAGACAAAAATACAGAATTTACTTCTGGGTTTTAATAAAACATGAATCCCTGAGTTCATTGTAGCTCAGGCTATAAAATTCCACAAATTTCCAACCTGTAATAGTTCCAGTTTTTCACCCAGTTCTCCTCTGCTTCTCACTTCAGCAAAGACAGCCTACTGCCAGACTTCTCCCCAAGAAATATCTTGTGTGGTTAGTTGCTCTGTGGGGCTTTGTGATATGTCGCAACTTCTGATGGCTAGGAGACCATGTGCTTCACTGCGGTACCATGCAGTGGGACACCTTTTTCCTAAGTGCTACAAGCCGTACATTGGGGATAACCCACAATGCACCCACAGCTAGCACTGAAATACACACAGTGTGGGATTGAAATACATTTTTCTTTTCTTGTGGATTGTCACTCTGTCAGACCTAGGATTTTCAGAGCCCCACACTTATGTCACCTAACCAGTAAACACCACACATAGTCTTTCATTCTGATCAATAAATTCAGAGATAAACACAATCCTTCTTTCACTTTAAAATTGTAGTTTGTTGGTATCTTTATATATAATGGACTCGTCAACAAAAATTATTCTTTATCCCAACCCATAAAAAAAATCTCTGAATATTTCAGAAAAACTGACCAGAAGCTTGAAACTAGAATTTGTAGTAACAAACACTATTACCTGCACATCAGCAATTAAGGAGCATCAAAAAGTTGAACTGTCAGAATGGCCTCATGGCCAACATGTTGTGTTTGAGAAACAACTGTCTGTCAGCAGGCCCCAGAATCAAATGTGCATAGTGAACTCATTGGTAATATATGCAGCAATGTTTAGTAAAGTTAGTAAATATTTAGTAAAGTGAGGAACAGAGTTGAATGGGTTAAAAGTGTCAGACTATGAAATATTATATGTAAGGATAGCAGATCCTTACATCTTCTCCTCTTCATTTGCCCAAGTGAAAACACCTTCCAAGCAGGTCACTAAAAGAGACAGCACTCAGGCAGGGCACTCTGAAAACAGAGTGACCAACGAGATACCCAGGGACACAACTTCTGCCCAAGGAGACAAGGTCTGAAATCAGCACCCCAAACACAGATGCCTAGACAACAGCATAGTTAACAGTAACAACCAGGGGACTATGTCATCCACAGAGCCAAGCTATCTTATCATGGCAGACCATTTTAAATATTCCAATATATTTAAAAGAACAAGAAAAAGACCTAAAAACCAACTGTATGAAGATGGCAGGTGTTCTAAAAAGGAACTGAATACCTGAATGGAATACAGGAAATATAATCAAACAATAGAGGAAATAAATAAATGTCTTAAATAAAGCTAAGAATAAACAAACATTTGAATGAAACACAGAAAAGTTTCCAAGACAAAAAAAATGGAAATTTAAGTAATAAAGAAAGCAGAAAAAGAGGCAATCCTGGAAATGAAAATTATAGGATCATCTCTAAGGCAAAAAAACACAGTAAATAGGACAAGGAAAAAATACAGCCTAAGAAAAAGGGAAAAGATGATTACTCACTGTTTATATTAGAAAGAGTCCTAATATACAAAATGTATTAAGAACTCAAGCAACTAGATGATCTTAGAACAAACAATTCAATTTAAAACTTGGGGTAGAATGATACAGAATTCTCAAATGAGGAAACTCACATGGTCTAGAAACAAATAAATGTTGAACATCCTTAGCTATCACAGAAATTGAAGTGGAAACCACTATGAGATTTTTTTTACATATGTGAGAATAGCTAAAGTCAATAATACAAGTGATATCTCATGTTGGCAGGGATGTGGAGCAAGAGAAATACTTTTACATTGTTGTTAGGAGTGTAAACTAATACAGACACTATGGAAATCAATATTGTCTTTCCTCAGATAACTGGGCATAGGGCTATTTCAAGACCCAGCTTGGGATATATGCATAAAATATGCTCCATTTTACTGGAAAAACACCTGCTGAATATGTTCATTGTGGCTGAACAGAAACTTGAAATGAGCTAGCTTTCCCTGAACTGAAGAAGGGATAAAAAAAGATGTGGTACATTTATACAATGGAGAACTACTTGGCTGTTAAAAAAAATGGCTTAAGAATTTTACAGAAAACAGATGGAATTAGAAAAAAAAATTACTGATTAGGGGAACCAAAACTCAGAAATATGAATATAGCATACATTCACTTACAAATTCATAGTAACTATTAGGTGAATGATCAGCTGTAGTCCACAGATCCAGAGCAGACAGTGAATGAGGAGAGCTATAGGGGGAATCAAGGATCTTTCTGGAAAGGAGAAATAGAAAAGATTCTGAGGGTGGACTAGGGGTGAATGGGCACAAGAGTAGGAGGGAATCAGTTGGAGAGGCAGAGAAAGTGCAGTACAAGGAAGAACAGCTGGGAGTAAAGGGCATTGGGCAGTTGATGTAGATATCTATAGTATTAGTAACTTCCTGGAATTTATGGTGACCTTACCAAGAACTCCTAGTAATGGAAAATGCAGAATCTGAATTGGCCATCCTTTGTAGACAAGCAAGGTTTCAGTGGTGGTTTACATTTGGTTAAGTTGTTGTAGAGGAAGTCACATGGAGATTCAATAACCCAGGCTGATACTCGGATAGAAAGTTGCTCTCTGAAAATGGCAACAATGACACATTAGTGAGGAGAACTTTCATACAGCCCACTGAACATGAAGTTTTCAAGCAGGTACAGGGTTGGACATTTTACTCCTATGTTTTAGTCTCATGGGCAAGAGAAGGTACTCTAAAGGCTACAGAAAGAGACAAAAAGACACAAAACAAGATATACAACCCTCCCACTAAAATCTGCACTGCTTGCAAGATGTGCAGGGGCATGGTGGTACCAAACTGGTTGAGTGGCCAACCAATGTTTGTTTTATCTTGAGCCCCACACAATGAGTGGAAACCCATGTTTTATAGGATCTTGTCAACAACAAATCACAGAGACTTCCATGGCAGGCATAGGGGATCCAGAGGTCTGCAGCACTTCTCCTGCTGTTATGGCTGTTTCCTTGGTGATTTTTGTGGGACTCCTAATAGAGGGAGCAGATAGAGCTCTGACTCTCTCTCCTATTCTTGAGCTACTTTCCTTCTATTGAGTTCTCTTTTCCAACTTCAATATGAGTTTCCTTGCCTTGCCATTTAGAATGTTGTTTGTCTATACTTTCATGGAGCTCTGCTTGTTTCTAAAGAGGAAACAGAAGACAGGGAGTAGATATGGATAAGAGGAAGATAGTAGTAAACTAGGGGTAGCCAGGCTAGTCAACAAAGAAGAAACTTTGCTCAGAATATATTGTATGATAGAAGAAACTATTGTAATTAATACACAATTCAATTTGTCCTAAAGAAAATGCAAAGAAAGAATCAATATTGAAAAGAGAGAAGCAGAATACTGAAGACAGGGAAAGCATGATATTGGCAGATAGGTTGTTCTGTGTGTGGAGAGCAAGAACATCACACAGAAGTTTTTGACCAGCTCTTTTTTGGGTCCTGTCTACATCTGTGCAATCAGAAATCTTGCTCCCAGCAATGTGAAATAATCACCAGTCCAGAAGCAAACCTAAATCATTTTTGTCATAGTATCATTCACTAATTTAGGTTGTGGAATTACACAGGTTCTGGTTATTTAATTCTGAGAGAGAATTCTTGCTTTTCTTTAGGGAAAACTAATGTTTGAATAACTATTAAAATAATGGAAATGTGTACGTAATGTCATGCAGTATAGGAACATTCATTAAACAACATATTAAATGTAACCAAAGTGATATAAAAGTATTAAATATTTAAACACACTTTACCAAAGAAAAATGAAGTCACAACCTAAGGCAGGTTATTTGCTAAGAAAAAAATTTTAAAAAATGTTCTATTAGGCTAACAGTATCACATTTTTGTTAAAGTACATATTATTTTCAATATATAAATTCAAATAAAACCAGTCAGTCTGTTTCTTAACCACTTTCTTTTTGATTTACTAAGATTTGTTGGCAGAAAGCTCTCATATAATTCAAATAAAGCAACATTCTGCATTTCTACAGTATACTACAATAGCATATTTGATTCTTATCTCTAGACAAAACTGAATACAAAAACCATGTCAATCAATTTTTCTTCTCCACATTGTACAAACTCTTTAAATGTGATTGCCTCAGCTAGATTCTGTGCTCTCTGCCCTACATTTCCTCTTGCAACCTGCAGTGTAGAAGAGATGCCTGAAGTTCTCACCCATTTCACAATGAAAGAGAATTAATGATTAAAATCTGAAGAGACAAAGAAGTGTGTAGACACTGCCTAAGTTGTAATTACATGCTGCTCCATGACAAATACAGCACTGACTGTTATTTCTTTAAAGGTGTAAAGTCTTTTAACCATTGCTAACCCAGTTCTAAACCATTCCTTTTCCACAATGTCCTCCTGAGGTATGCAGTTTATCCTCAATGAATGAGCTTTTAGCTTATATTAAAATTTAGGTCACCATCTATATAACTGCAAAGAGCATGAGAATAAGTGCCCAGCCTGAAAGGAGGTGCAAGAATGTTTTTCAAACACTGGGCAGTAAAGCCAGGATTAGGAGTTCAAAGAAAGTCTCAGCAACACTGCATGAGCAAGGCTGAGCTACAGGAGGCCTTGCAATAAAGAAATATGAAAGACCTTTAGAAAAAGGAATGTAATTCTCAGTGAATGGGAAACATTGGAGAATAGAAACAAGCACCAGAACAGAGCAGTAAGAATTTTTTAAAAAATTAAATTTAAATAACAGTAAAAAATTGACTTTTTCAAAAAAAATCATGAATAAATTTGAAAAATGGCTAGGTATACTGATTTTGATAAAGAGCAGACACTTCCTTGGTAGAGGGAATGGCATTAATAAGACAGTCTGTGATCTTGGCTCTATGTGCAATGTTAAGTGCTGAGATCTGTAACCTGACACAAACAGCTATAGCCAGTGGCCCCTGTCTGAAATCTCTGAGCTGAGTTAACAATGTCAGTGAGGATTGCATATATCTGCATAGGGCAGGCCATTGACTGGAAATTTAATAGGGACTGAATCAAGCTAACCTTCATAAATAGTATACCCCCTGATCTGGTCTGATTTCAATCAATCGAATGCATAAATTGCTGCATGCTGGGAAATTACAAAATCACTCACTTGCCTGAATCAGATTCCTCTAAAGAAAAGTGACCTCCCCCCACAGCTGACTGCCTTAAGTATTAGGCAGTGGTCTACATATTGCTTTTCCTACTTCACCCAGCAGTGTACACCTTAAACTATTTGTCCTGTTCTGGTCTAAAAGTGGAAGCCAGGCTCTACCTGCAAATACTTCTACTATTGTTTCAAAGAACACTTATTTACATATCTCAAATGCATAATTTTAAAAACAGTGTGTGGGACAGCCTTTTAATTACAGAATTTGTGAAGTTTAATCAAGAGAAAAGCAAGCTCATTGCCCTGGTGAGAAACAGACTGGGATCAAGGTGACCTGAGTCAAAACAGCACCAATAAAGATTAATTAATTAATCTCTTAAAGGACACCATGCATTTGGCTCTAGATAGTTCTCAAAGATGAGTCAGTCTAGAATAGATTTTGCTTTCCATCTATGCTGTCACTCTTAAGTCTCATTTGGGATCAGAACCCAGGTTATGCCTTGAACACTTTCAATATGGACTGTAGATTGCAATTCCAGCCACTTAAGCAGATGGGTGATTTACATGGCAAAGATATGCCCAGAATTATTTCATAAGACCTAAAACAACAGGTCTGTCTTCAGTGACAGGGTCCTAAGTGGAAAGTCCCAGAGGATGAGCAAGATAACAAAAGGAGAAATGGAAAATATAAATGTTGCAGTAGAGAGATGAGTTGTTTTTAAGAAATTCTAAATCACTCAATTTTACCAAGGAAGAGTCAGGAGCCAGATATTGAGTGGAAGCCTGCTAACTCAGAGACATAGAATAAACACCTGTTGACCTTTCTCTCCAGCTGAAATCTCAGAAGGAATCTCTTTCTATAACACCTTCTCAAATAATCTCCTCCAAATTGAATGTGCCTCAATGCTGCTTCCCATTCATCTGTTTGTGCTCCCAATGCTCTCTTACTCTCTATGATTTCTTTTAGGTTCTCTTCCTGTCATCTGGTTGCTTGCTGCACCTTCTTCACCCATGGTTGATTTTATTTAATCTTCTTTACATATTGGGTTCACAGTATGATCAAATTTCCAGCAACAGATGTCTTGCACAAGCTATGTCTCATACAGTAAGCTTCGTAAGTATAGTATCTTGTATACTACTTACAGGGGAAACATGGAAAGAAATGGGAGACTACAATGAATTCAACACAAACTATCATACAATGGGACAAACTCAGAAGTCTAACAAATGTATGCTGTTCACAAGGAACACAGGGTATATCAAGAACATTACTGAACAAGCCTATAGCGGACTTGGGACTAATAACCACAGCCCCACATGGTGGCAAGAGTTGGGTTCTCAGGATCTGAAATAATCGTGTCCTACAGGTCCCTGCCCCAGATCATTACCAGCTTGTCCAAGTAAATTCCTTGCTTTAGAAAAGGAGCTCTGTAAAAGTAATTTTCTTCACCTGAGATAATTGCCATCTCTGATGCACATAGCCTCAGTTGGCTTACTGGCCTAGTTATGGAAGTTTCTTGTCTCCGTATAATCCTACCTAGGCTTACGATATTTTCAAACTCAGAGAATCGTGGCTGAATAAGTTCATCTTTCCTAACTCTTCCTAAACTGTAGCTTGCTGCTCAACTCAGCTTTTCTGGCTCAAAATTCTACACACTAACTGATTAAATCTGCTCTCTCTCTCTCTCTCTCTCTCTCTCTCTCTCTCTCTCCCTTCCTCCCTCTCTCTTGCCTTCTCCTTCCCTTCTCTGTTTATGTCTGATTCATCTCTTTCCCATCCCCATTCCGCCCCCCCACTCCCACCCCTTTACCCCTACTCACATCCTGGTGAACTCATCCAAGAGCAGCTTCCAAATAAACTTCCATTAATATAATCTTTCTTGAACTGGTTCCTTTCACCATCAGAAATCACATAAATTACCAATGGGGAAGGGCCTACTGGCTGGTTGTAAATTGGGGATGTCTGGTCCAAGGAATAACTAGAACTAAATGAGAGCGCACAGGGAGCCACATCCTTCTACTGCTTACCAAGCAGCCACCAGCTCCAAGGCTCCATCAGATGTGGTAATGACCTTGTACTCACCATATAGCAGTTTTGAAGCTTGCCTGAGCGTATCTCAGAGCACCAAGAATGCACTTCCTTTTCTTACTCATGAAATCAAGATGGATAACTTCCATCTGTAATTATCCAATTTAACCTGGAAGCCTCCATTGCAAAGGAAGCACATAACTTCCTGGAATACTGGGAATTGTAGTTCCTTAGGAATAAAAATGTCTCATGAGAACATTCATTGCCCTAATTTATTTGAGCAGTAAAAAACAAAACAAAACAAAAACCTATAAAATGCTACTAAGGACATTCTATCTTTCAAATTGGGAGGGGGTTTCCTAACCTAGCTCCATCTCTAGGTCAGTATTTCAGTATTTAATATTTAATAAGTGCTTGGTTTAAAGTAGGCCTAAAATGGTTGAGTTGGTTTGTTACAGCACAAATCATGGTTAACATACAGAGGTCATAGGGAGAAAACTCTACAGTGAAATTGCACTTTATTTCCAATCCTGGGGAGGGAGATAAGCTGCAAAGGGCACTGAGTGTCCTGAGTGCCAGATTTTCAAATCATGCAGCTGAAGTAGGGTCCTTACAAAGGCAAGCAGTCTCTAATAGAACCTAAGATAAGCAGTTAGCTATTGGGGATTCCAGAACAAACAGGCTCAGGATATCCAGACCTTGTGTTACTAGAAATGGAGTTAAGTAATTTCCCACAGGAGACTATGGATCAACAGATGGAAGCCCATGAGCTGGAAACACAAAAAATCGCTTAGAGAAATACAGGAGAATGTGGGTCAACAGGAAGAAATCCTGAAAGAGGAAATGCAAAAATATCTTAAAGAAATAGAGGAAAATACAAACAAACAAGTGAAGGATCTCAGCAAATCCATCCAGGATCTACAAAAGGAAGTAGAAACAACTAAGAAAACACAGAGGGAGACAACTTTGGAGAGAGAAAACCTTGGGAAGAAATCAGGAGTCATAGATGCAAACATCAACAATAGAATACGAGAGATGGAAGAAAGAATCACAGGTGCTGAAGATAACATAGAAAGCATCGACTCAACAGTCAAAGAAAATAAAAAATGCAAAAAAAAAAAAAAAACGTGTAAACCAAATCGTCCAGGAAATACAGGACACAATGAGAAAACAAACCTAAGAATTATAGGTATAGATGAGAGTGAAGATTTGCAACTTAAAGGGTCAGTAAATATCTTCAACAAAATTGTGGAGGAAAACTTCCCTAACCTAAAGAGAGAGATGCCGATGAACATACAAAAAGCCTACAGAACTCCAAACAGACTGGACCAGAACAGAAATACCTCCTGTCACATAATAATCAAAACACCAAATGTACTAAACAAAGAAAGACTATTAAAAGCAGTAAAAGAAAAAGGCCAAGCAACATATAAAGGAAGACCTATCCGAATCACATCAGACTTCTCACTAGAGACTATGAAAGCCAGAAGATCCTGGGCAGATCTCATGCAGACACTAAGAGAACACAAATGCCAGCCTAGACTACTATACCCAGCAAAACTTTCAATCACCATAGATGGAGAGACCAAGATATTCCATGATAAAACCAAATTTTCACAATATCTTTCCACAAATACAGCCCTGCAACGGATAATAGGTGGAAACCTCCAACACAGGGAGAGAAACAACACCCTGGAAAAAATGAGATAATAACCTTCTTGAATCAAACCCAAAAGTAGATAACCACTCAAACATAAAGATAGCATCAAGAATGGCAGATGGCAATAATCACTATGCCTTAATCTCTCTTAATATCAATGGTCTCAATTCCCCAATTAAAAGACATAGACTAGCAGACTGGATACGTAAACAGGACCCAGCATTTTGCTGCATGCAGGAAACGCACCTCAGTGTCAAAGACAAACACTACCTCAGAGTAAAAGGCTGGAAAACAATTTTACAAGCAAATGGGCCCAAGAAACGAGGTGGAGTAGCCATCCTAATATCAGATAAAATTGATTTTCAACCTAAAGTCATCAAAAAAGACACAGAAGGACACTACATACTGATCAAGAGAAAAATCCACCAAGAAGAACCCTCAATTCTGAATATTCCAAATGCAAGAGCACACTCATTCGTAAAAGAAACTTTACTAAAGCTCAAAGCACACATCGCACCTCACACAATAATAGTGGGTGACTTCAACACCCTGCTCTCTGAAATGGATCGTTCAGCAAAGCAGAAAATAAACATGGACACAGTGAATCTAATTGAAGCCTTGGACCAAATGGAACTAACAGATATATATAGAACCTTTCATCCTAGAGCTAAAGAATACACCTTCTTCTCAGCACCTCATGGTACCTTCTCCAAAATTGACCATATAATTGGGCACAAATCAGACCTCAACAGATATAAGAAGATAGAAATAATCCCATGCCTCCTATCAGATCACTATGGAATAAGGGTGGTCTTCAATGGCAACAAAAACAAAAGAAAACCCATGTACACATGGAGGCTGAACAATGCTCTACTCAATGATAACTTGGTCTAGGTGGAAATAAAGAAAGAAGTCAAAGACTTTTTGAAAGTTAATGAAAATGAAGGCACAGCATACCCTAATTTATGGGACACAATGAAAGCAGTGCTAAGAGGAAAATTCATAGCCCTGAGTGCCGCCAAAAAGAAACGGGAGACAGCATACACTAACAGCTTAATGGCACACCTGAAAGCCTTGGAACAAAAAGAAGCAAATACACCAAAGAGGAGTAGAAGGCAGGAAATCATCAAACTCAGGGCTGAAATCAATCAAGTAGAAACAAATAAAACCATACAAAGAATCAACAAAACGAGGAGTTGGTGTTTTGAGAAAATCAACAAGATAGATAAGCCCTTAGCCAGACTAACCAGAGGGCACAGAGACAGTATCCAAATTAATAAAATCAGAAACGAAAAGGGAGCGATAACAACAGAAACTGAGGAAATTCAAAAAAATCATCAGATCCTACTACAAAAACCTGTATTCAACACAACTAGAAAATCTGGAGGAAATGGACAATTTCCTTGACAGATACCAAATACCAAAATTAAATCAGGATCAAATAGAACATCTAAACCGTCCTATAACCCCTGAAGAAATAGAAGTTGTCATTGGAAGTCTTCCAACCAAAAAAAGCACAGGTCCAGATGGTTTTAGTGCAGAATTCTATCAGACCTTCAAAGAAGACCTAACACCAATACTCTTCAAACTGTTCCACAAAATAGAAACAGAAGGAACACTACCCAACTCGTTCTATGAAGCCACAATTATGCTAATACCAAAAGCACACAAAGATCCGACAAAGAAAATCTCAGGCCAATCTCTCTTATGAATGTCGATGCAAAAATACTCAATAAAATTCTTGCCAACCGAATCCAAGAACACATCAAAACGATCATTCACCACGATCAAGTAGGCTTCATCCCAGGGATGCAGGGATGGTTCAATATAAGAAAATACATCAATGTAATCCACTATATAAGCAATCTCAAAGAAAAAAACCACATGGTCATCTCATTAGATGCTGAGAAAGCATTTGACAAAATTCAGTATCCTTTCATGCTAAAGGTCTTGGAAAGATCAGGATTTCGAGGCCCATATCTAAACATAGCAATTTACAGCAAACTGGTAGCCAGCATCAACCTAAATGGAGAGAAACTTGAAGCAGTCCCACTAAAATCAGGGACTAGACAAGGCTGCCCTCTCTCTCCATATCTTTTCAATATAGTACTTGAAGTTCTAGCTAGAGCAATTAGACAACAAAAAGAGGTCAAAGGGATACAAATTGGAAAGGAAGAAACCAAACTATCACTATTTGCAGATGATATGATAGTATACTTAAGTGACCCAAAGAACTCCACCAGAGAACTCCTACAGCTGATAAACAACTTCAGCAAAGTGGCCGGATATAAAATCAACTCAAGCAAGTCAGTAGCCTTCCTATATTCAAAGGATAAGCAGGCTGAGAAAGAAGTAAGAGAAATAATACCCTTCACGATAGCCACAAACAATATAAAGTATCTTGGTGTGACTCTAACCAAACAAGTGAAAGATCTGTATGACAAGAACTTCAAGTCTCTGAAGAAAGAAATTGAAGAAGACCTCAGAAGATGGAAAAATCTGCCATGCTCATGGATTGGCAGGATTAATATAGTAAAAATGACCATCTTGCCAATAGCAATATACAGATTCAATGCAATCCCCATCAAAATCCCAACTCAATTCTTCAGAGAGTTAGAAAGAGCAATTCAAAAATTCATATGGAATAACAGAAAACCCAGAATAGCCAAAACTATTCTCAAGAGGAAAAGAACCTCTGGGGGAATCAGGATCCCGGACCTCAAGCTGTACTATAGAGCAATAGTGTTAAAAACTGCATGGTATTGGTACAGTGACAGGCATGTAGATCAATGGAACAGAATTGAAGACCCAGAAATGAATACACACTCCTATGGTCACTTGATCTTTGACAAAGGAGCTAAAACCATCCAGTGGAAAAAAGATAGCCTTTTCAACAAATGGTGCTGGCTCAGCTGGAGGTCAACATGCAGAAGAATGCAAATTGACCCATTCTTATCTCCTTGCACTAAGCTCAATTCCAAGTGGATCAAGGACCTCCACATAAAACCAGACACACTGAAACTAATAGAAAGGAAACTAGGGAAGAACCTTGAACATATGGGCACAGGGGAGAATTTCCTGAACAGAACTCCAATAGCTTATGCTCTAAGATCAAGAATTGACAAATGGGACCTCATTAAATTACAAAGTTTTTGCAAGGCAAAAGACACTGTCAAAAAGACAAAGCGGCAACCAACTAACTGGGAAATGATCTTTACCAACCTTACATCCGACAGAGGGCTAATATCCAATATATACAAAGAACTCAAGAAGTTAAACTCCAGAGAGGCAAGTAACCCTATTAAAAAATGGGGTACAGAGCTACACAAAGAGTTCTCACCTGAAGAATATCTAATGGCTGAGAAGCACCTAAAGAGATGTTCATCATCCTTAGTCATTAGGGAAATGCAAATCAAAACAACCCTGAGATTCCATCTCACACCAGTCAGGATGGCTAAGATCAAAAACACAGGAGACAGCAGTTGTTGGCGAGGATGTGGAGAAAGAGGGACACTCCTCCACTGCTGGTGGGATTGTAAGCTGATACAACCACTCTGGAAAGCAGTCTGGCGGTTCCTCAGAAAACTGGGCCTGACTCTCCCGGAGGATCCGGCTATACCACTCTTGGGCATATACCCAGAGGCTTCCCCTGCATGCAATAAGGACACGTGCTCCACTATGTTCATAGCAGCCTTATTTATAATAGCCAGAAGCTGGAAAGAACCCAGATGTCCCTCAACGGAGGAATGGATTCAGAAGATGTGGTACATCTACACAATGGAATACTACTCTGCAATTAAAAACAATGAATTCACGAAATTCTTAGGCAAATAGTCAGAACTGGAAAATATCATCCTTAGTGAGGTAACCCAATCACAAAAGAACACACATGGTATGCAGTCACTGATAAGGGGATATTAACCCAGAAACCTGGAATACCCTAGACACAATTCACATATCAATAGATTTCCAAGAAGATGGAAGGAGAGATGCCTGATCCTGGAAAGACTGGATGTAGGGGCATGCCAGGACAGAGAAGCGAGAGGGGTTTGAATGGGGAAAAGAGGGAGGGAAGGGGGCTTTATGGGACTTTCGGGGAGGGAGGAAATGGGAAAGGGGAAATGATTTGGAATGTAAATAAAAAAACTTAGAAAATAAAAAAAAGAAACTCTGTATTTGTTTAATTCATAAATAAGTGAGGAGAGGATGTGGAGAAAGAGGAACATACATCCACTGCTGGTGGGATTGCAAGCTGGTACAACCGCTCTGGAAATCAGTTTGGTGGTTCCTAAGAAAACTGGGCATGGATACTGACAGAGGACCCTGTTATTCCACTTCTGGCCATATACCCAGAGAATTCCCCAGTATGTAATAAGGACACATGCTCCACTATGTTAATAGCAGCCCTGTTTATAATAGCCAGAAGCTGGAAAGAACCCAGATGTCCCTCAATACAGGAATGGATACAGCTAATGTGGTATATTTACACAATGGAATACTACTCAGCTATTAAAAACAATGAATTCATGAAATTCTCAGGCAAATGGGTGGAACTGGAAAATATCATCCTGAGTGAGATAACCCAATCACAAAAGAACACACATGGTATGCACTCACTTATAAGTGGCTCTTAGCTCAGAAGCTCAAAATACCCAAGACACAATTCACATATCAAATGATGCCCAAGAAGAAGTAAGAATGAAGTATGGATACTCTGTTCTTTCTTAGAAGGGGGAACAAAATATCCACAGGAGGAGATACAGAGACAAATTGTGGAGCAGAGACTGAGGGAAAGACCATTCAGAGACTACCTCACCTAGTGATCCACTCCATATACAGTTACAAAATACTATTATTGATACCCACAAGTGTCTGCTCTCTGGAGCCAGATATAGCTGTAACCTGGGAAGCTCTGCTAGTGCATGGAAAATACAGAGGGGCACACTCTCAACTAGCCACTTAACTGAGCACAGGGTCCCCAATGGGGGAGCTAGAGAAAGGACCCAAGGAGCTGAGGATTTTGCAGCACCATAGGAAGAACCAAGATATGAGCCACCCAGTACTCCCAGAGCTCCCAGGGACCAAAACATCAACCAAATAGTCCACATGTTGCTACCTATGGCTCCAGATGCATAGGCAGCAGAGGATGGCCTTGTTGGACATCAAAGGGAGGAGAGATCCTTGGTCCTGGGAAGGCTCGATGCCACAGTGCAGGGGAATGCCAGGTTCTGAGTCCATGGACACCTTTAAGATGGCAGGGCTCCTTTTTTCCATGGTGGTGAATTTTATTCTTTCCCATATTATGCTTATGCAAAAAAATTATGTCACCAGCTAATGGATTCTGCATACATGAGTACATCAATCATAATGGTGATTAATAATATATCTGAGTTGAGTTGAGGAAAGCAATGAAAGCTTTTCCCTTGGAGGCATTTAACTCAGAGTGAGTACAAATTTGAATTCTCTACTTCATGTTCCCTGTGCCTTCCATAATCTCTCTGTTGCCTGCCTTTGAATCTGTGACAGCCTGAGGGCGGCCTTGTATATCTCTTCCTGTCTGTCTGCCTTCTGTCTCTGTGTATGTGTCAGTGAGCTCTGTTTGTGTTTGTCTGTTGTCATTCTGAAGTTGGCTGGGTGAAACTAAAAGAGAGCTTTGCAGTGTTCATGGAACATCAAGGAAACCATCACATGGGGAAGGAATGGGATAGGGTACAGAAATCTTTAACAGAGTTTTACAAAGGATTAAGTCACTGTTTTAAAGTGATCAGGACAACAACTATTTACAAACGTCACTATTTATCAATCAATATCCATCACAGCATATTGATTTTTGAAGGTTGCTTTAAGCCCCTGTATATCATGCTTTCAGCAAATGATACTCATGCAGTTTCTGGGCAGGGCATGGAAAAGTCCATAAATCATGATTATAGCTATCCATTAAGTTAGGTTTTAAAAGTTGATAACAAGGAAATTCAAGGAAAATAACTTTTGCTTTTACATTGTTTTCTGAAAAGTATGTTAAAACAACAAGTTGGATACACAGTAGATTAGCATTTTAAAATCTGAAATTTCCTAAAGTTACATTACCTCTGGCTGTGAGGTCCAGAAAAATTCCCAGTCTATTAGAATGTAACATCAATTTGTATAGTACTTTGCTACATTTATGTTTCTGCCAATGCATAGGAAAACATCACCGAGCAAGACTTCATGGAGTTCTACTATCTGTATTCTTTCTAAAATGTTTGTAAGAAAGGTAAAATTAAAAGTACTATCGTATTAGTGTGTGAAGGTGATTCCAAGGAATTCTTTAAATGCTGAAGGAGGTGCAGCTCAAGCTGATCCTGTCTTGTCCACTGGGTTAACAGCCAACTGAGTTGCTGTCCAAAGATGTATCATGAAAATACCTTTAAAATTCAGGCCATTGACAACCAAAGGGGTTGCTTTTCACAAACTGACAGCAAGTCCTCATTGCTAAAGACAAGAATGATACAACTCACGGTATATTAAAAGGGCAACCTGGTTCCTGCAAGAACCTTCACTCTTATATTCCAGGCTACTTGTAATGGGAAGGTGCTTTGCAAGGTACTTAAAGACAAATGTATACAGGGAACCAACCAAAATGCCTTTGATAAATAATCTGTCCTTCTGGCAAAATATGCTAGGTCAATGATGTCATGAATTTATTGAGAATAACCAGTGATTGATTTGAAAAAATACCAAAGGCACAGTTGTTAAATTTTATATATATGTTTGCACACGTGTGTATAGACATGAGAATAATGGGAGGTTTTTGTGAACACAACAGTGTTATAAATAATGGCAAGGAGACGTCTATATAGTTTAAAGTGAAGCGCTTTCATTGGAGCAGTCTCCCAGCTATCACTTAAATTTAAGACTATTCAAGCATATGGCCTGCCATGTGGCAAGAACTTTACCTCTCTGCCCTGTTCTCATCTATCTGTTCTCTTATTGTTTCCCACTAAATCTCCTACATCTGCTTTCTCCTCCCTACATCACTTTTTCTACCCAGAAATTCTACCCTCTGATTCATGTCCTAGGAATTGGATGTCAGGTTTTGCTTAAAAGCAACCAAGTATGAGACATCAATATAACATAAGTAGATTGCCTCTAGGCATTGAGCAGGTATGGAAGGACAGGTGATGGACCATAGAAGTGACAATACTAAGATCCTGCTAGCCTTTATTTCTCTGCCAATATAGCAGTCAACATTTAAAAATATCCCAACAGAACTGCATACAATATGAAAGAAAGTCACCTAGACCCATGTACAGACCAGAGGAAATTGGAGCCCACAGTTTAGTCTGGTGTCAAATGAAGAGGAATAAATCCACTCCATTGTTCTGAATGATGAGATTATGCCAGCAGATTTTGACTATTTTATGTTTATAGAGTCATGCAATGTAATCACACTTTGGATATCTGAATAACATAATCTATATTCTAGCAGTCATCATTTCACTGTCTATCCATTTACACTAATACAACATTAATATCCTAAGAACTAGGAACATCCATAAAATAAATTTTATGGATGCTTTAAGAGTATAAAAGGAACTTGTGGTCAAAGATAAGCTCTAAGGAGATCAGGAATGTAAAACAACAGTGTTTTCAATGGAAGAGAAGTATCCTCTTTTCTGACCAGAAGTGATGGAATGGATATACTAAGTAGCTTGGTGACCTTTAGTAAATGTAGTGCCAGGCTACACCTCAGACTCCCAGAATATTAAGTTTATCCCAGACTCTTCCTCCCTAGGGCATTGTTTCTTAGTCAACAGAATGCAGCCTTAGGGAAGATGTGACATACACTTTATAGCTTGGTTTCCTCTACAATGTTGATTCAGCTCTAGGCCCTTTGGTTTTAGAACCCAACTTTATGAAATAGTCTCATGTACTTTGCAAAAGAGTTTTGAGGTAGTCACATTTTAACCATTATTGTGCTCAAAGATTGAGATAAAAGTTACCAAGAAATGGTTTTCCAAAATTATATTGTACTTAAGTATTCTTAAAATAAACCACCCTTGGGTCAGAATCTAGAAGTTTCACCTAACCCTTGTTATTGTTTCCACTCCAATGCTGGGCATGACCCCTTGGGAAGGCAGAATGTGGGGCTTTTCACTGAGCTTACCACAAACTGCCACCCAAGGCAGGAGCTGGGCTGTGGGAAAGCACTCAGACGCTCGGAGAGGGCTCTGCATTTGAGAAAGCAGAGTCTTAGATGTGGGGAAGCCTGAGCTGCTTCAAAGGTCTCTGGACCTGTGAAGAGGCTGGGGCATGGCATTCTCAGAGTCTTGGACATCCAGGAGATTCTGGGAGTCACTGGAGTGTAGAGAACAAAGATTGTCTCCCCCGTAGGACGGGTACAGTGTCTAGTCTGTCTAAACCAGGGCTGGGAGAAAAGGGGCAGCTCTAGCTTGTCCCAGCACTGATTGTCCTTAGCTTGGTGGAGGAAAGTTTGGTAGTGGCTGTGGCAGAGACAACAGAGAGAACTTTTACTGGAGAATTAAGTTGTTGCTCTCTAGGCAAATGCTATCTCGTGGCTTCCCATGACACATCTTGATGAAAGAGACAGACAGCCCATGGTTCTAAATAGTTTTTTGCTTGTTCATGGCAGAAAATGGATGTATAATATACCATACCCACCTCTCAGGGTAGACCTGAGATTAAATACCTTTTGCAGGGAGGAATGTCTGGGAAGGGAAGTTTATTGGGTAAGCCCTGTGGGCCCCAAGGCACCTCATTAGCATGGAGAACACTGCTTTGGAACTATGTGACCACAGGACAAATTTCTTTATGTGAGGAGTGTGTCACTATGTCCCAGGCCAGAAATCTGGCAGGGGGTGGGCAGTTGCATAAGTCTCAGGTGAGTCCACTGAGTCTCCAGATCTCAAATTTCTCTACCTTGCCAAACTTCCAGGCAGGGTTTTACATCCCATTACTGGCTGCTAAGTCTGGAAGATAAAAATTTAATGTTTGCTTCCCAGTTGTAATTAATCAGGAATCTCTGAGCTCAATCAAGCTCAGGAAATAAAATCCCACCAGTCTCCAACCTAAGATATTTCTACTCTTGAAAATCCTACCCCACAAAGAAACCCCAAAGACTGCTTCCCACTTAGTTCTCTGTTTCTCAACTGAGCAGAGGCAGCCCTCCAGTGCTTTTTTCCAGTAAATCTCTTGGGTGTGGTTCATTGTCCTATAGAGCTTTGGGGTATATCTTAGCTTCTGACTTCAAGGAAACCTTTTATTCACAGCTGTAACTCTTGCACTGGGACACCTTTTTCCTGAGAGCTGCAAGAATTTCGTTGGGGATAACCCACAACACACACCCAATCAAGTGCTAAAATACTTACTGAGTGGTATTGAGCTAGATATCACTTTTGTTTTGTGCAATGTTAGACTGCCAGACCTAGTGTTTGCAGAGAACCCCACACTTACATCACTTAGCTGGAAAACATCAAACATAGTCTTTCATTCTGATCAATGAATTCAAAGTTAAACACAATATTTCTTCCCCTTTGAAATTATAGCTTTTTGATGTCTTTATGTATAATGTCCCATTAAGCATGTACTTTATCACTGCCCATGAAAAT
Source organism: Tokudaia tokunoshimensis (assembly GCA_036184795.1). Taxonomy (NCBI): domain Eukaryota; kingdom Metazoa; phylum Chordata; class Mammalia; order Rodentia; family Muridae; genus Tokudaia; species Tokudaia tokunoshimensis. Next base: position 128,999,013 of record BTHU01000005.1, read on the forward strand.
GTTTCATGGAAAACTGCAGGATAACAGACCAGAAATTTGAGACTAGAATTTGTGGGACCCAAATACTAATGCCTACACCTCAAATATTAATGATGGAATTCATAGTGTGCATCATTGCCAGTAAAAGAAGAAAACTTTAAAATCTAGAACCATAGTCATTTTGACCAAAACTGGGAGAAAAAAAAAGAACCAGTTCATGTAATTACAAATATGGTTTGCCTAGGATAAAAGTGGCTGAGTTTGAATGTAGTATGAATAGCAAGGAGCCATTCCTTGCTAATCACACTAGCACAGAATGTTTGAAAAGTTTTTCCAAAACTTCCTGGACAACATGCCAAGCTTTCCCATGAGAAGCTGGACAGAAAGTGATTCATTTTGTGTCAAGATATCTGGACACAAAGAAAGGTAACCTTGCAATGAACAGGAAGTAGTTGTGAAATGGAGGTAGGCAGAATATGGTTCAGTCAGACAATTTGGAAGCAGGAATGGACAGGATCATTCTCATGTGGTGAACCCTAAACTAAACTATCTCTTCAGGCCATCCATAGAGACCAATCCATGATATCCTGGTAGCCTAGGAAAAAGAAGCTATGTCACCTTCCTCTTTAGAACATGAAAGCTAGTTTCCTCCAGCACCAACACAAGATACTTCTAAGTTGCATGATTTCTTTAGATACTCAATTTAATAAAGAAATGGATTACTATTTCATAAACATATAACTTTACAAAAAGGCAGGCTCAGGCTAGTCCATCAGGACAAAAGGGTCAATGGGAACAGGTGTTTGACATTTAGTTTGAAAACTGTTCCTAGAATTAGAAGCTAGCTTGTGTAGCAGTTAATATCAACAGTCATAAGGTTGTTGTGGACTTCCAGTGGTGAGGGATTGAAATTTTCTTTCCCCTTTTGTAGGTACCATTCACCTAGAGAGAGTGAAGAATCTGAGACACCAGGTAAAACAAAATCCCTGCATCCTTTGTCCTGGCATGCTCACAGCAACAGAGGCAACATACTGTGGATATAGTATTTGGTTTTGATTTTTTTTTGTTTTTTAGGAAGACAAGTTCTAATAAATAGCAGATTATGATGAGGAGGAGGATGACAATGATGAAGATGACAGATGAGAGAGAGAGAGAGATTCACATTAAGAAATTTGCAGGCATCCACAATAGGGTCTGGGTTTTGTAACTGTATATGGGATGAATCTCTAGGAGAGGCAGTCTCTGAAAGATCTTTCCTTCAGTTACAAAACCCAAACACTATTGTGGATGCCAGCAAGTGCTTGCTGACAGGAGTCTGATATAGCTGTCACCTGGGAGGCTCTGTCACTGCATGACAAATACAGAGGGGAACACTCTCAGCCAACCATTGAACTTAGCACAGGGACCCCAATGGAGGAGCTAGAGAAAGGACCCATGGAGTTGAAGGGGTTTGTAGCACCACAGGAGGAATGACAACGTGAACCACCCAGTACCCTCAGAGCTCCCAGGGGCTAAACCACCATCCAAAGGGTACACATGGAGAGACCCAAGGCTCCAGATGCATACGCAGCAGAGGGTGGCCTTGTTCGACATCAAAGGCAGGAGAGTCCCTTGGTCCGGAGAAGGCTAGATGCCCCAGTATAGGGGAATGCCAGGACAGGGAAGCAGGAGTGGGTGGATTGCTGAACAGAGGGAGACGGGATGGGTTAGGGGATTTTGGGGGGGGGGGACCAGGAAAGGGGACAACATTTGAAATGTAAATAAACAATATATCTAATATAAAAATAAATATCAACCAAAGTCAGATGAAAAGAAAGAAAGAAAGAAAGAAAGAAGAAGAAGAAGAAGAAGAAGAAGAAGAAGAAGAAGAAGAAGAAGAAGAAGAAGAAGAAGAAGAAGAAGAAGAAGAAGAAAGGAAGGAAGGAAGGAAGTTAGTTGCAGGCAAATAGATGTTGCTAGAAAAATTATCCACTGAGGTAACACAGACACAGAGAGATAAATAAGCAATATATTTACTTATGTGTGGCTATCAGACAATACTAATCAGGCAGCAGGCCATTAGATCCAGAGAAGATGAGTGTAGAAAGGTGGGTGGGTTAAGCATGATGGCACACAGATTCTCTAGGAGAGGAAAATAAAATAGATTTCATGGATGGACTGGGACAACCTGGGGTTGTGAATGGGCAAATGAGGTAGAGAATGGGATGGAAGTTAAGGCTGAGGGAGAAAATGCAAGAGACAGTTGAAATTGAGAGGAGCATTTGAGAGATGATATGGGTGATACAATTTTTTTAAATCAAGAAAAAAGTATGTTGTGATATATATTTGTTCATTGTATCAGGATTTTTTTCTTAGAACCTAATTTTCTGAGCCTTCCTGAATTTAGGATAAATATTCTAAAATAATGCTTTATCTTGGAGTAAAGAGTTTTTTTCTTTTTACAGTACTTTCTAATGTATTTCCAGGATGTTTGGATTTCTAAACTGTGAATGAGAATGCACCTCATCTACTATACAAAGGATATTTCTTTAAAGACTTACAGATTCATGATATTTGTATGAATGGACTCATACATGAAATTTAGGTGATGATAATACCTTAATAGTGAGTTGCTGGGTTTTTATTCAGTATGTATATTTTAAGGTATGTAAGATGTTAGCATTCTGTAGATGATTTAAGAAAAGAATGGAAATCAAATTCATTCTTTGTGGGAGAATGGAGTATTAAGGCACAACAGGACCAGACACCACAATGTTCTGTAAAATGTGTCAATGGGCAGCATTTTTCTGAGACTTACAGGAGTATTGTTCAATTAATGGGTATTAATGACTTCGGACCTTCATGCAGCAAAGTCTGGATGGTTATCCCTGAAAAATATGAAGCCATATTTTCATTATTTTTTGGTAGACTTTTCTCTCATACTCCCTTGAATTTAAGACGAAGAGCAGACTTATTGCTGAAGATCTGAAAGTTTCTACATGTTTTCTGTTTTGAGTCTTTTTATCTTAACCTAGTACTACTATGGCAGTAACCCTGGAACACTGAACTGTATCTTGACGAGTTTAGTTAACACAAATCAGCATCTCTAATACAATGTTTCTAACTTTTGTAATGCTAAACATTGACATAAAATTTAAATTATTATTAGGTGGGAAGACTAACCTGCAGTTCAATGAATGATTTCTCAGTTCTAAGACAACTGGAAATTTGTGCTTCCCTATGCTCTTAAGCAACCCCTGTAACAAGGTCATTCCAGTCCCAAAGAGATTGTTATGCCCCAGTTGTAAATCACTACTATTAAGTTTATGATACAGGTTTGCAAAAATATTTATGACTTCAGAATATGTTTTATGTGAGGCATTTCCTGGGAAGATACAATGTATACTCATCTGAGTATCCCAAGAGCAAACTGAAAACAACCAAATCAATCTTTTTGAATCTATTAGTTTTATTGGAGTTAGTTACAAGACAATGGAGAAGGAGTGGTTGACAAGAACATAAGGGACTCATAGTCAGTTATTACTCTATAACATGAAACAACCATTTGATAATAATTATGGATACTGGATACTCAAAGCACACTCCACATCTGTAGGCATATTTAAAGGATAAAGAATATGCAGTCTTGGTGGCTCAGTTTGCCAAATACTTATGTAAGTATAATTTTTCTAAATTCATTTGAATTAAATATACAGAATCCTGCCAGTTTTATTAGATATTTTGAGGGTTGTATTAAAAAACTTAATTAGTTTCCTTTTGGAATGGATTATTTGAGTCTCATTGAATGTGTTACACAATACTATATTCTTCTGGCTTCCCCACTTGTTTTCATCTTGTAACATTTGTGGGTGAACAAGTAAAAAATGTTTAATGAACACTTTCCTACACTGCCACACTTTCAGAGTTTCTCCCAGCATAAGTAGTTGATATTATGTAAGATTTTTGTGTTGCATGAAAGATTTTACAAGTTTTTCATAACCATACTAATTTTCTAGTGTGGAGCCTGGAGTGCTGCCAAGAATACACCCTGAATAAAACATATGCCACATTTTTCCCAACAGAAATACTTTCCCAACTAAACTTTTTTATATGTTTTCTCTGACCTGAAATGAAGTCAAAGATATTTCTTCTTACAATGCATGTGTTAAGTTTCTTGCCATTAAGTATTTGTTGTTACATTCTAAGAGATAGGCCAAAATTTAGGAATTCATAACTTCAATATATTTGAAAGGTGTATCTTCTGTAAGTATTCTCTGATGTATTTTAAGATAATACATCTTGGTAAAGGATTGTCTCATTCACTTCCTTTATAATGTTTCTCTACTATATGAAATATCTGATGATCTCAGACTTATGTTGGGGTAATCCATTTGACACCTACAAAATACGTGTAAGGTTTCTCTCCCGTATGAATTCTCTGATGACTTCTCAGATTAAATTTGTAGATAAAACACTTGTCACATTTGTATTTGTAATATTTCTCTCCTGTATACTTTCTCTGATGATATCTCACAAAATCATTGTGGTTAAAGCATTTGTCACATTCAGTGCATTTGTAAGTTTTCTCTCCTGTATGAATTCTCTGATGAATTCGCAGACTAAATTTGTAGGTAAAGCATTTGTCACATTCACTGCATTTGTAAGGTTTCTCTTGTGTGAATTCTCTAATGAATTAACAGACTGCCTTTTTCAGTAAAGCATACTGAAAAATCACATTCACTACAGACGTAAGGTTGATCTCCTGTGTGAATGCTCAGACTAACGTCGTGGGTAAAGCATTTGTCACATTCACTGTTTTAAAAGATTTCCCTCCTGTATGAATTTTCTGATGAATATTAAGATTGGACTTTTGGGTAAAACATTTGTCATATTCATTACATTTGAAAGGTTGCTCTCTTGTATGAATTCTATGCTGAGTACTAAGTTTAAACTTTTGGGTAAAGCATTTGTCATATTCACTACATTTGTAAGGATGCTCTTCGGTATGCATTCTCTGATGAATTCTCAGACTAACTTTGTTAAATTCACTACATTTCTAAGGTTTCTCTCCTGAATCAATTCTCTGATGACTTCTCAGATTAACTTTGTACCTAAAGCATTTGTCAAGTTCAGTGAAAGTGTAAGGTTTCTCTCCTGTATGATTTCTTTGATAAATACTAAGATTGGTTAATTGGGTAAAACATTTGTCATATTCATTACATTTGAAAAGTTGCAACACTCCGACATCATTGCTCCACTGGCCAGGTAGTTGGGACCGTCAGGCTCAGAGACAGACAGGCATAATATCGCTTGGGTCTCAGGCAGCTTATGTGTACCCTGCTCCCAAGAGCTGGGAAGGTCTGCAGTAATCGACGCGCCAGCTCTGCTGTGGGACTTCTGCCTTGCAGAGGGACCCCCCCCACCCCGCACTGGGCGGGAGCCTACCAGCTTCCCATTGGCGACCACTGTTCCGGTAGACTGCACTGAGGAGACAGGTACCCAGGTTCTCCCCGATATAACATCACTTGGGACATGGCCTGTTGAGGCTTCCGTCTGCTCCCAAGAAGGGAACAGCACTGTGGTCGTCTGGGCGCCAGCTTTGCTGTGGGCCATCCCCTATTCAGTGTGACCTGCGCCGCCGAAAGAGTGCAGAGTGCACTCCGCCATCTTTGCTCCAGTGGCCAGGTAGTAGGGACCGCCAGGCTCAGAGACAGACAGGCATAATATCGATTGGGTCTCAGGCAGCTTGTGTGTACCCTGCTCCCAAGAGCTGGGAAGGTCTGCAGTAACCAGCGCACCAGCTCTGCTGTGGGACTTCTGCCTTGAAGAGGGACACCCCCTGCCCCCCCTCTGGGAGAGATCACACACCCCTGCACAGGGCAGGAGCCTACCATCCTCCCTTTGGCGACCTCTGCTCCGGGAATCCACAACACTGAGCCTTTGGATGTGCAGGGAGTCCCCAATATAACATCACTTGGTGCAAGGCACATCAGGGCTCCAAAGTCACTCAGGAGCAGGGCAGGCCCCAGAAATTGGTGCCAGGGGAATCCCGGTAATCCAAGGGGGCCAGAAATAGTTTTGCAGGCTCACAGGAGGTCCAACCAACAGCCAGTGACAGCAGAACCAACTAACACCAGAGGTAACCAGATGGAAAAAGGCAAAAGTAGGAACGTTACTAACAGAAATCAAAGTAATATGGCACCATCCGAATCCAACTCTCCAACAGCAGCAAGTCCTGGATAGCCCACCACACCCAAAAGACAAGATCTGGATTTAAAATCACTTCTCATAATGCTATTAGAGGATCACAAGAAGGACACAAATAAATCTAATAAAGAATTACAGGAGACCATGAATCAATGGTTAGAAGCCCTTACAAAGGAAACACAAAAATCGCTTAGAGAAATGCAGGAGAACATGGATCAAAAGATGGAGGCCGACAAGGAGACAACACAAAAATCGCTGAAAGAAATGAATCAACGGGTAGATGCACTTTCAAAGGAATCACAAAATTGCATAAAAAATTGCAGAAGAATATGGGTCAACAGATGGATGCCCATAGGGAGGCAACACAAAAATTGCTTAAATAAATGAATCAACAGATAGATGCCCTTACAAAGGAAACACGAGAACTGCTTAAAGAAATGCAGGAGACGATGGATCAACAGATGGAATCCCATGAGGAGGAAACACAAAAATCGCTTAGAGAAATACAGGAGAACGTGGGTCAACAGGCAGAAATCCTGAAAGAGGAAATGCAAAAATACCTTAAAGAAATACAGGAAAATACAAACAAACAAGTGAAGGATCTCAGCAAATCCATCCAGGATCTAAAAAAGGAAGTAGAAACAACTAAGAAATCAAAAAGGGAGACAACTTTGGAGATAGAAAACCTTGGGAAGAAATCAGGAGTCATAGATGCAAACATCAACAATAGAATACAAGAGATGGAAGAAAGAATCTCAGGTGCTGAAGATTCCATAGAAAGCATCGACTCAACAGTCAAAGAAAATGCAGAATGCAAAAAACGTGTAACCCAAAACATCCAGGAAATCCAGGAAAGAATGAGAAGACCAAACCTAAAGATTATAGGTATAGATGAGAGTGAAGATTTGCAACTTAAAGGGCCAGTAAATATCGTCAACAAAATTATAGAGGAAAACTTCCCTAACCTAAAGAGAGAGATGCCGATGAACGTACAAGAAGCCTACAGAACTCCAAACAGACTGGACCAGAACAGAAATACCTCCCGTCACATAATAATCAAAACACCGAATGTTCTAAACAAAGAAAGAATACTAAAAGCAGTAAGAGAAAAGGGCCAAGTAACATACAAAGGAAGACCTATCCGAATCACATCAGACTTCTCACCAGAGACTATGAAAGCCAGAAGATCCTGGGCAGATCTCATGCAGACACTAAGAGAGCACAAATGCTAGCCTACACTACTATATCCAGCAAAACTCTCAATCACCATAGATGGAGAGACCAAGATATTCCATGATAAAACCAAATTTTCACAATATCTTTCCACAAATCCAGCCCTGCAACGGATAATAGGTGGAAACCTCCAATACAGGGAGAGAAACAACACCCTGGAAAAAATGAGATAATAACCGTCTTGAATCAAACCCAAAAGTAGATAACCACTCAAACATAAAGATAGCGTCAAGAATGGCAGATTGCAATGATCACTATGCCTTAATCTCTCTTAATATCAATGGTCTCAATTCCCCAATTAAAAGACATAGACTAGCAGACTGGATACGTAAACAGGACCCAGCATTTTGCTGCATGCAGGAAACGCACCTCAGTGTCAAAGACAAACACTACCTCAGAGTAAAAGGCTGGAAAACAATTTTACAAGCAAATGGGCCCAAGAAACGAGGTGGAGTAGACATCCTAATATCAGATAAAATTGATTTTCAACCTAAAGTCATCAAAAAAGACACAGAAGGACACAACATACTGATCAAGGGAAAAATCCACCATCAAGAACTCTCAGTTCTGAATATCTATGCTCCAAATGCAAGGGCACCCTCATTCGTAAAAGAAACTTTACTAAAACTCAAAGCACACATCGCACCGCACACAATAATAGTGGGTGACTTCAACACCCCGCTCTCTGAAATGGATCGTTCAGGAAAGCAGAAACTAAACAGGGACACAGTGAATCTAATTGAAGCCTTGGACCAAATGGAACTAACAGATATATATATAGAACATTTCATCCTAAAGCTAAAGAATAAACCTTCTTCTCAGCTCCTCATGGTACCTTCTCCAAAATTGACCATATAATTGGGCACAAATCAGACCTCAACAGATATAAGAAGATAGAAATAATCCCATGCCTCCTATCAGATCACTATGGAATAAGGGTGGTCTTCAATGGCAACAAAAACAAAAGAAAACCCACGTACACATGGAGGCTGAACAATGCTCTACTCAATGATAACATGGTCAAGGTGGAAATAAAGAAATCAAAGACTTTTTGAAAGTTAATGAAAATGAAGGCACAACATACCCTAATTTATGGGACACAATGAAAGCAGTGCTAAGAGGAAAATTCATAGCCCTGAGTGCCGCCAAAAAGAAACGGGAGACAGCATACACTAACAGCTTAATGGCACACCTGAAAGCCCTGGAACAAAAAGAAGCAAATACACCAAAGAGGAGTAGAAGGCAGGAAATCATCAAACTCAGGGCTGAAATCAATCAAGTAGAAACAAATAAAACCATACAAAGAATCAACAAAACGAGGAGTTGGTTCTTTGAGAAAATCAACAAGATAGATAAGCCCTTAGCCAGACTAACCAGGGGGCACAGAGATAGTATCCAAATTAATAAAATCAGAAACGAAAAGGGAGAGATAACAACAGAAACTGAGGAAATTCAAAAAATCGTCAGATCCTACTACAAAAACCTGTATTCAACACAACTAGAAAATCTTGAGGAAATGGACAATTTCCTTGACAGATACCAAGTACCAAAATTAAATCAGGATCGAATAGACCATCTAAACTGTCCTATAACCCCTGAAGAAATAGAAGTTGTCATTGGAAGTCTTCCAACCAAAAAAAGCACAGGTCCAGATGGTTTTAGTGCAGAATTCTATCAGACCTTCAAAGAAGACCTAACACCAATACTCTTCAAACTGTTCCACAAAATAGAAAAAGAAGGAACACTACCCAACTCGTTCTATGAAGCCACAATTACACTAATACCAAAAGCACACAAAGATCCGACAAAGAAAGAGAATCTCAGGCCAATCTCTCTTATGAATATCGATGCAAAAATACTCAATAAAATTCTTGCCAACCGAATCCAAGAACACATCAAAACGATCATTCACCACGACCAAGTAGGCTTCATCCCAGGGATGCAGGGATGGTTCAATATAAGGAAATCCATCAATGTAATCCACTACATAAACAATCTCAAAGAAAAAAACCACATGGTCATCTCATTAGATACTGAGAAAGCATTTGAAAAATTCAGCATCCTTTCATGCTAAAGGTCTTGGAAAGATCAGGAATTCAAGGCCCATATCTAAACATAGTAAAAACAATTTACAGCAAACCGGTAGCCAGCATCAATCTAAATGGAGAGAAACTTGAAGCAATCCCACTAAAATCAGGGACTAGACAAGGCTGCCCTCTCTCTCCATATCTTTTCAATATAGTACTACTTGAAGTTCTAGCTAGAGCAATTAGACAACAAAAAGAGGTCAAAGGGATACAAATTGGAAAGGAAGAAGTCAAACTATCACTATTTGCAGACGATATGATAGTATACTTAAGCGACCCAAAGAAATCCACCAGAGAACTCCTACAGCTGATAAACGACTTCAGCAAAGTGGCCGGATATAAAATCAACTCAAGCAACTCAGAAGCCTTCCTATACTCAAAGGATAAGCAGGCTGAGAAAGAAGTAAGAGAAATAATACCCTTCACAATAGCCACAAACCATATTAAGTATCTTGGCGTGACTCTAACCAAACAAGTGAAAGATCTGTATGACAAGAACTTCAAGTCTCTGAAGAAAGAAATTGAAGAAGACCTCAGAAAATGGAAAAATCTGCCATGCTCATGGATTGGCAGGATTAATATAGTAAAAATGAGCATCTTACCAAAAGTAATACACAGATTCAATGCAATCCCCATCAAAATCCCAACTCAATTCTTCAGAGAGTTAGAAAGAGCAATTCAAAAATTCATCTGGAATAACAGAAAACCCAGGATAGCTAAAACTATTCTCAAGAGTAAAAGAACCTCTGGGGGAATCAGTATCCCGGACCTCAAGCTGTACTACAGAGCAATAGTGTTAAAAACCTGCATGGTATTGGTACAGTAACAGACATGTAGATCAATGGAACAGAATTGAAGACCCAGAAATGAATCTACACTCCTATGGTCACTTGATCTTTGACAAAGGAGCTAAAACCATCCAGTGGAAAGAAGATAGCCTTTTCAACAAATGGTGCTGGCTCAGCTGGAGGTCAACATGCAGAAGAATGCAAATTGACCCATTCTTATCTCCTTGCACTAAGCTCAATTCTAAGTGGATCAAAGATCTCCACATAAAACCAGACACACTGAAACTAATAGAAGGGAAACTAGGGAAGAACCTTGAACATATGGGCACAGGGGAGAATTTCCTGAATAGAATTCCAATAGCTTATGCTCTAAGATCAAGAATAGACAAATGGGACCTCATTAAATTACAAAGTTTTTGCAAGGCAAAAGACACTGTCAAAAAGACAAAGCGGCAACCAACTAACTGGGAAATGATCTTTACCAACCTTACATCCGACAGAGGGCTAATATCCAAGATATACAAAGAACTCAAGAAGTTAAACTACAGAGAGGCAAGTAACCCTATTAAAAAATGGGGTACAGAGCTAAACAAAGAGTTCTCACCTGAAGAATATCTAATGGCTGAGAAGCACCTAAAGAGATGTTCATCATCCTTAGTCATTAGGGAAATGCAAATCAAAACAACCCTGAGATTCCATCTCACACCAGTCAGGATGGCTAAGATCAAAAACACAGGAGACAGCAGTTGTTGGCGAGGATGTGGAGAAAGAGGAACACTCCTCCACTGCTGGTGGAATTGCAAGCTGGTACAACCACTCTGGAAAGCAGTCTAGCGGTTCCTCAGAAAACTGGGCATGACACTCCCGGAGGATCCGGCTATACCACTCCTGGGCATATACCCAGAGGCTTTACCTGCATGCAATAAGGACACATGCTCCACTATGTTCATAGCAGCCTTATTTATAATAGCCAGAAGCTGGAAAGAACCCAGATGTCCCTCAATGGAGGAATGGATTCAGAAGATGTGATATATCTACACAATGGAATACTACTCTGCAATTAAAAACAATGAATTCACGAAATTCCTAGGCAAATGGTCAGATCTTGAAAATATCATCCTTAGTGAGGTAACCCAATCACAAAAGAACACACATGGTATGCAGTCACTGATATGGGATATTAACCCAGAATCTCGGAATACCCAAGACACAATTCACATATCAATAGATTTCCAAGAAGATGGAAGGAGAGACCCCTGGTCCTGGAAAGACTGGATGTAGGGGAATGCCAGGACAGAGAAGCGAGAGGGGGTTGAATGGGGAAAAGAGGGAAGGTAGGGGGCTTATGGGACTTTCGGGGAGGGAGGAAATGGGAAAAGGGAAATAATTTTGAATGTAAATTAAAAAAAACTTAGAAAATAAAATAAAATTTAAAAAAAAGAAAGAAAATTTGCTCTCCTGTTTGAATTCTCTGATGAGTACTAAGATTAACCTTTTGGGTAAAGCTTTTGTCACTTTCACTGCATTTGTAAGGTTTCTCTCCTGTATGAATTCTCTGATGCACACTAAGATTGAATTTGTGTGTAAAACATTTGTCACATTCACTGCATTTTTAAAGTTTCTCTTCTGTATGAATTCCCAGATGAATACTAAGATTGGACCGTTGGGTAAAGCATTTGTCACTTTTACTAATTTTATAAGGATTCTTTCCTGGATAAATTCTCTGCTGACTTTGAAGTTTGTCTCTCTGGGTAAAACATTTGTCGAATTCACTACATTTGCAAGGGTTTATTCCACTATTGTTTAGTTTCACTGTGAGTTTCTGTTTAGAGACAAAAACCTTATCAAAGTCTGTATTTCAGTTGTGTTTTTTCTTCTCCATGTGGATTCTTTGATTGAGACTAATGATAGAACACACATTTAAACAGTTGCAGAGTCATTGTATTTGCAAACTTCTTTAGTGTTCCTAGCTTTATGTCTTTGTCGGTTTGAGAATTGAAGAGAGGCATCACTGTGATTAGTTTCATAAGGTGTACATTGGGTGGATTCATGAATCACAGTGCTAAGCTTCTTACTTTTAGAAACTTCTCTCGAATATTCACATGCTCATAGACAATGCACTGGGTGTCTTGATGCAAGACCTTCCCATACTTTTCACATATGCAATGATTTTCTGAAAAATAAAGGCAATTAGGGATGACAGGTATTACTTATATAAAGAGTAAGTGATTCAATAATCAATGATATCATAGATTTGACTCTCAAAAGAGATTTTTCTTTTCTTTTTTTTTTTTAATCATTACCTGTATCCTCAGAAGAACCTCAAATCTGATCCATATCAAATGACTGGAAATGATAGTATTCTTCTAAATCTCATTTTAAAATTGTACCACATACTCATCTCAAATATATTAACCCAGAATTGCTCCTGTCTTATGGAAATAGAGGAAAGAAGAGTGGAACAGAGACTGAAGGTAAGGCCATCCAGAGACTGCCCCAACACAGATGCAGATCCTGGCATTCAACCATTGGACTAAGCAAGGGGAATCCAATAGAAGATTTAGAGGAAGGACTGAAGGAGAGGTTTGCAACTGCATAGGAAGAATAAAAATATCAAACAACCAGACCAGCAGAGTTTCTGAGGATTAAACCACCAACCAAAGAGTACACATGGAGGGACACATGACTCCAGGTGCATATGTATCAGAGGATTGCCTTTTCTGGCTTCAGTGGGAGGGGAAGTCCTTTGCCTTGTGAAGGCCCAATGCCCCAGCATAAGAGAATCCTAGGGTGGTGAGGCTGAAGTGGATGGGTGGGTGGTAGAGTGTCCTCATAGAAGCAGGGGAGAGGGACATTAAAATTGGGATTTTGCAGAGTGGGAACTGATAAGGGGGATAACATTTGAAATGTAAATAAATAAAACAATAGTAAAAGAAAATTGTACTTTGCAGAAGCTAGGACAAATAAGTGATCAATCTATAGTGAAATTTCAGAAAATAGATCTCTGAACAATATATCTCTAATTCTTTTGGTTACAGTTTGATTCAGAGTGACCCTGTATAGCTTTGGACAGGTGTAAATTTATGATGTAACTGACATTGTCAGGAAAATCACTAAATAGGTTTGTTTCAACTCCAAAATGCTAGTGTAAAGATCATTTTGTTCCAGAACTAAACCCAGACACCAAATAGCAAAAAGTTGATTAAAAAATAATTTTCTATATCCACTTGAAACCATGTACATTTTTAAAATCATAAATAACAGAACATTTTAAAACAATAGTAAGATTAAACTATACCAACTATTATATGTATAGAAATGTAATTCCTTGTTCTGGATATTTAGAGTTTTTTAACTTGAACATCTTTACTGAAGGTAGGTAAGAGATAAGGAGTGATCTCCCAGAATACAGCACTGGTTATTTTTCCAAAGAAAACAGAAAAATATAAAAGAAACACAATGAAAAAGTTTTGATTTTAGCCAGAATTTCTCTCATTCTGAGATGTCTCTGGACATCTCAGAGAATTTACATAAATACAAAGTAGGAAAACACAAAGAATCAGGAATTCAACAAGAAGTGCATTATTACCCACAAACGATAGATTGCTGTAATTCTCCACCATCACATCTATGTACAATGCCCTCAGAGCAAAACTGAGACATTTCCATTTCTCCAGTGAGAAGTCCAAAGCCACGTCCTTGAAGGTTAACAGACCCTATGATGGAAAATTATCTATTTGATACTGGACAAAAATGCTTTCCTACATTAACAAAAAGAAGCAATGAAGATATACTTTGTGTTACAGATGAGGAAAGGAAATTATTGAAGGACAAATGTTTTCTAAAAGTATTATGGAGATGTGCTTGATGATATGAATCACTGCTCTTCCATAGACAATCTATAGAATGACTTACTGTAATGCTCACATTTAGAAAGGATCTCATCTTCATGAATTTTCTGTGGTTTGCCAAGACATTAGCAGCAAGTGAAAGATTTGCCACCATCACCATTTTCAAACATTTGACCATCAGAATTGTATCAGAATTGCATCAGAATTGTAGCTTGCATAGAGAAGAGTGATCTATAATTCTTCCTTCGTTTATCAAAAATTATAATATACAGGTTATATACTGTCTCTATTACAAATGAGCCTCAAAAATGTAAACCTGGGGCTTGAACAAATGACTAAAGGACAAAGGCAACTCCTGTTTCTGCATAGAAAACCAATTTAATGCTCTCTAAACATATTGCAGGTCACTACTATGTCTGAGTTCAGTCTTCAGGGTTTGGTGCTGTACTCACAGTTTATGCCCCTAGGGCATAAGGTATCATTCAGTGTAAAAAAAAAATCAGATATACATATATATAATTAAAGAAAATAGAATTGTAATGAACAATAGAAACATTGCCACAGCCTTCAGCCTTCACTATGTAATGTATAGCTTGGCTAAAGAGAAAAAGAGACAACAGATTAGGAAGGATATTTATTTATGTTTGAAAATTGTTGGTTTATGCACAACACCAAGGCTATCCTCTCTAGAAAAATTTTACTAATATATTTCTTTTTTTTATTGGTTTTTCAAGACAGGGTTTCTCTGTATAGCCTTGGCTATCCTGGAACTCACTCTGTAGACCAGGCTGGCCTTGAACTCAGAAATTCACCAGCCTCTGCCTCCCAAGTGCTGGGATTAAAGGCGTGCACCACCACCGCCCGGCTTACTAATATATTTCATGTGATGAAATATAAAGGTGAGGACAACAGGACTTAAATTACTTCTAGAGATTGAAACCAAAAAGAGGAAAATAACCATTTCTATACTGACAATTTACCACAGGAATAGTATCTCTCTTGAGACAACTAGATTTCAGGTGTCAACTATTACTACTGTGTAACATAAAATGTGAAACAAGAGCTGTCAGAACACTGAAATCTACATCAGCTCCAATCAATCAATGGCAAAAGAAAGTCTTTTTATTTCCATCATCTGTGACCCTAGGGAGCTAATACACACACACACACACACACACACACACACACACACACACACACACACGCACGCACACGTATATGTATACGTATATATAAAATTAGGAATAAAGACAGTGGATCTCATAAAATTTAAACTTCTACAAATTCTACTCTTCCACATCCCCAGTGATGTGAATTTCTACATATTTCTATATTCTCATTCACAAGTTTGTGTCTGGAAACCTGACCATCTCTGAAATGTAATTTATGTGGCACAAGAGAACTTACTTCCACACAATATAAAAGGACATAACTTATTCAAACTAGAAAATAGCCATCAGTATATCAATATACCTATAAAACTCCTGGGGAAAAATATCACAGCAGATCATTATGAATGCTCCAGAGATCGTGAGAACAGAAGGAACATCCCTCAGTCTAATGAAGATAATAGCCAAAATCCTACACTTATCATTACAAAAACTGAAGACAGCTGTCATCATTCTATTCTTTCAGAAGAGAGACAAGAATATGCAAAGCCTCCACACTAACTTATCACAGTGCAATGGTGCCCACAAAGAGCAAGGAAGACACAGAATATTTTCAGTGTGTCAAATCAGGAAACAGAAAAGGCAAGTTTTCTCAAATTACAAGAAACATAATTCTTCAATGAAAGAATCACAAATATCCCAATAGAATACTCTAATCTAATAATATAGTTAATAAGCTATTTAAAAATACAAGAAAATATTACTTAGTTTTATACATCCCTACGGAATAATCTGAGAAGTCAGAAGATCACTCAGTGTCAAAAATGGTCTGGGATATGCCAGTGTAGCATACAAACTGATAAACAGGATCTGTAGGCAACTAGGTGTAAGGAATCATTAAAAGCTCTCCCTAGATGCTGACCCCTTGTGCTGAAATACCAACTTGTTTGGCAATGTATGTCTGCCAGTGCACCCATGGTTTAGATGCTTCCGCCAGGAAGTCCCCAAGAATACTACAGTTTCTACTTTAACACTTGAAACTGACATTTCCTCAAATACACACCTATTTCTGAATAGACATAAATCTGTACTTTTGGTCCTTCCAGTTAAAAGTTGCAGTCACTTGTTATAGCAAATCTTTTTACAGTAGACAAAGTTCAAATAGCTATATGTAGTGATCAGACACTGGGACTCTTGATAAATACAAGGCCATAGCATTCTAATCTGGTATTCCTGAGAAATCTCTTTATAAGACTGATTCTCTGAACTCACAGATGTAGCCAGCTATTCTCACATCTAAGTCCTATAACAATGTACATCTCTATTCCCTTTGTCTTGTTCTATCCCTTACCATCAAAAGAGGCTACATTATAATGCCATACAGTAGTAATAATTACTTACCCATAGATTAAAATCAGGACAGTATGAATGATGTTTTTCAAGCCCTGAAAGAAAACAAATCCCAACTCTAGTGTTACTTCCAGAATACGTGGATACTAATATTGACAGTGTTCAAGGTACATTTGAATGTAGTAAATCATTAAGACATATGTATAAGTCAAGAACCAATTTACATAATAAACTGATGAAAATATGCACATAAGAATATGAAATTTCCATGTGGGCAAGAACAAACGTAGACAATAAACTGATGAAAACAGGAATAAAATAATCAGATGTGAATTATTCATGAGAGCACTGGTAATGGGACAGTTCTTGTGAAGAATAAATGAATGCAAGAGAAGTCATGTACAACACATCACAGATGCATTATTAATCATGATATACATATTCCTCCCCCTAAGGAGAATAATTTATATGATATCCAAGATGAAAAACTAAAAACCCAGAGTAATAATCAAGGAGATTAAAGCTTATAGAGCCTGTGAATCAAGTGAAAGAGGAGAGGAACAAAATAATTCGAGGACAAAAAAATAATAGTAGATACCTGAAGGAAATGAGGACAACTTAGCATATGAAAATTGAGTTCAATAAGTAGTTAGATACACACTCAAAATTGAAATAAAAAAAAAAAGAAAATGTTGTGAATCTAAGAAAAATAACTCCAAGTGCTCCTGTTGGAAACAAAATATCAGGCTTGAACACATGGTAGAGTTGCTGGAATATCTCAGTCAAAAAAAAATGATGAATTGAATAATATTAGGTAAAGCATGATATTATTTACTGCTTATCATGTGTGGGGGAGTAAAATAGAGAAACACCTTGGGAAATTTGTCTAGATTTTTTCTAAAAACAAACAAACAGCAACTACAAATAGGACTATAATAGATACTACATTGCTTAACCATTTGTTCATAGATGGATTCCTGGTTTCTTCTATAATTCTCAATGTACATACATACACATCTGCATAGGGTGGGGAAAGGGGTCTCCAGAGTTACCCAAGTCTATTTAGAGATTCTAGCTAGGAAATCAACTCTTTTCATGATTATAATGAGGCCCAAGTGTCTCAGGAGACTTCTCATGTTCAAAAACTGTTGTGATGATTTTGACAGGTTAAAAATCAATTCCATCAAATCCTAGAGGAGAGATCTGAGTAACACAAGCCTAGACCTGGGGAGTCTGTCCTTAAAGTACATGGTTCTGAGCCCGTGGACACTATTCAGATTGCAGGGCTCCTTTTTATTTTTTCGATTGTGCTTTGTTTTAATCTTTCCCATATTATGCTTATGCAAAAAAAATGATGGCACCAGCTAATAGATGCTGCATATGTGAAGAGATTGAACACATTGATGATTAATAATGTATCTGAGATGAGTTGAGGAAAGAAACGAAAGCCTTTCCCTCAGAGGTATTTTACCAAAAAAAGTACATCTAATTTGAAAATCTCTACTTCTTGTTCCCTGTGCCTTCCACCCTGTTTGATGCATGAGTTTGAATCTGTGACTACCTCAACGCTGTCTTCTGAATATTGCTCTATCTGTCTTCTCTCTGTGTGTTTATGTGTCTATGTATATACTCTGCATGTGTCTCTCTATTGCCTGTTTCTACCTTTCAAGTTGGTCTTAAGAAAAACCTTCACAGTCTATATAGAACAGCACGGAAAGCATCACATGGGGAAGGAATGGGATAGTGTAAATAGAAATCTTAAAAGAATTAGGTCACTGCCTTCAACTAATCAAGATAGAAAACCTATACAAAACATCACTGTTTAGCAACCAATATCCATAATGGCATATTCATTTTAGAACAGTAATTTAAGCCTCTAGATTTGATGCTTTCCGAAAATGATACACATGCAATTCCTGAGTGCACACATGGAAAATTATATAAGCTATTATATAGCTATGCATTAGTTTAGGTTTTAGAAGTTGATAATATGAGATGTCCAAGGAAAATAACTTTGGCTTTGATATTGTTCTTTGAAAATTGTTTTTTTTTTATTTTCTAAGTATTTTTATTTACATTCCAAATGATTTCCCCTTTCCCGTTTCCTCCCTCCCCAAAAGTCCCAAAAGCCCCTTCCCTCCCCTTGTTCCCCATTCAACCCCCTCTTGCTTCTCTGTCCTGGCATTCCCCTACATCCAGTCTTTCCAGGACCAGGGGTCTCTCCTTCCATCTACTTGGAAATCTATTGATATGTGAATTGTGTCTAGGGTATTCCGAGATTCTGGGTTAATATCCCCTTATCAGTGACTGCATACCATGTGTGTTCTTTTGTGATTGGGTTACCTCACTAAGGATGATATTTTCAAGTTCTGACCATTTGCCTAGGAATTTCGTGAACTCATTGTTTTTAATTGCAGAGTAGTATTCCATTGTGTAAATATACCACATCTTCTGAATCCATTCCTCCATTGAGGGACATCTGGGTTCTTTCCAGCTTCTGGCTATTATAAATAAGGCTGCTATGAACATAGTGGAGCATGTGTCCTTATTGCATGCAGGGGAAGCCTCTGGGGATATGCCCAGGAATGGTATAGCACGATCCTCCAGGAGTGTCATGCCCAGTTTTCTGAGGAACCACCAGACTGCTTTCCAGAGTGGTTGTACCAGCTTGCAATCCCACCAGCAGTGGAGGAGTGTTCCTCTTTCTCCACATCCTCATCAACCTGGTTGTTTAAATTATTTTAAACAACCAAGTTGAGTACTACACTGTAGTATAGCATGATTAAATCTTAAGTTTCCTCAAGCTGTATTAACTCTGGCTGTGGGATTAAGCAAAAGTACCAGTTTATTAGAATGCAAGATCTACTTGTAGACATATGGATGAGGGAAGGCAATTCCAGTCACTTAGGCAGATGGAGATTCACACAGCAAAGATATTCCCAGCATTATTTCAAAAGTACACCAGTGTTCTACATATCTGATAATTCTTTAGTGACAGAGTCCTAAATGGAAAGTCTCAGAGGATGAGAAATTTAGCAAATTAGAAGATGGAAAACATAAAAGCTGCAGTTGAATTTCTGTTGTTTTTAATAAATTCTAAAGCATTCAATGTTATCAAGGAAGACTTAGGAACCACCTGCTGGGTAGAAGCCTGGTAGCTAAGAGAGGCAGATGAAGCCCCTGTTGAACTTCCTCTTCAGCTGAAATCCCAGAAGGAATCTTTGGATTGCCACAGCTTCTCATTTAACTTCCTCCAAACTGGATTTACCTACCTGATGCAACCTGTGCACCTCTCCTCTCTTTCCCAAGCCCCTCACACACCCAGGTGACTTCCATTAGCTCAGTCCTTTGGGCCAGTGAACTCATCCAAGAGCAGCTTTCCAATAAAATGGCACTTAACATAATCTAATATGTCTTGAATTGGTTCATTTCACTATCAAAGAACTCATAAATTATCAATGGGGAGGGGCCTACTGGCTGGTTGTAAACCTTGGTTGTCTCCTTTGTTATGGTCGGGAGCAAACATGAGAAATTTAGTTGTTGGAACATTACTGAATAAAGTATGACACTGGGGGTAGGTTTTGAGAAAAAAGAATAGACCCAAGTCATCTTAGTTCTCTCTTCCTCTTTAGTAACTGGGGTTGAGGATGTGATCATTCACCTTTCTATTTCAACAACATGGCTATTTGCTATCAAGTATTTACTGCCATGGTTGATGGTGCTTTATGAAAGCATCAGACAAAATCCAATTACAGTAAAACATATTCTGATTGGATTTAAGGCTCCATTTCAGAGAGAGAATTTATGTTATACTTTGAAGCCTAATCAAGAACATGAAGTATGTCAGGTCATGAGAATTATGAGGCCATTTTAAGAAATGATATCATCTAAAGATATACGAAAGTATATACAAGAATGAAACAGAAGATACAATGAAAAATGTCTCTTTTCCTATGAGGATTTCAGTTTCCTCTACAAGATCTGAGACTCCTTCACACAGTTCACACACTTTCAGAGTCCTTTTCCCAGGAACCCTACAGAGGAACAAAAAAGATTGCAAGAAAACTCTTCTGACCTACATAATAAAGATAGCTGAAATCCACCAAGAGCTTTCTCCAACAAGCGCTGGCCAGGACCTTTTTTATGTCTCGAGGAAACTCAAGACAAATGACTTAACTGGGGTGCTTCTTAACATACCAATTGGGACATTGTTGCCTAGGAACTTTCTTGGCTCCTAGTTCCTCTCTTGGCCAGCCCCTCTATCTTCCCTTCTCTTCCTCTATACCACTCCCCCTCCTCTTGTGGGAAGCAAGGTTCCTTCCCCAGTAACAGTGCCTCTCTGTGATGAGCTGGTAAAAGCTTTAATCTGCAGCTTCCCCTTTAAGGGAGGCAGAGAAGCTGTGCTGCAGGGTGACAGCCAGCCTGGCTGGGGAGCTGGCAGCTGCAGCTGTTGCCCTGACCTTCGCTGGCGGTGTAGACAACAGAGTTTTCTAAGAACATATAAACGTGGCTCTATGAATGTAAAAACAAATTTTTAAGCGAACAAAGTGACCAGACTGTTCTGACCAAGCTGGGACAAAATAAAATATAACAGTTCTCTGAATCACACCCCCCGCCCTGCCCCTCCTGCTACTGGGTTCTGGGGAAGACCACAAACTGTCAACAATCTTATTGCAAAAATCCCTCTTGACCTGTAAATTTAAAAACATATTGCCTATAGTATGTATACCCCCATTGCAAGAAAGGTATAAAATATGTGTGCTTTCTTTGTTCGGGTTGACTCTCCCTGCATGGCTGAGCAACTCCACATACATGGAACAATAAACCTCATTACCTCATGCTTTTTCAGAAATCTATCATCAATCTGTGTCCTGAGGGGTTGCACACATGAGTGGTGACCCTGGGGGGTCTGCTGAGTGACAACACTCTCATGGTTATGTCTGGATCCAGCCAGATACCTCTGTTTTCTCCCTCGGACTGTAAACCCCAAAATTAACACATAAGCCCTACCTGCCTAAGAACTAGGTACATTCCTGGAATGCTACCAGCTGCAAGTGTTAGGAAAACATTGAAGACTCACTAGAAACTACAATGCTCTACATGATTGTCTTTAGAAACCCTTGTAGCAAGTTTCCAAAGTCCATGTCTTGGTCAGGATGTAATATTTAATAAAACTCGTCAACATGATAGGAGTGGTTTTTCTCTGGTGACATTCAGAGTTAACAGAACTTAAAATATTTCTTCTCCTCAGCCAGACCGTTCCACAGTAATGACTTCACTTTTCACTCAGACCTAAGGTAGAATATTATTAAGCCTATGAAGACACATTTGTGAATGCCATATTTAAATCAAAGAGTACATACATCTCAATCTAAAATTAATGGAGTGTAAGACATTACTCAGTAAATGTTAATGTTTACAGCCAATATGATGGTGCTTTATAATGTACATTTTCTGAATCAATCAAATCTGCACTGGATCCTCATATGATGATCTACAAAGCAGTCTGGAGATGCACACGAGTTCATTCTCCGGGCAAAAGGCTACTCTCTTGAAATGACATACGGGTGAATTTGAATTCAGGGAATTTTGCTACTGCTTTATCAAAGAGAATCTTCATGTATAAACCACAGATACTGCAAATGATCTGAGGTTATTTCAGAAGAATATTCTGGGAACCATAAAATTAATTAAAACATTACAGTGAACCCCAGTTCATAGTGTTATGCCCAGATTGTGAAACCCCAATGATCACCAGGACTCATTTCTGATGCAATTCGCGTGAGGTTTATTAGAATTTGGGAAATAAACTTTCCCTGATATACCAGGTTAGGTGAGTGACCACAGGGTTTAGAGGAAAGAGTTTTTTAAAGGAAAAAAAAAACCACACATGGGAGGTCTCTAAGCCTTGCCATTATATGTTTGTGTAAGAGATTTATATGCAAGTTGACTTTTGAAGTGATTGATCTGTTTTAGGCTCCAAGGCCACAATGCCTCTGTCGGGCCATCTGGAGAACATCTGGCCTTCAGTTAATAGTTTCCACTGAAGAGGAGCAATTACCACTCTTTGGGTTCATGAGGCAGTGTTGCTAGAGTTGGAAGGGAATGCTATTTCCTGAGGGAAAATATACAGGAAAGGAAGGGTTGCTAGGGAACACTATCTCTTGAGGGGAAACTATGCAGGAAAGAATGTAGTAAGGCCTGTAACTCTTGGCAGCTACAGCTGGCTGGACAGGTCTCACCTTGAGACCTGATTTTAGGTCTAAACTTTTGTCTCCGAGCCTGGCTTAGGCTTCTCATTTCTTAATAGAATCTCAAACTTCCCAACAATTATAAAATATTCACAACAGAATAGTGAGGGTAGCTGCAGAAAATGCACCCCTGCTCTGCACCCCTGCTCCACTTGCCTCCTCTCCTCCTGCCTGTTCCTCTGACCTGGAAGATTCCAGGACAAACCGCTGACTGGTACCTCTCCCAGAATGCCCACACAACAAGAGTATCTTAAGGAAGTTTTCTGGTATGTCAAATGCTTGGCTCTAGTCTTCCACCACGACATGCTGACCGTGAGGACAGCCAAGATACACAGAGAAGACTGGAATGGTGGAATTGTCTGTCACTATGGACTGATTCCTTGGATTCACCCAGTTATTAAGCAACTTCCTGGTACATGTTTCTGATGAACCCACCTACTTCAGACTCTTTTAATTAATTAGCTTTCCAGTTCTCTGCTCTGTTTTTGTTTGTTTGTTTTTCTTTGTTTGCTTGCTTCATTGTTTGTTTTCATTGTTTTCTTAAATATATCCAATCAGGTAGTTGTGCCCTCACTCCTCATCAGGAGCCACTCCTCCAACTTGGTTGCAGGCTGCCTTCCACACAACTGCAGCTATCAGGACACACAGAACCTACACTACACAGTTTCCCCACAAGTTTTCTGTCTGTCTAGACAAGAACTGGATAGAGTAGAACACTGTACCTACTTTCTAACCCATTATCATCCAAGTTACGTTGCCAACCTTCTTACAATAACATGCCAAAACCCTTGGGCTAAAAGGAAACTAAAAAGAACAATCCCTCTAAATTCTGATGCTTAGAATCCATTTCCAAAACAAAGTAATACCAGGATAAAATACCCTAGTCTCAAAACACGGACCATATAGGTCTCAGCTAAGGAGAGCAATATACACGACATCCAAGATAAAGAACAGAAAACCTAGAGTCAGGGTCAAGGAGTTTAAAGCTTGTGGAGCGTGCCAGTCAACTCAAAGAGGACAGGAGCAAAATGATATGTGAACAAGAAAATAATAGCTGGTGCCTGAAGGAAATGAGGACCACTTAGGATATGAAAACGGAATTCAATAAGTAGTTAGAAACATCCTCAAAAATACTGAAATGGAAAAGAAATGAAAATGCATTGAGCCGAATGAAAATAACTCCAAGAGTTCCTTTGGGGTACAGATTATCAGGGTTGAACACAAGGAAAATGTTGCTGGAATACTGCAGCCAAAGAAAATGATGAATTGAAATGATGTTAGGTAAGGCACAATATTATTTACTGCTTGCAGTGGTGGGGGGAGATGGAATAAAACAGAGAAACTCCTTGGGACAACTGTCTAGATTTTTCTAAAAACAAACAAACAACTACAAATAGAAATATAATAAATACTCCACTGTATAACCAACTGTTCATTGATGAATTCCTGATTGTTCTCTATATTCTGTGTAAACCCATGCACATCTGCATAGGTTGAGGACTCCCAAGTCACTTTAGATAAAAAAGCTAAGAAATTGATTTTTTTCATGATTATAATGAGAATCAGGTTTCTCTGATGAGTTCTGAGGTTCAAAAAGTTTTGTGATGATTGGGACAGATTAAATTGGATCTCAGCTCAGCATAATGACCAAAGCTCAGGAACATAAGCTCAGAGCTATGGTTCTGTCCTTAAAGTACAGAGGTCTGAGCCCATGAACACTGTTCAGATGGCTGGGATTCTTGTTTCCCATTGTGATGAGTTTTATTGTTTCCTATACAATGCTTACGCAATAAAATGATGTCACCAGTTGTAGATGATGCATATGTAAATAGATTGAACACATTGATGATTAATAATGCATCTGAGCTGAGTTAAGAAAAGAAATGAAAGCCTTTCCCTCAGAGGTATTTAACACAGAGTTCATCTAAATCGGAATTCTCTACTTCGTGTTCCCTGTCCTGTCTGTTTGTTGTATGACTTTGAATCTGTGACTACCACAAGGCTGTCTTGTGAATATATCCCTGTGTATCTGTCTTCTGTCTCTCTGTATGTGTTTATCTATATACTCTGTATGTGTCTGTCTGATGCCTGTTTCTGTCTTTCTGGCTGGCCTTAAGAAAAAGTGTTGCAGTCTTTATGGAACAGCAAGGAAAGCACAGCATGCTGGAAGAAATGTGATACTGAACAGAGCAATCTTTAAAGGATTGGGTCACTGCCTTCAACTGATCAAGATGGCAAACAGTTACAAACATCACTGTTTAATAACCAATATCCATAGTAGCATATTCATTTTAGAAGGTTGCTTTAAACCTCTGGATTTAATGCTTTCAGCAAATGATATACATGCAATATCCTGGGTTCAAGTGCCCTTGTTATGGGAAGGTGCTTGGCAAGCTACTTAAGGAGAAATTTACACACTGAATCAACCACAAAGATTTTGATCTATCATCCTGTAAAATATGCCTGCCAATGGTGTCTTGAAATATTAGGAGTAAGTAATCAATATCTGATTTGAATTAAATATCAAAGTCACATTCGATAAATGTTATATATCAGTATATATGAGTATACCAGAAGCTTTTATTGGAACCACTAACAGAGTTACAAATATAGTTTAAAACTTAGGTCTTTTATTGGCCAGTATCTCAGCTATCATTTAAACTTAAGACTATTCAAGCCTATGGCTTGCCATGTGGTTAGCTCTTTACCTATCTGCTCCTGTTCCCATCTATCTCTTCTCTTCTCTCACCCTTTCTAAATCTCCTGCATCTACTCTTCCTTCCTGCATCCCTCTCCCTTACCAGGATTTTCACCCTCTAATTCTTGTCCAAGGTATTGGACTTCAAGTTTTTCTAACAAGCAATCAATAACTCATAACAACCTAGTGTTTTAAAGTATTATCAATTTCATTCATTTAGTTGTTTACATTTTGTACGCATGCACTATTAAATATGCCATAGCATGCACAAAACAATGTGGAGAATGTGGAACAAAAGAGAACAGCTTGTGGAAGTTGGTTCTTTTCTTTCTCCATGTGGGTCCTGGGGATAGAACGGCTTGTGGGTGTTGGTAGCAAGTGCCTTAAACCACTGATCCATCTCATTGACTAGCTGGGATTAGGTTTTAAAGGGAGGAAGTCTACACATGAACAATAGAAAAATAGGACACAAGAGCACAAATTAAAATCTGTAGTCATTTGATGTTTTTCTCACCTTGGCACAATCTAGAGTCACCTAGAAAAGAAGTCTCAATGAGTGGTTCTCAATATAAGGATGGCCAATAGGCATGTTTATAGGCAATGCCTTAATGAAGTTAACTGAGGTGGTAAGACTTGACCCAAATTTTCCACCATTGTATAGTCCTTTCTGGAACCTTGATGTGGTATTTAGGTGTTAGGCTGCTAAGATTATAAAAGCAGCCAACTGCTGGTATATTAGTTGCTATTAAATTGGGTTTCTCATATCTAATGTTGTTAAGTCCTGTTTAGTTAAAACTAGGGATTCTTATGACATTATTCCACAAAGTATCTACATGGGGTACTGTCCCAAACTTTGGAGAACACATCAAAACCATCATTCACCACGATCAAGTAGGCTTCATTAAAGGGATACAAGGTTGGTTTAATATATGAAAATCCATTAATGTAATCCACTATATAAACAAACTCAAAGAAAAAAACCACATGATCAACTACTTAGATGGAGAAAAAGAATTTGACAAAATACAACACCCCTTCATGTTAAAAGTGTTGGAGAGATCAGGAATTCAAGACCCATACCTAAACATAATAAAAGCAATAAACAGCAAAGCAACAGCTAATGTCAAATTAAATGGAGACATACTTGAAGCAACCCGACTGAAATCGGGGACAAGACTAGGAGGCCCACTCTCCCCATATCTATGCAATATAGTACACTAAGTGCTAGCTAGAAAAATAAGACCACAAAAAGAGATCAAGGGGAAACAAATTGGCAAGGAAGAAATAAAGGTATCATATTTTTAGATGATAGGATAGTATACATAAGAGACCCCAAAAATTCCACCAGAGAACTTCTCCACATGATGAACAATTTCAGCTAAGTAGCTGGATATAAAATTAACTCAAATAAATCAGTAGCCTTCCCTTATTCAAATGATAAACAGGCTGAGAAAGAAATTAGGAAAACAACTCCCTTCACAATAGCCACAAATAATATAAAATATTTTAGACAACTCTAACCAAAAAAGTGAAAGACCTGCATGACAATAATGTCAAATCTCTCAAGAAAGAAATCAAAGAAGATCTAAGAAAATAAAGAGATCTCTCATGCTCATGGATTGGCAAAAGTAACATAGAAAAGGGGCCATCCTACCAGAGGCAATCTATAGATTCTCTGCAATCTCCATCAAAATCCCTACATAGTTTTTCAAAGACATGGAAAGAGTCATTCTCAAATTCATCTGGAAAGAATAAAACCTAGAATATTGAAATTAATTCTTAACAATAAAATAACTTCAGGGGGAATCACCATCTCTGACTTCAAACTTTACTACAGAGCAATAGTGATAAAAACTGTATGGAATTTGTACAGAAAAAGACATGTTGATCAATGGAATAGAACTGAAGACCCAGAAAAACTACACACTTATGGACACTTGATCTATGACAAAGAAGTCAAAAATATGCGTTGGAAAAAAAGCATCTTCAATAAATGGTGCTTGTCTAACTGGATATCTGTATGTAGAAAAATGAATATAGACCTATATTTGTAACCTTGCACAAAACTCAAGCCCAAGTGTGTCAAGGACCTCAACATAAAACCAGATACAGTGAATCTATTAGAAGAGAAAATGGGAAAGAACTTTGAACTCCTTGCAACAGGGAAAAATTTCCTAAACAGAACTCCAGTGGCTCATGCTCTAAGGTTAAAAATTGATAAATGGGATCTCATGAACCTGGAAAGCTTCTGTAAGGCAAAGGACATAGTCAATTAGACAAATCGACAACCTACAGATTGGGAAAAATCTTCACTAACCCCATATGAGATAGAGAGCTAATGTCCAAAATATATAAGTAACTCAAGAGACTAATGATCAAAAAACCAAACAACCCAATCAAAAAATGGGTATAGAATTAAACCGAAATTTCACAACTGAGGAATCTTGAATGCCTGAGAAGCACCTAAAGACATGTTCAAAGCCCTTAGTGATCAGAGAAATGCAAATCTAAGCAACCCTGAGATTCCTCTTTCATGAATGGCTAAGATGAAAATCTCAGTTGCCAACACATGCTGGAATGGATGTGGAGACAGTAGAACACTCCTCCTTTGTTGTTGGGATTGCAAACAGGTGCAACCACTCTGGAAATCAGTCTGGAGGTTCCTCAGAAAACTGAAAATATATCCACCTGAAGACCCAGCTATAGTACTCTTGGGAATATACCCAAAAGATATTCAACCATGCCACAGAGCCACATGTTCCACTATGTTCATAGCAACCTTATTTGTGATAGCCAGAAGCTGGAAACAGCTCAGATGTCCCAAGACAGAAGAATGGATACGGAAAATGTAGTTCATTTACACAATGGAATACTATTCAGCTATTATGAATGAGGGCATCCTTAGTTTTGCAGGCAAATAGATGGAACTAGATAATATCATACTTAGTGAGATAACTCACACCCAAAAGGACATGGTTGGTATGCACTTACTAATAAGTAGATGCTAGCCAAGAAAAAAATAGTATAGAGTACCCAAGATACAGTCCACAGAACTCAAAAAAGTTAACAAACTGAAGTCTCCAAGTGAGGACACCTCAAGCCCGTTTGGGAGGGAGAACAAACAGTCACAAGTGGGGAGGGAGGGAGGGAACTGGGAAGGAACGTAGATAGTGGGGGTGGAGGATGAAGGGGAGAGGGGAACCTGATCCGGTATTGGGTGAGGGGAAAGGACTAAAGCCCTGAGGGCCAGCAGCAAGAATGGAAACAGGCAACCTCAGGAGATAGGGAGTTGGGGGTACCCTCCAGAATGCACTAGAAACCTGGGAGGTGAGAAACTCTCAGGACTCAAAGGGAGGGACCTTAGATGAAATGCCCAACAGTAGGGAGAGGGAACTTATAGAGCCCATCTACAGCAGGAAGACAGGACATCAAATGAGGGAGAGGGAGCCACCTCACAGTCAGAACTCTGACCCATAATTGTTCCTGTCTGAAAGAATTACGGGGATGGAAATGGAGAGGAACCTGAGGAAATGGAGGTTCAGCAACAGGCCCAAAGTAGAATCCATATCAAGGGGAGGTCCCTAGGCCTGACACTATTACTGAGGCTATGGAGCGCTCACAAAAAAGGGACCGAGCATGGCTGCACTCCAGTATACCCATCAGACAGTTAAAAGAGTCAGATACAGATGTTTGCACCCAACCAATGGACAGAAGTGCCTGAACCCTGTTGTTTAATTAGAGAAAGCTGTATGAGGCTGAGGAGAAGGGCGATCCTGTAGGAGGATTAGCAGTGTCAACTAAACTGGACCCCCAAGATCTCTCAAAGACTGGACCACCAAACAAGCAGCATACACCAGCTGATTTGAGGCCCCCAATACCCTAACAGTAGAGGACTGCCTGGTCTGTGTTCATTCAGAGATAATGCACATAACCCTCAAGAGACTGGAGGCCCCAGGGTGTTTAGAGGTCAGGTGGGGTGATAGGGACATGAAGACAGGGGGTGGGGAGGAGGTATGGGATATGTAAAAGTTAGAGGGTAGACAGGGGGAATAAAATATGGACTGTGATAAAGTAAATAAATTAAAAAATAGTTCCATTGACTGCAATATAACCTTATTTGGACAAGTAATTGAAAGACACAGGAAAACCTTCAGTGGCAATTTGTAATGTGTTGTTCTATCATATGGTTGCCACTTTTTCAACATTGGGGAGCAGAGGAGGACTAAGGTCCAGGTATGAGAAGGAAACTTTCAACACTATGGATTTCCTATCCAGTGTTTTTGACCATCATATCCATCAATTCTATATCATCGCAAGTCCACATCCTTTTGTGTCCAAAGTAGTTTTGACAATTCGTAGGATGCGGACAACTGTGGGAGGACTCATTTCAGTCTTGGGAGGAACTGAATTGATGAAAGAGTGACAGGCTCAGCTGTGGACACGCAAGTTTTTCTCATTTTCTTGCTGCATTCCCTTCTGTGTTGACAGTCATTTCTAGTGACTGGAAGAATCTCTTCATTGTGGCTCAGTATGAAGCCGTTGACAGTCTATAAGGAGATGTCAGATCCGTGTCTCCTCCCCTGGTTAGAAGACTGTGGTTGATCCCCCCCACAACTGCCTGATAAGGGTTGACTTGACCTGACTGTTTTAGAATTTACTGTGTAAAACAGACTAGACTTGAATGCAAAGATCCACCTGCCTTCTGCCTCTCGAATGCTGTGATGATAGGTATGTATCACTACCGCCTGGCTATAAATTGAAAAGCTATGAATCTTTTAAGAACTCTGAGTGTTTCTTATGTTTGAAGATAAAATCTATCTGTACTTTTTTTTTGGTCATCTGGATAAAAGATTGAGTGACTTGGGTCTAAGAAATCTCAATGAAGAAAATGCCTCAATCAGATGGTCCTGTAGACCAATCTGAGGTGGCATTCTCTTGATTAGTGATATGGGTTGTGAGAGGCCCCACCTACACAGGGTGGTGCCAATCTTGAGGAAGTAGCTCTGGATTAAGTGAAAAAACTAGTGTGAGCAAGCCCTAGGGATCAAGCCAGTAAGCATAATTCCTCCAAGATCTCTACTTCAGTTCCTGCTTCAGGTTCCTCTGATGGACCTGGAAGCCAAATAAAACCCTTCCCTCCCCATGTTGCTTTTGGTCCTTATTTTACCACACCAATGGGATGAAAGAATACTATGATTTTGAGTTGCCTAGCGGTTCACATTATAAAACTCGGTGCAAATAAATCATTTATCAAAACTTGGACTCTTGGTAGTCTAGAGCAGAGTTTTCTGTACCAAATTTGCAAATTTGAACTGCCAGCAAGGTATTTAAAAATATTTGATGTTTATTTTTGATTTATGAGTGTTTTGCCTTCATGGAGGTCTGTGCATGACATGTACTGGTGCTTGAGTTGGAGGTGCTGAGAATCAAATCTGGGTTTGAAGCACTTAGCCAACTCTCCAGCCCATAAACCATCATTTTAATGTCTCTTTCAAATATCCATGATGGTGAGGTTATTACTATTGGAAGGGATCAGCAGAAGAGATGTGCATACGTCCCTGAGCTTTAAATCCATAGTTAAATGGAATACACAGTAGGAGTGTGTTTTATAGATAGAACCCAAAACAGGCTGGGTATATCAACAGCTCAGCAGTTCAGAGCATTTGAGGCATCCCTTCCCCCAGCAGCTACACAAGGCTTGTTATTCTGGCTCCAGTGGAGGATCTAGAGCCCTCTGGTGGCAATGACAGGTAACTTCTTTCTTGTGCACAAACAAAATTAAGAAAAGGGAGTAGTGGGGGAGGGGTTTGAAAGAGTGTGACAGGGAAGAGAGGAGAAAGGGGGCAGGATCGGGATGTAAAATTACTAAATTAATTAATTCATGGAAAAAAAGAAAATTAAAGAGGAGAGATTCTATTGCGTTAAGGAAGAAATCTACATTGCATTAAATGTATCAGTCAAATTGAAGCCGAACATAGTGTGGAAATAAGTCAATTATTTCTATTAAGAAATCTCACCTAAACTAGAAATATTTTTTCTGGTTTTTGAAAAACCAATTTAAAGATTGGATAGATGACTCAGGGATTAAGAATACTTACTGCTCCTACACAGGACCCAGGTCAGGTTCAATTTTCCCACACCCACCTGGCAGCTCATTATCTACAATCTACATTAACTACAATTCCAGGGGATCTGATGCCTGCCCTCTCTACCTCCAAGAGTTCCTGTACACACATGGCACACACACACACACAAGACACAGGCACTCACATAACCATAAAAAGAATATTTTTTAAAAGAAAAATAAATAATTTAAATATTAGTCATCCTCAGCTTTCCTACTGTTGCAACATTCTAATACAGTTTTTCATGTCATGGTGACCCTCAACAATAAAATTATTTCTACTTCAGAACTGTAGTTTCCCTACTGTTATGAATCATAATGTAAATATCAGATATGCAGGATATCTGATATATGACCCTTTTCATAATTGAGACCTGTTAACTTAGATTATTAAAATTTAAAATATTTAAATAGGACTGACCTATTTAATTTATAGCAATTACACTAGTGACTAGCGGTTAACATGTAAAATGTTAAGTTTTAAAAGTTTGTGTGTATATGTGCTATCTCTGTGGGTGCTTGCATGTATGTGCATATGGAGGCCCGGCGGCACACAGTCTACATGAGATACCCTAGAATAGGAGTTACAGGGAGCTTGGAGGCACACAGTACTTCTGGAGTTTGAACTCTGGTCTTCTGAAGAGCAAGGAGAACTTTTAAGCACTCTGTTATCTTTCCAGCCTCAAGAGTGAGTTCTAGGTATGATCCCTAGAACTTAGAAAAAAGAATTTTTCAGATCACTTTCCCCAAAATTATGGATCCAGATTTTAACCCTTTGGGAATTCTAGACATTGTCTTTCCACTTCCCACTTTCTGCATCATGATGTTCCTGTCTTTTAGGATCGTGGAATGAACTACACAGAGGAAGTTCAGGTAGATGTTAGCTGCTCTGAGAATGACACCAACTGAAGATACATCACAGTTCTAGTTGGAAATGATGTTTGTAATAGGATCAGTGTCCTTTAAGTTTCAAATTCCCACACTTCAAGACATTCATTGTAGAAACATGTTTTCAAACAAACTTAGTGTTTATTGAATGTGTTTGTTATCTAAATATTGCAAAGTGGTAAGGGGAGATATAAAGATGGATGGTGGTGAGACAATGTGGAAGAACAGCTCTGGAAACAGCTACAAATACCATGGTGTGCAACTTGGGACAGGATATATGGGAGAAACAAAGGATAAGTCTTTTTTACAAGATCAATTTGTGCTGTTCCATACTGGACGAACACCCCTCTTCTTGCGTTCCTCTTCAACCCAGGGAAAATGCAAAACATTCAGATTGTTCTTTTTCTTTTCCACAGCTTGCAGTAATGTCTGTGATTCCTCAGGAAATAAAGATTTGTCCAGTCTGGGATTAAAAATAGAAAATTCTGTTTACTAATTTAAAAAAATCTCTAATTTGTGTGTTTTTATACAGAGGAATGCTTCTGCAAACATGTGAAGGTCAGAGGACTATTCCTGGAAGTCCAGCCCCCCCTCTTCTACTATGGGGATCTTGGGATGTCAGGTGTGGCAGCAAGTGCCTTCACTCATTGAGCCATGTCAGCACCCAAAGTTTTGTTAACCATCATTTGCCTCTCTTTACACCTATGACTATCTCTGTCATTCATTCCTAGGAATGAATAAACAGAGGGGAGAGAAAGCATGATTCTTTCACAGAGAGTAGAGACCCTTTCATTCATATATACATGAATGAAAGGGTTCTAATAAATATATATATATATATATAGTCTCTACTATATATAAGCGTGTGTATATATATATATATTTCATATAAAACATATCAAGATGTTAAAATTAAACAATATTGAAGCAAAAATGGCTGCTTTCACCCATTCACCATTTAAATGCCTAACCATATTCATGCATTATAAGTTTATATGATGTCAACTTTTCTTAAACGTATGAACAGTGATCTAATTCATGTCATAGCCATTAATATCATGATTATTCATATTAAGTCTGTTCCTTTGTGTCCCTACTCACTTTCTGTGAGACACTTACCGCATATCTTATGCCTTAGCTCACCTATTCTCTCTGCCTGTTTCAGCTATGCCATCATCACTAAACTTACCTAACCAAAAAATATTGATTCCACAGACATTAAACATAGCCAAATGCTTATTATCATTACACCCATATTTTAAAAATCAACGTGTTTATTGAGAATTTCTTATGTATACGTGTGTTTTGATCATATCCTTACCCCATTCCCCTCACTGACCCTTCCACTTTCCTATCTAAATTTCAGGTCCTTTTCCTGCCCAGAAGCTCAGTGAAATCTAACTAGAGATGCTAATAAATGTATGCTTTTTGACCCATCCTCTGGAGAATATGCAACCTAGCAGGGGACACATCCCTGAAGAGAACCGACACTCCTTCCCCTTGAAGCCACCAAATGTAAATAACTCTACAGCTTGGGATAAAGTCTCAGATCCTCCTCTATCATTGGAATTTTGCCTGGCTTGATTTTATGCAGGTCTTGTGGGGTCAGCTATTGTCTGTTCATGAGTACGTCTACCTTATTGAGTCTAGCAGGAGCTGCTTTATAAGTGATCCCCACCTCTTACCATCTTTCTATGCTTTCTTCAATATTGCTTGGGAGTAAATGATCACAGACCTGGGCAATGTTTTTGAAATTTTTTGTCAAATAATTTCTTAAAATGAGTCAGCACTCTGCATAATTAATTACATTTTCTTTCTTGGAAAATTTCCTTTAGAGATTTGGCCATTAGTCACCCTGACTGTCACAACTTAAAATTGGAACACAGATTATCTCTGAAACTACAGCTGGCTTCCTCAAACTTCTCCTGCCCTCTTTTTCTTCCTTTCCTGCTGATTATAAGCATGTGTTTTCTCACCTTTAATTACACAAAGAGTTCACACTGAACTGCTATGCTCTTTTAAATCTCTTGCTCAATTTTAGCTTCTCCTTCGGTCAGTCCTGCCCAAACTGTCACATTCTTACCATCCTAACATCCTAGCTCTTCCCTCGTCCCTGCTTGAACATTAATCTTCATAGCCCTAGTCCAGGAATGAAATCAACAGGATTCAGGTGTGACAAAATATTCACCCATATAAAGAAAAATGTTTTAAAAATTTGGCATTGAAAACGTGTTATACCTTGAGAGAACATTTATTAATTAATACTAAGGGTACTATATGTGTGAACTTATATTTATAACCATTTATCTTTTTTATTTTATGTTCTGTATATGATACGCTTGTGTGTACGTGTGTGCATGCGTGTGTGTGTGTGTGTGTGTGTGTGTGTGTGTTGTAGATTAGAAACTGTGTATGAGAGAGAACATGTAGTTTCTTTCTGGTTGCTATACTTTTCAGTCCTCTCATTTTCTATAATTTTTGTGAGATCATGCTTTAGAGTTGAGTGGCAACTTATAAAAATAAGCCAAGTGCACTCCGCCATCTTTGCTCCAGTGGCCTGGAAGTTGGGACTGCCAGGCTCTGAGACAGACAGGCATAATATCGCTTGGGTCTCGGGCGGCTTGTGTGTATGCGGCTCCCAAGTGCTGGGCAGATCTGCAGTAACCAGCGCTCCAGATCTGCTGTGGGACTTCTGCCTGGCAGAGGGACCCCGCACTGGGCGGAAGCCTACCAGCTTCCCTTCCGCGACCTCTGTTCCGGTAGACTGCACTGAAGAGACAGGTACCCAGGTTCTCCCCAATATAACATCGCTTGGGACAAGGCCTGTTGGGGCTTCCGCCTGCGCCCAAGAACGGGACAGCGCGGTGGTCGTCTGGGTGCCAGATCTGCAGGCCATCGCCTCTGCAGGGTGACCTGCGCCACGGAGAGAGTGCAAAGTGCACTCCTCCATCTTTGCTCCAGTGGCCAGGAAGTTGGGCCTGCCAGGCTCTAAGACAGACAGGCATAATATTGCTTGGGTCTCGAGCGGATTGTGTGTACATGGCTCCCAAGAGCTGGGCAGATCTGCAGTAACCAGTGTGCTAGCTCTGCTGTGGGACTTCTGCCTGGCAGAGGGATGCCCCCTTCCCCCCCACACTCTAGGAGAGATCACACACCCCTGCATAGGGCAGGAGCCTACCAGCCTCCCTTTGGTGACCTCTGCTCCAGGAATCCACTACATTGAGCCTTTGGATGTGCAAGGACTCCCCAATATAACATCACTTGGGGCAAGGCACATCAGGGCTCCAAAGTCACTCAGGAGCAGGGCAGGCCCCAGAAATCTGTGCCAGGGGAATCCTGGTAAACCAGGGGGGGGGCAGAAATAGCTTTGCAGGCTCACAGGAGGTCAAACCAACAGCCAGTGACAGCAGGACCAACTAACACCAGAGGTATCCAGATGGCAAAAGGCAAACGTACGAACGTTACTAACAGAAATCAAAGTAATATGGGACCATCCGAACCCAACTCTCCAACAGCAGCAAGTCCTAGATACCCCACTACACCCGAAAGACAAGATCTGGATTTAAAATCACTCTCATGATGCTATTAGAGGATCACAAGAAGGACACAAATAAATCTAATAAAGAATTACAGGAGACCATGAGTCAACGGTTAGAAGCCCTTACAAAGGAAACACAAAAATCGCTTAGAGAAATGCAGGAGAACATGGATCAAAAGATAGAGGCGCATATGGAGACAACACAACAATCGCTTAACGAGATGAATCAAAGGGTAGATGCACTCACAAAGGAATCACAAAAAATGCATAAAGAAATGCAGAAGAATATGGGTGAACAGACGGATGCCCATAAGGAGGCAACACAAAAATTGCTTAAAGAAATGAATCAACGGATAGATGCCCTTACAAAGGAAACACGAGAACTGCTTAAAGAAATGCAGGAGACGATGGATCAACAGATGGATTCCCATGAGGAGGAAACACAAAAATTGCTCAGAGAAATGCAGGAGAACGTGGGTCAACAGGCAGAAATCCTGAAAGAGGAAATGCAAAAATACCTTAAAGAAATACAGGAAAATACAAACAAGCAAGTGAAGGATCTCAGCAAATCCATCAAGGATCTAAAAAAGGAAGTAGAAACAACTAAGAAATCACAGAGGGAGACAACTTTGGAGAGAGAAAACCTTGGGAAGAAATCAGGAGTCATAGATGCAAACATCAACAGTAGAATACAAGAGATGGAAGAAAGAATCTCAGGTGCTGAAGATTCCATAGAAAGCATCGACTCAACAGTCAAAGAAAATGCAAAATGCAAAAAACGTGTAACCCAAAACATCCAGGAAATCCAGGACACAATGAGAAGACCAAACCTAAGGATTATAGGTATAGATGAGAGTGAAGATTTGCAACTTAAAGGGCCAGTAAACATCTTCAAAAAATTATGGAGGAAAACTTCCCTAACCTAAAGAGAGAGATGCCGATGAACGTACAAGAAGCCTACAGAACTCCAAACAGACTGGACCAGAACAGAAATACCTCCCGTCACATAATAATCAAAACACCAAACGTATTAAAGAAAGAAAGAATATTAAAAGCAGTAAGAGAAAAGGGCCAAGTAACATACAAAGGAAGACCTATCCGAATCACATCAGACTTCTCACCAGAGACTATGAAAGCCAGAAGATCCTGGGCAGATCTCATGCAGACACTAAGAGAGCACAAATGCCAGCCTACACTACTATACCCAGCAAAACTCTCAATCACCATAGATGGAGAGACCGAGATATTCCATGGTAAAACCAAATTTTCACAATATCTTTCCACAAATCCAGCCCTGCAATGGATAATAGGTGAAAACCTCCAATACAGGGAGAGAAACAACACCCTGGAAAAAATGAGATAATAACCTTCTTGAATCAAACCCAAAAGTAGATAACCACTCAAACATAAAGATAGCGTCAAGAATGGCAGATTGCAATGATCACTATGCCTTAATCTCTCTTAATATCAATGGTCTCAATTCCCCAATTAAAAGACATAGACTAGCAGACTGGATACGTAAACAGGACCCAGCATTTTGCTGCATGCAGGAAACGCACCTCAGTGTCAAAGACAAACACTACCTCAGAGTAAAAGGCTGGAAAACAATTTTACAAGCAAATGGCCCCAAGAAACGAGGTGGAGTAGCCATCCTAATATCAGATAAAATTGATTTTCAACCTAAAGTCATCAAAAAAGACACAGAAGGACACTACATACTGATCAAGGGAAAAATCCACCATCAAGAACTCTCAATTCTGAATATCTATGCTCCAAATGCAAGGGCACCCTCATTCGTAAAAAAAAAAACTTTACTAAAACTCAAAGCACACATCGCACTGCACACAATAATAGTAGGTGACTTCAACACCCCGCTCTCTGAAATGGATCGTTCAGGAAAGCAGAAACTAAACAGGGACACAGTGAATCTAATTGAAGCCTCGGACCAAGTGGAACTAACAGATATATATAGAACTTTTCATCCTAGAGCTAAAGAATACACCTTCTTCTCAGCACCTCATGGTACCTTCTCCAAAATCGACCATATAATTGGTCACAAATCAGACCTCAACAGATATAAGAAAATAGAACTAATCCCATGCCTGCTATCAGATCACTATGGAATAAGGGTGGTCTTCAATGGCAACAAAAACAAAAGAAAACCCACGTACACATGGAGCCTGAACAATGCTCTACTCAATGATAACTTGGTCAAGGTGGAAATAAAGAAATCAAAGACTTTTTGAAAGTTAATGAAAATGAAGGCACAACATACCCTAATTTATGGGACACAATGAAAGTAGTGCTAAGAGGAAAATTCATAGCCCTGAGTGCAGCCAAAAAGAAACGGGAGACAGCATACACTAACAGCTTAATGGCACACCTGAAAGCCCTGGAACAAAAAGAAGCAAATACACCAAAGAGGAGTAGAAGGCAGGAAATCATCAAACTCAGGGCTGAAATCAATCAAGTAGAAACAAATAAAACCATACAAAGAATCAACAAAACGAGGAGTTGGTTCTTTGAGAAAATCAACAAGATAGATAAGCCCTTAGCCAGACTAACCAGAGGGCACAGAGATAGTATCCAAATTAATAAAATCAGAAACGAAAAAGGAGAGATAACAACAGAAACTGAGGAAATTCAAAAAATCATCAGATCCTACTACAAAAACCTGTATTCAACACAACTAGAAAATCTGGAGGAAATGGACAATTTTCTTGACAGATACCAAATACCAAAATTAAATCAGGATCAAATAGACCATCTAAACCGTCCTATAACCCCTGAAGAAATAGAAGTTGTCATTGGAAGTCTTCCAACCAAAAAAAGCACAGGTCCACATGGTTTTAGTGCAGAATTCTATCAGACCTTCAAAGAAGACCTAACACCAATACTCTTCAAACTGTTCCACAAAATAGAAACAGAAGGAACACTACCCAAAACTCGTTCTATGAAGCCACAATTACGCTAATACCAAAAGCACTCAAAGATCCGACAAAGAAAGAGAATCTCAGGCCAATCTCTTTTATGAATATCGATGTAAAAATACTCAATAAAATTCTTACCAACCAAATCCAAGAACACATCAAAACGATCATTCACCACGGTCAAGTAGGCTTCATCCCAAGGATGCAGGGATGGTTCAATATAAGGAAGTCCATCAATGTAATCCACTATATAAACAATCTCAAAGAAAAAAACCACATGGTCATTTCATTAGATGCGGAGAAAACATTTGACAAAATTCAGCAACCCCTCATGTTAAAGGACTTGGAAAGATCAGGAATTCGAGGCCTATACCTAAACACAGTAAAAGCAACTTACAGCAAACCGGTAGCCAACATCAATCTAAATGGAGAGAAACTTGAAGCAATCCCACTAAAATCAGAGACTAGACAAGGTTGCCCTTTCTCTCCATATCTTTTCAATATAGTACTTGAAATTCTAGCTAGAGCAATAGGACAACAAAAGGAGGTCAAAGGGATACAAATTGGAAAGGAAGAAGTCAAACTATCACTATTTGCAGATGATATGATAGAACACTTAAGCAACCCAAAGAACTCCACCAGAGAACTCCTACTGCTGATAAGCAACTTCAGAAAAGTGGCCAGATATAAAATCAACTCAAGTAAATCAGTAGCCTTCCTACACTCAAAGGATAAGCAGGCTGAGAAAGAAATAAGAGAAAAGATACCCTTCACGATAGCCACAAACCATATAAAGTATCTTGGTATGACTCTAACCAAACAAGTGAAAGATCTGTATGACAAGAACTTCAAGTCTCTGAAGAAAGAAATTGAAGAAGACCTCAGAAGATGGAAAAAATCTTCCATGCTCATGGATTGGCAGGATTAATATAGTAAAAATGACCATCTTGCCAAAAGCAATATGCAGATTCGGTGCAATCCTCATCAAAATTCCAATTCAATTCTTCATAGAGTTAGAAAGAGCAATTCAAAAATTCATCTGGAATAACAGAAAACCAGGATAGCTAAAACTATTTTCAAGAGTAAAAGAACTTCTGGGAGAATCAATATCCCGGACCTCAAGCTATACTACAGAGCAATAGTGTTAAAAACTGCATGGTATTGGTACAGTAACAGACATGTAGATCAATGGAACAGAATTGAAGACCCAGAAATGAATCCACACTCCTATGGTCACTTGATCTTTGACAAAGGAGCTAAAACCATCCAGTGGATAAAAGATAGCCTTTTCAACAAATGGTGCTGGCTCAGCTGGAGGTCAACATGCAGAAGAATGCAAATTGACCCATCCTTATCTCCTTGCACTAAGCTCAATTCTAAGTGGATCAAAGATCTCCACATAAAACCAGACACACTGAAACTAATAGAAGGGAAACTAGGGAAGAACCTTGAACATATGGGCACAGGGGAGAATTTCCTGAACAGAACTCCAATAGCTTATGCTCTAAGATCAAGAATAGACAAATGGGACCTCATTAAATTACAAAGTTTTTGCAAGGCAAAAGACACTGTCAAAAAGACAAAGCGGCAACCAACTAACTGGGAAATGATCTTTACCAACCTTACATCCGACAGAGGGCTAATATCCAAGATATACAAAGAACTCAAGAAGTTAGACTCCAGAGAGGCAAGTAACCCTATTAAAAAATGGGGTACAGAGCTACACAAAGAGTTCTCACCTGAAGAATATCTAATGGCTGAGAAGCACCTAAAGAGATGTTCATCATCCTTAGTCATTAGGGAAATGCA
Organism: Tokudaia tokunoshimensis; assembly: GCA_036184795.1. Classification (NCBI taxonomy): domain Eukaryota; kingdom Metazoa; phylum Chordata; class Mammalia; order Rodentia; family Muridae; genus Tokudaia; species Tokudaia tokunoshimensis. Next base: position 129,039,834 of record BTHU01000005.1, read on the forward strand.
AATCAAAACAACCCTGAGATTCCATCTCACACCAGTCAGGATGGCTAAGATCAAAAACACAGGAGACAGCAGTTGTTGGCGAGGATGTGGAGAAAGAGGAACACTCCTCCACTGCTGGTGGAATTGCAAGCTGGTACAACCACTCTGGAAAGCAGTCTGGCGGTTCCTCAGAAAACTGGGCATGACACTCCCGGAGGATCCGGCTATACCACTCCTGGGCATATACCCAGAGGCTTTACCTGCATGCAATAAGGACACATGCTCCACTATGTTCATAGCAGTCTTATTTATAATAGCCAGAAGCTGGAAAGAACCCAGATGTCCCTCAACGGAGGAATGGATTCAGAAGATGTGGTATATCTACACAATGGAATACTACTCTGCAATTAAAAACAATGAATTCACGAAATTCCTAGGCAAATGGTCAGATCTTGAAAATATCATCCTTAGTGAGGTAACCCAATCACAAAAGAACACACATGGTATGCAGTCACTGATAAGGGGATATTGACCCAGAATCTCGGAATACCCTAGACACAATCCGCATATCAATAGATTTCTAAAAAGATGGTAGGAGAGACCCCTGGTCCTGGAAAGACTGGATGTAGGGGAACACCAGGACAGAGTAACGAGAGGGGGTTGAATGGAGAAAAGAGGGAGGGAAGGGGGCTTATGGGACTTTTGGGGAGGGAGGAAACGGGAAAGGGGAAGTGATTTGGAATGTAAATTAAAAAATAAAATAAAATAAATAATAAAAAAAAATGAATTCATGAAATTCCTAGGCAAATGGTCAGAACTTGAAAATATCATCCTTAGTGAGGTAACACAATCACAAAAGAACACACGCAGTCACTGATAAGGGGATATTAACCCAGAATCTCGGAATACCCTAGACACAATTTGCATATCAATAGATTTCCAAGTAGATGGAAGGAGAGACCCCTGGTCCTGGAAAAATGAATGTAGTGTAATGCCAGGACAGAGAAGCGAGAGGGGGTTGAATGGGGAACAGAGGGATGGAAGGGGGCTTATGGGACTTTCGGGGAGGGAGGAAACGGGAGAGGGGAAATGATTTGGAATGTAAATAAAAAAAAACTTAGAATATTTAAAAAAAAAAAAAGAACAATAAACGCAGAAAAAAAAAGAACTCTGAATTCTGAACATCTATGCTCCAAATGCAAGGGCACCATCATTCGTAAAAGAAACTTTACTAAAGCTCAAAGCATACATCGCACCTCACACAATAATAGTGGGTGACTTCAACACCCCACTCTCTGAAATGGATCATACAGGAAAGCAGAAACTAAACAGGGACACAGTGAATCTAATTGAAGCCTTGGACCAAATGGAACTAACAGATATATATATAGAACATTTCATCCTAAAGCAAAAGAATACACCTTCTCAGAACCTCATGGTACCTTCTACAAAATCAACCATATAATTGTTCACAAATCAGACCTCAACAGATATAAGAGAATCGAACTAATCCCATGCCTCCTATCAGATCACTATGGAATAAGGGTGGTCTTCAATAGCAACAAAAACAACAGAAAGCCCAAATACACGTTGAAGCTGAACAATGCTTGACTCAATGATACTTTTATCAAGGAATAAATAAAGAAATCAAAGACTTTTTGAAATTTAATGAAAATGAAGGCACAACATACCCTAATTTATGGGACACAATGAAAGCAGTACTAAGAGGAAAATTCATAGCCCTGAGTGTCTCCAAAAAGAAATGGGAGAGGGCATACACTAGCAGCTTAATGGCACACCTGAACGCCCTGGAACAAAAAGAAGCAAATACATCCAAGAAGAGTAGGAGGAGGAAATCAAACTCAGGGCTGAAATCAATCAAGTAGAAAAAAAATAAATCCATACAAAGAATCAACAAAACTAGGAGTTGGTTCTTTGAGAAAATCAACAAGATAGATAAGCCCTTAGCCAGACTAGCCAGAGGGCACAGAGACAGTATCCAAATTAACAAAATCAGAAATGAAAAGGGAGAAATAACAATGGGAGAGGGGAAATTATTTGGAATGTAAATAAAAAATAGAAAAAAAATAAGTCAAGATTTTTAGAAACATGACTGATGTTATTTGCAGTAATCACCACCAAAGGATGTACTCATGAGTGGATAGAAAATCAAAGATAGCATTCAATGTCCTACAGTGCAGCAGTGGGCCCTCATCACAGAACTCCTCAACTCACCTCAGTGGGGCAGACCTTGTAAAAACTGATACATAAAAGCTTGTTTTGAAGCCATTCCTGGCCATGGGAGACAGTGTGTACGCACCCAAGCATCTTCAGGTTACAGTCTTTGTGATTCAACGCACCACAGAGCACCTCCAGCCCAGAATGGTCCAAGGGTTTCCAGTCCAAATTTAAGCTCTTCAATGTTTTGCAGATGGTGAGAGCCAAGGCCAGGTCTTCACAACAGTCACTGGTAAACTCACACATGTCTAAACTATGATCAGGAGAATGCCAGAAATAGAATGTTATTCAGTGCCAGCTCCAAGCTTCTGAGTAAAGACCTACCCAGCCCCAAATGTCCATAGTACCAACACTGAGCAAATCCTCTTTTCCAATCAGAATGGGTTGAGAGTCACAAGTTGAAAAACATTGTTCTAAATGCTTAGATTTTCCTATGTATTAGTTTAGATCTCATGCCTCAAAGAAACTTCCTATTGCCATGGACTGGATAATATAGACACACAGCTAGTCAAAGTTCAGAAAGTTTACAGTGTTTGAAGGCACAAATGAGGCATTGATATCCTTCTCTCCCTCAAGACCCAGTGAATATAACAGGAGAAGTGGCAGAAAGACCAGAAGTACCAGATATTGTGGTGGGGTCAGATATGAGATGTGAGATTGCATTCAATTTCACAGCAGGTGTACAAGACCTATGCATTTCTTCAAAACTTATGAGCCTATGATATTTGAACTTCTTAAACTTATTAACCATCTAGCATTTCCTTATCAAGTTGTGAGCCCTCCAAACATGACAGCAGAAACTCACCCAAGACACTGCAATTTACAGTTAGGATGACACAGAGCTTCACATAACTGTTTGACACCAGTATCTTGTATGTCATTGTTTCCAAGTTTCAGGGTCTTTAGATTTTTATTGCAAGTAAAGACAGTAGAGATCTCTTCACAGCACTCTGAAGTTAAATGGCAACCAGACAACCTGGAAAAACATACGTAAATGCACTTTCTCCCTAATCCTTTTGTTGTGATACATTAATTTTATTTTTAGGACTTCATATGAGTACTGTATCTCCAGTCATCTATATCATTCCACCTCTCCCTCCATTTCCTCCCAGTTCCCTCTTCCAAATTAACAATCTCTTCTTTAATTACTCTTGCTACATGCATATACATGATATATGTGTGTGCAAGCATATAAGTACATGTATATGCAACCTAATATGTACATTTAACTTTGCTTGTATGCACATATATCCAGGAGATTGGATAACCTAGGTGAGAGCTTCCCCTGGTGGAGACTGATTCTCCCTCTCCCAGCAGCCATTCATTTATCACATTTCAGGTTTTTTTTTATGAGAGAATCTCATGTAACCTAGATTGACTTCACATAGCTGAGGATGACTTTGAACTTCTGACCATCCTATATCTATCTTTCAGTGCTGAGATTATAGGAATGTTGCTACCATAGGTTTTATTTAAGCCTTTGCTGGAGAATCAAATTCAGAACTCTGTGTATGCAAAGTAAGCATTCTAGGAGCTGAGCTACATTCCCAGTCCAGGAGATTCCATCTTAACAGCTTGGGTTATTTGTAGGGACCACAATTCTGAAATGCTGATGATGCTTCTCCATGTGGGATCCTCTGCCCCATGTTGGCTCTCCACAGTTCTTCTTTGATATCACTACATGGTGTTCCTACTCTCATTCCCCCGGTTATAATACATATTCCTTAAAAAGTCAGTGAAGCTACCTTATCACTGATTTCTGATTCATGTGCTGAGAACTTCTCCCAATAATTAATATAACATGTCCTCAAAACCTTCCTGAGCCTCAAGTTCATAGTTCCCCATGGCACTGTATAGAGATGTTGAGAGTCAAAAGGAAGATAGTTGGTATAACAAAGGTGAAGAATGGAGGAGTCATAGATGTTGCATAGATGTTAATAATAGAAGTTAGGCAGATGCATGTTCAATGGATAATCAACATAAAAATTAGTGTATATACACATATATATATACATTGTAATGGAAAGTGATTTACAGATGAATATAGGAAGAGGTTGATGATATGTAAGTAAATACAATACATTTTAAATGGTAAACAAGGGAGACAAGTTGACTTCATAGATGATAAATAATAGGTGGGTGGTTATGAGAGGCAGAGAGATATGTAAATAGGCACAAAACACATGCAGAGAATCATGATTGATAGAGGTATATATACATATGGATTTATGCAGGGATATATGTATGTATAACATAGATCTCAAGTAAGGAAGAATTTTACCCTCCAGGGGATGCATATAGCATCTAGATGTATTTTGATTTGCCACACTAGGCCAGAGGGTTCTACTGGCATCTAAGTGATATAGACATGTTACTACAAACCTCTACAAATCACAGGACAGCCACAATGAAATACCAATAAAGATTTAGAAACTGTGATGTTCGTACATAAACACAATATCTTTGTGCCTGATATACATGCATGTCCATCACCTCAATTCTGGCAGATGAGGACTGTACTTAACCATCTTAACAAGAGAGAGGTGTAAGAAAAATCCCCTACCCAAGTGTTCACTGCCACTATTATACCCTTTATTCCACTAAGTTCCAACTCAGGAGCAGCACACAATACGGCCCTTGTTCTAAAACCTCCTTTGATAGAGACTACAGTCAGCAAGCCATTGAGCATCCCAGGAGGATCAGATGGAATAATCACAGCCTTGTTTTCTCAAGGAAACATCATTCTCTGTGGTGTCTTAATCTCTTTGTCCTGCTTTAATGAAACATTAGACTGGATGGTTCATAAATAGATGCCAGTTACATAGTTACAAAGTCTAGAAACCCAAGATCAAGGTATAAGCTGGTTTCTACAGTATATGGAGAAAGCCTGATATTATGGTTCATAGAAATACCTTCATTTACATTTGTGTCAGTGTGCATGTGCCCATGTGAGTGTATGCGTACATGTTATGTGGGTAGGGTGGTACCCATGGAGGCCTGTAAAGGACATAGGTTCCCTTGATGCTGTAGTTACAGGTGATTGTGAACTATCACACATGGGTACTGGAATGCAGATTCTGGTCCTTATGACTCACTAACAAGAGGTGTCAATCACTGATTCATCTCTTAAGCCTTGACAGAGTGTAAATATTTTGCCTTGTGATGAAGCAGTAATCTCTGGGGACTCATTCTCAAAACCCAATGACCCAGAGCTCCATGACTTAAGATAGTTATCGTGGGTGGCAGGTTTAAGACAATTTCTGAAGTAACAATGACATTCCCACAATTCTTCCCTCCTATTTTCTGAATGCCAACATCTGAAATAGCACTCTCAGCAATGAATGAAAACACAGCCCTACCATAACTCCTCAAGGGTGCAGTTTGGATCTTTCAAAGCTTCACACAGAAGGTTCACTCCAGTATCTTCCAGGAAATTTGACTCCAGATCAAGCAGAGAGAGGTGTTTGTTGCTCAAAAGTGCTTCATAGAGACTGCCACAGGCAATGAATGTGAGACAGCAATAAGACAACCTGAAAGAGAATTACATGTCAGCAGCTCATATACTGTTGCAACATTCACATACCTGCTCAGACTTTCATGTTCTTCCTATACTGAATTTCTACTTTGCATGAAAAAAATTGAAATGATTTGGTAAGATGGCTAAATACCCTTGCTAACAGATCTGAGGACATTCTGGGGAAGCTTGCTATAAAAGGTAGCAGTTCCCCCGGAATGGGTGGCTTTCAGAACTTGGCACCAAATGGGGGACTCCATTTCTCACTGGGGCTTCCCTCTCCCTATCTGTCTTATTCAGGAGGGTGTCCCTAAACTCAGGTGACTGGCCTCATGTGCCCTTGTCTAAAAAGTGACATTGTACAGAGGTCTCTGCAAGGGTATAACTCAGCACATGCATCCCATTATGGCTTCCCACCAGGATGATAATTAGGTCCTGTACTATAACCAATCAGCCCATACTGCTCCCTTGATTGCATGAACAATTAGCCCTTTTCACCTGTACCCCTAAAAATCCCTTCTATGCCCTATCCCTGAAACAATAAACTAGACTTGTCTTGCTATAGCAGTCTCTGTAGTTCATTCTGTCCATATACATGTCATATGAAGTGTGCTCTCCACCTCTCACCCCTTAATGTTCTTAGGTTCGTGGCCAATAGACTCTAGCAAAAGAGGGGGGCACAAGAACCTGCATTAATTCCCACACAAATGGAAGCAAATAACCAACTCCACGAGTTGTCTTCTGTCCTTTATATGTTTGCATGTTCGTTCTTTCTATCTCTATTTCTCTCTATCTCTCTATCTCTCTCTATCTCTATCTCTTTATCTTTCTACCTCTTTATCTCTCTACCTCTATCTCTCTCTCTACCTTTCTATATCTCTACTTCTCTATCTCTATCTGTCTCTCTACTTCTCTGTCTCTCTCTCTCTCTCTCATAAAGGATAGAATAGGGATAGAAACATTTCAAACATTTTTGAAAAACTAGATCACCACAGATGTTGCCAAAATTGACAATTGATTTACCTGACAGCTTACTTGTAAAATAGTAAATCAACCAACATTTCCACCCATATCAGAAATTTATCATCTATGCATAATCCTGTTCTAGTGACTCCATTGAGAATTTTCATTATTTCTTTTTGGTCTCTCTCATCTCTCAGGTCTCTCTGTCTCTGTGTGTGTGTGTCTGTCTGTCTGTCTGTCTGTCTGTCTGTGTGTCTGTATCTGTTCATCTCTGTGCAGGTACACATGCCTGTGGAGATCAGAAGATAGCTCAGATGTCATACTCTGGAACAGAAAGAACCTCCTTTGAAATAGCATCTCTCACTGGCCTGCAACTCATTTATTAGACTTGGCTAGTTGTCCAGCGAGCCACAGGGATCCATCCTGCTGTCTCAGTTCTTCAGTGTGTCACTAGACCTGGCTCTTTCACATATGTTCTGGTGATCAAATTCAGGTCATGATGTTTGACTGGCCAAGTGTTTTTACAGACTTAGCTATTATTCCAGCCAAATCCTATTATTTTAAATAGTTTTCCTAATCCTGTTACTTGTGGGGGGTTAAAAACTAGTATTTTAAAGACTAATATTTAAGGCAACTCATGAGCAAGGTAGCTCTTTATAATTACTAGTCACCAAGTACAATTTAATTTAATCTACTATATACTATCAAATGCTAATTAATCAAATAATTTTGTCTTCTAATGTAATTTTTCCCTCTCTCTTTTGAAACATCCTTCAACATTTTATAATGCATTTTCCTTCCTTTATTTTACAAGCTTCATTTCAGGACTGGAAAGTTGGCTCAACATTTATTATCATTTTCTGATCTTGCAGAGGGCTCAGGGTTCAGGTTCACACAGCACTTTTAAGGTGCTCATAGTCTCCTAGAATTACAATTGCAAAGAGACTAATGACCACCTTTGACCTCCGCAGGCTCATGCACATGATACACATAGACTTATGCAAACACACATACATATACATAAAATTAATAACTTTAAGATTTTATTAAATTTTTTGCATATTAAGCATTCCTAAATAAAAGTGGAAGTTTGTGATGCTCCAAAATACAAAAGGATTTCAAAAATCACACAAAGCCACAGTAAGAAAATTCCACAACTGTGCTCATGTATACAGCTCAGATGAAACAAAGGCACTGAAAATAATGTGTAAAACTAACCCCAAGCCATGTGCACCAATTTTACAGCACACAAATAAATTTCATGCTTGAGCTTGGTGACCATTACCCAGACTCATATTATGCAAATATTCCAAAAGAAATTTAAACACTTCTGGTCTCTTCATATGCAGTCTACATAAGGGATGCTTAATCTGAACTAGTTTTCTTTGATTAAACAGGAGTCTCTATAATGGTCAATATTCAATGTTGCTACATTTTATGTGTGTGTTCTTATCTGTAAGCTCCACAGGTATGCATTACTGCATCAATACATGATCACAGAGGACATAGTAATATACGCTTCCTCTTCCACAAACCATGGCGCCTTTGAGCACATTCTCCATTTTAAGACCTTTGATGAAACAGTAAGTTATCTAGTATAGCTTCCCTAGTACAGTAGTCTGGCAGTCTTCTCCCATGAGAAATCAACCTCAACCTTATGGCATGAAGACAGTTTATAGTGACTTAAGTAAGATGTAGGAAGCTCTGCCTTGGAAACTAATCAATTTGTTTTTCTTATGCATATTCTCCTCTGGTCTAGTAAACAATCTCTTTCCAGATGCCGCATCTTTATTCATGATAATTACATTCATTTTTTTTTGTTTTTTTTTGTTTTTTGTTTTTTCGAGGCAGGGTTTCTCTGTATAGCCCTGGCTGTCCTGGAACTCACTTTGTAGACCAGGCTGGCCTCGAACTCAGAAATCCGCCTGCCTCTGCCTCCCAAGTGCCGGGATTAAAGGCGTGCGCCACCAGATAATTACATTCATTAAGCTAAAATTATGTAAAAGACGTTTCAGAAGTAGCTTTGGCTTGTCTGAACTCAGTCTCATGGTATCTCTGCTTTCATTTGTTCCAATTACTGTTATGGCATCTGAGGCATAGAAAGTGACTGAGTCTAATGACATACCACAAGCTCTCCTCTAATCCTTAATGGGCATGTGACTACCTTTATGATCCTCAGACCAATGTGTAGCATTCTGCAAGACCTCCAGGTCATGCTCTCCCAGAATAACTCACATCAGTGACTCCAGGACACAGTTTGGGTCCTTCAGCACTTCACACAGTGACATAACTCCTTTGTTCTTCAAGGGATTTTCAACCAATGAGAGATGTTTCACCTTAGAGTTGATAAGAGAAGTAGCAATTATGCCACATGCCTCACTGGAGATGTCACATTTTCCCAACCTACATGTGAGAAACATGCCACAGGTTAGGAATAAAATCTTTAGGTGATCTACATAAGACTGTCTATTGCTTAGACAAAAGCCACAGATTCTAATACCAGTCCAGACATATATTATAGGCTTATTTAATTTATAAGCATAATTGCTTAGCTATCATAGTGAATTTATACAGTACTACTAATTGGGAATAAGTTCAAGCCTGTGGTTTTCAGCTATGGGTGATTTTTTTACTAAGATCCTTTTGAAAATGTTCAATGATATTGGTTGTCACAATACCCAACAGAGAGAGATAGAGCGTTACTAGAATTAGTAGATAGAAGCCATGTCTTTAATGCACATATAGACCCCATCACTAAAATATGATCTGCACCCATATAAGATTACTGTTAACATACACACACATACACACACACACACACACACACACACACACACACTTACTTCTCAGTTCTCTCACAGTTACCCTCCCTTCGAGATTTTAGGTATCAGTTATAAAGCCTATTGTATCTAACCTGTGGTTAAGACCAACCAGCTACAGGTTGACATTCTTTTATCTTTATCCTCGTGTTTAACTTTCCAAGGCTATCATGAAGCTTGAATGTTGTTGTCTCACATGCTAGTTTAAGATATCCAAAAGATATAAAAAGGATAATAGAAACACTCAGAGAGAACATGTATATGGTAAAGATCTAGAAGGATCCCAAGTACAAGAACCTTTGCCACATGGATGTGGCATGCTCAACAAGGATATATTTCTCAAATTCGAATACCACTGGTCTAATTTCAATCTATCACCATGATTAAACACTCTCACCAAAGCCAACAGGAAACAGTTGGGCTGATACTTCCAGGTCACAGCATCATTGAGAAAATCAGCACAGGAAGCTAGATTCAAGAATCATGAGGGAGCTATTTGCTGATTTGTGAGTAACTAGCTAGACATCTTACTAGATCAGAACTACCTGCTCAGTGAACCATGCGTAGTCATAGTAGACTGGACACTCTTATGTCAACTAATCCCTTACCAATATTCCCAACATACCATCCTGATAGACAATTATTGAACCAAAGGAATTTTCTTCAGGCCCAGTTGACATTTAATGTTAAGCAGGATGAAAACTCTGAAGTTTAGGTCTTTTTTAATCGATACTTTACCATGTAAGCATGATTGGCTCCCTCCAAACTGAACTCATAGAGGACAGGCAATGAGAATGATAATTACAGAACATGGTGCCAGTTCTGTTCTTGTGGGAACTGGCCATTATTCAGTAGCCCACCAAAAATCACCTCATTAGAATTATAGTTGATTCCATCACCTGGAAAATGTAGGAACCTACATGTCTGGAATCAAGGCAACAGTTCAAGCAGAGGAAATAGTTCTGCTGCCATCACTAAGCACTCATGAATATACAAAAGTTTATAATTCTTTTACATAGCTGGAGTGGGGAAGACAAAATTGCATATTGCTTAAGTCACCATATCACAAATGTTAATTGTGTTAAGCACACATCTGAGTTATGTCAATTACAATGACAGACCACCAGCACCCTACCAACTTCTCTACATTCTCGTGCCATTTCTTCATAGCCCAGTTACATAACTGCCTCTTATCTTTCTTCTTTAGCCTCCCATCAAGAACCATGTAAAAGTTTTATGGATTGTTTCTATGCTGGTAAGTTTTTACCAAGCACCTCTACAAGTTGTCCTCTGTTTTCTATGATGGTCCTGTCTCACACACTAACTAAATACAGTAAGGTCCATATATACTATTATGTTGGTATTCCAGATATTAGGAAAAATAAGATATCAGAAATGAAAAAAAATAGAAGGAAATGGGATCCAACAGAATGTAAATGAATTTGATGGGAGTGTACAATAAACATGGCTGAAAATGTCCTAATGGGGAGTTGGAGATATGGATCAGCAGCTATCACTTGCTGCTTCATCAGAGGACTAGAATTCAATTCCAGGCACCCACACAAAATAGTTCATAATTACATATAATTCCAGCTACAGGAGACATAATGTCCTTTCCTGGCTTTTGAAGGCACCTGTGTACAACTGTACATGCATTATGCAAACAAAGAGAAAATGAAGTAGTCAAAGTGAAACTCACTTTATACAACACGTGCTAAAAATAACTTTCAAATTTAACCCTTCAAAGTGATTTTTCAAAGTCACTCTAAGGAAACTACTGAGTGTGGAAAATGCATTTACTTACAATAGCTCCTCCACTTTGCATGTTGAACATTTCAGAGCTGAGCACAGCATCTCAACCACATCGTTAGAGAGATTAGTGCCATACAGGTTCAGGTATTTCAGGTGAGGTAGCTGAAGAAGAGTGCGAAATAATGAACCATCTCCAAAGTTAGTCATGAAGGAACACCTGCAGAATAAAACCAACTGCCATATTATATCAAGATGTGAGGGACCATGGCAGAACAACTTGCATAATCCTTTCACAGACTTGGTCAGACATACTGTGGTTGTTTGGGCGTCCTGGCTATCTCTAGAGACCAGACCCGCACTGAGGCTCAAGTACTCAGATCTTTCGCTTTTATTCCATTTCCCCCACCCACCCACATTTGTGTAACACCTAGAACATTGTAAGGAGACTCATGGTTATCTTCATATTAAACTCTACATTGACTTGCCATGGCTAAATAAGGAGCCAACTGGTATGAATTTGGTAAAGGGAACCTGAATGGAGGAATTGCCTCCGTCAGATTGGCATGACTGTTGGGCATTTTATTGTTAATCAGTGGAGAAATGCATCTCTGAGGGGCATTACCCCTGGGGAAAGTAAGTCTAATCTGAATAAGAAAGGTTGTGGAGGCAGATCATGGGGAAACAAGCCAGAAAGCATCATTCCTTTATGATTTTTGCTTCAGGTTCTGCTTTCAAGTTCCAGCCCTGACTGCCCTTGGTGATAGATTATGACCTAGGAGTGGAAAATAAAATAAAATAAAAAAGTGTTTTCCTCCCAAAAGCTGCCTTTGGTCATAGTGTTTATCATAGAATCAGAAATCAAACCAGAATTATATTTTATGTATAATACAAATAATGGAGTTTGTATTAATGTTCCAAGCTATATATCTCAAGGGAATGGGCTATTTCTCTTTAAGTACTAATGTTTTTCTCCTTTTTTCTTTATGGTTTGTTTTTGACATGTTCACTTTACAGCCCTGTCTGTAATGAAACTTACTCTGTAGACCAGGCTGGGTTCAAACTCAAGAGATCCACTTCCCTATGTGTCTCTAGTGCTGGAATTAAAGGATATGCCACCACCACTGGGCTTATCAAGTACTAATTTTTTAAGGCATCACTATATTTAATGGTCATAGGTTACAAAGTTTAAGAAAATTAGATATGAGGCTTTGTTTCTTTTTGTAGTTATTCCATTTCAAGGTGGGAAAAGTGTAGCCAAACTTATGCCAGCCCATGTTTTCTCATGATAACAAATATATGTCATAATGATGACTAAGTAACATTGGGCTGAACAGATGGCTTAGTGGTTACAAGAACATACTATTCTTGCAGAGGACTAGAGTACAGTTCCTGGTACCCATTGTTGGGAACTTTACAACTGTTTAAACTCTAAGTCTAGAGAACCCAATTCAGAAGCACACATACATATTCACAATTTAAAATAATTAAAATAGACCTTTAATTAATATACATTGTGGTCCCTATACCATAGTCAATATCCATTAAGTGTTATTTTAGTGTATACACACACACACACACACAAGATGTATAGGCATTTAAAACTATATATAAATCAGATGTGTGTATGTGATATAAGGCTTCAAATATGTGACTCTTGATACTATTATATTAACTACTTTTGATTTTAGTTCTACATTTACTGATCCATGAGTCTTCTACACAAGGAAGGAAGGGAATGTCTTTTAGCTACTTAAAGGATGTGTGACCATCAAACTTACAACAAGCTGTGGAGCTTAAAATGAGTCAAAGGCACTGTAGGAGATGGAGACATTGAATTACAGAGATCCTGTATGGCGTTTTTACTGAAATGACAACTGTCCAGATCCAACACATGCAATTTATGTAAATAACTGCAGAGCATAGGCCAATGTGTGGCTACAATTCTGCAATGAGATAACACATCATTATTCTCTAATGGCTAAATTCAATTCACGATATTCCTAAAACAGGCAGATCAGTCCCAGTCCACTCTCAAAGCTGGCAGTTACTCCTAGCACTGCCATAAGTTCATACAGGCAAAATGGGTCAACATAGATTAGTGATTAAGAAAGTAATCCCTGGAGCAGGGCATGCCTAAGAGGTTAAGAGCATTTCATGCTCTTGCATAGGACCCAAATATGATTCCCCGAATCCATGTGGAAGCACACAACCATCTATAACTTCAGTTCCAGAGGATCTAATGGCCTCTCCTGAGCTCCACAGGCACTGTACTCACATGGTACATAGACATATATCCAGGCAAAACACTCATAAAATTTAAGTAAAATAAATAAATCTTTAAAAAAAAAGAAAAGTAGAGAGAGAAGAGACAAGGGAAGGAAAGGCAAAGAAGAGATGATAGGAGAGGAGAGCAGGGAGAAAAAAGAAGAGAGAGCGCACTCTGGAATATAAAATGGCATCTTCTGAGCATGGTCTAGGTATTGCAGTCTTGATCCACAGCCGCTATGGATGCCTTAATTGGCCTGCAAAAGACCATGCCTCATACCAATCAATAATAAAGTCGGGAGAGGGTCATGCAGATCAACTCCTCCCAGGTCAACTGTTGATTTCTGGAGAAGAGTCACCTTCAATGTTATACCAACAAGTGAGTTCACCAAGGTTTAACACGCTGTTCCAAACCCATGGACTCCCTGATTTTAACCCTAAAGTCCATAGCTGGCAAAAACAAAAAGATGTTAATGTGAGAAAGGAACTTATAAAGAAGTCGGATGATCAGGTAGAAGGGAAAAAGAACTGAATAGAAAGTGAGGTTTACCAGAATGCACTATATATAGGAATGAAGTTACAAATCATGCACTGAATAAAAATTATAATAAAGAGATGTGGCCTGAAATGAGAAACTAGAATTGAATCTCTGCTGGGGATTCACTATGATGACTATCTATGATTCACTGTGGTAGGCATCCAATTTCACTGGGTTCTCAAATGCCTCCTCTTTTAGTGAGAAAACATGATTTCTATGTAAAGTAGCATGGATGTTTGGGATTCATGAGGGAACTGAACACTATTTTGAGTAAAAGATTTACACATTTTGATCAAGTAAGAGCTAGCAGGTTAAATTCAAAGTAAGACAAGTCAACTATTACAACAACATAGTCTGAGCACCACTTAAAACAGACACAAATTCCCAAATCCTCTCCAACATAGCAGCCAGGACACTCTAAACACAATGGATAAAGCAAAAGTATCAGGCACTGCAGTGGAGATGCTCACATTTCCACCTCACACTGGCCATGTGACAAATTTCTTCTTTGTATAAATGGAGGAACTCAAGACCTGGCTGTTCAGGGCTAATCAGCTCCAAACAGCAGTGATAAGACTCAATAGAAAGCCTTTCTGATTATACCATCTAATCAATCAAGCACAGACATATTAGAGCTTTATCATGCTGGAGAGAGGTTTCAGACAGTAAGAATATTTTCTGTGAAAGCAAGAGAACCTGAGTTCAGATCCACAGCACTGACTTAAAAAGGTGGACATGGTTGCTTGAGGCTATTGGCCCATTATTAGAACATGGAAACAGGTAGCTCTTGCTATCTTTCTGGTCAGTTTGCCTTGTTAAGATGGTGAGAGACTGTCCTCTAAGGCATTAAGGCAGAGAACAAAGAGAAAGATGCCCCACATCTTTCTCTGCCTTCACCATGAATTTGCTTGGATACAGCAAGGACACATCCATAAAATATTGCTCTGGATAGTAAAGCAGAAGAGAGGAACAATAGACAAGGCTTAGAGACATACTCACGTTTGGTCCAGTTCAAAGGATTCTAAGTCACCATATTCTGGATCATATATTTCTGAAAAAACTCTCCTTTGTATATGCAGATGAAGGTGTTTCAATTTTGAGGCTCGCTGTAGACTGTATTGAGCTAATGACAAATTATCAACATCACTAATATCAACAGTAATTTCTTCAAATAGATCCATCACTTGTCTTACAAATCTTTCCTCCTGGTTCTCAAGTAGAGAGAGAAACAAATTCCCGGTACGCACCAGTTTTTCATTGCACTCTTGTTGACTGAGACTCTTAATGTATCTAATGATTTCCCGTCTTACTTCCTTGGTTGATATAAAGCCAAAGCATGGTTCAAGCAAGGAGGCGACTTGTTCAGTGGCCATTCCAAACAATAATATTCGTGCCTGGAACCATTGGTTCTGTTTATGAGCATACATTTCTCCTAGAAGTTGAGGGAGGCTTCCAATAACTGGGTGATGTGTGTCTTTGTCTTGTTTGAGAAAATAGAACAGGGTAGCAAAATACCACTGTAGTGAATGATGATAAAACACAATGTTGTTGCCTTGATTCTGGAAAAAATTCATTCTCAGCCACGCTGCCTTATCTGTTTCAGATATCCCATTCCTTCTGAGGTCCTCAGAGTCAAACACATACACCTGTTTCCACATTCCCTCTACAGCCAAGGTGCATAGGGTCTTTAATCGGGCCCTGTTGTGTTTAGATGGAGTCCTGGCATGTGTTGATTTAAATGCACTCACCATAAATAATGTGTAGAAAAGCCCTGCTGTTTCACCATAACGTTTTTCTACCTCTCTGTTCACATACTGCCACTTGAAAGAACTACAGAACATCCAGCACATAAAAGGATTGCTGCATATAGTGAGCAATGGTTTAATACTTTTTAAATTCTCAAAGATTTCTGTGCCTATCTGGATAAAGAAGTGGGACACACAGTAGAATTCTATAGTCTGTTCAGAGAATCCTGTAATAATTATCTCTCTTGGATACTGCAGCAAAGGAATTATTTTTGATAAACTTGAGTTTCCCAATTCAAGAAGAAGAGAACATTCTGGGAGCATCATTTTCTGTAGCAAACTACTCAAGATGATTTGTGTTGGCAGCTTCTTCCTACAGTCATTGCACAAGTTTGTCCTGAGTTCCAAGTCAAATTTCAGGTAATCAAATCCATCCAGGATAAGCAAGATTCTTTTTGGATCAGACAAAATGTCATCCAGTGTCTCTGAAGACTTGGGCAACTTACTTGAGATAAGCTCAGCTAAGCTTAACTCTGTGGTGTTGTTAAGTGAGAAGACAGAGAAGAAAAAAACATACCGAAATCGGTTCTGCAATAAATTTCCTGCTGCCCAATCCAACATTACTTTTCTTAAGAATATAGTTTTTCCTTCTCCTCTAGATCCTGATACAACTGCAGTGAGTGGCTCTAACTCACAATCAAATATGTCCTGCAATGCTTTGTACTGGAGTTCTATAATTATGTGGTAGCTTCTATCAGGTATATGAGTGTTGGTCTCAAATGTCCATATGTGCTGGAATGTATTCTTCATAAACTCTTTGTATTTAGTTTGTTTATCTGGGATTGATAGAATCAGAATACAGGGAAATTAGGAATAGAATACTCCTAAGAATGTATCACAGTATTTCTTAGATACATGTCTAACAAATAATCTATACCTCTGTATGAGCAGTGAGGCCATGGGTTCTGAGGTGAGCAAAAAAGAAAGGAGAGCCACCCACCCCTTCCTCTGCAATAACTTCTCATTTCCATTCACGTGAACCTGGTGTAGGTTTTTCTTTTCCATTGCCCAACCACCCAACCAGTTCTGTCTATACCCACACCTATAGATAGAAAACACTATTGCATACAACTAATTCCATGCATATTGGAGATGCCAGTACCATGGGATGATCACCAAGAACACCAGTGGCAGCCGAGTGGATCCACCTGAACTTAGAGTGCTACAGAGGACAGAGCTGGAGAAATGACACCAGCCCTTTGGAGATGCACAGGAGATCATGTGTGGATCTCAGATGTTGGAACAAGAAGCTGTGAAACTGAAGTTGTCTTGGGGACCCCAAGATGTTAAAGATGCCAGAGCCACAGGATGCCTGTGGAAAGTTGCTAACAGGGAGTGGAACCAACCCAGGAGAAAGAACTTTGTTGCAGTCAAAAAAGATGAAAAAGGAGTTGAAAATCTGAAGACTGTTGGATCAGACATGGAGATGCAGATTTTGGAGCTTGCCCAGCTGGTTTCCTGTCTTACCTTGGGGATGACTTAAGTGAGTAGATGAATCTCAGAAGAGACCTTAAACTTTGAACTTTGACACTGTTGTGACTGCTATAGACTACAGGAACTTTTGAAGTTGGACTAAATATATTTTGCATTATGTTTAGGTAGGGCCCCAATAGACTCATGTTTGAACAAGACTATGGGGGCCAGGGAGTGGAATGTGATGGTTTGTATATGCTCGTCCCAGTAAGTGGCACTAGTAGAAGTAATGGCCTTGTTGGAGGAAGTGTGTCACTGTGGGAAGGGATACCTGAGCATGCCAAGTCTGTTCCTGGCTTCCTTTGGATAAAGATGTAGACACCCTCAGCTTCTCCTGCACCATGCCTGCCTGGATGCTGCCATGCTTCTGCCTTGATGACAATAGACTGAACCTCTGAACCTGTGAGCCAGCCCCAATTAAATGTTGTCTTTTATAAAACTTGCATTGGTCATGGTGTCTGTTCACAGCAGTAAAACCCTAAGACAGTATTAGTCTGCCTTACTAGTTTCAATGGATCCAACATTTTCTTTTCTTAGTAATGATTATGTGCATTACATTACCCCATTTAAAGGATGGTCTCTATATAACACTCATTGCTTTCTAGAACTTTTTCAACTAATTGACAAATCAACACTGACATCACTTTCATATTATGGGTTTTATCTTGGTGTTTTTATGAGAACCATAAGAGTGAGCATGGGGGTGTCTGACTCATATGCTCTTGGGACACTTTTTCTCCTGCTTGCTTACCTCATCCAGTCCAATAAGGGTTTGTGCCTAGTCTTCTTGTCACTTGTTATGCATGTTTGGTTGATATTCTTGGGAGGACTGCCCTTTTCTGAAGGTAAATGGAGGAGCAGTGAATGTGAGGGAGAAGAGAGGGAGGACAGGAAGGGTAGAGGGGAGAGGAAACTATTGTTGAGATGTAATATTTTAAGAAAGAATTTCCTACTTGGCTAACTTTCCTCATGTGTCCCCTTTCTCCTCATATTCACTTACCTCTCCTTTCTTTCTGAGCCATGGTGGAGAGGTCTTCCCGATTGACCTGTAGAAACAGGCTCAACACAATATCCCATGCCTTTCCTGGATACTGTGTGTTCAATTGCATTATCAGATCTTCTTTGGATGTGTTCTCAATCTTAGTCCAGGAGATAGGCTTAAGTTTAAATTTTTCTGGCTCTTTCCTGAGAAGCTCTTTAAATCTCTGGAACTCTTCATCACTGAGTTTTTGCAAATACTGCAGCAAGCCATAACCAGATGTCTCCATCATCTTGGGACAGTGATCTCAAATTCTAGAGGTTGAAAAATCTTCAAAACCAATAAATAAGTGACATTCGAAGAAAAATTACATGAGAGTCCAATTTCAACAACTTAAGGAGTCAAATTTATTGATATGTGTTCCTTCCTTTAGATATATGTGGATTCATCCTTCACTGTTTCAATATAATGTATCTGAATCCACTGTTAAAATTAATGGCCAGATACTAGTGGCACACTGCTTTAATCCCAGCTCTTGGAAATAGACAGAGGCAGGAAGAGCTCTGAGTTTGAAGCCAGCCTGGTCTAAAGAGTGAGTTCCAGGACTACCAGTGCTACACAGAAAAACCATGTGTGTCTCAAAAGCCAACAAAAAAAACCTTTATACTAAAGCCACCATCAGAGAAAATCATAAACAACTTAAAAAATAAAGCAGTGAAGTTCTTCAATAGAGTCAAGGAACTATGGTTGATTTCTCTATGAAAAATTAACACATTGTTTGATACTGGATATTTTAAATACTCTGGTCTAGGCTGAATAAATCAAATAGATATTTTAATTAAGAAAGTTTGTATGTATGTATGTTTATGCACTGTTTGCAGGCAGTACACATGGAGGCTAAATGAGGACATCAGATCCCCTCAGACTACAATTAAGAGTTGGTTGTGTGCCACCATGTGGGTACCAGAAATAGACTCCAAAGGCGTGGCAACCCAGAAGTTGAGAATTACTGCACTAGAGGGTTCTATTCAAACAGAGTAACAAAATCTTCAAAAGGTTCACATGGAACTCAGAAAACTGATTAGGATGGCTCCTATTCAACGCATAGTGAAGTTTCATGAATACACATGTAAAAAGTGAAGTTGGTTAATTGAATTTACAACAGATCCAGTCTAACTATAATCAGACCAAGATTGATAATGCCCTCATTTCCCCCTTTCTATGTGGAAATTCTGTCTTAATATACTAACACATATATTCACACAGTTCAGACTATTGCCACATCTGTCTGCATAACAGTTTTTAATCTTCTAAAACTGAAATCCTATCAGTCAAATAAGAAGCTCACATTCCCTGGCAATTGTTATTCTATTTTCAATCCTGAGGGATTTATTTCCACCCAATTGTCTTTGATTTATCATTTGACACAGGGTCTCTCACATATCCTGGCCTGGTCTGGCACTTGATACATAGACCAAGCTTACTTCAAACTGAGATTCACCTGCCTAACTTCTAATCATTGCTGGGAGTAAGGGTGGATGCCATCACACCTAGTAATTTCATTTCATAAAATTGATACATGTTCTTGCATGCAATGAGATTTATGGCTATATTTTCATATAAACATATAATATACTTTAACCTGCTCTTTCCAACATTCCTTTACCCTCTGTCTCTCTCCTTTTCCCTACTGGTAGTCCCTTCCATTCCCCTAGACAATTTGCTTCTACTTTTCTTTCATATATTATATAATACAAAATTTTATAAATAGTATCGTGTGTGTATGTGTGTGTGAGTGTGTGAGTGTGTGTAATTTTAAACATCTATATAAAAATACCATGGTCGCCGGGCAGTGGTGGCGAACGCCTTTAATCCCAGCACTTGGGAGGCAGAGGCAGGAGGATTTCTGAGTTCGAGGCCAGCCTGGTCTACAAAGTGAGTTCCAGGACAGTCAGGGCTACACAGAGAAACCCTGTCTCAAAAAACCAAAAAGAAAAAAAAATACCACGGTCCCAAATTTAGAGAAAATGTGCCACATTGACTTTTTTTGGTCTGACCCAATATGCTTATCACCAGTTGGATCCACAATCCTACAAATGACACAATTTCATTAATTTTTGTTGCTGAATAAAATCTCTATGACAAGGATTTTCTATTTTCATTAAGGCATAAAAATCATACTCATCAATAGGCAGCATTGCAAACTTTCATTACTTTTCTATACTGGGTAATGTTCAAACCACAGAATAACACCCATCTCCAAAGATATTTCATTGTAGTGAAAACATCAAAAATCCGTCAAAGGTTTTTGAAACATATGCACATTATTGTCTATAATCAACCAACTATAAATTAGAACACTAGAAAGTTTTACTATTTTAAAATTTGTATTCTAACTTTTCTTTAAATAAAATTCTTTACGCATAGCAATACAATTTACATATTAAGTAATACTGTAATAGAATGTCTTGATATAGTATTAAACAAAATGAAAAAGACAAAGCTTTCAGGTGGTAATCCCCCTTCCACAAAGTAAAAAATAAAAAGTCACATTCTAAGTGGATCAGTACAACCAGTGTATTAAATGACTAGCCATTTCTAACTCCTATTACACCTATCTTCAGTTGCTTTAAAAAGAACATAGCCTTCAAAATGACTACCTAAAAAGAATTCACATTTTCACTGTGAGAAAAAATAAACAAGAAAAAATCCATGGGCTGGAGAAAAGTCTTAGGGTTTCAGAAAATTGCCTGCATTTGCAGAACACCTGGATTAGAATCTTAGCACCTACATAGCACAGTGGTTCATAAACACCTGTAATTCTTGTTACAGGGGACATGATACCTTCTTCTGACCTCAACAGTGACCAAATACTCACACAGCAGACAGACATTCATGCAAGGAAAAAAACAGTCATACAATAAAAGTAAATAAAGCTATAAAACTTGGAAAACACTGTCTCTGGCCATTCTACCCTTGATCTTGTCTGATCATGGAAGCTAAGCAAGGTCAGGCCTGGATAGTACTTATATGAGTGACTACTTGGGAATATATTACCCATTAGGAAAAGGAGCTAGCTGTAAAGTCATGAACACTACAAAGAAATACTATCTTGACTATGAGAAACAAATGAAAAGGATACAACAAAGAGAAGAAATTTAATTCTGAACAGGTAAAAATGTGGCCAATAAACTCAACGCAGAGGTGTTTCACATCACTAATTACCACCTTCCAATGGACACCCTCTCCTGTCCATTAAGAAGGAAAATTTGTTTTTCCCTTAGATATATTCTTTATTTACATTTCAAATAATTTCCCCTTTTCTGGTTCTCCCCCCCACTTAAAGTTCCATAAGCCCTCTCCCCTCCCCCTGTTCCCCAATCAACCCCCTCCCGTTTCCCTGTCCTGGTATTCCCCTACACTGCTGCATCGAGACTTTCCAGGACTAGGGGCCTCTCCTTCAAGAAGGAAACTCTTAAATCAGAAAAACATGTTCAAACATCATTTTCTGAAATCAGAAACCACGGACTCCCCTAAAAAGCTGCAACTGAAAAGTTACTAAATGAAGACAAAAATCCTAAAAGCTACATGTATGTTTAGTCACGGTCTCACTATGAGGATCTGGCTGTTCTGGATTTCACTAGAAGTATGTAGAGCAGGCTGGCCTCAAAGTTCCACTACCCATATTTCCCCAGTAGGTAAAAATCTAAACATATATTTAGTTTCTCCCAAACACACACCACAAACACACACACACACGCACACACACACACACGTGAAACTGAAGTCTGTTTTACATAGCAAAATAACTTAAAAAGGTGAGACAGGCATAATATCGCTTGGGTCTCAGGCAGCTTGTGTGTACCCTGCTCCCAAGAGCTGGGCAGATCTGCAGTAACCAGTGCGCCAGCTCTGCTGGGGGACTTCTGCCTTGCAGAGGGACCTCCCCCCCCCCCACTCCCCACACTGGGCGGGAGCCTACCAGCTTCCCTTTGGTGACCTCTGTTCCGGTATCGACTGCCCTGAGGAGACAGGTACACAGGTTCTCCCCAATATAACATCGCTTGGGACACGGCCTGTTGGGGCTTCCATCTGCTCCCAAGAATGGGACAGCACTTTGGTCCTCTGGGCACCAGCTCTGCTGTGGGCCATCCCCGCTGCAGGGTGACCTGCGCTGCTGAAAGAGAGTGCAGAGTGCACTCCGCCATCTTTGCTGCAGTGGCCAGGTAGTTGGGGCCGCCAGGCTCAGAGACAGACAGGCATAATATCGCTTGGGTCTCAGGCAGCTTGTGTGTAACCTGCTCCGAGAGCCGGGCAGATCTGCAGTAACCAGCACGCCAGCTCTGCTGTGGGACTTCTGCCTTGCAGAGGGACTCCCGCACTGGGCGGGAGCCTACCAGCTTTCCTTTGGTGACCTCTGTTGCGGTATCGACTGAACGGAGGAGACAGGGTGACCTGCTCCGCTGAGAGAGTGCACAGTGCACTCTCCACCATCTTTGCTCCAGCACCAGGGCAGCTGGGACCGCCAGTCTCAGAGACAGACAGGCATAATATTGCATGGGTCTCAGGCAGCTTGTGTGTAACCTGCTCCAAGAGCTGGGCAGATCTGCAGTAACCACTGTGACAGCTCTGCTGTGGGACTTCTGCATTGCAGAGGGACCCCCCCCCTGCACTGGACGGGAGCCTACCAGCTTCCTGCAGAGAGACGCCCCCTCCCCCCCCAGGAGAGATCACACACCCCTGCAAAGGGGGGGAGCCTACCAGCCTCCCTTTGGCGACCTCTGCTCCGGGAATCCACTACGCTGAGCCGTTGGATGTGCAGGGACTCCCCAATATAATATCACTTGGGGCAAGGCACATCAGGGCTCCAAAGTCACTCAGGAGCAGGGCAGGCCCCAGAAATCGGTGCCAGGGGAATCCCGGTAATCCAGGGGGGCCAGAAATAGCTTTGCAGGCTCACAGGAGGTCCAACCAACAGCCAGTGGCAGCAGGACCAACTAACACCAGAGGTAACCAGATGGCAAAAAGCAAACGTAGGAACGTTACTAACAGAAATCAAAGTAATATGGGACCATCCGAACCCAACTCTCCAACAGCAGCAAGTCCTGGATACCCCACCACACCCGAAAGACAAGAACTGGATTTAAAATCACTTCTCATGATGCTATTAGAGGATCACAAGAAGGACACAAATAAATCTAATAAAGAATTACAGGAGACCATGAATCAACGGTTAGAAGCCCTTACAAAGGAAACACAAAAATCGCTTAGAGAAATGCAGGAGAACATGGATCAACAGATGGAGGCCCACAAGGAGACAACACAAAAATCGCTGAAAGAAATGAATCAACGGGTAGATGCACTTTCAAAGGAATCACAAAAATTGCGTAAAGAAATGCAGAAGAATATGGGTCAACAGATGGATGCCCATAGGGAGACAACACAAAAATTGCTTAAAGAAATGAATCAACAAATAGATGCCCTTACAAAGGAAACACGAGAATTGCTTAAAGAAATGCAGGGGGAACGCCAGGACAGAGAAACGAGAGGGGGTTGAATGGAGAAAAGAGGGAGGGAAGGGGGCTTATGGGACTTTTGGGAGGGAGGAAACAGGAAAGGGGAAATGATTTGGAATGTAAATAAAAAAAGCTTAGAAAAAAAAAAAAAGAAATGCAGGAGACAATGGATCAACAGATGGAATCCCATGAGGAGGAAACACAAAAATCGCTTAGAGAAATACAGGAGAACTTGGGTCAACAGGCAGAAATCCTGAAAGAGGTAATGCAAAAATACCTTAAAGAAATACAGGAAAATACAAACAAACAAGTGAAGGATCTCAGCAAATCCATCCAGGATCTAAAAAAGGAAGTAGAAACAACTAAGAAATCACAAAGGGAGACAACCTTGGAGATAGAAAACCTTGGGAAGAAATCAGGAGTGATAGATGCAAACATCAACAGTAGAATACAAGAGATGGAAGAAAGAATCTCAGGTGCTGAAGATACCATAGAAAGCATCGACTCAACAGTCAAAGAAAATGCAAAATGCAAAAAACGTGTAACCCAAAACATCCAGGAAATCCAGGACACAATGAGAAGACCAAACATAAGGATTATAGGTATAGATGAGAGTGAAGATTTGCAACTTAAAGGGCCAGTAAACATCTTCAACAAAATTATGGAGGAAAACTTCCCTAACCTAAAGAGAGAGATGCCAATGAACGTACAAGAAGCCTACAGAACTCCAAACAGACTGGACCAGAACAGAAATACCTCCGGTAACATAATAATCAAAACACCAAATGTCCTAAACAAAGAAAGAATATTAAAAGCAGTAAGAGAAAAGGGCCAAGTAACATACAAAGGAAGACCTATCCCAATCACATCAGACTTCTAACCAGAGACTATGAAAGCCAGAAGATCCTGGGCAGATCTCATGCAGACACTAAGAGAACACAAATGCCAGGCCAGACTACTATACCAAGCAAAACTCTCAATCACCATAGATGGAGAGACCAAGATATTCCATGATAAAACCAAATTTTCACAATATCTTTCCACAAACCCAGCCCTGCAAAGGATAATAGGTGGAAACTGCCAATACAGGGAGAGAAACAACACCCTGGAAAAAATGAGATAATAACCTTCTTGCTTCAAACCCAAAAGTACATAACCACTCAAACATAAAGAGAGCATCAAGAATGGCAGGTGGCAATAATCACTATGCCTTAATCTCTCTTAATATCAATCGTCTCAATTCCCCAATAAAAAGACATAGACTAGCAGACTGGATACGTAAACAGGACCCAGCATTTTGCTGCATGCAGGAAACGCACCTCAGTGTCAAAGACAAACACTACCTCAGAGTAAAAGGCTGGAAAACAATTTTACAAGCAAATGGCCCCAAGAAACAAGCCGGAGTAGCCATCCTAATATCAGATAAAATTGATTTTCAACCTAAAGTCAGCAAAAAAGACACAGAAGGACACTACATACTGATCAAGGGAAAAATCCACCAAGAAGAACTCTCAATTCTGAATATCTATGCTCCAAATGCAAGGGCACCCTCATTCGTAAAAGAAACTTTACTAAAACTCAAAGCACACATCGCACCTCACACAATAATAGTGGGTGACTGCAACACCCTGCTCGCTGAAATGGATCATTCAGGAAAGCAGAAACTAAACAGGGACACAGTGAATCTAATTGAAGCCTTGGACCAAATGGAACTAACAGATATATATATATATAGAACATTTCATCCTAGAGCAAAAGAATACACCTTCTTCTCAGCACCTCATGGTACCTTCTCCAAAATCGACCATATAATTGGTCACAAATCAGACCTCAACAGATATAAGAAGATCGAACTAATCCCATGCCGAATATCAGATCACTATGGAATAAGGGTGGTCTTCAATGGCAACAAAAACAACAGAAAACCCACATAAACATGGAGGCTGAACAATGCTCTACTCAATGATAACATGGTCAAGGAGGAAATAAAGAAAGAAATCAAAGACTTTTTGAAATTTAATGAAAATGAAGGCACAACATACCCTAATTTATGGGACACAATGAAAGCAGTGCTAAGAGGAAAATTCATAGCCCTGAGTGCAGCCAAAAAGTAAGGGGAGATAGCATACACTAACAGCTTAATGGCACACCTGAAAGCCCTGGAACAAAAAGAAGCAAATACACCAAAGAGGAGTAGAAGGCAGGAAATCATCAAACTCAGGGCTGAAATCAATCAAGTAGAAATAAATAAAACCATACAAAGAATCAACAAAATGAGGAGTTGGTTCTTTGAGAAAATCAACAAGATAGATAAGCCCTTAGCCAGAATAATGAGAGGGCACAGAGACAGTATCCAAATTAATAAAATCAGAAACGAAAAGGGAGAGATAACAACAGAAACTGAGGAAATTAAAAAAATCATCAGGTCCTACTACAAAAGCCTGTATTCAACACAACTATAAAATCTCCAGGAAATGGACAATTTCCTTGACAGATACCAAATACCAAAATTAAATCAGGATCAAATAGAACATCTAAACCGTCCTATAACCCCTGAAGAAAGAGAAGTCGTCATTGGAAGTCTTCCAACCAAAAAAAGCACAAGTCCAGATGGTTTTAGTGCAGAATTCTATCAGACCTTCAAAGAAGACTTAACACCAATACTCTTCAAACTATTCCACAAAATAGAAACAGAAGGAACACTACCCAACTCGTTCTATGAAGCTACAATTACGCTAATACCAAAAGCACACAAAGATCCGACAAAGAAAGAGAATCTCAGGCCAATCTCTCTTATGAATATCGATGCAAAAATACTCAATAAAATTCTTGCCAACTGAATCCAAGAACACATCAAAACGATCATTCACCACGATCAAGTAGGCTTCATCCCAGGGATGCAGGGATGGTTCAATATAAGGAAATCCATCAATGTAATCCACTATATAAACAATCTCAAAGAAAAAAACCACATGGTCATCTCATTAGATGCTGAGAAAGCATTTGACAAAATTCAGCATCCTTTCATGCTAAAGGTTTTGGAAAGATCAGGAATTCGAGGCCCATATCTAAACATAGTAAAAGCAATTTACAGCAAACCGGTAGCCAACATCAATCTAAATGGAGAGAAACTTGAAGCAATCCCACTAAAATCAGGGACTAGACAAGGCTGCCCTCTCTCTCCATATCTTTTCAATATAGTACTTGAAGTTCTAGCTAGAGCAATTAGACAACAAAAAGAGGTCAAAGGGATACAAATTGGAAAGGAAGAAGTCAAACTATCACTATTTGCAGACGATATGATAGTATACTTAAGCGACCCAAAGAACTCCACCAGAGAACTCCTACAGCTGATAAACGACTTCAGCAAAGTGGCCGGATATAAAATCAACTCAAGCAAATCAGTAGCCTTCCTATACTCAAAGGATAAGCAGGCTGAGAAAGAAGTAAGAGAAATGATACCCTTCACGATAGCCACAAACCATATAAAGTATCTTGGTGTGACTAACCAAACAAGTGAAAGATCTGTATGACAAGAACTTCAAGTCTCTGAAGAAAGAAATTGAAGAAGACCTCAGAAGATGGAAAAATCTGCCATGCTCATGGATTGGCAGGATTAATATAGTAAAAATGACCATCTTGCCAAAAGCAATGTACAGATTCAATGCAATCCCCATCAAAATCCCAACTCAATTCTTCATAGAGATAGAAAGAGCAATTCAAAAATTCATCTGGAATAACAGAAAACCCAGAATAGCTAAAACTATTCTCAAGAGTAAAAGAACCTCTAGGGGAATCAGTATCCCGGACCTCAAGCTGTACTACAGAGCAATAGTGTTAAAAACTGCATGGTATTGGTACAGTGACAGGCATGTAGATCAATGGAACAGAATTGAAGACCCAGAAATGAATCCACACTCCTATGGTCACTTGATCTTTGACAAAGGAGCTAAAACCATCCAGTGGAAAAAAGATAGCCTTTTCAACAAATGGTGCTGGCTCAGCTGGAGGTCAACATGCAGAAGAATGCAAATTGACCCATTCTTATCTCCTTGCACTAAGCTCAATTCTAAGTGGATCAAAGATCTCCACATAAAACCAGACACACTGAAACTAATAGAAGGGAAACTAGGGAAGAACCTTGAACATATGGGCACAGGGGAGAATTTCCTGAACAGAACTCCAATAGCTTATGCTCTAAATCAAGAATAGACAAATGGGACCTCATAAAATTACAGTGACAGGCAGGTAGGTCAATGGAACACAATTGAAGACCCAGAAATGAACCCACACACCTATGGTCACTTGATCTTTGACAAGGGAGTTACAACCACCCAGTGGAAAAAAAGATAGCCTTTTCAAGAAATGGTGCTGGTTCAACTGGAGGTCAGCATGCAGAAGAATGCAAATTGATCCATTCTTATCTCCTTGTACTAAGTTAAAGTCCAAGTGGATCAAGGACCTCCACATAAAACCAGAAACACTAAAACTAATAGAAAAGAAACTGGGGAAGTGCCTTGAGCACATGGGTACAGGGGAAATTTTCCTGAACAGAACGCCAATAGCTTTTGCTCTAAGATCAATAATTGACAAATGGGACCTCATAAAATTACAAAGTTTCTGTAAGGCAAAGGACACTGTCAAAAGGACAAAATGACAACCAACTAATTGGAAAAAGATCATTATCAACCCTATATCCAAGATATACAAAGAACTCAAGAAGGTAGATTTCAGAGAGCCAAATAACCCTATTAAAAAATGGGGTACAGAGCTAAACAAAGAGTTTTCACCTGAGGAATATCGAATGGCTGAGAAACACCTAAAGAAACGTTCAACATCTTTAGTTATTAGGGAAATGCAAATCAAAAGAACCCTGAGATTTCACCTCACACCAGTCAGAATGGCTTAAGATCAAAAACTCAGGAGACAGACGGTGCTGGCGAGGATGTGGAGAAAGAGGAACACTCCTCCACTGCTGGTGGGATTGCAAGCTGGTAAAACCACTCTGGAAATCAGTTTGGTGGTTCCTCAGAAAACTCGGCATAGTACTACCGGAGGACCCAGCTATACCACTACTGTGTATATACCCAGAGGACTCTTCAACATGCAATAAGGACACATGCTCCACTATGGTCATAGCAGCCTTATTTATAATAGCCAGAAGCTGGAAAGAACCCAGATGTCCCTCAATGGAGGAATGGATACAGAAAATGTGGTATATTTACACTATGAAATACTATTCAGTTATTAAAAACAATGAATTCATGAAATTCTTAGGCTAGTGGGTGGAATTGGAGAATGTCATCCTGAGTGAGATGACCCATTCACAAAAAGTCACACATGATATGCACTCACTGATAAGTGGATATTAGCCCAGAAGCTTGGAATACACAAGGAACAATTCACATATCAAAGGATACCAAGGAAGGAAGGAAGGAGAGGTGCCTGGTCCTGGAAGGGCTCAACGTGGCAGTGTAGGGGAATACCAGGAAGGGGAGGCGGGAGTGTGTTGGTTGGGGAGCAGGGGGAGGGTAGAGGGCATATGGGACTTTTGGGGGAGGGGGGGAACCAGTAAGAGGGAAATCATTTGAAATGTAAAGAATATACCTAATAAAAAATTTTTTAAAAAAGACATGGTCTTATTGAACCCAGACAGACTTCAGACTCACCATGAATCTGAAAATAGCCTTAAACTTCTGATTGTAGTTGGTCTTTGCTATATTATGGATTCTTCTGTTTAATACCATTTATCCCCCTGTTTTCACAGCTCCAGATAGTAGATAGGAGAGAAACAAGGATAAACAAGGGGAAAGAGATTCCTGAATATAATTTCTTCCCTTTTGTTTCTTGTTTGACCATGGCTACTAACAAACTGTAACCAGCCTTTCTAAATGACCAACAACCCCTTTGGGGCCCTACCATTTATATACTCTTTGAAAAGATGAATTCCAAGTGTCACACAACTACAGAAATTAGCTGCAGCTGGCAAAACCATGTTTCTGCTAGAACATGAGGCAAATCATGGTCAGCTGTTGCAGACAGCTGGAAATAGTTCGACATCTCTACAAATGGGGATAAAATGTAAACACATTTGTATAATATTTCTGTGTTATAAAAACCCCAAATTATAGAATTCTCAAAAATGCCACTACATGTGATCATCCAGTATCCACCTCCCAATTGCTGGGATCACAATTATGATTTAACATTGTTGATTAAAAGAAAAAGCATCAGTTAAGAGCACCCAAGACCAAGTTTTCAGACCAAGCCCTCAGCCCAAAGGAGATTTATTGGCCCCAGAGTGTGACAGAGGGCGAGAAAAAGACAAACACAGGACATAGAGAATGAGGGAAAAGGGGAGGGGAGAAAGGAGACTGGGAGAAAGGAGGAAAGGGGTAAGGAGTATTTTGTCCATGGGTGGAGTGGGCAAAAGACTGTCTCAAGATAGAGAGGAGACAGACATGGCACCTAGGCCAATGGTGGTTTACAAATGTACAAGGGGAAAACCCGTGTTAGGAAGAGATATTTTATCTTAACTGGGAATGTTAATTAGATAAGCCAAAGGAGGCTTTTGATTGCTGGACTTCCAATATTTTGATAACTGGTCAGCTTCAAGAGGAGGGATTGGCCAAATAAGGGGATAGAATTTGGGGACTAGCCTTAGGGATGTAAACTAGTGGTATTTAGCAAGGCCAATGAGGAAGGGGATGAGGGAGAAGGGCAAGCCCTATCAGAGCCATGTCAGTCACATTTGAGGTGACCAGCCTTCTGTTACTGATATGATACAGTTCTGAGGAAGGAACTCGCCAGCTCCATGCATGCCAGGCGAGCACCAACTAAACTATGTTTTCAGCCCTAATTAAGTTATGGTTCTGTAGACCATCAGGAAAGCACTAAATTGAGGAAACAGAGATAAAAGACTCTTCACTAGAGGAAATGCGTTCCTTACCCAGTCTGGATGCGGTCCCATAGGCTGGTACTTACCAAAGGAACACAGTAAAAAACTAAGACTGAATAAGAAGCCATGCTAGCTTCTTGATTGGCTGTAGACTCTCTCCCTTTCATTGGATGCTATGGCTCTATCATTGGCTGCAGGCTTTGTCAAAATGTTTCACCTGTACTATTAGGTCTGGTGTATAAATGATCAGGATTGGGCTGCCACCTGGAAAACCTGCTGAAGTTATTAATTTGATTATCATTATAATCATATAATACTGAAACATTTGTTTAATCCCAGGACCTCTCAGAACAACATTCTGCTCCCTTGAAGGAGACTGGTCATGGAATCCTTTCAGCCTATAATCTAAATAGTCTGATTCCCTTTATTTGGTGCTTTACCATGGGAAAACACTTTGTTGGTCTGGATTTTAACAGCAGGGTCTTAGAATTGTCTGGGAGGAAGTGAATGGTGGATCTTGAATGACTAGTTACATTTACAAAGCACAGAAGCTGTCACCTATGCACGTCTAGCAGCTCCCTGAGTTCCTCTTGCATCTCTAATATCAGGTGAAAGCTGTCGTGTATAAGGTTCTTCTAACCAAGTCATCACACTATCCTATTGGCCTATGTCAACAGTAATATTACTATACCTAATTTACCAAGTACTTGAGGGTATGAGAGAGGAGACTGGAGTTGAGAAGACAGCTGCCTGGTCAACACAAATTTTAACCATTTTACTGTGTTGCCCCATTACAGTGTTTCTCAGCCTTACTAATGCTGTCACTATTTCATAGTCCCCTATGTTATGGTGATGCCCCTACCCATAAATTCATTTTCATTGCTACACCATAGCTGTAATTTTGGTACTGTTATGACTTATCATGTAAACATCTGTGTTTTCCAGTGGTCTTAGGTGACCCCCATGAAAACATCATTCAACTCCCAAATAGGTTTAAATTGAGAACAACATGTCTACAGGAAACCTGAACCCTGTTCAGGAATAGAAGGTCCTGTGATGGGTCAGTGGACAGGTGTGACTGAAATTTATCTTGTGAAATGGAGATTAGAAGCTTCTGAACCCTCTCTACAAGCTCTCCTTCACCAACAAATGCTTTACACCTGCCTTGAAATTCTGTCCAGATTTCTTCACATTGCATTTCTAAATGATACCTAGCTGTGTCAGATAACAAGTTAGAAGAAATACATCTTGATGACTTTTTAAAATATGATACTATATTTATTTTTTGGGAGCCATGCACATGTTGAGGTCAGAGAACAACTTGTAGGAATCAGTTCTCTTGTTCCACCTGTATCTCCCATTGATTGAACTCAGCGTGTCATTCTTGGTAGCAAGCACCTCCACCACTGAGTCACCTCACTGGCCCTTTTTTTCTCTCTTTCACTTTTTTACTTAGTATCTTAAAGGCTTGTGAGATTGTTCAGTGGGTAGAGCATTTGCTAGGAAAACACTTACAATCTGATACCCAGAGCTGTCATAAAAGGTAGATGGAGAGAACCAAGTCCCAACATATCCTCTGACCTTCACGTATGTGACATAGCATAGGAACATACACCCACACAACACAAAACAAACAAGAAAACAAACAAACAAATAATTAATTAATTAATTCAAGTTTCTGATAGGAGCTATAGTATTCCAAAGAAATTAAAGGTGGTTTGTTCTTGTGTTCTCTTCTTGGTGATTTCTGTGACCTCAATCACTACCTGAACTTTTTCCTTTAGGAAATGGATATCATAATAAATTTGATGGTGTTGATGATAAGATGGTGATGGAGAAGGTGATGAAGAAGTTGAGAGGGATGGAAAAGATGAAGGTGGTTATAATAATGAGCAAAGTTAGTATATGTTTTGCTCTCCTAAATATAAAAATGTAATTTGACTGTACATATAGGGTATACATCAGTATACAAATAAATATACATAAAGTATATATATGTAACATATAAACATACATGATATATTTTTAATGTATTAAAGTACAAAATAAATGTAGGTATATTTAAATTGAGTATATTTAAATTAAACTTATTTAAATACAAAATAATTATATATAATTTATAAATATATTACAATATATGAGCTTAACTATATATGTGGTATATATAAATACAAATTATCTGCCTATTATGTGCAGTCTCAAACATTTTAAAGATTTCGGTTTTTATAGGTACTGTCAATGGTATTTAGAGGACAGAGGGTTCTTTTTAACTTAGTATATTAGAATAATTTGACCTCTATGGGAATCTTTCCAATCCTGAATTATTTTAATCAATTATTTATTTTTTAATCACCATACATCCTGATTTCAACACAGCTCTCCTCCCAGTAGCTCCCTCACACAGCTCCATCCTCCATTGCCCCATCCCTTTCTTCTCTGAGAAGGAGAAGGAGGCCCCTCCTTGAATCCACCCCACCCTGGTGCATCAACTTGCTACAAGAATAAACCCATCCTCTCAAGCTGAGGCCAGACAAACAACCCAATTAGAGGAACAGGATCCACAACCAGGCAACAGAATCAGGGAGTTCCCTCTCCAATTATAAAGGGACCTGCATGAAAACCAAGCTGTTCATCTGCTATGTATGGGGAGAGAGGTTGTAGGCTCAGTCTATGAATGTTCTTTTGTTGGTGGTTCCGTTTCTGGGATCCTCCAAGGGTCCAGTTTAGTTGACACTGACAGTCTTCTGGTAGAGTCCCTATCTGCTCCAGGTTCCTCAATCCTTCCCCCAACTCTTCATTAAGATTCCCCAAGCTCCATCCAATATTTCCCTTGAGGTATTTGCATCCACTTCCGTCAGCTGCAAGGTGGAGCCTGTCTTCAAGTATAACAGAGTATCATTAATAGAGTCAGGGATTGGTTCTTGCCCATGAGATGGATCTCACGTTGGGCCAGTCATTGGTTGGCCATTCTCTCAGTCTCTGTTCCATCTTTGTTCCTGCAATTATTATGGACAGGACAAATTTGGGGTCAGAGGATTTGTTTGTGGTTTGGTGTCCTTATCCCGCCAGTGTGAGTCCTGCCTTACAACAGGAGATGTCCACTTCAGGCTCCATATCCCAGACTGCTAGAAGTCTAAGTTAAAGTCACCCTCATAGACTCCCTGGAGCATTCCTTATCCCAGGTTTGTGGTACATCCTAGAGATGACCCCCCAACTGATACCGAGTTCGTTTAACTCTCCAGGCCCTCTCTCCCTGACTCTCCCTATGCCAGATTCCACTGCCCCTGCTCCTATCCTCATCCACAATCTCATCAAGTTCTTCCCTCCATCGACCTTGAATGAATATATTATTTCCCCTTCAGTGTGAGATGCAAGCATCCACACTTGGTCCCTTCTTGTCATTTAGCTTCTTTAGGTCTGTGGATTGTAGCAGATTTTATCCTGTACTTTATGGCCAATGTCCACTGATAAGTGAGTACACAGGATGTGTGTCTTGCCAGGTCTGGGTTATCTCACTCAGGATGTTCTTTTCTTTTCTTTCTTTTTTTTTAAATTTAATTTTATTATCTTATACTTACTCACTTTGTATTCTGCTCACTGTACCCCTCCTAATTACCCCTCCTACAATCCTTCCACTTCCTGTTTCTCTCCTCCCCTTCTCCTCTGAGCTGGTGTGGACACCCATGGGTATCCTCCCCACTCTACCACTCCCAGCCTCTGCAAGGCTATGCATTTTCTCTCTCACTGAGACCAGACAAGGCAGTCCAGCTAGTAGAACATATCCCACCTACAGGTACTGCTTTGGGGATGGCTCCCATTCCAATTGTTCAGGACCCACATGAAGACTAAGCTGTCTATCTGTATATGTGATTAGGGAGGCCTAGGCCCTGCCTGTGTATGTTCATTGGTTGGTGGTTCAGACTCTGAGAGCCCCAAAGGTTCAGATGAATTGACTCTGTTGGTCTTCCTGTGGAGTTCCTATCACCTTCTGTGACAGCAATCCTCCCTCCTGTTCTTTCATAACAGTCCCCAAGCTCCATCCACACTTTGGCTGTGAGTGTCTGTTTTTGTCTGAGTCTGCTGCTGGATAGAGACTCTCAGAGGACAACATTCTGCTGTCTGCAAGAATACAGAGTATAATTAATAGTGTTAGGGCTTGATTCTTGCCCATGGTATTGGTCTCAAGTCTAGCTCCATCCTCCTTGCCTGAATTTCTTTTAGACAGGATAAATTTTAGGTTGAAAGTTTTATGGGTGAGTTGGTGTCTCTATCACTGCACTGGGGTTCCTTTCTGACTACAGCAGGTGTCCTCTTCAGATTTTCTCTCACAAATGTAATGAGTCACAGCTCAGGATATGCCCATTGATTCTTGGGTGCCTCTCATATACCAGGTCTCTTTCTTGTTCTGGAGATGCCCCCATCTCCTCACCCAAGTCTGTTGCAGATTTCTATTCATTCGCATGGCCATATTGCCATCTCTCCTTTCCTTCCCCACATCTGATCCTGAACCACATGTTCCTCTCTCCATCCCCCTCCCTCCCAACTCCCCCTCCCTCTGTCTCTTATGACTATTTCAGGATGCTATTTTCTAGCACCATCACTTTGCTTGCAAATTTCATGATGTCCTTGTTTTGCATAGCTGAGTAGTTTTCCATTGTATAAATGAACCACATTTTTTTATCCATTCTTCACTTGAGAAACATCTGGATTAGTTCTACTTCCTAGTTATTATGAACATAGTTGTACAAGTGTCATTTTTGTAGGGTAGGGCATCTTTTGGGTATATGCACAGGAGGGTATAGCAGGGTCTGGAATTAGAACTATTCCCAAATTTCAGATAGACCTCTAAATTGATTGGCAGAGTCATTGTACAAATTTGTACTCCCACCAGCATGGAGAAGTATTCCCCTTGCTCCAGATTCTCATCAGCATGTGCTCTTCATTGAGGTTCTTTTTTTTTTTTTTTTTTTTTTTGGTTTTCCGAGACAGGGTTTCTCTGTGTAGCCCTGGCTGTCCTGGAAACTCACTTTGTAGACCAGGCTGGCCTCGAACTCAGAAATCCTCCTGCCTCTGCCTCCCAAGTGCTGGGATTAAAGGCGTGCGCCACCACCGCCCGTCGTTGAGGTTCTTATCTTAAGCATTCTGATGGGCATAAGGTGAAATATTGGAATAATTTTGATTTGCATATCCTATATGACTAAGGAAATTGAGCATTTCTTTAAGTATTTCTGGGCCATTATAGAACAACAGTTCTCACAGAGCTGGAGTCACAGATGTGAGCTCTCTAACATAAATACTAAAAACCAAAGTGGGGTCCACAGCAAGAGCTCTGATCTGTGGAACTCTTCTTCAATCTTTTTGTAAGAGCAATTGTGGTTTGAGTTAGATGGTTTTGCATTCTGAAAACTGTATTTCCATGATGACTACTGATTCTGACAAGATTTTTCAACTTTCTTTGTTTTTAAAGTTAGCTTACCTTCTTTTACTCAGGCTCCTCTCCCTTTCTGTCCCTGCAGTTCTTTCAGTCAGGAACAATTATGGGTCAGAGTTTTGACTGTGGAATAGCAACCCCATCCCTCACATGATGCCCTGTCTTTCTGCTGGAGGGGAGCTCTACAACTTCCTTCTCCCCAATGCAGGACATTTCATCTAAGGTCCCTCTCTTTAGGTCCTGAGAGTCTCTCACCTCCCAGGTCTCTGGTACATTTTGGAGGGTTCCCTCAACTCCTACCTCCCGAGGTTGTATTTTTCCATTCCTTCTGCTGGCCCTCAGGGATTTCAGTCCTTTTCCCGAACCCAATACCAGATCATATTCTCCTCTCTGCCCCGTCTCCATCCCCTTTCCCTCCCAGTTCCAGAGTTTAAAATAAATAAATACATTTTAAAAAAAGATTTTAAGATTTTCTTCAGTATTTCTTTTTAATAAGCAATATGTATCTCCTTAAACTTAGGATTTGATAAAAAATATAACATCTATTTTATTGCTTCCTTAAATTTTTTTATAAAGCAATATTCATGTGTTGTAGAAAATATGAATGAAAGTCTAAAATCTTTATAGTTTATTTCTTCTGAGTTTTATAATTTTGTATATTTTTAAACCAAAATTTCTTATATTAAAGATAAATTGCCTTTTGCACAATAAAGAACAATAAGTTAGCTTACAAAGTAGAAGTTTTCTTATAGGATTTTTATACCGTCTTGGTTGACTCTCCTCCAGATCTATCACCTGCCCATTTCCCTGCCCTTTATATCTGCTTCACATTCCAACTCCCAGTCATTTCCCTCATACCTTAATGTCACATTATCACACTTTTCTATTATCTTTCACATCATTTTCTATTAAAGCTTCCATTCCCCCAACTTTCTTGGGTTCCTTTCTATTATACTTGGTAAAGTATACCAGCTTTGAGGTATACTTATGCCCACATAAAAAATATTTATATAAAAATTAAAAGCAAGTGTATGCACATGAAAGAAAGCAAGCTTTGTTTATATTTATGGGGCTTACCTAACTGAATATACTCTTTGCCTAGTTTCATTAAATTTCCATTTTTCTTTACAAATGATGATTTTTGTGTAAATGCTCCGCATTTTCATTATCTGCTCATCAATTGATGGACTGAAGTATAAGCTGTACCAATGACCTTTCCTGACCTATCGCAGTGCCAAGTCTCAATTGCTCTTAATTACCCCTTCTTGACTTCAAACCAATACCACCAGAAGGACTCTTGCACAATACCGAGTCCAACTACAGCACAAGGTACAACCTTGACAATTCCTGGAACACAGCTTCTCTGTACTCTCAGAAAACACTTCCCAAAAGATTTCACCTCAGTGAAGCTGGTCTCTTCTTAAACATTACTAGTTTCTCTTCTCCGACTAACCATCATCAGTTTTACCAGTAGCCCATTTTAGTCTTGACTCTAAAACCAGAACCACATGACCCAAGCTGCTAAGTTCTACTGCGGGATGGGGCATTAGCATGCATCCCTTGTTCTATAAACCCTTAACTGCCTAAGCTTGACTGTCTTGGAAGCATCTCTTTAAACTACCCTTAAACTCAGAGATCTGCATGAATATGTCTCCTAAGTTTTGGGATTAAAGTCATGTACCACCACAGCTGAATCTACACATTTCTTTGCTTGCAACTTTCTCTGTTCCAAACTGGCCTTCCACTCAAGAGATCTGTTTGCCACTGTCTCCTGAGATTAAAAATGTGTACCACAATACCT
The DNA here is from genome assembly GCA_036184795.1 of Tokudaia tokunoshimensis. Lineage (NCBI taxonomy): Eukaryota > Metazoa > Chordata > Mammalia > Rodentia > Muridae > Tokudaia > Tokudaia tokunoshimensis. The sequence continues at coordinate 129,077,805 of BTHU01000005.1, forward strand.
GTGCCAAAGCACTTCACAGCCACTATGCCTCAAGATCCAGATCAAAAGCTGGTGTCTTCCAGCCTCAAATCTGGATCACAGGTGTGCCCTCTATTTCTGCATTGTTGTTCATTCCAGATTAAAATTCAAAATGAAAACAATCACTTAATAACACCTACCCTTATCCTTGTTCACCTGCAAACACATAAAAAGTAAGCTAGCTAGGTAGGATCTTGACAAGAGGATACCACTCCCTTAATCTGTTTAATATCCTTGTATACAAGGTTAAGCTCTATTGCACTTCCTGGTGACTGTTTTATACTTAAATTATGCTTTTTGCATTTTTTTCTTTTTAAAGTTGCTACTCTATATCAAAATGCTGTTCTTTAGAGTAAAATAGAGGACAAAGTTTATGCTGGAAATTTCTGATACTTCCTTTGTCAATGGAATGAATGAGTCTTTTCACCTTAGGCTCAGACATACTCTTCTGACAGGGACACAAAGCAGCAACATTCTTTTTTTTCTTTAAAGAAATCATTATAAGAAGGATCTCGGTTCCAGGGATCGACTGCACTGAGGATACAGAACTCCAAACAGACTGGACCAGAACAGAAATACCTCCCGTTACATAATAATCAAAACACCAAATGTACTAAACAAAGAAAGAATATTAAAAGCAGTAAAAGAAAAAGGCCAAGTAACATACAAAGGAAGACCTATCTGAATCACATCAGACTTCTCACCAGAGACTATGAAAGCCAGAAGATCCTGGGCAGATCTCATGCAGACACTAAGACAGCACAAATGCCAGCCTAGACTACTATACCCAGCAAAACTCTCAATCACCATAGATGGAGAGACCAAGATATTCCATGATAAAACCAAATTTTCACAATATCTTTCCACAAACCCAGTCCTGCAAAGGATAATAGGTGGAAACCGCCAATACAAGGAGAGAAACAACACCCTGGAAAAAAACGAGATAGTAACCTTCTTGCATCAAACCCAAAAGGAGATAACCACTCAAACATAAAGATAGCAGCAAGAATAGCAGGTGGCAATAATCACTATGCCTTAATCTCTCTTAATATCAATGGTCTCAATTCCCCAATAAAAAGACATAGACTAACAGACTGGATACATAAACAGGACCCAGCATTTTGCTGCATGCAGGAAACACACCTCACTGTCAAAGACAAACACTACCTCAGCATAAAAGCCTGGAAAACAATTTTACAAGCAAATGGTCCCAGGAAACGAGCCGGAGTAGCCATCCTAATATCAGATAAAATTGACTTTCAACCTAAAGTCATCAAAAAAAGACACAGAAGTACACTACATACTGATCAAAGGAAAAATCCACCAAGAGGAACTCTCAATTCTGAATATCTATGCTCCAAACGCAAGGGCACCCTCATTCGTAAAAGAAACTTTACTAAGCTAGTACAACCACTCTGGAAAGCAGTATGGCAGTTCCTCAGAAAACTGGGCATGACACTCCTGGAGGATCCGGCAATACCACTCCTGGGCATATACCCAGAGGCTTTACCTGCATGCAAGAAGGACACATGCTCCACTATGTTCATAGCAGCCTTATTTATAATAGCCAGAAGCTGAAAAGAACCCAGATGTCCCTCAAAGGAAGAATGGATTCAGAAGATAAGGTATATTTACACAATGGAATACTACTCTGCAATTAAAAACAATGAATTCACGAAATTCTAGGCAAATGGTCAGAACTGGAAAATACCATCCTAAGTGAGGTAACCTAATCACAAAAGAACACACATGGTATGCAGTCACTGATAAGGGGATATTAACCCAGAATCTCAGACTACCCTAGACACAATTAGCATATCAATAGATTTCCAAGAAGATGGAAGGAGAGACCCCGGTCCTGGAAAGACTGGATGTAGGGGAATGCCAGGACAGAGAAGCCAGAGGAGGTTGAATGGGAAAAGAGAGAGGGAAGGGGGCTTATGGGACTTTCAGGGAGGGAGGAAACAGGAAAGGGGAAATGATTTGGAAAGTAAATAAAAAAACTTAGAAAATAAAAAAAATAAAAAAAGAAGGATCTCCAAAGTTCAAATCCTCCTCAGCACCAATGTCTTCCATATTCCTACTAGGATGCCCCATTAATTCCCACTTAAAGCATTCCATGACTTTCCAAATACAAAGTCCTAAAATCCACATTCCTCCAAACAAAAACATGATCAGGACTATTACAACACTGCTGCATTCCCCAATACCAACGTCTGCCTTCATTTGGGTTTCCATTGCTATGAAGAGACACAATGAACAAGGCAACTCTTACAAAAGACAATGTGTATTTGGATCTGGTTTACAGGTTCTGAGGTTCAGTCCATTATCATTATGGCAGTAGTATGGCTGCATATAGGCAGCCATGGCACTGGAGGAGCTGAGATTTCTAAATCTTCTTCCACAGGCAGCCAGGAGAAGACTGTCTTCAGGCATCTAAGAGAAGGTTCTCAAATCCCACCCCTACAGTTACACACTTCCTCCAACAAGGCCATACCTCCTAATAATGTCACTCCGTCATCCAAGTTTATTCAAATGACTACAGATATCTAGGATTATTCTGCTTCCTAGCTATTAAGAACAAACCAGGAATGAACATGGGTACAATGTAGCTCTGTAATAGAATACAGAGTCTTTGGGCATTTAGCCAAGAGTGATCTAGCTGGGTCATATGTAGATCTATTTTCAGCTGCTTGCAAAATCTTCACAGATTTAGATAGATTCCTAAAATGACCCCCAATTTGCTACTAAGTGCACATCTCTTTACCTCAAAAATGTGGTCAGTAGATTGAACAGTGCTAGGAGAAAAGTTTCATATGGCTCTGACCTAGGGATATGTGATCCTTGTATTCAATAGAGATGACTTGGAATAGTAATGGAGTGAAGATACCTGGGTCTTTGTCTTCAAACTGCCTGCCTAAAGTCCGCAAAGGCCTGTGGAGGTGAGTGATGTTATACACATCTCTGACTATATGCTGAATTAACTGAGAGCCCTCAATATCTGTCCAGAATCTAAATGGGGTATAGGGGATCCAGAGTCATGTGTATTAGCTCTGCTCTCATTCTGGGTCAGGCAAAGTCACTTCAGGGCAGGAAAGAGACTACAGATGACAAAGCTAATGAAAATGAATAATTCTTACATTACCTCAATAACTGTTTCTTTCCTACTTTTTCTTTCCTCTCTTCCTTCCTTTTTTCTTTTCTTTTCTTTTCTCATTTCTTTCTTTCACTTTTTATTGAGGTACAGACTTGTTGGTAGCACAGGCTAGAATCAAAATTGTGACCTAGAAAAGGGAAGACTTAAGATACAGTTTCTTTTTCTCTTGCTTTTCAGATGCTAGAACTACAGGCGCACACTCATATCTGCTTCCCTGTATTTCATGATTATCCAATCCATATCCTTGACAGTACATGTAGGATTACTTCTTTCTATGAAAAATTCTCTACAAAGTAGCATCATATTAGGCCTCTGGTGTGGAAAATGGATCCATGGGTATCTCAGAAAAAAAGCCACAATCTACATAGATAAAGGAGGACACTATAATAGCCCCAGGATTCTGATGGAAGTTACAACAAAGTCTTCTTTTGATATATATTGACAGAGTAAACTGCCCTGGGCCTGGTGTAGAAGAATGTAATAAATTCAGAGCTAACTCCAAACTCTGCATCATAGATCACCAGTCCTAATGAAAGGACATTTTGTCAGCATGAGTTTGGAAGATTGAAACAGAGCAGTGTAACATACCCCCTGCACTAAACAAATGCCTTGATCCATCTTCACATAATGCTTTCCCATGACTAATTGCAACATCACTACCAAAATTATATTATCCAAAATGAATCATGCAAATATTTTATAACTTCTGCTCAACTGATAAAATATGAGTAAAATTATCCATATTCCTTTTTCAATATTTTTAGTCTAAATTTGAAGATTATACATCACAAAACAATACAATTTTGATAAGCAAACCAAATTATGTATGATGATTATGCTACAGTGTTTATGATATAAAGGTATCATTGTCTTTGATTCATTTATGTTATTTTAATTCATTAATTTTGTTCTTTGATGACTTTAATCAGGTAGAAAAATACTCCTTATTACTCTCCCCCCGCATTATTTTTTTTATCTCCCTTCCATTTCTATAAACACAATTATCTCTCTGATCAACAAAACCTCATTCCTCCAGTCTTTCCTCAGAATCATGAATTTTGGTATTATTTTGTGACGTATTTATTCAACAAAACAACCTGTGTGATCATTAGGTTCAAACTCTCTGTGCTGGAGGGAAGTCACCAGTTGTTACAACTGAAGGCAGTGGCTCACCATCTCCCTGATTCTATCACTAACAGAGAGCAGAGCAGTGAGGTTTTGGCCCATTGAGTCCTTCTTTCCTCAATGTCTCCTGTTGACAGACACATACTTCTGTAGTTGCAAGCATTCACAAATGCTTAAAGATTCTGGCTCCACAGATATGTCCTGCTCAAAGCCTGGGATTTTTCAACCTGGCACCCTACCTGCTTGCTCTTATATTATTTCTAACACCTCTTCCAAAATACTCCCTGAGTCTTTGAGTAAATGGCATACAAGTCTTGTTTAGAGTTATCCATATGTCCCTCACTTATGCCCTGTGTTTAGGTAGTCATTAATTTCTGTAATCACCATTTATTGGAAAAATACGGTTCTTGGATTAAGTCTAAAGGTGAGACTTGTCTATGGGTGTAAAGATATTTCGAAGACAGTTGGATACTGTGAATTTCACTAGACAGCACTATTTTGTTCCCCTATAAAGTCTAAGTTCTCATATGCATGTACTGTTTTGCAGGATTTATGGCACCAAATATGGATCCCAGTCTATGGAATAGATCTCAAATTCAAAATGATACCAGGTGTTTACTGTTATGACTCAAGGACCACAATTGCACAAGTATGCACACTTGCTTGGAATTTAACCTTATAGTTCCCATCTTTCACAAGTCAATGATTTCACCTGTGCAGCACCTTCCAGAAGTATGCAAGCTAGCTGACAAGGAGGAATTATCTGTTTCTGAACCATGCACCTGCATTGTGTGGTATTTTCATCAATAGGTTCTTACCTCTCTCTGGTGAGTGAATAGGATATACTGTTAGTGCTTGTCTTATTCTGGGGGCCACTGGCATTTCACTGACAATAGCTCAATAGAAGTTTCTCTGCCAACATTTTTTTTCACTAAATTATATAATTAAAATTTGGTTTCCATATAGCTTCTCTCTGTTCTTCTGTTTTTCTATTGGTTGGTTGGTTCTGTTTTGTTTCGAGGCGAAGTTTTACTCTTTTTTTTTCTATATTTTTTTATTTACATTCCGAGTGATTTCCCCTTTCCAGGTTCCTCCCTCCCCGAAAGTCCCATAAGCCCTCTTCCCTCCCCCTGTTCCCCATTCAACCCCTCCCGCTTCTCTGTCCTGGTATTCCCCTACATCCAGTCAATGTTTTTCTATATAGCCCTGGCTGTCCTTGAACTCAGAAAGATTCACCTACTTCAGTCACCCAAGTTCTAAGAATAAAGGCAAACATTATTGTTCATGGACCTCCAAATCATCTTCTCATCACTTCCATTTTTGTTACCTCCTTTACCTTTTTTCCATTTTTGATGTATTCCATACAGTGTCCCCAATTTCTGCTTTCATGTTACCTGTATTTAATTCTCCTTCCTCTATAAAGCAATCCCTCCTAGAAGGTCCATTTTGACTTCCATCCTCCTACTTGTGCTCCTCATGAAGCACAGAAAATTAAAAATTTAAAGCTAAACATGTGAGAAGGGGAATGTGCAGAACTTGTTTTTCTGTTCCTGGGTTGCCTTACTCAGTATAACTTCTGGATTCACACATTTATCTCCAAATTTCATTTTTCTCTACAGCAGAATAAAGCCCCACTGTACATATTTTGCACAATTTTATACTTTCATCAGTTGATTGCCTTCTAGGTTTATTTCATGTTCTTGCTATTGTGATTAGAGCAGCAATGAACATGGATCAGGAAGTGTCTCTGTAGTAAGATGCCGAGTCTGTTGGGTATGTGGGCAGGAATAATATAGTTCATCAATATGATAATTTTACTTTGAACTTTTAGGGGGGATTTCCGAAATGATTTTCATGGTGTTTACCTCAGTGTTTACCCTCAACACAAATGATGAAATGTTGCTATTTCCCCACAGTCATGCCAATACCTGTCTTCCTTTGAGATCTTGGTGATAGCCATTTTTACTGTGGTTAGATGAAATCTCTATTAGTTTTAGTCTGCATTTTCCAGTGGGTAATGGTGCTGAACACATTTTAAGGTGTTTATTAACTGTTTATTATGTTTACATTTATATGGCTTCTCTGAATGCTATGAAGAATGTGCTGTAAGGTGGAAGGGTCCATTTGCTTTCAGGTCCATTTGCTCTATGAAGTCATTTATTAATGATGTTTCCATTTAAATTTATCTACTGTGGAGGGTGGGGAATTAACTCACCTACAATTACTGAGTTTGGTTTAAGGTTTGGTTTAATACCAACTATTGTTTAATGTGTGCACATAAGTTTGAAGAATATATGATTAGAATTTAGTAATGTTATCTTTATGGAATTGTTGTCTTGACCAAAATGAAGTGACCTCCATTGTATTGTCTGATTATTTTTGACTCAAGGTCTAGTTTGTGAGATACCAAGACAGAGACTCCTGTTTGCTTCCTGTTGTCATTTCCTGAAAATGGTGCAGCCCCTTAGGTTTTGAGATTATAATACAATTGCATTAATTCTCCCTTCCCTTTCCTCAATCCAAACTCATCTCCCATATACCCTTCCTTGCACTTTCAATTTCACAGACTATTTCTTCATTAATTGACATGTATATATTCATATATTAATATAATGTTCCTTGTATGTATATTTGCAGGACTGATCTTATAGTATTGGATAACCAAACAGTTGATCTTCCCTTCCATTCTTCCATGCTACGGTAGTATTTGTTACTGAAGATGAGGTCAGTTGCTTACGAGAACCAAAAGATGAACCTTGTTTCTTAGCCATGTATTTATCCTTTGTGTATAAACACTACATTTAATTACTTAAAGATGTGTGTTAATTGCTTTTTTCCTTAAATTTGTAATTTTCCTTTTTGTTCTGCCTGTGGCCTCCTGCAGTTTATAGATGATAAAGAAGGGGGTAACCATTACAACACCTTGGGGGAAGGAAAGATGGTTTGCTTATGAGACGGGAAGAAGGAAAAGGTCATGGACAGTAGCAGATTTCATGCTGGCTTGCAGGAGAGGCAGGAAGCATTCTGTGAATCCTAGATCAGGGATGGAAGCAAGTTCTCTCCAGTAGCACTAATTGCTGAATTTATGGGCAAAAGATTCTCTTTTGTGTACTTACACACAAGTTATATATTTTCTTAAGATGTGTCATTATATTGTTAATGAATACATAGATAACTGCTAAGTTCACAGAAATTTTAATTCTGGTAGGTACTAACTTGTGAATAAAAATAGAATTAAGTAGGAATCTGATGGCATCTCCAGAAGAATTCTCAAAAGCTACTGACGAAGGAGCAATATAGTCATTCTTGATTTGCCAGGTTAGGATTGGGACTTTGACCAATGTCTTTCTGTTAGTCCATAATATCTCTCCAAACTTTGTTTGGTATTAACAAGATCCTCAGAAATATTTCTCATCAATACTGGTGTGGTGAATTCCTTGCTTCTGTGTCATAGGAATTTCAAACAATATATTGGAGCATCTTCCCAGCAGGCATTGATTGATGTTGGTGATAGGTGCCACAGTAGAGAGAGCAGCTCATCAAGATGTTAAGCCTTCATTTTCTGAAGAAACTAAGGGATTCAGCTTTCTTGAAAAAGACTCATACCCATCTAGCTCACTCCCGTTGCTTTAATGAAGCAGTATACAAGGTTAATTGAGGTTGGGTAAGGTTCCAGCCACCAAATTTATCTTGGTCATTTTGCACATGAGAGCAGGCATTCCATACATATCTCATTCTCTCTTGGTCATAGCTAGCAATAACTACAAGTAAGAACTCCAGGTTTGCCAGGAGTGCCTTAGGATCAAGGTTGGTGCAGCAATAAGTGCAGATTTTTAAAGAGTCAACATTTCTTCAAGGTTCAAACAGTCTCATAACCATTTCTAAGCCTCTGTTGACTATCCAAAACATAGCAAAGGCTTTGCTGGAATATTTCACAAAAAGCCAGACACAAAGACTTTACTACAGGTATCACTATATCTTCCACCTTTTCCTTTTTAAGTGAATTTGTTAGGGATACCATGTATGTTAGAAATGATACAGTTGTACAGTAAATATGTACTTTTTCCTATCTAGGTGACTCACAGTATTATACAAATAACTAAAAAACATTGTAAAGTCTGTAAAATGATCACCGGAAGAGAATTATAAACATCACAAGAAAATCACCCGCTCCATCTAGATTTCCTACTTTTACTTTTACCAAGTATAGGCTTTTGTAGTAGGATCTGATGATTATTTTGATTTCCTCAGTTTCTGTTGCAATGGCTCCTTTTTCTTTTTTTTTTTCTAAGTTTTTTTATTTACATTCCAAGTGACTTCCCCTTTCCCATTTCCTCCCTCCCCGAAAGTCCCATAAGCCCCCTTCCCTCCCTCTTTTCTCCATTCAACCCCCCCTCGTTACTCTGTCCTGGCATTCCCCTACATCCAGTCTTTCCAGGACCAGGGGTCTCTCCTTCCATCTTCTTAGAAATCTATTGATATGCGGATTGTGTCTAGGGTATTCCGAGATTCTGGGTCAATATCCCCTTATCAGTGACTGCATACCATGTGTGTTCTTTTGTGATTGGGTTACCTCACTAAGGATGATATTTTCAAAATCTGACCATTTGCCTAGGAATTTCGTGAATTCATTGTTTTTAATTGCAGAGTAGTATTCCATTGTGTAGATATACCACATCTTCTGAATCCATTCCTCCGTTGAAGGACATCTGGGTTCTTTCCAGCTTCTGGCTATTATAAATAAGGCTGCTATGAACATAGTGGAGCATGTGTCCTTATTGCATGCAGGTAAAGCCTCTGGGTATATGCCCAGGAGTGGTATAGCCGGATCCTCCGGGAGTGTCATGCCCAGTTTTCTGAGGAACCGCCAGACTGCTTTCCAGAGTGGTTGTACCAGCCTGCAATTCCACCAGCAGTGGAGGAATGTTCCACTTTCTCCACATCCTCGCCAACAACTGCTGTCTCCTGTGTTTTTGATCTTAGCCATCCTGACTGGTGTGAGATGGAATCTCAGGGTTGTTTTGATTTGCATTTCCCTAATGACTAAGGATGATGAACATCTCTTTAGGTGCTTCTCAGCCATTAGATATTCTTCAGGGGAGAACTCTTTGTTTAGCTATGTACCCCATTTTTTAATACGGTTACTTGCCTCTCTGGAGTCTTAACTTCTTGAGTTCTTTGTATATATTGGATATTAGCCCTCTGTCGGATGTAGGGTTGGTAAAGATCATTTCCAGTTTGTTGGTTACCACTTTGATCTTTTGACAGTGTCCTTTGCCTTGCAAAAATTTTGTAATTTATGAGGTCCCATTTGTCAATTCTTGATCTTAGAGCATAAGCTATTGGAGTTCTGTTCAAGAAATTCTCCCCTATGCCCACATGTTCAAGGTTCTTCCCTAGTTTCCTTTCTATTAGTTTCAGTGTCTGGTTTTATGTGGAGATCTTTGATCCACTTGGAATTGAGCTTAGTGCAAGGAGATAAGAATGGATCAATTTGCATTCCTCTGCATGTTGACCTCCAGTTGAACCAGCACCATTTGATGAAAAGGCTATCTTTTTTCCACTGGATGGTTTTAGCTCCTTTGTCAAAGATCAAGTGACCATAGGAGTGTGGATTCATTTCTGGGTCTTCAATTCTGTTCCATTGATCTACATGCCTGTCACTGTACCAATACCATGCAGTTTTTAATACTATTGCTCTGTAGTGCAGCTTGAGGTCCAGATATTGATTCCCCCAGAAGTTTTTTTAGTGTTGAGAATAGTTTTAGCTATCCTGGGTTTTCTGTTATTCCAGATGAATTTTTGAATTGCTCTTTCTAACTCTATGAAGAAATGCATTGGGATTTTAATGGGGATTACATTGAATCTGTATATTGCTTTTGGCAAGATGGTCATTTATACTATATTAGTCCTGCCAATCCATGAACACAGAAGATTTTTCCATCTTCTGAGGTCTTCTTCAATTTCTTTCTTCAGAGACTTGAAGTTCTTGTCTAACATATCTTTCACTTGTTTGGTTAGAGTCACACCAAGATACTTTATATTGTTTGTGGCTATCGTGAAGGGTATCATTTCTCTTACTTCTTTCTCAGCCTGCTTATCCTTTGAGTATAGGAAAGCTACAAACTGGCTTGAGTTGATTTTATATCCGGCCACTTTGCTGAAGTTGTTTATCAACTGTAAGAGTTCTCTGGTGGAGTTCTTTTTTTTTTTAATTTTATTTTATTTTCTAAGGTTTTTTTATTTACATTCAAAATCATTTCCCCTTTCACGTTTCCTCCCTCCCCGAAAGTCTCATAAGCCCCCTTCCCTCCTTCTTTTCCCCATTCAACCCCCTCTCGCTTCTCTGTCTTGGCATTCCCTTACATCCAGTCTTTCCAGGACGAGGGGGTCTCTCCTTCCATCTTCTTGGAAATCTACTGATATGTGAATTGTCTCTAGGGTATTCCAAGATTCTGGGTTAATATCCCCTTATCAGTGACTGCATACCATGTGTGTTCTTTTGTGATCGGGTTACCTCAACTAAGGATGATATTTTCAAGTTCTGACCATTTGCCTAAGAATTTCGTGAATTCATTGTTTTTAATTGCAGAGTAGTATTCCATTGTGTAGATATACCACATCTTCTGAATCCATTCCTCCGTTGAGGGACATCTGGGTTTTTTCCAGCTTCTGGCTATTATAAATGAGGCTGCTATGAACATAGTGGAGCATGTGTCCTTCTTGCATGCAGGTAAAGCCTCTGGGTATATGCCCAGGAGTGATATAGCCGGATCCTCTGGGGGTGTCATGCCCAGTTTTCTGAGGAACCGCCAGACTGCTTTCCAGAATGGTTGTACCAGCTTGCAATCCCACCAACACTGGAGGAGTGTTACTATTTCTCCACATCCTCGCCAACAACTGCTGTCTCCTGTGTTTTTGATCTTAGCCATTCTGACTGGTGTGAGATGGAATCAGGGTTGTTTTGATTTGCATTTCCCTAATGACTAAGGATGTTGAACATTTCTTTAGGTGCTTCTCAGCCATTAGATATTCTTCAGGTGAGAACTCTTTGTTTAGCTATGTACCCCATTTTTAATAGGGTTACTTGCCTCTCTGGAGTCTAACTTTTTGAGTTCTTTGTATATATTGGATATTAGCCCTCTGTCGGATGTAGGGATGGTAAAGATCTTTTCCAGTTTGTTGGTTACCACTTTGATCTTTTGACAGTGTCCTTTGCCTTGCAAAAATTTTGTAATTTTATGAGGTCCCATTTGTCAATTCTTGATCTTAGAGCATAAGCTATTGGAGTTCTGTTCAAGAAATTCTCCCCTGTGCCCACATGTTCAAGGTTCTTCCCTAGTTTCCTTTCTATTAGTTTCAGTGTGTCTGGTTTTATGTGGAGGTCCTTGATCCACTTGGACTTTAACTTAGTACAAGGAGATAAGAATGGATCAATTTGCATTCCTCTGCATGTTGACCTCCAGTTGAACCAGCACCATTTGTTGAAAAGGCTATCTTTTTTCCACTGGATGGTTTTAGCTCCTTTGTCAAAGATCAAGTGACCACAGGAGTATGGATTCATTTCTGGTCTTCAATTCTGTTCCATTGATCTACATGCCTGTCACTGTACCAATACCATGCAGTTTTTATACTATTGCGCTGTAGTACAGCTTGAGGTCCGGGATATTGATTCCCCCAGAAGTTCTTTTACTCTTGAGAATAGTTTTAGCTATCCTGGGTTTTCTGTTATTCCAGATGTATTTTTGAATTGCTCTTTCTAACTCTATGAAGAATTGAGTTGGGATTTTTTTTTTAATTTTATTTTATTTTATTTTTTTAATTTACATTCCAAATCACTTCCCCTTTTGAGTTGGGATTTTAATGGGGATTGCATTGAATCTGTATATTGCTTTTGGCAAGATGGTCATTTTTACTATATTAATCCTGCCAATCCATGAGCATGGATGATTTTTCCAACTTCTGAGGTCTTCTTCAATTTCTTTCTTCAGAGAATTGAAGTTCTTGTCATACAGATCTTTCACTTGTTTGGTTAGAGTCACACCAAGATACTTTATATTGTTTGTGGCTATCGTGAAGGGTATGATTTCTCTTACTTCTTTCTCAGCCTGCTTATCCTTTGAGTATAGGAAGGCTACTGACTTGCTTCAGTTGATTTTATATCTGGCCACTTTGCTGAAGTCGTTTATCAGCTGTAGGAGTTCTCTGGTGGAGTTCTTTGGGTCGCTTAAGTATACTATCATATCGTCTGCAAATAGTGATAGTTTGACTTCTTCCTTTCCAATTTGTATCCCTTTGACCTCCTTTTGTTGTCTAATTGCTCTAGCTAGAACTTCAAGTAGTATATTGAAAAGATATGGAGAGAGAGGGCAACCTTGTCTAGTCTCTGATTTTAGTGGTATTGCTTCAATTTCTCTCCATTTAGATTGATGTTGGCTACCGGTTTGCTGTAAATTGCTTTTACTATGTTTAGGTATAGGCCTCGAATTCCTGATCTTTCCAAGACCTTTAACATGAAAGGATGCTGAATTTTGTCAAATGTTTTCTCCGCATCTAAAGAAGTAACCATGTGGTTTTTTTCTTTGAGATTGTTTATGTAGTGGATTACATTGATGGATTTCCTTATATTGAACCATCCCTGCATCCCTGGGATGAAGCCTACTTGATTGTGGTGAATGATCATTTTGATGTGTTCTTGGATTTGGTTGGTAAGAATTTTATTGAGTATTTTTGCATCGATATTCATAAGAGAGATTGGCCTGAGATTCTCTTTCTTTGTCGGATCTTTGTGTGATTTTGGTATTAGCGTAACTGTGGCTTCACAGAACGAGTTGGGTAGTGTTCCTTCTGTTTCTATTTTGTGGAACAGTTTGAAGAGTATTGGTGTTAGGTCTTCTTTGAAGGTCTGATAGAATTCTGCACTAAAACCGTCTGGACCTGTGCTTTTTTTGATTGGAAGACTTCCAATGACCACTTCTATTTCTTCAGGGGTTATAGGATGGTTTAGATGGTCTATTTGATCCTGATTTAATTTTGGTATTTGGTATTTGTCTAGGAAATTGTCCATTTCCTCAAGATTTTCTAGTTGTGCTGAATATAGGCTTTTGTAGTAGGATCTGATGAGTTTTTGAATTTCCTCAGTTTCTGTTGTTATATCTCCCTTTTCATTTCTGATTTGTTAATTTGGATACTGTCTCTTTGCCCTCTGGCTAGTCTGGCTAAGGGCTTATCTATCTTGTTGATTTTCTCAAAAAACCAATTCCTTGTTTTGCTGATTCTTTGTATGGTTTTATTTGTTTCTACTTGATTGATTTCAGCCCTGAGTTTGATGATTTCCTGCCTTCTACTCCTCTTGGGTGTATTTGCTTCTTTCTGTTCCAGGGATTTCAGGTGTGCCATTAAGCTGCTAGTGTATGTTCTCTCCCATTTCTTTTTGGAGGCACTCCCAGCTAGTTCTAGATAGAGCAATAGGACAACAAAAGGGGTCAAAGGGATACAAATTGGAAAGGAAGAAGTCAAACTATCACTATTGGCAGACGATATGATAGTATACTTAAGCGACCCAAAGAACTCCACCAGAGAACTCTTACAGCTGATAAACAACTTCAGCAAAGTGGCCAGATATAAAATCAACTGAAGCAAGTCAGTAGCCTTCCTATACTCAAAGGATAAGCAGGCTGAGAAAGAAATAAGAGAAATGATACCCTTCACGATAGCCACAAACAATATAAAGTATCTTGGTGTGACTCTAACCAAACAAGTGAAAGATATGTTAGACAAGAACTTCAAGTCTCTGAAGAAAGAAATTGAAGAAGACCTCAGAAGTTGGAAAAATCATCCATGCTCATGGATTGGCAGGATTAATATAGTAAAAATGAGCATCTTGCCAAAAGCAATATACAGATTCAATGCAATCCCCATCAAAATCCCAATGCAATTCTTCATAGAGTTAGAAAGAACAATTATCAAATTCATCTGGGATAACAAAAAACCCAGGATAGCTAAAACTATTCTCAAGAGTAAAAGAACTTCTGGGGGAATCAGTATCCCCGACCTCAAATGGTACTACAGAGCGATAGTGTTAAAAACTGCATGGTATTGGTACAGTGACAGGCATGTAGATCAATGGAACAGAATTGAAGACCCAGAAATGAATCCACACTCCTATGGTCACTTGATCTTTGACAAAGGAGCTAAAACCATCCAGTGGAAAAAAGATAGCCTTTTCAACAAATGGTGCCAGTTCAACTGGAGGTCAACATGCAGAGGAATGCAAATTGATCCATTCTTATCTCCTTGTACTAAGTTAAAGTCCAAGTGGATCAAGGACCTCCACATAAAACCAGACACACTGAAAATAATAGAAAGGAAACTAGGGAAGAACCTTGAACATATGGGCACAGGGGGAAATTTCCTGAACAGAAAACCATTAGCTTATGCTCTAAAATCAAGAATTGACAAATCGGACCTCATAAAATTGCAAAGTTTCTGTAAGGCCAAGGACACTGTCAAAAGGACAAAGTGGCAGCCAACAAACTAGGAAAAGATCTTTACCAACCCTACATCTGATAGAGGGCTAATATCCAATATATACAAAGAACTCAAGAAGTTAGACTCCAGAGAGGCAAGTAACCCTATTTAAAAAATGGGGTACATAGCTAAACAAAGAGTTCTCACCTGAAGAATACTGAATGGCCGAGAAGCACCTAAAGAGATGTTCATCATCCTTAGTCATTAGGGAAATGCAAATCAAAACAACCCTGAGATTCCACCTGACACCAGTCAGAATGGCTAAGATCAAAAACATAGGAGACAGCAGTTGTTGGTGAGGATGTGGAGAAAGAGGAACACTTCTCCACTTCTGGTGAGATTGCAAGCTGGTACAATCACTCTGGAAAGCAGTCTGGTGGTTCCTCAGAAAACTGGGCATGATACTCCCAGAGGATCCTGTTATACCACTCCTGGGCATATACCCTGCATTCAATAAGGACACATGCTGCACTGTGTTCATAGCAGCCTTATTTATAATAGCCAGAAGCTGGAAAGAACCCAGATGTCCCTCAACGGAGGAATGGATTCAGAAGATGTGGTATATTTACACAATGGAATACTACTTTGCAATTAAAAACAGTGAATTCACGAAATTCCTAGGCAAATGGTCAGAACTGGAAAATATCATCCTTAGTGAGGTAACTCAATCACAAAAGAACACACATGGTATGCAGTCACTGATAAGTGGATATAAACCCAGAATCTCGGAATACCCAAGACACAATTCACATATCAATAGATTTCCAAGAAGATGGAAGGAGAGACCCCTGGTCCTGGAAAGACTGGATGTAGGGGAATACCAGGACAGAGAAGCAAGAGGGGATTGAATGGGGAACAGGGGGAGGGAAGAGGGCTTATGGGACTTTCGGGAGAGAAGAAACGGTAAAGGGGAAATCATTTGGAATGTAAATAAAAATAATTTAGAAAATAAAAAATAACTACCAAAAAAAAGAATATGCATTTCTATTTAAAAATGGGTGCAGATCTAAACAGAATTCTCAAAAGAGGAAACACAAATGGCCTAAAAGTACTTTAAGAAATATTTAAATATGGATGGAGACTGCAACTTAGGAAGCCACTTTGGCAGATGGGAGATTTACATACCAAAGATATTCCCAGAATGATTTCATAAGTACACCAGTACCCTAAACAGCAGGTCAGTCTTCAGTGGCAGGGTCCTAAGTGGAAAGTCCCAGCGTATGAAAAAGATAGCAAAAGTAGAAGATGGAAAAGATAAAAGCTGCAGTGGAGAGGTCTGCTGTTTTTAAGTAATTCTAAATCATTCAATTTTACCAAGAAAGACTCAGGAGACAGATGCTGCGGTGAAAGCCTGCTAGCTCTGAGAGGCAAAGAAACTACCTGTTGACCCTCCTATTCAGCTGAAATCCCAGAAGGAATCTTTTTACCACAGTTTCTCAAATGACCCCATCCAAACTGAATTTTCCTGTGCATCTCTCTGTCTTTGCTCCCGTTTCCCTCTTACTCTCTACGGATTTTATTTTTTCTTAATCATCCTAGGTTCCCTTCCTGTCAGCTGGTTGCTTTATCCACCTCTTGACCCATGATTGATTTTATTTAATCTTGTTTACACTCAGGGTTCACAGTATGATCAAATATCCTGCAACAGAGGTCTTGCATAAGCTATGTCTCATGCAGTAAGCTTCTTAAGAATAGTATCTTGTATACTACTTATAGAAGAAACATGGAAAGAAATGGGAGATTTCTATGAAGTCAGCAGAAACTATCATAGAATAGGACAAACTCAGGAGGAGTTTTACAAATCCATGCTGTTCACAGGGAACACAGGGTATATCAGGAACATTATTGAACAAGCCTACAGTGGACTTGGGACTGATAATTACAACCCCATGTGGTGACAAGACTTGGCTTGTCAGGATCTGAAGCAATCCCTCCCCATAGGTCCTGGCCCTAGATCATTACACGTTTTCCAAGCATATTCCTTGCTTTATAGAAGGAGTAATTTTATTCACCTGAGGTATCTGTCAACAGTGATGCATAAACCCTCAGTCTGCTTACCTAGCCTAGTCATGGATGCTTCTACCTTCATACAAACCTATCTAGGCCAAGAATGTATTTAGCCTCAGAGATTTAAGGCTGAATATGCTCACAGTTCTTAGTTCTTCCTGAACTCTTGCTCGCTGTTCACCTCAAATGTTCTGGATCAAAATTCCTCTACACCCTGACTGATTAAATCTGGCTTCTCTCTCTCACTCTCTCCCTCTTGTCTTCATTTTCCATTCTCTGTTCATGCCTAATTCCTCTCTCTCTTTCCATTTCCTGCCCCTCTCACACAAGTTGGTCACTTCCCCAAGCTTGGTCCTTGGGGCAAATGAAATCATCTAAAAGTAACTTCCCAATAAACTGGCAATATAATCTATTCTGTCTTGAATTGGTTCATTTCACCAGCAGAGAACACATAAATTATCACTGTGGATGGACCTATTGACTGGTTGTAAATCTACATTGTCTCCTTTGTTATGGTCTGGAGTAAACACATTTAAGTGAACAAACTTAAATCTAGCATCATATCTCTAAGAGACATTGTTAGCATAGAACTCATCTGTGGGTGTTTTAGAGGACACCCTCCCTCATCTAAATTCTATGTGGTGTTACTTACTCTTTCCTAAGAATTGCAATTCCTTTACATCATAAATCCTGATGGTCTACAACACAGCTTAATATTGAAGTGATACTGAACACAGGAGATGCTTTTTACCTCCACAAATTGACTCCAGATGGATCTTAAAACTGAATGTTAAATGCTAAGGGCAGAAGTGGTAGAAGATACTAAGAGAGACTAGGACTCTTTGAGTTTGGCATCTTGTCAACATATTTTGCACACAAGCCCCTATGTCACATGCTTAGCACAGATGCAGCCTACATAATGAAATTATTCAGAGCTGACGACTGGGTACAGGGAATAACTAGAACTAAATGAGACCACACAGGAGGGCATATCTGTCTACTGCTTACCACCCAGACTCACACCACACTAGATCCTGAGACTCAGTGGCCTGATCCACTCCAATGTGGACAGTGACCCTATACTCAATATGTACCACATTTGAAGCTTACCTGATCTTATTTCAGAGCACCAAGTATATACTTTGCCTTCTTCCTCCTGAAATCAAGATGGAGAACTTACATCTGTAACTCTCAAAATTAACATGGAAGCCTCATCAGTCTCAATCCACAACTTCCAAGAATACTGGGAATTGTAGTTCTTTAGGAATAACAAAGTCTCATGGGAACATATGGTGGACTAACTGATTTTAGATGTAAAGAAAAAAATGTCTGTAACACAGAACTGAGGCCATTCTACCTGCATATTGGGGGAATTTTCCTAACCTAGGTCCATCTCTTGGTCAGAATTTAATATTTAATAAATGACTGATTTAAATTAGGTCCAAAATGGTTGAGTTGGTATGTTAAAGCAGAAATCAGAGTTAACAGACAGACATCCATAGGGAGACAAATGTACACCAAAATGGCTCTTCAGTTCGAATATTGTGAAAGGGAGCTGAGATGCCAAGGGCACTGAGTGTCAGATTGTCACATCAGGCAGCTAAAGTGAGCTCCTCCTGGAAGCAAGAAGTCTCTAAAAGAATCTAAGATAAGCAGTTAGCCAGAAGGGATTCCAGCACAAACAGGCTGAGATAAGTCATCTAAGATATCCTGAATATAAGTTCCTAAAAATGGAGTTGAGTAATTTCCATTGGATTGTTCAAGGAGATCAAATTGTAGTTAAATCTGTAATGGCTTCAGCAACTATACAAGATGGAGGAGTGGTGGCATTGTCTTGCTTGCTCTGTCACAATACAGTGTGTGATGCCTACTAGGTATTGGGAATCAAACCCAGGTCCTCTACAATTGCATCCAGTGCTCTAAGTGATTGAGTCATCTCTCTTCAGCCCTTGGTATAAATTAACATTTCTTCTTACCTGCGTCAGAACAACACTGAGAACAGAGTGGGAAAACAGGCCACTCATCTCATCTACTCTGGCAACTGAGAGAAGTTAGTGGCACGTAATGCCACCTACAACCCTTGCTAAAGGAAACTTAATAAGACCCTGTAAAATATAAAATTGAAGGCACAGAGTAGGTGGCAGCCCACACTTGGTAGCTGAGCTGAGGAATGATGGTCTTCATTTTCTGGTTATCCTGGAATACATAGGGAAACCTAGGTCTAAATAAGATGGAAGGTTGGGAGGGTGTACTTGCTTTCTATCCCAGCACTACTAGGGGGCATGTAGGCAGATCTCTCTTAGTTGAAGATCACCCTGGTCTACATGCCAAGTGTCAGGTCAAAAGATACTTCTTAGTGGGACCCTATCTAAAATGACAACAAAACTCAGAAAAAGAAACCCAGGAGGGAAATGAAGTACAGTTAAAACTCACACAGAGTTTGTGCTCTCACTTTAGTCTTCCCATTCATTACACGCAACATTAAAGTCCTCTTGGGATCAGATCCCCTAACTCTTAAGATTAAAAGTGTTTCACGCCACATTAACAAAAAGTCATCAAAATATGTAAAATAAATTGGAATTATTAAAAAGTGTCTTAATCTCACATCATTAACCAAGGTCCTGGTTTCTACCCCTATCCTCAATGTAGCCACTCTTCCTATCTCTGTAAATGGCAGCTTCTTGAACCTAGTAAGTCAAGCCTTTGACTGAGCCTTGACTTTGCCTCTCTTTTACATTTTTGATGTACTGATGGCTAGTACATTCTCTAGAATTTTCTCAGTATAATTCTAGAATTTACAACTTTTGCTATCCATGCTTCCCCTTACTTCTCAGCATCAAGGGTGAATACTGTAAAAATATGTCCTACCTTGCCCTGAATCCTCTCAGACTCTGAGCTGCATTGTTCCACCCTCACCATGCACTGTGCTCTGACCAAGGTCTCATCCAAACTGCTCTTCACACACCAAGCTCCTGACTGTGCATGGCTTTTGCAGCTTCACCTGCTGGGGTAACCCTTTGAATTGTCCCTGTGAGTTCCTGGTCAAATTCTCAGAACCCTCTTGGAATGTCCAAATTGTGGCATGTAGGAAAGTGACTCCAGTCTCCGGCTTCCCAGCTAGTGTTCCTATTCAGTATTGTATCACAGAATTCCTTGGTGACTAACTGGTCTTTCATAGCTTTTGAATGTGGCTTCCTCAGAAAGAGAAACTTGTCTAGCCTCCCAATCTTTCTCCAGCTAATAAGGAAGCCAGGGTCCTGCATATTATCTCTGCACTGAGAGGTAGGGTCTTCCACTCCTCATTCCACACCATGCTGCTTCCAGAATCCTCAGGACAAGGATGGTTTTCTGGTCCCTCCTTCTTTCAGGATCTCAATCCCTTTTCTGAGTTCTCCCACCAGAATACCTGTTTCAATCAAGTAATGACTTTTACCACATACTCCAAAAGTTTCCCATCCCCAGACTGTCTGACAATTTGTTCTGCAGCTGAAGAAAAGTTACCTTTCCCTGTATGGTACTGTCTTAGTCCTGCTGGGTTCCTAAAAATGAAGCCACTGGAAGTTCCTCTAGGAAAGGATCCATCCCTTTTCTGAATTCTCCCATCAGAATACCAGTTTCAATCAAATAATGACTTTTACCACCTACTCCAATCCTAAGACATTGGAAATACATGTTTTCAAATACATGACCCTGTGACAGGGTCATTTCACCCTCCAAAGGAGTTGTTATCACACACTGAAAATCACTAGTATTAAGTTCATGTTACAAGTTTGCAGAAAATTTTCATGGCTCTCTTATATGTTTCATGAGAGACATTTCCTGGGAGACACAACATATATTCATCTAAGCATCCCAAGTAGAAACTAAAAAAAAAAAAAAAACAATAACATGTCAAACTTGACTAATCAATGAGCTTTATTGGATATATTTGCAGGACAAAGAGGAAGATCTTTTTGATGAGAGCAGAAGGGACTCATATAGTAAGTTGTTATCCTGAAACTTAAAACCAGCGTTTGATATAGATTATGAATATTGGATACTCCAAGCATATCTGCAGGCATCTTTGGGTGTTTTGTTTTGTTTGAGAGGGAGAAAAGGTTTCTCTGTGTAGACCAGGCTAGCCTGAAACTCAGAAATCTGCCCTAAAATGATGGGATTAAAGGCATGCACCACCACTGCCCAACCCTGTAGGGGCATCTCTATAGATAAAGAACATCCTATTTCTTTAGGTGGCTCAGTGTATCAAATCCTCTTTTAAGTATAATTTGTCTGAATTTATTAATGTGAATTACATAAAGAATGCTGTCTGTATTATTAAACAGCTTGAAAGTTGTATTACATACCTTAATTAGGTTTCCTTTTGAATCATTTACTTCAGTTTCAAGGAAAGTGTCCAAAAATACTATATTCTTCTGGCTTCCCTACTTGGTTTTTATCTTATAATATTTGAGGGTGAACAGTAAAACTTTCCTATATTGTCACATTTTCAGAGTATTTCCCCACAGAAATAGTTCACATTATCTAAGATTTGAACATGGCATGAAGGTTTTCACAAGTTTTGCATACTTATAATAATTTTCTACAATAGAGAATTATTTGTATTTGTAAGGTTTCTCTCCTATATGAGTTCTGTGATGAATTCCAAGACTGCCTTTGTCAGTAAAGCATTTGTCACATTCACTGCATTTGTAAGATTATTCTCTTGTATGAATTCGCTGATGATATTGGAGACTAAATTTGTACTTAAAGCATTTGTCACATTCACTGCATTTGTAAGGTTTCTCTCCTGTGTGAATTCTCTGATGACTATGAAGATGACGTTTTCTGGTAAAGCCTTTTCCACATTCACTGCAATTGTAAGGTTTCTCTCCTGTATGACTTCTATGATGAATTCTAAGACTGCTTTTATCAGTAAAGCATTTTTCACATTGATTGCATTTGTAAGGTTTCTCTCCTGTATGAATTCGCTGATGGCATTGCAGACCAACCTTGTAATTAAAGCATTTGTCACACTGACTGCATTTGTAAGGTTTCTCCCCTGTGTGAATTCTCTGATGACTATAAAGATGGTGTTTTTGGGTAAAGCATTTTTCACATTCACTGCATTTGTAAGGTTTCTCTCCTGTATGAGTTCTACGATGAATTCTAAGACTGCCTTTGTCAGTAAAGCATTTGTCACATTCACTACATTTGTAAGGTTTCTCTCCTGTATGAATTCGCTGATGACTATGAAGATGGCGTTTTTGGGTAAAGCATTTTTCACATTCATTGCATTTGTAAGGTTTCTCTCCTGTATGAATTCGCTGATGACACTGCAGACTAACTTTGTGATTAAAGCATTTGCCACATTCACTGCATTTATAAGGTTTCTCTCCTGTATGAATTTGCTGATGGCATTGCAGACCAACTTTGTAATTAAAGCATTTGTCACACTGACTGCATTTGTAAGGTTTCTCCCCTGTGTGAATTCTCTGATGACTACTAAGATGGTGTTTTTGGGTAAAGCATTTTTCACATTCACTGCATTTGTAAGGTTTCTCTCCTGTATGAGTTCTATGATGAATTCTAAGACTGCTATTGTCAGTAAAGCATTTGTCACATTCACTGCATTTGTAAGGTTTCTCTCCTGTGTGAATTCGCTGATGACTATGAAGATGGGATTTTTTGGAAAAGAATTTTTCACATTCACTGCATTTGTAAGGCTTCTCTCCTATATGACTTCTATGATGAATTCTAAGATTGCCTTTGTCAGTAAAGCATTTGTCACATTCACTGCATTTGTAAGGATTCTCTCCTGTATGAATTCGCTGATGCCATTTCAGACTATTTTTGTACTTAAAGCATATGTCACATTCACTGCATTTGTAAGGTTTCTCTCCTGTATGAATTCTCTGATGACTATGAAGATGGCATTTTTTGGTAAAGCATTTGTCACATTCACTGCATTTGTAAGGTTTCTCTCCTCTATGAATTCGTTGATGACATTGCAGACTAACTTTGTGATTAAAACATTTGCCACATTCACTGCATTTGTAAGGTTTGTCTCCAGTATGAGTTCTCTGATGAATACTCAGATGAGGTTTGTCAATAAAGCATCTGTCACATTCACTGCATTTGTATGGTTTCTCTCCTGTATGAATCCTCTGATGAATACTAAAATGGCCTTTGTGGGTAAAGCATTTGTCACATTCACTCCATTTGTAAAGCTTCTTTCCATTATTGTTTTGTTTCAGAATAAGTTTATGTTGAGATGCACAATCCTTATAAAATTCTGTACTGTTATTTTCTTTCTTCCCTATGTGTATTGCTTGATTTAGATTAATGATAGAGCACTCATTTAAAAACTTTACCCGATCCTTATATTTGGAAATTTCTCTTGTTTTCCCAGTTTTAAGTCTTTTCAGGTTTGACGATTTAAGTGAGGCATCTCTGTGGTTAGTTTTGTAAGGAGTGCTTTGGGTGGATTCATTAATCATTTTGCTAAGCTCATTACATTTATAAGACTTCTCTTGCATATTCACATGCTCATGGACCATGCACTCTGTGTCTTGATCTAAGACCTTCCCATGTTTTCCATGTAAGAGATAATTTTCTGAAAAAGTACAAAAAGAGATGGCAGGGATTACTGTAATGAGTATAAAGATAATGGGTGTCTGCTGACATTTCAGGTTAACTAGACCTTCTCAAGAATTCAGGCTCTCAAAACAGGTTTTTCTTTTGTAATAGTGATTACATGGATCCTCAGAAAACCCTCAATTCTGATCTACATCAACTGACAGGAAATGATAATACACTTCTAAATCTTGTTTTAAATATTGCACTTTGCAGAAGCTAGGACAAATAAGTGATTGATCGGTACTGAACTTTCACAAAGTAGATCTCTCAACAATGTACCTGTAAATTTCTTATTACAATTTGATTCATAGTGACACCGTGTAGCTTAGTCAGCTAGAAATTAATGATGTAAAATGAATCCTCTATATCTGCATGATTCAGCAAGCAAATTGCTAGGATAAAGATCGTGTTGTATCAGTAATAAACACAGAGACCAGATATCAAAATGTAAATAAACTAGTAACACCAAAATTCTCCAAAAAAAACCCTCTATATCGACATAAAATTTTAGCATTGTTAAAAAAAAAAACCTAAATGAGGAAATCACCAACTTTTCTGGGGACTCTGTGGTCTTGGATATGCTGGGCAGTCTGATATATTCAGGGCAACTTGTAAAGAACCTTCTCTGACAGTTGAACCCACTGGGAATCCCAAGGAGCCTGGTGGTCTCTGGACCTATCCACCCCCAAAAACCATGTATTTTGAATTCCACTCCCCTTTAGCCTGCTCCTTCTGCCTCAGCAGAATGCCACAATGTCTGAACACCATAGTCTCATGGAAACCAGGAAATCCACTGCACACAGGGCAACTGTTCTGGATCATGCAGGGCAACAGACCTCACAGTCTGAAGATCTCCCAGGAAAACAACAACAAAAAAAGGCAACAGCACCACTGTCTGAAGGCCTGACATGAGGTTTGCTATAGCCAGGGCAACTGATTGACCAGGAGACTGGCAGAGACTCAGGGACCTAAGAGGCAGGCATCAGACAAAGACACTCAGACCACCTAGCACCAGGGATAACCAGATGGTAAGAGGCAAGTGGAAGAGCATAGGCAATAGAAGCCAGTATAGTTTGGCATCTCTTCCCAACATGGTTCTCCCATCACAGCAAGCCCTGGTACAACAACATACCTGAAAATCAGGAAGCTGACCTAAAATCCTATCTCATGAAGATAATAGAGTCCTTTAAAGATGATATAATAACTAACTGAAAAAATACAGGAAAATGTGGGTAAATAGGTAGAAGATATTAAATAGGAAACAAATAAATCTCTTAAAGAAATATAGGAAAACACAATCAAATATGTGAAGGAATTGAACAAAGCAATCCAAGACCTGAAAGTGGATGTAGATACAATAAAGAAAACACAAATGGAGGCAAACCTTGAAATGGAAAATGTAGGAAAGAATTAATGAATTACAGACATAAGCACCACCAACATAATACAAAAGATAGAATAGAGAATATCAGGTGTAAAAGATACCTTAGATGAGATTGACAAAACAAAGAAAATTCAAAACATAAAAATCTCATAACCCAAAACATCCAGGAAAACCAGGACACAATGAAAAGACAAAAATCTAAGAATAACAGGAATAGATCAGATAGACAATTCCCAGCTCAAACAGCCATAAAATATCTTCAACAAAATCATAGAAGAAAACTTCCCCAACCTAAAGAAAGAGAAGACCATAAATGTACAAAAAGCCTATAGAACACCAAATAGATTGGACCAGAAAAGAAAATCCTCTTATCACATAATATTCAAAACACTAAATGCACAGAACAAAGAAACAATATTAAAAGCTACAAGAGAAAAAGGCCAAGTCTTATATCAAGGGAGAACTAACAGAATTACACCAGACTACTCAACTGTCACATGAAAAGCCAAGAGAGATTCCACAGAGGTCCTGTAGACCCTAAGAGAACACAAATGACAGCCAGGTTACTATACAAAGCAAAACTCTCAATCAACACAGATGGAAAAAACAAAATATTCCAACACTAAATGAAATTCAAACAATATCTATAAACCAATACAGCCTTACAGAGTATTCTAGAAGGAAAATTCAAACAAAAGGAGGGTACTTATGCCACAGAAAAAAGCAAGATGTTAATCATCTCACAACAAAGTCAAAAGAAGAGAGCCACAAGCACATAAAGCCAGCAACAAAAGCAAACATAACAGGAACCAAAAGTCATATATCTTGACTATCTCTCAATATCAATGGACTCAATTCCCCTATAAAAAGACATATGCTAACACAATGGGTATACAAACAGGATTCAGACTTTTGCTACATAGAAAAAACACACCTCAATAACAAAGACAGACACTATCTCAGAATAAAATGGGAAAAAAGTCTTCCAAGCAAATGCTCCCAAGAAACAGCAGAGTTGCCATCCTAATATTCAATAAAATAGACTTTCAACCAAAAGTTTTCAAGCAAGATGAGAACGGACACTTCATATTCATCAAAAATCCACCAAAGAAAAGTCTCAATTCTGAACACCTATGCCCCAAATACAAGGGCACTCACATTAATAAAAAAATTTGACCAAAGCTCAAATTACAAATTGAACCCCACACAATAATAGGGGAAGACTTCAACACCTAATTCTCACTAATGGACAGGTCATTAAAACAAAAACTAAACAGAGACAGTGAAATTAACAGAGGTTATGAACCAAATCAATTTAGCAGAAATCTACAGAACATTTTACCCTTAAATTAAAGAATGTACCTTCTTCAAAACTGACCATATAATCAGTCACAAAACAAGCCTCAACTGATACAAGAAAATTGAAATAATTTCATGAATCCTATCAGATCACCACAGAGTAAGGCTGTTCTTTTTTTTTAAAGATTTATTTATTATATGTAAGTACACTGTAGATGTCTTCACACACCCCACAAGAGGGCATCAATCTCATTATGGATGGCTCTGAGCCACCATGTGGCTGCTGGGATTTCAACTCAAGACCTTCAGAAGAACAGTCAGTGTTCTTATCCACTGAGCCATCTTGAGACCCAGGCTGGTCTTTAATAACAACACAAACAACAGAAAACTCACATAACCCCGGAAACTGAATAACTCTCTACTCTATGATAAATTGGTCAGGGAAGAAATAACAAAAGAAAGTAAAGATTTCCTGAAATTCAATGAATATGAAGACACACCATACCCTAACTTACAGAACACTGAGTGCCCTGGTAAAGCAATTGGAGAGATCCTACACTAGCAAGTCAACAGCACATCTGAGAGCTCTAGAACAAAAAGAATCAAACATACCCAAGAGGAGTACATGACTGCAAATAGTTAAACTCAGAGCTGAAATCAACCAAATTGAAACAAAAAGAACTATAAGAAGAATCAAGAAAAACAAATGATGGTTTTTGTTTTGTTTTGTTACAAAAGTCAATAAGATAAACTCCTAGCCAAACAAACTAAAGGGCCCAGAGACAGTATCCAAACTAAGAAAATCAGAAATGAAAAGAGACATATAACAACACAATGGAAGAAATTCAAAAAATCATCAGATCCTACTACAAAAGCCTATATTCAACAAAACTGGAAAATATAGATGAAACGGATGGTTTTCTAGACAGATACCACAAGATGATATCATAGTATATGTGAACAATCCCAAAATTTCTAGCAGAGTTCTTCTATAGCTGATAAACAACTTTTTCAAGGTAGCTGAATATAAAATTAACTCAAATCAGTAGTCTTCCTTTATAAGAAGGATAAATAGGATGAGAAAGGAATTAGAGAAACAACACCCTTCAAAGTAGTCACAAATAATATAAAAAATCTTGGGGTATCCTGTAACCAAACAAGTGAAATATCTATATGACAAGAACTTCAAATCTCTCAAGAAAGAAATTGAATAAAACCTCAGAAAATAGAGAGATCTACCATGCTCATGAATTGGATAGAAGAAAGAGAGTAAAAATGGCCATCCTACCAAAAGCAATCTACAGGTTTAATGCAATTACTATCAACATTCCAACAAAATTCTTCAAAGACATGGAAAAAGAAATTCTCAAATTCCTCTGGAAAAGCAATAAAACCCAGAGTAGCTAAAACAATTCTTAACAATAAAAGAACTATGGGAAATCACCATCCTAGACCTCAAGCTGCACTACACAAAAGAATAGTGATTAAAACAACATGGTATTGGGACAGAGACAGACAGGTTGATCAATGGATAAGAAGTGAAGGTTCAGAAATAAAATCACATACTTATGGACACTGGTTCTTTGACAAAGAGGCCAAAAATATACAACAGAAAACAGAAAGCATCTTCAGTAAATGGTGCTCGTCCAGCTGGCAGTCTGTATGTAGATAAATGAAAATAGATACATGTCTATCACCGCCCACAAAGCTCAAGTCCAACTAGATCAAGACTGTAACATAAAACCAGATAAACTGAATCTAATAAGAAACAAAGTTGGAAAGATTCTCAACCTCACTGCACAGGGGGAAAATTCCTCAACAGAATTCCACTGGCTCAGGCTCTAAGATCAAGAATCAATAAATGTGACCTCATGAAATTGTACAGTTTTTGTAAGTCAAAATGACAAACCAGCAACCTACAGGTTGGGAAAAAATATTCTCTAATGTCATGTCCAACAGAAGGCTAATACCCAAAATGAAAAAATAAATGTAAGAAGATAACCATAAAGAAACAAAACAACCCAATCAAAAAATGGGGTATTGAACTAAATAGAGAATTCAAAACAAAGGAATGTCAAATGGCTGAAAAGCACTTAAAGAAACCTTGAAAGTACATAGTGAACAAGATAATGGAAATTAAAATGACCCAGAGATTCCAACTTACACCAATCAGAATGTCTAATATCAAAACCTCACGTGGGCTTTTTCTTCATTGAAAAGAGCTGCTTACTGTTTACATTTTTCTCTTTCTATTCGATGGGAAGTACTATATTTTGTGGTTTGTAGAGAAATGCTTAATTAGACACAAGTGTTTTGATAATAAAACCAATATTAAGGCTGAAAACTCATAAATAAGTAAAGAGTTTAATATAATAGTAAAATTAAGTGCTGAAATTATTATGTATATAGAAATATAATTCCTTAATCTGAATATTTTTTTCAACTCAGAAGTTTCCAATTAAATCAATAATATTCCAATTAAATTGAATCAATAAGGCTATGGAAAGACCTCAAAGAATACAGCACTGGATACTCTTCCAAAGAAAGCAGACAATTGTAAAGTAAATACCATGAAAAAGTTGTGATTCTAACCAGAACCTCCCTTATTCTAGTGGTCTCTTGACATTTCATAGAGTTTACATAAACAGAATGTAAGAAAATTCAAATAATGATTCAGGAATTCAACAAGTGTAGTCTTACCCACAAATAAAAGATTATTGTAGTTTTCCAACATCACATCCATGTATAATGCCCGCTGAGCAAAACTGAGACATTCCCATTCCTCCAGTGAGAAGTTCAGAGCCACGTCCTTGAAGGTTAACAGACCCTACAATGGAAAAGTACTTATTTGCTACTGGACAAAAATTGCTTCCCTATGTCAATAAAAAGCCCTTAAGAATAGAAGATACTTTCTGATACAGATGAGGAAAGGAAAATATTGAAAGACAAATGTTTTCTAAAAGTTTCATGGAGATGTGTCTGAAGCTATGAATTACTGCTCTTCCATAGACAATCTATACCATGACTTACTACAATGCTCTCATTTATTAAGGTTCTCATCTTCATGAATTTTCTGTTGTTTTCTGGGACCTTAGCAGCAAATGAAAGATTTGTCACCAGCACTATATTCAAAATTTATGTGTGCAGTTGGAATTGTAAAATATCTTTTAGAGTCCTCTATTATGAAATTTGTTTCCCAGAAACCTCATGTCACTGCACAGTGGATTTTTTAAACACAGTTCTTTAAAATGCAATGATCTCTGCTGAACACCACTGGCAGGAAGAATATACAGCACATATGCATAATTTCTGGCAAATGTAACCAACATACATTATACGAAAAAGATGTTTACTCTAAAAAATTTATTTTCCTAGAATAGACATAGACTTCCTTGCATTTATATTTCTCTGAGAATGCATAATATAATCACCTTAAAAGCTGCAAACATTTACAGATTATATCACATACATTTGATATCTTTATTCAGTAATGTACTTTTATGAAGTATGCATTGATATTAAATATAATACCAGTGTCAAATCACAAATGATCAAGTTATGATGAGGAAAAATATGTGTCCAATTATAGAATGCCCACCTTACCCAAATATGGACACTAGTTCAATCCTGTGTAAAGCTGGTTCTCAAATGACTATATGGCAACATATCTATTTGACATTTTGAGGCCTAGGTAAAAGTCTACAAACTTTCTATTAAAAAAAAAAAAAACCAGGTAGAATATGAAATAGAAAACTAATCGATGGAATAAATGTCCGAGTTTTTTTCCTTAAACAGAAAAAACTACAAAATCAGGACATATATAAAACATTCAAAATGACACATAGAATCAAATATTTAGGGAAATTATTTTATGAAAGTATATTCATGACCAAGAATTAGAAAAACCAGGGTTGGGGAGATGGCTTAGTGTTTGAGCACTGACTACTCTTCCAGAGGACCTGAGTTAAATTCCCAGCAATCAAATAGTGGCTCACAACTATCTTTATTGGAAATTTGATGTCCTCTTCTGGTGTGTCTGAAGACACACATATATGAAATAAATAAATAAATCTCTTAAAAGAAGAATTAGAAAAACCACTATTAGAGAGGTTTACATTATTTAATGTTAAATAAAAGCTGGCAAAAGAAATACAGATAATAAAAACTTCATACATTCCATATGACCTTTCACACCAGAATACTTAGGTATGTATGTATGTATGTATGTATGTATGTATGTATGTATGTATAAATAAAGGGCATGTATCACAATGCATTTCGATGAAGTAGAATCATTTTCTTTGATGAAATCTTGTTTGAAATTGAGGGAGAACCATGCTAACACTTCATTAATATGGAATACTTTATTCCTCATGGGATTGACTTAATGGAACATTTCAATCTTGTTATATAATGCTATTTTCATTCTTTGGAATATAACCTCATTTGTGTATCAGAATAGCACCTTGCATAAATAAATATTACTTTCAAGTTTTCCTTTGTTTTTCAAAAACTAAAATAATCAGGTTAAACATTATGTCTGTTACAAATGGGCATCAGAAATATAATCCTGCAGCATGAAAAATGCCTAAGAGGTAAATGCATTTGCTGTGACTTTAGTCTCAAGGGTTTGATGCTGAACCCAGGGATCTAGGTGCATAATGTATCATTCAGTGTACATAAAAACATGAAGATGCTCAATTATATATGTAAAAAAATATTGAAAAAAATAAAAACATCAATGCAACCCTGCAGTTTTACTGATGTAACACATCATTTCAGGGAAGACGAAACACAGTAGATGAACAATTCTTCCTTCTAAAGAAGAAAAGGGAACAAAATTGGAAAAGAAATTCCAAGCAAGTAGTCCCAAGAAACAAGCTGGAGTAGCCATTCAAATATCAAAAAAATAAAAATGATTTTCAACCAAAAGTGATTAAAAAAGATGAGAAAGGACAACACTTCATTCACATCAAAGGCAAAATCTACCAAAATAAACTCTCAATTGGGAACATCTATGTTCCAAAACAAGGACACTCACATTTGTAAATGAAACTTTACTAAAGGTCGAGGCACACATTAAGACTGACACAATAATAGTAGGAGACTTCAAGAGCACACTCTTACCAAATAGACAGATCATGGAAACAAAAACTAAACAGAGACATAGTGAAACTATAAGAAGTTATAAACCAAATGGATTTAATTATGAACCAAATAGATTTAATGTACAGAACATTTTACCATATATATATATATATATATATATATATATATATATATATATATTCTTACCACCTCATTGTATGTTCCTCAAACCTGACCATATAATTGGACATAAAACAAATGTCAACTGATACAGGAAGATTGCAATAGTCTCATATATCCTATCACATCACCATGAACTAAGAATTGTATTCAATAACAACAAAAACAACAGAAAGCCCACATATACATGGAAGGTGAAAAACTCACTACTCAATAATAACTTGGTCAGGGGAGGAATATAGATAGAAATTAAAGACTTTTTAGAATTTAACAAAAATGAAGGAACAACGTATCCAAACTTGTTGGACACAATGACTGGAGGAAAATTCATGGCCCCAAGAAGAATAGAAGGCAGGAAACAATCAAAATCAGAGATGAAGTCAACCAAGCAGCAACAAAGAAAACTATACAAAGAATAAAAAAAAAAAAGCCAGGAGCTGGTTTCTTTGAGAAGAATCAGTAAGATGGATAAATCCTAAGCCAGACTAACTAAAGGGCACAGAGACCATATCCAAATTAACAAAATCAGAAATGAAAAGGGAGACATAACAACAGAAACTGAGGAAATTCAAAAAATCACGAGATACTATAGCAAAAGCCTATTTTAAACATAACTGGGAAATGTAGATGAACTAGGAGATTTTCTAGCTAGTTGCCAGGTACCAAAGTTAAATCAGGATCACATAAACCACCGAAACTGTCCCATAACCCCAAAAGTAATAGAAGCAGTCAGTAAAAGTCTCCCAACCCCTCCCCTCCACTGCCCAAAAAAAGCCCAGGTTGAGATGGGCTTAATGCAGAAGTCTATCAGATGTTGTTCAAAGAAGACCTAATAACAATACTTTTCAAATTATTCCACAAAATAGAATCAGAAGGAACACTACCTAATTTCTTCTATGAAGCCACAGTTACCCTGATGCATAAACACTCAAAGACCCAAAAAAGAAAGAGAACTTCAGACCAATTTTCCATATCAATATCAATGCAAAATACTCAATAAAATTCTAGAAAACTGAATCCAAGAACACATCAAAATGATCATTCATCATGATCAAGTAGGCTTCATCCCAGGGATTCAGGGATCATTCAATATACAAAAATCCATCAACATAATACACTGTATCAAGAATCTCAAAGAAAGAAAACAAATGATCATCTCATTAGATGCTTACAAGACCCCTACTTGTTATAAACCTCGGAAAAATCAGTAATTCAATGCCCATAACAAAATATAATGAAAACAAACCAAGGCACAGAAAACCAATAGCCAAAATCAAACTAAATGGAGAGAAACTTGAAGCACTCTGACTAAAATCAGGGACTAGACAAGGCTGTCCACTCTCTCCCTATCTATTCAACATAGTACTCAAAGTTCTGGAAAGAGCAATTAGACTACAAAAGGAGATCAACCGGATACAAATTGGAAAGGAAGAAATCAAGATATCACTATTTGCAGATGATATGATAGTATACATAAGTGATAACAAAAATTCTACAAGAGAACTCATAGAGCTGGTGAACAACAACAGCAAACAGACTGGGTATAACATTAACTCAAACAAATTAGAAGCCTTCTTCTACTCAAAGGATAAAGGGGCTGAGAAAGAAATTAGGAAAACAACACCCTTCACAATACTCACAAGTAATTTAAAATATCTCGTGTGACTCTAACCAAGCAAGTGAAAGATCTGCTTGACAAGTACTTCTAGTCCCTGAAGAAAGAATTCAAAGAAGACCTCAGAAGATGGAAAAGATCTCCCATGCTCATGGATCAGCAAGATTAACAGGAAAAAAAGGCCATCATACCAAAAGCAATCTACAGCATCAATGCAATACCCATCAAAATTCCAACTCAATTCTTCACAGAGATAGAGCAATTCCCAAATTGATCTGGAATAACAAAAAACCCAGGACAGCAAAAACTAATCTCAATAATATGAGAATTTCGGTGGGAATCACCATCCCTGACCTCAAGCTCTAGTACAAAGCAATACTGATAAAAACCACATGGAATTGGTACAAAGACAGGCAGACAGGACAATGGAGTAAACTTGAAAACCCAGAAATATACTCACACACCAAAAGACAAAGGTAAATAACTATTTCTTTATTAAGAACTTGTCATAGCAGTGACTGGGAGGTTGGGACAGCCAGGTTCTGAGACAGACAGGCATAATGTCGCTTGGGTCTCGGGCGGC
This sequence comes from Tokudaia tokunoshimensis, assembly GCA_036184795.1. Lineage (NCBI taxonomy): Eukaryota > Metazoa > Chordata > Mammalia > Rodentia > Muridae > Tokudaia > Tokudaia tokunoshimensis. Next base: position 129,111,406 of record BTHU01000005.1, read on the forward strand.
TTGTGTGTATGCGGCTCCCAGGTGCAGGGCTGATCTGCAGTGACCAGCGCGCCAGCTCTGCTGTGGAACTTCTGCCTGGCAGAGGGACCCCGCACTGGGCGGGAGCCTACCAGCTTTCCTTCCGCGACCTCTGTTCCCGCAGACTGCGCTGAAGAGACAGGTACCCCAAGCTCCCTATCCCCAATATAACATCACTTGGGACACGGCCTGTTGGGGCTTCCGTCTGTGCCCGAGAACGGGTCAGCGCTGTGGTCGTCTGGGTGCCAGATCTGCAGGCCATCGCGTCTACAGGGTGAGCGGCGCCACGGAGAGTGCCCTCCGCCATCTTTGCTCCAGTGACTGGGAGGTTGGGACAGCCAGGTTCTGAGACAGACAGGCATAATATCGCTTGGGTCTCGGGCGGCTTGTGTGTATGCGGCTCCCAAGTGCTGGGCTGATCTGCAGTAACCAGCGCGCCAGCTCTGCTGTGGGACTTCTGCCTGGCAGAGGGACGCCCCCTTCCCCCCACTAGGAGAGATCACACACCCCTGCACAGGGCAGGAGCCTACCAGCCTCCCTTTGGAGACCTCTGCTCCAGGAATCCACTAGGCTGAGCCTTTAGATGTGCAAGGCCTCCCCAATATAAGATCACTTGGGGCAAGGCACATTAGGGCTCCAAAGTCACTCAGGAGTAGGCAGGCCCCAGAAATCGGTGCCAGGGGAATCCTGGTAATCCAGGGGGGGGCAGAAATAGCTTTGCAGGCTCACAGGAGGTCCAACCAACAGCCAGTGGCAGCAGGACCAACTAACACCAGAGGTATCCAGATGGCAAAAGGCAAACGTAGGAATGTTACTAACAGAAATCAAAGTAATGTGGGACCATCCGAACCCAACTCTCCAACAGCAGCAAGTCCTGGATACCCCACCACACCCGAAAGACAAGATCTGGATTTAAAATCACTTCTCATGATGCTATTAGAGGATCACAAGAAGGAAACAAATAAATCTCATAAAGAGTTACAGGAGACCATGAATCAACGGTTAGAAGCCCTTACAAAGGAAACACAAAAATCGCTTAGAGAAATGCGGGAGAACATGGATCAAAAGATGGAGGCGCACAAGGAGACAACACAAAAATCGCTTAACGAGATGAATCAACGGGTAGATGCACTCACAAAGGAATCACAAAATTTGCATAAAGAAATGCAGAAGAATATGGGTCAACAGATGGATGCCCGTAAGGAGGCAACACAAAAACTGCTTAAAGAAATGAATCAACGGTTAGATGCCCTTACAAAGGAAACACGAGAACTGCTTAAAGAAATACAGGAGACAATGGATCAACAGATGGATTCCCATGAGGAGGAAACACAAAAATCGCTCAGAGAAATGCAGGAGAACGTGGGTCATCAGGAAGAAATCCTGAAAGAGGTAATGCAAAAATACCTTAAAGAAATACAGGAAAATACAAACAAACAAGTGAAGGATCTCAGCAAATCCATCCAGGAACTAAAAAAGGAAGTAGAAACAACTAAGAAATCACAAAGGGAGACAAATTTGGAGATAGAAAACCTTGGGAAGAAATCAGGAGTCATAGATGCAAACATCAACAATAGAATACAAGAGATGGAAGAAAGAATCTCAGGTGCTGAAGATTCCATAGAAAGCATCGACTCAATAGTCAAAGAAAATGCAAAATGCAAAAAACGTGTAACCCAAAACATCCAGGAAATCCAGGACACAATGAGAAGACCAAACCTAAGGATTATAGGTATAGATGAGAGTGAAGATTTGCAACTTAAAGGGCCAGTAAACATCTTCAACAAAATTATGGAGGAAAACTTCCCTAACCTAAAGAGAGAGATGCCGATGAACGTACAAGAAGCCTACAGAACTCCAAACAGACTGGACCAGAACAGAAATACCTCCCGTCACATAATAATCAAAACACCGAATGTTCTAAACAAAGAAAGAATACTAAAAGCAGTAAGAGAAAAGGGCCAAGTAACATACAAAGGAAGACCTATCCGAATCACATCAGACTTCTCACCAGAGACTATGAAAGCCAGAAGATCCTGGGCAGATCTCATGCAGACACTAAGACAGCACAAATGCCAGCCTAGACTACTATACCCAGCAAAACTCTCAATCACCATAGATGGAGAGACCAAGATATTCCATGATAAAACCAAATTTTCACAATATCCTTCCACAAATCCAGCCCTGCAACGGATAATAGGTGGAAACCTCCAATACAGGGAGAGAAACAACACCCTGGAAAAAATGAGATAATAACTTTCTTGAATCAAACCCAAAAGTAGATAACCACTCAAACATAATGATAGCGTCAAGAATGGCAGATGGCAATAATCACTATGCCTTAATCTCTCTTAATATCAATGGTCTCAATTCCCCAATTAAAAGACATAGACTAGCAGGCTGGATACGTAAACAGGACCCAGCATTTTGCTGCATGCAGGAAACGCACCTCAGTGTCAAAGACAAACACTACCTCAGAGTAAAAGGCTGGAAAACAATTTTACAAGCAAATGGCCCCAAGAAACGAGGTGGAGTAGCCATCCTAATATCGGATAAAATTGATTTTCAACCTAAAGTCATCAAAAAAGACACAGAAGGACACTACATACTGATCAAGGGAAAAATCCACCATCAAGAACTCTCAATTCTGAATATCTATGCTCCAAATGCAAGGGCACCCTCATTCATAAAAGAAATTTTACTAAAACTCAAAGCACACATCGCACCGCACACAATAATAGTGGGTGACTTCAACACCCCGCTCTCTGAAATGGATCGTTCAGGAAAGCAGAAACTAAACAGGGACACAGTGAATCTAATTGAAGCCTTGGACCAAATGGAACTAACTGCTATATATAGAACATTTCATCCTAGAGCTAAAGAATACACCTTCTTCTCAGCTCCTCATGGTACCTTCTCCAAAATTGACCATATAATTGGTCACAAATCAGACCTCAACAGATACAAGAAGATAGAAATAATCCCATGCCTCCTATCAGATCACTATGGAATAAGGGTGGTCTTCAATGGCAACAAAAACAAAAGAAAACCCACGTACACATGGAGGCTGAACAATGCTCTACTCAATGATAACTTGGTCGAGGTGGAAATAAAGAAAGAAATCAAAGACTTTTTGAAAGTTAATGAAAATGAAGGCACAACATACCCTAATTTATGGGACACAATGAAAGCAGTGCTAAGAGGAAAATTCATAGCCCTGAGTGCCGCCAAAAAGAAACGGGAGACAGCATACACTAACAGCTTAATGGCACACCTGAAAGCCCTGGAACAAAAAGAAGCAAATACACCAAAGAGGAGTAGAAGGCAGGAAATCATCAAACTCAGGGCTGAAATCAATCAAGTAGAAACAAATAAAACCATACAAAGAATCAACAAAACGAGGAGTTGGTTCTTTGAGAAAATTAACAAGATAGATAAGCCCTTAGCCAGACTAACCAGAGAGCACAGAGATAGTATCCAAATTAATAAAATCAGAAACGAAAAGGGAGAGATAACAACAGAAACTGAGGAAATTCAAAAAATCATCAGATCCTACTACAAAAACCTGTATTCAACACAACTAGAAAATCTTGAGGAAATGGACAATTTCCTTGACAAATACCAAGTACCAAAATTAAATCAGGATCAAATAGACCATCTAAACCGTCCTATAAGCCCTGAAGAAATAGAAGTTGTCATTGGAAGTCTTCCAACCAAAAAAAGCACAGGTCCAGATGGTTTTAGTGCAGAATTCTATCAGACCTTCAAAGAAGACCTAACACCAACACTCTTCAAACTGTTCCACAAAATAGAAACAGAAGGAACAGTACCCAATTTGTTCTATGAAGCCACAATTACACTAATACCAAAAGCACACAAAGATCCGACAAAGAAAGAGAATCTCAGGACAATCTCTCTTATGAATGTCGATGTAAAAATACTCAATAAAATTCTTGCCAACCGAATCCAAGAACACATCAAAACGATCATTCACCATGATCAAGTAGGCTTCATCCCAGGGATGCAGGGATGGTTCAATATAAGGAAATCCATCAATGTAATCCACTACATAAACAATCTCAAAGAAAAAAACCACATGGTCATCTCATTAGATGCTGAGAAAGCATTTGATAAAATTCAGCATCCTTTCATGCTAAAGGTTTTGGAAAGATCAGGAATTCAAGGCCCATATCTAAACATAGTAAAAGCAATTTACAGCAAACCGGTAGCCAGCATCAATCTAAATGGAGAGAAACTTGAAGCAATCCCACTAAAATCAGGGACTAGACAAGGCTGCCCTCTCTCTCCATATCTTTTCAATATAGTACTTGAAGTTCTAGCTAGAGCAATTAGACAACAAAAAGAGGTCAAAGGGATACAAATTGGAAAGGAAGAAGTCAAACTATCACTATTTGCAGACGATATGATAGTATACTTAAGCGACCCAAAGAACTCCACCAGAGAACTCCTACAGCTGATAAACGACTTCAGCAAAGTGGCCGGATATAAAATCAACTCAAGCAAGTCAGAAGCCTTCCTATACTCAAAGGATAAGCAGGCTGAGAAAGAAGTAAGAGAAATAATACCCTTCACGATAGCCACAAACCATATTAAGTATCTTGGCGTGACTCTAACCAAACAAATGAAAGATCTGTATGACAAGAACTTCAAGTCTCTGAAGAAAGAAATTGAAGAAGACCTCAGAAGATGGAAAAATCTGCCATGCTCATGGATTGGCAGGATTAATATAGTAAAAATGAGCATCTTACCAAAAGTAATACACAGATTCAATGCAATCCCCATCAAAATCCCAACTCAATTCTTCATAGAGTTAGAAAGAGCAATTCAAAAATTCATCTGGAATAACAGAAAACCCAGAATAGCTAAAACTATTCTCAAGAGTAAAAGAACCTCTGGGGGAATCAGTATCCCGGACCTCAAGCTGTACTACAGAGCAATAGTGTTAAAAACTGCATGGTATTGGTACAGTAACAGACATGTAGATCAATGGAACAGAATTGAAGACCCAGAAATGAATCCACACTCCTATGGTCACTTGATCTTTGACAAAGGAGCTAAAACCATCCAGTGGAAAAAAGATAGCCTTTTCAACAAATGGTGCTGGCTCAGCTGGAGGTCAACATGCAGAAGAATGCAAATTGACCCATCCTTATCTCCTTGCACTAAGCTCAATTCTAAGTGGATCAAAGATCTCCACATAAAACCAGACACACTGAAACTAATAGAAGGGAAACTAGGGAAGAACCTTGAACATATGGGCACAGGGGAGAATTTCCTGAACAGAACTCCAATAGCTTATGCTCTAAGATCAAGAATAGACAAATGGGACCTCATTAAATTACAAAGTTTTTGCAAGGCAAAAGACACTGTCAAAAAGACAAAGCGGCAACCAACTAACTGGGAAATGATCTTTACCAACCTTACATCTGACAGAGAGCTAATATCCAAGATATACAAAGAACTCAAGAAGTTAAACTCCAGAGAGGCAAGTAACCCTATTAAAAAATGGGGTACAGAGCTACACAAAGAGTTCTCACCTGAAGAATATCTAATGGCTGAGAAGCACCTAAAGAGATGTTCATCATCCTTAGTCATTAGGGAAATGCAAATCAAAACAACCCTGAGATTCCATCTCACACCAGTCAGGATGGCTAAGATCAAAAACACAGGAGACAGCAGTTGTTGGCGAGGATGTGGAGAAAGAGGAACACTCCTCCACTGCTGGTGGAATTGCAGGCTGGTACAACCACTCTGGAAAGCAGTCTGGCGGTTCCTCAGAAAACTGGGCATGACACTCCCGGAGGATCCGGCTATACCACTCCTGGGCATATACCCAGAGACTTTACCCGCATGCAATAAGGACACATGCTCCACTATGTTCATAGCAGCCTTATTTATAATAGCCAAAAGCTGGAAAGAACCCAGATGTCCCTCAACGGAGGAATGGATTCAGAAGATGTGGTATATCTACACAATGGAATACTACTCTGCAATTAAAAACAATGAATTCACGAAATTCCTAGGCAAATGGTCAGAACTTGAAAGTGTCATCCTTAGTGAGGTAACCCAATCACAAAAGAACACACATGGTATGCAGTCACTGACAAGGGGATATTGACCCAGAATCTCGGAATACCCTAGACACAATCCGCATATCAATAGATTTCTAAAAAGATGGAAGGAGAGACCCCTGGTCCTGGAAAGACTGGATGTAGGGGAACGCCAGGACAGAGTAACGAGAGGGGGTTGAATGGAGAAAAGAGGGAGGGAAGGGGGCTTATGGGACTTTCGGGGAGGGAGGAAACGGGAAAGGGGAAGTGATTTGGAATGTAAATTAAAAAAATAAAATAAAAAAAAAAGAACTTGTCATAGAGCACCACACTGGGCAGTATCTCTTTGGAGACAAACAGATTTCAGGTGCAAACACACCCATGATTATTATGACCCATAAAATGCCAAAAAAAAAAAAAAAAGATACAGTCCACAGAACTCAAAAAGGTCAATAAACTGAAGGACCCAAGTGAGGACTCCTCAGTCTCACTGGGGGGAGAAGAAAGCAATCACAGGTAAGGAAGGAGGGACCTGGAAGTGAAAGTGGACAGGGGAGGGAGTGGGGAAGAAGGGAACATGATCTAGTACTGGGTGAGGGAAAAGGACTGAAGCCCTGAGGGCCAGCAGAAAGAATGGAAACATGCAACCTCAGGAGGTAGTGAAGGAAACAAGACAAGTTTCATAGATAGATGTAAAACAAGATTTTGGGGAAATGAACATGAGGCTTGGTGGTCAGAGTAACCAGGCTTACTTGAGGCTAGTCAAAACAAACATAGCTGTTCTTGAGAAAAATCTCCCTACCCCTCCTCTTGATAAGTTCCGAGGAGGAAATATGTCAGCATAATCTTCCCCGATTACCCAGTTCTTCCCCCCTCTAAGGAACTTATCAGCCTGGCTCTCTTTCAAGGACTTTGCAGAGTGAGATGAGGAAAGTTGACTGACTTGGCCAAGAACGCCCCCTTGAGTGAACCAACCAATGCCTGAAGAGATCCTTTGTCTTGTATTCCACCAATCAGAGTACCCAACTAGCCCTGTTGCGGGAGGCTGCCCTCTGTAAAAGTATAAAAAATGTGTGTTCGTGGTTGTTGCCTTCCCTGTGAGGAGCAACCCACATGCGTGGATCAATCAATAAACCTCATGCTTTTGCAGCGATCTTTCATCAGGCTGTGGTCTGTGAGGTTGCGCACCTGAGCTGAGACCCTGGAGGGTCTTCTGAGTTACAACAGTAGGAGGTTTTGGGGATCCTCCAGAATGCACCAGAGACCTGGGAGGTGAGAGACACTCAGGACTCAAAGGGAGGGACCTTAGATTTAATACATGACAGTAGGGAAAGGGAACATATAGAGCCAGACTCCAGCAGGAAGGACGGGCATCAAGTTAGTGAGGGGGTTGCCATCAGACAGTCAAAACACTGACCCATATTTGTTCCTGTCTGAAATAACTGCAGGGATAGCAATGGAGAGGAGGCTGAGTAAAAGAAGGTACAGCAAAAGGCCCAAAGTGTGTTCCAGCTCAAGAGGAGCTCCCAATGCTTGACATATTACTGAGGCTATGGAGTGCTCACAAAAAGGGATCTATCTTGTCCAGACTCCAGAAAACCCAAGAAGCAGCTGAAAGAGTCAGATGCAGATATTTGCACCCAACAAATGGACAGAAGCTACTGACCTCTGTGGTTGAATTAGGGAAAGGCAAGAAGAAGCTGAGGAGGAGGGCAATCCTGTAGGAGAACTAGCAATCTCAATTAACCTGTGCCCTCAGATCCTCACATCTCTCAGATACTGGAACAGCAACCATGCAGCATACACCAGCTGATATGAGGCCCCCAACACATATACAGAAGAGGACAGCTGGGTCTGGGCTCAGTCAGAGAAGATGTACCTGACCCTCAAGAGACTAGAGGCCCCAGGGATTTTAGAAGTCTGGTTGAGTGGGGGGATGGGTTGGAGGGTGGGGAAATCCTGGTGGAGACAAGGAGATGGGAAGGAGGCATGTGATATGGAACAGTCAGAGGGTAGATTGCTGGGGAGTAAAATCTGGTATAAAAACATAAATTAACTAATTGATTAAAAAATATGAAAAAAGTTGTAAAATTTTAAAAAATGCAATTTGCATCTGCTCACAAACAATCAGTGTTAAGGCAAAAGAAAGACACATATTCCTGCCATCATCTGAGCCTCTAGGAAGCTAATATTTTTAATTTTAGGATTAATTTAGACAGTGGGCTCTTATAATTTTATACTTCTACAAATTGTTCTCTTCCATATATTGCTCAGTGACATCGGTGTCCTCATATTTCTATATCCGCAATCACAAGCTTTTTTCTGGAACCCTGACATATCTGAAATGCAACTCATGTGACACATGAGACTTTCCTTCCACATTAAAATAAAAGTACCCAACTCCATCTAATGTAGAAATTACCCATCAGTAGAGATTCTAAGAATCATTTACAATAGATTCTCTTTGAGACCTTCAGGTCTTCAGTCCACGGAAATTGGATGTCCTCACAGTTGAAAATCCAGTGAAAATATAATGGTATTATATAAGTGAAAGGTCTAAACATTAAATTTTCATTATTCCATTAAGAAAATGAAGATCATAGAAAATAAGCCCTTTAGATAACATTACCACATATAGATAATAAAACTATTGAATGGTTTGAATGATAAAAAGATTTCTAAAAGAAATGTGTACAGCACACTGACCTGAGGAGGGTTTACCAGAGAAGCACTCATTCTTTTTGTTGTTCTTCTGCCAGTTTCAAATATTGGAACTCTTCTTGAAATTTCACAACACAGTTTGAAAACACAAAGATGAAATTAATAAAATTCCATTATGGACAATGCTAAACCACATAAAAATACATTAAAAGCAAAATAATACCAGGAATCTTGTCAACATTTCTAAAGACATGAGAGCATGGAGTGACATATTTAGCATGGAAAGGAATATGAGTAAAATCTGAGGCCTCTAACATCAACTGGCACCAGACAAAAACAGAGAGCACATGCATACCTGCTGTAAAACACTATTACTCAGAGTTATTTCTGAGAACTTATCTTCCTGGGTCTACAAGACTCAAGGACCCATGGCTAGTGGCTACCATGATTGAGGTCTAGATTTGAATGGTGTTTCATTCGCCATCACACTAGAATATGATATCTGACACTTTGATGCGATTCCACTTCATTCTACCAGGTAGACACAGTATATTTACTTTCCATGTCTGCCTGTTGTCTTGGAGTACAGAGATTCTATCTAACAAACATCAGGGCTTTTGCAAAACAATCAGTTGTCATCAGATTTACTTATATCCATTTTCATCATCATCTAAGAAGGTTTTCCATTGGTCATGAGAAAAAAACCTATACTCCTTTCAATATGGCCATGTTTTCTAACGTCCATGCGTACCTTTGTATGTACTAATCTTGATCCCTTGACATCTACATGAATGCATTAATATGTGAAATATTACAATTAAAGCCAGAAATGATTTTAAATAAAATTCAATTCTGCTAAATCTTTATGCCAGTTGTTCTCCACTTTTCTAATAGTGTGGTAAACTTTTATTACAGTTCCAGGAACTCATCTATAAGTTTCAGACCCATATGCAGATTAATAAGTGGATGGTGTACCAGTTCCCAAGACCATAAGAAATATGCGCTTTATGATAGTTAGTCTTTGACTTCCCTTGTGAAAGTGTCAATTGACCACAAAGAAGTCACAATTCAAGGGTTTAGAACATGGATTCTAGGCAATGTGAAAACAAAATCAAGGAGGAGGCATGGTAGAAACTCACTGATAGCTGCTAGGGATAATATGTATACACACGCATAAAATGAACCATTTCAGGGTATGCCCTTGGAATGATTCACTCATTATATCAAATCTGGTAAAATACTATCACTGTGGGAATATCTTCCTGAACATGCATATATCTGAATCTTGGCATTGTTCCAGGCCAATCTCAGGTTCCCAATCAGTAATGAATATGCATACAGTGAGACTCTTGGAGCCTTGCTGTTACGGATTTAATCTCTGGCCATCACTCTTATAGGTTCACATGAGAGAAAGAATGTGTGATATGGGTCTCCTGGCATATATAGCAAAATATATACATACACATATATGCAAACAAATACATACATATTCATACATATGCTTATGCATGAATAAAAACAAAAGAATTCATTCTGAATGTTGAGATACTATTACTAAGGTAAGTTGTCATGACCATATCAGCAAATACTCAGTGCTTTTTATGTATTTCATTGACCTTATATTTCTCTCACATCAACTGATTCTCTTGGCATTTAACCAGTATATGAATGGTCTCTTTCAATGCCTCTGCCTCAGAAGTTTAGATTGGGAAAAGGAAGATGATGAAGTACCATGGAATGTCCTATAAAATTAATGAGAATTGATGGGGAAAATATTGATTTCCTAGGAACAATAAGCAAGTAAGCTTTCTATGTCATAACTCCAGGCCAGGGAATAAGCAAGTGGGGAAATCCAGGCCCTCAATATTCCTTCTAACACTGTCTGAGGAATAAACATATGCAGCACCAAATTCACAGTTTTCTTCCTAAAAATCTCATTATAAACTTGCACAGAAAATAGTGCAGAATACAGAAAGAAGGAGAATGTGGAACAGTCATCACGTAAAGCTGACTTTACCTGGATCCAAAAGCAACTGACCATAAAAATACGCACACAGAAAATAACAACAGTACAGGTGCACCAGTGTAAAGTGAAAAAAGTTTCTCTCTAATACATGCAGAATGTAAACTCAACTTGATTTCATGCCAGAGATTCTCAACAAGAGCAAACCAAACAACACCAAAGCACAAACTATGTACAATCAGTGAGAAAATCCTCACAACCATGTCAATATATCTATGAAAGGCCTAGGACAAAATATCACAGTGGATCACTATGAAAGGTCTGAAGAATTTGAAACAGAAGGAAAATCTCTGAGTCTAATGAAGATAATAGTCAACATCCTAAACCTATCACCACACAAGCTGAAGAAAGCTTTCATCAATCCACTCTACTCAGAAGACAGACAAGGATGTGCAAAACTTCCACACTAACTTATCACAATGCAGCAGTGTTTACAAAGAGAAAGTAAGATTTAAAATATTTTCAGTGTTCTCATAAGGATATGAGGAAGGTGAGTTTTCTCAAATTACAAGAAACATAATTCCTTGCAAATCGATCCATGCTTATCTCCTTATACTAAGCTCAGTTCCAAGTGGATCAAGGACCTCCACATAAAACCAGACACACTGAAACTAATAGAAAGGAAACTAGGGAAGAGCCTTGAACATATGGGGACAGGGGAAAATTTCCTGAACAGAACATCAATAGCTTATGCTTTAAGATCAAGAACTGACAAATGGGACCTCATAAAATTGCAAAGTTTCTGTAAGGCAAAGGACACTGTCAAAAGGACAAAGCAGCAGCCAACAAACTGGGAAAAGATCTTTACCAACCCTACATCCGACAGAGGGCTAATATCCAATATATACAAAGAACTCAAGAAGTTAAACTCCAGAGAGCCAAATAACCCTATTAAAAAATGGGGTACAGAGCTAAACAAAGAGTTCTCACCTGAAAAATATCGAATGGCTGAGAAGCACCTAAAGAAATGTTCAATATCCTTAGTCATTAGGGAAATGCAAATCAAAACAACCCTGAGATTCCATCTCACACCAGTCAGAATGGCTAAGATCAAAAACACAGGAGACAGCAGTTGTTGGCAAGGATGTGGAGAAATAGTAACACTCCTCCACTGCTGGTGGGATTGCAAGCTGGTACAACCACTCTGGAAAGCAGTCTGGTGGTTCCTCAGAAAACTGGGCATGACACTCCCAGAGGATCCTGTTATACCACTCCTGGGCATACACCCAGAGGCTTCCCCTGCATGCAATAAGGACACATGCTCCACTATGTTCATAGCAGCCTTATTTATAATAGCCAGAAGCTGGAAAGAACTCAGATGTCCCTCAACGGAGGAATGGATTCAGATGTGGTATATTTACACAATGGAATACTACCATGCAATTAAAAACAATGAATTCACGAAATTCTTAGGCAAATGGTCAGAACTTGAAAATATCATCCTTAGTGAGGTAACCCAATCACAAAAGAACACACATGGTATGCAGTCACTGATAAGGGGATATTAACCCAGAAACTCGGAATACCCAAGACACAATTCACATATCAATTGATTTCCAAGAAGATAGAAGGAGAGAACCCTGGTCCTGGAAAGACTGGATGTAGGGGAGTATCAGGTCAGAGAAGCGAGAGGGGGTTGAATGGGGAACAAGGGGAGGGGAAGAGGGCTTATGGGACTTTCCAGGAGGGAGGAACCAGGAAAGTGGAAATCATTGGGAATGTAAATTAAAAAAAAAACATAATTCTTCAACTCAAGAGTTACAGATATCCCAAGAGATTAATCCAATCTAATAATACAATAAATAATTAAAAATACAAGAAAATATCATTTGGTTTTATACATTCATAATGAATAATCTGAGAAGTCAGAAGACAAGTCAGTGTCTAAACAGATCTTGGATATGCTGGCTTAGCACACAAACTGCTAAAAAGGGCTCTGCAGGCTGATGGGTGTGAGGAGTCATTAATGGCTCTCCCTATATGCTGACCCTTGTGCTGTTATACCAACCCGTCTGACAATGTGTGTCTACCAGTGTAGCAGGGACAAGTAGATGACAGAAACTTTACTGGTTTGAACTGAGGTCAGCTGACAAAGGAAATACAGATATGGCACTGGAAGCTGGTCAAAACTCGCTCTAAAGGTCACAGGTCCAAAAGTGAATTTATAACTGACAAACTGCTATATGTAGAAATACTAGAAATGCATTTAATTTGTTGGTACTTTCAGCCTGTTAGACAAACTTGGTTTGTAAAAGGAAAACTGCCAATAGAGAGAGTGTTGTGGGGGAACAGGAAAAGCTCTAAAAGATGGAGGAGGATCTGGAGTTATGGAAACCTATACTGTCATTTACCATGGAACATGGAATTGTGAATATGATCGTGTGGATACCCACCCAAAACCTGTCTCAGAACATACATGAAACACAAGGATATCATGAAACCATGAATAACAATGGATGGGACAAAGAGTGAAGAGATGGTAACTGTGCAAGCACTCTGGGGCACTTCTTGTGCAAAGGCGACTCACCTGAAAATGCAAGCACTAGGGATTTAGACAGCACAGATTAAAATAAATTCTAGGAGCTCTATAATATCTAAGATAGCAAAGAAACCAGATAATGCAAATACTCTCCCAGAATGTTTCTTTGTAAATATGGTAACAATTGTAATTTCCGTGAGAAAAAATGAGGATAATTCCTAAATCATGTGGTAGAAAATTTACTGACAAAAAGAAATTCTGTAAAACAGAAATTGGAGATGCAGGGAAAAATATTATGCTGCCACAAATTTACAATATGTAAATCTTGATGCCCTGGGTCTTTGTAGAAAACATCAAGTGGGTAATAATAAGTGTTCATAGGAATACATGAATTTTTAGGGAGTAATCAGGACATTTTTTCAAAGCATGTCACTTTATGATTCTTGCTTATAACATATAGGCTGAGCATTGTTGTCATTTCTATCAGCAACAGATCATAAATCCCTACTCCAGTGACGGATGCTGTGCTTTAAATTCAAAAGTAGTAAATACATAAAATGAATGTGTATCGTGGAATTATTTTGTCTATGTGTATAACGAGGAAAGTAAATCTTTCAGACAGAACAAGAGCTCCTTCTAGAATGGGAAGAATAACCCATGATTGTACAAACGCCCACCATGAAGGCAATATGAACACTAGGACTTCAACTTTAAATCTTGGAACCAACATTTCCTCAAATACACACCTGAATCTGGATAGACACAATTCTACACTTTTGAGACTTCCAGTCAAAGTTTACTATCACTTGGTTCATCACATTCCTTTTAAAGTAGACGAACTCAAATATCAATGTGTCATGTTCAGACTCTGGGATTCTTGAGTACTAGAAGACCATAGCATTCTAGCCTAGCATTCTCTAGGAAAGTCTCTCAGAGACTGGATTCCTGTACTCCAGGATGCATCTCCCTATTGTCACATCTAAGTGCTGTAACAATGTATATCTCTTCCTAGTTGTCTTGTCCTATCCCTTACCATCAAGAGAGGTGATATTATATTAGTATACAGTAGTACTAAATATTTATCCATAGATTAAAATCAGGAGAGCATGGAATAATATTTTTCAAGCCCTGGGAGAAAATAACTGGCAACTGTAATGTTAAATCCAGAAAAGTAGCTACTTGTATTGAATGAATACAATAAAACTAGGAAATGTTCCTCATATACAACATAGTGAAGTTCTATCCCACACAAGAAATGGAGAACAATATGAACCATACTTTCCCACTCACAATGCCAGCAAACCTTCTAGATTACTAATCCTAAGGAATACAATCTCACAAAGAACAGAATTTCATTGAACAATCATCAAAGAAGTTCACAATAACATCCTTGGTAGAATTTAGAATAGATGAAACAGATTATCTACATAATGAAGAGTATTATTTGTGACTCTTGGTTTTCAGTTCAGGAAGAAGAACTTCTACACAACTAAAGTGACCTAATATTATGTAGGGATATTTGAACCTGTTCTGACTTAGGTGTGGTTCAGCCTGACTGGGAGTTTCCCCTTGTGATTTTCCTTGGTATTTTCGGTATTTTTCCTGTGACGCACTCCCTCCTCCCTTGGGTTGTGGGTTTTTCCTTTAAACACCCCTTCTCCCTGCTACTCGGGGTCGAACTCCTCTACCCCTGTGTGGGATATGAGTCTCAGCCCCAGTGCACTGGTAGTAAACCTCATGTGATTACATCAAGAACGGTCTCTCGTGAGTTCTTAGGGGGTCGCATTATCCTGAGACTTGAGTGAGGGTCTCCCCACTCCGGGGGTCTTTCAGTGGAACGAAAGTTACTTTTACAGTCCTGTGGAAAATCTAATACTGCTCAATAAAGAAGGTTCAAGAATACAAGAAGAGAAGAAAAATACCTCAGAATACTAAGGAAAAGAGAATCCACCAAATAGTACAGAAGATGTCAACAGTAATTATTCCACTCTAATCAGGATTAATTAAACACACTACATCAGTGAGAACACAATTTAAGGACTAAATATCATTTAGACTGGACAAAATATATTATTCAGAAAGCAAGTGCAACTTCTGGAGAAAAACAATTCAGATCAGATCATTCACTCTGTCATCAAGTATCATGGATGGATTCTCTGGTTGTAGCATTCCTAGTGACAAAAACTGCTATGCAGACTGGGGCAGGAGGCAGAGTTATCCATGGCCAGACCCAGATTTGCATCCTGTGATCTACAATCTCAATCTGCCAGGAAAGGCATTGCCACTAGTATCACAGTGGCAAGACTATCTGTAGGTAACAGAAAATTTTCTTGTTCAAGGTGAGGCCAGCCCCTCAGGAAATGAAATAGATAGATTAAACTGAGATCTGGCTAAAATACAAAAGGGAGGTCACAGGCACTAGGAGGGAATCCACTACTGATATTTGCTTCATGTGTAAATGGCCCTTGCCACACCCTGATGCTGATTTCAGTCTGCCTAAAAGAAACTTTGTTTTCAATGGCCATCAGCTAATTCAGAGCCTCAAAACTAATTAAATATTGAAATCAATTGACTGCTGACTACACTGCCTACCATGGGAAATCCATGTTGTGACATCTAATATTATTCTCATTGAAATTTTCCAAATCATTAATGAAATAGCATCTGGAAAAACCAAATTCATGTGCTCTTTCTACTGACAGGTGAGCCCCACCCCACCCCTTGTTCTATCCTTCTAACATACCTGGAGCCTTTGTGAGAGTCTCCTTGGCCTTTACCATCCAGGGCTCTTAGTTTTGATTTACAGTTATGCAGATTTGGCTGAGCATATAAAGACCTGAAAATGGGAAAATAGTGTTCAGAAAGAACCTGGAACTTTTCATGGGACAAAAATAAAAGATGCCAACACCAGGCAAAAGGATAAACATGAAGGAAAGAGATGATATCATAAAAATGTCTCTTTTTATCTGAGAATTTCAGTTTACCCTATTAGATGTGAGGATCAATCAAACAGTTAACTCACATACAGAGTCCTTTTCCCAGCAACATGGAGGAGGAACAAGGAAGAATGTAAGAAAAATATTGTGACACTCAAAATCCAGACTGTTGAACTTCTCCAAGAAGAGTTCTCTGGAATAAAAGCCCTGAGTGCAGGGGTCTAAGCATTCCCGCACCTGCAAGAAGTCCACATTGCAGAACTCAACAAACCATAAATGTGCAAGGGCAGAGTGCTTTTCATGAACCAAGGAGACATTTTTCTTAAATAAGTGAGCAATCATAATTATTTCAAAGGTGCTGTCAAATTTTTGCCTTAATCCATAGTAAGTTTTCTACTTATAAAAATATCTTGGCCTGATATCAGCATCTCACAGCATGCTGTGCTGAACCTTGGAAGGATTCAAAGAAATTCAGGAGGCATGGCTAACTGGATCAATGAAGACCGAGTTGAGTAAGTGGTTTCTATTCTCTTGTTATCTCCTGGTCAGCCCTTCTATGCTCCAGCTCACCTTCAATGCCCCTCCCTCCCATCTGCTGACTTGGTTCAGTCTGGACCCAACCAGTTAACTCTGAATGCTTTCTCCCTCAGAATGCAACGCCAAAAATTAACCTGACCACCAGCCCAAGAACCAGGTATGTTCTTGCAATGCTGCAGGTTGCAGGTCTTAGGAAAAGAATAAAGCCTCTCGGGAAACTACAATGACCTATAAAACCGCCTGTAGCAGGTGACCAAAGTCCATGTCTTGGTCAGGGTAATATTTTATAAAGTTTGCCGACATGGTGGAACAGGTTTTTCACTGGCAACACTCAGGCTTAACAGAACGTACTATATATCTTTTCCTCAGAAATACATCACTACAATCCTGTCTTCATTTTTAATTCAAACCTAAGGTGTAACATTAATAACTAAGCCTATGAAAACATATTTCTGAATGCTGTATTTACATCAAAGACTGCATATACCTCAGTGTTAAATTAATGGAGAGTATAACTTTGCTTGGTTAATGTAAAGATTTACAGCCATGATGGTACTGTGAGAACCCTGTCAGAAACAGCAGGCCAGTCCCCCACAACCAAGGATGGGGGCTAACAGCAGGACTAGAACATTCCATTCTGCCCAGGACTACCTGGGGGAGGACAGATAAGGAAATGATCTAAACAAAAAACCACCCTGCCTAGGGTGAGGCTGTCCAGGTAAGTGACTCGACAAAAAAAAAAAAAAAAGCCAGGAAATACAACGAATACCACGAGGTGGGGAGGACAGGGCCGAATGGCAGAGACAACCTCCCCATTTGAGTTGACCAATAATTTGAAATGTTGCTCAACGTAACCAATCGCAGTCGTCCAACTCAGACTATCGCTGAACTCCCCGCCAAAATGTGTATGCTTTGTGAGCTCGGGGTCTCCTCTTGCCTTCGTGCTGGGGGACCCCAATGTACATTGGAACATTAAACCTCTTGCGGATTGCAGTAATTCCAATCTCTGTGGTCTTATTGAGTGGGGGGTCTTCCAACGGACTCCAACAGTGCTTGGGTAGGAAAAAAAAAGGTAGTAGGAAGAAAAGATAAAAAACAAATTTACATGAAGTGCAAAAGTCTTGACGCAGGGGTTATGCTGCCCTTCCCCCAGAAGTTCTCCCCCATACAATTCAGATATTTTGGTCTCCTTAATCTTCTCTTGCTTTCGCTCTTGCTTGGTCTTTCTCTTCTACTTCTCTTCTCTCTCTGTTCCTGCCTGCTTTCTCTCTTTCTCTTCCCCCTTCCTGCCTCCCTCTCTCACCATGGTGACTTCCCTGACCTTGGTTCTTGGGGCCAGG
This sequence comes from Tokudaia tokunoshimensis, assembly GCA_036184795.1. Classification (NCBI taxonomy): domain Eukaryota; kingdom Metazoa; phylum Chordata; class Mammalia; order Rodentia; family Muridae; genus Tokudaia; species Tokudaia tokunoshimensis. Next base: position 129,129,471 of record BTHU01000005.1, read on the forward strand.
GAACTTGCCCGGAAGCAGCTTCCCAATAAAGTGGCATTTAATATAATCTAATCTGCCTTGAATTGGCTCATTTGAGCAGCAGAGAACAAATAACTTATCAATGGGAATGACCTAGCGGCTGGTTGTAAATCTGGTTCATCTCCTTTGTTCTGCTCTTCAGCCATATTTCTAAACAATCCTAGTGAACAAAAATGTATATCCTAGCATCCTGTCTCTAACAGGCATAGATAGCACAGTACTCATCTGTAGGGTGTTTTAGAGGGCATCCTCACTCCTCTAAATTCTATGTGGTGTGACTTACTCTCTCCTAAGCACTGCAAATCCTTTACATCGTAACTCCTACTGTTCTACATCACAAATTAACATTGTAGTGCTACCCAACACATGAGACACCTTTTACAACCTCCACAAAATAAACTCCAAATGGATCTTACAACCAAACGTTAAATGCTAAAGGTGGAAGTTGTAGAAGACACTAAAAGAAACCAGGGCTCTTCGAGTTTGGCATCTTGCCAAGGATGTTTCTACACACACAAGTCCCTACTCCAAATGCTTGGTGCAGATGCAGCCCCGACAGTGAAGTTATTCAGAGCCCACCACCGGGTCCACGGAATGACTAGAACTAAAAGAGACCCCACAGGTGGCCACATCTGGTCGCCGCTTACCACCCAGTCCCAGGGAAAACCCACCACACAGCTCCCCAGGCTCAGCCGCCTGCTTCTCCCGGATGTGGGCAGTGACCCTGTGCTCACCATATCGAGACTTCGGACCTTGCCTGAGCGTCCCTCAGAGCACCCAGTACTAACTTCCCCTTCTCCCTCCTGAAATCAGGTGTAGAGCTTGCATCTGTAATTCTGAAAATTAACCTGGAAGCCTCCTTAGCCCAGGAACTACGTAACTTTCCTGGAATGCTGGGAATTGTAGTTCTTTGGGAAAAACAAAGGCTCATGGGAACTTACGGTAGCCCAGTTGAATTTCTCGTTATAAGCCGTTATGACTGAGACCGTTCGCGCTGGCAAATTCCAGAGCAAATTTACTGACCAAGGTCTGTCTCTTGGTCAGTATTTAATATTTAATAAATGCCTGGTTTAAATTTTGTTCAAAATTGTTGAGTTGGTTTTTTTTCCAGAAAAAATCAGGATTAACATACAGAGGTTCACAGGAAGACAACTCTACCCTGCAGTCGCTCATCGGTACGTATACTGGAGAGTGAGGGCACTGAGTGTCCTGGCGCCAGATTTTAACTTTCTTGTTCATGGCAGCAATTTCCTGCTCCAGATTATCTCGGGTGATGTCAACTTGCTGGCACAGATGAGCAAATGTCCCAGACAGTTCCCTGAGGGGACAGAGGCTAGATTAACTGCGCACAGGGTGGTTTGGGGAGGATTCTTCTATTCGTGGTTAAGTCTACCCAGAACGGAGTAGCAGCTGAGCTTATCCATATCTGCTCTGGCCTGCATCCTCTGCTGAAACCACAAACAGCTCCCAATGCTCACATCAAATCCCTAGCCCCTATCAGTGCTCTCATTTGAGAACGCACACACCAATACACATGTAGCTCACAGCTATGAGAGTAAAGCGAAAGCTAGCGCAAATAGGGTCTGACATGCCACACTCAGAGGGTCCTCCAAAACACCAAGCCTGCAATCCTAGGATTCGAGAGGCTGAAGCTGGAAGATTGCTCTGAGTTTGAGATTAGGCTGGGTTCTATAGTCTGAGACAGAGAGAGGCAGTGCAGGGTAGTACAGCCATCTGCCTTCTCCTGAATAGGCATTCCTGTCCCACTGAGGCACCATAACCAGGCTTTGATTTAGGATCCCACAGTTCATGCCCTTCAAGATTGGCTTCTCTCTCTCTCTCTCTCTCTCTCTCTCTCTCTCTCTCTCTCTCTCTCTCTCTGTCTCCCTCTCTGTGTGTGTGTGTCTCTCTCTCTTCCATCCTTCCCTTCCTTTTTTTATGTACAGACAGGGTCTCACATAGCCCAACCTGGCTCCAAACTCCCTATATAGCCAAGGATGATCCTCCTGCCCCCATCTCCTGAGTGGTGGATTATAGGTGTTAAGACATCACACCTGATCTACATTATACTGGGGATCAAGCCCAGGGCTTCATGTATGCTACACAAGCACTCTGCCAACGAAGCTACATTTCCAGTCCCAAAGCAACCTTTAAAATCTATGAAACAATCCCTGGTTGCCTCATCTTCCCAATGTCTTCCTATCTTGGGCACTGGAAGCCTACCAGACCTCAGACTTGGATGCAAAGCTGGTACTGCTCAGCCAAAGTCCTAGAGCCCATGATGCTAAGACCTAGGGGCTCTCAGGTCAGGCTGAAAGGAGGTGGAAAGCCCATCTATTGGTATTCCTCCCTCGGGTCCCTGGGCCACTCACTGCTTGACGTGGTGGCTGCAGTTAGAGCCAGTATAACTGACAATGAGCTGTAACTTTTCACTGGCATATTCCACAAACTGGCGCTTGAAGGCCCTCTCCTTGGCTCTGGTGGTCCAGGTCAGCCGCTCATAGACGTACAGGAGGCCATATAGTCCAAAGGAGAGGGCGATGAGTCTCCAGCCCACTGCCTTCCACACCTGTAAAGATGCATGGTCAATCTGGGGCAGAGTCTCTGTGACCCCAGTGAGGTAAGAGGGACTACCCAGGACTGCAGCGGAAAGTGAGGGAAACTGGGTGTGGGCCACAGGACATAACTCAGGGTTGGGACCACTCTCCTGATCTGGGTGGTTGGTTTGTTCTGTATTTTTAAGTACGAGGATGGAATACAGGGCTTGGCCCATATTGGGTAAACCCTCTCCTGCTGAGCTTCAGACCCAAGCTGAGAACCAGGCTTCTTAAAGAGAAGCATAGGTCATCCAAAGGACCAGCTTATTCTGGTGGCCTCCCCCCTCACATCTGTAGTTTAGTCACAGGATGGGACTTGGAGCTTCAGGCTCATGTCATCCATCGTCCTGGATGTACGAACTTGGGCCAGGGGGTAAGTTTAATCCACAGGCAGTATAGCTAGGTAAACAAGATGCTGTAAAGGGGTCTATGGATGGACCACGGCCCTCTTCTAGGCCACTACCTGTGGAAAGAGCCACAGAGTGCAACTCTCAGCCCGGGGGAGGGGCCTCAGCTGATCCATCTTGAACAACACGCTGGAAAAGCAACTCTGGGCAGTGTTTGTGACAGTCACCCTCTGCCACAGCTCTGCCTCTCCAAGGTCTACAAAAGGGCATGACAGCTGACAAACCCCATAGGAGGGACTATGGCTCAAAAGTGTCTTGAGTCAGAACAAGGTGAGTTCCACAGAAACCAGAGGACAGCCAGCTGCTTCTCGGGGATTGGATCAGAGCCATCCAGAGGCAAGAGAATGAAATTCAAGGGCCAGGTGGGCCTCCTCCTTCTTAACCTGTTCCCTATTTGCTATGTTGACTCACTCAGAGTTCAAAATAGCTATGGGTTTCTGAGAGTCATACCCAGGAAATGGGAGAACATCCTATTAGTTACATGATATCTCAGCGGAGCAACTGTATGTGAAAAGGCTCTGGCCATATAGCTCCCCAGGGGAGAAAACACTCACTGAACCCTGAGGCACCTCCCGCTGCCCCTTCCCCAAGCACTTGTCACTGACTACTCCTCCGACCACGAGAATGCCCATGGATGTCCTGGATGTCAGAGAGGCCAGTTCAGTAACCATGGAGACCATGAGCTCCTCCTGGGTGAGGGAGCTCTGTGGCAAGGGGGGCATGCTGGAGTTGGCAGGTGTCAGAGGGAGAGGACGCTGAACCTGATGAGAGATGACAAAGGCATGAGAAGAATGTTGCAAGTCTGGCATTCAAGCACACTGGTGCTCAATGACACTCAGCACTGCACAAGGCAGGACAGGGACTGATCAAGAGGCACATAAAGGACAATGAGCTTTCTGTGCACCACAGCGGGGTGTCTGCCTCCTAAACAACCTGCAAGCCCGAGGTGACCACTGTGGCATGCCACAAGATGTAAGCCCTGACTACTGGACTTGTGCTAAAAGTAATTTAAGCATGTGTGTGTACGTGTAGATGTGTGGTGTATGTATCTGAGTGTGTGTGTGTGTGTGTGTGTGTGTGTGTGTGTGTGTGTGTATGCCTTTCTACACTCACATGCGGAAACTAGAGCAGATGGTCAGGTATCCTCCTCTACAGCCTTCTGTGTTAACACAGAGTCTCTCAATGAACTGGATGGAAGCTCAATGTTTCAGCCAGGCTGACAAATTAACTTTGGAGTAAGAGCAAGTGCTTACCCATCGCCTCAGTCCCTACTGTACTTTTTATTCTAAAATTTAAAGTGATGATTTTTTTTCTCTAAGATTTATTTACTCTAAGTTTATATACATGAATATTTTGTTTGCACACCACACTTGTGCCTGGTGTACATGAAGTCAAGAAGGCACTATACACCCTGGCCTTAGAACTAAAGTTAGGGACAGTTGCAAACCACCATGCAGGTGCTGAGACTCAATTCATCATAGAGTTAGAAAGAGCAATTTCCAAATTTATCTGGAATAACAAAAAACCCAGGACAGCAAAAACTATTCTCAACAATAAAAGAAGTACTGGCGGAATTATGATCCCTGACCTCAAGCTCTACTACAGAGCAATAGTGATCAAAACTGTATGGTATTGGTACAGAGACAGGCAGGAAGATCAATGGAATAGAATTGAAGACCCAGAAATGAACCCACACACTTATGGTCACTTGATCTTTGACATAGGAGCTAAAACCATCCAGTGGAAAAAAGACAGCATTTTCCACAAATGGTGCTGGGTCAACTGGCAGTCAGCATGTAGAAGGATGCAAATTGATCCATTTTTATCTCCCTGTACAAAGCTCAAGTCCAAGTGGATCAAGGACCTCCACATAAAACCATATACACTAAATCTAATAGAAAAGAATGTGGGGAAGAACCTGTAACACATGGACACAGGGGAAAATTTCCTGAATAGAACACCAATAGCTTATACTTTAAGATCAACAATAGACTAATGGGACCTAATAAAATTGAAAACCTTCTGAAAGGCAAAGGACACTGTCAATAGGACAAAACGGCAATCAACAGATTGGGAAAAGATCTTTACCAATCCTACATCTGATAGAAGACTAATATCCAATATATACAAAGAACTCAAGAAGTTAGACTCCAGAGACCAAATAACCCTATTAAAAAATGGGGTACAGAGCTAAACAAAGTATTCTCAACTGAGGAATGCCAGATGGCTGAGAAACACCTAAAGAAATTGTCAACATCCTTAATCATCAGAGAAATGCAAAAATGGCCCTGAGATTCCACCTCACACCAGTCAGAATGGCCAGATCAAAAACTCAGGGGACCGCAAATGCTGGAGAGGATGTGGAGAAAGGGGAACACTCCTCCATTGTTGGTGGGATTGCAAGCTGGTAAAACCACTCTGGAAATCAGTTTGAAAGTTCCTCAGAAAATTGGACATAGCACTACCTGAATACCCAGCTATACCACTCCTGGGCATATACCCATAAGATGCTCCAACATATAATAAGGTCACATGCTCCACTATGTTCATAGCAACCTTATTTATAATAGCCAGAAGCTGGAAAGAACACAGATGTCCCTCAACAGAGGAATGGATACAGAAAATGTGGTACATTTACACAACGGAGTACTACTCAGCTATTAAAAACAATGAATTCATTAAATTCTTAGGCAAATGGTTGGAACTAGAAAATATAATCCTGAGTGAGGTAACCCTATCACAAAAGAACACATACAGTATATACTCGCTGATAAGTGGATATTAGTCCAAAAGCTTGAAACACCCAAGATACTACACACAGACCACATGAAGCTCAAGAAGAAGGAAGACCAAAGTGTGGATACTTTGATCCTTATTGGAAAGTGGATCAAAATACCCATGGCTCACAGCCAACCAATAGAATGAACATAGTGTCCCCAATGGAGCAGCTAGAGAGAAGACCCAAGGAGCTGAAGAGGTTTGCAGCCCTGCAGGAGGAACAATGATATGTACCAACCAGTGCGTCCAGAGCTCCCAGGGGCTAAACCACCATCCAAAGAGTACACATGGAGGGACCAATGGTTCCAGCTACATATGTAGCAGAAGATGACCATTTCAGACATCAGTGAGAGGAAAGACCATGGGTGCTGTGAAACCTCGATTCCCCAGAATAGGGGAATGCAAGTCAAGAAGTTGGGGGAGGGGGATGAGCAGGGGGAGGGGGATGGGATAGAGGATTTTCAGAGGGTAACTGGGAAAGGGGATACCATTTGAAATGTAAATAAAGCAACTATCTAATTAAGAAAAAAGAAGTTATGGCCTTTATGGGAATACCCATACAAATGAAAACAGACAATGGTTCAGTATAAGTCTCTAAAAAGATGAAGCACTGTTTTACATATTATAATACAAAATATGTTATATTACAGGCATATCACATAATCCTACAGAACAAGTGATTGTGGAGGGATCTAATCAAATTCTAAAGAAGATACCGAACAGGCAAAAAAATCACCAGAGATAGATTACATAGTGCTTTATTAATCTTAACGTTTTTAAGTGCTAATGAACAAAACACCACAGGTACTGAAAGACATTTGTAGAAAAACTACTGAACTAAACCAGTCTGTTTACATTAAGGATATTTTGACATCAGAATGGAAAACAAGAAATGTGATATGCTGGGGGAGGTGTTATGTCCATATTTCCATGGGAAAACAAAAGCTATGTGTTTCTTATAAGTTGATAAAAATCAGACATAATAAAGGCAGACCTCCTGAGAGCATAGACTCAGGGATTTCTACATTTCCTCTCCGCTTCTCTATCCTTCCTTCTTAGGTAAAGTAAAGGGGGTGGAAGAGAAAAGAGGGGATATAGTAATACCATAGAAATTAGAAGAATAGACAAATATGGATAGGTTATCAAATTTACTCTTTTTTTGAAGATTTACATGGAAAATATTTCTGACAAAATTGAAGAAATATATAGAAAAATATGTTAAAATTGACAATTTTCATGGAAAATTAAAGAGTAAAATGTTAGATATAAAAATATTGCTAAATTATTTCAAAAAGGAAGTAGAAACATTTTATTATAGAATTGAAGATTTACTTGGAAAATATTTCTGATAAAACTGTATAAAAATATAGAATAACATGTTAAAATTGAAGAGTATCATGGAAAATTACAGATAAAATGGTAGGGTAGGCATAAAAATATTCCTAAATTGATTGAAAGTGAAATTATAAAAATTTTCTGATAAAACTGAAGATTTACATGGAAAATATCTCTGATAAAATTGAAGAAAAATATAGAAAACACATTAAGATTGACTATTTCATGGAAAAATTATACAGATAAAATGATAGGCATAAAAATATACCTAAGTTGATTGAAAGTGGAATTATAAATATTTTCTGATAAAATTGAAGATTTACATGGAAAATATTTCTGATAAAGTTGAAGAAATATATAGAAAAACATGTTAAAATTGAAGATTACCATGGAAAATAATACAGATAAAATGGTAGATATAAAAACATTATTAAATTAATTGGAAAAGGAATTACAGACATTTTTTGATAAAATTGAAGATTTACATGAAAAATACTTCTGTTAGTCTATACCTTTTGATTGGGGAATTGAGTCCATTGACTTTAAGAGATATTAAGGAATAGTGATTATTGCTTCCTGTTATTTTTGGTGTTGTTTTTATGTTTGTGTGGTTACTTTCTTTTGGGTTTGTTGGAAGAAGATAACTTTCTTGCTTTTTCTAGGGTGTAGTTTCTCTCCTTCTGTTGAAGTTTTCCATCTATTATCTTTTGTAGGGTTGGATTTGTGGAAAGATATTGTGGAAATTTGGTTTTATCATGGAATATCTTGGTTTCTCCATCTATGGTGATTGAGAGTTTTGCTGGGTATAATAGTCTGGACTTGGATTTGTGTTCTCTTAGAGGCTGTATGAGATCTGCCCAGGATCTTCCAGCTTTCATCGTCTCAGGTGAAAAGTGGTGTAATTCTGATAGGCCTGCCTTTATAGGTTACTTGACCTTTTTCCCTTACTGCTTTTAATATTCTTTCTTTGTTTAGTGCATTTGGTGTTTTGATTATTATGTGATGGGAGGACTTTCTATTCTTGTCCAGTCTGTTTGGAGTTCTTAGGTTTCTTGTATGTTCATGGACATTTCTTTCTTTAGGTTAGGGAAGTTTTCTTCTATAATTTTGTTGAAGATACTTACTGACCCTTTAAGTTGTAAATCTTCACTCTCTTCTATACCTATAATCCTTTGGTTTGGTCTTCTCATTGTGTCCTGGATTTCCTGGATGTTTTGGGTTACAAGCCTTTCGTATATTGCATTGTTTTTGACTGTAGAGACAATGTTTTCTATGGTATCTTCTGCATCTGAGATTCTTTCTTCTATCTCTTGTATTCTGTTCTTGATGCTTGGATCTATGACTCCTGATTTTTTTCCAAGGTTTTCTATCTCCAGAGTTGTCTCCCTTTGTGATTTCTTCATTGTTTCTACTTACATTTTTAGATCTTTGATGGTTTTGTTCAGTCCCTTCACTTGTTTGTTTGTATTTTCCTGTAATTCTTTAAGGGATTTTTGTGTTTCCTCTTTCAGGGCTTCTACCTGTTGACACATGTTCTCCTGTATTTCTTTACAGGATTTTTGTGTTTCCTCTTTAAGGGCTTTTACCTGTTGACCCATGTTCTCCTGTATTTCTTTAAGGGCGTTATTTATGAAATTCTTGAAGTCTTCTATCAGCATCATGAGATACAATTTTAAATCCAACTCTTGCTTTTCCAGTGTGCTGGAGTATCTGGGACTTACTGTGGTGGGAGAACTGGGTTCTGATGTTGCCAAGTAGCCTTGGTTTCTGTTAGTAGGGTTCTTGTGCTTGCCTTGTACCATCTGGTTTTCTCTGGTGTTAGTTGGTCTTCCTGTCTCTGGATGGATCTTTCCCTCCTGTGGACCTGTAAGCTTGTGTCCATACTCCTGGGAGACCAATTTTTTTCTGGCAGGTCTGTGCACAGAAGGCTGTAGAGCTCCCTGGCTCCCTAGTGCAAATGGCGACCAGAAGACTCCTATCCCAGCAGCTCTACTGATCATATGCCCTAGGCGCTCTTAGCTGTTCCCCTCCAGAGAGAAGGTGGAGATCTCACCTCTGTGCTCAGAAGTGAAAGCGCTGCTGGGAGATCACTTTCTTCCTGGCAGGCTGTGCACGGAAGGATCCTGAAGATTTTTTTTTTTTGGTGATTTTATTTTTTTTAATAAATATAAGAAATTCTCCTGCAGAAACTGAGTTTCCTAAAATTCAATTTTGACAATTTCTTCTCAGAATGAATATCAGGCTACGAGCTCAGCTCTATCAGGCACCAATCACCATGTGACCTGTGCTCCTAACTGGGTATAAACCATACAGTTCTTACAGATTTCCTCTTTAGGTTTGTGAAAGCTCTCTGCAATAACATGAAGTCACTTATGTCAAGCATTGATACAGTTCCTCATGTTGTGGTGACCTCCTGAATTAGTGAGGGTTCTCTAGAGTCACAGAACATATAAGTAGGCTCTATATAGTAAGGGAATTTGTTGGTGACTTACACTCTGTAGTTCAACTCCCAACAATGGTCAACAGGAAATGTGGATGGAAGTTCAAGGATCTAGCAGTTGCTCAGAAGAAGAGTGAGTCTTCCTTCTTGCAATGTCGGTCTCCAGCAGAAGGTGTGGCCCAGATACTCAAATTTACTCTTAAACAAAACACTGTGGGTTGGAGAGATGGCTCAGCAGTTTGTAGAGTATTGACTGCTCTTCCACAGGTCCTGAGTTCAAGTCCCAGTACCCACATAGTGGCTCACAACCATCTGTAACGGGATCCGATGCCCTCTTCTGGTATGTCTGAAGACAGCAGCAGTAAACTCATAATATACAAATATATGAAATAAATAAATGTTTTTTTTGAGACAGGGTTTCTCTGTTTAGCCCTGGTTGTCCTGCCCTGGAACTCACTCAGTACACTAGGCTGGCCTTGAACTCAGAGATCCACCTGCCTCTGCCTCCCAAGAGCTGGGATTAAAGGCGTGTGCCACCACCTCCCAGCTCAATAAATTTTAAAAATAAATTGCATGGCCATATCTCACATTGGTATAAATCTTTATACTTGATGAAGAGTTGAAGTTATAATTTCTTACATTGATACAGAATTTATTTTAATACAGAATTATCATTATCATTGGTATGAATTTCATATATTGATGCAAAAACTGGGATTAATATTGTTACACTTAGATAGGCATTGTGCCTATGCAACACATTTAAGAATACAAAGCCTAGACTCAGTCCTTCTATAACTGCTATTACACACTGTTTTTAGATGATTGAGCAATATGAGTTAAGGGACAAATAGCATACTCCTATATAAGAGTAATAAATAAAAGGGTGTTTTCAAGATATTTCAATTAGAAATGGCTGAGAGTAGACAAGGCTTAACAGTTCAGATATACTTTGCACAGATAGATAGTCTTCAAAGGTCTCAGAAGTCCACAGAATGTGACAGTTAAAGCCATTTCATTATTAAAGACTAGAGACATGTCTGCTCCTGACATCATTCCATTCTTTGTATAAAGGTGAAATTGAAAATCAGTGGAGTTGCTCCAGTTGTGGCGAGACAGACACCAGAGAAAATTGCCTCAATTCACATACAGACAAAAATGCTGTCCAGGAATAGGACACACTGTGTGGAATAGTGACTGATAGCTATGTCAAGGCAGGGTAAGCAGTCCTTCAAAACTTTGCTTGACAAAGGTCTGTCAGATGATTCTGGGCCAGAAGGCTGAAGAATGATGCTCCAATGTTTTGAGGAATGAGGGTCTGTGCAGGTAGTCATCTGTCTCTACAGATTGGCTGAGTTTTGGAAGCTATGTTTTGTGCTTCCTATATTTTCAAATAATATTTAAGTCATGCTCAGATTTATGATGGGGTAAAAGATTAGTTACAGTTTCATACCCAATTCAAGATGTTTAGCTTTGAGAGAGATGATACAGATTTGAAAGGATGGTTTTCAGATGCTATACAAGTTAAAACCAGGAGATAATTCAGGTAAGCCCTTTAAGTTAGGATAGATGGTAGAGTGCTTTATCTAAATTGACAAAATTGATGGACTGGGTGTGAAGTGTATCTTATAAGTTATGAAATGTAAATAAATAAAATATCCAGGCTGGGCAGTGGTGGCGCATGCCTTTAATCCCAGCACTTGGGAGGCGGAGGCAGGAGGATTTCTGAGTTCGAGGCCAGCCTGGTCTACAAAGTAAGTTCCAGGACAGCCAGGGCTACACAGAGAAACCCTGTCTCGAAAAACCAAAAAAATAAAATAAAATATCCAATACAGAAACAAATAAATAAAACTTCAAAGCCCTGCTCCCAAAAAAGAAAAGAAAGAAAAAGAAAGAAAGAAAGAAAGAAAGAAAGAAAGAAAGAAAGAAAGAAAGAAAGAAAGAAAATAATAGCAGATGTCTGAAGGAAATGAGGACAACTTAGGATATGAAAATTAAGTTCAGTAAGTAGTTAGAAACACTCCTTAAAAAATGAAATGAAAAAAGGAATGAAAATGTAATAAGCCAAATAAAAAAATAACTTAAAAAGATCTTGCAGGAGACAAAAATATGACGCTTGGACACAAGTTAGAGGGGCTGGATGCCTTAGTCAAAGAAACCGATGACTTAAAATGTTAGGGAAGGCACACTATTATTTAATCCTTGCAGGGAATGAGTAAAAGTGGACCAATCCCTATGGAAAATTGAATAGATATTTCTCAAAAAAAAAAAAAAGAAAGGAAGGAAGGAAGAAAGAGGAAAAAGTAGATACTATACTGTTTGGCCATTTGTTCTTAGATGGTTTCCTGATTGTTCTCTATGATTCTCTGTGTACACCCATGCATATCTGCATAGACTGAGAAAAAAGAGGCTTCAGAATTAGTCAAGTCTCTTTAGAAATTCTACCTAAGAAATGGAGTCTTCTCATGATATTACTGAGGACCAGGCTTCTCTGGTGAAGTCTGAGGTTCAGAAAGTATTGTCATTATTGTGAGAGGTTAAAAGGGATCCCAGCTCAGGATGGAGGTGAGAGCTCAGAAACACAAACCCAGAACTAGGGGTCTGTCCTTAAAGCACAGGGTTCTGAGCCCAGATGGTAGGGCTACCTGTTCCCCATTGTGGTGAGTTTTATTCTTTCCCGTATTGTGCTTATGCAAAAAATGATATCACCAGCTAATAGTATCTGCATGTGAATGGATTAAACACATTGGCAATTAATAAAGCATCTGAGTTAAAAAAAAAAAGAAAAGAAAAGAAAAGAAGGGGCTGGAGAGATGTCTCAGTGGTTAAGAGCACTGACTGCTCTTCCAGAGATTCTGAGTTCAATTCCCAGCAACCAAATGGTGGCTCACTAGCCTCTGTAATGGGATCCAATGCCCTCTTCTGATGTATCTGAAGACAGCTACAGTGGATATTGTAACTCAGGAGACCCCCCCCCAGGGTCTCAGCTCAGTCACACAACCCCTCAGAAAACAGCTTGATGAGACGATTGCTACAATAGCATGAGGTTGTTTATTCCACGTACATACATGGGGTGCTCATCCTCACAGGGAGAGTCCACATGAACAAAGAAAGCATACATCTTTTATACCCTTCTTGCAATGGGGATGACAGGCTATAAGTCATATATTTTTAAATTTACAGGTCAAGAGGGATTTTTGCAATAAGATTGTTGACAGTTTGTGGCCTTTCTTGGAACCCGGTAGCAGGAGGGGCAGGGGGGTGATTCAGAGAACTGTTACGTCTTATTTTGTCCTGACTTGATCAGCACAGCCTCAGCCTGGTCACTTTGTCTGCTTGAAACTTTTATGTTCTTAGAAAACTCTGTTGGAAGGTCAGGAGCGTACCAGCTCTCCAGCCAGGCTGACTGCCACTCTGCAGAGCAGCTTTTCCCTGCCACTTCTCTGTCTTAAAGGGGCAGCTTCTCACAGAGAGGCACTGTTATTGGGGAAGAAACATTGCTTTCCACGTGGACTCATATACATAAAACAAATAAATCTTCTAAAAAAATGAAAGACTTTCCCTCAGAGACATTTAACTAAGAGTCCAAATTTGAAATCTACAATTCATGTTCCCTGTGCCTTCCATGTTCTCTCTATAACATGAGTTTGAATCTGTGCCTGCCTGAGGGCTGTCTTGTGCATCTCTCCCTGTGTGTCTGCCTTCTGTCTCTGTGTATGTCTGTGTACTGTGTCTGTCTGTTGTGTGTTTGAATCATCCTGGCAGGTCTTAAGAGCTTTGCACTCTTTATGGAACAACAATGTGAGCATCACATGGGTAAGGAACAGGATACTGTACAGAGAAATCTTTAACCAAGTTTTACAAAGGATTAGGTCACTTGCTCCAAGTGATCAAGATTTAAAAACGTTTTTAAAAAGCACTGTTTATCAACCAATATCCATAAAAAGCATATTCATTTTAGAAGGTTGTTTTAAGCTTCTGGATTTGAAGCTATCAGCAAATGACACACATGAATTTTCTGGATAGGGGGCATGGAAAATTACATACCTTAGGGTTATACCTATGCAATAGTTTAGTTTTTAAAAGTTGATAATATGAGATATCAAAGTAAAATCAATTTTTTTCATTGTTCTTTGAAAAGCATTTTAAACAATCAAGTTGACTACACGGTAGGTTAGCATGTTTAAATCTTAAATTTCCTTAAGCTGCATTAACTCTGGCTGTGAGGTTCAGCTAAAGTCCCAGTCTATTAGAATGCAAGATACTTGCATAATACTGCATTGCCACACTTATGGTTCTGCCCATGCATAGGAAAACACCATACAGTAAGATTCCACAGAATTCTGCCATCTACTCTTTGTAACATGTTTGTAAGAAAAATAAAAATTGAAAAGTGCTATCTTACAAGTATATTAAGGTGATTCTAATGAATTCTCTGAGTGGTGAAACAGCTGGAGTTCAAGATGATACTGTCTTGTCAAGAAAAGCTTTACTTACAGACACTGGGTTACATTCAACAGAATTGTGGGCCAAAGGGACTTCATAAAAATACCCAAACAATTCAGGCCCATGAAAAAGGGGTTGGTCTCCAGAAACTGACAGCAAGTCCACATTGCTAAAGACAAGATATTCAAGCCTATGACCCACCATGTGACTATCTCTTTACCTCTCTGCTCCTGTTCCCATCTATCCGTTCTCTTCTCTATCCACTATAGATCTCCTGTATCTGCTTTGCCATTCCTGCATTCCTCTCTCTGCCAAGGAATTCCACCCTCCAATTCTTGTCCCAAATATTGGATGTGAAGTTTTTCTTACAAACTATCAGGAGTGAGACATCACCAAAACATCTTTAGATTGCCTCTAGGCATAGAGAATGGCCTGACCTTCAAGTATCTTAGCAGGCTTGGAAAGACAAGTATTTACAAAAGGAAGGCTGGTGATGGAACATAAAAATGACAATATCAAGATCCTGCTAACATTTAGCTCTATGCTAATAGAGCAATCAACATAAGAAAATACCGATACACTTGCATATAATGTGAAGGAAAGTCACCTCAACACATGTGCAGTGTTCAGGTAGGCCAGAAGGAATTGGAGTCCATGGTTTGGAATGCCATTTTAATGTAGAGTAGTCTGGCTTCAAATGAAAAGGAATACACCTGCTCCAAGGCTCTGAATGCTGAGATTATGCCAGCATCACTACCCCTTTTCATAGCTATGCAGTCATGTGCTGTAATCACACTTTGCATATCTAAACAACACAATTTATTTTCTGGAAAACATCTTTTGACTCTGTCTTTACACTAATATAACACTAACACTCTAAGAAGTCGAGACATCCATAAAATGTATTTTATCTGTAGAGAGCAAAGGTTCTTGTGGTCAAAGATAAGCTCTAGGAAACAAGGACTGTAAAACCACAGGGTTTGCTCTTCTGTAGAAGTACACTCTTTTCTGACCAGAAGTGAGGGAATGGATGTAATAAGTAGCTTGGTGTCCTGTGGTAGATGCAGTGCCAAGCCACACCTGAAACTCCCACACTATTAGGTTTATCCCAGATGCTCCCTCCCTAGGGCATTGTTTCTTAGTTACTAGAATGAAATCATGGGGGAGATGTCACATGCACTTTATAGCTTGGTGACTTCTATATTGTGCCCTCCTCTAGGACCTTTGGATTTAGAACCCAACTTTATGAAAGAGTCACATGTACTTTGTAAAAGAGTTTTGAGGTAGTCACACTTTAATATTTATTGGGTAGAGGATTGAGATCATTTGTGCTGGGAAAATAATGCTTTCCACAAAATATTACTATACTTAAATATTCCTAAATAAGCCACCCTGGGGTCAGAATCTAGAAGTCTGACCAAACACTGGCTACTGAGTCTGGAGGGTAAAATTCAGACTTTACACTCAGGTTTCAATAAACTCATGAGGCACTGAGCTCACTCAAGCTCAGGACATAAAATCCTACAAATCTCTAACCTGAGATATTTCCACTCCTGAAAATCCTAGCCCCACAGAGAAGTCCTATACAAAGCCTGCCTCCCACTCAGTTCTCTTCTGCTTCTCATCTGAGCAGAGTCAGCCTCCTTCCAGTGTTTTTCCCAGTAAATCTCTTGTGTATGGTTAGTTGTCCCATGGAGCTTTGTGGTAGATCTTGGCTTCTGACTGCCAAGAGACTGACCTTTTTCCTTCTGAACTGTTAACACTTGCACTAGAACAACTTTTTCCTAACTACAAGACTTACATTAGGGATAACCCACAGCACACCCATAGCCGACAGTGAAATACTTACAGTGGTATTGAAATACATTTCTTTCTTTCTTTCATGTGAGTTGCTACTCTACCAGACCTAGGATTTGCAGAGACCCCCACACTTATATCACCTAGACAGTAAACATCATAGTCTTTCATTCTGGTCAATAAATTCACAGATAAACAAATAGGCTTTCATTCTTATCAATAAACTCAGTGAAACACGATCTTCCTTCCACTTTGAAATTGTAGTTTTTTGGTGTCTTTATGAATAATGGACCCATCGAGAATATTCTTCATCACCATCCAGGAAAAAACTGTCTCTGAAAATTGCAGAAAAACATACCAGAAATTTGACACTAGAATTTGTGGGACCCAAATACTAATGCCTGCATAGAAAACATTAAAGAGCATCAATAACTAGAACTGTCAGAGTGCCCTAGTTGCCAACATGTTGTGTTTGAGAAACAACTGTCAGCAGCCCCCAGATTAAATGTGTATAGTGAACACATTGGTAACACATGCAGCTATATTTAGTAAAGTTACTGAAAGAGAGGAACAGGAGTAAATAGGTTAAAAGTGCCAGACAATAAAATATTTAGATGGAAAGACAGCAGATCCTTGGGGTTGGAGAGATGGCTCATCAGTTAAGAGCACTGGCTGCTCTCCAGAGGGCCTGAGTTCAATTCCCAGCAACCACATGGTGGCTTACAACCATCTGTAATGGGATCCAATGCCCTCTTCTGGTGTGTACTACAATATACACACACAAAATAAGTAAATATGTATTTTTAAAAAAAAGTTTCAGGGGAGAGGAGGTGGGATAGGGTGTTATCGGAGGGGAAACCAGGAAAGGGGATAACATTTGAAATGTAAATAAAGAAAATACCTAATTTAAAAAAAAAGAAACAGCAGATCCATACATCTTCAATAGCAACAATTATCCCAGTTTGTAACCTCTCCATCTCTGTTCTCAAACTTTGACAACTACCACAAGCAAAACCTGCCATTCCTGTTCTGGGGGTCCTGCCCGCCCTGGAATGGGTTGGAGCTTGACACAGAGTTGGACATACAAGTAGCTTTAAAGAATGATGGTCTCTGGGTGTAGTTGTAAAGACTGATGGTCACACCGGTAGCTTTAAAGACTGATGGTTCAGCTCTAACTATATGGAATGCTTGCTGATAACTTCTAAAACATCCCAAAGACTTTCTTGTTTATTTCCAGGGTTAAAAACTGCTGGCTTGGGGGATTAACACCTGCAGCTAACAGCAGGAGATTAAGTAAAGGATAAATTGCTAGGGGTTTTTCTCTCTTGACCACAAGCCTCCCCTCTTGCTTGTCAGGCTGGAGGGAAGTCTGGTGCAATAAACTTTTATTGCACCAAAAAAATAGAGTCAAGCTGGCAGAAGGAAAAACTCTTACACAAGTAAATATGCATAAACTCACATAAATTCATATACAAACTCACACATACACACTCATGCAAACCAGTTCGACTCAACTACATACTTATTTCATAATTGCATTACATATACACACACATCCATACTTACACATGCATACAAAAAAGACCAAGCACCAGTGCAGAAAGGACTCACTCATTCTGGATGAAAAATGAGTTCAATTCTTTATTGCATAGAGAAAGAAAAAGCTTCTATCCTTTTATTGCTAAATGAATTAAGCCCAAGTCTGTAAGAAAGAAAGCTGGGTTCCCCTCTTTAGTAAGACTCAATCTGCCTTGCTGTTAAGAAGAAAAAAAAACCTGTTCCCACCCATAAGAAGAAGCCTGCCTGCTCAATCAGGCTAGGGGGATTAATATTTCCCAAGATCCGTTGTGAGGTGAAGGTCACTAGGATGAGTTACACAGCCAGCTTGAATTTCATAATCACATCAAGACACTATGTTATTTGGCAGGTTTACATGCTTGGGATGAGGTTCAAGGTTCGGGAAAGAGGTATGAGTCATTTACTAAAATTATGCACGGCCCAAAAGAAGCCTTCTCTGATGTTTTGCAAAAATTGTTAGCTGTAAATAGAACAGTATCAGATTTAGGAGTCAGAAAAAAATGCTAATTGTAATTTTTGGCTTTGAACATGCTAATTCAGAATGCAAAACATTGATTAGACCTTTACAGACAAGATCAGCACCAAAAGAGGAATCGATTAGGAATATGGGTGATATTGGATCTCAAATTTATACTACTGTGATAGAAGTCATTTCTCAAAGTAGTAATGTCATCAAAATCCCAGGTGGTAAGCCTGGACATTTGACAAAGATTTGTAGGCCAGGCATTCCAAGAAAGAATGGTTTTCCCAGAGATAATCCAAAAGGAAGGCTCCAGCCTCCTGGAGTATGCAGAAGGTATGGCAAAGGTCAGCACTGGATAGGCAAGGTAAAGCTCTGCCTTTGGAAACACTCTCTGGGGCCTACCACAGGGTCCCTGGAATCAAATTCAGTTCAATCATATCCTGTTAGTCTCAGAGAAACTCACCCATACAGCAATTAAATGATTTAATGCCTGTTGTTAAAAACAACACTAGTCTGTATGTGATCAAGGACAGAACAGCTTCTGTAGATAAAAGAACAAATTCAGGAAAGATCAGAAAACAAGTATTTTCACCAACTCCTAGAAATGATGAAAGACAAAAGCTGAAAACACAAATAAATGCACTGAAAATTGAAGGTTTAGTACACACAGGAGCAAAAGTAACAATAATTTCAACAAAATCTTGGCATCTAGACTTGCCCCTTCAGGAGGTATTCTTTACAAAATTAAAAAAAGTAGAAAAAGGGAACATTACCCAATTCATTATATGAAGCCACAGTTACCCTGATACCCAAAGCATACAAAGACTCAATGAAAAAAGAGTATTATAGATTAATTTCCCACCTGAGCACAGATGTAAAAATAATAAAATACTTGCAAATTCAAAGAAAAGATGAAAAGTATCACATATGACGTTCAAGTAGGCTTCATCCCAGAGATGCCGAGATAGTTCAACATGCAAAAATTGAGTGGGGGAAAAGAAGTGCGACCAAAAGAGTGACATTATAACGCTTGAAGAGATGGTTGACACGGGCTACATTTTTTTCTCTAGAATAAATAATGTTGTGTAACTGAATGTATGTTGGTGAAAGATTGTACCAAATCCCTTATAGTCATAGACTCCCTTCAGTAGGAGTTATTTCAGAACCTCAAAGACTACTGGGATATGCAGTCTTTAGCAGACTGATTACGCATTAAAGATTTTCCTCTTGTATAAAGATACAATGAAGTACAAAACTTTACCACATGCACTACATTTATGGGGTTTTTCAGTAGGTTGACTTTTCTCATGATTTCTAAGGCTACTGCTATATGCAAAGGCTTTACTATATTGCTTGCTTATTCAAAGTGTTTCTGTCCAGTATGTGTTCTTTTATGTATTCTGAGATAACTGTTTTGTGAAAAGGCTGAACCACATTGATTACATTCATAGGGTTTCTCTCCGGTATGCGTTCTTTTATGTCTTCGAAGATGACTATTATCTGCAAAGGCTTTACCACATTGATTACATACATAGGGTTTCTCTCCAGTATGTGTCCTTTTGTGTATTTGGAGACTATGCGATTGTGAAAAGACTTTATCACATTGATTACATTTGTAAGGCTTCTCTTCAGTATGAATTCGTTCATGACATTGAAGGTGATAGTAACGTGCAAAGGCTTTACCACATTGATGACATTCATAAGTTTTCTCACCAGTATGTGCTCTTTTATGTATTTTGAGATTGATGTTTTGTAAAAAGGCTTTATCACATTGATTACATTCATAGGGTTTCTCTCCAGTATGTGTCCTTTTATGGATTCGGAGATTACTGTGTTGTGCAAAGGCTTTGTCACACTGATTACATTTGTAGGGTTTCTCTCCAGTATGTATTCTTCTATGTATTCGAAGTTGACTTTGATCTGCAAATGCTTTACCACACTGGTTACATTCATAGGGCTTCTCTCCAGTATGCGTTCTTTTATGTATTATGAGATGACCATTTTGCGCAAAGGCTTTATCACAGTGATTACATTTGTAGGGTTTCTCTCCAGTATGTGCTCGTTCATGTATTCTAAGATTAATGTTTTGTAAAAAGGCTTTATCACACTGATTACATTTGTAGGGTTTCTCTCCAGTATGTGCTCTCTTATGTATTCGAAGTTGACTTTGATCTGTAAAGGCTTTACCACACTGATTGCATTCATAGGGTTTCTCGCCAGTATGTGTTCTTTGATGTATTATGAGATGACCATTTTGTGAAAAGGCTTTATTACACTGATTACATTTGTAGGGTTTCTCCCCAGTATGTGTTCTTTTATGTCTTCGAAGTTGACTATGATATGTAAATGCTTTACCACACTGATTACATTCATAAGGTTTCTCGCCAATATCTATTCTTTTATATATTTGGAGACTACTGTGATATGCAAAGTCTTCACCATATTGAATAACTTCATAGGGTTTCTCTCCAGTATGAACTCTTTCATGCCATTGAGGATGATGGTGATACGCAAAGGCTTTACCACCTTTAATACATTCATAAGGTTCCTCTCCAGTGTGACTTCTTTCATGCCTGCAAAGATAATGGCACATGAGAAAGCTTTACCACATTCATTACATGATTAACTTTTTTTTTATCTCTATGACTTATTATAGGATCTCTTGAGGCTTCAAAGATACCAGTGCATGTTAGAACATTTATTACATGGCTCCCATTTATAGCATCCTTTTTCTACATGAGGTTTTTCATATAACTGAAGAGAATTGGAAGAACTCAGAGCTTTTCCACACTGATTGCATTCAAAACTTTTCCCATAGTGTGAGTCATACTACAGTTGTAAAGAGAACCAGGGCACACAGAAGAATTTCAATGTTGTTAGCATTCACAGGGATTTTCTATATTGTGAGTCTGTGGATGTATTCTCAATAAAGTTAGAAAACAAATTAAGTATAATTTTGTCTATCACATTCAGAAAATTCACTCAACGTGGGATCTACTACATATCTTCTAATTGTTCTGGGAGAGAGAGAGTTACATCGCTTTTTCAATATCACTATTCTCACAGGACTTGTATACATTGTCACATATGATATAACTATGAAAAGAAGAATTACAAATAAAAAGTTTCCACATTACATTCACACAGGTTGACTTGTTCTTTCTCTTGGATATGTGGTATAGGGACTGAGGTATCTCCACAACAACCTTCTTGACTATCATAAAAGGCCCTTCTCACTAAATTTAGTAATGTTACTACAAGTATATGAGTAACACCATCTTTACTATGAACTATGTGCACATTAGAAGGCTTTGGAAACATACATACATACACACACACACATATATATATAAAATATATATCACCTATTCAATGTGTATACCTTCTGCAATATCTAAGTGGTATGAGACTAAACAGATTGGCACTCCTACATCATAGTTCTTATGGTGCTATGATTCAAATAGTGATGTCTGTTAAGGCACTGTTTCCATGTCTTCCTTCTTTGAGAATGTTTGGCAAACACAAATCAGATATCTGATATTGAGGTGCATGGTTTGATGAGAATTTAATAATTATCCACACACTTAAAGGAGTGCTTTTTGACACTGTTGCTGTTCTTTAAAACTTCCAGGACACATTACAGTTTCTTCAGAAGCATAGTCGTATCAGCTTGTACATGAAAATTACCTTCCACGTCTTCTAGAACTTTGACAATGTTCTTCAGTATTATGGTCTTCCCAGTTGTAGCCTAAAATATAGTACCAGAAAATGTAGGATATGTTATTGGAAATATGGCAAAATTTAAGTTCCTGCTTCAGTAAACCTTAGAACTATGTCTGATTTATTCATCTCATTCTTCTTCAGTCACAATTGAAATTACAGAAGAGCATCAATATAAAAAGAGTTCTCCCTTTATTTTAAAAAGTGAAAGAAAATTCACTGTCTTACCTATGGCACTGAGGTTCCTGTAGGTCTCCAGCATCACATCTTTGTAGAGACTCTTCTGGGAAGGATCCAGCAAAACCCATTCTTCCTGAGTGAAGTTCACATGCACATCATCATAGCTCACTGCATCCTAAAATATCCCATCCATGTGTACAAGAGAAAGCATGATACTCATAACACTGTAAATGTATACGTCCCTTAAAATATATTCATATAATTCTGGTGCTTCCTCAGAAGTTGTAATGTCATCACCAAGTGATTTCCAAATGAAATTAATAATAAGGTTCACCTCTGTCATTTTTGTGAACTTTGAGTAGGATATAGCCTTACAAGAGAAATGCCAATTAACAGACACATACATAGAGAGAAAAGAGAGAGAGGGAGGGAGGGAAGGAGAAAGGGAGACAGACAGAGAGAGAGAGACAGAGAGAGAGAGAAAAAAAACATCAGAGAAATTGTGTGAACAATCACTAACTAGAAATACTGATGGGTAAGCTGAGTGTACTAGCTCACACCTTTAGTTTAAATACTCAGGAGGCAGAGACGGGTGTATCTCATTGAGTTGGATGCAAGTCCGGTCTATTAAGATACTGTAGAAGCAAATGCTATTCAATACTGCTACTATGGTCTCTTCTGCAATTTAGGAATAGAGTCTATCATGGCGAATGTGTGACAGCGGGGAAGGAAGCTGACTGATCAGTTTCAGATGCAACACAGTAGACACAAAGAAGAAATGGATTGAGACTATAGACACCCAAATCCCATCCCAATAAGGAATTTCACCTAGAAATGTTTCTCCTACAAAAGCCTCCATGAACTGCCCAAAGAAAGCCACCATAGAGAGAGAAGTGTTCAGAGGCGTCATCCTATCTGACCCTGGTCACTGTAGGCTCATGGTCATCCCATGATGAGAATGCATTTATTCTAAATTCAATGATCCTCAAAGTCTGCAACAGCCCCTACACTGTTCAAACATCTAAAGTCTCTTCTGATGCTCAAGACAATCTCTTGTTGCCACATCTTATAAAATCAGAAAACAAGTTACATCTTTCCAACATACAATGATGGAGAATATTCTTTCATATTCTAATGGAGAGAAATATATGTAGTGAGGGAAGATTGGATCAAGGCAAGAAACCCAGCAGGGCAAACAACAAATCCTATAGCTCTGTTTCAGACACATGGGGCTTCAGTTTCCAAGGGCTTGGATAGTCATATCCCTGGAATTTCGCATCCATCTCACCGTGTGGTTGTTTCCATTCCCTATAGGTAGCTCTCCATGGCAGATGTCTCATAACTTAGATATCTCAACAGCTTCTGCTCTTAAACTGTACTCCCAACTAATGGACTGAAGTTGGGGACCGCTGTGGTTCAATTAGGGAAATAGTGGAAGATGTGCAGGGGGGATACCCCATAGGAAGACCAGCAGTCTCAACTAACCCCTGAGATCTCTCAGACACTGAGCCACCAATCAGGCAGCATACAAAAGCTGTTCTGAGGCCTCCTTCAGTGACAGAAGCACCTAACCCTCAACAGACTTGAGGCCACAGGGAATGGGAGGGCCTGGTGTGTATGAGTGTGGGGCATCCTTTTGGATATAGGGGAGAGGAGGAATGGGATGAGGAACTGTGGAAGAGTGGCGGGGGGGTGGTAATGACTGAACTGTAAAAAAATAAACATAATAAAAAATTATCTCATTCTCTTATGATAAAGAAAATGGTATATTTAGCATCACTTGAATAGTATATTGTCTCCTGTGATGGATGAGTAAATATAAGTCTGCACCAGTGTGAGGAAATGTAAACTTTTAAAAAAACAAATGCAAGAAAGCAGATTGTTGAAGAAACAGTAGTTTGCACTAACTGCTTTATAAGTTGTAAGTCCTTCTGAAAACAAGTCTATTTTTGTTTTTATGTGTATGTTTACATGTGTTAGAGAGAATGTCTTTGATGTGTGTACAGGTGACACACCAAAAAAGAGGGTGTCAGATCTCCTGGATCTTAGGTAGCAGGTGGTTAAGGGCCTCCCAATGTGGGTTGGGTGCTGGTACCTTAAGTTAAGTGAACTCCAAGAATATTTTCTGAATGACTTGCCAAGAATATATACTTTTTATTCAATAAATGAAATTCCTAAACAGATTAACAACAGAAACCTAAATGGATAAAGAAGTAAATAAAAGATCTCTGCGATCATTATTAAATAGTTTAGTATGGGACCAGGTAGGATACATCCAGATCCTCCCCACACTCTCTTACCTGAGACCAAGTATCAGGGCTGCCCCTAGTGAGCAGTTTCCTTGCCCCCTGCCCACACTTTCCTTAGATACAACACATCATCCCCATCTGCCCTCAAATGGGAGAATTCGATATCACTTTCACCAACAGACAGGTCCTCCAGATAAAGACTAAACAGGGAAACAATACAAGTAAGTGATGTTTAAAGAGACAAAAAAGTGAGGGGGCTGGAGAGATGGCTCAGCGGTTAAGAGCACTGACTGCTCTTCCAGAGGTCCTGAGTTCAAATCCCAGCAACCACGTGGTGGCTCACAACCATCTGTAATGAGATCTGATGCTCTCTTCTGGTGTGTCTAAGGACAGCTACAGTGTACTTATATATAATAAATAAATCTTTTAAAAAGAAAATTGAAAGCAAGTGATATTTACAGATCATTCCTCCCAAATACAAAGAAATATGCCTTCTTCTCAGCAACTCATGGAACTGTCTTCAAAATTGATGGCAAGGAAGGAAGGAAGGAAGGAAGGAGAGAGAGAGAGAGAGAGAGAGAGAGAGAGAGAGAGAGAAATCCTCTGCAACTTATCAGATCACAATGAAATAAAGCTATATGTCATCAATAATAAAAACAAAAGAAAGCTTAAGGGCTGGAGAAATAGCTCAGTGGTTAAGAGCACTGACTGCTCTTCCAGAGGTCCTGAGTTCAAATCCCAGCAACAACATGGTGGCTCACAACCATCTGTAATAGGAGTTGATGTTCTCTTCTGGTGTGTCTAAAGACAACGATGTACT
Organism: Tokudaia tokunoshimensis; assembly: GCA_036184795.1. Lineage (NCBI taxonomy): Eukaryota > Metazoa > Chordata > Mammalia > Rodentia > Muridae > Tokudaia > Tokudaia tokunoshimensis. Next base: position 129,154,299 of record BTHU01000005.1, read on the forward strand.
CACATAAAATAAATAAATAAATGAATAAATAAATAAATCAAAGAGAGAGAGAGAGAAAGCTTAAGAACTTGTGGAAACTAAGCCAGGCAGTGGTGGCACACGCCTTTAATCCCAGCACTTGGGAGGCAGAGGCAGGCAGATTTCTGAGTTAGAGGCCAACCTGGTCTATAGTGTGAGTTCCAGGATAGCCAGGGCTACACAGAGAAACCCTGTCTTGGAAAACAAACAAACAAATAAAAAAACAAAACAAAAACAAAAAAAAGAAGAACTTGTGGAAACTGAAAAATGTTTCCTGAGTGCAAAATAGGTCAAGAAAGAAAGAAATTAAAGAGTTTATAAAATTCACTGAAAATACACAATATATCACAATGTATGGGACACAATGAAAGTTGCAATAAGAGGACAGTTGATAGCACTAAGTGCATACATAAGAACATTGGAGAGATCTCTTACTAGCACCTTAACAGCAACCAGAAATCTCTAAAACAAAAAGAAGAAAGTCAATAGAAACAAAGCGACCAAAACAAACAAAAATATCAATAAAACACAGAGTTGGTTCTTTGAGAAAAATCAACAAAACAGACAAATCTTTAACTAAACAAGAATATGTAAATTAATAAGACCAGAAATGAAAATGGGAATGCATCAGACAATAAGGAAATCCTGAGAATCATTAGGACATACCTTAAAAACCTGTACTCCACCAAATTGAAATCTAAAAGAAAAGGATAGGTTTCCTGATAGGTACTACCCACCAAAGTTAAGTCAAGATCAGAAAAACAATTTAAGTAGACCCAAAACCCCAAGGGAAATAGAATTCAGTATAAGAATCCTAACCAAAAAAAAAAAAACCCCAGGATTGGATGGTTTCAGTGCAGAACTCAACCAGACTTTCAAAGATGACTTAACACCAATACTGCTCAAATTATTCTACAAAATAGAACCAAGGAACATTACACAATTCATTTTATGAAGCCACAGTTACCGATATCCAAAGCACATTAAGACTCAACAAAAAGAGTTAAGACAAACTTCCCACATGAAAATACAAGCAAAAATACTCAATAAAATACTTGTAAACTGAATCAAAGAACAGATCAAAAAAGACCAATTACATTGTTGGAGTAGGTCTCATCCCAAAGATGCAGAGATGGTTCAACATACAAAAATTAGTAAATATAATCCACAATATAAATAAACTCACACACACACACACACACACACACACACACACACCCCAAGAGAAACAACAGCAAACACCAACCACAGCACCATCTCATTAGATTTCAAACAGGCCTTTCACAAAATCCAACACCAATACATGATAAAAGTCTTGAAGAAATTAGAGATATAAGGGACATACCTAAACATATGAATACATTTACAGGAAGCTTATAGCCAACATCAAGTTAAATGGAGAAAAACTCAAAACAATTACACTAAACTCAGGAACAAGACAAAGTTGTCCAATCTCACCCTATCTATTGAATACAGTACTTGAAGTTCTAGCTAGAGCAACAAGACAACTGGAAGAGATCAAGGGGATACAATTTGGAAAGGGAGGACTCAAAGTATCCTAATTGGTAGATGATATGGTAGTATACATAAGTAACCCTGAAAATTCCACTGTCAAACTCCTACAGCTAATAAACACTTTCAGGAAAGTGGCTGGATCAAAGATTAACTTAAAAAAAAAATCAGTAGCCCTCCTTTATAAACATGACAAATGGACTGAGAAAGAAATCAGGCAAACAACTGAGAAAGAAATCAGGCAAACAACATCCTTCACAGTAGTCTCAAATAATATCAAATATACTAGAGTAACATCCTCCTCCCCCCCCCAAAAAAAAAAACAAGTGAAAGACTTGTATGATAAAAACTTTAAGTCTTTGAAAAAAGAAATTGAAGAATATATCAGGAAATGTAAAAAAAAAAATCTCTCATGTTCATGGAACAGTTGGATTAACACAGTAAAAATGGCCATCCTACAAAAAAAAAATCTACAGATTCAAATTAGTCCCTACAAAATTACAACAGAATTGTCTACAGACCTTGAAAGAACAATTCCAACACTTCATATGGAATAACAAAACCCATGATAGCTAAAACAATCCTGAACAAAAGAACTGCATGGTATTGGCATAAAAACAGACATGTTGATCAATGGAATCAAATGGAAAACCCAGACATAATTCCACCCACCTGAGGACACCTGATTTTTGATTAAGGAATTCACAAATACACCATGGATCAAAGATAGCACCTTCAAAGAATGGTGCTGATTCCACTCTATCTCTACATAAAGAATGCAAATAAATTCATACTCATTACCCTGAAAAAAAACTCAAGACCAAGTGGATGGAAGACCCCAAAATAAACCAGACACACCGAGACTGAGAGAAGAGAATGTAGAGAACAGCCCTGAAAGTGCTGGCCCAGGAGACAACCTTCTGAACAGAATAGCAATGGCTCAAGCTCTAGGACCAACAATTAATACATGGGACCTCATGATTCTGAAAAGCTTCTCTAAGGCAAAAAGCACAGCCAAAGGGACAAGATAGCCTAAGGAATGGGAAAAGATGTTACCAACTGTGTATATTACACAGATAGAAGCCTACTAAACAAAATGTCTAATGAACTCAAAAACTAGATGTTCAAAGAACAAACAGTTCTTTTTAAAACTGGAGTACAGAGCTAAACAGAATTCTCAAAAGAGGAAACTCACATGGCCTAGAAACACTTTAAGAAATGTTGAATATCTTTCGCTATCACAGAAATGCAAATGGAAACTACTTTGAGATTTTTTTTCTTCACATGTCAGAATAGCTAAGGTCAATAATACAAGTGACAGCTCATGCTGGCAAGGGTGTGGAGCCAGGGGACCACTCATACATTGTTGGTGGGAGTACAAGCTAATACAGACACTATGGAAATCAATATTGTGTTTCCTCAGAAAACTGGGAATTGGGCTACTTCAAGACTAAGCTTGGGCATATACCCAAAATATGCTCCGTTCAACCGGAAGGACACCTGCTCAATATGTTCATGGTGGCTTTAATCACACTGGACAGAAACTTGGCATGAGCTAGATTTCTCTCAACTGAAAAATGGATAAAGAAAAATTGGTATCTTTATACAATGGAGTACTACTCAGCTGTTAAAAAAAAGACATTTACAAGAAATAGATGTAACTAGAAAAAAAATCACAATTAAGTGGGGTAACTAAACCCAGAAATACAAATATGGCATATATTCACTTATACATTCATAGTAGCTATTAGGCGAATAATAAGTCGGCTACAGACCACAGTCCCAGAGCAGACAGGGAAAGAGGAGAGCTATAGGGGGAATCAAGGATCTTTCTGGAAAGGAGAAATAGAAAAGATTCTGAGGGTGGACTAGGGGTGAATGGGCACAAGAGTAGGAGGGAATCAGTTGGAGAGGCAGAGAAAGTGCAGTGCAAGGAGGAACAGCTGGAAGGAAAGGGCACTGGGCAGTTGATGTAGATATCTATAGTATTAGTAACTTCCTGGATTCTATGAAGGTGACCTTAGTGAGCCCTCCTAGTAATGGAAAATATGGAATCTGAACTGGCTGTCCTTTCTAGCCAAGCAGGGCTTCAATGGTGGGTTACATTTAGTTGAGCTGTTGGCTGAGAAATTCCCTTGGAGATTCCTCAACAACCCAGGCTGATGCTAGGACAGAAGTTTGCTCTCTGAAAATGACAATAAGACCACATTGCTGAGGAAAACCTCCACACAACTCACTGAATGTAGAGAGGTCAAGCAGGTGCAGGCTTGGACATTTCACCCCTATGCTCTGGTCTCTTTGGGGTGAGAGTCTTTAGAAGTGTATAGTTTTTTAACCATTAGTATTGTCTTCATTTCTTTTGCACAATGTCCTCCTAGGTATCCAGCTTGTCCTCAATGAATGAGCAGTTAGATTATTTTAAAATTTAGGCCACCATGAATATTACTACAATGAGCATAAGAACTCTGATACTTCTTAAAACTAATTTTGAGTGCATGGAAAATATACTAAAAGATTTCTTAGATCCATACCAAGTCTGCCATTTTATGAGAACCCTGTAGACTACTGCAGGCACACAGAAGCTTGGATAGAATGAGAGTGTGTGGAGAACAGGGATTGACTGTGTTGTTTGTGGTAATGAGGTTCCATAGCTGTAGCTACTGTGTCTAAATGGGTCAGAATTCACACACTTAACATGTGTGATTTTTATATCAACTTTAACAATGCAATATGGATTTAATTAACTGAAGTTTATATCTGTGGAAAATCCCAACCTACTGCTATCAGAGTTTATTTTGCACGTTAATAGACAATTATCTGCACTGTTCAATTCTGGACCATGTTTTATTGTCACTCTTTATCTTGTCAATTAAATCATACTTGGTTCTTTGTGACCATAACAATGTATTCTGTGTCGCAAAACTCATACCGATGTCCTCTTTCTATGCCTTTGAACATTATTTCACATCTGTTTCAGTTTCACTCCTCCCAGGGAATCCACACTCAGGGAGGGTCTGAGATCAAAGGCCTCTGCCCAGGTCACCACACGGACCCACAATCTGACCCACAGTCAGCCTCAGTCCCAGCAGATCAGACTCTGATGGCTCAGTAGAACTACTTACTCCTCCTGGCCTGGGGACAGCGGGCTCCACAATCACCATGGCATGACTTGTGGTCTCCCTCACAGCTCCCTACAGCTGCATGAGAGGAGGATCCTGGGAAGAACATTCACTGACTCCCACTGTTGCTCCTGATTGCTAAGCCTGCCCAGAATCCCTCATTAGCCTGGACCACCCACTTGGGCCAAAGGACAGCAGCAGCTCATCTAATGGGGAAATCAGAGATCAAATGACTGAGACAGGAGAGCCAATCCCAGCTCTGCCCTTCCACTCTAGGGCCAGACAGAGCCCTGGTCTGGGAAATTTGCATATTAATACAATTTTCCAGTTTCCCAGAGCACTTCCTGTTCCTCTTCCAAAGCTCAGGGTTATTTGTGTGCACATTCTATTGCACGCACAATGCCCACTGCAGCAATCTCTCCCTCATAACTGGGAAGTCCTGCAGGCAACCTTTAGTGAATGTCAGACAGTAACACCAACTAAACCAAAAGGTGGCCATGAATTTGAAAGCAAGGGGAGGTTAATGCAGACAAATGAAAAAAATAAATAAAAAGGATATAAAATAAAAAAATAAAAATAAAATAAAAAATAAAAAAATAAATAACAAGGCTGCTTCTAGGTGTCGTGCAGCAGAAATTCATTATAGATATAAGGGAGAGTATAGCCAGATACAGGGACTTCTGGGAGAGCACATAATGGACATGACCCTGAGCTATGTGAGGAGAGGTAGCAAGGAAACCAGACCAAGAGGCCAGGAGAAGAAATGGTAAATAAAAATGATCAGGAAACCGAAACAGTTGAATTATATGAGGAAAGAGCTGGAGAAGGACCACCAAACCCCTGGGCTAGAGCCCAGCAACACACAGTAATAAGTAGGGACTGAGGGATGCTGGGAGAACCTGGCAGCAAGGTCTGCTATGATTTATTAATTAGTCACCTCAGCCAGTTGTCCCAAGGCTTGAGACTTAACAGTACGGAGGAATGAGAAGGTTGACATGATTAAAGTATAGTCTCAAAAGTTATTTTAAAAAGTTGAAACAGGTTTTATGGTTCCATATTCTTCAGGGACTAGACATGTGAATTAGAGCACATCAAGAAGTACTCATGGAGCTGGAGAGATCGCTCAGTGGTTAAGAGCACTGACTGCTCTTCCAAAGGTCCTGAGTTCAAAACCCAGTACCCACATGGTGGCTTACAACTATCCGTAACGAGATCCGATGCCCTCTTCTAGAGTGTCTGAAGAATAAATAAATAAGTAATAAATAAATAAATAAGTCTTTTTAAAAAAAACTGTTTAAAAAAAAAGAACTACTCACACCTTCCTCTCAGGTTGTACATTTTCAGACAGGAAAAATTACATTTCTATTAAAATGTACATCAGTTTCTCCAGACTTTGTTGGTTAAACACAAATTTGGTTTCTAGAAATATCTTCAGTGCCTCAGCCAGAATCTTGATTGCCTGGCCTGTGAAAAATGGCCAATTTGGACTTTTACTCATCATCTAAAATTGATTCCGATTACTTGTTGCTAATGACAACTACTGTCAAAGCAGGAAAGCTCTCTCTCACCTTCCTTCCTTCCAGTCTCTTCTGTGCTGTGAATACACCTGCTTCAAAGTTCCTCACTAAACTCAATTCTTAGACAGGTCCCTCTTTGTTTGCTATCCCCTGCAAGATCCAGAGAGGGGTGAGGACCCCCACTCAGTGGTGTTTTTCCTTCTCATTGACCAGTCAGGGCCCAGCTTGAAAGGAGTTGCAGGACTGTCTTCCAAGCACTGGGCAGTAGAACCAGGTTTAAGGGTTCAAAGAACGTCTCAGCAACGCATCATGAGCAAGGCTGAACTACATGAGGTTTTGCTATAAAGAACTATGGAAGCCCTTTAGAAAAAGGAATGTAATTCTTAGTGAATGGGAAACATTGGAGAATAGAAACAAGCACGAGATCAGAGCAGCAAAGATAAAATGAAATTTAAATAGCAACAACTGACTTTAAAAAATTAAACATAAATATAATTGAAAACCAGATAGGTATACTGACTTTGAAAAAGAACAGACCCTTCCCTGGTAGAGGGAATGACATTAGTAAGACGCTATGTGCAATGTGAGGGGCTGAGATCTATAACCTGACACACACAGCTACAGTAAATAGCCTGTGTCTGAAATTTCTGAGCTAAGTTAACAATGTCAGTGAGGATTGTACATATCTACATAGAACAGACCATTACTTGGAAGTCTAATATTCACTGTTTCATGCTAAACTTCACAAATTATACACCCACCAATCTGTTCTGATTTCATTCAAATACATGAATTGATGCATGCTGAGAAATTACAAAATCATTCACTCTGCCTGAATCAGGTCCTTCTTCATAACAGTGATCCCTGCAGTTGACTCCCTTAAACTTTGGTCTGAGAGCTACATACTGCCTACCCCGCTTCACCCTGCAGTATACATGTTACACTCTTCTCCTGTTCTGAAAGTGGAACCCATGCTCCACATGCAAATACCTTTCCTGTTGTTGCAATGGACACTTAGTTACATAACTCAAAAGGGTAATTTTAAAACTCTGTTGTGGGACAGCCTTTTAATTGAAGAATATGGGAAGTTCAACCAACAAGGACATTGACCTGGGGAGCAAAAGACTGGGACCAAGGTGACCTGAGTCAGAACAGCTTGTCTCAGAAACATTTTTGGAAAAGGCTGAAGATGTGGGTGTCCTAGAATTAATATGATTTCCCAGGGAGAAATCATTCCACACAATAATAAAAATTAATTAAGGAAAATCTCTTTAAGGACACCACACATGTGGCTCTGGGAGTCCTTAAAGAAGAGTCAGCCTAGAAGAGATTTTGCATTCCACATATGGTATATCCCTTAAGTCGCTTTTAGATTCAGATCCCAGGTTATGCCATGAACTATTTAATCATGGACTGCAGACTGCAAGTCTGAACGCAGGCAGATGGGAGATATACACAGCAAAGACATTCACAGAAGTAAATACATCAGTGTTCTAATACATTAGTCCTTTAGTGACAGGGTTTTATCGAAAGAGGAGGATAGGAAAAGTAGTAGGAAGAAAAGATAAAAAGCTGCGTACAGAGGTCTTGACGCAGGGGCATGCTGCCCTTCCCCCAGAGGCTCTTCCCCATACAATTCAGATAATTTGGTCTCCTTAATCTTTTCTTGCTTTCGCTCTTGCTCGGTCTTTCTCTTCTACTTCTCTTCTCTCTCTGTTCCTGCCTGCTTTCTCTCTTTCTCTTCCCCCTTCCTGCCTCCCTCTCTCACCATGGTGACTTCCCTGACTTCAGTTCTTGGGGCCAGGGAACTTGCCCGGAAGCAGCTTCCCAATAAACTGGCATTTAATATAATCTAATCTGCCTTGAATTGGCTCATTTGAGCAGCAGAGGACAAATAACTTATCAATGGGAATGACCTAGCGGCTGGCTGTAAATCTGGTTCATCTCCTTTGTTCTGCTCTTCAACCATATTTCTAAACAATCCTAGTGAACAAAAATGTATATCCTAGCATCCTGTCTCTCACCGGCATGGTTAGCACAGTACTACTCATCTGCAGGGTGTTTTAGAAGGCATCCTCACTCCTCTAAATTCTATGTGGTGTGACTTATTCTCTCCTAAGCACTGCAAATCCTTTACATCATAACTCCTACTGTTCTACATCACAAATTAACATTGTAGTGCTACCCAACACATGAGACGCCTTTTACAACCTCCACAAAATGAACTCCAAGTGGATCTTACAACCAAACGTTAAATGCTAAAGGTGGAAGTTGTACAAGATAACAAGAGAAACCAGGGCTCTTCGAGTTTGGCATCTTGCCAAGGATGTTTCTGCACACAAGTCCCTACTCCAAATGCTTGGCGCAGGCGCAGCCCCGATAGTGAAGTCATTCAGAGCCCACCACCGGGTCCACGGAATGACTAGAACTAAAAGAGACCCCACAGGTGGCCACATTTGGTCGCCGCTTACCACCCAGTCCCAGGGAGAACCCACCACACAGCTTCCCAGGCTCAGCCGCCTGCTCCTCCCGAGGTGGGCAGTGACCCTGTGCTCACCATATCGAGACTTCGGACCTTGCCTGAGCGTCCCTCAGAGCACCCAGTACTAACTTCCCCTGCTTCCTCCTGAAATCAGGTGTAGAGCTTGCATCTGTAATTCTGAAAATTAACCTGGAAGCCTCCTCGTCCCAGGAACTACGTAACTTTCCTGGAATGCTGGGAATTGTAGTTCTTTGGAAATAACAAAGGCTCGTGGGAAAGTATGGTGGCCCGGTTGAATTTCTCGGTATAAAACTGCAAATTCCGGGGAAATTTTACTAAGGTCTGTCTCTTGATCAGTATTTAATATTTAATAAATGCCTGCTTTAAATTTGGTTCAAAATTGTTGAGTTGTGTTTTTTCCAGCAAAAATCAGGATTAACATACAGAGGTTCACAGGAAGATAACTCTACCCCCCGCAGTCGCTCAATATGTATCCTGGAGAGTGAGGGCACTGAGTGTCCTAGTGCCAGATTTTTACATCTGGCAACCAAAGTGGTATTCTCACATAAGCAAGCAGTCTCTAGTAGAAGCTAAGATAAGCAGTTAGCCAGAGGGGGTTCCAGCATAAACAGGCTGAGATAAGTTAGCAAGGATATCCTGACCTTGGGTTCCTAGAAGTGGAGGTAAGTAATTTTCCTAGAATTCTTGATCAAGGAAATCAAATTCCAGTTAAATCTGAAATGGCCTCAACAACAATACAGGTGGAGAAGTGGTGGGGTCTCTGGCCAGCATGAAGAACGAGGAATGAAGCCAGACATGGAATAGCATAGGTAGAGGGATCTCTTGAGCTTGAGGCCAACTTGATCTACAGAGAGAATTCCAGAACAGCCAGGGCTGTAGAAAAAAACCTTGTCTCTTAAAAAAAAAAAATCTAGCCATGTAGTGCCAGCCTGTGGAAGTCAAGGCTTGATCAAAGTATGGATGACTTTACTGGCTTCCTGTGGAAGCATGGTAGTCACATGGAAGGTTGTAAGTTGAACATCATAAGTAGGAAATGTCTGCAATGGAGGAGATGATCATTATCTATTCTATACATTGCAGAAAAAAAAATACAGATCACCAAGTGAAAATGCAAAAGACGACCAGGACCCACAGAAGGCTATAACAATGGCCTAATAAAGTTCTGTACATGGATTTGCCTCACTAAACTTTAATATCTACTTCAAATATTTGAAAATACAAACTCCAACCACAGTTGGTGATCTCCTCCATGACATTTAAGTGAACGTGGTAAACAATATCCTTCCTTCAAGGCTATGAAGAAAAAGAGATGATGTCTAACATCTTTATAAAAAATTTACATGAATAGGGTTTTTCTCTTGTATTAGTTCTTTGCTACTTCCTGACATCAAGATGATACATAAAAGGTTTAAAATATTTACAGGTCTGGAGACATAGCTGAGCAGTAAAGACAAGCTTATGGCCGTGACTAAGGTCAGGTTTTTGACAACTTTCTGTAATTCTTGCTACAAGAAGATTCAAGGGTCTAACTTTGGGAACCAGCAATTACATGCACTTACACTGCAAATGATGGAAAGAGTGTGCATGCGTGCCTGCGTGCGTGCGTGCGTGTGTGTTTCCCTAGTATAAAAAAAAGTGTCCTTCATGTACATTTCTCTAATTTAGGTGCACAAATTTTTCCACTGTATATAGCAAGTGTAAGCCAGGTATTAGTAGAGGCCAGAAGAGAGTATCTGATTACCCGTGATAGGAGTTATGGGCAGTTGTCAAGAATCAAACCTAGGCCCTGTGAATGAGCAGTCAGTGCTCTTAGGGGCTGAGCCATCTATTCAACCTCATGAATATGTAATTAATAGCGGTAATCTATGAAAGGGTTGATCCTAAGTTTGTCATTACCTCATCATAGAAAACCCAGGAGAAATATAGGATTTACAGTTTCAGAAACTAACTTAGAAGTGATGCTTAAAGAAATGTCCTAATCCAAATCTAAAACAAAACAAAACAAAAATCAGGAGAGAAACTGTCAATTCAAGTCTTTAAGAACTGGTTGACCACTTTACCAAGGCCATAAGACTTGATTTCCCATGGAGACAGGAAAAACAAACACAAACAAGAACTACGAATGATCTGGTGAAGTGGCACACACCCACCCCTGTAATCCCAGCACTGGAGAGGTTGAGGCAGGAGGATCATGACATTAAGGCCAATGCTGGCTTCATATATTTAAAAAAAAAAAAGGAAACAAAGAAAGAATGAAAAGAGATGCTTAAGCACAATGTAGAATATTATTTAACCTTCAAAAATAACTTCTGAAAGAAAAAAAAATATGTTTCAGTCTTATTATTACCCAGCCTACCGTCTCTAGGAGTATTCTTGATAAACTTGTTTTCTTCCAAAAAAATGAAATTCTCAAGAAAATTCTGACACATTACATCATGGATTTGGGGCATAAACTTGTTAGTAAAGGGGGACGTGACTCGCCCTGACTAACACGCAGGGCATCAAAGTCAGGAGAAACATCTTCACAGCTTCATGAGCTGAAGTCACAGGACAATATAATCCTCTAAGCTGAAAACTTTAAATTAAAAAAAAAATTTACAGGGCTGAAGAGATGGCTCAGCGGTTAAGAGCACTGACTTCTCTTCCGGAGGTCCCGAGTTCAAATCCCAACAACCACCTGGTGGCTCACTAACATCTGTTAATGAAATCTGACGCCCTCTTCTGTTGTGTCTGAAGACATCTACAGTGTACTTACATATAATAAATAAATCTTTAAAAAAATTTAAAAAAAAAAAACATGCTTAGCAGTGCAAAGGGGTACACACCTGCATTCTTGAACCCAAAGGCTAAGGTTTCAGGATTGGTGTGACTCTGAATCCAACCTGGCAAGATCCAGTCTCCCCTTGATCTCAAAAGCGACAACAGGACATACTACAAAGCAACTGTTTACCAATGGCTCAGGTTCCCATGTGCTCTGTTTTGATCTATGAATCTGGAATTAAAAGAGAAAATAGTGGTTCTGTTTTGTTTTGTTTAGGTGTACAGGTATTTAGCCTGCATGCACACCTCCTTGTGCTTCATGTGCATGCCTGGTGCCCATGGAAGCCAGAAGAGACCACCAAATGTCCTAGAAAAGGAGTTACAGGTTATGAACCACCATGTGGGTGCTGGGAATTAAACCAGGGACTTCTCAAAGAGCAACCAGTGCCAACTGCTCAGCCACTTCTCCAGCCTGAAACTGGAACCTTAAATTAAAAAAATTAGTTACATGTGTATGCACATATGCGCAGGTATCTTCAGGAGCTAGAGAGGAGTCTCAGGTCCCCAGCAGCTGGAGTTACATCTGTGCACCACTGGATAAGGGTGATCCAGTGCCAGCCCTCTGATGCAGAAGTGTCTTAGTTATTTTTCCACTACTATGGTAAAAAATGACCAAGGCAACTTACAGAAGGAAAGTTTTATTTGGTTCCTGAAGATTAAAGCCCATAGCGAAGGGCATAGCATGGCAGGTTGGCAGCTGAGCTACAAGCTGAGAGCTGAGGGCTCATATCCAGAGCCATAAGGAGGATACAGAATAAATGCACTCAAGAGAGTGAGTCTTTAAACTCCCAAAGCTGACATCCAGTGACATTATTCCTCCAAGGCCACACCTACACAGAGACTAAGTTTTCACATCCCAGAAACTACGGAGAATATGTTCATTCAAACCACCACAAGTAGTATGTGTGCTCTTAACTGCTGAGCCATCTCTCACATGTCAAAGCTTGAACTTAATATTATGTAACCTAAAGCATACAAGGCATGGGGAAAAAACAGCATCTCGTTCTCTAAGACCTGCCAAATCTGTTTCTCATGAGGTTCTTAGCTGTCAGCTTCCCATTCTATCCTTCCTAGGGTTGTGGGTCACTCAGTTTCTAGAACTGCACCCTGAAATGAGCATGAAGATACCAGGGACCTCAAGAGAACCCTTCCACTGAGATCAAAGAGAGAGCTCACTCAACATGAGACACGTTTTTTTCAGTGAGTCCCATGGTGAAACACTGTATGTGTGTGGATACAGGTGCATACATGTCATGGTATGCATCTGAAATCCTGAAAACCACGTTGGGTGTGGGTTTATACCTTCCACCTTGAGGTACGGGGTTTCTTTGTTGTTCTTCCAATGTGTATGCCAGGTTACCTTGCCCATCAGCCTCTGGGATTCATCTAATTCTTTCACCTCACTATAGGACTATGAACATTTGCTATGCACCTTGTAGTGGGAAATGTTAATGAAGAGTTCCGCCCCGAGAGGCCTCTGCACCACTCCTTCCATGTATCTGGCAAAGCATGACTCTTAAGTTTGAGTAGTTAACCAAATATATTTATGTATATGAAACTCCCAATTACATAATGCCAATTTACAATGATAAAAGTTTTATCCCAGTATTTCTAACCTCTCAGCACCCCAGAAGCATATTTGATGCCATCTGGATCTGCCTGTCTCCTCCTCTGCTACCTCAAAAGCTCCCAGGCTCTCTCCTCCCCGCCCCTCCTTCTCTTAGCTCCTCCTCCTCTCTCCCCTCCAATCACTGGCCTCTCACTGCCTCAATGTGAACAGATAGCAAATATCTTGCATCAGCACCTGGCTTTTACATTGGTCCGGGGATTTGAACTCGGATCCTTATCCATTGAGCCAGCTCCCCAGCAGGCCTGAGATACTTTAACACTGACCTTGCTTCTAGCCTGCTTTGGGGACACAAACCCCCATCTGCCTGGTAGGTAGCCATCTATCTAGATCTGAGAGCTACCGAAAACACTAGTAAGTATCCTGAGCAGGGTCCAGTGGCACATGCCCATATTCCACACTGAAGACGTAGAGGCAGAAGGATCAGAAGTTTAAGGTCATCCTTGGCTACACTGTGAGTTCCAGGCCATCTTGGATTTTGTGAGACCATACGGTAGAGAATACACAAAAAAAGCCACACTTCCCGTGATGGGTGTGTACCACCAGGTAGCCAGTGTCTCCCGTAGGCAAAGAAGCCCAGATGAGTCCAGGACACCTGGATACCAAGAAGACCAGCAGAAAAGAGAGGCTTACATGGAAACAGGAAGTGTAGGGCCCTGAGCTTTATTAGTCCACTACTTATAGCACTTCCTCCCTTCTGTTCTGGAATTCCCACTTTCAATAGCTCAGGAGACGGAGGGGAAACTGAGGAGAGACAGCTCAGCCACCTCCACGTCCACCTCCAGCTCTCAGGTGCTTCTCCTCCGGTGAGGATGATGGCACTGGTAGAATTCTGTCGCCTTCTGGGTCGTCAGTCCACAGGGCTTCTAGTGGGAGGGACAGAGCCGGGCAACCTGAGGCTCTGACCAGATAGGTGGTGGGACCTGTGATGGCAAGGCCTGGAAGGAGAACAGTGAGGTCCTGGGGACTTACTAGGGGACAGATGACTAGTAAGATATCGTGAGGTTCCTCAGGGACAGGTGGGGCCCAGTACCAGTCTCAGTTCCTTCTGCAACTTGGAGTGAGGGACTCCTTCCTGGCTAGACTGGAGCAGGTGGCAAGGACCATCAAAGGTGCAGGGAGGGACACCGTCAGAGCCTGGGCTCCCCATCTTGACAGGATCTGTCCCACCTGGATACTTTCCCACCACAGGTTGGGTCACACCTACCTGACAAGATGGGCTTGAGGCTGACAGATCCTGGCACTGTGCTGCTCCATAGGACACAGACGACCAGAGGTCCAGGCTCTTAGGGACAGAGGTTTTCTCTGACTTTGGAGGCAGGATGTCCCAGCCCAGCAGACAGTGCTGTGGAAAGCCAATGTTAAAGGCATGTGCCATACACAACTATGGGAAACCTTCCTGAGTAGCCACGATCTCCTCCCTGGGGCAGAAGCTGTATCTACTCACTGGTTTACCTTAGGTCACCCCAAACTCAGTCCATGTTGACCTGGTGTCTGCAACCCTCCCCAAGATGGGGAAGATGGGGATATTAATGGAATTCTTTCCACGCTGGACTTGGCCTTCGACACCTAAGTTACATGACTTCACTAAGCCACCACAAGACCCCAATACTGACAATGGTCCCTTTATTCCCACTTTATAGTTGAGCCAACGGGTCTTTCTCCTCTTGTCTTCTCCCAACTGCAGCTACTTTGTCCTCCCCCTGGCTTAAGCAGAACACCCTTTGACTCCCATCCAGTCTGGGATATGAGACACATAATGGAAACATAAAGGTCTGGGTTCAAAGCCATCTCTGCTACCAGCCCTCCTCTGCTTCCATGGCTTGTGTTGGGATGAGGTAAGACGGTGACTGCCGTGGCTCTGGGGAACAGCCCTCCCAGAGCTAAGCATGTGGCACCCAAGGGCTCAGTGACTGGGTCCCATGTAGATACCCATCTTAGACACCTTGTAGAAGACATGTACCACACCTGCCCAGGGATTGAGGACTTCACCAGCCAAAGCCTGCTAGCATTCAATATCCTAGGAGTAAGCTCTCTTCCTAAGGCTAGCTCAGGACCCTGGCCCCAGCTGCCTCTAGCTTCTAAGGACAGGGAGGGAGCTTACCCGAGGCAGAGCTAGAGTGTCCGATTCATCAAAGCTCTTCCTTCTATGAATTCGATACCGGTGTGGAGGGTCCATGATGGATAGAGGAATGCTCACCCTGTGTAAGAGGACACAGCACCAAAATCAGCAAGGGTCACATTCTGCACCCCACCCTAGTTGCAACTGTCCACTGGGACATCCCCTCACCGCCCCCCCCACCCCCGCAATCCCCAGGAATCCGGATGTTATTGACACTCACCTGACTTGCACTGGCTCCACCAGAGTTTCAGGACCCTTCTCATCCCGGGGTATCCCACACAGACGGCAAGGGGCACCCGGATCCACAGGCTCGGGAAACAGCCGGCGGTTGATCCGGTAACAGTACACACCTGTGAGGCCCATGACACACCACAGTCCCCTCTAAGCTAGGGGATTTGTTTCCAGAGTCGAGGCCTGTCCCTAGTACACAAGCCATGCCACCCATTGAGGAGTCCCTTTTTTCCCCAGCATCTTTCCTCCCAAAGTCTTGGTTCCACATGCAAGTTCAGGAAGAAATGTCCTCCGGGGGGGGGGGGGCAGCTTCTGGAGAGAGGTGGGATATAAAGGGCAGAACAAAAGTCAGTCAAAGCCCTAGGCCAGGATGCATCTGCAGTGCTTAGACATGGCTGCCCTCCCTGAGTCCACAGCTCAGAGTGACCTGGTAGAAGTGTCCACTCACACTCGTGGTCCTTCTCCACATCACTGTTGTCTCGCAGTTCTGGGAACACAGCTCTAGGGTTGGGGAGAGGAGATCAGGATGAGTGATGGGAGTCCCCCAACTACACTGGACAGGCCCAATGCACACCCCTTGCTTACTCGGGGGAGTTGCAAACACAATCCTCTTTGTTGTTTTCTCGAAACCTCTGCAGCACAGAGAAGAAGGCCTCGGATTCACTAGTGACCGGAGAGCTACTGTCCGGGGTCCCTGGGGTAGACAAAGCAGCAGTGGGTGAGTTGAAGCACCTTGCCCCTCAGACTCTACGCCCTCTGTTACTGACAGCTCTGTTTGTGCTCAAGCCTGCCTTGCTGTAGTCAGCAGTCCACAGACAGCACCCCACAGCGCCCTTAACAGGGACCACACACTTGTTATATTTATTTTAGAGACAGTAATTACATAACTGAACTGGGTCTGTCTCTTGAGTGCTGAGATTAAGGGCCCACGTCTCCATGCTTACTTCTGTTTTAGAGACAAGATCCCATGTAGCCCAGGCTGGCCTCCAACTCAACACTTTTGTCTCCACTTCCCAGTGCAGAGATAATGTGCAGGAACCTGTCTTACTTATTAGCTCGAGAAAGAGCGAGAGGCTAGATAAGGTTCCCTCTCTGAGGAAGCCACATTCTAAAGAGGTCAAAGGAGTTAGTCACCAAGGGATTCTGTGAGACAATACTGAACAGATTGCTGGAAGATGGAGGCCCGAGCCAGGTGCCTGTATGTCACAGGGCAGACAATCCACAAGTAGTCTGAGATGGTGACCAGAGCAGAGATCTAGGAACTCACAGAGACAATTCAAAAGGATACCCCAGTAGGTGAAGGTGTGAAAGTCCTGAACAATCAGGATCTTGGTGTGTGAGGTACAGTCAGGCTGAGACCATGGCTAGAGCACAGTGCAGGGTGAGGGTAGAGGGATGAGAGGATTCAGGGACAAGGTCAGACATGTTTTAACAGTATTCCTCTTTGAGGCTGAGAGGTGAGGGAAAGCAGGGACAGCACGAGGGAAGCTGTAAATTCTAGAAAGATACTAAGGAAGTTCTAGAGAATGTACTAGCTGTCAGTACATGGAAAATGTAAAAGGGAGACAAAGCCACATAGTTTATTGACTTATTAGGTTCATGAGGCTGCCATTTACAGAGATAGGAAAAGGGGCTACACTGAGGATGGGAGTAGAAACCAGGGCCTTGGTTATTGATGCGAGATTAGGACACTCTTCAAAATTTCCCTTTTATTTTATATATTTTGGTGACTAAATTTTTTTAAGTGGGGTGAAAGACTTATAATCTTAGCAGTTGGGAGGCAGAGTCTTGGGTTATGTCTGTGTAAACACAGTCTGTGTAAACACAAAGCCTGTGTTTTCAAGGAAGGCTATTCTACATAGGGAGTTTCAGGACACTCAGAAAAAGTTGCTAAGAAGAGACTAAGGTAAGGGAGGAGTGATAGTGCATGTCTTTGGTCCCAGTACTCAGGAGGCAGAGGCAGGAGGTGGATCTCTGAGTTCTAGGGCAGCCTGTTGTACAGATCGAGATCCAGGACAGCCAGGAATACACAGAGAGACCCAGTGTATACAAACAAACAGGAAAAGAACCCTGGCTGATTTTGCAGGGATTAAGCTCCCAGCATCCACCCTGCGGCTCACAATGAACCCCCATCCCCGTAACTCCAATTCCAGCCTCTCCCACACCCTGTGGCCTCCAAAGCCACCAGGTATGCGCGTGATGGACAGACATATAAACAGGCAAACTCACACATAAATGAATGGTTAAAAATTAAAAGCCGAAAGCTAAAATAGCATGATTTCTGCTACATGCACTTTAACACTCAGTTTTCAGAAACGAAGCAGAAGAAAGACGACAGGAGCCCCTGAGAAGACAGAGGAGCCGAAGAGTTGAGATGCTTCCAGTAGTGTCAATCGGGGGCCTGGCTTCTATAAATGCTCAAATACAGGCCAGCAGTCCTGATTCACTAGCTCATTCATTCACTTTCATTTGTGTCCAGGCTAAGATTAGAGATTAGTCCAACCCGGGCCCTCCCTTACCTGAACCCCCACCCGTCCCCTGTAACCCCACCCCTCACCTGCAATACAATCATATCCTAGGTATGGCCTAGAGTGCCATGTGCTCTCAGGCATTGCAGACTCCTGGGAGGTCACTTTGGGCTGAGGAAGTAGACAAAGGCTAGATCAGCAGGTTTGGCCCAGAGGTCCCATTCCAGGGGGACACCCGGCCTTGTCATGACTCCAGCTTGGTGCCAGTCTCAGCTGGGGAACTCGGAAATGGCAAGGTCAGTTTGGACCCACTTTGGGTGTGGTTTTGGACAGGCCTGGGTTCCAGGCCTGCCTTTCTACCTGTACAATAAGGCTTGCCTCTTTCTTCACAAAGTGCTAAGAACTGATAGCAAGGATAACATCACACTGGACCTTCTAGAAGCCTCACCCCCATGAGGGACACTTTTCTAGGGACAATCTGTCAGACAGGGAAACTGAGGCTCCCCATGATTTCCAGGAACTACTTAGTTACCTTAGATGGCTCGCTTAGTCGTGACAGGATGGACCTTGGGACCTGTGTCTTATTGGGCCCCAGACCTTTTGGTTCTCCCAAAGACACTGGCCACTTCAGACCATGAGTGGCTAGCAAGGGTACTGAGGGGGGTTGAATTCCGTCCTGGGGCTCCTGGTGCTGGCATGTGGCAGGTGGGAGAGAGTCCATCCTGGAGTTGACCTTGCCATAACAGGCCATATTGAACGTGTCACCTCGATGACTGTCCAGTGGGTCCCACATGTGTCTTTTGTCTTGTGAGCTGGAGGCCACTGAGGAAGCAGAAGTCTCTTGGGACGGTGGCATCTCGAAGTTGTTGCTGCTACAATCCACATTCGACTGTAAGAAACAGGTCAGGTTACCCAGGCAGCAGCCTGGCCAGTGCCCAGTCACTCTGACCTGCTGTGGACCCGGAGGTCTTTACCCTGCCGGGGCTTCAGGGTATCCCAGCCCAGTCCCTTCCTCCCAAGGCCTCAGTTTTGCACCATCCATGAAATGGGTGCATCGGGAAAGGTTGACCCTGGAGGCTCGTATATAGTCACTGGGGATAAGTTGTCTATTCCTCGCCACCTGGGCAGTACCACAGTGGCCACCTACCTCTGACGCTGCTCTGGCCACCGACCGACACATGGCCTCGTGCCCAGCCCAAAGCTGCTTCAGGAGCTCCAGGCTAAGTAATCGAAGCTGAACGGGGTCTTTAGTCTCTGCCATATTGGCCATGTGGGCTTCTCAAAGCAACGTCACTGTCTCTGGGCTGCGGTATACCCACAGGAGGTGCTGAGCCTAGGTGTCAAGACAGCAGTGACAAATGAGGGAGGAGCCTGGCAGTGGTGGCGCACACCTTTAATCCCAGCACTTGGGAGGCAGAGGCAGGCTGGATTTCTGAGTTTGAGGCCAGCCTGGTCTACAAAGTGAGTTCCAGGACAGCCAGGGCTACACAGAGAAACCCTGTCTTGAGAAACCAAAAAATAAAAAGAAATGAGGGAGGAGCCCTGCCACACAGGCCTAGATTCAAAACATCACCTGGACGCTCACTCTTTCCCTCTGCAGCCTCACGCTGTTTACTTAACCTCTCTGTGCCTCTTGTCCTCGCCTGATAAATAGGGT
Organism: Tokudaia tokunoshimensis; assembly: GCA_036184795.1. Classification (NCBI taxonomy): domain Eukaryota; kingdom Metazoa; phylum Chordata; class Mammalia; order Rodentia; family Muridae; genus Tokudaia; species Tokudaia tokunoshimensis. The sequence continues at coordinate 129,173,893 of BTHU01000005.1, forward strand.
AGCAGAGTGATTACCTCACCATCCTGTCACTGGGGCAACACAGTTTAACACCATGCTAAACCCAAACCTACAGCACTTGATTAATGTCCATTACCACTAACCCAGCCAGGGTGTGCTTCCTTGTCCACCAAGAGACTAAGACTCCCACTGGGCCTTCCCTATGGAAGCTGATTCCTGGGGCCTGTGAGATGTCTCAGTTGGTAAAGGTGCTTGCTGCCAAGCTCGAGGATCTGAGTTCAGTTCCCAGGGTCTACACACTAGAAAGCGAGAACTGACTCCCATGAACTGTCTTCTTACCTTCATACATGTGTCATCATGGCAGGTACTTGCCTACACCACACACATATAAAAAACTGTTGTTTTTAAAGAAAGACGCAATGTCATGTGACTTTCTTATTTATGTATGTATGTATGTATGTATGTATGTATGTACACTTAGCTGATTTCAGACGCACCAGAAGAGGGCATCAGATCTCATTACGAATGGTTGTGGGCCACCATGTGGTTGCTGGGATTTGAACTCAGGACCTTTGGAAGAGCAGTCAGTGCTCTTAAACACTGAGGCATCTCTCCAGCCCTAAAATCTTGTTTTTAACATTGATCTGAGTCCTTCATCATATAGAAAGTGCAGCACGCTAATTCAAAGCTTAATGACTTGTGCTATCTGGAGCTGGCACTGAACCCAGGACCGGAAGCACTAAGTCTTTTCTCTGCCCACAAATCTTCTCCCAGCCGATTCATTTATTTTCTTTTCTTACTTTCCCTCTTCCTTTTTCTTTTATTTGCATGTATATCCCAAGGTCACACAGGTACTAAATGTCAAAAGCAGGGTTTGAACCAAAATGTAGGTTCCTGCTTGTTGTGCAGTGGTTACTTCCGCTGACATTCTAACTTCTCCCTCATGGTGGGAGGAGAGAGTCTCCTCAGAATGTTGCAAATTCCTAAGGCTCCCTCCATAAGGTTGATTTATACAATGTCCAGGGAGAGAGGACTCTCCGACAGAGCTGCCTGAAAGCTGTGCAGGGGTGGGTCAGAACCCGTGCTAGGTGGGACTGTCAGTGATGCAGCTCCCTTTGGGTCATGCAAGTTCCCGCAGCGACCCCGGTACGTACACTCATTGGTTCACCCAGCCACTCTTGCATGGAAGCATTCCTCTGCTCTGTTGGCTGTGCTCTGGGGCAAATAAACCTTTGTTGACATATGACTCCGGATGAAGGGTCTTAGGAAAGCATGGCCCTGACAGGGTTGGGAGGATGCTGGGACACCCCTCCCCCACCCCTTCTCCAGCCAGCTTTGGTCCCTCATAAATTAAGCTCAGGGACACTTTCTTTTTTAAAGGATTTGTTTGTTTGGACACACCAGAAGAGGGCATAGGATTCCATTACAGATGGTTGTGAGCCACCATGTGGTTGCTGGGATTTGAACTCAGGACCTCTGGGAGAGCAGTCAGCGCTCTTAACCACTGAGCCATCTCTCCAGCCCCAAGGACATTTTCTTTTGCTTCTGGAAGAGATGTTCGCAGTAGAAAGAAGCACTTCCCGCTCATTTTACAACCCCAGGCCAGACTCCTCCAGCAGTATCAGACCCCCTGTCCTGTCCCAGCCCTGCCACCCCACACGCCCCTGGGGACTTGGGTACAGGTACAGGCAGGCTGCAGGGGGCGAGCAGAGAAGACCCCAGCATCTCACTCACGCGCACTCAGGCAGGGTGCACACCGGTGCCTGCCCCTTCTCTACCGGTCTAGCGGAACGTAGGCACATCTCTCTGGTCCCAAGATCAGTGGTCGCCCAGGATGAATGGACGCCAACGCTCTCCACCCGGAAGTCCAGATTCTCAGCAACCCGGGGATACGCCTCCAGCAGGAGCGGAATCTCCAGTGATTGTCCTAATTGGCTAATCCTGGGGCGGTGCCGCCCTGATCGGCCAATTGACGGGGCCAGGACGCCCTACGCTTGTTTCTTCGCATCCGGAAGCGGCAGTTTCAATTTGGGAGGGAGGGGGTGGCTAATGGGACTTCACTGCTGATTGGTTAGTTGATAATGCTAATTCCACCAATTCAAATTTTACGGACTGGCACCGTTCGAGGAGGACAGGTTCCGGTTGGTCAGTGTGGTCCCGGTTACGCAATTTCCGTACATGAAGCCGCTACGGGCGGTGGATAGGGGGGACTAGAGATTGCGGCAAACTTTTTTTTTTTTTACAAGGCTTGCTTCAAACTAGGCTTCCTCCTGGTTGGGGCTGGCGTGTGGATCTACAGATGTGTCGTATTAGCCCAGCTTTCTATAACACTTCAAGTCTTCGTGAAGTGCCTATTTTGTGCCAGAGACACTGGGAGGCAAAGATTTAAAAGGGTGGGGAAAGAGAAAGAGAACTCAGTGGGAAAATTACGATATAGATACCAAAAAAAAAAAAAAATCTGCTCCTGTAAGATATAAGCCAAAATTTATGTAGTCCAGGCTGGCCTCAAACTCGCTATGTCCTGAGGATCATCTTGAACGCCTTTCTAAGCCTGTAGCTTCTCACTCCCCTAGTGCTGGAATTACAAGCGCGATCCGTCACGCCCAGTTTGTATGGTGCTGGGAATTGAGCCCAGCGCTCTAGGCTTAGAAATGTTTTTACCTTAGCTGTTCTCAAGGGCACTTTGTTTTTAATACCCAAGGCTGTTAGCCGCTTGCCCTTCTCCTTGTCACGGAGGCAAAGCCAGCCTGCCCCAGGAAAGGGTCTTGGAGTCTGGGTTACGGGGCTTATTTACTCTCAACAGTCTTCATTCAAGAAGCGAAGTTTACGGATATATTTTAGGTTCCAAGTACCTATTCTATGCCAGGTTGGGGGTGGGGGAGGATAGCTCACGCAGCAGGAGTTAAGTGCCCTGTTGCTGACCGAGCATTTAAATCAATACAATTTGATGGGTGTGGTTGTGCACACTTTTAATCCTAGCACTCGGTAGGCAAGGGTCAGGCATCTTTGTGAACTCAAGGCCAGCCTGTAGTGAGCTCCAGGAAAGCCACGGCTACACAGTGAGATGCTGTCTCAAAAAACGCAAACTGATAGGTTATTCCTCCACCAGTGAAATAAATCAGTTCAAACCAGATTAGAAGATATTAAAGACAGGTTCATTAAATTCACTGACCCCGAGGAAGGAGGCCAGGGAAGTCACCATGGGGCAGGGGTGGGACAATGTACAGAGAGAAGAGAGGATTAGGGAGAAAGGGGAGGGAGGGGGGAGAGAGAAACCAAAATGGATTATATAGGGAGGAGGGAGGGAGGGGAGGATGGGAAGGGAGAGAGATAGAGAAAAAGAACCCCAAAATGTCTGGATTATATAGGGAGGAGCCTCCCGGGGAAAGGCAGCCCAGACCCAGGTCTGGAAAGTTCAGGGTTGGGGCCAGGGTATGCCAGATAGGGACTGAGGGTTGCTGTAGAACCAGGAGGCCAGGTCTGCTTTGATATGTAAAATATGCACCTTGGATTCCAGTCTGAAACAAAACACAACACCATTTGTCTCCTTAGCCGAAAAGGAGTTAAGGCAGAATATTCTGAATAGATACAGAAAGGTCATTAAGCATCCCCCCTACCTTTCTTGGGATTGGAGGTGGGAAGCATCAGAATCTTTCCTCTTGGGGTCTTGCAGCATCTGAAAAGGTCTCATCTATTATCTGGGTGTAGGGTGGTACAGGACGGGCATGCAGAGAGGCAAGAGGATCAGGAACTTGAGGATAACCCAAACTATACAAGTCAGGTGTATTAACACACACTTTTAATCCTAGCATTCAAAGAGCATTTGTTTGGTTACAGACCCGGGGACAAGAGGGCAGGGGTGCATATTTTAACATACCAAAACAGATCTGGCCTCCTGGTGCTGAAAAACCCTCAGTCCAGAGGACCCTTGCTCTTGCCCGGGAAGCATACCACCCCAAAAGCACTCACGAGAAACGATCCTTGATGCAAACCGCAAGAGGATTTTTATTCAGGGCCAGCTAGCTGGGATTCAACTCGTACCCCACGCAGGAGGGGAGGAGAAGAGCCCTGAGCCTAAAATCACACAAGCTTATAAAGGTAAAAACCACAAAATTCAGGACAGGAGGGGGGTAGGAACTTCTAGTCAGGAGTACTTCTCACGGGGTGTCTCCAGATGGTCAGGACGTGGTCTGCTGATAACGGAGGGGAGGGGGAGTAGGGACTTATAGTCAGAAGCACTTCTCACGGGGTGTCTCCAGACGATCAGGATGTGTGGTCCCCTGATGACAATGGGGAGGGGGAGCAGAGACTCCTAGTCAGAAGCACTTCTCACGGGGTGTCTCCAGATGATCAGGATATGGTCCTTAGTAACTGGGCTCATGTCCCTTATCTGGCACACGCAGCTGTAGTTCTCAGGATTGTTCTGCAAGTTCTCACCCTGTGAGCACTCCCTCAGAGTTCACAAGTTCAGATTCTCAGGCCCCAGAGGAAGAGGGTCCAACTTAATATTTTCCATCTTTACATTCCCCACTTTTTCTTTTAGTAAGTTCTAATTATTGAACTTCCGAGTCCTCTCTAGATCTTAAGGCCTGATACTGTTGGCGGAGCATCCTTATCTGAACAGTGTTAACTCTTTCTCTGACAAACCTAATGAGACCATTTAGAACACAAGGTCCACCAGTGAGGAGCAGTAAGAGAATAAGGAGTGGTCCCATGAGTGAGGAAAGGAGGGTAGTAAACCAAGGAGATTTGGAGTACCAACTCTCAAACCAGCTTTGTCGTGCATCTCGGTCTCGTCTCTTGTCTAAGCGCTCTCTGAGTTTGCTTATGGAATCTTTTATTACCCCCTGAATGGTCTACATAAAAGCAACATTCTTCCTTAAGGGCAGCACATAATCCTCCCTCTTTAAGGAACAATAAGTCAAGTCCTCTCCTATTTTGAAGCACTGTCATCATGATAAAGGAGTCTGGGTATCAAATGAACCATCACACAGAAGTCTTGAGATTGGTTAAAGACAGATGTTGACACACAAGGGGTGAGGCCTGTGTCATAAGCCCACCAGGCTTCCATTGGAGGCACTAAGTAGCAGTTGGTCCCAGAGCTATCGACAGTAGCTGTGTGACTATAAAGATGAGCCTTGTCAGGGGGAGCCTTACCTATACAAAGTCCAGACTCAGATACAGCAGACAAGGTTAGGCTCTTAGCATTCTGCCAGCTGTAGGAACTGTAATCTGAACTGACATTATAGGATCTTGTAATTCCTATGCCCTCATAATAAGGGAGGTTAGAGGGAAGACAAATCAGAAAGACTGAGTAGCTCCTGAAATTCTCCTTGAATTAAATTGAACATACGCTGGCTCTTTTTAGCTGGGGAAGCACCAGCAGGAGCAGTAATGTGGTGGAAACAAAGTATAAGAGGGTGGTCGGTCTTTTCAGCACGCCAGTCCTGGTCAAGTGGTGGTGCATGTTTGACATGGGAAGCATGGATCCATGCAGAGATGCTGTCTACCTTGACTGTGGTAAGGGTCACCAAGAGCACCAGGTATGGTCCCTTCCAGCGTGGTTCAAGACTGGATACCCGATGTGGTCTCATGTAGACCAAATCTCTGACCTGGAACTGGTGTGATACCTGGAGATCTCTGGGTCGATAGAACTCAGCTAGTTGAGTCCACACCTCCTTCTGCACCACTTTAAGAGCTTTCAGCCTAGCATATAAGTCACTGTTACTATGACAAGCAGGTTTTATCTGATAAGTAATCATGCTGAGAGGAGGCAGAGCCCCATATAGGATTTTAAAAGGGGTAAGGTCAAACTGGGCGGGGTTGTTTTTAACTCAGAACAAAGCCAAGGGAAGGAGGACTGTCCAGTCTGCACAGCCAGTCTCTTTGGACAATTTAGTCATTGTCTCTTTTAGGGTTCTATTCATCCTCTTTACCTGTCCTGAACTCTGGGTTCTATATGCATAATGTAATTTCTAATCAAACCCCAGGATCTTGGCCAGTCCCTGACTTACCTGGGCAATGAAAGCTGGGCCATTATCAGACCCAATTACCTTTGGCATGCCAACCCGGGGAAAATCTCTTCTAGGATCTTCTTTGTTACAACTACAGCTGTTTCTTTCTTGGTAGGGAAGGCTTCTACCTAACCTGAAAAGGTGTCTATAAAGACTAGTAAATATTTATTGCCATACCGTGCCAGTCTGATCTCTGTGAAATCGACCTCCCAGAAGGCTCCTGGTCTATTTCCCCAGAGGCACTTGCCTGACTCTAGCCTATTTCTGCAGACATTTACTTTTTGGCATGGCACACATTTTCTGACTATATCTTCAGCCATGTCATACAGTCCAATAATGTGATAATGAGTTTATTTTTATTATTGCTATTATTTTTTTTTTACCTCCCAAATGCGTGAGCCGTTGAGTTTGAAACAAGATAGTTTTGGCCTGTAAACTAGGTAAGATGATCTTATCATCTTTGGTTTTTACTAATCTGTTGAAGGTCTTGGTCGGTATATTCTAACTGCCCAATGGGGGCAGTTGTACTGGGACTTCATCTTGGGGGAAAACAGCCAGAATGTTCAGCCCTTGGACTGCTCTTTTGGCTTCTGTATCAGCCCACTGATTTCCTCTGGCTTAGTGAGCTCCCCTTCTGATGACCTGGACAATGGCTGATTGCCACCTTCTTAGGCCTATGTACGGCTTCTAGGAGGTTTAATATTTCTTTTTTGTTTTTAATCTCTTTCCCTGCTGAGGTCAAGAGTCCCCTCTGTCGGTAGATGGCGCCGTGGACATGTGCAGTGGCAAAGACATATCTTCTCTCTGTGTAGATGTTGGCTTTTCTTCCCTTGGCCATTTTCAGGGTCTAGGTGTGTGCAGTTTGGCCCTTTGGGCTGCGGATCCCTCTGGGAGGCTGCTGGCCCATATGACTCCATTCTGATCTACCATTGCCGCCCCAGCCATTCGCTTATGTTCGACCATAAAACTGCTTCCATCGGTAAGCCAAGTCACCTGAGCATCCGGTAGGGGCTGGTCTCTGGGGTCCCAACGGATCCCTGTTTCTTCTGCTAGTATTTCTTGGCAGTTGTGTATCACCGGATGGGGGTCCGCATCGGGCAGTAAGGTGGCGGGGTTGGGAGTGACCGGGAAGGCGAACTGAATGTGGGATGGTCCATGGTGACCGGCACTTTATCAGGATGCCTTGTTCGATAAGGCGCTGTATGTGGGGTTTTATCCCTGCATGTGCTTCAGGGCCCATAGGGTACTGGCGCACCACTATAGGAGTAGCGGCGGCCTTTAATTCTATGACCACGGGTGGTTGTTTCTGTGTTAGTTCCATCTCAGCAGTTTCTGCCCAAGCCCCAGGATATCTTTGAAACCAGGTCTCTATATTTGTGGGCCTCACCTTGGGTTTTCCAGCTCAGAGGCTTGGCTGCCCAAGAGAGGCTCTTTACTATACCGCCCATACATTTTAGTTTCTCCCACCCTCTTCCTCCTCCTCCTTCTCCTCCTCCTCCTTCTTCTCCTCCTCCTCCTCCTCCGCCCCCCTCCTCCTCCTCCTCTCCCACTTTGCTTTTCTCTGCACAGATGCTTTCTCCACCCACCCCGTTTGCTATGGCGACTTCCCTGGCCTCCTTCCGGGGGGGGGGGGGGGGCAGTGAACTCACCTGGCAGAGAGCAGCTTCCCAATAAACATGTGTTTATATATTTTAATCTGGCTTGAATTAGTTCATTTCACCAGCGGAGAAATAACTTTTCAGATCGCTGTGAGTTCAAAGCCAGCCTGTACTATTATAAACAGTTTCAGGCCAGCCAGGTTTACAAAATGAGACACTGACTTAAAGCAAAATCAAACAAGCAAAAACCAAACCGGTCTTTCCTTTCTACCCTATGGGGCTCAAACGCACGTATTTAGGCTTGGAGGCAAATGTCTTCACCTACTGAGCTATCTCGGTAGCCCCACAACTCAAATTTTTTAAGTGTTCCAACACTTAGAAAATAACAACATATTTCACAGAGACAGACAGACAGACAGACAGACAGACAGACGGGGGTGGGTGGGTGGGTTGGGCCCGCTCTGGTGCCATATTGCCTGGAGTAACGCGTCTTTGAGGGGGGGGGGTGAGGAGAGGATTGGCGTGTGGGGCAGTATGACTGACAGGAGGAAGACCCACCCTCAGTGTGGGCCGCACCTGCCAACTGGGGGGGGGGGGAACAAATTGAAAGGGGAAGCCTGCCTTGCGGTTGCCTCCATCATCTCCGACCGCTTTGACCTTTCAGCTTGGACCCCACACCAGCAATTCCCCAGAGCGGTTTTATAGACCCGGCCAGGGACGACTTAGAATTTGGATCCGAGGCTTGTAGGACTCAGCATCCGGGTTCTAGAGAAACAAAAGTCTGAAGATGAATTTCCTACGTGCGCTCGCTGGTTTCTCGAGCTGGCTCTTCAAACCTGAACTTGCAAAGGAATCTCCTCCGGATAGTGCGGAGAATGCTGTTAACCCATGGCGTGAGCTGCTTCAGAAGATAAATGATAAATGCGGCTGGTCTCCACGATTCATCTTTTTCGAGCGGTAAAGAATTTAATGACTCTGTCTACAATACTTTTGAACATTTCTGGAAGATTAGGGAAGATGACGCAGTTGGCGAGCTGCTTCTGGCATCTCTGGATAAAGTAACAAAGGAAAGGGACCAACCAATTCAGAGATGAAATTTCCCAGCTCCGAATGCATATAAATGATCTAAAGGTTTCTAAGTGTGTCCTGGGGGAGACTCTTCTCTCCTACCGCCACAGGATTGAAGTTGGGGAAAAGCAGACTCAAGCCCTCATTGTGAGATTAGCTGATTTACAATCCCAGGTCACGGTCAGCCCACCGGTAAGATGTCTGCAGAGGTGAGGGCACTGACTGGCAAAGAATGGGATCCGGTAACCTAGGATGGAGATGTGTGGGAGGCCATAGATTCTGAAGCTGACATTTCTCAGAACCAGTCTTCACCATCCTTAGTTACTTCTGGACTTGTCACCAGACCCAAGTCTCTGGCGGTCCAGAAACCCAGCCATACTAGCCATGAACTCAAATTACTTGCTCAATCAAATAGGCAACAGGCAAAGGAACCTGCCGGGGAATGGATTTTAAGGGTGTGGGATAATGGCGGTAGGCTCGCAATACTGGATCAGACTGAATTTCTCAATTTAGGTCCTTTGAGCCTTGATAGTGAGTTTAATGTCATAGCCCGCACCGTTGAAGAAAATGGTGTGAAGAGTTTGTTTGACTGGTTGGCTGAAGTATGGGTCCAAAGATGGCCTACTACAAGAGAGCTGCAGATGCCTGACACCCTGGAGTGGTATTATGTTGATGATGGGATTAAAAGGCTTAGAGAACTTGGAATGATAGAGTGGCTTTGTGTAAAAGCTCCTTGCCTGCAGTGGAGGGGCCCCGGAGGATGCACTCATTACTAGGGCTATGAGGATAACTTTTGTCAGGGGAACCGTAGAGAAATGGAAGAGCTTTGTATTTAGCCTTCTCTGTATAAAGGACCTAACAGTGGGGGCCATGGCTGCTCAGTTGCATGATGTAATAGAGTTAACTGAAAAGCCAACAGGGGCTGGGCACAGATGATGGATGGTTTGACTCCTGTGGACCCCACAGCAGTTGTCTTTCTCTACCTGTGAATATCAAAGCATCAGTTAAAAAATAAAAGTGATTCAGAAGGACGCCCCGCAGAGCGGGAGACAGAGGACAGAGACATTTTTTTGCTCCTTCTTTTTTTCTTTTCTTTCAACATAGACTCTAGAACTAGAGGCGGGTTGCCTTCCTAGGAGGTCTCCGAAGCCCCGCAAACCCAAAAAGATCATTGCCACTACTTGGTTGCAAACAGGAACTAGATTATAAGATCCTAATGCTGAAGACATCAGGGGTTCGAACCTAGGACACAGAGGAATAATGCGTGGATTGTGCTGGAGGAAAGCTCCCTCCCTGCTAGTTGGCATTCATAGGGCTAGAAAGTGCTATGTAGGCTACTGTTGTTCTTGTTCCCACTCAGCTACGGTCTTCAGCACTACAGGCAGCTATGGGAGTTGGTCTGGTGCTGCTTGTAGTCAAACTGGTGATAGCCAATAGTGGGGGGGGGAAGAGAGAGAAGTGGAGTTTGAGTTACTGGACTGGTAGATCATAAATGGAACAGCTAAAGCTAGAAACAAGTAACATTTGGTTGTTCAGATATGCTATGAATAGAAAGATGGTCTTCAAAAACCTCAGAGACCACAGAAAATGGCATTTAAAGATGTTTTTATTAATTTAAGGCCTTTTGACATTGACGTGTCAGTTTCTGACGGCACCCCATTCGACTTGGAAGAGGAAGGATGAGCATTGAAGAATCTCCATTTGGAGATGGATTCTAATGTGGCAAGCTGCCACTGGGCAAAGAAAATGCCTTATTCCCTCTGCAGACAGGATGCCGTCCAAAATGGGCAAATTTAAATGCAGGCAAAGTTGACTGCCTAACTCTGCCAAGACAGGGTAAGCAAGTCCTTCATATGTCTTGCTTCACAAATATGCCTGTCAGATATACTGCCAGAAGGCTGAAGATGGATGCTCCAACATTATCAAGACAATTCTGGGGGAACTGTCAGACAGCCATTTTTCTGTCTTTTCTATAGCCTTGGAAGCTGCTTGTTTATACTTCCTGTATATTCAGGCAATATTTATCCTTCTGAGGTCTCTGATGGGGTTGAAGACTAGATAGTTATTGTCTCACACTTAAACTTAAGTTGCTTAGGATTTAAGAGGTTTTTAGGTCTAAGAAAATGTTTTTAGGTTAATAATGCATGTTATCATAGAAAATGATTTAGATACAAAACTCTGAACTCACCAAGATAGTATAGATGACAGAATACCTTATTCAAAGATTGCCAAATAAAAACAAACTGGACTTTTTTAATGTAACTCTTACCTAATCGTTTCATAATTGTTTCTACCATGTGTTGTTTATTACTGTAAGAGAAAGACTCTTTTTATATAGACAAAAAGGGGGAAATGTATGGGTTTGGACTGGGGCTGCTTGTATTCAAATGCTAAATCCTGTACCCCAAGATCTGGTTGCTCCAAGATGAGTGGATCTTCATGCATACCAGCCTTTGTTGTATAAACCTTGCTCCCCAGTTTAAAACTTTTGGCTAAATAAACCTTGTGACAGTCAATTACTGGGGGGACTAGAGAGAGGTGGAATTTGAGTTACCAGACTGCGGGGGGGGGGTGTCACAGGGATTATGAGGAGAGAGGAAGAAGGAGTACAGAGGAGGAAGAAACAGAACAGGAGGTCTCCATTAGTCATAATAGACCATCAGCATGTGCCAGGGTGAAATACCTCCACTGGAGCAGAAATAACCTAGAAGATTTCAAACAGTAAATGTTTGGGAAGCACAGTTGGGGCAATAGCCAGACTACCATTAGAGGATTAGGGATTACTCCCTAGTAATTTCACAGAGCCTAATAAATCAATCCTAGCTTGAGTCTCATTCATTTGAAGCTAGACAGGGATATGATAATTATTTTACAGGCAACTGTGTCTGCTTGTACAACTGTGGCATGACAGTTGATTGTGTAACCATTCTCCTATTGGATTTAAGCCCTGCTCCACAGCAGAGGGACCCATATCTGGCACTGTAAGCCAGCAGCAGACAAGTTCTGTGCCTGGGAATGTTATCGATCCTAATGGGGAAGAGCTGCTGTTTTGCTAAATGGTATGATGTGCCTGTCAAATTGCCTTCTAAATATTTATGTATATATCTATAGATTCTTGATGCTGTCGGCCTTGGTGACGGGAACTTTTTCTTACGGTAGGTGGTAGTTACTGAGGAAGCTAGCAAGTGATCCAGACGCTTAGACTTCAAGTGACCCTGTCACAGTGGCCCAATGCTCAACCCTAAATGGAAGAAAACCATACTTCTCTGTCACCCCCTCCAATGCTCAGGGAACATCACGGAAGAGGGAGCAGATTTCTTGTGTGGTACCTTTACAAGATATGGAGCCTACTAGTATTCCCTCTATTCCCTCATGGAAGGAGAAGACATATGAGAGGGTAGAAGTCAGTGGTACAGCTTCCCATCAGTTCATGTTCCTGTAAGCCTAGTTAGCCTCACTGGTCCATCAAGTTGAATTTGGGTGGAATGGCTCCTTTGGTCCACCTGAGTCCAATGCTTTCTCCTATCTAGAGTGAACAGACTTCCCAGGAAATCGCTTGCAACAGTTATTGGCTTTATCTGTAAAGTAAGCATGATGTAAAGTTATGTTGGAGGTCAAGCTGATAGATAAGTAGTGGGCCTGTGATGGTTGGAAATGGTTGTTGCCTGGACTGTGTATGGGGACATCTAGGACTGGTGGGATGTCTCCTGTCATTGGGGATGTTTTCAGAGAGGACAGACATGGAAAGCCCCACCCTTGCCGTGGGCAGCACCTTCCAGACTACCACCCGGATGGAAAAGAGGGTAAGAAAAATAGTACCAGGAAAAGATGTTTTCAGTGCCTCAGTTGCTGCTGCTGCTGCCATTCGTTGCTGTTGCCATCGCCACTGCCACAGCTGCTGCCAGCCACCTCCAGCTTCTTTGGTCTTTCAGCATGGATCAGATACCACCCACTCTACAAGAGGCTTTCGGGCCTGTCCAAACTGGTTTGGATTGTTGAGCTTCCTTCCTTGATTAGGTAGCTACCAGATTCTCAGCCTCTCTAGCACATGAATCGCCACTGTTGGACCATCCAGCTCCCATTGTGTAAGCCAGGTAATTAAATCCCCTTTTATAACACATGCATACCTTGTTGGTTCTGTTCCTCTGGAGAGCTCTGCCTACTACAAATGCTCACCATAGCGCTGTACCAAGGAGACCTGCCAGACCATGCATTCCACATTCCTGTCTACCATGGGCACCTCCAGCACCAACTCCCATCCTAGAATGACCTCTTCCAGGGTCTTGTATTGCCTTGGGATTCACTAGATGCATACAGGCTGGAATCAACACGTTAACGTATATTCAGCCAGGCAGTGATGCTGTATGCCTTTAATCCTAGTACTCAGGAGGCAAAAGGCAGGTGAATCTCTGAGTTGGAGGCCAGCCTGGTCTAGAGGGCTAGTTCTAGGACAGCCATGGCTACACAAAGAAACCCTGTCTCAAAAAAAAAAACAACATATTTATAATGTCTTGAATTATGATCTGTTGGGTCAGGGCTGTGGCTTGGTTGTAAAATGCCTGCTTAGCCCATTTAAAGGCCGTAGGTTCCGCCCCTTCTGCAAAGAGTCAAAGGGCATACAGAGTGACTACTGTACCAAGTGTTGATGAGGATGGGGAAAACTGGCATTTGCGCACTGCTGGTAGGAATATAAAAATGCTATGGCTACTTCAGAAAAGGGTTGGTAGTCCTGAATAGTAGATAACCCAGAAATCCCAGTCTGTGCTATCTGCCAAGGACTATGTCCATATAAAGACCTTTACGTAAATATTCCTATCAGCCTTTAACATGGCTACCACACACACACCCATCTAAATGTATCAGATCCACTCACTAGCTTCACAGAAAACAAAGATTGTATATTATACAATTCCAGTTACATGGACTATTCAAGAAGGGCAAACTTGAAGAGACAGATCAGTAGATCCGGTGTCTAGGGTGGGAACGGATGTGATGTCACTACAGAGGGGTCTTCCTGGAGATGGAAATTCAAAACTGGATTGCTTTTGGTTGCTGCACATTTTGTTTTTAATGTACTGAATTTTTACTCTGGTTTTTCAAGACAAGGTTTCCCTGTGTAGTCCTGGCTATACTGGACTAGCTCAGTAGTTCTGGCTGGCCTTGAACTCAGAGATCTACCTGCTTCTGCCCCTCTGATCGCTGGAATTAAAGGTGGGCTCTCCTAAAGTCCTGGATTGATAATGTGTAAACAGAATTGCTCTCCTGAAACAGACCAGAACAGCCCCAGCCCTTACAGAGCCCCTTCTCCCCTTCTATAGGGGAGACACATTCACCATGACTGTTCTAGGATACATGCATATCCTGTGTGCATGGTAAGGGTATCAGTTCAGAGACACCTGTAGACAAGCAGAGGTGGCGGGGAGAGAAAGCACCTGAGCCTGAAGAACCAAGAACTTGGGCTTCTACCCTGGATGGGCTCTGGGTGCTTGGTGTGCTGAACTCCAAGGAAAGGGTGGGGATGATATAGGGCAGGAGGCAATAACCCGTATCGGCGCAGAGTAGCTGTAATGGAGGAGGAAGGGGTCAGCGTCTCAGAGATTTAGACAGAAAGTAGCATGTGTGACAGTGGACTTGATGACCCATCAAGTTTGTGGCCTGGGAATCTGGGAGGATGTAGCTACCATTAAGAAACCAAACCCACGCCATCTTGGCTGGGATCGGCTGCCATTTTAAAAGAAAGGGGGCCTGAGAACTTGACCTGCAGCTGAACCCAAGCTGCACCCAAGTTCAGGAACAACCACATAGCTTGTCTCTGGCCCCTAGCCCAGAGTTACTCCCTAGCAACATCCAGCCAGGATTAGTCTGGTAGTTCAACATATACTTTCAGACCATTTGCTCATGGTTTTGCTTCAGAGCATCTTACAATAGTCATTCTATTAGATGCTTGCCAGGCTAAAAACCCTCTCTCTTGCTCACCATTTCCTATAAAACCTTGTCCCACGGAGGGCTCAGGGCTTTACCCTCCCATTCGGCTGTGTCAGTGATGGGAGCCCAAACTCAACCTTGAACAAAGACCTAGTGCAACTGCATTGGAATTAGCTCCTTGGTGGTCTTTTGGGGTTCAAGAACGCTTCTTGAACAGGCAAAACACCATCAGCTGAGCTCAGGGTTTCTGAGACACACCAGTGGGTGGGTAGCGGTGGAGCTTCAGTCAAGAGGACACAAGCAGCAGGGCAAGGAGAACCCACCAATGGCCTTTTCCACTCTCAAGGGCTCTTCAAACAAGAAAGGTCAGAGGCAAGTTCTCAGAAGGCAAAATGGGGTGCCCGCTGAGTCACTGATGTTGTACATGAGAATTGAAATGTGGAGTTACAGAGAACCCTGTTCAAGAATCACTCCAGATCCCCTGGCCTGCGGAGGCTGGCCATGTCCTTTCTTCTCAGAGCAGACCACTGCAAGGCAGAGAGCTCACACAGGGTCACAAATGGGGCTTTATTTTAGTTTCCAATATGATCAGCAGAGATCCAGGTAACCCAGGCGGATGCATCATCTAAATATACCGGAAGCAAACACACTGTGTCTCGTGCCTTCTGCACCCCAGCAAAGGATCACACAACAGTTATCAGCAAGAAACTAAAGTGCTCTCTGCTAAACGTCTCTCCGATACAGGCTCTCCCTGGTGGTATAAATGAATCCTTACTTATATAAGCTCAAATTTTCATTCATGACTCAGGGGCTACACTGAAAAAGAATTTGAGTTTATTCTACCCCCTCCCCCGCAAAAAATAACACAACGTTCATTAGGATTACGTGACACTGATTTGTCCTGACCCACTGTGAGATGACCCCATCTATCCAGCCTGGCAATACACTGTCTTTCCATTACATGCTGACCTTGGCCAAGACCACCACTGTCCCAGCAAAGTGGGCAAGTGAGCAGGCCGACGTGGGCAGGAGAGGACATGGCCCATGGGACACCCAACCAGCAGGACAGTGTCCCGCAGAGCTCCTGGTTGTGGGCTTCTGGGAGAGGCTGGAGCCCAATGATTTATCTCTAAGACACTTTCTACCTGTCCTACAAAGGATTCATCACTCTAGAACTGCTTTTCCAAGACAATCAACCTTGGTGACTGGAATCCTCCCTGCTTTGACCATTAACAATTTCAACACTCAACAGTGACAAGTTCAGCATTGACAAGAGGCAGAAGCTTCAGGAGCAGAAGAGGAGGCCGGAGGGTCGGGGCAGCAGGAGCACAGTGGCCAGGTTCTCCTGCTGTTTTGTAGCCAGCTGCAGTCATCAGCACGGTACAGTCCAGAGAATGGTGGCCACAGGGAGCTTGTTGCAAGGCAGGGATGAGCCAACACTAGTGAGGTGCGCCTCACAGGCTTGTGAGCCCCTCAGCACTAGGTCAGGTAGACAGACCTCTTCTGTACTGACCCGGACAGCTCCCATCTTCCACCATTCCTCCTGCTACATCCTTTAACCACCTGGAGCAAACCAGCTCTCACTAGAAACCAGACTAACAGGCCAGGAGCTGAAGGAAGGGCCTCAATGGCATGAAGGGAGGCAAGTCCCTTGTCGTCACCACGCCAGACACCAACTGCACTACCACACCAGACACCCTAGTTCACGCCTGCTCCGCAGCTCTGACTCTTACTCTTACTCTGCTCTGGCTGGCGGGGGTCTCCAGCGCCCCGTACACATAAGCTGGTTGAGTCTAAAGCCCAGGGTGTGTTGAGCCCAGCCACCGAGCACAACTGAAAGACTCTGCAAGTGGGAAAAAGTGCTAAAGCTGAGGGTCGAATGCAAGATACAAGTTCTGAGACAAACTTGGCAATTCCAGAAGTATCCTGAATTTTTCTGGGGAGTCCAGTGACCCCCAACTCTGTTTCTCTCTGTAGGTGTGCTCGGGCTAGAGAAAGTAGGAGTGCCGCCTGATGCCTGTGAAGGCTCCCATCCTGAGGTGCCATCCTGAGGAAGACCTTAGCAAACGCACAGTGACTTTCAACCGAGTGAGCGTGATGAGTAGACACAGACACATGCATGACTCCCTGGGGCCGAGCTGTCCAGTCCACGTTGGTCTCCATTAGGGTGTGAGCCGGGGGGGGTCTTCCTGCAGGGGTAGGGAGTAACTGGTACAAGACAGTGGGTGCTTTCCTTCTCTGCAGCGGCCAAGAACTAGAGCTGATGGGGGTCCGGCCCTGCCTCTTCTCAGTGCAGTTCTGCCCGGCTGCACACTATCTGCTGGGCTGCAGGTACTGGTGTGTGAACATGTTGAGTTCGCTGTCCAACCAGCCAGCTTTATTCCTGCAACACAAGATTACTGTACAGATGGCTGCTATGGCAAATCCCACTGGCCTATGTGAACCGTCATGCAATCCGTCAATAGCACACTTTCCCACTTTGCAAATGAGGAGAAGGAGGTCACAAGCTGATGGGACAGAGCCAGGGAAATTTAAAAAGGGGTAAACTAAGACAGGGTCTCACTAAGTAGCCCAGGCTGGCCTGGGACTCACCATTCTTCTGCCTTACCTTCCTAGGTCTGTGATTATAGGAGTGAACCACCACAGCGAGTTTTAGGTTTTTCTATAGCCCAGGGCAAGTTTCAATCTCTGGAAGCCAGCTTTCTTGATTGACAGATAAAGGTTTGGGTGTTAGCTCAGTAGAAGAGCAGTGGATCCCTGGCGATGGGCAGAAGGGGCATATCTGCCTAGGCCAGACCAGGAGGGAAAGCCCACTCATCCGTCATGGCTAGAGCTCAAACCCTGAGAACCTCCTCTAGCTCCGTCCAGAGTGCAGGGCCGGAACCCCTAACCAGACTCCTTCAACTGATCCCCCTCCCAGCAAACTTCACAGTTCTACAGAGACCACCAATCCTGTTCCTGTGCTACGCACTCAAGCTCCAGGGCCCAGCATGGAACCGAGTATGACTGGCCTGGCGGCCGCTCTCACACACAGCAAAGGAGACCAAAGTGCAGCCGGCCTGCAGCCTGAGCTCCAGCTGTCCATTTCCTGTAGAGCTCCAGACAAGGAACTCAGCTTCCATGGCTACCAGTTTTCCTATTAGAAAGCTGAGGTGGGCATGGCGGCACATACCTTTAATCCCAGCATTAGGGGAGCAGAGATAGGGGGATCTCCATGCATGAGACTAGCCTCATTCAAATGGCAAGTTCCAGCCCAGCCAAGGCTACAAAGAGATCCTGTCTCAAACAGAACAATGTCTGCAGAGCTGATGACCCACTCCTCGAGGGGTGACAAAAACTGGGGGGGGGGGGGGCGGGGGCGGACAGCTGTGCCAAGTGCTAAGGCCCTACAGTTCAGAGGGCAGACCATGAGCTGTGACATCACAGCACTGCCTTGCTCGTTTCCTGGATGTCATTATGCCCCATCTGCAGGCACCTTGAGGACAGCGAAACTGGCTATTATTAAGCCTCCAGCACTAGCACCATCTATCCCACGCTCAACAGTGTCAAGCAAACATCTCACAAGAAAGCTAAATCCCCAAAGAGCACCTGGTGTCCACACTGGAGACACCAGGGGGCAGACAAGTGCCAACTCCTGCTTGGTCCAGGGCTACTCACCTGAGCAACTTGGCTTTGCTCTGAAGTGAATCCAGGGCCTCGACTTTCTTGTTCATGGCAGCAATTTCCTGCTCCAGATTATCTCGGGTGATGTCAACTTGCTGGCACAGATGAGCAAATGTCCCAGACAGTTCCCTGAGGGGACAGAGGCTAGATTAACTGCGCACAGGGTGGTTTGGGGAGGATTCTTCTATTCGTGGTTAAGTCTACCCAGAACGGAGTAGCAGCTGAGCTTATCCATATCTGCTCTGGCCTGCATCCTCTGCTGAAACCACAAACAGCTCCCAATGCTCACATCAAATCCCTAGCCCCTATCAGTGCTCTCATTTGAGAACGCACACACCAATACACATGTAGCTCACAGCTATGAGAGTAAAGCGAAAGCTAGCGCAAATAGGGTCTGACATGCCACACTCAGAGGGTCCTCCAAAACACCAAGCCTGCAATCCTAGGATTCGAGAGGCTGAAGCTGGAAGATTGCTCTGAGTTTGAGATTAGGCTGGGTTCTATAGTCAGAGACAGAGAGAGGCAGTGCAGGGTAGTACAGCCATCTGCCTTCTCCTGAATAGGCATTCCTGTCCCACTGAGGCACCATAACCAGGCTTTGATTTAGGATCCCACAGTTCATGCCCTTCAAGATTGGCTTCTCTCTCTCTCTCTCTCTCTCTCTCTCTCTCTCTCTCTCTCTCTCTCTCTCTGTCTCCCTCTGTGTGTGTGTGTGTCTCTCTCTCTTCCATCCTTCCCTTCCTTTTTTTATGTACAGACAGGGTCTCACATAGCCCAACCTGGCTCCAAACTCCCTATATAGCCAAGGATGATCCTCCTGCCCCCATCTCCTGAGTAGTGGATTATAGGTGTTAAGACATCACACCTGATCTACATTATACTGGGGATCAAGCCCAGGGCTTCATGTATGCTACACAAGCACTCTGCCAACGAAGCTACATTTCCAGTCCCAAAGCAACCTTTAAAATCTATGAAGCAATCCCTGGTTCCCTCATCTTCCCAATGTCTTCCCATCATGGGCACTGGAAGCCTACCAGACCTCAGCCTTGGATGCAAAGCTGGTACGGCCCAGCCAAAGTCCTAGAGCCCATGATGCTAAGACCTAGGGGCCCTCAGGTCAGGCTGAAAGGAGGTGGAAAGCCCATCTATTGGTATTCCTCCCTCGGGTCCCTGGGCCACTCACTGCTGGACTTGGTGGCTGCAGTTAGAGCCAGTATAACTGATAATGAGCTGTAACTTTTCACTGGCATATTCCACAAACTGGCGCTTGAAGGCCCTCTCCTTGGCTCTGGTGGTCCAGGTCAGCCGCTCATAGACGTACAGGAGGCCATATAGTCCAAAGGAGAGGGCGATGAGTCTCCAGCCCACTGCCTTCCACACCTGTAAAGATGCATGGTCAATCTGGGGCAGAGTCTCTGTGACCCCAGTGAGGGGACTACCCAAGACTGCAGCGGAAAGTGAGGGAAACTCGGTGTGGGCCACAGGACATAACTCAGGGTTGGGACCACTCTCCTGATCTGGGTGGTTGGTTTGTTCTGTATTTTTAAGTACGAGGATGGAATACAGGGCTTGGCCCATGTTGGGTAAACCCTCTCCTGCTGAGCTTCAGACCCAAGCTGAGAACCAGGCTTCTTAAAGAGAAGCACAGGTCATCCAAAGGACCAGCTTATTCTGGTGGCCTCCCCCCTCACATCTGTAGTTTAGTCACAGGATGGGACTTGGAGCTTCAGGCTCATGTCATCCATCGTCCTGGATGTACGAACTTGGGCCAGGGGGTAAGTTTAATCCACAGGCAGTATAGCTAGGTAAACAAGATGCTGTAAAGGGGTCTATGGATGGACCATGGCCCTCTTCTAGGCCACTACCTGTGGAAAGAGCCACAGAGTGCAACTCTCAGCCCGGGGGAGGGGCCTCAGTTGATCCATCTTGAACAACACGCTGGAAAAGCAACTCTAGACTGTGTTTGTGACAGTCACCTCTGCCACGGCTCTGCCCCTCCAAGGTCTACAAAAGGGCATGACAGCTGACAAACCCCATAGGAGGGACTGTGGCTCAAAAATGTCTTGAGTCAGAACAAGGTGAGTCCCACAGAAACCAGAGGACAGCCAGTTGCTTCTCAGGGATTAGATCAGAGCCATCCAGAGGCAGGAGAGGGAAATTCAAGGACCAGGTGGGCCTCTTCCTTCTTAACCTGTTCCCTATTTGCTATGTTGACTCACTCAGAGTTCAAAGTATCTATGGGTTTCTGAAAGTCATACCCAAGAAATGGGAGAACATCCTATTAGTTACATGATTTCTCAGCAGAGCAACTGTATGTGAAAGGGCTCTGGCCATATAGCTCCCCAGGGGAGAAGACACTCACTGAACCCTGAGGCACCTCCCGCTGCCCCTTCCCCAAGCACTTGTCACTGACCACTCCTCCGACCACGAGAATTCCCATGGATGTCCTGGATGTCAGAGAGGCCAGGCCAGTAACCATGGAGACCATGAGCTCCTCCTGGGTGAGGGAGCTCTGTGGCAAGGGGGGCATGCTGGGGTTGGCAGGTGTCAGAGGGAGAGGACGCTGAACCTGATGAGAGATGACAAAGGCATGAGAAGAATGTTGCAAGTCTGGCATTCAAGCACACTGGTGCTCAATGATGCTCAGCACTGCACAAGGCAGGACAGGGACTGAGCAAGAGGCACAAAAAGGACAATGAGCTTTCTGTGCACCACAGCGGGATGTCTGCCTCCTAAACAACCTGCAAGCCCGAGGTGACCACTGTGGCATGCCACAAGATGTAAGCCCTGACTACTGGGCTTGTGCTAAAAGTAATTTAAGCATGTGTGTGTACGTGTAGATGTGTGGTGTATGTATCTGAGTGTGTGTGTGTGTATGCCTTTCTACACTCACATGCGGAAACTAGAGCAGATGGTCAGGTGTCCTCCTCTACAGCCTTCTGTGTTAACACAGAGTCTCTCAATGAACTGGAAGCTCACTGTTTCAGCCAGGCTGACAAATTAACTTTGGAGTAAGAGCAAGTGCTTACCCATCTCCTCAGTCCCTACTGTACTTTTTATTCTAAAATTTAAAGTGATGATTTTTTTTCCTCTAAGATTTAAGTTTATATGTATGAATATTTTGTTTGCACACCACGCGTGTGCCTAGTGTACATGAAGTCAAGAGAGCACTATATGCCTTGGCCTTAGAACTAAAGTTAAGGACAGCTGCAAACCAGCATGCAGGTGCTGAGAGTGGAGCCTGTGTCCTCTTCAAGAACAATAAACACTCTAAACTGCTGAGCCACCCATCTGTCTCACCAGCTCCTAATGTATTTTTATTCTAAAAATCTCTTTAAAGTTATTTTTTTATTCTAAATGTTAAAAGCAGTGGTTCGCAGATAAGTATTTTTAAATGCCCCTCCCCAGCCCCATATGTTAAGGATTACATTCAAAGCCCCTAGATACCAGGCAAATACTCTTCTATTGAGCTATGTCCCCAGACTCCAAGTGGTCTAATTTGAAGAGCACATACTTAAACAAGCACTAGAAAAACACTCAGAATTTTGGTATTCCAAGATAGCTTTTCTCTTTGTAATAGTCCAGGCTGGCTAGAACTCACTTTGTAGACAAGGCTGGACTCAAACTCAGAGATCTGCCTGCCTCTGCCTCTGCCTCCTGAGCCCTGGGATTAAAGGCGTGCATCACCACAGCTCGGCCAGCCCTCAGCATTTGTAATTAGGACAAGACCAAGTTAGTAATGGCAACAATCCTGACCAGTGCCCTGATGGCACTCCAAATGGCTTCTGCCCTAAGGACCCCAGGAGAAGACTGACTGCTGTATCTGGTGGCAGGGTGATCTCCCATGATGAGCCAGGGAAAGGAGCTTCTTGCCTGATCATTGTAGCCTAGCAAGGCCCGGCGGCTGTTCTTGGGGCCCAGGAACCTGTTCACTAGCATAGTCCATCCAAGGGAGAAGTGGAACTCAATGTCCTCCTGAAAGTCAGCACACAGCTTGTCACAGTTCAGGTCATAGCTGAGGGAGAAACACTGTCGAGGGACCAGCATGTCTATCTGATTCCGCATAGACACAGGAAGAAGGGGCTTCAAGCCGTCTGTCAGAGACAAAGCAGGGAGAGAGTGCATCAACTCAGGCCTGTGTCACACCAGGGCTGCCCAACCTCTGGCACACAGTCCACACCAGCTGCTAGAGATACTGCAGCTCTGTGGAGAAACTATACTCAGTTGTCAGTTGGTGGGACTGGTTGACAGGTCACCTTCCCAACCTGCCAGCAGTCATGCCAAAGTCTTAGCTTATATACCCAAGCATGGGTTGCCCAAGTCCATACAGAATGAATTAAAGATGCACACCCAGAAGCTGAAGGCAGTGAGTTAAATCACTGTCAAGTAACAGTTAAGGAAAGGTCATCCTAGTTGATCTATTATTTTTGATTAGATGTATGCATATCTGGGTGGGTGTGTGCACATGGGTGCAGAAGCATATGAAGTGAGGGGCATATGAAGTGAGGGGCATATGAAGTGAGGGGCATATGAAGTGAGGGGTATATGAAGTCAGGGGCATATGAAGTGAGGGGTATATGAAGTCAGGGGTATATGAAGTCAGGGGCATATGAAGTCAGGGGCATACGAAGTCAGGGGCATATGAAGTCAGGGATATATGAAGTCAGGGGCATATGAAGTCAGGGGCATACGAAGTCAGGGGCATACGAAGTCAGGGGCATACGAAGTCAGGGGCATACGAAGTCAGGGGCATATGAAGTCAGGGGCATATGAAGTAAGGGGCATATGAAGTCAGGGGCATACGAAGTCAGAGCATATGAAGTCAGGGGCATACGAAGTCAGGGGCATACGAAGTCAGGGGCATACGAAGTCAGGGGCATACGAAGTCAGGGGCATACGAAGTCAGGGGCATACGAAGTGAGGGGCATATGAAGTGAGGGGCATATGAAGTGAGGGGCATATGAAGTCAGGGGTATATGAAGTCAAGGGCATATGAAGTCAGGGGCATATGAAGTCAGAGCATAGGATCTGGATGGCTCTGAAGTTCAGGCAGTTGTAAACCTTGTGACGTGGGTTCTGGGAACCAGACTCAGGTCCTCTGAAAGCAGTACACGCTCTGAACACACTGAGCTATCTCTCCAGCCGTGTCCTCAGCTTGGCTACGGCGGCCCCACAGGCTCCAGGCCCCTGTGGCACTGACCTATCATGTCCTGCTGCATGGTCTGCAGTGAACTGGTGATGGCTGTGGAGCAGCGGTCAGACATGTTCCGGCCCAGGCCTTCCTCTATATGGCGGTGCAGTTCCTGCCTCCAGAAAAGAAGGGTTACGAGAAGAGGCACCACCAGCAGGACTCTGGGGGTGTTCAGCCAGACCTCCCCTGTCAGCTGACCACAGAGGCAGAGGAAGCTTGGACCTCACATCCCGGCTGTCCCCCACCCAGGGACCCTGAGACAGAGCGGCTGAGGCTGAGCTGCTGTCTCCATGGTGACTGGCCAGGGTCCCCGCCAAGAGCACATGCTGCTTCACTCACATTCTTGTAAACCTTGAGGACGACTGGGGATGGGTGGAAGTCCATCTGGTACTCGTCAACTAGCACAGAGAGGCGCCTGATCTCTTCAGCCATGGCTGTGGACACCTGCAGCCAAAGGTTAGCATCAGGAGGCCTGAGTTCGGCCTCTGCAGGGGAGGCTGCAGTTAACTGCACACCTGCCCCCGCACCGTACCGTCTCCCCAGCTCCTCTTGATGTGAGGTCACAGATGGGCAATCAAAATGGCCCTGGGAGGAGGCCCAGGGGAAACCGTATTCTTGAGTCAGGGCCCTAGGAGGCTGGGGAGACTTGGGGCTCTTGCTCTTGGCACTTGCTCGCACTGGACTGGACTTGCGTCCGGGTGTCCACACAGAGCTTTCTCTCACCTGCCTTTCCACTTCCTCTGTAAGCTGCTTAATTCGCAGCTTATAGTCTTGAGCCAGGAGCTCCAGCTGCTTGTCAATGAATCTCAGCCGCTCTTGCCGCTCTTCCCGCATTTCTAGACAATAAACCCTGGGAGAACAAAAATACTGCGTAGAAACGAGACCACCACGCGGAGGAGCCAAGGGAAGCTGGGGAGCACCCTGGCCACTCTGTCCTGCCACACTAGGAGGAGGGGTGGTGACAAGAGAGAGGTACCTAAAGGGGGAGGGTTAGAAACAGCTCCGTAATTAATATGGGAAAAAGAATATTGACAACCCAGCAAGATGGCTCCGCAGATCAAACACGTGCTGTGCAAGCCTGATTGAGTCCCTAGAGCCCAGGTAAAGGTGGAAGGAGGTCTGATTACACAAAGCTGTCCTCTGACCGCCACGCATATGCCATGCCAAAGACACAGGATCAAAAATAAGGGTGAAACTTTTTTTTTTTTTTTGGTTTTTCGAGACAGGGTTTCTCTGTGTAGCCTTGGCTGTCCTGGAACTCACTTTGTAGACCAGACTGGCCTCGAACTCAGAAATCCGCCTGCCTCTGCCTCCCAAGTGCTGGGATTAAAGGAGTGTGCCACCACCGCCCGGCAGGGTGAAACTTTTTAAACAAAGTAACAACAACAAAAGAATGTTTCACTTGTCCAGGAACTGGAAATGAAATTAAAAAGAGATACTACCAGACACCTCAGGGGGTGACCCTATCTCAACTATGGTGAGAGGTAGGGAATGGGAGGTCCTCTGGGGGGGGGGGGGTGACCCTGTCTCAACTATGGTGAGAGGTAGGGAATGGGAGGTCCTCCAGGGGGTGACCCTGTCTCAACTATGGTGAGAGGTAGGGAATGGGAGGTCCTCCGGGGGGTGACCCTGTCTCAACTATGGTGAGAGGTAGGGAATGGGAGGTCCTCCGGGGGGTGACCCTGTCTCAACTATGGTGAGAGGTAGGGAATGGGAGGTCCTCTGGGGGGTGACCCTGTCTCAACTATGGTGAGAGGTAGAGAATGGGAGGTCCTCCGGGGGTGACCCTGTCTCAACTATGGTGAGAGGTACAGAATGGGAGGTCCTCCGGGGGTGACCCTGTCTCAACTATGGTGAGAGGTACAGAATGGGAGGTCCTCCGGGCAGGAGCAGCAGATGCTCTGGAGAGCACCCATGACACGCTGAGTCACTCTGTAAGAGGACACGATCAGTTCCCAGCACCCATGTCAAGTATCCCAACAAGAACTAAGGGGAAGGAAACCAGGCTGGGTGGCAAAAGCAGCAGGTACACTGTCAACACATGTGGCATGTGCCCAGCAGCCTACAGTCTTTTTGTGCTCTCCTCAGGAAGTACCTTTAATCTGGTTGAGTGGGAGCACACAAACCCGCCGTCACCCCTGAGGACTAGGTGGGACACATGATCTGTTCCAGCTTAGGGCCAGCACTGTTGGGTCTCTCCAGTAGAAGTGAACTGTTTGTATATGATTCCCCATACTTTTCTGTACTTTAAATTTCTCATTTTTTTTTCTTTTTTCTTTTTGTTTTTTTGAGACAGGGTCCCAGGCATCCTATGCTGGCCTCAAACTTACTATAAATCCAAGAATGACACTGGACTTCTGATCCTCCTACATCCTGACTTCATCTCTAAAATGCTGAGATTATAGGATGTCACAACCACAGCCAGTATGTGTGTATTGAAGATGAGCTCAGGGGTTCCTACATGTTAGGTAAGCGCTCTGCAAACTGAGCATATCTCCTGTAACCCACCATGTTTTTAATGTCCCTTTAGTCCCAGCACTCATGAGGCAGAAGTAGGCAGATCTGGGTTCAAGGCTACCTGGTCTACATAGAGAGTTCTGGGCCTGCCAGAGATGCAGAGTGAAACCCTGTCTCAATACATACATACATACATACATACATACATACATACATACATACATACAAACAAAAAAAAATAGGTAGATTCAGGTAAGATATGTTGGGGTGGGGTCCTGAGGCAATAAAATCTTATGTTCAAGACTAACCTGGAATAGTAAGAATCTATTGGAAATAAAACAAAACAAAACCCTGGGCCAGGGCTGCAACTCAGTAGTAAAGTGCCTTTCTAAGTGATAAAAGGCCTCAGTTCTGAACCCTGTACTAGTGAAAATTAAAAACAAACACCAAGGCCAAGCCCTCCAACAAAGAGCCTGCCTCACTGTACAGGCTGGGTGGGATGATGAGACCCCGGGTGGCCCTCCTGCCCAGTGTGACTAGGGGGCTCTAACGTGGGTCAGCATTGGGGTCTGACCACACACGCGGCCTCTCACCGCTGCTCCTGAGCTGCAACGTGCAGGGAGTCCATGATGAGACGAACGGCCTCTGCAATCTGCTTGGCCCGGACCGTGTGCTGCTCAAATTTGGTCTTTACCGCAGACTGAGAAATACACTCCTACAACAGAGAGAGGGGCCGAGGGAGGTGGGGCCGTCACCTCCAGGGCTAGGCTGTCCTTTCGCAGCCAGACTAGAGAGAGCCGGGAAGGACAGAAGGACCGCACACCAGAATCAAAGACTTACCTCAAACCGCCTCTCGAAATTCTGAAACTCAAACATCCTCACTTGAAAACCTTCAGCAAGAGCGCCGCCTAGGAGAACGGCAGCGCTGATGAGGGAACTGCACAATGAGTAAACTGGGGCGACCCCCTCTCTGGGTTACTGTTCTAGCCCAAAAACACCTGCCAAGAAACAACTTAAGGGAGGAAGGAAGGCTTGTTCTGGCCCTCAGTCTGCGGGGAGACGGTAGGTCATGGCGGGAAAGGAGCAGCGGCAGGAACTTGAGGTTGCTCGCCCGTACCTCACTGGGCAGACAGGGAAGGGAGGGGAGCTCGGCCGGCTTTCTCCTTACTCAGTCTGGGACTCAGCCCATGACAGGCCGCAGCTCACATTCAGGAAGAGTCATCCCTGCTCGGGCAAGCCTCTGGGGGGTTGGGGGTCTCCCGGGTGATTCTAAGGAACAAGAACCTCCCTCCAGGCTCTGCTCTCCACCTCACTGTCAGACTCGACACTGCAAATCCCGAGTACTGCCGCCATCAGCCCTGGCGGTTACCTCCTTCCGGCATGCCCTGGGCCTTCTGGACCCTGGCACTCAGCACCTCCTTGGCAGACACGAAGAAGATCCGGTCCCCAGCCTGAGCGCGGTCCACCACGCCCAGCTCATCCACCAGGAAGCTGCTGCAGCGCTCCATGTGCTGCCGCCGCACCTGGGCCAAGGCAGACGAGCGCGTGAGCAGCAGACCGTCCCCCACCACCACCCCCCAGCTCCTCTCTAGCGGTCCCTGAGGCACACACAGAACAGGTCCCAGACTGCCTCTTTTTTGTTCTTGTTTTTATGAGACAGGGTTTCAAAAAAACAAAAACAACTCGCTCTGTAGACCAGGCTGGCCTCGAACTCAGAAATCCGCCTGCCTCTGCCTCCCAAGTGCTGGGATTAAAGGCGTGCGCCACCACTGCCCGGCTGCCTCAGGTTTTGAAAGTCGGCCTAGTACTGTTCTTTGGTGTCCCAGAGGGAAAGAACCTAAATGCCCCTACACTGACAAGCCAAGTCTCCCAGAACCTTGATTGACAAAACAAGCAGTCCCAGCCCCATGTACTAGGCTGGATGGGCAGGCCTTAAAAGGGTTAAGGGACTCCACAGACATGGTGGTACAGGCCTTTAATCCCAGGAGGCAGGGACAAGCAGATCTCTGTAAATTCAGGGCCAGTCTGGTCTACAGGTCTACAGAGTAAGTTCTAGGACAGCCAGGACTATACAGAAAAACCCTGTCTTGGAAAACCAAGAATAACATAAAGAACCCCCATACACACCTACCATATGTGAGGCACTGTGAGTGGGTCCCATCCTCCCCAGATGTGGAGACAGACAGGTTACAACCATATTTGGACTCACCCTTTTAGTTTACACAAAATTAGAACCTCCTAACCTTCATTCTCTTTAAGCTTTTTCCCCAAATGTCTTTCTAAAGCCTGTTTCTATATACACTGAGCTTTTGTGAACCAGTTATTGGCCCAAGCAAAACATCAACAACAGCAAAATAAAAAAAGCAAACAAACCAAAGACAAAGACAAAACAAGCCCGGCAGAGATGCTCTTAGGAGAAACCAAGGAAGGAAAGTGACTGGAAGGGAGGGAAGGACTAAAGCCACCGCGAATACACGGGCGATCCTGGCACTGACTGACTGAGGAAGCCACTGGACATAAAGCGGAGCTCAGTGGTTAGTGCTCATGGCTCACGGCGCCCTCCAGCCTGCCAGCGAGACACCCACCTCCTCCATGTACTCGGGCTCCGAGGCAGACGCATCCCAGCGGTTGTTCAGGATGAAGATGTTGGGCCGGGAGAGACGCTCACTCACTTTGTGGAAGAACTGCTTCTCCTAAACAAGGGCAGGACCCTGATGGAGGAGGGAGCCTGCCAGCCCGGGCCCCAGCAGCCACCTGTCCGGCAGGCCCAGGGACAGAGCGAAGGAAGAGTTACCGTCTGCATCAGCGTGGACTCTGAGTTGGCCACCAGCACAAACACATCAGCATCCAAGCAAAACTTATCAATCCAGCTGTCCAGCTCCGTGGTGACATCGATCCCAGGGCTGGTGGTGACAGGTGTAAATCAGTGTGGTCAGGCACAGGGCATGGGCCGCAGTGTGAAGAGCCCTCCAATTTGCGAAGTGACCAGGCGTGGGAGGGGAAGGCAATCTCTGCCTCCCCTCCCTGTCCTTCCAGACACTGCAGGAGGCTGAGTTTGTTTTTTAGCACCTATCACTTTTTTCCCCTTGGTTTTTCAAGACAGTGTTTTTCTACGAAGCCCTGGCTGTCCTGGAACTCATGCTACAGACCAGGGTGACTCTGAACTCAAGACATCCACCTGCCTCTGCCTTCCAAATGTTGGGATTAAAGGTGTAGACCATCGCCCAGCAGCACCCGTCACTATTATGAAAACATAATGACATGCAGTCATTCACCCCTTTGGAGATGTGATTACAGGCATCTACTGCCATGCCAAACTCTCAGTTTGTATCTGAGTCCAGGTATTTACTGTACAAGGCCACAGTATTTTTTTTGGTGTAGGTGTAACATGTCCAAAAGCAGGGGCAAAGCATTCCTTCAAGAGGAACAACATGCCTACATATGCTATCTAACACGCACGCGCGCGCACACATACACACACACACACACACACACATACACACACACGTGTCCAGGCAAGGGCAAACAGAATGGTTAAGCAGGTCCTAAACTGTCTCAGGCTACAGTCTTTACAGTAGTGCATTTTCGCGTTCCAGAAGGAAAGGAAGTAAGGGAGCACGGAGCCTAAATCTGCTCCCACAAGTCTCTCTCTCCCAAGGCCTTGCTTTATAGAACAAGTGGGTGCCTGGACTGGCAGAACCCAAACATACTGGCTGGCATGTAGTGCCCCCCCCCCCACTTCTCAGTGCCCCTCCTCTCTCTCTACAGCCCACTCCTGGGACATCTGCAAGGCACTGATGCCCATGGGCACCCCTGGAGGAAATCCAAGAGGCACAGGATTAGGTTGAGCTATCTGAAAGGCACCAGTACTTAAAGCAAGGAGAGAACACAGGAACCCTGAACTGAGTCACCCAGAAATGGAGACTGGGTACCCTCTGTCTCCCCTCTCACCTGTCCATCAGCACGAGGTCGTCCTTCAGAAGCGGGCACTTGGAGTTGGGCCACATCACACTCACCAGGCTGCCTGCATGCAGCTGCTCGTCCTGATGGAGGGCATGGGCTAGCTGGTTCACAGTCTGGTGGTGGAGGAAGGAAATAAATAAATACCAGGCCAGGAAGAAGTGTCATCAGCCTGCGATGACTGACCAACAGGCTACGCCCTTTTCCTTAAAAAAAGAAAAAAAGAATTTCAAGGGCAGGAGAAATGTTTCAGAAGTGGTTAAGAGCACCGACCTCTCTTCCAGAGAACCTGGGTTAAGCACCTACTTGGCAGCTCCCAACTGTAACTCAGTTGCAGGGATCTAATACCCTCCTGGGTGGACTCTGTACACCAGGCATCTATGTAATACAAACAAGGCAGGCACTTATACTGCTAATAATATTTTTTCTGAAGATTCACTAATTTTTTCTCTGTGCATGTGTGTAGGCATCCACAGAGGCCAGAGAAGCCTGTTGGATCTCCTGGAGCTGGAGTTACAGGAGGCTGTGAGACACCGGACAGTGCTGGAGATGGAACTCAGAAGAGGGGCCATCTCTCCGGCGCCCTTTCTCTCACTGCACATCAGTGAGAACCAGCTTTCTGCACTTCCCCTTTAAGCCTCTTTCTTACACATCACCGTAAAGCTCGGTTTATTCTGCAATGATTAATTTCCTACGAATCAAAATGCGTACCTGGCTCCAAGCAGCACAGTTGCCTCTCAGGAGATGAGAGGGCACCAGTCGCTGGCTGCTGCGTGACTCCCAAGCACCGGGAACCCTCTGGCAAGCCCAGGAAGAGCATCCATGCTCCCCTCCCTGCTCAGGCACAGTTCAGCTAGCTCAGTGCCCCTCGCCCTCAAGCTGGGCCCTTGTTCTTGGTGCCCCACTCTGACCCTCCCAGAGAGTCTCGAAATCCTCCACGAAGTTCATAAGCATGGAGGCTGGGTGAGTCTCGCGACACCGACGTCACTGTTACAAGTCACGACTGCACTCACTGCCGCCCACGGTATGGAGCTGGCCGGCCAGCACCCACCTTGACGCTCTTCTTCTCTTCTGAGCCCTCTGTGAGGAGGAAGGCCTCGTGGCCATCTGTGCCCCCAACCCGCAGGAAGCAGTTGGTGGTGTGGCCAATCCCAGACGGCAGAACTTTGTCCCAGAGCATGGCGTTGATCACGGTGCTCTTCCCATTGCTCGTCCTAGGGTCAGACAACAGAGGCCATAGCAACACGTCTGGGTGGTCACACTAGAGCCCAGCCGGGGGCGCCAGTCTCCTTCTCTGCCACGACAATGGCGCCCAGGTGGCACTGACAGGATTAAAATGGTCAGGAACACCCCTCAGCCTGAACCTGTTATGTTCTCATCACTTCGGAGCAGTCTGCAGGCAGCTGGGGCAGCAGGCGCTGGTATGAACCCGTGACAGGTCTCACGGGCCAGCACACTCATTAAGTATCGATGGAGACTGCCTACTTCCAAAGTAACTAGTGCCCCCCCAACCACGGCCCCTGCCCCGGGGTCTCTCTGTCCCAGTGATCCCAAGCCCTTGCTTCCCCACACCAAGCCTGCGCTGTGGCTATCTCCCCATTTAGCTCCTCCGCACACATGAAGCCACCAGTGCCAGGCCAGCGGGAAGCTTCCTTCCGTGTTCTATGAGCACACCCCCTTTCTACGCTCTGTTCCTGCAGACAGCTCTACTCGCAGACTTGTCCACTCCCAGCTTTAGTGTTAAACACTCCGTCTCACTCTGCACGGCAGTCCTCAGCAGCATACAGCTTCAGAGCCACCGGGTTCCGTGTGCCCAGGGACTCGGGCAGGCACTAGCGCTTAGACGAGGGCCAGGCCACACCTTCCAGCAGAGGATGAAGAGACAATGGGCCAGGGAAGCTGACAACATACTTGAGATGGCGAGCCATCAGGAACAGGACTTGAGACACAGTGCCCACTCTACAGTACGACTGCGTGCCACACATCAACCTTATCTAGAGACCTTCAGCCTGTGTAGAATTTTAACTTGTTTTTGACCCAGGCTGGCTTCAAACTCCACGTGGAGGATGACCTTAGGCTCCTAATCCCCCTGTTGCCACCTCCGGAGTGCGATGTGTATGCCATCACGCCGGGCCCGCCCGGGGCTGCAGGCAAACCAGGCAAGAGCCCAGCAAACTGAAACACACCTCAGCCTTGGCTGCTCTTCTTAGAGCCCGATTCTCCTTATTACACTTAAAATCTTAAAACAAGGGGGAAGCTTCAGCAGTCAATGAGTCCACGACTACATCGAATACAGGATTGGATGCCAAAGGATGTGACTGACAGAGTGAGACTATCTTTAAAGGGCTGGAGAGATAGATGGCTCAGCACAATGTTCCCAACCTTCCTAATGTTGCAGTTCAAGACAGTCCCTCATGTTGTGGTGACCCCCAATCATAAAATTATTTTTGTTGCTAGTTCATAACTGTAATTTTACTACTGATATGAATCACAATGCAAATATCTGTGTTTTCTGATGGTCTTAGGTGATCCCTGTGAAAGCATCATTCAACCTCTAAAGGGGTCTCCACCCACTGGTTCAGTGGTTTGCAGAGAACCCAGGATCAGTCCATGCTGGGCAGCTCACAGCTGTCTGTAACTCCAACTCCAGTGGGATCTAATGCCCCCGGCCTGTACTGAGGCCCATACTTCTATGCCTATACTCATAAACACAGTAAAAAAAGAAAAGTAAAAACAGCCCTGTAAAGAAAACCCACCAGTATATTGAAAAGCTCCTACAATGCAACAATAACCAAAAGAACAAGCTAATTAAGGAACAGACATTTCTCCTAGATATGTAAGTGGCCAATCAACACACGGAGAGCAGCTCAACATAACTAACCACACGGGGGACAGACGGGGCTCCAGCGTAGGCAGTGGCAGGAGCGCCTGAGCCCAGGAGCTGAAGGCCTGTCTGGGCAGCAGAGGAAGGCCCTTATCTCCAAAAACAAAAACAAAAATAAATAGAAAGCAAGAACCCCACATTAGGCTGTGACTTCCCACAGAAGCATGGCTGCTATCACAACAGAGAACCGTGTGGACAAGGATGTGCAGAAATGGGCCCAGGCACACTGCTGGGTACTGTACGCAGTGCGGCTGCTGAAGAAAATAGTGGTGGAACCTAGGAAGCTTCAGAACAGAATGACAGCATTCTCCACCAATCCCACTTCCAAGTACACACCCAAAAGACCCAGAAGCAGGGACCAGAAAGGACGTCTACACACTACACACGGTGACATTATCAACCCGAATGTTCATGTCAGATGCACACGCAATGAAACAGTCAGCCTTAGGAAGGAAGGAGCTGGGCTGGGAGATCCCCAGAGCCTGTGAAAGAGGCAGGGAGGTGCGGCAGTCACCTGCAAGTCCAGCTCTCCAATCCCTGGGCAACCTGGCTACCTAGGCAAGCTGGAACTGGCCAGCTCCGGTTTCAGTGAGAACCTGCCTCAAAGTAGAGAGCAACTGAGGAAGATACACAACATCAACAATCACCAGCCCATACGTACACACACCACACACACACACACACACACACACACACACATACACAGAGCAAGTTCTGACGCACAATACAATATGGACCACCAACCGTGAGGACACTGTGCTGAGGCAAGTCCGTAACAGAATGAGAAATACTGCTGGACAAGGTAACAAAAGTCTTTAATCCTAGCTCTCAGGAGACAGAGGTAGGAGCATCTCTGTGAGTTTGAGACCAACCTAGTTTACACAGCTGGGCTACATAGACAGACCCTGTCTCAAACAAACAACCTCCAGAAAATCCCGTGTATGTGGTGTCTAGAGCAGTAGATTCGTCATCAGTTTTAGGCTTCCTGGTGAGGATTAAATATAATCCAATCCCAACACTCAGGAGGCTGAGGCAAGATGACCACGGCAGCCGGTTTGAGGGCAGAATAAAGGCTGTCCAGGGCTGAGGTGAGTGGGGTCAGAAAGCCACTATTTACTAGGAACCATTTCGGTTCCACAAGATGAAAGGCTCTGGGAGTAGCTGCACAGCAGGCATACATCATCAATATCTCATCAGGGACGCAGAGCTTCGAATGGCTCAGCCAGGAGCTGGGCACAGCTCAGTGACAGACCTAGAGCTCAGCATGTGTGAGGCCCTGAGCTCCATCTCTAGTAACTTCCATGAAGATTTTTATGTTAAGTATCACAACTAAAAATAAAAGACGCTGGGCTGTGATGCCACACGCCTTTGATTCCAGCACTTGGGAGGCAGAGGCAGGCAGATTTCTGAGTTCAAGGCCAGCCTGGTCTACAGAGTGAGTTCCAGGACAGCCAGGGCTACACAGACACGACAACAACAAAAATAAATAAATAAATAAATAAAATAAAAGACCTGGAGAGTTCAACCTCAAGCTTAAGAGATGCTGCAGAAGGGGGAAAGTGGTTCTGGAAAAGGAGGGGCAGGAGGTGCAGCCTCTGGGAGTGACAGTGCTGACAAGAAGTCTCAGGGTCCTAAAGGTGGTGACCATGCAGTAAAGGTCAGACACATTCCATGTGAAAAACATGGGAAATCATGGAAGCCATGGAAAAGTTAAAGTCTGGGATGGGATTCAGTGAAGTGGTCACCACACAATGTAGTGACGATAAAGCCAGACAAGGGGGTGACTTGGGGTGGATGACCAGAGGATCCATGGTGGGGCCATCAAGAAGCAGCATTTGCCTTGCTTGTCAGTCAGATGGATAAGCCTGTGTTTACAGACCCCGCCAGTTAAGACACAATTTGGATATCATATTATTATGGTTGAAGGGAGAAAATAAAATCACATGAAAAACTAAAAAATAAACAAAAAATAAAATAAAAAAATAAAAGACCTGGTGAGATGGTTCGGTGGGTAAAAACAGTTGCTGCTAATCCAGACAACTTGAGTTTGATCCCCAGACTCATAAGACAGAAGGAGAGGACTGACTCTCATAAGCTGTCTTGACCTTCGCATTATTGCCAACAAGTGAATAAAAATGTAATTAAAAAAAAAGAAAAAAGATTAAAAAGCTCTAGCTGGGTGGTAGTAGCACATACTTTTGATTCCAGCACTCTGGAAAGCAAAGACAAGCAGATCTCTGAGTTCAAGGCCAGCCTGGTCTACAAGGTGAGTTCTAGGACAGCCAGGGTTATAAAGAAACCATGTCTCCAAACCAACAAACAAACAGACAAACAAAACAAAACAAAATAAGATAAAGCAGTGTTCCCTTTAAAAAAAATTAATGAAAAGAAGCATATGCACTCAGGTGTGCCACTGCTCCCAGCAGAGAGGGCCTCCTTCCTCACCTATCTATCCCCACCCCAACCCCAGGAAAAGAAAAAGCACAGAGGGTGTCAAAGTACTCACCGGCCAAAAAAAGCCACCTTCATGTGCCGCCTGGCCAGCACCTCGCTGATACCCCTGACCTTGGACAGGTACCCTTTGACATCTAGGACTTGCTCTTCTGTGGTAACTGGGTCCAGTTCTGTATTCCTGTGGGTGTCTAGAGAGGATGACAGTGGGTTAGTGTGACCAGAGGAGCTCCAGACTGACTCTCCCTTCGTCTCCCACACAAGACCACCTCTGCTGACTCCCTGCTCTGACATAAGCTGGAGCACCCGCCCAGACTCCATACAGTGGTCCTACTGTGTGGCGGCTGGAAACAGACTGGAAATAGAAAGCAAGACCGACAGGGTTCCCCCATGCTGCATCTTCTCTCATAAGAACAGCAACTTCCCAGGGTGCTAATAAAAAAAGTGCTGGGAGAGTACTGAAAACTAACTCTTCAGTACTTTTTTTTTCTTTTTAAGATGTATTTATGACACACTGGAAAAAGGTATCAGATCCAATTACAGATGATTATGAGCTGGGAACTGAACTCATGGACTCTGGAAGAGCAGTCAGAGCCCTAAACCTCTGAGTCATCTCTCCAGCCCCCAATACTTTTTCTTAAAAAAAATTTCAGTGTGTGTGTGTGTGTGTATGATGGAGGGGTTTTATGTGCCACAGTAAGTACATGTGAGGTCAGAGGACAACATTTGGAGTTGGCTCTCAGGTCTCAAGATGTGCTCAGTAAGTGTGTTTGCCTGACAAGCCGTCTCAACAGCCCTATTCTCTCTCTCTTTAGACTTTATTTACTTATCTTTATCAGTGTTTTGTCTTCACGTGTACATGTGCACCACATCTGTGCCTGGTGCCCTTCGAGGTTAGACAATGGCATCAGATTCCCTGGAGCCAGAGTTACGGATGGCTGTGAACCACCATCTGGGTGCTGGGAACCAAACCAGAATATGAAGCAGCCAGTGTTCCTGACCCGAGCCATCTCTCCCACCTGTCACTCACATTATTTCTTGGTAAATGTTTATAAAGCGCTCACATGCCAGGCACTGTTACGGTCAGTTTTGATTTGTTTGTTTATGTAGTGTGTGGCATGCATGTGTCGCAATGTGCATGTAGAGCTCAGAAGACAATGTAAGGAATCAGTTCTCTTCTTCTACCATGTAGGTCCCAGGGACTGAATCTGGGTTGTCAAGCATGGAGGAAACAAGTGTCTTTACCCACTGAGCCATCTTGCCAGCCCTCTGGTCAGCTTTCACACATGCTCTTATTTGATCTTTCTTATGTACAGGATACACAATTTGGGTCACAAAGCATGTCTCTATAGTATAGGCCTTCCCCACTCCATGTCACACTGAGAGGTCCTTCCTGACCTGGTACAGACCCAACTGGCCCCCTCTGATATATAGCCTCTTGTCAGCCCCCACTTTTTTTAAAAGATTTATTTATTTATTGTATATGAGTACACTGTAGCTGTCCTCAGACACACCAGAAGAGGGCATCAGATCTCATTACAGATGTTTGTGAGCCACCATGTGGTTGCTGGGATTTGAACTCAGGACCTCTGGAAGAGCAGTTGGTACTCTGAACCGCTGAGCCATCTCTCCAGCTCAGCC
This sequence comes from Tokudaia tokunoshimensis, assembly GCA_036184795.1. Classification (NCBI taxonomy): domain Eukaryota; kingdom Metazoa; phylum Chordata; class Mammalia; order Rodentia; family Muridae; genus Tokudaia; species Tokudaia tokunoshimensis. The sequence goes on from BTHU01000005.1 coordinate 129,210,703, forward strand.
CCAACTTTTAAGTTCCCCACATCTTTTCCCCAAACTCACAAGCCTCCTGTCCCTCTAGGCTCTCCTTGCTGCTACCCAACCTACGTCACCATTGTTCTGAGGAGCAGACACTGCTGTGGAGTAGTGTGGCTCATTTCCACTTGGTCTCAGGTCTAGCTCAGACAGCACAGGCCCAGGAAGCCTTCCCTGGCTACACTGCGACCTGAGCAGGTCTCGACTGTGCACTCACATCAGCTGTACTTCTCTCTGACGTAACCAGTCAGCTCACTGCCCGCTTATCCACTGTGTGATTGCTGGACCAGCAGGTGCAGCGTCACTGGCTGAGTGAATGGATGCTAGGATGACTCTGTGGCCTTGTCTTAAAAAGAAATCACTATACAAGACGGGACTGAGCAAGGTCTGCCTCACCCTTCCACCAGCCAAGTGCTTCAGTTATCTGGCAAGCATATGTCTGCTTGGACTTGCAGCAAAATTACAATTACAGACTGGCAGGTCCCAGTCCCAAGAACACTCCCCCAAAGCATCTGGAGTATGACAAGTGGCATGCCATAGACTACCTAGTGAGCTTTCACTCTAGTTAGTACCATGAAAGGAAGTGACGCAGCTAACATGCGCCCCCACCCCCACCCTGCCACCCAGTCCAGATGCATCAACACTCCTCCCTTATATGGGCACATGGGCATGACCTTCGCAGTGCCCCATAGAAGGAAGCTGGCTCTCAGGCACGTGACTCCACTGAACAAGAGCCCACAGGCTGAGTAGCTCTCATCATTAGCCTGGGCGGGGAGGAAACATCCTCCCCAGGATCACAACAATCCCCAAAACACTCAGCCTCTTTCCTTCCATGTGGTCAATAAACAAGGCCTCATATTTTCACAAGAGACACATCAAAGAACCATGACAGGACGCCTTCCCGAAACACCTGCCTGTCCACAGCGTCATGTGAGTGAATGACTCAGGGCAGAGGAAGGCCGGGCTCGGGAAGGCAGCAGCCTGGTCAGTCGTGCACCCCAGCCCCGGCTCAAGGAAGGCAGAGCAGAGCTACTGCTCAATCAGCAGGCTGTGATCTGCAATCAGTTCAACCTCAATCGGACTGTAAGATTCAGGTTCAAACCCGTCTACCGAGGAGACATTATTTTCCCCTTAAGCCCCATGCACAGGGCAGGGCACAGGTAGGTTAACAAAACTGGACACTGTCCTTTTCTTTAACAGGGCCTCACATCCTGGCTTGCCCATGTGAGACAATGTGCAGGCTGGAGAGATGGTCAACCTGAGTTAGGGGTCAACCCCGGCAGCACCACCCCTGGGTCTGTCAAGGTCTGCAAAGAAACCTGGAAAGTCTTAGTGTCACACGAACCCCTGTTCCACACACAAGAAAACCAAGGATAGAGAAGACAAAGCACACGAGTCTCCACAGGCAAGCTCCAGACCTCTATGTCCCAGGGCACCCTTCTAGAGGGAGCCTGAGAGAGCTAGTAGCTGGAGCTGCTCTCACCCAGAGAGGGGCTCTAGGAAGCAGTCCTCGCTGACAGAGGCTGCACTCAAATTAGTAACAGGAGAAAAGGCAGCGCCGTGAGTTTGCTATTGGCACTTCTATTGCCAATCTAAAAATACCAACCAGGGCACCCTGTCCAGAATAATCAACACCCAACAGTGCCTGATGCCATGGCAGCCAGAACTGGGCCAAATATAATTCATGGGTTGTGGCATTAGAGACACCAGGGCAAAGCTAGCTCAGTCACCCTGACACTCAGGTGTCAGGTAACTCTTAAGCCTTAGTCTACCTGCCTTTAGGGTTTGGTTTTGGACTGATTTGGGAGAAGGTTTCACAAAGGCCAAGAAGGTCTCAAACTCACTAGCAGCCAAGACCTTCAACTCCTGCTCCTCCCTCTACAGTCTCCCAAGTGCAGGGATTATAGGCATCCACCACCACACTACGCATGTGCTGGAGACCCAAGTGCAGGGATTAAAGGCATCCACCACCACACTACGCATGTGCTGAAGATGGAACGTGCACTCTGTGTTGGCCAGGCTGTACCCACTAAGACAATCACCACACCGCACATCCCCGCCTGCTTGCCTACAATTCTGACAGGGATAAGATTCACTTACCCTTGGTGGCACACACCTTTAGTTTCAGTACTTGGGAGGCAGAGGGGCAGGAAGATTTCTGAGGCCAGCCTTGTCTACAGAGTGAGTTCTAGTTCAGTCAGGTTTACACAGAAACCTGTCTCAGACTAAGTGTGGTGGTGCATGCCAAGGTCCAGCACTTGGGTGGGAGGCAGAGGTAGGTAGATCTCTTGTGAGTTCAAGGCCAGCCTGGTCTACAAGTTCCAGAACAGCCAAGGCTACACAGATAAGCCCTGTCTCAAAAAACAAAATCTTCAAATAAACATCGGCATTCCTAACTTAACAATTTGGGCCTAAGGCTTCCTGGTACTCAGAGTCCACAGGATCCAGGCAGAGCACAGTCAAGGGCGAGGACACATTTAGGCTTGAGTGTCCCTAGAGCAGAGCTATCTGGGACCACCAAATCCTTCTATTCAAGTTTCTCCCAGACCTGCCTGAGCAGGGGCCGGCTCACCTTCAAGGAAGCTGGCACTCTCTTGGATGTAGGCCCCCAGCTGCTCAAAGATGCCATTGATCTTTTTCTTGGCAGTGACGAAGTGCTTGAGAGGGGAAGCATTCACCTCAGCCATGTGTCGCTTGTCCTTCTTGACGGTGACAATGGAGTTGCATCGAGAAAAGAGCAGGGACATCTCGCTGCAAGGGAACCAAGACCACATGAGCACAGGCACACTAAGTGTTCGACCATGCTGCTGGGCACAGACGGGGAAGAGAACTGGGACCACCAAGAGTATGGGGCACTCCTGACTCACTCAAAAGAGACAAGGCCCCAACATCTTAAATAGGAAGGGAGTTCTCAGCACACTTGGGCCCGTCTCCACCTCACACTGTGTGGACTCACAATCGTCTGGTTGAAGAGCCCTGAGATCAGACTTAGTCTATGCTAGCAATCCCTGCCTTGCCTGTTCAACGCTGTCCAGTACCTCAGAGAGAAGGAAGAAATCTTGGATCTCAAAATCACACACGCACAGCTCCTCAGGTGGGGAAGTGGTAGAAAAGACGGGTAGACCTATCTCCTGACACCTCCAACTGAGAGGAGATCACCAGACAGTGACATTCAAGGTCAGGGCTGCCCACCTCTCCTATGACCGTGCAGTCCAGGAACACTGTGGTCCTCATTCCTAAGGGCCTTACCGAGTTTGTTGCTTAAGAAGTAGAGACTCAGAGAACTGATCCTCAAGCAAGAAAGATCGACTTCTAAAACTTACAAAGAGGAGAGACATGTGCGGAGGCAAGCGTGGAAACACGTGCCTGAGATTGCAGCACTGGGGAGCTGAAGATCAGGAGTTCTAGTCCAGCTGAGACTACACAGTGAGTTTAAGGTCAGTCTGGGCTACGTAAGACCCAGTCTCAAAAATGAACAAATAAAGGACAGCAGCAAGACTATCAGTTCCCCCTGTGATAGTTATGGCAGAACCTACTTGGAGACGAAAGGAAAAGCCCTATACTGCTTTGTGATGGCACCGGACATTTTACTTTCTGCTAGTCTATATGTTTGTCCTTTTTTCAATCTCTCACATCTTTATAGACACCATGACACTTAACTCCAAAGTCCTAGAGATCTTTGATCAAAAGTCAAAACATATGCCAAGGTGTCTCCCGGGTGTGACTAGCCCCCAAGTGGAGCTTTGGATGGTCCTACTCAGAGTTCCAACCACAGAGAGACTATTCCCCAGCAGAGCCTGCAGAGCCTGCGACATGAAAAGAGAAAAGCCCTCCCAGGAGGAGGGGAACAGTGCGTCTGTGTGGCTCCGGTCCTGTCACTCTGTGCAGAGCCACCCTAACCATGGTACCGTCAAGCCCTCCCCACTGTACATGAGTAAGCACACAAGATAACCCAACAAGGGAGCCAAAAGCTGCAGCACGAGGTCCCTCCCGAGTGAAAGCTGTCCTGAGAAAAAGCGCAAGTCTGCGTGCTAAAGCTGCGCCTTTGAGAAAGGCCATCTTCAAGGCAGGCAGAAAGGCAGGAGCAGACATGGAGACGAACCCGTGTTGCTTATTACAGACTCTGAAGGAGCCAGGGGAGGAAATAAGCACAATGCTGTTTCCACCTTCCCCTTCTTTCTTCAGAGAGAGAGAGAGAGAGACAGAAACAGAGACAGACAGACAGAGACAGACAGACAGACAGACAGACAGGGAGGGAGGGAGGAAGAGAGAGAGAGAGAGAAAGAGAGAAAGAGAGGGAGGGAGACAGACAGATGGACGGACGGACAGACAAACAGAGAATGGGGGGGTAGTAATAAAACAGGGTTTAAAGGAGGCCTTGAACTTCTGACCCGCCCGCTCTAGCTTCCAAGTGCTACAATCATGGCCTTGGCCACCATACTCAGCATCTGAGACACTTTACTCAACTAGGAAAGAAAATGGAGCTCTGAGAATGGGCACTGAAAATCAAATAGCTCAACACAGCAAAGGAAGAGTGCCCTGAAGTCAGAGGGTGGGGCAGGCAGAGGAGAATGGGGAAGGGAGGAGAGAGTGGAGGAGGTGGTAGGTTGCACAGGACAAAGACTTTGAAATCTACAGCACAAAGTGAGAGTCCCTGTGTTCTTCCTGCAGAAATCCAAGCTAGTCATTTCCCTTTGGAATCCTGGTTTCTTTATATTCAACAAATAAGATATGGTAAGATGACTAGAAATGATGGCACAAGCAACATACCCAGCAGTCAGGGCTCACAGGTAGTAGCAGCTCAGTCCCGAACTGTAATAAACTATAGCCAGACCACAAGACTCTCCTCATGACCATCCAGCAGCCAAGCCTAGGATGCCGGGAAGCAGTGTTGGTGAGTAACCCTACTAACGTCCTGCACGCCCACACCTGCTACTACGGAAACAGAATAAACAGGTCAGCTGGAGGAGATAAGTAGTGCCCAGCCCACAAGTGAATTGGTTGAAGGGAAAAGTTCATTGATAGCTGCTGAGCATATAGAAAAGGGTGCTCCCAAGATGTTGGCCATTGTCTGCAAGCCCAAGGATACAAACCAAGAGGTATTAGTGTTCAGTAAATGCATGACTCAAGGGCATGCACACTAGTAAAAGCCAAGTGGCTGGAGGTTAAGGGCCTGCTGGGTGTTCAGTTGGTTGGGAACTGCCCTGATCTCGAGCCTGCAGCTCCAAGTCCTAGCTCTGCAGACACCTACCACAGCGGCTCCGGGCTCCAGTTTCTCTGGCCCTGTGAATTCCCAGGCAGAGTGTCTACATTTGACCCTGCTTTCTGCCTAGAAGCACGCTCCTTTTCTAGCCACTTCGCAGACCTTCCTCATAGACATAGCTCAGAAGTCACCCACCCACAGGACAGCCACACAACCTTACAAGGTTTTTAGTTTGAACTGTTGTTTAAAGTCGCACCGTGTCTCACCTAGGTGTTGAGCTTCTAGAAGGCCCGTTTCTGAGAGCACAGCACTCTCCTCATTTCCTCCTTCCCCAGCCACAGCTGTGAAGGGTACAGGCTGCTTAGTGAATACCCTCCAGCCCCAGGGAAACAATCTAAATAAAGCCTTCCATCCTTAAATACCCAAATCCACTTCTTCCTGAAAAGCAGTTTCCAAATAAGTATTTGGAGCTCAGCCAGTAAACAGAGATGAACAAATGTTTCAGATTCTGAAATTTAATCCTTCCAAACAGCAAACTGCACATATCCGTGTGCACAAAGGTACCAAATTTGCAAAATACATGCATAAAAGCCCCCAAAGAACCCTGACTATCTGGGGCTTTGTCTGCCAGTTCTCCTTCCCACAGGGGGAAGGGAGGAGGCTGACTTCCTGCTCCTCTCGGGAAAGCCCTGATAGGTCTCATGTTACACCACATGGATTGCTGCAGGCCCATGATATTTGTCCCTTACATACAGCTGGACGCCCGAGTCCAGCTCCAATATCAGTTACACTAAATGATATATTCTGAGGATTTTTGTTTTTGACACCCTCAAAGTGCTCCCAGTTTCGAATGAAGCAGTTAACAGCAGCATTTCCCACAGAGTAACTCCCAGAACTCTAGTGGTACCCAATGGTCCATGCGACAAAAGTTCCTGTGGACATTGATATGTAAAATACCATATAGCCAAATCACTTCTGTGCACGTGAATGTGGCAGAGACCTGGGAAGAGGGGTAGACTTAAACACAGTGTCACTGCAACTGATCTGCATCCAGCTATTTATCCAATGAAGATGCTTCTTAGCTGAGCCTGATGTATTCCTAGCACTTGGGAGATGGAGGCAGGAGAATCACCAGTTAGGCTGGGTTCTTGCTACCACATCCAATAACCTAAATCCAATCCTCTGAAACCACATGGTAGAGAGAACAAAGTCCCAAAAGTTGTCTGACCTCCACACGTGCACTGTGACACACACAAACACAAAATAAATACGGAAAAAAAATAACAAGAAAAAAGAACTTAAGGTCATCCTCAGTTAATCAGGGAGTTCAAAGGCCGGCCGGGGTTTCATGTGACCCGGCCTGTCTCAAAAGAAAGGGAACGAGGAGTGAGAAGAAACTTCTAACAGGCTTTAAACTTCTAAGGATCAGCCCAGCAGTGGTGGTGCGCGCCTTTAATCCCAGTGCTTGAGAGGCAGAAGCAATCGAATCTCTGAGTTCTACACAGTGAGGCCCAAGATAGCCAGGGATATAGAGAAGCCCTGTCTGGAAAGCCAGAAAATAAACAGATGAAAGTCTACGGATCGCAGTGTAGGGAAAGGCTCATTCATCTGGCAGTCTTCTCCCACCCCCAGAAGTTGCAGGAGCACAGTAATAGTATTACAAACTTAAGACCAGAAACAAACGCAATTCTGAACAGAAACCAGTACAGCCCATCAGAAGCTTTGTGTCGACCCAGGCTATTAGTGGAGGAGTGTTAGGTGCTTGCACAACAGTAGCAGAACTCGGTGCAAGGTGCTTGGATCCCAGGGGTGGCTCCCTGAATCCACACCACCTCCTTACCCAGTTTAAATGCAGCAACTCCTAGCAGAGAAAACAAAACGGGCCCAGAGATCGTCTGCTGCACAACTGGAACAGAGGAGAAGCTGAGAAATTGAAACGAAAGAGTATAGAGGGTAAAGGGCACAGCAGACTCTTGGAGCCGTAAGGATCCAACCTCTGCCAAGCAGAGACGGAAAGGAGCCGGCACAGGGACAAACAAACAAGGAGAGACTAAATCTTCAGAGACAGCCCAGAGATCGATCCTGGCCATGTTTTGAACTGTCAACTAGTGAAATCCCCACAGACTGTAGTAAGGAGATACAGTAGCTTCTTCCAACAGAAGTTGGAAGCCACGCAAGCTCTGTGCTCCAGGATCCACTCCAAGACACTTGCCACCCGAGAGTCAGCAGAACAAGTCGACAGCTTCCACTTACTTTCTAGCTGGTAAGAGACCTTCACAGGTTGGGCATCGTGGACATGGCTGGAGTCAAAAAGATAAAAAGAACTTGAGGTCTCCTTCCTCTGTGCTGATTCAGGTCCAGGTTGGCTGCTGATGGTGTTGACTCCACCTGTCCAAACTTTCGGAAAGGAAAAGGCAGAGGTCACTGGGAAACCAGGAAAGGGTCTAATCAGGTGTTAAGGCCAAACTAACTCATCCCCAAGGGAGGCTTACTCATTGAGGTACTTAGGGAGCAGGTAAGGAAGTGTGGAGGGGGAGGGGGAAAGACAATAACAATGACAACAGCACAGACACAAACACATTAACCGTGTGTGCTAATACATTAGCCACGGAAGCTGAATCGGGACAACGCCTGGCCTTCAGGACTGGGAAACTGCCAACTAGAAGGAGAAGGGGAGTGGAGAGGAAGAAAAGTAGACCTGACAGAAGCCAGAGTATCCCTGCTGCTGTAAAGGGTCTCCTTGCATCCTCAAATCTATAGAGTAAACTTGGCCCCGACAGTACTAGGAAGACGTATAGAGCCAAGAAGCTAAGCTAGACACCAAAATACACTGTGACTCCAAGGCTCACTTGTGTTTTCCTATGTAAGACAAGAAGGGGGACAATCAAGACAAAAAGGGACAATCCCCTTTTCTGACGAAGGGGGAGATGATTGGGAAAGTTAAAAAAAAAAAAAGGATAGAAAGTATTACAAGAGATGGAGGCCAGCAGTTCTGCCTTTCTCCATCCAAACAGCTCTCTTTTTCAGTATTTACTGTGGCCTTTCCATGTGTTAGGAGCTAGGGTCAGGGACGGATAAGAATAGCTCCAACCCTCAGGGTCTTAACGGTGCAATGAAAAGGCATTTAAGTAAAAAGACCTCCACCCTAAGTGGAGTACAGTGAGCTGGGTCCTGAAAAGAAGGCTGGCAACAAAAAGAAAAGGACTGGATGAAAACCGGGAATAGGTCACGAATGAGACCACAGGGCTGAGAAGACCAGGGTGTGGGGAGCTTCGAGGAGGAGCCCACCTCCCAGCCTTGAGTCCTGTGGCCCGCCCCCTCCTCAGAGCCGAGGAGGGCCCGGCGGCGAGGCCGGAGCAGGGGAAGCGCCCGTGTGACCCGAGCCTGAGCCCGAGGCCCAGGGGCCCCAGAGTCCCAGAGTCCTAAGCCGGGTGGCTCAGGACTCTCCCGGCCCAGGCCTGCCGGTTCCACCACCACGGCGCGCTCGCCCTCTCACCTTCACCTTCCCGGCCTCTCGGCGGCCATCACACCCAACACGTCACTAGCCGGCGCCACACCGAGAGAAGCGGGAGGGGAGGGGGCTGAGCTCGTCACTCGCCCCGCTGCAGGCAGGATGAGCCGATGGCCTCTGAACGCTGTCACTTCAGTCCTACCACTCCTACACGACAGAGTCTAGGGACTCCGCACTCCAAAAGGAGCCTCCGCGTGCCTGGTAACCGTCCCGGTCCTATGCGGATGACGTAACCTGTAGGGCGGGTGCTCCCAGCGCATCATGGGAGTTGTAGTTTGGATCAGCGCCCGGCAGGGTGGGGTAGGGCGGAGCCTCGAGCTGTCAAGCAGGGGTTGGGGGTGGGGGAAAGAGAACAGGTCCGGGATGGAGGAGGGGAGAGGGTGGACAGCGGCGAGGCAGGCGGTCACAACACGACAAGGGTGGGGATTAGAGGTTTGCGTGCGCTTTTTTGTTGTTGTTGATGTTGCTCCAGAATTTGACCCTGTAACACCTGTCAGCTTTGAAATCCAGACTTGCATTTCATAATCTGAGTGTCTTAAAAGGGAACCAACAGTCCGTTAGGGTGAAGTAATTGTCCTTCAGTTGCCTTTGAGGCAACTAAACAGCAGCCACAATGCATCAGGCACCTACTAGGTGACAGTCATTGAGCTGGGTATCTAACATGCAGTTTTTAATTTCCTCGCAGTCCCAGGACACTCAGGGCATAATTATCCAACCTCACATGTCATTCACTGGTCCCTCATTTTGTTCCAAGAACTGGGGTACAGCATATGACCCCAAGCTGGGAGGGCTCCAAGCCTAGGCTCTGTAGTATCACCCACCAGCCACTTGTAGCTACTGAGGCCCTGAAATGCAGCTGCTACAAACTGAGGGATGCCCCAATGTTTAATATAAAAAGAAATGCACATTATTAACGTTATTAATGTTTTTATATTGATATATTGTTATAGCTTTGGATAAAATGGACTAAATGAAATACATTATCTTAATTAAATTCTCGTTTCTTCTTACTTCTAAAAGTATAGCTAATAGTGGAGGTCACAAAATGGCTCAGGAGGTATAAATGGCTGCTACCAAGCCTGCCAACGTGAGGTCCATCTCCAGGAACCCACATGGTGGAAGGAAAGAACCTACTCATAAAATGTTGTCCTCTAACCTCCATACAAGAGTAATGCACGTGTGCATCAACCACACACAAGAAATAAATATGAGAGATGGCTTTTACAGAGGACCCAACACCCACATGTTAACTCACAACATCGGTAACTGCAATTCAGGGGATCCAGTGTCCTCTGTTCTCCATGGGAACCAGGCACACATCTGATACAGTTTCATACATGCAGGCAGGATCTCGAGAATACACAGTAAATAAAAACAATAAACCAAGTATTTAAAAGCATATGATATGGCTAGCTGAGTATTTTAAATGAGTGGCCTGCGACTATGGCACATACAACATTGCTTTTGCTTGTTTGTTTTGAGGCAGGCTTCCCACTATGTAGCCCAAACTGGCCTTGAACTGATCATCTTTTGACTCGACTTCCCAAGGGCTATGACTGTAGTCATCTCACTGACACACCTAGCTGTCCTGTTATGTTTTCTACAGATCGGCACTGCCCTATAGCCAGGGTAGAGTCATGCCACAAACAGCCTCAGAGGTAAGTCAGCACTCCAGTTACGAGTCTCCAGAGAGGTGAGTCACTGCCCATAGGGCAGCCTCCTGTCAGGAATGTCTGACTCTGAACTGGAGCGTCACACCCAGCCCTTGCCTTGGGGTATGGTGTGCACTGAGTATCTCCTCCTCCATCATCTAGGCCTCCCCAGAGAGTGCTTTGAGTACAAAACCATAGCGCTGTTTCCTTTCCCTTTGACAGGATCTTGCCCAAGCCAGAGGCTTGGAGGAGCTTTTCTGAAATCTCTCCTGTCCATTCTTCATCGGCTGTAGCCTCCCTGAAAGCTTTAACCTAGGCTCTCATCCCAACCTAAACAGCAGAAGGAACTTCTGAGCCCATCCCCAGGCTTCTAACCTTACCCTCCATGTGGGCTTGCCTAAACCAGAACTCCAAACTATGAGGCCCTTCCTTTAACCCCTCAGTGACAAGGTTACTCCAGTACTGCAGACTGCCAATAGAAATGATCCAGGGGTACTGGGGTTGAACTGCAGGGGGTTCTTATGTCAGCTATTCTTATTTTGATCAACTTTTCTTTTTATATGGATTACATATACCAGAAAATGGTCACTATTTGGACAGGACACAACAGTTCATGTCGGTCATCCCAGTACTCAGGGGTTGAGGCAGGAGGATCACAAGTGAGAGACCAGTCTGGATTACACCCGAAACTTTGCCACAAATGAACAAAACTCAAGAATCCTCTAAAAGGCATACATTAGTTTTAATTGTTATTATTATCATTGTGTGTGTGTGTGTGTGTGTGTGTGTGTGTGTGCGCACACTCATGAATGATGGATGTAGGGGATACATGTGTGGAGTTAGTTCTCTCCTTCTATCCTTTACATGGTAGGTTCTGGGAATCAAACTCAGGTCATCAGGTTTGTTCAGGTGACTACTGGATACGCCAACTCACCAGCTCCAATGTACACAATTCCTGAAGGACTGGTTGTTTCCAAGTGGAGTTCTAACTCCTTTTCACCTATCTCTATGGTTTAATGTGTTTGATATCTGTGCTGGTCAGTTTGGGGGTTGTATTTGTTTATTTATTTGTTTGTTTGTCTACTTGACACAAGATAGATTCATCTCAATAGAGGAAATCTGTAGAGAAAATACCTAAAACCGGTCTGTAGGCAAGTTTGATTGGTGATTGATGTGGAAGGAGCCAGCTGAATGTAGGCATTACTGTAGTCAGGCAGGTGGCCCTAGGTTGTATAAGAAAGCAGGAAGATAAACCAGGCTTGGTCACTCATGCCTTTAATCCAAGCACTCAGGAGGCAGAGGCAGGTGGATCTCTTGTGATTTCAAGACCATATACCGGTTTACAGAATGAGTTCCAAGACAGCCAGGGCTGTTACAGAGAAAACTTGTCTCCTAAAAATAAGATAATAAAAAAAGAAATGAGAGACAGAGGGAGAAGGAGAAGGAGAGGGAGAGGAAGGGAGGGAGGGAGGGGGAGAGAGAGAGAGAGAGAGAGAGAGAGAAACACAGCACGAGCAAGTTACGCAGAGCAAGCCAGTAGGCAGTGTCCCATCATAGCCTCTACCTTAGTTCCTATCTTGATTTCCCTCAGTAACAGAGTATGACTTCAAAGTTGTAACTTGAAATAAACCTTTTCCTCTCCAAGTTGCTTTTAGTGAGGGTTTTGTTTTTTGTTTTTTTTTCCAAACCCTCAGAAACCTAAGACACCATCCATGTTCACTTGTGAAAAGTCCCATTAAAGGCAATGACTTCTGGGAAGTCATCAGGATTAGATGAGATCAGGAGAGTGACCCTCCATGATGGCTTCAGTGGAAGAGAAATATGGGGTAATGTGCACCCTGTGCCTGACCACATGATGTCTTCCACCACGGCACAGCTTCCGGAGGTCCAGAACTCATCAACTTCTATACTTTGGTTTAATCAGTTACTGGTTTTTTGAGACAGGGTCTCTATGTCGCCCAAGTTAGCTTGAAACTTTCCACTCTCCCACCTCTGCCTCCCAGCGCTGCCATTACAGATGTGCACCACCACACCCAATGATATAAACTTCTAATCCAGGTGTATCCAACCTGTAACCTGAGTGTCACGTGTCCCAAGAGAGCTATGAAATCAGCTCAACACATTCGAAGATGACAGCTTCTGGTGGCAACGTCAAAAGGCTGGATACCCCTGCGTCTTTGCAAATTACCCAGACCTGTCGTATTCTGTAACAGCATAGCAATGGAAAACAGACCAAGAAGTAATCCTGTAACATTGAGCACTAGGGAGCTATGGTAGGAGGATTTCCTGAGTTCGAGGCCAGGCTAGGTTACATGAGCTCCATATCACCCTGGGCTACAGAGACACCAGCTCAAAAACCGCAATAACCTCCCCCTTCTCCATAAGAAACTCGACTACGTGACAGTCACCTTGGGAACCAGTCCTTTACAGTCTGACCTGCCCACCCCACCTCCTCCAGCCATCTACATCCTCCAAGCCTCAGGGGTCCCTGCCTACCAGGACGAGACACTGTGTCCCTCCCTCCCCCTCACACTAAGGCCACATACATGGTCACATGAGGTCACACAGCTTCGGTGGCATTTTCAAGTGGTATCTGCAGACAAACCTTCTCCAGCACTACTGACGTTTTAGGATAAATCGGGTTTTTTGTTGTTGTTTTGTTTTTTGTCCATAGTGGTTAGGGGTTGCCCGATTCCCCTCTAGTCGCTGTCTACTAGAAGCCAATAGCACCCCCTTCCCCAGTTCTAACAACCAAAAGAAAAAAAAGCCTCAAACATGGGGAAAAAGTCTCCTAGGAGGCAAAAATCATATAAATTAGAGCAACAGCTTATACTCAGCCGGCCATTCCCTACCGCTCCTACACTGGTTTGTTCTTGGGCCATTGCTGACATTCTACGTTGACCACAGAGTCTACAGTAAAGCACATTCGGTTGTAGTCCTTTTTTTTTCTGCCTTATAACCACTGATGACAATCCCTTAGAACAGGGATTTGATAGCTTCAATCGCGGGAACTGTATTCAAACCCCCATCGCTATCACTTACTGGCCATGTCCCTAAGCCGACAGTTATTTCTCTACCTGAGAAGAAGAAGAAACAGCCCTTACCCTGGAGGGTTATGTGATGAGGGCCTCACTTGCACCATAGCAAGATCACCTTAGGAGATGGAATGATAGTGGCTCTTAGCAGAGAGAGGTAGTTCCATGCCTGTAATGCCAGTTCTTGGGGTTCAAACAAGGACTCAAACTGAGTTGGAGCCCTGCCTGGGCTACACAGATGTTAGATTTTTTTTTTTTTTGGTTTTTCGAGACAGGGTTTCTCTGTGTAGCCTTGGCTGTCCTGGAACTCACTCTGTAGACCAGGCTGGCCTCAAACTCAGAAATCCACCTGCCTCTGCCTCCCAAGTGCTGGGATTAAAGGCGTGCGCCACCACCGCCCGGCTGCCAGATGTTAGATCTTAATAGCAAATGTCCTGAAGTATAACCAGACCAGTGTGCCCAGGGTGTGGTGGGGACCACCCAAAGTTCTGTTCCATGTTCATGGCTACAGGAAGGGCTGGCAAAGGCTCCGAGAAGCAGGTCTTGTCAACTGGAACGGTATGTCTCAGCCAGTTCCCAGTTCATAGTAGAGACTTTTATAAAACATAAATGCACCCAGAGGCCACAATGCACCGGGTTTGAGAAACGGGAGCCCTACAGTCTACTGACAGTCTGTCCTTCCAGCCACGGGCGCTCAGACGCTCCCTGCTGATATCTGCCAGGCGCGTGTATGCGGGTCCATCCCAGGCCTCTCTCATACAGTGGTTTGAACAACATTTAATAGAACTCTCATCTCTGTCCCTGTCTCCAGAGGCATGGGGACAGGGTGACCCAGTACAGTGTGGACATGTGCCCCTCCCCCAAACAGGGTCAGTAGAGAACCAAGCATTGTCACAGATGTCTTTCCTGCCCCTCTGGGAGGATTTCGAGTTACAGTCTCAATAGAGACAACTATTTGCTCAGGTGATTAAAAACCTGGAAGGGAAGGCATCATCAGTCCTAGGTTCAGGGGTGGAGTCGGGGTAGGTGGCTTGACCCAGATCTTGGAGGCACTGAAACTAGAAACAGAATGGGGCAGGGGGGTCTAGCTTTTCCAGAGGTACTCTAGGCAAAGTTTCTGACTCTCCAGCATCTCGGGCAGCTCCATCAGAAGTCTGGCCCCAGGGAAAGTCAGAGGAAGAAAGGGGGCTGGGAACTCCAGGAAGATGAACATTACCACCATCTCCTGACCATGGAAGCACCATGGGCAGCCGCAGTCTTGGAAGCAGGGGGGCGTCCCATCCCTGGCCTGCACCCAAATGTTCCAACTGGCGACTTCAAGAGCAACAGGAGTTCAGGAAGCAGAGGTTGAATTGGGTTCCTTGGCCCCAAGGGCTGCTAGGCAGTGGTTGTCAACAAAGAGATAGGTCGAACAGAGGCAGGCACTGGGCAGTTAGGGATCGACGAAGGACACCGCGATGTAGCGTGTGCCTTTGGTAGTGGGAAGCCCCTCGTGATAGTGTGTGAGCCGCCCGGGGTGCATGAGGGCCCAGCCTTTCCTTGGGGCTCTCACGGAGCAGTTGTAGCGCAGAAATCGGCAACCTCCGCCCTGGGAGAGAGGAAGCATCCATGAGTTCATCCCCAATTCACATCCCCTGTCTCTCCAGCTAGCTCCCAGTCCTTTGTCTATCATGGCCAAGGGGCCTATCAGCACTGAGGGGCTGGGGATACCTAAGAAAACACTAGCTGATGCAGAGCCCGACCTCGGAGTCAGGCATCCCTGGGCAAAGCTCACCTCCATCCTTCACCCTTTTCTAAGTTTGTAATTCCCCTCCTAAACCTCGGGTTCTGCTTCTGTAGACAGCTGACGGGGATAAGCAAGAGTATACACAGAGAGTTTAGCTATGTGTAGGCCTGTAATCCCAGCACTCAAAAGGTGGCAACAGAAGAATTATGAGTTCAAGGCCAGCCTCAGCTTCATAGCAAGTTTGTGGCCAACCAGGGCTACGTGAGACCTTGTCTGAAAACAAAACACACCATCTACATATATTCATTCGTACATTTAACTCAGTACTGCTTGGGGGTGGGGAGTGGGGTGTAGCTCAACAGGAGCATACTTGTCTAGGAAGCAAGAGAACCCCTGGGTTGGACAAATTACTCATTCCTAGAACTACAGAAACTTTGTTGCCTGGGCTGTCCAGGGTAATCCTGGCCTCTAGCCATACTAGATTTCAGTGACAACCTCCGAGTCCGACACTTCAAAATATCTTCAGGAATCGCTGATGCTCCCCTGGGGTCAAAACCTCTCCTGGTTGTGAACTCAAGGCTCAGGGATATACTGTCTCACTGTTAATTTGTTTTGTTTGACTTTTTAAAGACAGGATCTCTCTACGTAGCCCTGGATATCCTGGAAATCACTATATAGATCAGGCTGGCTTTGAACTCACAGAGAACCTCCTGTCACTGCCTCCCAGGTGCTGTTATACCACACATAACTTCCTGCTGTTAAGTTCTTAAAAATATAGCGTGATGGGGCAAACCAGCGCAGAGGCTCTTCCATCTTGTATTCCTGCTGAGGCCACTCCAGGTTTAGCTAGGCTGTGACCCCTTTGATGGAGAGTCACCCAACTCTCAAACTGTGTACCTCTATGAAGCTCCCTGCAGCTGCCGAGGGACATGCCATCGTTTGGTTTTTTCTGCCTTTAAAATCCTCAAGTTCTCATCTTGGGCTGGTGATGGTGCACGCCTTTAATCCCAGCGCTCAGGAGGCAGAGGCAGGCAGATCTCTGAGTTTGAGGCCAGCCTGGTCTACAGAGCTAGTTCCAGGACAGCCAGGGCTACATAGGGAAACCCTGTCTCAAAACAACTGTGTTCTGGACACTTAGGAGTGGTCCTAGACAGCTTTCAATTAGCTATAAACTGTCTGAGTAGTCCCACTGGTAAGCTCCTGTAACAATAGCTTTTTTTGTTTTGGTCACAGGTAGCTCAGGATGGCCTGGATCTTACTATGTAGGTGGACATGACCTTGAACTTGTGATCTTGCCTCTATCTCCTAAGTGCTGAGATGACAGGTGTATATCACCATGCTTGGTTTTATATAGTGCCACAGTGAACCCAGAGATTGGTGACCATCTCAATACATTTTTTTTAATCACACACAGGCATGGATGGCGGTCCAAGCTAGATCACTACTCACTGGACCTACACAGAGGCCTAGCTGAGGCCCTCAGAATGGCTTTCCTCAACCTCAATGCCTTCTTGGTTTCCCTAGTACTTTCTTCCAGCCACAAGTTTGTGCCCCAGACTGAGGCTAGCAGTCTCCATACTCCCAAATAAACCTTCTTCCTTCTCATAAGGAGAGTCCCCAAACTCCTTTACCAGTGGCTGTCACTCAGTATTCATTGGCGTTTCTGATAAGCCGTGACCTGAGTCCACCTCACGTGTTCTCACAACTCACACGAAGACAGAAGGAAACAGAAGTGAAGAAACCTATTACAGGACACAGGGTTCCTGAGGAAGGAGGAGGGATGCAGAAACACTGCCCCGACCTTCTGGAGTCTGTGCAGTGGTTCCTGTGAAGACACTACCAGCTGCCAAGCTGTGCCTTGATTTACTCTTCCAGGAAGCCCTCCCCACATACCTAGCACCATCTCCCTCTGAGCCCTTGGACCCTCGGTCATAACCACTGGGTTTTGCTCACTGGTGCCTGCCTCCTCCCTCAGCCTGCTTCCGAGGCCTGAGGCCCTCGCTCACCTCATAATCTTCCCCAACCCTGTTCAGGGCTATGTTGACGGTGAAGGTAGAGGCGTCATGGTGGGGCATCAAGGAAGGCTGCTCATCAGGTTTATAGCGGACGACAAAGGCTAGATCAAACTGGGCCTGTGACAGGGCAGCGGGGGAGAAAGCCTACATCAGTCAAGAGAGGCTTAAAGGGCCAAGGAGAGGCAGAGTGTACTGTGAAGTTCCATCTAATCAGCGGTAATGTTCACTCCCAGAGGATGGGGCTACTTATCTTCTCCAGTGCCTGGAATAGCAGCTGGCACAGAAGAGTCTCAGGAAGAATGTACGGAGAGAGGGAAGGGGCAAGGGGAGTGGGGGGGATGCAAAGAGACAGGAAGGAAGGGAAGGCAGAGAGGGAACAGGAAGGAGTCCAAATCTGTTTTCCCTCTCTGGGCCACTCTATATACTTCTGATTCCCTGAGAATAAACCGAGGTGCACTAGAGAAGGTATGTTCTTCTAGAGGACCAGGTTCCATTTCTAGCATCCACATGGTGACTCGTGATCCTCAGAAACTCTAGTCTAGTCCCAGAGAACCTGACCATTTCTGTGTCCTCCGCAGACACCGTATACCTGTGGTGAACAGTCATACATGCAGGCAAAACACTCACACACATAAAATTAAAAGAAAAAGAAAAGGGTAGCGTAGTGGTTTGAACATGCTTAGTTAGTGCCAGGGAGTGGCACTGTTTGGAGGTGTGGCATTGTTGGAGTAGCTGTGGCCTTATTGGAGGAAGTGTGTCACTGAGGGTTTGGGCTTTAAGACCCTTGTCCTAGCTTCCTGGAAAGCAGTCTTCTCCCAGTGGCTTTCATATGAAGATGTAAAACTATTAGCACCTTCTGCACCATGCCTGCCTGGATGCTGCCATGCTCCCATCTTGATGATAATGGACCGAACCTCTGAACCTGCAAGCCAGCCCCAAATAAATGTTGTCCTTATAAGAGATGCATTGGTCATGGTGTCCGTTCACAACAGTAAAACCATAACTAAAACAGGCAGGCACGCCTGTGAGGCAGGAGAATTGCTTTAAGTTCGAGGCCAGCTTGGTCTACATAATAAGTTCTAGCCAAGCTTGGGCTATACAGAAAGACCTTGTCTCAAAAGACCAAAGGGGGGGTGGAGAAAATGGGGGACTGTAGCTCAGTTGATGAAGTGCTTGCTTGGTAGAAATTAAGACAGACTTATAAACAATACCAGTAGGACAGGAGGGAATGGAATGGGCTTGTAGCCAGCTGAGTGGCTTCTTTAGTGGACTAGTGGGATGATAAAGGCAAGGTTTAAAGATACAGAGAGCAAGGCTAGAGAGATGGCTCAGTTGTGAAGAGTACATGGTGCTCTTGCTGAAGATCCAGGATCAGTTAACCACTCACACGGTAGTTCAGCTATCTGTAATTCCAGTTCCAGAGGATCCAACACCTTCTTTTGGCCCCCTCAAATACCCATATCCAAGTACACACAGCTACATATAAGTAAAAATAAACTTTAAGGGCTGGAGAGATGGCTCAGCAGGTAAGAGCACCGACTGCTCTTCTGAAGGTCCTGAGTTCAAGTCCCAGCCACCATGTCACAACCATCCGTAATGAGATCTGACGCCCTCTTCTGGTGTGTCTGAAGACAGCTACAGTGTACTTACATATAATAATAAATAAATCTTTAAAAAAATTTAAAAAGCAAAACAAGCAGTAAGTTTACAAACAAATAAATAAAAGCATAGAACACTTAACCAGATGGTAGGCACTTATGATCCAAGTTATTTCGGAAGCTGAAGCAGGAGAGTCTAAAGTCCTAGACCTGCCTGGACTACAAAGTGAGTTCAAGGTCAGCTTGAGGAAGTTAGTGAGACCGAGTCTCAAAATAAAAAAGAAAACAGGAAGCCAAGATTTAGGCTTGGTGGTTCACACCTGTAACCCCAGTTCTCAGGAGGCCAAACAAGGGGGATCACCCCAAGTTCAAGGCCAGACTGCTCTGTATAGAGATCCTGTCTCAAAAGACCTATTTCTGGTATATATATATATATATATATATATATAAAGCAAAACAGCAACAAAATTAAGAGAGCTAGGGATGTAACTCTGTGGTAAAATGACTGTCTAGACATGCAAGGCCCTATGTGCAATTCCCAGTACAGACAGACAGACAGACAGAGGAAAGATTCACAGAGGCACAGTCAGAACCTAGGACAGCATGCTAGATCCATGGGTGCTCCTCAAGGCCCCACCCAGTGGCTCTGTGTGTATACACACACACACACACACACACACACACTCCCCTTCATACCTCACTTAACAGGGTGGAGATATTAGTCTTCCTTGGAGACCAAAACATCCAGCCTCTCCCAAAAGCTGTAACTGTGCCCACCATCCCCCATCCTGCTGCCTCCAGGGAGACCCACCCTGGTGTAGTAGCCAGGGTACAGCTTCTCTGTCATGGGGGCGATGTACTCCACCAGGAACTTGTGCCACTCCCGCTCGAAGGTGATCTGATTCATGTGGATGTCAATAGTGGGCACATTTTCATAGCCACCCTGGATACGGTTGTCCTGGAAGTGGTCACAGAAAAAGAATCTAAGACAGCACCCAGCCCTGATACCCAGGCTCTGACCCATTCCATCCCCTTGACTTTGGTACAGGATAGGACATTATATGACAAAGGGCATTGCAGACATCCTTAAAGTCCTAATCCATTGGCTTTGGGTTAATCAATAGAGAAAGGTTATCCTGGGTGCTCAGATCTATCAGGTGAGCCTTTTAACCGAGAATCTTGAGCAGGCAGGTCATGGCTCTGTTCTCCAGCCTCAGGGAACAGACTTGCTCCAGCAACAACATCATGAGCTGATAATGAGTCCTCAATCCACAGACAAAGAACAACTCCAGCAGACCCTCAGCCCCACCTCCCAAACTCCTCACCTTCCAAATCTTTATGAGATCCCAAGCAGAGGACCCAGGAAAGGCCTGGAGCCTGACCCTCAGAAACTAGGAGACAATGCATGGGTGCTTTGGGGGTTTTGTCTTTGGTGCTGAGAACTGAGCTTAGAGTCTTGTGACACTCAGCGGGTGTTCTGCCACTGAGTTATCTGGTATTTTAAGTCCCTTAGAAATAGCAGATACAGGAGCTGCCATTCACAGAGGTTCTGGGGTCCATGACTGTCCCTGTCACTAAAGCAGAGATCTTCCCAGAAATATATAGGTTGGGCAGGTAACCCGCTCAGTTAGTCCAGCTATAGGGTCAGAGTTCAGCCAGCCGGAGGCACAGAGATCTAGGAATTCATGCATCTGTAAGGGCGATGCCGAAAGTTCCCAAGTCATGTGCAGGCGTAGAGCCCGGACAACAACCTTCACCATACCACTTGCATCAGATGTCTGATGAACGTGGACCTGGTACCCAATGCCCTTTGTACCACGTTGGCTCATTTCTCCCCATTTTCAAATGCTCGCCCGGGGCAGGAAGCTGAAGCATTCAACAGACGAGCCAGGAAACAAAAACTCTGAGCCTCACTTTGAGGCAGCTCAAAGCCACACAACTGGCAACGTCTGCTTGGGAACCTCCACACCCCGTTTCTAAACCTTGTGCTCTTGCCAGCCTGCACCCTGAAAGTAAAGAGTCCTGGGCAGACTGGCTAGGTAACCAGGAGAAGAACCTAGAAGGGCAGTCTCCTGCAGCCTCTCGGGCGTCTGAGGCATCACCTTATTATCACCCAGAGACCACTGGCCATAGTGTTCCATCTCCTCCACCAGCTCATCACAGGCCGCCTCCGTGAAGATGGGGAACCAGTAGACATCCGGACAAGGCTGGGAAGAGTGAAGACTCCATCAAGAGGGTCCAGGATGACATCACCATGTCCCTGCGGGGGCTCCTCATGAGTCTCCCCCCCTCCCAAGTCCACTCCTTGATCCTCGAGGAGCTCTCTGAGTGTCCCAGAGGAGAAAGGGCTCAGTGGATGCTGTTAGAATGATTGAGGGGCTGAAGAAAAACAGAGATCAGATAGACTTTCCAGCCAAGGTTACAGCCGCTGCTACCAGTATCAGCCTGGGGAGAGTGTGCACCTTGGGCAGAGACTACTGGTGTGAGTGAGAAGAGAGAGACCCATCCCTCACTCTTGGCTCAGAGGCTCTATTGGGGGATAATCCTTCTACCTCCATTTCCATCTGTACTGGCTGGTTTTGTGTGTCATCTTGACACAAGCTGGAGTTATCACAGAGAAAGGAGCCTCCCTTGAGGAAATGCCTCCATGAGATCCAGCTGTGGGGCATTTTTTCAGCTAGTGATCACGGGTGGGAGGACCATTGTAGGTGGTGCCATCCCTGGGCTGGTAGTCTTGGGTTCTATAAGAAAGCAAGCTGAGCAAGCCAGGGGAAGCAAGCCAGTAAGAAACATCCCTCCATGGCCTCTCCATCAGCTCCTGCTTCCTGACCTGCTTGAGTTCCAGTCCTGACTTCCTTTGGTGATGAACAGCAATGCGGACATGTAAGCTGAATAAACCCTTTCCTCCCCAATTGCTTCTTGGTCATGATGTTTTGTGCAGGAATAGAAACCCTGACTAAGACACCATCTTAGTTCTGGGATTACAGGCTTACACCACCATACCCAGCAGTTCTGTCCTTCTTGTCAAAGCATCTACAGATCTCAGCTGGAAAGTGCTGCCAGGAGAGAGGCCAATACACCCCAGGCACTGCCAGAGCAGACAGACAGACAGACAGGCAGACAGGCAGGTGGGCGGGCGGGCGGGCAGGCAGGCAGGCAGACAGACAGACAGACAGGCAGGCAGACAGACGCCTCCCCCCCCACACACACACATATTGAATCTCCACCCTCGTCCTCCCACAGCAGCAAATGTGGGTTATGAATCCCTTACTGTCTCCACCAGCTTCCCCGCCAGGGCCTTGGTGTAATTCTCATGAATGTACTTCTCCTTCCAATCCTGTAGAGAATACAACACAGAATGGGGTTCCCAGGCCGGCCCCAGGTCAGCTGTGGTCACCTCAAGTATAACAGCATTGGTGGGCCGGCCCCAGGTCAGCTGTGGTCACCTCAAGTATAACAGCATTGGTGGCTCCCAAAGAGTCTCCAGCCTTCAGGCCCCTCATAACAGGAGCGGGTATGACCTCGTCAGAGGCAAACTACGTGTGCCTGCTGGGTGTGGGAGTGTCGCCGGGATACAAAGGATCTCATGTTTGCACTTATGTGTGTATCTGTATCTGCGCAGAGGCATGTATAAATGCCATGTCAGCTACACACCCCATCATTTGTGTATACTGTCACACACTGTCACAACTGTTGTGTATACTGTCACACACTGTCACAACTGCTGCCTCCTCTGATCGACACAACACCCTCAGGGGTGACTCAAGCCAGGGAAGCCATTTTAGAACCAAAATAAGGGTGGCCCAAAGGTTTAAAAGGTTCAAGTCATAGCTCCCTGCTCCACTAGGTGGCAATGTGTCCCTCTATACCACAACAAAGCCCTGGAGGTGAGTGGGGACTTGTGGAGAACAGGTCACGCAGTCTCCAGTTGACAAGATCAGCCAACTGAAGTCTCTTTGACTTCCAGCCCAGGTCCAACCACCCAGGTCTTACCTCGGGGTTGCTGAACACCTCCCAGAGATCATTATGTAGGTGGGTGGTCTGGTAGTTATCCAGGGACAGCAGGTGGCCAAAGGTATGTCGGTTGGTCAGGAACATGAACACCTCCTACAGAGAATTGATGTATAGATAGAAAAGCTTCCTACACCTGCACACCCCAGGGTGGGGGGTGGGGGTGGGGGGGCTGTCAGTGCAGTGCCCCACAGCCGTATTCAACCAGATTAAAGACCTGTGAGTACAGTGTGTGTTCCCAGCACCAGCACAGCCCTACCCTGGGGAATGCAATCAGAGAAGGCTTCCTGGAGGACTGAAGATAAGAGAAAAAGGACTCCCTCCCCCTTCCTCCCTTTCTTTCTTATTTGCCACTCTGGGGATTGAACCCAGAGCCTCAAGCCTGTAGGGCAAGAATGCTCCCAAGGGCTTTGCTGATCGCAGGGGAAAACCTAACCACGCTGTTACATCAAAACAATGTGCCAAGACTGTGAGGGGATAAAAGCCTGACAACCCAGGTGCAATCCTTGGGACCCAGGTAAAGGCAAAAAGAAAAAACCAGCCGGGCAGTGGTGGTGCACGCCTTTAATCCCAGCACTTGGGAGGCAGAGGCAGGCAGATTTCTGAGTTTGAAGCCAGCCTGGTCTACAGAGTGAGTTCCAGGACAGTCAGAGCTACACAGAGAAGCCCTGTCTTGAAAAAAACAAAAGAGAGAGAGAGAGAACCAACTCCAAGAAGTTTCCTCATCTTCACATGCACAACGTGAGATACAAGTAGCACACTGCCCCCCCCCCCCCACACACAAATCCACATTACTGAGACACTCGGGACACTCAATTTGATCCCAACACTAAAACAAAAAGGAAATCACAAAGAAATACTTGGTGGGACCCAGGTGTCACGGCGCAAGCTTATTTATTATCCTAGCACTAGAGAAGCAGAAGCAGGAGGATCATGACCCTGCCTCAAAATAATACACACACGTATACACACACACACACACACACACAACCAAAAATAAAAAAATAAGAGCTATGAGGTAAGACATGAAGACACACAAATGTCTCTTGGACATAACCGCCAAACTACACTGAGGCAGGAAGTTTGATTTTCTTTATCAAAATAATAAATCAGCCATGCCACCTCCCCCGACCCCCAAAACCCCACTGACCTGCTGTCGGACATTGGCGCAGAAACTCATGTCGGAATCCAGCTTGCTGTAGTGGAAAAGGTCAACATTCTGCAGCTCGGCCCGCAGGGCACTGCCCTTGATCAGGTAGATGTTGGAGATGTAAGGCACATTCCAGACGCCACTGAGGGAGAGAGAGGAGACGACAGGATCACAGGCTCGCTGAGGGCTCAAAGCCTGGGAGCCAGGAGCTGGGAAGAAGGGGCTGTATCAAAATTATAAATAAACTGGGTGTTCAGGCACACATCTGTAATCCCAGAATTTGAGAGACTGAGGCAGGAGGATCAAGAGTTGAGTCTATTGAACCTGAGGTCACAGTCAGTGTTTGGGGGGTATTCATTTGAGGGTGCTAATCTGCTTTTTATACGTTTTTATTTTGTGTACATACATGTAGCTGGAGTTGGACATGTATGAGTGACAGGATATGGGTGGAGATCAGAGGACAACTTTTCGGAACCGGTCCCCTTCTCCCACCATATGTGTCTCTGAGACCAAACTCACGTTGTCGAGTTTGACAGAAGGTGCCCTTACTCACTGAGCCATCTTGTCAGATCTAATGGGACTTTTCTCTTTTGTTTCGGTGCTGGGGACCGAACACGGGGCCTTGCAAACGTTCTACTTCCGAGTTAAATCCTAAACTCAACAGTACTGATCTCCCAATCCCGCCCTGGGCATGGGAATTCTTCTGTGTGTCTGACTCTAGTCCTCTTTGCTTGAGGTTCAGCGCAACCAGAACAGTAATGCAAGGGAGAGGTACCACGAGAGAAAGAGAGAGAGAGAGAGAGAGAGAGAGAGAGAGAGAGAGAGAGAGAGAGAGAGAGAGAGAGAGACAGACAATGGATACTCACACACGGCGGCCCTGCACAATGTCCACGTAGTCCTCCGAGCGGGCGTAGTACCCATCTGCACTCAGAGCCCCCCAGAAGTTGGACCAGAGCCTCCCATGGCGGGTCATAAGTGGCGCAATGACATTCCTGAGTAGGGCACACGGGCAGAACAGACTGAGAATGGGGGAAAGGGAGGAGCCTGGCAATCAGCGATTTGCATACCGGGATCTCGATGTGGGAAAGGGGAGGAGCCCGGCAACCAGCGATTTGCATACCGGGTTCTCTCTTCAGAAACCTCATCCCTCCTGTGCTGGGGACAGACTGGCTTTGCTCAGAAGGCCACCCACAGTCTTACTTGTTTTGCTCAATCAGGAGCCGGAGGCTGTTCGGTTCAGTCAGGGCCACATCGGCATCCACACTGAAGTAGTAGGTGCAAGTCGGGTCCTGACGACACAGGTCTCTGTGAGAGGAAAAAGGGTGAAGGGGAGAGGCGGGGTTCCAGCACTCCCTCAGAAGATACCGCATAGCGGTCATAGCTTGGCTTTATGATATACCAGGAGAAAGCGCCTAAGAACTCATGGGCACTCAGGAGCAGGCTGGGACTCAAAGGTCCCCCTCCCAACTCTAACGGGTCTTAGCAATGGCAAAGGCTTCATCTGGGGGAAGCGCAGCCCACCAGATGGGGTTCAACAATATCAGTCTCGAGAGCAACTGGACAACTAGCAGCAATGGAAACTGGGGTACCCAGCAGTGGCAGAGCACTTCCTTGGTATAGATGAGGTCCTGGGCTTATTTCTAGTACCCCACATTTAAAAAAAAAAGCATGCCGCTGGGTATGATAACACATACCTATAAGTAACAGCACTTGGGACAGGAAAATCTGAAGTTTAAGGGCAGCTTTGGGTATACAGTGAGTTCAAGGTCAGACTGGGCTACGTGAGACCCTGCCTCATAAACGCCAAAAACCTTCCTTAAAAGATCCCTTTTGTTCAACTAGTCCAGGGCTCAGAAAGCAATGATCCCTGGACTGAGGCTTCCCACTGCCAAGTTCGTTCCACCCAGAATGGTTTTTCGGTTCCTAAATGACTAGGAGAGGGGGAAAGGGAAAAAAAGGAAACCAAAAGAAAATTACACCTTCCTTTGAGGAAGTCAAATTTCAGTGTCCCTAAATAAAATCTTTCTGGAACTCAATCTCACTGGTTCATTATACATCGGTGGCCATCTTTCTGCTACTCGGGCAGACAGCTCAGCAGGTGAGACGAAGAGTCCACTGAGCTGGCCGGCAGAGCTGATTACCATCCAGTACTTGACAGGAAGTTTGAAGGAAGTTGGCCAGTCCCAGACTGAGACACAGCAAGTTTCGGTTTTTTGAAACAGCACGAAGCCCCAGCTTTAGAACTGAGGATGACCTTGAACTCCTGACCCTCCTGCCTGAGATTTCAGATGTGTGCTACCATGGCCAGTTTACATGATGCTGAGAATCAAACAGAATGTCACCATGGTCATTACGCATGCTAGGCAATCACTCTACTAACTGAGCTACATCCCTAAACCTAGATCAGAGGATTCTCATGTCTTCATCTCTGTTTCATTTATTTTTTTAATTATTATTAGCGTGTGAGTTCGCCACAGCAGACTTGTGAAGGTAAGAGGACAACTTTATAAAGTCAGACCTATATCCTCCTACTGCCAGGTGGTTGGGTTCGGGAGGTAAACACGTTTTTACCGCGTCACCCTATGTCTAATAATAAAACAAACAGTGGGAGACTGTTTCTCTGTCAGCCCTGATCTACTTCTAGCCCTCCAGCCTTCCCTCTTTCTCCAATTTGCTCCTAAACCTACGTGATACTGTCTGGAAGCCCCCAAGTAGTCTCAGGACAGAGATACTTCCTCGTTTCACAGAGGAGAGCCCTGAAACCCAGTCAGGGTCAGGACTCTGTTGGTGACCACAGAACCTTCTGAATTCCCAGCCTGGCCCATCCGCCCAACGCCATGAACAAACGAACGAAGAGAACCCGCAACTGACTCACGCGCCCATGTTCCTGGCGTCTGCATTGGCCATGCGCACCTCAGGACCCACTAGCTTCACAGACTGGTACTCACTGCCGTGCTCCGCAAGGAACCGCTCTACCTGCAGCTTGTGGTGCTGTTCCTGGGGGTGGAGAGGGGGCACGGGGCAGATGGAGGTGCAGCACCCCCCCCCTCGTCACTTGCCAGAGAATGCTGTCTCTGACACACTCCTGCCGTCTGCATCCACGCGAGGGCGCCCTTCTCTGCCGATCCTCATCTACCCTGGCTAAGCCCCGCCCCACTGGCCTCTTCACAGCTCTATCATCAGAACAGCTCCTCTTCCCAAAGACCCCACATCCAGAAATTCTGATGATCTTTGGGGTATCGTGTCAACCAGGGCACCAGGGGTTCTGGATGCATATATGACAGTCTGCACTTGGGGTCCCTGTCCCGGGGGTATGGAGAGAACAGGATTTTTAGGTCCAAACCTAAGCAGGGATGTCTAATCTATTGACACTGTGGTATCAATGACATCATCATCTACCCATGCTATCCTGCGTGTCCCGCCACCTTTCTGTCCATAGGGGCTTGATGTACATTGGAGGTGAATGTGGGTAAGTCAGGCAAGGAGCCAAGCTGAGTAGGAGACTGTGGGTCCTTGGTATGGGACATCTTGTTACAGCTGGAAGATATACAGGGGAGACACAGACAGAGCATCTGAGAGCTCAGAGAGGACAAGGGGCCCCACAGACTAAATAAGACACGGCCAGTCAAAGACACATCAAAGCAGACGACAAGGCTTTACCCAGCCAGAAGAGTCCTGAGCCACCAGGCCTGCTCCCACAGAGCTCAGGACTCTTGGGACTTGAACCCAAGTCCCCTGAAACTGCTAAAGCTGCCCAACTTGACTGTCACCAAATCGAACCCAGAAGCACTAAGGAGACAGGAAACAAAAATGACAACGGTCAAGGCGCAGTGGCTTGAATGAGATCGGCCCCCATAGGCTCATGTGTTTGAATAGCTGGTCCCCTGGTTGGCGGAACTGTTTGGGAAGGATTAGGAGGCGTGGCCCTGTTGGAGGAGGTGTGTCACGGGTGTGGGAGGGGGAGGTGGGGCAGCAGGCTTTGAGACTTCCAAAGCTTTCTGCTGTCCTTCCTACTCTCTCGCTCTGCCTGCTGCTCGTGGCTCGATGTGTGAGCTCTCGACTCTTCCATGCCTTTGCTCCGCCCCCCACGATCACGGACTCCAACCTTCTGGAATTCTAAGCCCAATCAATTTATGATTTACTTTGTTAAGTAATGGTGTTTTGTCACTAACTAACACCCAACTAAGTGTAACTAAGACCCAAGGCTGCCCACTACATATACAACCTGTGAATGAATGACAGCCTTCCCCCTACCCCCCTTACTATTATGGGTAAAACCTAGGGGTTCAGGACTGGAGAGACTTGACTATTCAT
This sequence comes from Tokudaia tokunoshimensis, assembly GCA_036184795.1. Classification (NCBI taxonomy): domain Eukaryota; kingdom Metazoa; phylum Chordata; class Mammalia; order Rodentia; family Muridae; genus Tokudaia; species Tokudaia tokunoshimensis. The sequence goes on from BTHU01000005.1 coordinate 129,238,930, forward strand.
CCATTGAGAGTACTTGCTGAGTTGGGAGCAGTCGTGGCACACACCTTTAGTCCCAGCACTTAGGAGGCAGAGGCAGGTGGATCTCTGAGTTCGAGGCCAGCCTGAGCTACAGAGCAAGTTCCTGGACAGCCAGGGCTACACTGAAAAACCCTGTCTAAATAAATAAATGCTTGCTGCTCTCCCAGAAGACCTGAACTTGGTTCCCAGCACCCACGTCAGATGGTTCCCAACCACCTGCAACTCCAGCTTCAGGGCATCCAACATCCTCATCTGGTTTGCACGGGTACCTGTTCTTATGTATACATGCACACACACTCACACTCACACACACAAACACACACACACACACACACATATACATAAATTTAAAAATCAAAATATTTAGAACTCATGGCCCACACGCACTAGGCAAGTATAACTGAGCTACCTACCCCCTTTATAAAACTTTTTTTTTTTAATGGGAGAGGGCTCACTACATAGCCCAGGGCTGGCTTCGAACTTACAAACCTCACATCTCAGTCCTCTCAGTAGCTAGCCAGCTCCTCCTGATCCCCTTACTCTTCTACACACTTTCCGGGTTAACTTGTTAAAACTTGCAGCAATTCTATGTGGTTACCACAGTTCTGATCTCAATTCAACTAGTGAGAAGACAGAAGGAGAGAGTTTAAGGTTGACGCCCCAGGTCACACAACCGAGAAAAGCCATCTTGCCGGGTTCTGAGCCCAGTCCGCCTGACCTAGTCAGTCTAGTGCCCACTTCCACTCGGCCCAGACTCCCTGAGATCCTCAGAGGTCTTAGGCCGGCTCACAAGGCTGAGCCCTCGAGCTGAGCCCCGCAGGGTAGCTTCCACTCACTTGGTTGTGAATGAAGAGCCTCATCTGTTTCTGGGGGTATCGTAGGCGCAGCAGCCGCAGGAAAAACAAGGAAAGAAATGGTGTGGGCTGCTCAATGAACACCCCAACCAGGACAGTGGGGAGAGCTTCATCCTGCAGAGGGAAGGACGGAACAAGAGTCAAGCAGGGTCTAGTCACTGCCTGCCACTGAGCCCCTACCACAGCCCCAGGAAACCTGAGGCGGAGGCTAGAGGCCCGGGTCACAGAGGGAAGTGGGCCATGCAGGCATAGGGCTGGCAGGACACACAGTGAAGTCTGATTAAGAAAGGCACAACCAAGCTGGGCAGTGGTGGCTCCCGCCTTTAATCCCAGCACTTGAGAGGCAGAGGCAGGCGGATCTCTGAGTTCGAGGCCAGCCTGGTCTACAGAGTGAGTTCCAGGACAGCCAGGGCTACACAAAGAAACCCTGAAAGGCACAACCAGATCCCAGGCTCCTCCCAAGGCCAAAGGATAGCATGACACCAGATCCTGGTGTTCAAGCTGGGTCATAAAAAGATGACAAGGGCTCACAACATAGGAAGAGGCTACAGGGACATGAAAGGCTAGGGAGAAGAAAGTAGACTTGGCCACCAGGAGGAAAGCCGGACTTGGGTGACCCAATAACAGACGATAACCTCTTCGCCTCTCACCAAAGCACCATCCTACTCAAGATCACCTCCTCCTCTCCCCCATCTCATGGGACCACCCTCAACTGCCCCCCTCAGCTCATGCCAGGCCTCACCCCAATGCCCCTGAGGCTTCGCAGACCCTCGTCGCACACGGTGCAGCCCGTCTCGAAGGTCCAGAATCGAGGAATGTAGTTGCCCAGGTAGTTCAGCTGCAGCTGTTGGGAGTCAGATGCAAGGTTGGAGAGGACCCAAGGCGGCTACATACCCTGCTGCCAAAAATTCCCTCTTCCTGCCTGCCATCTTTCACTGTCTCAGGAGGAACGCTCTGGCCTGCGGAAGGGCATCCTGGCTGTAAAGAGGGAGCTGGGGGCTTACAAAAACCCAGATTCCTAGATACTTGCCCTCACAGGTGTCCAGGCAGCAGAGCTGGGAGAAGCCAAGATCTGCATTTTCCTTTTTCTTCTGTTTAATTTTGGGGAGGGGAAAGGTGGGGGGGAACATAATCTCAGTCAGTCCAGGCTGGCCTTGAACTCACCATGTAGCTAAGGATGACTTTAAATTCCTGATCCTGAGTTCAGGGATTATTAGTATGCACTACCACGCCCGGTTTATGTGGTCCCTGGGGATCAAACCCAGAGCCGCCGGCATGCTAGGCGAGCAGTCTACCCCTGGGTTTCACCCCCAGCCACAGATCGATCTGCATGTCTGCCCTGGGCTCTCTTCCTCTCTTACCCACAGGATTCTAAAGCTGGTGTCTGGCAAACATACTATATGAGTCACGAATCAGTCCTCTGGGACCATGGATCTGCTGCCCCCAGCCACTATCTGCACACACACACACACACACACACACACACACACACACACACACCAGCCCCTTCCACTACACCATGAGCACAGCAACTTTCTATGTGTGACAGATTGGTCTCTGGAGCAGGCATCCGATACAAGTTCACTCAATGAATAAATGACTGGCCTATCACCACAGCACAAGATGATTCTGGAATCTCCCTCAAAGTCTAGGTGGGACAGTGACCTTATTTTGTGGGATCTGTGGTCCTGCCCACCACCACAAAGAAACAGGACACCAGGCTAAGCTTGTATCAGAGGACCCCCAAACAGTGTCACTTCCCCCCCAGGGTGCAGTCACAGTATTAGAATTGTGACTCTGGCTTCCTCCCACGCCCTCCCTGCCCCCACTCCCGAGGCTGGGCCCCTTCATACCTTGGTGGGCCCGTTGCCATGGATGACCACTGGGAGGGTGTCATAGGCCAGATTCCGTGCTCTCACGTGGCCCATTTCAAACTTGAGTACGACTTCATCTGGGGGTTCAGAAAGCACAGTGGCAGACGGGCCGCGGCTGGGAGTTCATAGGTTTCTTGGCTCTGCAAATGTCGCTTCACTCCTCTAAGCCTCAGTTTCCCCATCTGTAAACTCCTTTTTGTTTTTAAAGATTTAGTTTTGTTCTTTTTTATTTGTGTGTGTGCGTGCGTGCACACACACACATAAATGCAGATGCCCAAGGAGGCCAAAGACATCACCTCCCCTGAAGCTGGAGTTATAGGCGGTCATGAGCTATCTGACATGGGTGCTGGGAACCAAACTCTCATCTTCTGCAAGACTCCCTAACCACTGAGCTGTCCCTCCAGCCATGCATCTTTAAAAATTATATTTAGCCAGGCAGGCCTTTAATCCTAGTAGGCCAAGGCAGGCAGATATCTGAGTTCAAGGCCTGTTTGGCCTACAGAACAAGTTCCAAGACAAGGGCTACATAGAGAAACTCCGTGGCAAAAATTAAAATTGAAATCACCTTAATTTCTTCAGTGTTTGTGGGTATATATGTGGGAGTAAGAGAACACCTCACCAAAGTCGGTTCTCTCTTTCAACCATGGGGTTCAAAGCCAGGCCTTCAAGGTATGGTAACAAGCACCTTTACCCACGGAATCACCTTCCCAGCCTTGAAATCCCTTCCTCAGGGAGGGAAATGTGTGGCCGGCAAGTACTTGACACAACAGAACAGAGGGAGCACAGAGGCCACAGTGACCCTAGTCCTTAGTGTGGTGACTCATTAGAGCCGGAAGTGGGGGAGGGAGGGGCAGCAAAGACTAGAGCATCCCAGCTGCAGACACACAGGGCAGAACTGAGGGAGATGTGTCTGACAATCAGGAAGATCTGTAACAAAGTCATCACCAGCTTTGGGCCCAAGGAAAAGGGGTCACTTGTACTGATAGGACGTGCAAGGCGGGACCGAGGGCCAGGTGCCTGTCATGGATATCACTGCCTCCTCATAAGTAAACAGCTGCCCTTCTCCCACCCTCAGAAAGACACAACTTTGTCCTGAAAACATCTGGAGGGTCTCTGGGGACCCGGGTAGGAAGCTGACAACAGCCCAGCACAATGACCAAGGAGGAACCACTTGGCTTTCCTTCTGACAGGAATCCTCAAGCCTCCTACCTCAGTTCCCCTTCCCCCTCAGGTTCCACGCCTCCTCCCCTCTGAGACCCCGCCTCCTCTTCTCCTCTCTGGCCCCGCTCCTCCCCTTTAAGACCCCACGGAGTCCCTTTTTCCTTTCCTGCCCCACCCACTCTCAGTGCTACTGCTCACCCAAGGCTCCATCTAGGTTCTGGAAGATTCGGCAGCGATGGTCCAGGCTGATATTGATTTGCTCCTGCAAGAAGGAGGGCATGAGCTGAAGCAGGGACAGGTCCCAGCCAAGACCAGGTCCCCAGCACACCCAGCATGGGGAGCCTGCCCCACCCCCCACTAGCTCACATCCTGGCTCTATTCAGAGAGAACAGGAGAGTCTCAAGACACAGGAACCTAAGAAAGCAACCTGTTCAACCATAAGGATGCTAGTCACATGACAGAATACGCTGAGGCGTAATGTCACCATGTGGCAGTCTCCAGTCCCGGGTTCCTATGTACATATATGAGTCTGATCTTCACAACATTCCTGTGAGAAATGCTAACAGTACTGTTTTTCATTCCTTAAATACACTAACTTCTGGGCTGGAGAATCGGCTCAGCGGTTAAGAGCACCGACTGCTCTTCCAGAGATCCTGAGTTCAATTCCCAGCACCCACACGGTGGCTCACAACTATCTGTAATGGGATCCGATGCCCTTTTCTGGTGTGTCTGAAGCTACGGTGTACTCACACGCATAAAATAAAAATAAATCTTTTTTGAAAAAAAGTACACTAACTTCTGGTTTCGGAGGCAGGATCTTAAGAGAGCATGAAGGATGGTTTGGGCTGACTCAAGTCCATGATCCTCCAGCCTCAGTCTCCCACATGTTAGGATTACAGATAGACCATCAGGCCTGGCTTTTTAAATTTCATTTATTTTTATATGCATGAGTGTTTCACCTGCACATAGGTAAGTGCCTTAGGCACATGTACCCAAAAGAGGGCATCAGGTCCCCTGGAACTGGGATTACAACTGTGAGCCATCTTGTGGATGCAGGGGTGAGAACCTGGGGTCCTGTGCAACAGCAGGAAGTGCTCTTCATCATGAAGCTAATTCCTTAGTCCCATACATTTATTTATTTTGTATGTGCTTTATGTGCTTGTGCGTGTATGTGCCACCGTGCATGTATGGAGGTCAGGGAACAACTTCCAGAAGCTTGTTCTCTCCTTCTGCCATGTGGGTCCTTACGCTTGGCCGCAGTCACCTTTACCCACTGAGCTATGCCACAGGTTTTGCTTTAACCCCAACAGGGCGCACTCATTACTCCAGAACACCAAGCAACGGACATGTTGTTCCAAACCCCCCAAGTCTACGGCAGTTTGTTACAGAAATGGACTGAGACACTACCAACCCTTTGGCTCAGATCCCGGAGGGCTGTCCCCAGTGCAGCCTGCCCAGTGGGATCCAGGGTCAGGATTCCCCAGACCCCTCTCCCCAGCCCACCCCACTGCCTCTCACCCTCTTCTCCGGGTTCAAGAAAATCTTGGTATAAAAGAGCTGGTCGCTGTCACTGTCCTGGCCCTCCCACTCGGCCACCAGTTTGCTGAGGCTGGGGGCATAACCAATGAAACCTAGAGGGGACAGAGAGAGATGCTTAGCTTCCAGCCTCTGAGCTGGCTTCCTTCATACCCCACCGCCTCCCACTTCTGTACTCACAAGCATAGCCCCTTCTCTTCTGACTGAGGGGAGGTGGGAGGCAAGCTAGCTAAGGCCACCAGATGAGCATTCCCAAGACCAATGGAACCTGTTGAGCTGAACCCACTTAGTGCTACACCCCTAGAAAGCAGATTTGGAAGGATCCTTGGATCCCCCTTTATATGATCATCTGAGCAAATTGCATCAGAGAAAGGGAGAAGCTTAAAAAAATGTCACACAGCACTCCAGGGTCTGAACCCTGGCAAGTAGAGAAAGCCCCAGAGGTGCTCCTAGAAGAAATGAAGGGATGCACAGGCAGGGAGGGAACCACTCCCCACCCCCGCCCCCCACATCGCGGCTAGGCCATGGCAACTGTGTTAGCTCTCTGAGCTAGTAAGAATAGCTCTCCCTGCTGAGGCAGGGTGAGGCCTGCGGGTTCTTCTCTCTGAAAGGACTGAAAAGAGCTGAGGGCCAGGCTCAGCGCCAAGAGAGGATGAAGCCCAGGGGGTAGTGGGTGTGGGTGTGAAAAGGAAGACACAGGGGTTTTTAATCGTTTTTGAGAAAGGGTCTCACATAGCTCTGCTGGCTTCACTCTTATAGGTTAGCCAAGAAAACCTTATGAACTCCTGCCGCCATGTCTCCAATTCTGGGATGGCAGGTATGGCACCATACCACCTATGTAGTGCCTGCCACGGAACCCAGGGCTTGGTGCACACACGCGCGTGCAAGCATTCTGCCAACTCGGCCACATCCCCAACCCCGTTTTTTTGCTTTTAATTTTTTGTACAGATTTGTGTATGAGAATGTATATAAGTGTGTTGTGAGTGTGTATATGGGTGAGTATGGTGTGTGTGTACGTGTGGGAGTGGTGGGGGTCTGTGTCTGTATGTGTGAGGGTGAGTGTACATCTGTGTGTATGAATATGTGTTTGTGTGTGTGTGTGTGTGTATGAGGGGGTTGTAGGTCAGAGGACAACTTGTGGGAGTTGCTTCTCTCCTTCCAACCATGTGGGTTCTGAGGATCAAACCCAGATTGTCAGGCTCAATGGCAAGAGGTTATGTGCTGTGGATGGGCCTGGTGCTGCTCTTGTGAACCAATCCCCTAATGAATAAAGGAGCCAATCACTGGGATAGTAGGTGGGACTTCCGGATTGGATGGAAGGAGAGAGGAGGCAGAGTTAGGAAGAGAGTTTGTTCCTTTTGGAACGGGAGCAGCAGAGGGGTAAGATGGAGCTGCCGGAGTTTCCTGGTATCATGATGGATCCACAAGGATTCGCCACATTTTAATAAGGCTTACAAGATTAGGTTTGAGTTGTGGCGCCCATTGATTGAGTTACCATTGTTTCTGAACTGAGTTTGTGTTGTGTTTTCCTTCACGCGGTGGCTCAGCTGGGTTCAAGAGAGAAAGGTATGGCAGCAAAGTGTGGGTTTGTCAGATGTGCACCACAAAGGCCGTGGGGGATTTGAAGCATGGGGTTGGCGTGGTAGCGACTCGCCAGTGGGAACCTAGTGAGCTGGGTGGAGAGATTGTGGAGTCCAGAGTCAGAGTCTCCATGAGATAAAAACGAGTCGGCCATTGCCAGCTAGTGCATGGCTGGCCAGGCCGCTGGGGCAGAGAGTTGGAGGCACAAGCGCAGAAAAAGTTCTACTTTTTTAATATTTCGCTCAACAGTTTTGCTCACTGAGCAATTTCATTAGTCCAGTCTTTTGAAACAAGGTCTCAGGTAGCCCACTAGTCACTGGGCTCTAGAGATCTTGAGGATGCAGAAGTAACGTGGAAGGTGAAAGTGTCAGGGGTGACTCAGTTTCTCCAACACAGCAAGATGGATCTTCGACGGAGTAAGGACTCCCCCCCCCCCACCCCCAGAGGCTCTCTTTGAGACAGTATGCATTTGAAACCCACGACCCACAGTGATGTCAGGAACCGGACACCACACCCTGCACACAGCCACTTACCTCCAGAGCCCAGGAACCGCTTGCCATCGGGGACTGTGGGATACTTGGCCTCCAGCCTCCGGTCCGGGTAAATAAGCTCCTCTGCCGAGAAGACCACCTGGCTCTTGGCCTGCTGGAACTTCTTTAAGAGTTCCCGGGGTCCCGAGGCAAACACCACGTCATAGCTGTGGCCAGATCAGGAAGAAGATGAAGCAGCTCCGGAGAGAGCACCCACAGGAGGCCACGGGGATCGGGACCCCCCTCACATTCTACGCCAGGCACCATCTGGGAGACAGATCTGCACAGCACCACACCCTGCAGTCCACCCCATTTCCATGTCCTATTAAAAACTGGCTCATCCGCCATCTTTGACAGCTCACATCTCACCAAGCAGAGCATTGGCCTACATCAGAGAGACAAACCCTGGGGTCTCCTGACCCTTAGATAATCTTAAGCGAGGGAGCCTCCTGATGTCCAGGAAAGGTCTTATTTGGGGCCCTGTCCTCAACACCACTCTGCACTCCCAGGATGGACCCAATTCCCTGCACAGGCACCTGTCAACGAAGAGAATAACCAGGTCTTCCTTGTCTGCGTGCTTTTTCAGTGCCTTCTTCAGCAGACGAACCTTCTGTCCTCCTCCTGCGGCTGACGGTCCTCCATCCACACTCCAGTCCTCTCCCAGGCCCAGCGACTGCAGAAAGAGGCACCCAGCTTTTGGGAGAGAAATATTCTTCCGCCCAGCTTAGGCAGTGGACATCTTTGCTTCCTTTCAACTCAACGCAGGAAAACCATGCTAGAGGATGCCTGTGGTGGTCATGTGACCGTGCAGAACCAATCCCTACATCCCACTCCTTCTTCAGCCCCTCCCACAGCTAGAGCTTTGAGCATATAACCCAAATGCAGTCTATCAGTCTTCTCTGGGACTGTTGTTAAAATTAAGGCGAGGCTGTCATGATTGGCTGAGGTTGAAACGGTTGTGGTGTAAGAGTCTGGGACTGGAGTCGCCTTACCACAATGGAGAGAGCCTGTTTCTGGAGATGGGAAAATAAAGCCCTTTGACGCTTGGGACCCTGGATCTAGCTTAGCTATACCTGAAATAACACCCTGTTTCATCCCAAACCACAGCAGCCGATACGCTCTCTTCCTGGGTTCACATCCAGCTCTGTAGAGGCCATGGCAAGGCTGAGTACATCTCTGTCCCCAGTGCCCAACACTCAGAATGGCTCACTGAGGTGAGGACTGACTTCCTGCAGGCAGGCCCCACGAACTGTCCAAAGATGACACAAAGCCCATGCCTGGCGACAAGCAGCGAACACACTCCAGAGCACATGCTTAGACCACATCCACGGCAAGATGCCCCAGGGGATTGTGGGAATGCTGGTTCCTAGGTTCTGCCATCCCAGCAAGGCCTGGGCAGGCTGCCATCCAGGTACCACTCCGCATCTCTCTAGCCTCCACTCTCCCTCACGTTCACCTCCTAGAATTGGCTCACACTCTGCCCATCATCCTAACTCTTTAGATCACCGGAGAGTGGCTCACTCTTCGGCCTCTGGGAAGCCTCCTCTTGGCACCTAGATCCGTCCCAAGAGCCCTAACTGTGGGAAGGAGATGTCCTAGCCCCTGGACTCCCCATACACATACATCTACACACCCCACACACTGTCTCTGCCTTACCCAGGAAACCCTCACCTGGATCTTGTAGTTGAAGAACTGAGCTGAACGCTTGAAGCGACGGAAGCCCTCGGTCTCTTTTGTGGCCACAGTGAGGACCAAAAGGTTGTCTGTGGACAGAGGAGGGTGTGGAGAGGGGGAAATGAGGTCATGAGCCCCGAACAGTGGCCTTCATCACACTGCTACAGCCAAGGGCTCGGGCTATGCCACGGACTATCTAGTGAATTAAGGATAAAACAGAGGCATAACCCTTGTCTCCCGATCCCCTCCCTTGGGGTCCTTGTGTGTAGGAACTGACAAACACGCCAGGCAGCAACGGGGAGAGGGGTGCCTTGTGAAACAGTCTCTGGCTTTAGAGGGTACAGGCATCACCTCATCATCCACCATGAGAGGACCTCTCTGGTCAGTGCCGGGCATTCGTCTGGGGATGGCAAGAACAGAATTCAGAGGCCACTTGCTCTCTATGCATGCATCGAGGGTGGACACACTGTCTGGTCCTCCCCAAACCTGCATGGCTGACTCTCCCAATACCACGATACCAGTTCAAACTGCCTGAGGTGAAAACCAACTTGAAATCCACACCCCCCCCCCAATCCATGACTGTGGTCAGAGTAGCTGGTACCATCTTTCCTCCCTCTCATTTTGAAAAGGGTTCTCATGTGACCCAGGCCCATATCCAGCTCAACAGGTAGCAAAGGTGTCCTTGAGTTTGTCTCTTCGTCTTCTTCCTACCTTCACTCCCAAGCGCTGAGATTCCCAGCATGCACTACCACACTCAACATGTCTGACTTTGTTATGACCTTCTTAACAAGGGACTTCTCCCAGCTCTGCAATGCGACTTCACCTCTGCCACAGAACATGCTAGAAGCCACTGCCAAGACAGTGGAGTGCAGAGTGGTGTTGGGGACAGGGCCCCAAATAAGACCTTTTCCTGGACATCAGGAGGCTCCCTCGCTTAAGATTATCTAAGGGTCAGGAGACCCCAGGGTTTGTCTCTCTGATGTAGGCCAATGCTCTGCTTGGTGAGGTGTGAGCTGTCAAAGACGGCGGATGAGTGGAGCCCCCAACAGCCCCTCTAGACCCTACTGTGAGGCCATGAGACCTGAGAAAGGAGGGTAGGAGCTGGCCTCTGCCAGCTCAGATCCTAGCACTGCCTCTTACAAACTGTGTGACCCGGGGGCAAGCCCCTGGAACTCAGTTTTTCCCTTATGCAGTAAGGACAGTAAAGCGCCTGCCTTTCACGGCTGCTAGACACTTGGCACACCATGAGAGAAATCAGTGGGGCTGACTGGTGAGGGGGATGCCTTACCCAGTATTCATGGCTCTGTGTGGCCAGAGGGGAGACTCATTTTATGGTTTGTGTAGGATTTTTCTTTTTCTTTTTTAAAAGACTTATTTATTTATTATATGCAAGTACACTGTTGCTGTCTTCAGACACTCCAGAAGAAGGCATCAGATCTCATGACAGATGGTTGTGAGCCACCATGTGGTTGCTGGGATTTGAACTCAGGACCTTCGCAAGAGCAGTCAGTGTTCTTAATAACCGCTGAGCCATCTCTTCGGCCCGTGTATGATTTTTCTTCAGCCCGGGTCTTGCTGATGGCTTCTGTCCTTGCCAAAAACCCCAGGGCCAGGCATAACAGTGCCCCTCTCCTTCCTCGCTATCAACCCCTGCAATTCCCACCCATACATTTGTCCTTGGAGGCTGGGGGACAGGCCCAGTATTCAGTGGCTACTGTGGCTCCCCTGAATCCAGGACTCCCACTTACCTACATGAACAGAACACCTCCCACTCCAAAATACAAAACAAAACAAGCAAACAATAACAACAATAAACCAGTCAGGGCAGCAGCAGGCAGCCAACACCTCCCCTTCCCCATCTCTGGACATCAGGAGTTTGAGCTGAGAGAACAAAGGAAACCAGGGCTTGCAAGCTGCTTAGGCAGGAAGCTGTCCCTATAGCAAGGGATCAGTGTCAGAGGGAGAGGCAGGAACTGGCAAGACCCAGGAGGGTGGGTTCAGGGGCTTGGGCAGGAGCAGATGATGCTCATGGAGGGGCAGCCTCCCCACTTGACCCTAGGAGTCCAGAGAAGAAAGCCGCCAACTCTTGCCTGAAAAGTTAAGTCTCCCTATAGGTGAGGAGAACCAATCCAGTCACCAGTTCTGAGGCCCTCATGCCAAAAGGGGGTTAGGAAGAGTATCATAGGCCAGCATGTGCCCTGGCTGTCCACTCTGTAGACCAGGCTGGCATCGAACTCAAGAGATTGACCTTCCTCTGCCTCTCAAGTTCTGGAATCAAAGGTGTGCACCATCACGCCCAGTCACGTTCACACCCCTGACCTGCTACAGCACCCAGCACGGTAGAACAGCTGACTGAAGAGAGAATCCAGAACCCCTGGGGCTTCTCCAGGCTCCCCTAGTGCAGCTACCCTCTCCAGTCCACCCTCAAGCCCATCAGAGCTCTAGGCCACCCACAAAGTATCATCAGGAGGTACGGGTTCCATTAGGATACCACCCCCCCCACCCCACCCAACCCTATCCCCCTCGGCCTGTTTTGTCTGCTCAACAGCCACCAGGGCCACACGGGCCTCGTATCCTGAAAGCTCAGCCCTTCCCTCCTGCTGCCCAAAGTCCAGTAATGATTTCCCCAGATGGGCAAACTGTGACCCCAGTCAGCGGAGATGAAAGAGGCTTGGTGGCAGAGTCAAGTGTTAAGAACAGTTGACTCAACAAGGAATTTAGCCTTCCCGTGCCTCAGTTTCCTGAACTCCATCCACCACAGGAACCATGGATAAGAGAACACTCTTTCAGGGATTAATGTGAAGACCCAATGAGTATCGGAACTCAGTGTCTATCAGGTGACCCCTCCGTTCTTGGCACAGAGGGGGACCCTCCCAAGAGGAGGAGCTGAGTACCCTCAGGCACCGCCTCTCACCTGCCACTGCTGGGTAAGGATGAGGGACCATGTCCTCAGCAGTGGGGAGCATCTCTGACACTCCCACTCGGGGCTTCCTAGAGGGCAGCTGAGGCTCTTGTAACTGGGATGGTCTGGAGTATCCTGAACACGCATCAGCGGAAGCGGGAGAAAGTGTGATGGAAAAGAGGAGGCTACTCCTGGGCTCCAGGCCCCCGCCACTGGGTGAACCAGGCCTTTGCACACATTACCAACTCTGTGGTCGGACTTATCAGATAGTCTCTTATCTGTCTCCTTTTGATGCTAGGTTAGACCCTACAGAAAAACTAGCTGCTCTGAGCCTGGAGAGAAAATGTCCAGAGCCTTGACTGTAATGGGACTCAGGGACTGGTCTCATCTGAGGAATCTCTTGTGACCTCCAGGAAGGAGGTATTGCCACCCTGCGTTCGGGTCTAGAATACCAAGCTTCTCAAAAACTGTGCATCACCAACGTAGAAGGCGTGTGACCCTGTGTATAACTTAGCACAGATGTAGCAGGTATGCCAAAACCTGCGGTTCCCAGCACATGGGTTTCAAAGCCAGGTTCTTTTCCTTTCCTTTCTTTCTCTCTTTCTGTCTTTCTTCCTTCCTTTCTTTCTTTCTTTCTCTCTTTCTGTCTTTCTTCCTTCCTTCCTTTCTTTCCTTTTTGGTCAAGGGTCTCATGTAGCCTAGACTGACCTCATCCCTTTGTGTAGTTGAGGATGACCTTGGACTTCTGATAATTCTGCTTCAACCTCCCTGAGTACTGGGGTTACAAGCATGCACAACCATGTTTAGTTTATGCAGCGCTGGAGATCAAACCCTGGACTGCAAGCAAGCTAAGCAAGTGCTCTTACCATCAGGGCTCACCCACCGGGAGCCCTCCACATTCCTACCACCCACCATGCCCAGGCCAGCTCCCAGGTCTCCAGCAGGATGGACGGAGGAAAACAGGATGCCCTGAAGAATGTGGTTGGTTTGGTTTTGCTTGTCTGGGTGGTCCACAGTCTGTCCTCCGAGGAGGGGAGGGGGGTGGTCTCAGACATCAGCAAGGTGGTGTAAACCAGCAAGGGTTGGGAGGACAGGTTAGTGGGGCACTCGGGATAGTGGGACACAGTTAAGAACCCAGTAGCCCTTGGAGAAGCAGAACGAGTGCTTGACTGGGAGGCCAACCGACCTGGGACCAACCGCTCCCCGCTGCATGGCGCGCCTACCTCCTTCACTCCAAATCCCCTTACCCTAAAGATAACAAGAACTCATAGCTGAGCTCAGGAGATGCAGAGGGAGATGAAGCCATTTTTCAATGCCCACAAGCTGTGTGCCCTTGAGGAAATCGATCCACTCCGGAGCCTCAGTTTGTGAAGCTGGAAAATGGGGTTAAGATAAGGAAACATTTCCAGCAAACGTGTTTAATGGGTGCTTAACTAGTGAGGCCAGGCTGCAGCAGGTCACGTATGATAAACAGGAGTCTTGCTACTTATTATGGGAATTGTGATCAGGGACTCCTCTGAGCGCCGAATGAGGAGGGTAGGGGGCGCGCAAGTGAGGAGTGTACTTCGGCTGTCCCCTCCTCTGCCCGCAGCACAAACCTAGGAATCCCGACCCCAAGAGAGGAAGTGATCTATCGGAGTCACCCGCGGGCAAGTGGACAGATGACCGCAACCCAGCTCCCCCGCCCTTCCAGCCCAGGTCGCCTGGACACCCGGGTCCTCGGCGAGATGGCCAAGCACAGCTCCGTCGCCACGTCCTCACCCTCTAGCTTGGCGTCGTCCTTCGCCTGGGCCAGAAGAAGCCAGGCCAACGGGGCCAGGAGCAGCAGGGACCGCATAGCCGAGTCTCGGGAACCACCCGCCGGCACGGAGACACAAGCTGGACTGGAAACTTCGCGACGGGGCCGGCGGGCGCTGCCACGCACTGGGCCCGCCCCGGGGGCGGTGCCGCGCACTCCTCTGCTCGCCTCCGGGAAGGGTTTTCCTGCTAAGGCTTGCCGGTCCTCCAAACTTGAGGCTGGTCACTGTGGCCCCTGGGTCCTGTTGCCGGACTGTCCATGCTCTTCCCCCACCCTTCTCTCCAAGTGGGCGAGGAGGACAAGGCCTTGATGTCTAGAAGAGGGGGCTTAATAATCATCTGCACAGCGACGGTGGGATCCGTAGGGCATCTCAGAGTTATCTTTTAGAGATTTCATTTTCTTTATGCCTTCCCCTAATTCCAGAGGTGTGCGGTTAAGCCTTGGATGGACACGGTTGTTGACACCTCTGCGGACTGCTGGAAGTATAAAAAAAAAAGTCTAGTCCCGGCTCCCAAAAGGGAATCACTTAATTCAACTTTCCGCTCCCTGGAAGGAAATCCGAAAATAGTCAAGGAAATTCTTGCTGCACCGATTAACTGTGGGATGGATGGGGGTGGTGGGGGGGAGGAGGGTAGGAGATGGATTGGATGGATAGGCGAATGTGTTAAGTGGGTGGATGAGTGGATAGATGGATGGGTGGGGGTGTAAATGGATGGATGGGTAAGTGGCTGGGTGGCTGGGTGGATGATGGGGGACCAGATGGATGGATGGGTGAGTGAGTAGATGGATGGGGTGAAGATGGATGAATGGGCAGGGGGGTGTGAATGGATGGAGTAATTTTTAATGCCATTCATAGACACTCAAAGTAAAAGCGGATCAAAGATTTCTAGAGCAAGGGCTCCCGGTTCAAATGCCAGCCAAGCATATCTACATTTAGACAAAATCTGCCAAGCCATGGAAGAAAGCTCGAACAGGGACCCTGGAACCTCTTTCCCACAGATTAGACTCTAGGGCAGGGTTCGAGGTGGAGAGGAGCATGAGGGAATCAGGGAGTTAAAGAGTTGAAGAGAAACAGTCTTTCACAAAGGAAACATTATCTACAGGATGCTAAGTGGGAAAGGTTGTCTCTTCAGTACAACTCATTGTTAAAGATAGATTCTCCGCCTTGAGGATAGGTCAAAACAAGCCTGGGTGGGGCAGGGTGGGGTCTGCCCAAATCCTAGCACTCTGGAGGTGGAAGAGCTCCATTGTCCAAAGTCAGCCTGAGCTGCACAGCCAGACTCATTCAGCGAAGAGAGAAAGGAGAGGGCCAGGTGTCACAGCTGAGCTGGAATCCCAACACTCAGGAGGCGTAGCGGGATCAGGAGTTCAAGACATAGCTCTCAGCCTTGGAGCTAGTGACCATATAGCTTGAGGCCAGGGTGGACTGTGTGAGACCCTAACAACACTCACCCGCCCCCAACAAAAGAAAATTACAAATGTTTGCAATGATTATTTTCAAGTTGTGGTATAAACATGTACATAACTTACACAGCACTTCTAGGTCCTAATACTGTGGAACTTCTTTTCTTGTTTCTCTTTTTTCTTGAGAAAGATATACAATACTTGTTACTTGTTTACATTGAAGAACCAATGTATCCTTTCTGGATAATAAGAACAGGCTGGAAAACGGGAGTCCACCTCCTTGTGTAGAGGCTCACTCATGCTCTCACAGATTGTAGAAGAGAGGCCCAGGGCGATCCAGCAGCAAGCTCAGAGTCACAAGACCAACCAGAGGAAGAGACCTCAGCAGAATCTAGAACATTTGCTTCCTAGCTGGGACTTAGGGCCGGGAGCGGCTGCAGCTGGAGACAGGACTTGGCGCCAAGCATCCACCAGCATCCACCGCCGCCGGGTGTTTCAGACTCAGAAGGCTGAGGACTGAGATCTCCAAACCCTTGGAGGAGGGAATGCAAGTGTAAATGGGGGAAGAACCAGCCGGCCCGAGTTGGCTGGCTCAATTTTCAAAGCTCTTCTTCCATGCTCATCACCGCCTTTCTAGTCAGGCAGTTCATGTCTGTTTGCAAAACAAGAAACTGAGGCTTGCACATCATCTGCTTGGCATCACACACCTGATGTAGGCCCACAGTAAGGAAGCCTCAGCCGGCTCCCAGCTAACACTTCCCATTCACCAGAGTCCAAGGAGACTCACATCAGCAATATATCCCAGATAGAAAGCATTCCCAGGCAGTCATCAGAGTCTACGTTAAAAGAGGGATCGGTTTTAGATACTGCCTGACCTTTCAAGAGGAAGAATTCACTCTTGTAAAGCCTGGCCTTATACTCTTTTGGTATCTGCTTCCTGATTGTTATATCAAATTGCTAGAACCTGAACCCGGTCCAAGCTTCGTGTAGGGTGGCCTGTATCTTTAAGTAGAGGTGGTGGCTGCTGCCCAGATGTTGCTTCTAGGATTTCTAGTACGTGCAACACGTGCTGTGGACTGTTAAAGGCACAGGACTACACTTTAATAGGAAACTTCTGGTCAACTGCAGGATGGGAAAGGGGTGTGTGTGTGTGTGTGTGTGTGTGTGTGTGTGTGTGTGTGTGTGTGTGAGAGAGAGAGAGAGAGCGCGCACACGCACGCATGTGGTTTCCTCCTGTTACCCATTAAAAAGAGGAGCTGGAGAAATGGTTCAGCAGTTAAGAGACTGGCAACTCACAGGTGCCTGTAACTCCAGGAATCCCACGCCATCTTGTGACTTGCACATACAACGGTGTACACGTAGAGGATTCAGTTCTCTCCTTCCACCATGTAGGTCCTAGGTACAGAAGTCAGGTCATCACACTTGCTGGCGAACGCCTTTACCTGCTGAGCCGTCTTGCTATTAGATTTTTATTTTAATTTTGAGGTTCTGGGAAATCACTCGTGCTAGAGAAATACTCTGTTCTGAGCTAATACTCTGCTAGAGGAAAAAAAAAGTGTGGTTGTTTTCATTTGTTTTGAAATAAGGTCTCACTGTGTAGACAGGCTAGCCTTGAACTCACTAAAATCCACCTGCCCCTGCCTCTTAAAAGAGTCAGATAAAGACGCAAGCCCAATACCTGCCTAAAAATGTGCTCATGAGCTTTGAGGTGTTTGTTTGTTTGCTTTAGTTTTTCTAAGATAGAGTTTCTCTGTGTAGTCCTGGCTGTCCTGGAACTCTGTAGACCAGGCTGGCCTCGAACTCAGAAATCCACCTGCCCTGCCTCTTAAGTGCTAAGACTAGCGGCATGTGCCACCACTGCTAGACTCTTAGCATTGATTTTTGTGTGGACATAAAAATGGGTAAAAACTGGACACATGACTTTAATTCTAGGGACTGGGAATGCTGAGAAAGAATGCTTTGGGCCTAGGAATTGTTTGAAGTCCAGTCTGGACAACACAAGCGAGATCCTGCCTCGAAGATAAATAAACAACAACAACAAAATAAAATCAAAACAGGATGAGCATTCTTCCAACGCCATACTGGCTCGCCACCTCAGCAAACAGTTTTCTGTCTGCTTACAGCCCACTAGAAGTCACCTCAAGTGACCGTTTAATTGTCAATTGTGAATTTGCAACTGCCTGTCTGGCTCTAGATGGCCCAGAATCCAAAGTGGAAACAATCGCCCATTGTCTGCCCAGAACCTAAAGTGGAAACAACCACCCACTGTCTGCTCCAGGGCTCCCGATGATTTCCGCATCCGCTGCCCCCCATATGGATGCTGCAGGCCTTGTCAAAGTAGGAGATCTTAATGTTTCGTGTTAGTGAGTAAAATTCAAGAATGACATCAAGAAAACTACTTGGTGACTTCAAGAAACAGGCAGTCCCGGGCTGGATTTACGCCCCACTCTTGTGTACTCGCAGCCAGGCAGGTTTGAAACGTTGTCAACAAAATATTTCCTAGGAAATCATTTTTTCAGTGGCTACCTTTCTTCCTCCTCTTCCTTCCCTCCTCCCTCCGCTTCATTCCTCCCTATCTCCTTCCCTTTTTTCTTTCCTTCCATTTACCCCTATGTCTTTTTTTCATCCGGTTAAATATAGTTTACAGAAACAGTACGTTTTTATTTTTTAACTTTAGGGCTGTTGAAACCATCAGCAGCAAACGAGGCGCAACACATGTTGGGTT
Organism: Tokudaia tokunoshimensis; assembly: GCA_036184795.1. Lineage (NCBI taxonomy): Eukaryota > Metazoa > Chordata > Mammalia > Rodentia > Muridae > Tokudaia > Tokudaia tokunoshimensis. Next base: position 129,256,987 of record BTHU01000005.1, read on the forward strand.
TGGCTTGCTCTCTGATTTTATTTTCTCTCTCTCTCTCTCTCTCTCTCTCTCTCTCTCTCTCTCTCTCTCTCTCTCTCTCTCTCTCTTCCTACAAGCCGTTTGGATTCCTGCCCACTCTCTTCCCCGCCTCGCCCCGCCCCGCGCGTCCCGGGCACGCCCCCCAAGAAACTCCGCCTCCTCTCCAAATCCCGCCCCTGGCCGCTTTTCCACCTTGTCGCAAAAGACTCAGCAACGCTTTACGGCCGGCGGCGTTTGACGTCTCGGAGGCAAGCAAGAAGAAGGAGGAAGCGGTGAAGGTGGCTGCAGGGACAGCTGCGGCGGGCGGCGGGGTGGGCGCGGCGACGCGGCCCGGGGAGTGAGCGGCGGCGGCCGGGCAGGCGGGCTGGGCGGCGGGCCCGATGTGGCTGCAGCAGCGCCTGAAGGGGCTGCCGGGGCTGCTGTCGAGCAGCTGGGCCCGCCGCCTCCTCTGCCTGCTCGGCCTCTTGGTGCTGCTCCTGTGGTTCACGAGCTCCGGGGCGCGGCGGGCGGCGGGCGGCCTACACCTGCCGTCCTGGGCCCGCAGCGAGCCGGGCACCGCTGAGCCATCCGCCTGCCTGGAGGCGGCCACCCGCGCCTGGCGCGCCTTGCGCGATCGCGGCGAGGCGGTGCCACTTGGCCCCGGGGTGCCAGCCCTGGTGGCCAACGGCTATCTAGCTCTGGACGTCGCCTACAACCGGCTGTGGGTGACGCCCGGAGAGCGGGAGCCTGCCGTGACGCCGGACTTCGTGCCCTTCGTGCAGCTACGCCCGCTGAATGTGGTGGCTGAGGCTGGAGAGGCGGTGCTGCTGCTGCGGGAGGGCCTGCTGCGCCGAGTGCGCTGCCTGCAACTGGGGACCCCGGGCTCGGGCCCTGCCGCCGGGGTCCCCGGGCCCGCCTCAGCCTCCGGGCTCTCAGCGGGGTCGGGCCGTGACTGCGTGCTACTGCAGGAGGACTTCCTGGCGCACCGAGGCCGACCCCACGTCTACCTGCAGCGCATCCAGCTCAACAATCCCACGGAGCGCGTGGCCGCGTTGCAGACTGTGGGGCCCACCGCGGGCCCCGTCCCCAAGACCTTCACCAGCACTCTGGAGAAGGTCGGAGATCACCAGTTTCTCCTCTACTCGGGCCGCTCCACACCCCTTCCATCCGGGCTGGTGCACTTGGTAGTGGTGACCTCGAAGAAGTTAGTGAACAAGCTCCAGGTGGCTCCCAAGACACAGTTGGACGAGACGGTGCTGTGGGTGGTGCATGTCTCTGGTCCCATCCACCCCCAGGTGCTCAAAAGCAAAGGAACCAAGGAGCTCAAGGCGCTGCAGGACTTAGCAAGGAAGGAAATGCTGGAGCTGTTGGAGATGCCCGCCGCGGAGCTACTTCAGGATCACCAGTACCTCTGGGCCCAGCTGTTCAGTCCGGGTGAGGCCTTGGCGTGGGCTTTGGTGCCCAGTCACCTCTTGACACCAGTGTGCACACGGTCCTCTTTAGAGATGTCCCCCAGGCTCCGTGGTGGTCACACAGAGGGTTGCAACTTGGCCTTGGTGTTCAAGGGTCGACTCTTCTTAAACACTTCAAAGTCGTATGATCTTGGCTCTGTGGTCTTAGCCTTTTGAGCCGTTAACAGTAAGTTTTATAGAGCTTTAATGAAGATTTGAGTGTAAACATTCAGTTTTATTGCCTTGAGGCCTGACCTGAGCTGGGGGGTGGGGGGTGGGGGGGTGGAGTCGATTTGTAAAGAATTAACCGTCAGGGAAATGGCACAGACACTCTGCCTTGGCCACCATAACTCGCTCGGGTCTGGCTTCAGCTTCTGACACTTGAGACTGAGATTCATCTTGCCACTGTGGCTGCGGCTCTTATACCAGAATGCTGGAGACTTCTTCCAGGGGGTTGGAATGTGCAGGCCAAACGAAAACTTTCTTAAAAAAAAAAACAAAAACCCTTTTATTTATTCTTTGGAAATGAAACCTTTCCTGTCAACTGTTTAAGAAAAAAAAATGCAATCCACAGTACTGAGTTTTGGTTTTTCAGGGTTACAGTTGCCAGCACCCCCATGTGGGTGTACAGAGAGAGCTTAGTTCATTCAGGTGCATTTCCGAGAGGCTGTTTGACAAGTGGGCAAACGAGTTTTATCCACGCAGTGCTTGCTGTAGTCTCCTTTGGGGGAAGACAGAAACATGAACATTTTAAGTGAGACAGCTCCGGAAAGTACCGTGAAGAAGACTGGATTGTGTAGTGTGCTGGTGAGGGTATGGGGTGGGAGGGTCACCCCTCTGCTCCCTGGACATAGAGCCATATAGTTGGCCTGAGTGGCAAGAAGCAGCCAGTCATGTGACCAGGAAGAGGGCATTCAAGTCTGGAGGCTGCCCTATGTGGGTTAAGCCTGGTGATGAGAGGGGACAGGGCAGTGGGAACTTGCAGCCTTGAGGAAGGACAGGAGTTTTATTCTGAGATGGGAAAATGGGAATGAGCAGAATATAGACTAAGGGGCAAATAGGCAGCATAAGGGGCTCTTGGGGAGCCCAAGGGCAGAAGGAGTCATCCTGGGCGTGACATGGACATAGAAGTGGTGGGTCTTGGTAGTTTTGGAGGGAGGACTGTTGGGCCATGGTTGGGCTGTGGGGAGTGAGACCTGGAAAGCAGCTCCCTGATTTGGGGTTATGAAGAGTTCACACTAGGTCAGTTTCGACTGTCAGACACCCAAGTGGAGATCCTGAGGGGGTTGGTTAGCCCGGTGAGTCTGGAATCAATAGGAGGCCTTGTCGTTTAAAGCTACAGTACTGAACCAGGTTAGGGTGCTGCAGGCTATAATCTAGCACTCCAGGAGAGTGAGGCAGAAGGACGACTGGGTTCACAGCCAGAGCCCACTTCCAAAAAGAAGAAAAATAATTGAATAAAATCAAATATTAAGATAGCTGTAGTAGGGACTGGAGAAATAGCTGAGTGGTTAAGAGCACTTGCTGCTCTTCTATAAGATCTGGATTTCATTCCCAACACCCACGTGGTGGCTCACAATATACTATAACTCCAGTTTCAAGGGATCAAGGTCCAAGAGACCTGCACATAAATGATGCATAGACACACATGCATATATACATACATAAGATAATTTTTAAGCTATAGTTATTAGAGTGATAGAAGAACCAGCCAGTATTGGCTACGACACAGATGACATCTGATTGGGAGTTCTAGACCATAGGATTCACACCAAGTCCTGACAAGTGTATGGTGCTCTTGGTTCTGCCAGGAGGCCCCCCACACACACACCCCTGTTAGATGCCCTGTTAACTCTTCCTCGCTGCGACAAAAGCAACTTGCTGAAGAAAGTTTATTTTGGCTTACAGTTCAAAGAGGTACAACTCATCATGGTGGGAAAGACATAGTAGCAGAGGTAGGAGATGGCTGGCCACACGGCCTCCGCAAGTCAGGAAGTAGGGAGAGATGGTCCCCAGCTCGGAATCCGGCCCACGGTATAGGACCACTAACATTTAAGGTGGCTCTTCCCACCTCAGTCTAATGTAGAAAATCTTATGCAGACATGCCCGGGTGCACGTTTCTGTGGTGATTTAAGTCCTACCACGTTGAATCAAGATCGGCCACCTCAGGAAGTAGGGATAGCTCTACCGTACCCAGGGTGGTGCTGTCTTTTATTACTGACCCAAATCTCTCCCTTCTGTAGGCCTCACCTTTGTGCCCTCTCCTCTGGTGTTACAGGTGTGGAGATGAAGAGGATCACGGACGCTCACACGCCGTCCGGCCTGACCGTGAACCTCACCCTGTACTACATGCTCTCCTGCTCGCCAGCCCCACTGCTTAGCCCCTCCCTGAGCCACAGGGAGCGCGACCAGATGGAGGCCACACTCAACTACGAAGACCACTGCTTCAGCGGCCACGCCACCATGCACGCCGAAAATCTGTGGCCTGGCCAGCTCTCCTCAGTGCAGCAGATCCTGCAGCTGGCCGACCTGTGGAAGCTGACCCTCCAGAAGCGAGGCTGCAAGGGGCTGGTGAAGGTTGGCGCTCCGGGCATCCTGCAAGGCATGGTGCTCAGCTTCGGCGGGCTACAGTTCACAGAAAACCACCTGCAGTTCCAGGCCGACCCCGAGGTGCTCCACAACAGCTACGCGCTGCATGGCATCCGCTACAAGAACGACCACATCAACCTGGCCGTGCTGCTGGATGCCGAGGGCAAGCCCTACCTGCACGTGTCACTGGAGTCCCGGGGCCAACCTGTCAAGATCTATGCCTGCGAGGCGGGCTGCCTCCATGACCCCGTGGAGCTGACCTCAGAGCCTGGAGGCCACACCTTCTCTGTCATGGTGACACAGCCCATCACTCCACTGCTGTACATCTCCACCGACCTCACACACCTCCAGGACCTGCGGCACACGCTGCACCTTAAGGCCATCCTGGCCCACGACGAGCACATGGCACAGCAGGATCCCGGCCTGCCCTTCCTCTTCTGGTTCAGTGTGGCCTCCCTCATCACCCTCTTCCACCTCTTCCTCTTTAAACTCATCTATAACGAGTACTGTGGGCCTGGAGCCAAGCCCCTCTTCAGGAGCAAGGTAGGTTACCTCGACTCTTAGAGCCCCAAGCCATTCTGTCCAAAAAGGGTAGCCTGGCCAGGGGACAGTCTAGGCCGTAATGAGAAAGCCTTTCGGAAGCCAGTGTCCTCAATATCATTTTCCATTATATCAATATCAAATGTCCATTTGACAACAAGCTGGTTGTGGTAGTGTATTCCTGTTATCCTAGCATTGAAGATGCTGAAACAGGAAGGTTGTGAGCTACATATCAAAAACATACTAAAAAACAAACAGGACCCATTGTCCTTAGAGGTCAGGCCATTAGTGTGTGTGTACCGTACAGTCAATCTTGCTAGCCTGCACCAGCAGGAGAGCCAGGGAGGACCCTCTTCCCAAGCCCTGGTGCTGCAGAGGTAGACCAGATGGTAGATCTGTGCCCCAGCCTCTAGGAAGCCCACCGAGAAGCTCTGTGGCATCTGGTTTCTGATTCAAGGCCAGGCTTTCAGGGAACGCAGTCCTTGGCCCCCAGGAGGAGGCAGGTCTGAGTTCCTCACGATGGGGGGACCAGTGGAGACTTGGGTCAGAAAGCAGTGTGGAGAAGGCCTTTCAAGTAGCAAGCTTTTGCCAGCTATATACAAAAGGTGGGTCCTGCGGCCTCTGGAGCCAGGAGGCTCTCCCCGCTGGCACTGCCCCTGCCCTTGCTCCTGGTTGGCATGTGTGCTCTTTATGTCAGCATCCAACTGGGAAGACAACTCAAACTGCCTCTCCGAGGAACTCTCCTGCCCCTCACTGCAATGCCGGAGAGAGCCCCAGCCAGCACGCCGAGGCCCTGGGCCAGGAGCTGTCTGTTTAGCTCTAAGACATTATCCCTGCCATATTATCAATATAAGTAATGTGCACATTTGTCTATTTTGAGATGGCCTTATGTAGCCTAGGCTGGCCATGAACTTGCTATTTAGTAGAGGCTGGTATGAACTCTGATCCTCTTGCCTCTACTTAGTGCTGGGATCCTAGGGGATGTTCGCCACCATGCGTGCTCCCCTTCCCTCCCCCTAGCTGTTTCTGCAGCTTGGCTGTGGTTGGCAGTAAAGTGCTCTCTTGTTTCCTCGAGCAGGAAGATCCCAGTGTCTGAGTGAACCTCGAGTCCTGCTCTCGGCCACCGTTTGCACAAGACACCAGCACTGAGTATCCTGCTGCCGCATGAATAGGAGCCTTTGGAAGTACCAACCCTTTGTGCCTTGTGGGGGACAGTGACTCAGGAGCGCTTGTGGGTACCAGAGTTTGCACTGGAGGGGAAGGAGGGCCGAGGACTTGTGTAAGTTTTCCAGTCAATAAAACAAACCCTAGGGAGAATACTTGAAGTTGAGCGCACCCCCTCCACTTCCCCCATTTCTTCTATCCCAGGAAATTGATCCTCTTTAAAGACGTGTTTAGGAAAAATTGTGTTCTTTTCCTAATTTAATGTGTTTTTTCTTGAATGGATTTTTAATTTATTTTTGTTGAAGTTTTGCTGGGTGGCTTTTCTTCCACCTTAGATCAGGACTGTTGGTGACAACAACCGATCCCTGCCGCCTCATTGACACCCAGAGGCCCCACAGAGTCTGAAGGCTGGGCCTGAGCCCCAGATGGCCCCCTGCATGGGGAAGGCATGGCTCTCTGCCCTCCCTGTTTGCACATTGCCTCTTTCTTACTTTGAGCCAGGGGGTCTGTGCTTTTGTACTTTGGGTCCCTGGGAGAGGTGTTTAACTTTCTAGTGATGATGGTTGTTGGGTTTTGAAATACCAAAGCTTTTTTGTTCTTTTTTAAATAAATATCTTTCAAACTTCCATGACTGGTTTGTGTGTGGTTAAACCCTTGGGCACATTCATCGCATTCCCACATCACTAGATTTCTGGGCTGGTCTCCAGCGGTACACTGGGCCTCAGCAAGCTGCTTTCTCTTGTGGCTGTCGGCTGTGGGCCTGGAACATCTCCGCTGCTCTGTCGCAGGCATCTCCTCCCTACCTGACCGAAGGGTTCTGGACCCTCGGGCCCTGGGGTTTCTAGCTACAGGGACAAGGCAGCAGGCAGCGGTGGGCCTTTGCTCCTGGGAGGAGAGGGAACTGTCTACTCCAGGGATCAGAAAGGGACTGAATGGGAGACAGCAGGCCCTGCTGGGGCTCCCGCCCTTGGAGTTTGTTCTCCCCCACCCCCGGGGTCCCCTGACTTTGTGACTCACCAGGAAGCCTGGCCTGATTCCCAAGGTTTTGTGTGTCTGTACACAACAGCTGTTCAAGAGTAAACAAATGAATAGGGCTGCGTTAGAGGCAGGCCTGGTTCTTACTGCTTTAGTCCACGGCTCTGGCTGTGTGTCATGTCAGGAGCCATCTAGGAAAGGCTAAGGCTAGCAGGTGGCCTTCCTGGAGGTGGCCCACCTTTTTGCATGGACTAAGATGGTTGAGCTCTGGGAGCCAAGGCCTCAAGAGACTTCATCCCAGGATTGTTTCTTGCTATTGATATGCCTTTCCTGTCATTATTAAATTAATATAACAATCCCTGGGCAGATTTTCTGCAGATCAACAGAGATGTACTGTCTTGTAGTGATGCTATGTAGACAAATGATTTCTTAATTGCTAATACTGATTCTATAGAATTCCTTAAGCTTCCACTAGTGATTATTGAACCCTTTATAGAAAGGGCTGCAATTAAGGTTCTGCAAGTCTTTACAAGTCACAGGCTAATTGCACTAAGAAAGCAGGCATGTTACCAATTTACATTCAAAATTCCTTTCTGGACTGGTTATAAAACCATTTTCTGGTAACTAAAGGTAGTAAAAAGGGATAAATTGCTGGGCAGTGGTGGCGCATGCCTTTAATCCCAGCACTTGGGAGGCAGAGGCAGGCAGATTTCTGAGTTCGAGGCCAGCCTGGTCTACAGAGTGAGTTCCAGGACAGCCAGGGCTACACAAAGAAACCCTGTCTCGAAAAATCAAAAACAAACAAACAAATAAAAAAGAATAAATTTTCGTAGGTGCAAGGACAGAAGATAAAATAGTCACTGGATTTATTCATACAAAACTTCGATGCGAATGAAACACTAGGCAGGTGATTTGCTAACTTAGACCTAAGAACTATTGAGTCTTAAACTCAGTGAACCTGCGGAGCTAGTGGCAGATAGTGAGTGTTTGGTTTAGACAACTAGTCTTAAAGGAAACACACGTAAACATCTTAACTGTTACTTCTTATTCAGCATATGGGTTGAGTTAATGTTTGAACTTGTGAACTTTTGTAAAAAGAGGCTTGGAATACCATGTGATCTCTTAAAGTCCGAAAACTATGAATGTCGTCGACATTAAATTAGCAGAAGGAGAATAGGAGAGGAGCAGAGCAGAGGCAAAACAGCAGAGGAAGACACAGCAGAATCCGAGAGAGCTGAGGAGAAAGACGAGACAAGAGAAGAACAGGACGGCTGAAGAGCTGAGGAGGAGGGCCAGCCAGGATAGAACACAACAGAGAAGCCACAGAGAGCAGCCTCTCCTTACCGTGGGGCAGGACTTTCTTAACAGCAAGGCAGGCTTCTTCTAAAAAAAGGACGAAGCCTGTTCCTTACCGTCTTGGGTTTCTTCATTTAGCAGCAGAAAGGTAGAAGCTTTTGCTTTCTCTCTGCAGTAAAGACTGGGGCTTAGTTTTCATCCAGAATGAGTGAGTTCTTTCTGTGCTGACGCTTGGGCTCTTGTCCCATCCACCAAAGATATATGCATATGTAAGCGTAGGTGTGTCTGTGTCAGTACGTAAGTTGATGAGAGTGGGTCATTGGGCTCACCAACAAGGCGAGAATGTGTGAATGAAGGTATGTGTGTTTCTATGCACATTTGCTTGTGTCAAAGTTGCTTCATTCTGGGAGCCTAGATCAATAAACGTTCATTGTTCTGAGTCTCCCTCCAGAGGGTAGAGAAAGGAGTCCTAGCAGTAAATCCTCTACGGAATCACCAGCTGCTGCACTGCATATGTTAATTTCCAGAGAATTATATAGTAAGTTTATAAAGTAAATAGGAGTTAAGTTTTCTAGTGCTTAATGAAGCACAGAGCAGTAATAAAAGTTTTAACCACAGAATAGTAAGAAAGAATTAAAAAGAGAGAGAGAGATCATCACTCTTTGGGCCAGTGTCCGATGCTGTGTCTTGCTTCAACCTGTTTCCAGGCTAGGCAGGCTCCCAGCACAGTTTGTGTGTGTGTGTGAGAGAGAAAGAGAGAGAGAGAGAGAGAGAGAGAGAGAGAGAGAGAGAGAGAGAGAGAGAGAAACAGACAGAGAGAGAGAAACAGACAGAGAGAGAGAAACAGACAGAGATACCAATATAGGCCAGCTTGCTTCTTCCAGAAGGTAGGGAATGTTTACTAAGGGTGTCATTTATAGTGGTGACAAACCCTGCAGTTTTTCTTTCTGGTTTTTTGTTTGTTTGGTTGGTTGGTTGGTTGGGTTTTTTTGGGTTTTGTTTTGTTTTTCGAGACAGGGTTTCTCTGTGTATCCCTGGCTGTCCTGGAACTTGCTCTGTAGACCAGACTGGCCTCAAACTCAGAAATCCGCCTGCCTCTGCCTCTGCCTCCTGAGTGCTGGGATTAAAGGCGTGCACCACCACTGCCCAGCAAACCCTACAGTTCTATTGAACTGGAAGCTGCTAGTGCTAGGAACAGTCTGCTAGCCTGTAATCCCAGTAGCAGGAAACCCAGGAGCTCAGAGTATTCCTGATGTTATAGTGAGGTTGAGGCCTGCAAACTTTGTGACTTGCATTCAACCCCACAATGGAAGTAGAGAAACCAACTCCCAAAAGTTACCCTCTGACCCCCAGGTATATACTGTGGCCCATTCAAACAATCACACACATGTACTACACACTACAAATCTTAAATCGGCCTCAAGTTAAACTAGTACCTCTAAATTACAGCTTTCATTTCCAAACTTGTACACCAGGTATGGTGGCGCCTGCCCTCAACTGCATCTGTATCCTCAGTGCCTGCAACTGTAGCACTCTGAGGATGTAGATTTCTGCAAGAGGATTGAAGCAAGGTTGAAGCCAGCCTCTGTGACATGACAAGTGCCAGGAAGTACCAGGCCAGCCAGGGCTACAGAGCAAGACACTATCAATGACCCAAAGCCCTTTACTAACTGCGTCAGGTATTTTATATCAAGGTGGCTTTGTGTGGGAAGAGGTTGCTGGCAGGTTAAGATCTCAAATACAAGCCAGGTTCCGGCAGTGCACACCTATAATCCTGGCACTCAGTGACTGAGACAAGGAGTGTGGACAGAGGTTCAAGACCAGCATGGGCTACATAGCAAGATGGCCTTAAAACTCAATTGCAACCTGGTTTACATATTGAGTTCTGGGACATATTGAGCCAGGACTACATAGAAAGACCTGTTTCAAACAACAGCAAAACCTCAATTAGCCAGGGGTAGCAGGACAGGGAGTAGAGAACACCTTTAATCCCAGCACTCTGGAGGCAGAGATAGGTAGATCTTTCAATTTGAGGCCAGCATGGTCTACAGAATGAGTTCCAGGACAGCCAGGACTATACAGAGAAACCCTGTCTCCAAGGAGGGAAAAAAACAAACCAAACCCTCAATTGTCTAGATAAGGAATTGAACCTCAGACAGTGAAAATGCAAGTCTGTGCAGTTTTCTAGTGTCAGGCTGAAGACAAAGGGGTTGGGGCTCTCTCTCTATCCCTCCTCCCCACAGTACCCTCAGTGGCTTTGGTGGGATGGCTGCTGTAGTATCTACAATGCACCCTCGAACTTCCACCAAGGGAGACACCCCTCTGAAGGGTCTCTGTGGGATTGGGTTTACTAGTGTAGTGTGTGTGTGTGTGTGTGTGTGTGTGTGTGTGTGTGTGTGTGTGTACATGCAGAGACCAGAAGAAGCATTGGCTGTCCTCTCTGTCACTCTCTGCCTGGTCCTCTCAGGCAGTGTCTCTTCCCAACCCTGGAACTTGCATCGCATGGAAACTAGAAGCCAGCAAGCCCCTAACTCCACCACCCTCAGAGCTGGGGTTCTCTGCAACTTCCTTGGACGTGCAGTTTGCTGGGATCTGAAATCCAGTCCTTATTGACTGGCTGCAAAGCAAGTGTTTAGCCACTGAACCATCTCTCCAGCTTTTCTTTCTTCCTTTTTTTTTTTTTCCTTTTGAGACACGTTTCATGTGTCTCAAACCTGGCCTTGAGTTTGGCACGTAGCCAAGATGGGCTTTGGACTTAGAATCCTCCAGCTCCTACCTCCCAAGTGCTGAGATCATGGGCATAGGCCACTCTGCCTAGCTTGACTTGTGATTTTAAATATTTTTTTTATTATTTTAAGTTATGCCTGTATATACATGCCAGGGTGTGGATGTATGCATGTAAGAACAAGTGTCCTCAGAGACCAGAGGCATTCTGGAGCGGACGTTACTACATTTATAACTCAATTCATGTAGGTGCTGGGAATCAAACCTGGGTCCTCTTCAAAAGCAGCGTGTGCTTTCAACTGCTGAGCCGTCTTCCCAGCCAATGAGTCTTTTTTTTTTTTTTGAAATGATAGCTCAGGCTAGTCTCCCACTCTTGCTGGGAGAGATTGTAATCACCCCCACCCCCACCTCAATCATTAAAACAGTTTAACCAATCTTCACAGTTCCCTCCAAAGTCAGAGGAGGACAACCCTGCCCCCAATCCTACCTGGGAAAGATTGAGACCAAAGGGGGGAGAGGGAGGAGGGTTGTGGGGAGGGGGATGAGAGTGACTCGCCAAAGGTCACAGAGAGGCCGGCAACAAAGCCTGGCCTGGGCTGGAAGACAGGCACTCTCCCTAGCAGGTACTTCATGAGGAGTTCTATAAACTCCTGACTCCTGCCTCAGGAGCCACAGGGATCAACTTGACCACTGGGGAGAGGGGACAGCAAACAGGACTGGCAAGCATCAGAGAAAGGGCGGAAGTCACTAGGCTGTGTTCCCAGGGAACTGTGTGTGGGAGGGCAGTGGGCTGGTGGAGCGGGACGTGGATCCCCAGGCCAGCTCTGTCATTAGGTGACCTCACACGTATGACCAATGTGAGTTTAGCTTCTCCACTCTACACACACACCCCAACCCTCATAAAATGAACCTAATGGCGTCTCCCTACTTCATAGGACGGCTGGGAACTGCTGCTAAATAAGTGATTGTGGAGGAATGGGTGTGCTCTGACGAATGTGCACCAGTCAGAGCAGAGGTGATCATTGTCACATACCATGGGGCAGGGCAGCACCACTTCCTCCTCCTCCTCCTCTTCCTCCTTCTTCTTCTCTCCCCCTCCTCCTCTTCCTCCTCCTTCTAAATTTGTTTATTTTATGTATATGAGTACACCATTGCTCTCTTCAGACACACCAGAAGAGGGCATCAGATCCCATTACAGATGGTTGTGAGCCACCATGGTGTCTGGGATTTGAACTCAGGACCTCTGGAAGAGTAGTCGGTGCTCTTAACCGCTGAGCCATCTCTCCAGTCCCACAGGTCAGTGCTTCTTTACTCAAAGTCCAAGGATAGAACTCAGAAGTTCTGTGAACTCAGGTCTGAAAACCATCTTCTATTGTATTAATTAACTTCCAACTGAAAGCTAACATCTCCTCTTATTCTTTATATTTTATTATTGCTTTTATTTTTGATGTTACAGCATCTCGTGTATACTAGATTGGCATCAAACACACAAGCAAAAAGTGAGCTCGAAGTAAGCGATCATCTTATGGTTTTTATTTAATGTGTATGTGTGTGGAGCTGAGTAAATGTTTGAGCACCACGTGTATGCAGCGGCCAGAAGAGGGCATTAGGTACCCCAAAACCGGAGTTAACAGGCAGTTATAGCCAACCCAGGGCTCTGTCCAAAGGAACCCAAGAAGTCCAAAGGGTTTCTTACGTTAGGCAAGCACTCTGCCGACAGAGCTACATCCCCAGCCATAAATGGGAATGTTATTTTTCTTTTTCTTTCTCCCTTTCTGTGGTGGTTTGAATGAGAATGTCCCCAGGGCTCAGATGTTTGGATACTGTCTGGTTGGCGACATCGTTTGGTTAGGTTTAGGAGGAAGTATGCCACTAGGGGGCAGTATCTGAGAGGTTAAGACCTCACCCCACTCCTCATTCACTCTTTGTAGTTTGCCCCAGCTACTGCCCGAGCAACCAAGTGCACTGCTTGCTGTCATGATTCTCTGGCAGGACAGAATTGGGGGTTCTGAGACAGGGTTTTCTGTGTAGCCCAACTGCCCTAGACTGGCTTTGTAGACCAGGCTGGCTTCAAACTCAGACATCCACCTGTCTCTGCCTCTAAGTGCTGGGATTAAAGGTGTCCAGCCTCCATGACAGATTTTTATCCCAATAGAAAAGTAACGAATACAACCAGGACACAGCTGACTCTCTTCCTCGGCATTCGACTTCTACCTCACAGAATCTCCTGTAGACAGTAGGGCTCATGGCTTCCCTGATGAGCACAACCTTCCCAGCCCTCTATGCTGCGCTGTGGACTAAACTCTGGCCAGTGATCGCTATTAGAAACTCACTTAGTCTTGGTTATTTTTTCTCTTTTGAGTTTTAAAAAAATATCGTGCGTACATGCCTGCTTGTGTTCATCCATGGAGTGTGTGTGTGTGTGTGTGTGTGTGTGTGTGTGTGAGAGAGAGAGAGAGAGAGAGAGAGAGAGAGAGAGAGAGAGAGAGAGAGCATGTGTGAGTGTGTGAGTGAGTGAGTGAGTGTGTGTGTGTGTGTGTGTGTGTGTGTGTATCCACAGAGACCAGAAGAGGGTTTTGGCTCTTCTAGATCCAGAGTTGAAGTCGGTTGAGAATCACCTGACACGGGTGCTGGGGAAACCAAACTCCAGCCCTCCTAAAGTACTCCTAACCACTGAGCTATTTCTCCAGCTCCAAAGAGTGATTTCCTGAGTGCTAATGACTTCAACTTCTTTCTTGGACAAGTCTAAAATGGAATTCTTTAAAATTGTATCTGTTTGTCTGTTTATGTGTGTGTTGGCACCCAGATGCCGTAACACATACGTGGAGGTCAGAGGACCACTTGGAGTCAGTTCCTTCCTTCCTTCCACCACATGGTCCTGGGAATCAAACTCAAGCCATCAGGCTCAGTGATAAGCACCGCCTTACTGGTTCTTGTTTTTACTGTTGAAGTGTTGGGTGGGAGGCGTGTGAGACAGCTTCTTGTAGCCTAGGCTGGTCTCAAACTCATGGCAATCCTTCCTTTGAGTGCTGGGATTACAATTCCAGCCACCACACCTAGCTCAACAGTTTTTGTTTTGTTTATTTGTTTGAGACAAAGTATTACATTGGAATCCATGCTTTCCCAAAGTCACAGTGATTCTCCTGCCTCAAACTCTCAAGTACTGGAATTCAGGCATGAGCCATTACACCCACCTAAACAGTTTTTAAAAAAAGATATACCTATCTATCTAGATATCTACCTATCTGTCTGTCTAACTTATCTGTATCTATCTGTCTGTCTGTCTATCTATCTAGATATCTAGATATCTATCTAGATATCTGTCTATCTACCCATCTAGATAGATAGATAGATAGACAGACAGACAGACAGATATCTAGATATCTGTCTATCTATCTATCTGTAGATGAGTGCTCTATTCTCATGTATGCCTGCATGCAATAAGAGGGCATCAGATCCCAGTATAAATGGTTGTGAGCCACCATGTGGGTGCTAGAAATTGAACTCAGGACCTCTGGAAGAATAGCCAGTGCTCTTAACTGCTAAGCCATCTCTCCAGGCCCTGAACAGTTATTTTTTATAGAAGGAGAACAATTATACTGACAGTGGAGAGAAACGAGGAGATAAGGAGATGTGGAGGCCAGAGAACTCACGTCAGAGTCGAGAGAGCTGAGAACTCAGAGGAGAAGAGGACCAGATGGAGAACGTGACACTCCTGGGCCTTGGTCACAGTGATCTTGTAGCTATTGGGGAGGAAGGAGATGCCTCAACCCCAGAGCTCCATACCTCACAGTTCTCGTCTCTTTCATGGCTGTTAGCTAGCTCTGTTATTTCCTGAGATCTTGCCAGATGTGATCCATTGCAGTGACGTTTGCCAATCTCAGTAGCTGGTTCTCAATGGAAAGGTAAGGGGTAGGAGAGAAAAAGGACAATTTTCCAGAAACAGTTGAGGGTTAAAGTCAGGAATTCTGAAATGTGGTGAGGGCGGGAAGAGATCAATCACTTTAAAAATAATACAGTGGGATTCAGAGTCTGAGCATAAGATTTAGGGATGCATGGTGACCAAATGGACTGTCCTGTAGGCTGAGAGTGGTGGCATGTACCTTGAATCCAGTGCTAGGGAGAGAGTAGCAGGAAGATCTGTGAACTAGAGGTCTGCCCAGTAAAACAAAAGACAAAAACCAAACAAAACAGCCTTTGATAAGTACTCAAAGAAGCATCCAGAATGCATGAGAGACAGTTTTATAGGGGAGAAGGCAGTTTTTGAACATGCAAGTACAAAGGTTGACAGTAGAGATGCAGTGCCCATTGAGCCACTGAAACAAATCCTTCCAAGAGGCAGCTTCTTGTAGGGAGGGTATGGTTCTCCCATGGTGAACAACGATTTTCAGCACCGCGGACAGGGCTGATCTCCCATTCAGAGCATCCCCCAAATTGTCTTCATCTGGAGCATGCAAGGCATGTCCTACCAGTGAACCA
Source organism: Tokudaia tokunoshimensis (assembly GCA_036184795.1). Taxonomy (NCBI): domain Eukaryota; kingdom Metazoa; phylum Chordata; class Mammalia; order Rodentia; family Muridae; genus Tokudaia; species Tokudaia tokunoshimensis. The sequence goes on from BTHU01000005.1 coordinate 129,272,202, forward strand.
CACCCTTAGCCTCAGCCACCATACACACATGAACTGCGTCAGGCTCATAAGCCAAGTTGGGGAACCGTCAAGATGAGCCCATGACTGCACACACAGTCACACAGCTCCCAGAGAGAAGCATCTCGAAGGCTCTTGGGTTCTCTGTGGCCCTGTGTGATTCTGACTTCTGTTTCTATGTAGTATGGGGATTACCAAGTACCCAATAAGGCTCACTTATTGATTGCAGAAATGCATCCCTAATGTTGACTCCATTATGACCCCTGAAGCATCTCAGGAGTAGATAGTACGGGATTCCTCTTCTCCAATGGCAAGGAAACTAGGAAAACATTCTGGCTCCCTGAGAGCAGGCACCCCAGTGTCCAAAGGACAGCCTGGTGTGCTGAGGGTGACCAGCCCAAGCCCACTCTCTATCTCTTCCAGGGCACCCAGTGATTGGTCAACAAGCCGGGATAGGTGGCCTGGGAAGCCCAGGAGGGAGGGCTAGGAGCTGCCACCATGAAACAGACTGAAGGTGGAGAGGTGTGGAAACTGCCTTTGACATTGGGGAAGAGAAGCAAGCCCACATTAAAACACATCCCAATCCTGGGGTGTGGGCAGGAAGGGGTGGTACCATTCACAGGCACCACAGTTCCAGTAAGAACCCCAGTTCAATGTGGCTTAAGCAGAAAAGAGGATATTTTATCTCCTTTTCTGGAAAAAAAATGCTATGCAGCTCCAGGCATGACTGGACCCAAGGTCTCAAAGGCTGCCGTTGGAAGTCCATTTCTCTCCATCTCAGAGATACACTTCCATCTTACAGGCTCCTCCACAACAGAAGAGAATGGCTTCCAGAGAGCCTCCGATCCCACATATTGCAGAAGAAAGAAAACATATATTGCTATGATATGGATAGGGCCACACATTTAAACCACAGTGACAGGAGCTGGGATGGCGGGGTGGGGGGAGGGCTCCTTGGAGGGAAAGTGAAGTATAGTTTTCTTTTTAAATGATTTATTTTTTATTTTATGGTTGTGAGAGGTGTGTGTGTGTGTGTGTGTTGAGATGGGGTTTCTCTGTGTAGCCCTGGCTGTTCTGGAACTCACTTCATAGACCACGCTGGCCTCGAACTCACAGAGATCTAGAAGCTAATAGTTTTCAAACAATGATCAGTAAAGAGTGGCAAGATGAATCAATGCCACAGTGTTGTCTGCTGTCTGCTGAGTTAAATTTTTACCTTTTCCAAACATCAAGTATTCTCTCAAACATCTCTAGCAGAATGTCACATGACCTTTTTTCCAGGCAGCTTCCAGAAAAAAAACACTGTGTCTCTGTTCGCAGCAAAACATTCTCTCATAAGACAGTTTCCAGAGAAACATCGCATGACACAACTGAGTCTCCAAAAGAAACCAGAAATTCCCACCTCAGAGATCCACCTGTCTCTGCCTCCCAATGCTGGTAGTAAAGGCCTGTGCCACCCCACCAGGCATGTGTGAGTGTTTTGTCTGCATGTATATCTATGCATCACACACATGCCTGGTATCTGCAAAGTCCAGAAAAGGGTGTCAGACCCTGGAACTGGGGTTATGGCTTATGGATGGTTGTAAGTCATAATGTGGGTGTGGGGAGTCGAACCTGAGTCTTTTGTAGGAAGTAGAAGTCCCCCTGTCATATGAAGCAAGGAGGTTGTACTTGGTGGCCTCCAGTTCCAGGGTGTTTGTTAGTTGTCAACCGAACTTGACACAACCTAGAATCACTTGGGGAAAGATTCTCAGTGAAGGGTTGTCTAGGTCAGGTTGGCCTGTGTGCACATCTGCAGGGGACAGTCTTGACTTCCTTAACTGATGCGGAAGAACAGGGCTGGAAAGTGGGCGACACGATTCCATGGCCTGAGGCCCTGGGTTGTATGTATAAAGGAAGGGAACTGAGGGTGCATGGAACTGTCAGCTATGACTAACTCTCTCTCCACCAAAGTGCTTTTTTTTTTTTGGTTTTTCGAGACAGGGTTTCTCTGTGTAGCCCTGGCTGTCCTGGAACTCACTCTGTAGACCAGGCTGGCCTTGAACTCAGGAATCCGCCTGCCTCTGCCTCCCAAGTGCTGGGATTAAAGGCATGCGCCACCACTGCCCAACACCAAAGTGCTTTTTTTGTCAAAGTATTTTTTTACAGTAACAGAAACAAAGCTAGAACACAGGCTTCCCACATGCTGGCTAAACTCTCTGCCAACTGAGCTGTATCCTCAGCCTCTAATATTTTTTAAAATAATAAAGGCTATGGGTGTAGATGATTGTGGCCCATGGCTGCCATGATCCACTGTAGTCTTAGCCCAGTAAATTTACTGACATATTTAAAACAAGTCATGTGATTTAAGTTTGTATATACTGCCACCAAAGATTTAATTTTTGTATTTATTTGTTTTATATGTATGCGGGTTTTGCCATGTATACCTGTGCACCTGGTGTCCTCAGAGGCCAGAAGAACATGTGTGATCCCTTGGGACTGGAATTACAGACAGTGATGAGCCACCGTGTGGTTGCTGGGAATTGAATTCAGGTCCTCTGGAAGAACAGCCAGTGTTCTTTTAACTGCCACACGGTGGCTCACAATGGTCCGTAACTCCAGTTCTAGGAAATCCTGCATCCTCTCTCATCTCCAGGGGCACCAGGCACGTACCTGATGCACATACATATGTGCAGGCAAAACACTCATAAACATCAAAAATAAAAGAAACACAAATTTTAAAATTACTACAACAAGCACACAGTCCAGTCTCCAGAGAGAGCTAGCTAGCACTGACTGTTATTTGGCTTGCGATACCTGAGCAATGTGACCCTATGGGTCTGTGCCCATACCACAGATGAGGAGACTAGTCCGTCTGTCCATCCATCCATGCCCCCACTTATTCATCCATCTGTCCTTGATGAAGCCTGTCATCCCCTCCTTGTCCCTACTCAAATCTTGCCTCAGTCTCGCATCCTTGGGATGTCCCTTATAGAACGCTGCTACTATATCTCCAGCAGGTGGCGCGGAAGGCCTTTTCCGTACCTTGGCGACATGACCAGTTCCCCATGGGATAACACTGAACAGATGTCCCACAGCTTCCTGGGTATGCAGAAGTGAGATCCTGCCCCAGCCCATGGCCGAGTGGGCGAAGGCTGTGTTTGATTCCACTGAGCTTCTTTTTTTGGGGGGGGCTACATTAAGGGGTCCATTTGGCTCCCAGAGTCTGCAGCAAGCCAGCTTACTGTCCCGGAAGGGAGGGATCTGATTGGAGGCCTCTGAGGGGTCCTTCCTCTGTGGGAAGTCCCATAAGGGCAGTGGTGAGACTGTGGTTTAGAGGGGGTTAGGAAGCTCACAGATGGGTTGAGGGGCCCCAGGAAGTTTGTGAATGGGGTATGATCTCAGAGGCAAGCAGTCTCAGCTCGGACACTGGAATCTACCCATCACTTGACACCTGTCGGCCGTTCCTTTCTGCTTTCCGCAATGGCCCTGCAGGGTGAGGACCATCTGCAGAGCCACAGAGATGTCTGTCACGATCCCCATCAGCACCTCAGACACTTAATCTCATTCTCTGTGAGGATGCCGAGGGCGGGGAGAAGGACGATGGGTGTGGGCCAGCAGTCCTGGGAAAAGTAGGTGCTGGTGCCATTGGCCAACCGGCTCCTCTCCTTACACCATAGCTTTGCCATGGTAGACGGGAGAGAGCACCCACTTTGGAATAAAAAACATCCTAGGTTAAGTCTCAACTCCTCTGGTGCTGCACGACGCTCTCCAAGTGCTTCACCTAGAGGGCGCAACGTTCTCCTAGTCCGGTTAGGTGGATTCTAGTTAGAAGGGTGAGGCTGACCTACCTGACCAGGCTGGCTCAGAAGGTCAGAGTGACAGATAAGACAATACGGGTTTCTTTGAGGAATAAGGGAACGGTCTCTCGTATACCAGGCTGGTCTCAAACTTGCTATGTAGTTGAGAATAACCTTTCATTTGGGCTGCATCCCATCTCTTGCCACAGCTGGCCACAGTTGCAGGCATGTTTTATTTGTAAAACTTAACATTTAGGTTTCTGTTACTGCTTTCATCTTTCTAACGATGGAGGGGGAACCCGGGGCCTTCCGTGCTAGGTTAAGTGCTCGCCCATGGAGTCACACCCAGGCCCCAACCTTTTAGCATCATTTCAAAATCAAGATTTTTTTTTCCAGAAAACCATTTTAAGTGTTCCATGATCTCTTGGTTCTACTTCTGTATCTGGCAAAATGGCCCCGTTTCCCCCGAGAGACACCCCTCCCGCCCTCTGAGCACTGTGGGCCCCAATGTCCTGGTAGGCCTGCAATACTCCCCAGCTCACTGTCAGGTGCTACTTGTCACTGGCTGGTGTCACTCGCTGCAGGGTCCCTGCGGGGATGTTTGAGCTGCAGTCCCACAGAGCTAGGCTCGAGTCTCGCCACGGTCCTCTGGCCATTCCCCTCTGACCTCCTCGCTTGCTTTCTCCAACCTGCTGGGTGCTGAGAGCCAGGCACTCGCTCGGAACCGGGAAGCACTTGTGGATCTACTGGGCCCTGACTTCTTGCAGAAGAGCCATCATCCTCTCCAATAATAAACTACACAGTCTCTCTGGAAGTCAAAAGCCAGTGGTTTGAAATGAAGGAGATTCATAAAACCCAGAGTTTTGCTTTCCTCTGGTGAGGTAGAGTGGGCCAGCAGGGACGGGAAACTAAAGCTAGGCCTTTCCTAGATCCCTCCTCTCATCCCCTTCCCTACCCCGCTTACCATGACTCTGTGGTCAGTCTCCTGGGTGGCAAGGCAGGAGCCCTAAGGGTGCTTCACTGCCCACTGTCCACTGGAGAGCCCTTCTAAGTGGGGTTTGGCGTCTGATTGCAGAAGAAGAACCTACAAGGCCTAGTCTAGCTTTTCTTCTTTGCGATGCATCCATTGCTCAGAAGAACTTGAGTCCTAATAGGCTGCGATCCTGGAGGCTGCTGAATCACGTTTCCAGCAACCCGTCATTCCATTTAGGGCGCTTTTCCTGGGCTACGCATGTGGCTCCGTGGTGGAGCGTTTGCCTAGCCTGCTCGAGGTGTCTGTTTCTATTCCCAGGGTGGGGAGGTGGGGGTTCTTGATTACCTAGGGATCAGGGCCGCTCCCCGCCAGTCAACTCCTGGAAGAACCTCTTTTGCCTGGATGTGGCTGGCCTTGCAGGTGACTCTTTCTCAGATCCGTCGCTTCCTGGCTAAGCCACTGCCATCTTCTGGGAACGCCACTTTAGCTTATAACTGTGCAGCTGAATGTTTGGGCTGTGACCTCAGGCCACCTTTCTGGGCCGCTTTGTGCCATAGAGTGCTTTGTGGAGAGGCTGAGACAAAGACAGCTGGAAGAAAATGGCAAGGATTAAAAAAAAAAAAATCAGTCCCATGTGACCCACGAATGGCTGGAAGCCGTTATTTCCTGAATTTAGAATCATCCCTTGGCTTCTGTGTGACCTTGGGGACAATTTTAAATGCTTGAGAGAATTGAACCAAATCTTGTACAGGAAGCAACTTGGAACCTAAGCAAGGACTCAGGCTAGGTGAGCTACTGTGTGGGAGATAGAAAAAAAAAACACAGAAAAAGACAGGGTTGGGGCCAGGGGGACACCTTCTCCCTAGTTCAGTCGGTCCACTCACCCCCAACTCCTACAGGCTGATATGGGTTTATTTAGGCAGCCCTGATGTCTAGGGTCTGGGGACCTGAATTTGTGTCTTGCCTGACCATGGAAATTGGCAGAGAGGACGTGGAGGTAGGGGGTGGGGGGAGGAGCACTCACTGAGGCCAGGCCAAGATTGCTGGAAGAGGTCTTCTCATGGTGCCAGTTGCTGCCCTTGGCCAAAGACAGGTCCTCTTCATCAGCTTCATAAACACGGCAGGGACAGAACTCGTCACACCGAAACCCATACATGGCCTGGAGATTGCACACCAAGTCGGATCACAGGGACGCAGGGGGTTCGCCTCCTCCAAGGAAGAGGCAGGGATAGGAGCGAAACCAGGCAGCTATTTCGAGAAGGTGTCAAAGGCCGGAACACTAAAATTAGAGCCTTGGTTCCTAAAAAGACATTGGCGCCAACCAAGGTCTAAGAGAGGGGCTCTTCAGCGCGGAATGTGACCCCAGGAAGCGCTCTGACGATCCTGGGCAATGAGGTCAGCAGGACCAATGGGACCCTCCACCTCCCTGATGGTCACGTGGTGGTCACGGGAACTTCTTCCCTGGCCAGCTCTGGGGCTGTTTTCCAACGGCTTCCCGTGTGCACCAAGCCGGGAAAGGCGAGCGGGCGGAGCTGCTGTCGGCGTAGGACTGACCTTCTGGGCTGTGCCTTTCCTTTTTTGACCGTCCTTTGTGCTTTCCGTTCCAGTCTCAGTTTAAGAGTAGGAGAGGAGGATGCTTGGAAGAGGCAGCCATCTTGGAACCTGGTGTTTCGGCCTGGGAGAGAAACCAGGAAGGGCCTAGGATCCCTAGCCTGGCTGGCCTCTGTCACACAAGTTTATCCCCTTCTCCATTCAGGTTCATGGTGAAGCCACCTCAGGGATCAGGCTCAGGGGATGATGCAGAAGTCCTTATGAAGTCGCCTTCCTGGGCGAGACACAACCAGCTCTTTGGCTCGGCTGCCTGAAATAGCTCTTCTCCGCCTATCCAGGCCCAGAACCAGACAGTTCTGATTACCAGCCTACTTTTGACCAGGGAATGCCTGTAGCTCTCCCCATCCTGTCCTAGGATGTCTTACTCAACTAAAATATGCCTCCTTGGTGCCTGGAGTGCTGGTTCCGGTGGTTAAGGCTGCTCTTGCAGAGGATCTGGGCTCAATTCCTTAGCACCCATGTAGCAGCTCGAAATTGTCTTTAACTCTAGTTATGTGCAGTTCCAGAGATCTGGTACACTCTGCTGGCCTCTATGACCACTGAACGCATGTGGTACCTATGCATACATGCAGGCAAAACACTCATATTATATTCCACTTTCTTTTTCATCACAATCAATAGATGCCTGATCTCTGCAGCCGACTAATGGCCTGCCTCTTCTAGGGATAACTTCTCGTTTTCTTCATTACACGCCTTGGGCTTTTTTAAACTTTACTGTTTTGTTTTGTTTTGTTTTTCTACCGCTGGTTTCTGGGTTTGAGTGGTCAGGTATAAGAGCCGACCTATACCATCATTGTAGTAACAAAACACCACCAATAAAAATGATTGATCTTTTCTCTGTGCACATGTGTGTGTGTGGGGGGGGGGGAGGGTGCTGTTAATAATCCATGCTTGAACTCACTCTGTAGCCTGAGCTGACCAGACACTTCTCTTTACACTCTTGGATGCAGGGATCACCACATACCTGGTGGTCTTCCCTGACTTAGAGACTCCTGGAGAGCAGAGACCTTTTGGGTCCCCCTTCTTCCAGTAGGGTACAGAACTCCTGTGGTTGCCAGTAGTTTTTGCTGAGTTCAGCCCTCGGACAGGAGCAAGCCCTTCCCTAGCATTTCCTTATCCCCAGGGGCACTCATTAGCCACCAGGGCTGGCAAGCACAGTGGCTTCCCCCTGCGCTGGGGCGTGGGGTGGGTAGAGGACGGCTCCAGGCCCAGTGAGCGGTGTCTGCTCAGGCAGGACACGGGAGAGCACCAGTGCCAGGGTGAGCACGTACCTGTCGCCTGCACAGAGCCGTTTGCCTGTTCTTTCCTTCCTCTGTCTGCCCGTGGCCAGCTCTGGCTTTTGTCCAAGCCCTTGCAGGTTTCTCTGGGTTCCACGTGGGTGGTGGGCTGAAGAATTCCAAGAACGTGTTACAGCTGCTGACAGCACTTCACTCTCTGCCCGTGACCTGTCCATGTGACTTCCTCCAGAACTATGCGAAGAGGAGCGTTGACGGTGGGCAGCAGCACCCTGACTAAATAACTGAAGTCCAGCGATGCTCCCGAGAAGCGACGCCATATGGGGCTGGGGGTGGACCCACGGGTGACAGCCAGTGGTCCCAGCTTAGGTGTCCAGTGACCAGTAAAGACATCCAGGAAGCAGTGCCCCATGGGACCCGAGCGTGTTCTGAGAAGCTCACATTTCACCTCATTTAACCGTGACCGGAAGCTGAAAGTGTTGCTCAGTGGGTAGAGTGCTTGCCTGCCACACACAAAGCTCTGTGTTCCAGCCTCAGCACTTCAGTGTAAGACTGGACGTGTTGATGGTACATGCCTGTAACAATAGACAATTGTGAGCTACCATGTGGGTGCTAGGAATTGAACCTGGGACCTCTGGAAGAGCAGCCAGTGCTTTTAACCAGTGAGCCATCTCTCCAGCCCCTTATTTATCAGTGTCTCCTATAGTCTAAGCCTGCCTCAAACTGCTTATGGTAGTAGAGGCTGGCCTTGAACACCTAACCCTCCCAGCTCTACCTCCTAAGTGTTGATATGTCAGGTATGCAACACTATTCAGTGTGGCAAGTTATCATGCATGCACATGTATGTGTGCACCCGTCTGTGTGCCTGCCTGCCTGTCTGAGTTCATGCATGTGCTCATGGAGACCGTAAGTTGACACAGGGTGTCTCTGTCTCAGTCAGGGTTTCTATTCCTGCACAGACATCATGACCAAGAAGCAAGTTGGGGAGGAAAGGGTTTATTCAGCTCACACTTCCACATTGCTGTTCATCACTATAGGACATCAGGACTGGAACTCAAGCAGGTCAGGAAGCAGGAGCTGATGCAGAGGCCGTGGAGGGATGTTTCTTACTGACTTGCTTCCCCTGGCTTGCTCAGCTTGCTTTCTTATAGAACCCAGGACTACCAGCCCAGGGATGGCACCACCCACAAAGGGCCCTCCCCCCTTGATCACTAGTTGAGAAAACGCCCCACAGCTGGATCTCATGGAGGCATTTCCTCACCTGAAGCTCCTTTCTCTGTGATAATTCTAGCCTGTGTCAAGTTGACACACAAACCAGCCGGTACAGTGTCTTTCTCTATCATTTTCCACCTTCAGGATCTTTCACTGAAATAGGAGTTCATAGATTGGTTAGACGATCAGCCCAGCAACCTTGGGAATCCTCCTGTCCCAGCTTCCTCAGCTCTGGGCTTGTAAACGCACCCTGCCATGCCTGACCTTTTACACTCATTCTGGGCACCCAAACTTGGGTCTTTGTGCAGTAAGCACATTACACACTGAGTTATTTCCCTAGCCCTGAAGTCATGAGTTTTGGGGGGGGGGTTGTTGTTTTTGTCTTTGTTTTTGTTTTTGGTGTGTGGTTTTTTTTTTTTTTTTTGGTTTGGCTTGGTGGGTTTTTTTGTTTGTTTGTTTAATGAAAGTTAAATGAGTCAAAAGCTGCAAATCACTTGGCATAATTCTTGCTATACTCACATCCCACCGGGGCTGGCCGGCCTTTTGTGATCCCTGGAAGGCTGAGGAACAGCTTCTGAGCACAGGTTTGTGTCACCCAACCCTGAACCCAAATGCCCCCTCTCATAGAATGCCAATCACATTGGATTACGGTCACCTCTAATGGCTCTGCTACATATGCAGCTGGAGCCATGGGTCCCTCCATGTGTACTCTTGACTCCCAGGGACTAAACCTCTAATGATCTCACTTTACCTCTAGAGACAGTCTCCAGATGAGGTCCTGGAGCTTGGGACTTTCTTTTTAAAGACTTATTTATTGTTATGTCTAAGCACACTGTAGCTGTCTTCAGACACACCAGAAGAGGGCGTCAGATCTCATTACGAAATGGTTGTGAGCCACCATGTGGTTGCTGGGATTTGAACTCAGGACCTTCCAAAGAAAAGTCAGTGCTCTTAACCACTGAGCCATCTCTCCAGCTCAACAAGCTTCTTTTCTAAGGGACATGGTTCAACCTGTAGCAGGGACTACGGGAGCCAAGCAACAGCTCCGAGAATCGCTTTCCTTTCCTGTAAGATGGAGTTGGTGAGGACCCCACCTGTCCTCCCAGAATGCTAAGTAGGAGCACCTCAAGGACTTGCACTGTACTCAGGAAGGGATTGGCATCCTTCCTGCAATGGTCTTGGTTTTGAGGCTACAAGGTTACAAAGCTCCTGTACTCGATACCGAAGGTGGGGAAAGAGACTGGCCCTGGAACATGCCAGGCTCCCTTGTGTGGACTGGGATGTTTAGCCTCCCATAATCCAGCTTGGACATTTTCTTTCGAGGAGTGCCAAAGAAACCCTCCTCCCCCTCCTTCTTCCTGCTCTAGTGTCTGGCTCCCTCGGGTCACCTCAAGGTGTCCAGCAGTAGCCGTAAACAGGCAGCCTGGAGCCCAGAATGGGTGCCGGGGGAGGCTGCAAGAACACAGCAGTATGGATGTTTGCTGACACTTGCTGACAACTCTGGACTTATCAGGGCGGGAGGCCTGGGCTCCAGACCTCCAGGCTGTGGGACTTTATCAGCTGCTAACGTGACAGCGTTCACAGCAATGCTGTGGCTTCCACAGGCGCTGACAGCCAGTAGCTCCGGGAAGGTAACTTCTCACACCGCCAGCTCCCAGCCACCAGGGAGGCAAGGCGAGGCCCAAAAGGGAGGCGTATACCCCCAAGGGACACTGGAGGAGAAGAGCTAGTGTTCGCCAACTGGGGGTGGGGGGCAGAGGCTGTGGTCATGAGCTGAGCGACTGATTTTACTCTTTGTTCCTTTTCAAAGATTTTGTAATATGCTCACAGTCTCACAAAGCTACACAATTTAAAGCAGACATGGTAGAGCCTCCTCCCGTGATCTCAGCACTCAGGAGCTGGAAGGAGGTTATCCTGGACTACCTAGGGAGTCCAAGGCTAGCCTGGGCTACATGGGACCCTTTCATACAAGCAAGCAAACTAAGGAACGAACCACAGAGAGGTAAGGAATGCTTGCCAGAAGCTGGGGAGCAGAGAAGAAAGGTGTGGCTAGACAGGTAAAGAAATAAAACTCTCTCTTCTCCTAACCCCACCTGTGTATGCACGTGTGCGTGCACACACACACACACACACACACACACACACACACACACACCTCACTGCCTTTTTCATGTCCCTCTCCATCACTGTCTCCTCTACCCTCAGTGTCTTGGAGCTGCTATAGTTAATTGACCAAAGGTGGTGGCTTGAAATATCACAAATATTTACTTGAAGTGCCCATCTATTTATTTAGAGACAGTGTCTCAATGTATATCCAGGCTGGTCTCGAACTTGCAGTGATAGTCTTGTCTCAGCATCCTGAGTACTGGCATCATAGGAATGTTTATTGCCCCAGTCACCCAGAAAGAAGGGCTTCTTTTCCTTGTCAGGTCTCTTTAATCTTTCTTCTCTCCATTCTGTCTCATCATGGCTATCCGTTACTAAGAAAATATCTCTTAAGTGCTAGGACAGGGACCTCACAGGCAAGTTAATAACACATCTGGAGACCCTTTAAGGTTCAAGACCAGAGCTGGGTAGTGGTGGTGTATGCCTTTAATCCCAGCACTCAGGAGGCACAGGCAGGCAGATTTCTGAGTTCAAGGCCAGCCTGGTCTACAGAGTGAGTTCCAGGACAGGCAGGGCTACACAGAGAAACCCTGTCTCGCAAAACAAACAAACAAACAAACAAAACCAAAATTCAAGACTATTATCCTGTTGTATACTTAGCCTATTTGGTTTTTTTAAAGGTTTATTTATTTATTATATGTGAGTACGCTGTAGTTGTCTTCAGACACCCCAGAAGGGGGAATCAGATCTCATTACTGATGCTTTTGAGCCATCATGTGGTTGCTGGGATTTGAACTCAGGATGTTCAGAAAAGTAATCAGTGCTCTTAACTGCTGAGCCATCTCTCCAGCCCCTAGCCTATTTGTTTATCTTGTCTTTAAAACAGTCTAACAATCAACCTTAGTTGCCTTGCTTCCCCATACAATCAACCTAACATAATGCATTCCTTTAATCTTCTTTTTCTAGACTTATTTACTATTTATTTATACGAGTACACTGCAGCTGTCTTCAGACACACCAGAAGAGGGCATTGGATCCCATGACAGATGGTTGTGAGCCACCATGTGGTTGCTGGGATTTGAACTCAGGACCTCTGGAAGAACAGTCAGTGCTCTTAACTGCTGAGCCATCTTTCCAGCCCAGTTTTAATCTTAAATTATATATTCTTCCATGCCCTGACCCAGAGTAATACATATGTGTATATGCGTGTGTTATGCCAATAATTTCCTGAAAATATCAAACAAGTTGAAAGCAACCTTGTACAATAAATATCCACCATGAAGGTTGAAAGCAGCATGGAGTTTGTCATCTGGGTCAGTTGGAGCCAGTAAGTTTCATCCCTCCTAATACTGTTATAGATGTCTATAAAATATCTCCCATTCTTTCCCCCATGTAATGCTTTCTGTGCTGTTCAATAAAAAACAGAGAGCAAAGCCCTTTGCTAGGGACAGACGGCATTCAGATGAGACAGCAGTTGGGTGGGCACAGATTCAG